>CM057833.1:89230814-90430814 GCA_030068075.1 Paguma larvata
CAATGTAAGTGCATATTGCCTTAGCAGAAATTATAAGAATAACTTTAATATAGTGAATTCAATAACAATTTTAATTCAAAATTCAAATTCAGAACCTGGAAGTTCAAGCACCCAAAACAACAATAAAAACAACACCGAACCCTTAACCGAGTGCTTACTATATGCCAGTACTGTTCTAAGCACTTTGCATAGATTAACTTGTTTCATCTTCCTGGCTGTTCTGTGCAGATGAGTAAACAAGCAAAAAGAAGCGAAGTAACTAGGACCCCTAGGACCTCAACTACCCTGGGACAGAGCTGGATCCACCTGGCCATTTGCTTCCAGCTGTCAGCTGCACCACCTTACTTCTGCTCTCGTTGCTTAGATGTGAAAAAAGGTTTAAAGGAAAAAAGAAAATGAGATGGACTCTCAGAATGCTGTGACAAGAATATATTCTGTAACTCTACCTTACTTCAAACACTTCCAATGCTTTAAAATTTCAAACTATATGTGCAAAGTAGCAGTCATTGCCTGCTTGTAATTCCTTACGTTTTAAAAAATGATTGAACACATACCTATTAAGAAATTGTTCCGTAAGATTCTGCTGCTGATCAGGACCATCCTCCTGATTCACACCTCCCTCGAGCAGCATTTGTTGGTATATCTGCCGCTGTTGCTCCTTCTGTTCCAAATGCTGTTGATAGCGTAATCTTTGCCTATAATATTCTTGAAATTGTTCTGTTGAATCTCGAAGCTTAAAAATATTAGAAAATATATTTGAGCAAACTATGATTAAATATATGTCCCTACTCAACGGTAACTTCTATAAATGTTGGATGAAATATACAAGTAGCTATATTTAACAATTAGAAAATACTTAATATTGCTCTTTGAAAAATAACATAGTATCCATGAGTTTTTATAGTGGAGTAGATCAGTTAAATTACTTTATTCTATAGCAAGAGACTGACCAAAATGAATGGTCATCCTGGATCTTTGACTAACACAAAAGAAAAATACACATTATAGTGATCACAAGGGGTCACTGGGTTAGATCTATATTACTTGAAAATATACTGAGAGAATACATTAGAATTTAATAAACACAGTATCGACTTTGTCTAATACACTTAATTTAAGCATGTAAATGGTTTATAGGTTACTCTAGAGAGAAACTTTAAACATTTCCCTCAAAAACAATACATTAATTCAGGTATTGAATTAATACCTTTTGCAAGAAAGTGGAATCAATGAGCGGTAAACTTAATCTCAACATTCCTACTTTGTTCTTCTAAAAAAAACTGTATAGCACTCAAATTTACAGGACTTGGATATTCAGTAAATTCCAATATTGGCAAAGAAAGACTCTTCTGCCAAGCTGGAGTTTGGTCATATTACATGGATCATGTGACCAGGGTTACCCTGAAACAAATCAATCATCTCTAAATTGGCCAACAGTGACAATAAGCTTAGCCAAGAATCTTATATAGCTAACTTAAGCTGAAACGGTCTCCCTTTTTCAGGAAATAGTAACAATCCTCTCCTATTTCATAACTTAATAGCAATAACTCTGAGAAAAAAATGATCTATGTAAACTTTAAAATTTTTTATTATTGGTAAAGTAGAAAACCTGTCATTTTAACCATTTTTATGTGTACAATTCAGTGGAATTAACTATACTTACAACATTGTGTAATTATTACCACTATTTCCAAAGTTCTTCATCACCCTAAAGAGAAACTCCATAACAATTAAACAATAGCTTCCCCCAAACTCCCCCAAGCTCCGGTAACCTCTATTTTCTCTATGATTTTGTCAATTTCAAGATATTTAATATAAGTGGAGTCATATAATACTTGTCCTTTTGTATCTGACATTTCACTTAACATGATGTTTTCAAAGTTTATCCATGCTGTAGCATATGTCAGAACATATGTCAGAATTTCATTCCTTTTTGCAGCTGAATAATATTCCATTGAATGGATATACATACCACTTTTGTTTATCCATTAATCTGTGAGTGGACACTTGGGTTGTATCTCCTTTTGGCTATGGTGAATAATGCCTCTATGAACATGGATGTACCTGTTTAAGTCCTTGCTTTCAATGTTTCTGAGAGGAATTACTGGGTCATATGGTAATTCTAAATTTAGCTATATTTAAGTTATATTTTAGCTATATTAAATTCTATATTTAAAGTGCCACCAATCCATAGTGACTGCACCATTATACATTCAAATCAACAATGTATGAGGGTTCAGATTTGTCCACTTCCCCACCAACACTTCTTATTTTCCACTGTTTTGAGTTTAACCATCCTAGCAGTTGTGAAGCTGTATTTCATTGTGGTTATGATTTGCATTTCCCTAATGACTAGTGGTATTCAGCATCTTTTCATGTGCTTATTGTCCATTTGACTATATTCTTTGGAGAAATGTCTATGCAACTTTTTTTTTTTTTAAGTAGGCTTCATGCCCAGCATGAAACCCAACAAGGGGCTTAAACTCATAACCCTGAGATCAAGACCTGAGCTGAGATCATGAGTCAGATGCTTAACCAACTGAGCCACCCAGGTGCACCCTCAACTCCTTTTAAATGATGGATTGTCTTTTTGTTGTTTAGTTGTAGTTCTTTATATCTGTTAGATATTAAACCCTTATTAGATATATAATTTGCAAATATATTTCCCATTCTACTGGTGTCTTTTCACTTTCCTGATAATGTCCTTTGATGCGCTAAAGCTTTTAATTTTGATGAAGCTCAATTTTATCAATTTTTATGTTTGTTGCTCGAGCTTTTGGTATTGTATCTAAGAACACATTACAAAATCCAAGATTGTGAAGATTTGCCCTTATGTTTTCTTCTGAGAGTTTTATACTTTCATCTCTTATTATTGTTGATCTAGTGTTAATTTTTGTACATTATGTGAGGTAGAGGTCCAACTTCATTCCTTTTCATATGGAAATCCAGTTGATCCATCATCATCAGTTGAAGAGACTATTCCATTCCATAGAATGGACCTGGCATCTTTGCAAAAAGTCAATTAGCCACAGATATATGGGATTACTTCTAGTCTCTCAATGTAGTCCATTGGTCTATATGTCTATCCTTATGCAAGTACCAGTTTTTATTACTGTAGCTTTTATAGCTACTGTAGCTCTATGGCTTTGCAATCATGAACTGTGAGTCCTCCAACTTTGTTCTTTTTCAAGATTTGTTTTGGCTCTTCAGGACACATTACAATTCCATATGAACTTGAGTACTAGCTTTTTCATTGCTGCAAAAAAAGGGTTGTGGAATTTTTTATAGGAATTACACGAAATCTGTAGATCCCATTGGAGAGTACTGACATCGTAACAGTATTAAATCTCCCTATGTGTGAACACAGGATATCTTTCCATTTATTTAGCTCTTAAAATTCCTTTCAGCAGTGTTTTATAGATTTTAGAATACAAGTTTTTCACCTCCTTGGTTTAATTTATTCCCAGGTATTTTATTTTTATATGCTATTGTAAATATAACTGCTTTCTTAATTTCCTGTTCAGATTGTCCAATGTTGGTGGTATAGAAGCACAACCAACTCTTATTGTTGCTTTCGCACCCTGTAACTTTGCTACACTTGTTTGTAAGCTCTAGAAGCTTTCCTATGAATTCTTTGGGATTTTCTATAAACAGGATCATGTCATCTGCAAATAGAGACCGCTTTACTTCTTCCTTTCCAACCTGGATTGCTTTTAATTCTTTTTCTTGTCTAATCACTCTAGCCAGAACTTCCAGGAAAATTCTTAAGGGAAAGTTTTTAGTTTTTCACCACTGAGTAAGAGGTTAGCTTGGGTTTTTCATAAACGAACTTTACTATGCCAAGGAAATTCCATTTTATTCTCAGTTTTCTGAGATCTTTTATCATGAAAGAGTATCTGATTTTGTCAAATCCCTTTTCTGCATCAATTGACAGCGTCAGATGTTTTTCTGTCCTTCATTCTACTAATGTGACATAATAGATTGACTGATTTAATGTTGAACTAACCTTGCATTCTGGGATAAATTCACTTGGTCAGGGTACATAATCTTTTAGAGATACTGATGAATTTGATTTGCTAGTATTTTGTTAGGGGGTTAGTTTCTATTCATGAAAAATATTGGTCTGTAGTTTACTTTTTCTTTTTTTTTTTTTAAAGTTTATTTATTTTGAGAGGCGTCTGGGTGGCTTAGTCAGTTAAGCATCCGACTTCAGCTCAGGTCATGATCTCACAGTTCATGAGTTTGAGCCCCGGATGAGGCTCTGGGCTAATAGCTCAGAGCTTGGAGTCTGCTTCAGATTCTGTGTCTCCCTCTCTCTCTCTGCTCCTCCCTGGCTTCTGCTTTCCCTCTCTCAAAAATAATAAACTTAAAAATTTATTATTTAAAAATTTATTATTTTTGAGAGAGAGAGAGAGAGAGAGAGAGAGAGAGAGACAGTGCATGAGTGGGGGAGGGGAGAGGAGAGAAAGAATTCCAAGCAGGCTTCACGCCATAAGTGCAGAGCTGACACAGGGCTCAAACCCATGAACCATGAGATCATGACCTGAGCTGAAAAAGAGTCAGACCTTAACTGACTGAGCCACCCAGGTGCTCCTGTAATTTTCTTTTCTTGTAATCTCTTCATCTGGCCTTGGTATTATGGTAATACTCACCTAATACAATGAGTTAGGAAGTATTCCTTCCTCCTATATACTTTTATAAGATTTTGAGAAGGACTGATGTTAATCCTACCTTACATGTTTGGTAGAATTCATCCATAAAGTCATCTGATTCTGGATTTTTCTTTGTTGGAATGTTTTTGATTACTGATTCAATTTCTCTACTCATTATAGTTTATTGAGATTTTCTATTTCTTCTTGAGTCAGTTTAGGTAATTTGTGCTTCCTAGTAATTTGTCCATTTCAACTAGGTTATCTAATTTGTTGGCTTACAGTTGGTCACAGCATTCTAAGCCATTTTATTATTGTAAGGTTGACAGTAAAGTCCCCAGTTTCATTTCTGATTTTACTTGTGTTTTTTTTTTTTTTTTTTTGGTTAGTCTAGCTAAGAGCTTGTCAATTTTATTATCTTTTCAAAGAACCAACTTTTGGTTTTATTGATTCTCTATTGTTTTCCTATTTTCCATTTTATTTATCTCCTTTCTAATCTTTATTACTTCCTTCTGCTAAACTTTGTGTTTCTTTTTCTAGTTCCTCAAGGCATAAAGTTAGGTTATTGCTTTGACATCTTTCTTCTTCTTCTTTTAAAGATTTATTTATGGGACACCTCGGTGGCTCAGTCAGTTAAGTGTCCAATTTCAGCTCAGGTCATGATCTCATGGTTTGTGAGTTCAACCCCCATGTCAGGCTCTGTGCTGACAGCTCAGAGCCTGGAGCCTTCTTTGGATTCTGTGTCTCCCTTTTTCTCTGACTCTTCCCCACTTGTGCTCTCTCTCTCAAAAACAAACATTAAAAAAAAAATTTTAAAGTTTCGTTTATTTATTTTGACAGGGTAGGGGCAGAGAGAGAGGGAGAGAGGATCCCAAGCAGGCTCCATATTGTCAATGCAGAGCCCAACTCAGGGCTCAATCTCATAATCTGTGAGATCATTACCTGAGCCAAATCAAGAATTGGATGCTTAACCAATTGACCTACCTAGGCACCGGTCTTCTTTTTTAATGTAAGCATTTACAGGTATAAATTTCCCCTGAACACTGCTTTTGCTATATCTCATAAAGCTATCCACAATTAACATCAGTTCAATTACTTAAGTCCTATAATATGTAAGATTAATGTAAACTGTGGTATTTTATATTGTTAACAAACTCACCTATTAAAAATTCTCCAAAATATATGACAACTAAAAATACCATATAAGCTTAGGGGAGAAAAATGACTTAGTAAGAAAGTCTAGATATTCTCTCACCTATTCCCAAATATTGAAAAATTCCATTTATATTTACTCAAGCAGACACTATTATTTCTTACAAAGAGAATAACTCTAAAAAACACTAGGTGTTCTGATAATACCTCATTTTTTTCTTGCTTAGCTGGTACTGGATTCTGTGCTCCATTTGCAGGCTCTTTTTCTGAAACTGAACTCTGGCCCAGGACTTCACTGCTTAAAGGCCGCTGTGCCTCAACAGGTGTATCACTTCTTCCAGGAAGGTGCAAAAAAACAAAAAGGAAGAGGTGAGAGTAAAGGAAAAGATATTTTAGAGACATTTTAATTAACACAATGACTATTTAGTCTAAATATTTACCAAGTGTGCAAAATTAGATTTTTGAATTTTCCTTTCTTAAGTGTACTATGTAAGGTTTTTTGTTTTGTTTTCAATAGAATATGCCTATAATGGAAGAGCACTGGATTATTAAGCAAGGAGGGTAGGGGGTCGAGTCTAAAACAAGATGTGTGGTCTTGGGAAAATCACTTATATTCTCTCTGGCTCAGCTTCATCTATAAACTGAACTGAATAATAAGCTGGATTACCTAATGCCTAAATTCTCTTTATGAATCTTTATCTGTGATTCTGTTATCCAAACGTGAATTTTTTCCCCTCCAAAATGTTTTTTTTTTAATTTTTTTTCAATACTTATTTAGTTTTGAGAGATGGAGAGAGACAGAGCATGAGTTGGGGAGGGGCAGAGAGAGAGGGAGACACAGAATCTGAAGCAGGCTCCAGGCTCTGAGCTATCAGCACAGAGCCTGACAAGTGGCTCGAACCCACAAACTATGAGATCATGACCTGAGGTGAAGTTGGACGCTTAACCAACTGAGCCACCCAGGTGTCCCTCCCTCCAATATGTTTCAACAAAAATTTAAGAACTGTTTATTAAAAGGTTTTCTGGGGCGCCTGGGTGGCTCAGTTGGTTAAGTGGCCACCTTCAGCTCAGGTCATGATCTCACGGTCTGTGAGTTCGAGCCCCATGTCAGGCTCTGTGCTGACGGCTCAGAGCCTGGAGCCTGCTTCAGATTCTGTATCTCCCTCTCTCTCTGCCCTTCCCCTGCTCATACTCTGTCTCTATGTCTCTCAAAAATAAATAAACGTTAAAAAAATTTTTTTAAAAAAAGGTTTTCTTTGGTTAATCTGTACTTAACATAAAAGCTAAACACACATTTCCAATATTTTTAATGTATACTAGTTAGTGAGCTTAGCAGCTTGTGTTGGGTTGTTCCTAATATTAATATTCTTCTGAACACCAGCAATTTCTACGTTTCATAGTTACTCTGTTCAAAAATTTTAATAACATCAACAAAAGATGATGAATACCTCAGACATTTATACAGATAAACCATTGGCACAAGGCTCCATGAGAACATATACAAAAGTAAAATGACCTTTGCCTTGAAGGAATTTGATTACGAGAGGGCTTCATAATGGTCTCTCCAGGCAGAGTAGGTAATTCATAACAAATTACAGGTCTAGGGGTCAGGAAGCAGAGCTAAATAGTCATCTTCATAAAGGTATCCATTGATCAGAAGCTTTCTAATTGATAAGTACCTCAACGTACATATACAAACATGCACCCAGAAGAGGAAATAGAAAGACTTGGGAGAAATTTTCAGCTATCAATCTCTGCTATAACCTGTTAATGACCATAAGAAGCCCCATTTTATGCCCACAAGATAGATTTAACGAGAGTCATTAACTATATATATATAAAATGACCTTCATAAAGTAACATTTAATTTGGCACTTTACACATTTCCATATGTATTGTCTCATTTAACTTGCACAGTAACTTGTGAAACAGGTTGTAACTCCCATTTCACAGATGAGGAATAAAGTGATTTTCCTAAAATTGCATAGCCAGTAAATAAAACTAGGATTTCAATCCAGATCTTCGGCTCCAAATCCAATCCTGACTCATTCCTGAAATTTTTTTTTTTTTTTTTTTTTTTGCCATTTAATTTTGAGACCATTACACTGTACAGCCAAAGCTTATAGTTTTCAACGTATTTTTTTTTCCTTTTTTGTTTGGAGTTTATGTTTGAGTGAAAAGCTATCTTTACAAAACACCACACACTCTCTTATAAACCCTTCTTTTGTGTTTTATCTTCTTGTTCACCATAGTAACTCCCTCACTGTATCCCCGGAATGCAGCATGATGCCAGCACAGAGTAGACACTCAAATATTTTTAAACAAATACTGACTTAAAACATATATTACCTCTTAAAACAAATAAGAGGTTTCTTCAAGTGGCATCTTCAAGATAATTGATTTAATTAAGCTTCCCAATATTTTTAAATTACACCTAAAGTATTTTTTTAAGTTTATTTACTTTGAGAGCGAGAGCGAGCAAGCGAGCGAGCGAGAGAGAGAGGGGGGGGCAGAGGGAGAGAGAGGGAAAGGGAGAGGGGGAGGAGAAGGGGGAGAGAATGAATCCCAAGCAGGCTCCACACTGTAAACACAGAGCCGGATGCAGGGCTCAAACTCACAAACCTTGAGATCATGACCTGAGCCGAAATCAAGAGTTGGGCACCTAACCAACTGAGCCACCCAGGTGCCACACACCAACGATGTTTTTAAAAACAAGGTTAACTTTTCTCCAGAGTAAATTTTTATACTTTATCCACAGCACAGTAACTTACCCATAGCATGCTATTAGCAGCCCTTTTTGACATACTGTCTTTACCAGGAGTATGACACTCAGAAGGGGAGATATTTGTATTTACTAAGCACCATGCACATGCTCGCCACTCTGCTAGAAGCTATATCTCACTTTGCAAGTCAACACCCTATTTTATAGAGGAGATCACTTAGGCTCAGAGCGATTGAGTAACGGTCCCAAGGTCACACAAGTAGTAAATGGCAAAGCTCTTGCTCAAGTCCAAGTCTGACTCCAAAGACCATTCATTATTCCACATTGCTTTGCCTCATAAGTCTTCCAATTTCACAGGCGTGACAGATATTTTCTTGGTTATGCTACTGCTCAGCTAATAACACATGCTACTACTCACATTTTAATGTCACATTTTACCTCTCTACTTATTCTATAATGGTCTAGTAGCTTATACTCCACTTCTTTCCATCTTTATCCAGTCATTTCTCAATTTCTACTACTTTTTAACATAGGCAACAGCAAATGTAGAGTCAGATCTGGCTGGATTTTTGTGTGTCTCTTTTCTTTAAAAAGACAATCCCTTTGGTTTGTACAAGTCCAAACATTATACTGACCAAGAAGTTCCAATCATCTTACGTACTCAGAAGAATATCAACAGTTCCCCTAGAATTGAAGCCCAACATCCCAGACAATGAAAATTTTCTTTAAAGAGACTGGAAGATCCAAGAAAAGTTTAAGATAGTCTCTACCAATGTTCAAGACTCTCTATTCCTTTGGGATTTAAATAGGATGCTTTAATATTAAGTTATACTCATCCATTTACATTACTAGATATCATCTCTTATCTTTCAAGTAGAGCAATAAGATGCCTCTTAAGTCACCCTAGGCTTGGGGCGCCTGGGTGGCTCAGTCAGTTAAGCATCCAACTCTTGATTTCGGCTTCGGTCATGATCTTGTGACTCGTGAGCGCGAGCCCCACATCAGGCTCTGTGCTGACAGTGTGGAGCCTGCTTGAGATTCTCTCTCTCCCTCCCTATCTGCCCCTCCCACACTTGTGATCTCTCTTTCTCTCTCTCTCTCTAAAAAAGAAAAAAGTCACCTTAGGCTTTAGGAAGTCTCCTCACTTAACATCCTAAAATCTCCCCTTCTCTTTAAGGAACATTAAACAAAGATATTATAACCCTCCTCCTCTACGGTCTTGTAGCAACTTAATAGAAAATGCTTCCATATAGATTTATCCTGCATTTCTTGTGTTTTAACTAAAGACCTGCTCTCACTTTAATTAGAAACAGAAATTCCAAGTCCAGTGCTCCTTCCTCAATAATGTCTCCAACTTCTGTATGTGAATCAAATAAAGCTTAGTTTGGGGCACCTGGGTGGCTCAGTCGGTTGAGCATCTGACTTGGGCTCAGGTCATGATCTCACAGTTCATGAGTTCAAGTCCCACGTCAGGCTCTGTGCTGACAGCGTGGAGCCTGGAGCCTGGAGCCTGCTTTGGATTCTGTCTCCCCTCTGTCTCTGCCTCTTCCCCACTCATCGTGATGTGTGTCTCTTTCTCTCTCTCAAAAATAAACATTAAAAAAAATTAAAAATAAATAATAAAATAAGGTTTAGTTTTTGTGCTCTCTCAATAAATTTTTTTAAGTTTATTTATTTGAGGGGGGGAGGGGCAGAGAGGGAAAGAGAGAGAGAGAATCCCAGGTAGGCTCCGCATGATACAGGCTTTGAACCCACGAACCAGGAGATCATGACCTGAGCTGAAGACAGATGCCCAACCGACTGAGCCACCCAGACGCCCCTCTTTCAATAAATTTTTGCAGTCAATAGTAATACTACATAGTATCAACTCGGAGTATAGGAAACCAGCCATTTGTCCCAATGGTTTCCTAGAAAGTGAGGGAAGAAATTTTCTAACTCTTGAAATAAAGAACCGCTAACGAGGAAATATTATTTCATGCCAAGTTTGAAAGAAAAACTGAGTGTTGGCTTTAACACTTATTTCCTTCATGTATATTAAGAGTTACTACAGAGATGCCTGGGTGGCTCAGTCAGTTAAGCATCCGACTCAGGCTCAGGTCGTATCTCATGGTTCGTGAGTTTGAGTCCTGCATTGGGCTCTGTCCTGACACTGTGAAGTCTGCTTAGGATTCTTTCTTTCTCTCTCTCTGCCCCTTCCCTACTTACTCTCTCTCAAAATAAATAAATTAATTAAAAAAAAGAGTTACTAGAAAAAATACCAGAGTAGAAATAAATAATCAGAGATTTTTATGTATACACGTTCAGTACTATTTACAAAGCAGAAAATAGTGGAAATAATCTGCTGTCCAATGATAAGAAATTAGGTAAAATTATGATACAATCATACAATGGATTACTGCATACATCATTAATCATGTCCCAATAAATGTTTAAAAATATAGGGAAATATTAATGATCAAGTTTTAAAAAGCAAATTATATGACTATATATAGTACATTCCCAATTTTTAAAAATGTATTCATAGAAAAAAGACATCATCTAAGTGTGAGATTACATGGGATTTTAATTCTCATATTTATACTCTCCTGTATTTTCCAAAATGTCTTCAATGCACATTCATTGCCTTAATAACAAGCAAAATAATAATATAGGATATAAAAATAAAGATCCTCCTTGATAATTTTAATTATCAAAATTTTAGAAAGGCTTTGTAAAGTTTAAGGACTTTCAACTAAAAAAGGACTTGAATATTAAACATACACACACACAATCTCACGCTTGTGAATGACTTCTAATTTTCATGAGCAAATACTTACCGTTCAGGAGATTCTTCATAAATACTGTGACATTCTGTATTCTCAAGCATGAGACTTCTACTGAGGTTTTGTACCCCTGGATAATGGAAGTTAGCAAATGAGTGTGACATTGGAGATGTTTTGTTCCCAAGGTCTGAGATTCTCTTATCATGACTGGTTAGGCCACAAGTGAGGCCATCTAAAGCAGGATTCAGAGACCGGGTCATATAGGCATCAGCTGATTGAGGCCTTCTCATTGGAGATGATGGATAGGGAGAAAGTTTGCTGATAAGAGGAGTCAAAAGATCAGCGTATGCAGCTTTTGTAGGTTTCAGAAGTTTGTCAACATGAATATTAAGCATTTTCTGTTCAAAAGCACAAGAGAAGACAGAAGATGGGAGATTCTGAAGCCATGACAATAAACTCAGATCCAAGTCATCACAACCATTACCACACAAAAGGTCAATGCCAAGAAGTACTTCACTTTCTGTAATTTCTTCTCCAGTTGCTTTGCTTTGACAAAATTCTACACAGCATTCATAAAGTAGGCCCTTCATTACAAGCTGAAATAGACGATTGTTACTTGCTTTAAAACCAGCCTCACTTAGCTTCCTATCAGCAGGGATGAATTCTGCAACCATGACACAAGCCTCTTCAAAACAGTGAACTCGTGCAGTACTGGGATTCCAGTCCTTAAATTCAGCATGATTGGTCAGACGAGGCAAAGTCAAAAGCAAACAGAGCTTGCTATAATCATCTTTAGAAGGACAGTACTCTTCTAGGGCATGCAAACATTGCACAGCTTCTTGCATGGTAAATTCCAGCTGTAAGAAAAATATAAGTCATCACTACAAAGAGAGATGCTGTGAGATATGAAAACAAAAGTATTTTATTCAAATACAAAGATACTTTATAAACTTTCATAAGCTTTAATTGCAAAAGGATAAACTCCAGTGTCAAGAGTACTCATATAATTTGCAGGTTATTTAACAAGTTTCAAGTCAGGAGCCAAAATCTTTTTCACTACTAAAATAAAAATATCAAATAATTTGGTTAATTAGTAAATTAAACTCTTACTATAAAAATAGTGTTCGGGGCACCTGGGTAGCTCAGTCAGTTAACCATCTGACTTCAGCTCAGGTCATGATCTCACAGTTTGTGGGATCAAGCCCTGAGTCAGGCTCTGTGCTGTCAGCGGATTCTCTCTCTCCCTTTGTCCCTCCCCCACTAACACTCTTTCTCTCTCAAAATAAATAAGTAAATATTAAAAAAAAAAAGTTGTTCTAGTTCAGGCTTCAGACTATCATTCTCCAATGTATGATTTTTTAAGGTCAAGAATAATTGAGTACTCTAGAAATGAAAGCTGAAGCATGCCAATAGTCAATTGCTTATATAGTTTGCTATCACTCCAGCTTACCCAAAAAGCAAAACGGTCATTCTCAAACTTGCTGCAGGAAAAATTTGTGTGGGGAAACAAAGTGAATCGGAAACAAAAAACGAAAAACATCTACAGTTCATTTACTACAAAAACAGTATGTGGATGCTGAGTGACTCAGTCAGTTAAATATCTGACTCTTGATTTTGGCTCAGGTCATGATCTCATGGTCATGAGACTGAGTCACACATGGGGCTCCACGCTGGGTGTGGAGCCTGCTTAATATTCTCTCTCTCTCGCGCGCGCGCGCGCTCTCTCTCTCTCTCTCTCGCTCTCTCTTCACCCCCATCCCTTGCCCCTCCCCAACTCATGCTCGCTCTCTCTCTCAAAAACCAAAACAAACAACCTAGTATGAAGACAGAACAAAGGAAGCTTATCTGAGAGACAAATTACAATAATTTGTATACTGAATATTATCTTAAATCATAAGCTTTTAATGATGTAAGGAATCTTAGAGTTTATAGAATTCACCTTTCTTTAGATTACATATGGGAAAAGTTAGGGAGCAGATCTAACCAAAGTAATTCAGCTAGTTAGTGACGAAGAAAAATAAAAATTAAATCTTGTGACTTATATGCCAGTCTTCTTTCCACATTTAAATAGCACTGTCTGACAAATATTTCTCTATTATATATGAAAATTCTCACTGTAGTATCTTTTGAGTTTACTTCAATGAATACTTACTTTCTGGTACTTAATAAGTTTCCTTGATTTTGGATATAACAATACTATTATTAAAACTTTAAAAATAACTCTCTAATCAAAAAACCCTTAGTATCATTATATTTAAATTGTCATAAAGACATACATATTTTATCAAAACATGTTGTTGTACTGATCATTGGGGTATTGTATGTAAGTGATGAATCACTGGATTCGATAACTAAAACTAATATTACACTGTAAGTTAACTAATTGGAATTTAAATAAAAACTTGGAGGGAAAAAAAACCACCTCTGGATCAACGTAAATACTGAAAAAACAAAAAGAGGAGGTAAACAAATTCTGCTTCTGGGATAAGAAAAGCAGCGATGATGTAGAATCTTCAAAGATCTACGGTAATCTAAATCACCTCAAACAAGAGGGGAGCACGCACTCTCCAACCAGCCAGTCATTCATTTACATCTGTCTAACTCTTGGAAGAAGATGAGTAGCATTATAGATTGAACGTACTACAGCTGCAGAAGAGTAGATCTTACTCCATCCCAGCTCATAAAAACTTTGAAAACTCATGATACTATTCTTTCGTTTTAGTAAATAAAATACTTATGACTGAAACAAGACTATGGCGCAAACCTTCAGGAATAAAAATCTTACATGCTGGGGCTCATCTTCTGCTGACATTGCATTGTTAACACACAAAGCTTCTAAAAACTTCTGCTTCAGGATAATATAACGAAACCTGTGAAAAATAAAATACGAAACATTAAAATTATTAAAAAGCTGAGTTACAACAAAGGCAAAGATTGGAAATGAAACCTAGGTTCTTAGAGCAAAACAGGCCAAGTTTGTCTTAAAGGGCTAATTATTTCTCTTAAAAAAGATTTTTAAGAAAAATTAATTTTCTGATGTCTCATAAATCAAAATGCCCTTATGAGTTACCATAACTACCTTTGCTTTATAAAAATTCTTTTTTTAAAAATGTTTATTTATTTTTGAGAGAGAGAGAGAGAGGAGAGCGTGCACATGTACGCACGCACGCACACACACACACACACACACACGCACGCATGCACAGTCAAGTTGGGAAGGGGTAGAGAGAGAGGAGGACAGAGGATCCAGAGTGGGATCTGTGCTGACAGGAGAGAACTAGAGGTTGGGGGTGACCTAACAAAATCGTGAGATCATGACCTGAGCCATAGTTGGATGCTTAACTGAGCCACCCAGGTGCCCCTGCTTTCAAAAAATTCTTAAAATTGGGGGCACTTGGGTGGCTCAGTTGCTTGAGCATCTGATTGTTTTCAGCCTACGTCATGATCTCACAGTTCGTGAGTTTGAGTCCTGTGTCAGGCTCTGCACTCACAGTGCAGAGACTGTTTGGGATTCTCTCTCTCCCTCTGCCCCTCCCCTACTCTCTCTCTCTCAAACATAAATAAACTTTAAACAAAATTCTTAAAAGCTTATCACACTGAAGTCACAATTAAAATAATTTCAGTAGTAAGTAAATACAATTTAATACTCATACAATTTAATACTCAAAGGATTTCTATTTCCAAAATTAATTCTAAAACTAATGCTAAAAAAGATCAAGTTTAATGAAAGGTGTCAATTATAATCTAATATGAAATCAAAATCCTTTACATTCAAAATGTTTTGTTTTATTATTTTGCATTTTATTCAAAATACGCCCTTTTCTCTTTTTAAACATGAGAAAAGTCTAATAAAAAGCAGCTGAACGAGTAGGAAGAAATGAACATTTCTCAAGTCATAAAATAACTATAAACTTTAAAACTTTTTAACAGATTTTTCAGGGAGAGGTCTATTTGGCTTGTTTAAGAACAAAAAATTCTGGATGCTTTAAGCACCTTAAAGAAAAATTATTTTTAGGAACTGAAAGAAAATAATAAAGAACCCTCAGTCATTCTTTCAACCATTGTTACGGTAGCAAATATATGCCTAATAAAACAAAATACTTGCCTTCAAAAAGAGTGTCATCTAATAAATTGTATGAAATATGTACACTGTTTCAACAAAGTCTCAAAGGAGTCTGAAACCAATTCTATCAGAAGGGGAGGAAACTATAGGGAAAGTTTTATAAGAGCTGACTCTCAGAAAATGATCAGATGTGGGCTATATAAAAGGCAGGAGATGGTGAAAGGAATACTATTCCAGATAAATGAAGAATGTACAAAAGCAAATAGATATCAAATAACACCAGTGGTATGAACAGAGGATTGAAAAACCAATATAAGGTTGTACTTCCATTAATAGAGTCACTTGTATCCGGCTAACCTTTCTATAGATAACAATGATAAAGCCTAGATAAAAATTTAAAAATAACTATTTGAAAGCAATGAAGAACAACAAAAAGCTGGTAAAACTAGAAGGGGGAGAGGCGGTGACGGGCATTGAAGAGGGCACTTGTTGGGATGAACACTGGGTGTTACATGGAAACCAATTTGAAAATAAATTATTTAAATTAAAAAAAAAAGGAAAAAAAAAAACTAGAGGGAAGTCAATCCTTGGGGGGAAAAATAAAAAACCTTTGGGGTGAGATTCAAGGGTATATGGTCTTTCAGCTAGGAGCACTCTCCAGTCAACACAATGTGAGCTAAAACTCAAGCAGAAAGCTATAGTTTTACTTTCTTCAAAAGTCAGCAAAAAGTTTGGTACTGCAAGAGTAGCTGAAAAGCAGGAGGACATCCAAACACAAAGGACACCATAATGAAAAATACACCAAAATCTACTGTACAAACTCAGATAAAATCTTTTAACTGTCCCTGAAACTGTGAAGATGCAAGGAAGACTCCAAGGAGCCCAGGGAAAGCAACAGACGGACGGCTAATTAACTGACAAAGATCTCAGTGGCACCCACTAAGTGGGAGTGTAACCAAGTTAACTACCTGCATGAATAAAAGTCAGTACTTTTCAAAGGCAGGTAACAGAATCCAGGGTCTCAGCAACGAATCCAAAATTGTGCAGAATGCGTTTAAGAAAATTTTTAATGTTTATTTATGATTTTTGAGAGAGACAGAGTGCGAGTGGGAGAGGCGCAGAGAGAGAGCGGGAGACACAGAATCCAAAGCAGGCTCCAGGCTCCAAGCTCCAAGCTGTCAGCACAAAGCCCGATGTGGAGCCAGAACTCATGAACCATGAGATCATGATCTGAGCTGAAGACGGACACTCAACTGACTGAGCCACCCAGGCACCCCATATTTTAAAAGTGACTAGGTATGTTTAAAAAAATAAAAGTGACTCATAGTTAAGAAAAAGGCAATCAGGGCACCTGGGGGCTCTGTCGAGTTAAGAGTCCGACTTCAGCTGAGGTCATGATCTTACAGTTCGTGAGTTCGACCCGCGCATTGGGCTTTGGGCTGACAGCTCAGATCCTTTGGATCTACTTCGGATCCTGTGTCTCCCACACCCCGTCTCTGCCCTCCCCTGCCCGCATTCTCTCTCTCAAAAATAAAAAAAAATGAACATTAAAAAAAAAAAATATATATATATATATATATATACACACACACCTCAATAAAAAAAGATCTTGAAAGCAGTCAAAAACGAAAACAGAAACAAAAACAAAACCCATACAAGAGAATCCAGATACAAACACAACTAAGTGTTCATCAGAAAATAATGGAGGCAAGGAGACATGGAATGACATCTTCAAAATCTTCATACTATTGGGGCACATGGGTGGCTCACTTCAGTTCAAGTTGTGATCTCTGGGTCATGAGTTGGAGCCTGCTTAGGAGTCTCACTCTCCCTCTCTCTCTCTGCCCCTCCCCTGCTCACGTTCTCTCTCTCTCAAAATATATTATGAAGAAACATAATTTTCAGATATGTTTCAGATATGGCCCTTGTGACTTTTTGTATACACTGTCAAAAAAGGTAGGTTTATAAGTCAGATTTTCAACCAATTGAAGTACATACAACTTGTCCTATAGAAGTGCTCAAACTCACTGGGATTGAGTATACTATTTTCTAGGAAAGCTAATAGTCTTGTTTTTAAATTTTTGTTTATTATTTGTTTTGCTAAGCCTGTACCAATGATAAGACAATAAAAACTTTATACGAAATCTTACCTTTTTTTGTCAAATTTTTCCATACATTCTAGAGGCTGAATAAACTGAAGAACTTCATCCCATTGACCATCAAGGATTAGCTGCCTATATGAAGAAAAAACCATGTATGTTACCAAATTTGGGTTATACTAATTAAAAGCAGAATAAATAAGGCAGCATTAAAACTTCAGTCTGAAGTCTATGAGGTTAACATCTTACTTGGTTCCTCAACCACTATAATAAAATAAATTTTTCACAACTTATTTGTAACAACATACCCTGTATGAGAATAATTTGTCAATCTGCAACCACTTCTCATTCTAATATATATGTGGGGTTTTTACACCTGTATAAAAACATTGGTCTAAGTCTAAAAGTTCCTTTATTTTCCTATTCATCTTACAGTTTTAAAGCTCTTCTGTATTATTTAGATATTAGCCATACCAGTGTATGGCTATGTTTCGGACTCACTAAATCAGTGGTTCTTAACTGGGGGTGAGTTTGTCCCCAAGACATGTGGCAATGTTTAGAAACATTTTGGTTGTCACAATTTGGGGGTGCTACTGGCATCAACTGAGTATAGGTCAGAGATGTTGCTAAACATCCTACAATGCACAGGAAACACCCCACAGCCCCACACACCAAAGAATTATCTGGCTCAAAATGTTACTAGTGCTGAGGTTGAGAAATCCTGTCTAAACTGTGATTTCTACATCTTTGAGGCATATAACACTAAAATGTATAGTTTGAGAATAAAAACAGCAAGGAATAAGATCAGGTTTCATCCTACTTTAGTGGTCTATGGGAATTTCCAAAAGTTATAAGGCACTCTTATTGCTGTTCTTCTTTTATAATAGCAATTTCCCTACCTCTGGATTTTTAGAAATTTAAAAAGGGATGGGCAGGAGGATCTAAATCAGATTGCCAACTTTGAATCCTGCAAATAAGGAATATTAATAAGAAGCCAATCATAATATAGACCATAATCATTTTTACAAAGAGGCATTTTAATATTTAAAAAGACAGAATTTCAAAGGTTAGTCCTTTAAGATGAATACATTTAGTTTAATGAAAAACCTAACTATTCTACAGTTCTTTGCATTTCACCTCAGACCAGTAAAACTTCATCAGAAACCCGGCAGGTTCTTGGAAGGGGGCTATTTGAGAGCCACTGCTAAATTCCAGGAGTAGCAATGCTTGAAAGACAGGGCGGAAAGAATATGGCTTCAGTACTGGTTCCTGATGGTATCACTGACTAAACTCCCCAGGGCTAATGACATTCATAACACCAAAAATGCGGGAGTTCAAGGAATTTAAATAAACTCTTAATATATTGAAGTTTGTTTTTTTTTTAAGTTCCATTTTCATGACTTAGGAATGCTTCATTTTTTAGGGCTTTCCAAGTCACAAAATGCCACATGTCCAAGAATCTGTACTCTTTGTCAAGGATATTCAGTATCACATAAGCAGAGAGTACATTTCTGTCTGGAAATCTGGGTTTTTCTTTTTCCGTCTAATTCAAGTTAGGTTATATTTAGCTTCCCATTTCGGCAAATATGTTAATTCCCTTTTGCTCTGCAATTCCAAGAATCTTGTTCTAAGGAAATAATCCAAGATACAGAAAAAGTCCTATGTAAAAAACATGTTCAAGAGAGCATTTAAGATAAATTGGAAATAATTTGTTTAAAATTGGGGAACCATTAGGAAATTAATTAAATTGAAATTTTTTTAAGTATAAGAGAATATAAGAGAATTCTTATGATGTTAATGGATAAAGAAGGATACTAAGTTATCCTTATAATAGAATGTAACAGAATTGCTGGGTTGTTTTTTTTTTTAAATATGCACAGAAAATCATCAGCATGTAGTGTGTCTGGGTGATGGGTATTTTTCTCTTTTCCTTTCCTATATTTTCTATAATGAATATATTCATATTCATCTCTATGGCCAAAAAGATGGCATTTCAGAAATATTTTCTTTATCCTTCTGGAGTCTCTTATTTTTTAATCAAAAGTTATGATGATGCCACAACCACAATGGAGTTGTGACTCTAGTTTTTTTTAATGGACCTTTGGACCTTACTATTGAAAAGATTCTATAGAAAACATTACTTTGTAAATGTTCTATTATAAACACAAACATTTTTAAAAATTATAAAGCCTTTTTGCGATTATAAATATCTATCTGAAATACACGTATTACTTCATTAATACTTGACACTCTTTGAAGGAGCTACAAACCTTATAATGCTAATGAAATCATACCTCAGAAAAAGCATATCATCTGAAAATAGGCCGTTTATGACTCCACTTTCCTTCTCAAGGGCTAACATACTAATGTGAAGTTTCTTTGAATTCAAGAAGTCTAAAATTAGCTTAATGATTTCAACCTCTTTTACATTCACTGTTTCTTCAGCCGTCATTTTGATAGCCTAAATATTAAACAGAACAAAAACAAAAATTAGTCCTCTTGTTTTATTTCTAAGTGTTATTAACTATCTGGAAACTACACATAATAGGTTTCTTGGAAATATTTAGCATAGGTATTCTGAAATGAAATTAACTTAATATTTATCAAAACCAGTCATTCTTTAAGGTGTAATAAAAGTTATGGCTCTAATTTTTTTTAAGTCCTTATCTTTGAGAGATACACACTGTAATAATACAGATTAAATGATATAAAGTCTATGATTTGTTTCAAAATAATACAAGCGGAGACTGGAGTAGGTAAAGCTGAAACAAGAATAACAACTATTGATGTGAGGTAATGGGTACATGGAGGGAGATTCATTTATATTTGCTATGGTCTGAACATTTGTATCCTTCCAAAATTAATCTGTTGAAATCCTAATCCCCATATCGATAGTATTAGGAGGTGGAGTCTTTGAGAGGTGATTAGATCTTGAGGACTCTGTCCTTCATGGGATTAGTGTCCTTTAAGAGGCCCCAGAAAGACAGCTCAAACCCTTCCACTTTGTAAGAATGCACTGAGAAGCCAGCAGTCTGCAACCAGAAAGAGAGTCTTCATCAGAACCTGACCATGCAAACATTCTGATCTTAGATTTCCAGCTTCCAAAGCTGTGAGCAATAAATTTCTGCTATTTATAAGCCACCCTGTCTATCTATGGTATTCTGTTACAGCAACCAAAATGGACTGAGACAATATTATTCTATCTATTCTTACACATTTTTTAAATTTGTCATAATAAAGAATATTTTAAAGTCATTAAAGTCATTAATAACCATGTTTAGCTATGTTCTAAATACCTTGCTGTAAGCATACACTCACTGAATAAGCAGCTTTTTCTCTGTGAGAGGCATTGTTCTATACTTAGGAGACACTGGCCTTGTCCTTAAGAAGCTTATACTCTATAGCAACACAAAATGTTAAACCTTGTACTTAGGAGTCAAACAAAACAAGGTTGGTTAAAAAGTACAACTTTAAGTCATATCAACCTAAACATGAAACAAAGGTATTTCAACTCTCTACAATCTCTTCTTTTACCTAAAAGTTTACAGTGATACAATTGAGCAGCACAGAGGTTATGAATTCATAAAGATTCAGAACTAGGAGGAATTCTGAAGATCATTGCACAGATGAGGCCACACAAGTTAAATGACCTAACCTGTTGTGATTTTCAAATGTTAAGGCTAAGAGCAGTACAAAAGACTACCACGCTACAGGGACTAGCTGCAAAGACACCCCATCACACATCATCACGCATCACGAATGAAGCAGACTACTGTAAGCACAGCTTTCTCACAGGATCAACTAACTTTAACCAAGCTCACAGAAACAAACACATATATGTATGCTAACATGTTCATTTTTTTCCAATTTATTATTTTGTCAACTTCTTTCTTTATAGTAAGTGTACATTTCTAGCAGACTAGAATGCTCATATCAGATGAGTAGATTTTCTCTAGAAAAGAAAGGAGAGAAGGTGGTAGGGTAAACAAAGGACGGAACATGGGAAGATAATCATATGATTTGAATATTTACTGACATCAAATTAAGCTTATCTCCTACACCGAGCTAATCACCTACATCCATCACCACAATAAGGACACGCCTGCCTCAAGAAACAAATCACCAATCTCTCTCTCAAAAGGGCAGCTGCCCATTTCTGCATGCTTTGGGTTTCTCTTTGCTCTCTTCTGAGCTGACCATCCTCCTGTTCACAGACTTTGTCCAAAAAAGGATATAGTAAAATTAATGATATTTCCGCTCACTAAATTATAATTACATTTCAGAGGTGCCTGAGATTACTCCTAGAGCAAAATGATTAGATTCCCCAGGGGCACCTGGGTGGCTCAGTCAGTTGAACGTCCCACTTCGGCTCAAGTCATGATCTCACTGTTTGTGGGTTTGAGCCCCGTGTCGGGCCCTGTGCTGACAGTGCAGGAGCCTGCTTGGGATTCTGTGTCTCCCTCTCTCTCTCAAAAATAAATAAACATTAAAAAAAATTTTTTTTGATTGAAAAAAAAAAGATTCCCCAAATCTTCATATGATTTTTACTAGCAAAAGAATGACTTTTACTAATTATTAGAAAAATAACTGCCTCCTCCATCTTTTAAGTTTTTAGTGGGTACTTCACTTATATCACTATGTACCAACCATAGAACTTAGTGCAAAACTGAGATCCAATTTTCTAATGTTGTTCAATACACCCAATGATACTGAACATTTTATAGGCCTCAACTTATTTTATGTTCAGTCTAAATATGGAAGAACTTTGGAATTACTATGAATTTCACATTATGGGGTGCCTGGGTGGCTCAGTCAGATAAACATCTTAATTTCAGCTCAGGTCATGATCTCTCATTTCATGAGATTGAGTCCCACATAGGGCTCTGTGCTGGCAGTGAGGAACTTGCTTGGGATTCACTTTCTCCCTCTCTCTCTGCCCCTCCCCCATCATGCATGCATGTGCACTTTCTCTCTCAAAATAATAAACATTAAAGAAATAAAATAAATCATAACTATAAGCTCAATGCCATCATTTCTGATTAATAAAGCCTAAGAAATACAGTCTTACAAATACATATCTTTTACACTGACTTTACATTAAAATTTTTAATAGATAAAAAAAAAAGTATCCTAACTAACCTAGAATTATTCAGGGTTTTAAAAAAGACAAGCTTTAATTCTATACTGTGAAATTCCTAGTAGAAAAGTATAGTATTTTAACCTTTTAACCACTCAACCCAGAATTTTAATTCTTATAAGATTCACTGTTGCTGGATAGTATATAAAACTTGATGACTATATCTTATTCTTTTCTAACCACTCTGTGTTACTAAAACATTTGTAGAGGCTCCCTAAAGCCCAGCTAAACAATTTAGAAATTAAATACAATATTTAAATATAATTTTTAAAGATAATACATAAAAACCTAACTCACACTCTTTTTTTTTTTAATAATTTATTGTCAAATTGGTTTCTATACAACACCCAGTGCTCAATCCAACGAGTGCCCTCCTCTGTGCCCATCACCCACCCTCCCCCCTCCCACACCCATCTCTCCCCTCAGTTCTTTCTTATTCTCTCACAAACATTCTTAATCTCCTTAAGCTATTAATCATTACAAAGCAGAATTTTTCTCTAACTCAGAAGAGTAGAATTCAATAATAAACATTTCATCCCCACTTCTCAGGAAGGATATAAAACAGTAAGTTAACTAGCTTAGAAACTAAAATTATCTTTTAAATGAGATGTATAGTATACACATAGTTGCAAAAATCAATGAAGAAATGCCTCTTAAAAGGTAGAGAGTAGATGATTTTGTTTGCAAATAGTCTAAAAACCATTTGAAAGGACAGAACTCTGGCCCTTTAATCTATTTAAGCCAAAGTTAGCTCTGACACACTGTAGGTTAGACATGCCAGCACATGGTGCATATGAACAATTACTCACCAGGCAGAATTTATGCAGAGTCAACAATAAAGTGTATTTCACTGAAAATAAAACACAAAATGAAAAAAAAAATCAGAATGTTTCTGTATTTCCACAATAAATGACAAATTTACCTATAAAAAAATCACAAAAACATCTCTACGGATTTTCTTTTTAAAAAAATAAGTTTTTACTTGGGGAGTCTCTAAGTGGCTCAGTCAGTTAAGTCTCTGACTCTTGGTTTTGGCTCAGGTCATGATCTCACAGTTTGTGAGTTTGAGCCCTGCGCTCCTGGGTGCAGAGCCTGCTCTGGATTCTCTCTCTTTCTGCCCCTCCTTCACGTGCTTGCTCTCAAAATAAATAAGCTTAAAAAGAATAACTTTTTACTTATATCCAATCCTGGACTAGAAATAAAGACATGTTTTCTTTAATAATAAGTATATCCGGACACCAGCAGGAAGGTAGTTAGTATTTTAGCACTTAGATGCAATTAATAGCTACAGAAACTAAATTCCAGATGTAGTCTCTATACTCATACTGATTCCTACCTTAGTCAAACAAAAGTAGAAGAATATATTAAGGGGCAAGATATAAAATTATTTTTAGCAATCTAATTATTAAAGATAAAATGTTAACCAGAAAAAAAAACGTCAACAGAAATATATTGACCTCTATATATATCTGTATATACGGATATGGAAAAAGTTTTATGAAAAAATATCAGTGGTAGCTTCCTAATCAAATATAAATAGATAGGATTTAAATGTTCCTTTGCAATGAGGAACATTTGAAATGTTCCTTTACTCACTTATAATACAGATTAGGAAGAAAAAGGTACAAAGCTAAGAATGATTCACAAGTACAAGATTAAGAGAATCAGGGTATAGCCATTACAAATTTTATAGTCAAGAAAAGTTCCATTAATCTCCAACTCCATCCCACGCAATAAAAACCACCCCCTTTAATCTTCCAAGTATTACAGAGTGCCTAACAATGAATTACAGTACCTTAAGATTCCTGTTTACAGGCAAAAATACAGACAAGGAAATGAAGTACCATGAACCCTTTTAATACCAAACTGTAACATAAAACTACTGCACCTTTTCCTTTAAAAAAATGGAGAAATAAACTTACTAGCTATCTTTTTAATAAAATAGTATTCTAAAAACTTATGTTGCTGCCAGGTCAGCTAACTGTAAATGTTTGGTCCTTCAGAATTATAAATGTGATGTTGCAAGTCACTTAATCTCTATGGGCCTCAATTTTTCATACACAGAATAAAAGGGCTAGAGGCACCTGGGTGGCTCAGTCAGTTAAGCATTCAACTTCAGCTCTGATCATGATCTCGCAGCTCATCTGGCTCCATGCTAAAAATGCAGAGCCTGCTTAGGATTCTGTCTCCCCCTCTCTCCCTCTCTCAAAATAAATAAATTTTAAAAATAGAGGCGCCTGGATGGTTCTGTCCATTGAGTGTACAACTTTGGCTCAGATCATGATCTTGTGGTTCGTGAGTTCAAGCCCAGCATCGGGCTTGCTGCTCTCAGCAAAGAGCCCACTTCGGATCTTCTGTGCCTCCCTCTCTCTGTCCCTTCCTGTCTCGCTCTTAAAAATAAAACATTAAAAATGTTTTAAAAATGTAAAAATATATTAAAAATAGAATAAAAGGGTTAGTTTGGGTAATTTCTATGATTTCCCTTTAAGTTTTATAATACGCTTTAAGTCACATTTCAATATACTTCTTGTTATTGATATACACATATTCTTAGGGGGAAATATAAAGTCTGGGATAATTAGAAGTCTCTAATCTATAAGGTCAGTTTAGTAAGAAGAAAGAAAATAGATTTGTTTTAAATTATAAGCAATCAAACAAAAGCCCTTCTAACTGCAAAGCTCTGTCATGGCTGCTAATCAGCTAACGTTTGTAACATGGCTATAGCATGTGTCCCTTCTTATTGTTGACAGCTGTTCTTCTATTCATCAATTATTCTAATTTACCTTCTGGAACTGTGAATAATTTTGGCTTAAAGACCGAATTATCTTTAAGCAGGTGCTGCTTAATATGGCTATAAAAAGAAAATAATTCAATTAACATAAAGTATATGTTGTGTATATGCATAAAATATCTCTAGGGAAAAAAGAGACAAAAAATTGATAAAAATGGTTGTCTGAAAGGGTCTTAAAGGAAAGCTGGATAGTTAAAGAATAGGAATGGGAAGAAGACTTTCCACTACATACCCTTTTATAACTTTTGAATTTTGTACTATGAACAAATATTATGTATTCAAAAACATTTAAATAATATGAAATATAAGCAATGAATTTCCAATTGCAAATTACTTGAAAATTCTAATCAAGTAAATGGAAGGAATTAGTAATATAATGAATATAATGTATTCATTATGTATGTAGAGAAGTAATATTTCAGAATTATTTGTAATTTTTTATAACACAAGTCCTCTTCTCAGATCTGATTCAAATATTTCAATCTTTCTTTATGAGATTAAAGTATTTGTGTTCTTTCCATATTGAAACTCAAAAAAATTTAAAAAACATATTTAATTGCTAAAGAGCTAAAAATTTACATGATAAGCAAAACTAGTTTTGACTCATACTATGTAATTAAGTCCCGTAACCCAAAAAATGTAAAGGAAAAAACGGTGAAATCTGGTACTAAAAATGTAAACTGTAAACCTTCCATTTAATAGAAGTTGTCATAAACAAGAGACAAAGGACAAACTAGGAATAAACATAACACATATAAACAGTTAAACGGTTACCACTGAGAACATATAAATAGCATCTCCAAATCAATACCCCCCTAAATTCCAGTTGAACAATGAGCAAAGACTAAACAGACACTTCAAAAGAGACCAAAAATTTATGAAAAGATATTCAACCTCACTAGTGATATTAAAATAAGACACCATTTATGTCTTACTAATTTTGGCCTACCTGATAATATCTAGTTTTGGCAAGAGTGTGGGTAAATGCCCTTTCACACATTGTGTTAAAAATGCAATTTGGGGGGCGCCTGGGTGGCTCAGTCAGTAAGCGGCTGACTTCGGCTCAGGTCATGATCTCATAGTCTGTGAGTTCGAGCCCCGCGTCGGGCTCTGTGCTAACAGCTCAGAGCCTGGAGCCTGCTTCAGATTCTGTGTCTCCCTCTCTCTCTCTGCCCTTCCCCTGCTCACTCTCTGTCTCTATGTCTCTCAAAAAGAAATAAACGTTAAAAAAAAAATTTTTTTTTTTTAAATTAAAAAAAAATGCAATTTGGGACAAACTTTTTTTTTTAAGGTTTATTTATTTTTGAGAGAGAGAGAGACAGAGTGCGAGTGGGGGAGAGGCAGAGAGAGAGAGGGAGACAAGGAATCCGAAGCAGGCTCCAGGCTCTGAGCTGTCAGCACAGAGTCTGACGCCGGGCTCAAACCCACGAACTGTGAGATCATGACTCGAGCCAAAGGCAGACGTTTAACCGACTGAGCCACCCAGGCGCCCCGAGACAAACTTTTTGAAAAAGACTTTGACGACATGAAATTCTTATTATAAAAAAATGTTTTTAACGTTTACTTATTTTTGAGAGAGAGAGAGACAGAGCATGAACCGGGCAGGGGCAGAGAATGAGGGAGACACAGAATCCAAAGCAGGCTACAGACTCCGAGCTGTCAGCACAGAGCCCAACACAGGGCTTGAACTCACAAACCATGAGATCATGACCTAAGCTGAAGTCGAACGCTTAACTGACTGAGCCACTCAGGCGACTCTCTTATAAAAATTTTAAATGTTTATACTATTTGACCCACCAATTCCAATTCTACTTCTAGAAACTGATCCCAAAAAAGTACTTGCAAATATACACAAAGATGTATATACAAAGATGTTCCTTGAAGATTTGCTTGTAATAGAGAAAAATTAGAAATGAACTGAGCTCAGGGGCGCCTGGGTGGCTCAGTTGGTTAAGCGGCCAACTTCGGCTCAGGTCATGATCTCGCGGTCTGTGAGTTCGAGCCCCGCGTCGGGCTCTGTGCTGCCGGCTCAGAGCCTGGAGCCTGCTTCTGATTCTGTGTCTCCCTCTCTCTCTGCCCTTCTCCTGCTCACGCTCTGTCTCAATGTCTCAAAAATAAATAAATGTTAAAAAAAAATTAAAAAAAAAAAAAAGAAATGAACTGAGCTCTCATCAATAGCAATATTGTTAAATTATGGTAAATTCATAGTACCGAATACTAATGCATCCTCACAGTGCAAAGGCACATCACAGAACACAGTTATTAATAAATATCTGTTGAATGAATATAAACACATCCACTTAGTCTTTTTTAAAGGGAGGGTAAATATCTGTGTCCAAGTAAATAACAAAGAAAGGTCTGGAGGAATACATATCAAACTGGTCAGAATGGTTACTTCCGAAAACAGGAATCATAATGGATGCAGGGCATGAAACTAGGAAGAGAAAGGAGTTGAAGGGGTACTGTTTACTCTTTATAATTTGTATTATCAGAATGGTTTACAACCAATATATATTCATGCATTACTTGTATATTTATATATTTCTTATTTGAATACAATTTTTAACTTTAAAAAGAAAAAACACTATGAAAAATTACAGGATTAGATCTCAAAGGTTCTCTTCTATATCAAGGCACTAACTAGAATAGAATCCCAAAGATAGGATTAACTGCTATGTTTACAATATAATAACTATAGGGTATTATTCTAAGATCTTTACTTATATTGTTTAATTGATCCTTATAACAGTCTTATGGACAGGCAATTTCATCCCCATTTAACAGATGAAGACATCAGGTTTTGTAAGTTTAAGAAATTAACCCAGTATTTACATTAAGACTAAACATACGGATGGAGCTAAAATGTATCATGCTAAGAGAAGTCAATCGGAAAAATACAAATACCATCTGATTTCACTCATATGTGGAATTTAAGAAACAAAACAAACATATGGGGGGGGGAGGTAGGTAGAAAAGGGAACCAACCACAAGAGATGCTTAATGATAGAGAACAAATTGAGGGTTGATGGAGGGAGGTGGGTGGGAGATGGGCTGAACAGGTGATGGGTATTAAGGAGGGCACTTCTTGTGAGGAGCACGGGGTGTTATATAAGTGATGAATCACTGAATTCTACTCCTGAAACCAATACTGCACTCTATGTTAACTAAATAAAATTTAAATTAAAAAAATAAAAATGGGGTACCTGGGTGGCTCAGTTGGTTAAGCATCCGGGTTCAGCTCAGGTCATGATCTCGCAGTTCGTGGGTTGGAGCCTCCCATATGGTTCTGTGCTGAGAGATCAGAGCCTGGAGCCTGCTTCAGATTCTGTCTCCCACAGTCTCTGCCCCTCCCCCACTTGTATTCTGTCTCTCTTTCAAAAAATGAATAAACATTAAAAAATAACAATAATGAAAATTTAGGGGCAACTGGGTGGCTCAGTTGGTTAAGCAACCAACTCTTGGTTTCTGCTCAGGTCATGATCTCGTGGTTCCTGAGTTTAAGCCCCACATCAGGCTCCGAGCTGGCACTACTGAGCCTGCTTGGGATTCTTCCTCTCCCCCCTCCCACCTCAAAATAAACAAACATGAAAAAAGATTTTTAATTAAAAAAAAGATTAAACATATATTTCACCAGTAACTGAATACTTCTTTCAGAAGTGCGTCAGGACACACATCCTGATATCAGTATCCATGTCAATCAGGAAATCTTAAAGTATCAGAGAGAACCTATTTAATAGGGTAACAAAACAAAGGGGAGGCAAATTTTATATTTATATATATTATATATGATTAATCTTTATAAATTATGATTAATCTTTATTATTTACATATATGATTAATCTTTAGACCATTCTTTCATTAGTTCCTCAAACATCTGAGCAAGTAGAACTCTTCAACTCTTAATTTTTTCCATAAGCACCTGGGCTGCCTTATCCTGGTAGCCAGACAAAAAATTGTCTCTCCATCCCCAATTCATATCCTAAGCTTTGTAGCAATGAAAATTAGAATTTCTGACTATGAAAGGGAGACAGATATACAGAAACAGAGAGGACAGGCAGACAGCAAAAGACAAGAAAAGGAGAAGAGGTAGGAAAAAGGAAAGAAGGAAATACAGTAGCCAAAGGTTACAATCCTGGGCAAGAATGGAACCATAGTCTGTGAGATTCTAAAGCTCTTGGGAAAGGCAAAGATACCTTACGAAAATAAGCCAAGGGTCATCTAACATGCCAAAAAGAAAAAACTTCACACTATTGAAATAATTTTTAAAAATTATTCCAACTGAGGACCCTAGTTTATGATCTTTCATATTATTTTTCTATTAAACAATGTTAATAGGGTAGGTAAATAGACTTCTAGATAAAAGTCTGCATTAATAACAGTATAACCAGACTTGTAAACATACACTTTCAATAGGAGAGACAAAAAAGATTAGCCCAATTGTGTAAAAAACTAAAATAAAATTATTATATTTCTTTTTTTTTAATAAAAAGTTTTGGAAGATTTTTTTTTTTTAAGTTTTATTTTGAGAGAGAGAGCGAGAGAGTGAGCAAGCACAAGAGCCAGGGAGGGGCAGAGAGAGAGAAAGACAATCCCCACAAACCGTGGGATATAGGGCTTGAACCCACTAACAAAGAGATTGTGACTTGAGCCAAAGTCAAGAGTCAGATGATTAACTGAGGCACCCGGGTGCCCGGATATTACTTATCATTTAAAAAAAAAAATCTCTCCAGGTCTAATAAAATATATTTTCTAACCCTTATTTAATCAACACCACTTAATTTAAAATTGTTATCTAAATGAATACTGCCATCAAAAAATAAGCAATATTGAAATTGATAGGAGGGAAGGAAACCAAAAGGAAGGAAGGAAGGAAGGAAGGAAGGAAGGAAGGAAGGAAGGAAGGAAGGAAGGAAGGGAAAGAAAGGAAAAAATTAGATCTAAGAGCTCTAGAGTTTAACTTTCAACTTTAAAACGGACCTCAGTTTTTAAAATATCTATGAAAACCACATAGGGAAACCTAGACAAACCTAGATAAATTTAACAGTGTGTTGCTACAAATGTTTTACTACTAAACGCAATTTAGTTTTTAGAGCATAACTAAAAGCAAAATCAGTGTTGATTTAAAGCATAAGAATTTTTAAAATTTTTTTCATGCTTATTCATTTTTGAGAGACAGAGAGAGACAGAGCGTGAGTGGAGGAGGGGCAGAGACAGAGGGAGACACTGAATCTCAAGCAGGTTCCAGATCCTGAGCTGTCAGCACAAAACCTGATGCAGGGCTCAAACCCACAAATCGCAAGATCATGACCTGAGCTGAAGTCAGACACTTAGCCACTGAGCCACCCAGGTGCCCCTATTTTTATTTATATAAAAACATTTTTTTTAATATTTATCTATTTTGAGAGGGAGACAGAGAGCACTCGAGCGAGCAAGAGAGAGCGGGTAGGAGAGGGGCAGAGAGAAGAAGAGAGAATCCCAAGCAGCCTGTCAGCATAGAGCCCAATACGGGGCTCTTGAACCAAGATCTTGACCTGAGCCAAAATCAAAGAGGTGGACACTTAACCAACTGAGCCACTCAGGTGCCCCTACTGCATAAGAATTTTTGGTTGAAAAACAAAATGTGTGGAGAATTTTTCTTTTATTCTTAAATAATATATTTTTAATTCGCTTGCTAGAACATGGTTCAGCAGATCTCTTTAAGAACTATCAGACCTTTGGAGCACCTGGGTGGCTTAGTCGGGTAAGCGTCTGGCTCTTGGTTTTGGCTCAGGTCATGACCTCCTGGTTTCATGATTTTAAGCCCTGTATCAGGCTCTGCGCTGGCAGCGTGGAGCCTGTTTGGGTTTCTCTCTCCCCTGTTCTCCCCGCTCCACCCCCCCACCCCAGCACTGTCTCTCTCTCAAAATAAATAAATACTCTAAAAAAAAAAAAACAAAAAGAAAACTATCAGACCTTTGCTGTGTTCTCTGGTCTCAGACTGAACAGGTTCCAGTCAGAAAACTCACAGATGGTGTCACTGATCTCAAGAAAAACCTAGCAGGTTAAGTATGGGCAGACTAAAGCAAGTCTATTCTTTAAAACAATCCAAAATGAGAATCCCACTTACTAGTGAGCAACAGTGCCACCACTTGATTATACAATTATCAGAAATTAGGCAGCTAAGAATTCCAGGTCTCCTTACTCACAGCCAAAAGCTTTCGTTGTTAATCATACAAAGAATTAAAAGATTTTTAAACCGTTTATTTCTTAAGTCATCACAGCAGCCCATGGTGAAAATTCAAATGTTTTTTAAGCAGAGTTTCAAGCTATAAAGATGTAAATAAGAAATGTAGAGGGGCACCTGGGTGGCTCAATCAGTTAAGCGTCTGATTTCAGCTCAGGTTTATGATCTCACGGTCCGTGAGTTGGAACCCTGCATCAGGCTCTATGCCAACAGCTCAGAGCCTGGAGCCTGCTTCAGATTCTGTCTCCCTGTCTCTCTGTGCCTCCCCCACTCACACTCTGTCTCTTTCAAAAATAAAATAAAAACATAAAAGAATTTTTAAAAAATATAGAAAGTATAATACTTTTTTTTTTTTTAAGTAGGCTCCACACCCAACATGGTGCTTGAACTCACAACTTTGGGATCAAGAGTCACATGCTCCATCAACTGAGCCACCCAGGCACCCCTAGAAAGTTTATAATCTTAATACTTGTAATAAAAATTAACTCCAAGCACAAATCAATGTTATATCAACCAAGGTCAAAGTAAAATATTCATGTAAATTAGTATTTTATTCCTTATTTATTTTGTGTTTTTACCTATTTACGGTAAAAATTGTCTTATCTAAGAATACAATTTCACCTGTTATTATATTATGAGACCTCCAGTATAGTTTTCTGTTACATCTAAAGCCAAGGTTCAGAAGTGGCTTGGGGTGCCTGGGTGGCTAAGTCCATTATTTATTTGTAAAATAAATGAAGAATGGGGCGCCGAGGTGGCTCAGTTGGTTAAGCATCCAACTCTTGATTAAAGCACAGGTCGTGATGCTGGGGTCATGTGATCCAGTCCCTTATCGGGCTCACACTGAGCGTGGAGCCTGCCTGAAATTCTCTCTCTCCTTCTGCCCTTCTCCCAAACTCAAGCTCTCTCTCTAAAAAAGAAAAAGTCCTTCATGTTCTTGTTTTACTCCCACACATACTTTATTATTTTCAAAGGGAAAAAGAGAACTTAAGGTATTTGTGTATACTTCAAAAACTGAACTACATAAAAAAAAATGGTTTTTAAGTCAGTAAGTCAACATACTGAAACATATAAGGAAATGTACTGAACCAAGAGTCACAAAAACTTGAAAATGTACTGAAAAAACTAAAATTATACAAGCATTAACTACTGAATTAAGTGCATCAGAATATATACTATATAATTACCTATTAAAGTTTTCCATCCTCAGCTTTTCTACTTCCTTAGCTTTTATATATTCATCACAGTACTGAGTTGGAAGGTACGTTAGTACACTCTCCTACAGTGCAGAATATCCAAACCTTACCTCTGATAGATGGTCTGCCAAATGAGCCTACTAGTGTTTACAACCTTTAGTAGTCTCTGGCCCTTGAATGTGGACTGGATTTGGTGACTCATTTCTACCCAAGAACACAGCAAAAGTACTGGGATGTCACTTCCAAGATTTGTAAAATGATGACAGTGTGAGTCCTGAGTGCAGGCACGTGCCCTCTCTCTCAGACTGTTCACTCTGAGGGAAGCCAGCTGCCATGTCATGAGGCAACCTTGTGGAAAGATCCAAGTGGCAAAGAACTGAGGGAAGCCTCCACTCAACTGCCAAGAAGGAATGGAAGCTTTCATTCCAACAGCCCACAGGAACAGAGACCCAAGTCACCGAGCTTGGAAGGAGATCATCCCTGATTTGTGTCTTCAGATGACATCAAAATCTCTGTGGCAGCTTGACTGAACGTCAAGAGAGATCGTAAATCAGAGGCACTCAGCAGGTCTGTGCTCAGATTCCTGACTCTCTGAAACAGTGGGATAAATATTTGTTCTTTTAAGCCACTATGTTTTGGAAAAAGTAATTCGTTACACAACAATATATAACACTCCTTTAATTTTTTCACAAGTATAAAAATTTTGCTTTTCTAATACTGACATGAAATCTACTTTCTTGTGACTTTCATCTAGTTATTCACACCTTCAGGGTCAGCATGATACAAGTTTATTATGCTTTAAAACTTTCACACATGTGACTCTGACCAATAATCATTGTTTTTTTTCCTACATGCTTCAACCATTCTTCACACAGCTTACAGATCCCCTACCATTCTGATCATTCTCCTTCAAACATGAGTTAATCATCCTTTTCAAACATCCAAAATAGAATACAACACTCCAGGTATGGTATTCAACGTATACACTGGAATGAACACCTCCCATGATGTGTGCACTATATAATAAACACACCAAACAGCTAAAGTTGCATTACATCATCATATACTCATCAGATACTGTTTTTTGCACTTCCCAGAATTTAATTTCTAAAGCTTCTCTTGAAGTTGGAAAGAAAACCAATCCAATTAAATTTCCAGGCTTTCCAAATAATATTTAAAAAAAGGTTAAACCAAAAATGGACATTAAGTTTCCAATTTTAGTTCAGTTCTGTCAGGTTTTCTCAAAATTTTATTACAAGATTTTATTTTCTTTTCCATCAACAAAAGTCACAAAACATGATACATAGCCATAGAAAACTGTTCATTTTCTAGAATTCATTATTTAAATCAGTGTATCAGAAGCTTGGGGTGCCTGGGTGGCTAAGTCCATTAAGTGCCGGGCTCTTGATTTCTGCTCAGGTCATGATCTTATGGTTCTTGAGATGGAGCCCTGCGTTAGGCTCTGCACTGACAGCATGGAGCCTGCTTGGGATTCTCTTTCCCTCTCTCTCTCTGCCCCCTCCCCTGCTTACACATGCACATACTCTCTTACCCTCTCTTTCAAAATAAATAAATATCAAAAAAAAAAAGATTCTCTCTCCCACTTTGTTCCTCTCCCCTACTCACATGCTCTCTTCCCCCTCTCTAAAAACTAAAATAAAACAAAACAAAATACTGGCAAGCTTGATTAGATCAATTATGTTGAAAATGCCACATGAAGAGACTCTTACTTATACTTACTTATATATGATAATGCTTGTTTGAGGTATTTGTTTAAAAATATTTGCGTATCGGGGAGCCTGGGTGGCTCAGTAGGTTAAGTGTCCAACTTCGGATCAGGTCATGATCTCCCAGTTCATGAGTTCGAGCCCTACGTGGGGTTCTCTGCTGTTAGCACAGAGCCCCCTTTGGATCCTCTGACCCCCCTTTCTCTGTCTCTCACCCGCTCATACTCTCCCTCTCTCAAAAATAAGTAAATATTAAAATAATAATAATAATAATAATAATATTTGAGTACTCTGTGCTAGTACCATGCTGCATCCCAGGGATACAATGACTGAGTTACTACAGTGAAGAAGATAAAACACGAAAGCAAGGTTTACAAGGGAGCGTGTGGTTTTTTGTAAGGATAGCTTTTCACCCAAACAGAAACAAATTAAAAACAAAAAGTAAGACAAATCAGTTGAAATATATAAGCTTTGGCTATTCAATGTAATGGTCTCAAAATTACACGGAATAAAGAAGTATTCTTAGGCATGGGCCAGCATCAGATCAGATTTGGAGTCTGAAGACCTGGATTCAGTCTTCAAGTCAAGTAAAAGTAATATGCACGAAATATAAAGAGCACAATAAAAGAATTACAAATGAAATGCCATGGAAGTTCGGAGAGTAATGGGATTTTCTGCTAAGAATGGGTTTGAAGGATTGTTAATATCCTAATATGCAGAGATGGGAAAGGAAAAGATGCTAACATTTATTGTGCATTTACTATGTCAGGCCCTTAATACTCCTATACAGTATTTATGAATGGGACAAGAGGGTCTATATGACTAAAATCCTTTGACCTTTCCACTAAAACATTCTGACATTTACGGGGGGGGGGGGGGGACCAAGAGGGGATAATCAGAATAATGAGCCTAATGTCAAAGTGTTAGAAATTGAAATCCAACTTATTTCCTGTGTTAAGTAGTAATTCCTTAGCTGAGTGAGCCTAAGGCAATGCTTCTTAAATTTTTTTCTATAAGGGCAGAAAAAAACTGAACACATCCCCAAGGGTCCTTAAGCATGAAATTTCTTTGAGGTCTCTGAATTTTACCTTAGAAATTAGTGTGATTATACTCTCCATGTCATCATTCTGTTTCTTAATATAAAAACAATATTCCCCCCTCAAGTTTTCAAGTGACACTGATGACCACTCCTTAAGTGAGTGCCATGTTATGTGACCACAGATTTATCTCTTGACACATCTCTTGCAGCTTATCTCTAACAGTACAAATACTCGTATCTGAAAAGCATAGATAAAAGAGAATAAACTATTTCTTGATTATTCAAGAACCAATGAACCACACTGAGGATTACTGAATACCAAATGATATTCAAGTCGGGATATCCATAGCCTTATATTCTAAATATGAGAAAATCTCACTGAAAGTAGGAAAGCAATCCTTGCACACATATAGGAAAGAAACACCTTTTTTCTATGTCACCATGGTAATAAAGTACGGCCATCAAAGAGCAAAGACACATCTTAAGAGTTCCTGTGAGCCCTGTAAGGCCATTATAAGAAATAAGGTCCCAGGGCTCAAAATACTAAATAGATCATGCAGAGTATTTTAATTATCCTTGCCAATGCTCCATTCTATTGAGAGGTAATCAGCAAATGCCTTAACTTTTTTCCAAAGTGCTTTCAAATAGATTATTTTGTTCAACGTAAGAGCCATTCCAGACTAAAACAACAGTAGGTATTATCCCCATTCTACAGATCTAGATATTAGACTCCATAGTAAGTAGCTCTTCCAAGATTGTAATCAATAATTGCTAAATGAAACTTAAATCCAGACAATCTGATCTCCAGCTTACTGATTTGCTAAGGAAACTGCACCTTTTCATACTTATTTTGAAGTGTTTCTCAAACTACAGTATAGATTAACCATATCCCAGGCTGTCCATTCAGTAACTGATAAACTCAATTTCACAAACAGATACAGAGGCTAAACACATTATATAACTAGGAACTTAGGATAATACCCCTGTCCTCTTATGATATAGTCCTAGTACTGGCTTTAAAAAAAAAAAAAAAAAGGAAAGAAAAGAATTAGGAAGTAAGCAGGAGAGATACACAGGTTGAAATCCCTTCAGAAAAAATTATATTTTTATAATGGCACATAAGTTCCAGTGTTTTGTGGTGCTTTTTTTTTTCACCTGACCATATACTGCTAATGGCTTAATGGCTTGTCTTTTCTCTCACTGTATAATCATTTTTCTTTTCAGGGTGAAAGCAATCTACCCCCTAAAACCTAAGGTAAAATTGCTCATTACATCTTCCTAAATAAGACCCCGAGAATATGCCATATAAAGGAAAATGGGCTCTTAGGCGTTTCTCCTTTCTAGTAAAATTTCAATGCAACTCATGCCAACGCTGGAGACAAAAAAAATTCTACTTGGCTTTACTGTGAAAAAAAGATTTGTAGCGTATTTAAAGCCCACGTGTTAATTTCTGTGCCATTAACCTCTTGAAGCATTCTATGAAGTCTACAACAAAGGGAGGCAAATAAGTGTTAGATCACAACCTATGAATCTGGGTGGAACAAAGACTTCTCCTTTCATTATGCAGAGAACCAAGTTGCCAAAAACGCTCCGCTCAGATACCACGCGTGGTTCTGACTGCACGTCTGGTCTAGAGAAGAAAAAAATCAAATGCTGTTCAAATGCCGCCCCAGCCTACCCTGCCCCTTTTGCCCGAGGCCTCGCCCCAGAGCTGGAGCCCCAATCTTTCTCCCCAATACTACGAACCGGCTGAACCCTAGAGTTCCACAGCCTCCCGCCTCTCGTACGCCGGCGCTCCTCGGCCCCAGCAAAGCCGGGTTCCAAACCCAGTCGACACCCCTCTCCTCGCCCTCCGCCTAGACCCCCAAAGGCTGCTCCCACAGAACCACTGACGTAAGAAAGGCCGAAGCCGGCCCCGCGGAGCTGCCCCACGCCGCCGCTCGGCTCCCAGCCCCGAAGCTTCCTCCCCTCCTCCCGGCCAAGGCGTGCCCAGACAGGGACGCGAGCGCGCCCCTCAGTTCTCGCAAGGGCTCGGCCGCGGGGCGAGGAAGGAAGAATCGGCGCAGCCAGCCCCCCTCCCGCCTCTCAGCAGCGGCGAGGTGGGCATCGATCCTGCGCTCGCTCTCCGCTCCGGGGCCGACGGTACCAGGGCGAGGGGGCGTCGCTCTACCCCAGAGCCCGGCTGGCAGAGACGTGAAGGTGTGGTCCAAGAGAGGCGGCCTCGAAATAGGGGCCCGCAGTTCCCAGGTCCTCATCCGGCGGCGCCAGGGCCTCACCCACGACCCCAGTCCCCACCCAGGAGGCACCAGAGCCTACCCGAGACCCTTCTCCCGGGCCGCAAACGCCGCCTTTAGGGCCAAGGGCCGCCTGGGTCGGAGCCCTGTCAGGTGGTGACAGGTGGCGACCGGTGACCATGGCAACCCGAGGTGCGACGCGGCCGACCCCGCCTCCGCCTCCCGGAGTCTCTCACCTAAGGGTTCCCGGACGAGTCCAGAGAAGCGGCTGAGGAAAAAGCGGCTGTGAGGCCGGCGAACGGGGCCCCGACGCGGCCGGCTCCGGGCTGGGGCTGGCAGCGCGAGGGCGGAGGTCTGTGTCTGGGTTTGGCGTCGGTCCTCCCTCCTGCCGCCCGCGCGTCAATCCATCAGATCGTCAGTCCGTCCTTCTCGCATCTGCCCCTCCCGGAGGACCGCTCGACTCAGCCTCTTGCAGACTGCGGTTGTCAAGCGGCGCTGGAGCTGAGCTCCAGCCCCGAGCGGCAGCCAATCATCGCGCTTCTCCGAGTCGCCTCAGGACCCCGCCGAGGGGCGGCCAGGCAGGTGCCTGAGCCAAAGGGAGAGTCGGCAGGGCGGGCCCAAGCCTGGAGAGGTGGGGACACGCCTAGATGGACGGGCTTCGGCCTGCCCTCCAAGGACCTGCTGAACTCGGAGGGAGAGCTGGCCTGGCGATTGGGTGAGAGACTAGCAGCCGGGACGCAGACGGGTCGCTGGCCGGTGACCCCGCGTCCCGAAATAGCGCGGAGGGGGCTGTCGCTTTGGAATCAGAAGTCCTCTAAGCGTTAGAACCATACTAAAGGCAAATGAAATAAATCTATCCTCCCCTTTTCTCTCCTCTCTTCCTGGCCCCACTTTCTCCCTGAAAACTCCAGCTGCTTATTTGCCCCATCCTTGATTTCTCCTTTTGTGATGCTGATACGCCTTGGAGCATTTTTCAGTTACTTAACGTGTTACAGGTTTGGTTTTTTACTACCCTTTTTATTAGCTGTAAGCCCCTTGACAACAGAACCTCACTTTCCCACCCCACCGGTGCAATGGATTCCACAAATATACAAGATGGTTAACCCAGCTGAATTGAGTATTCAGTATACAACCATGTAGAAGAGCTAAGAATAAAGTGATACAAACCTGTCAGAACCTCGCCTTCTTAAAGGCCAAATGCCAAGAGCGAGTCGGGCCTCCACTGAGGGAAAAGACCTAAGAGAGAGAGTGGTAATAATAAACATCAAAAACACTTCTGAACAGAAAGAATTTAATCCAATTCAAGATAAAAGAAGATCGTGTGAAGGAAAGGCTCTAAGAAAAGCATTTACAAATTCAGTGAAAACAGTATGCAAAACTCCAGTTACCACCTCCTGATTAACTCCTGGAAGAAAGTCTTCATTAAGAAACCCTCTCAGTGATAAGTGACAGGCAAATAAATATACACACAAATTAATGTTACCCAGGGTCTTGATATTAAAAAAAAAACAAAAGACAAAAAAAAAAAAAAACCTTTACAGAATACTTAAATTGAAAAAGTGGGCAGATATAATATCCTGGAAATGCCAATATAATTTTTGCCAGTATACTTCACCTGAGAATCCGCGTCTTGATCTTGATACTCAAACAATACCAGTTGCAAGAACCAAGTACTTTTTTTTTTTTTTTTTAACATTTATTTACTTTCGAGAGACAGAGCATGAGTGCGGGAGGAGCAGAGAGAGAGGGAGACACAGAATCCGAAACAGGCTCCAGGCTCCGAGCTGTCAGCATGGAACCCGACGCGGGGCTCGAACTCACGAACCGTGAGATCATGACCTGGACCGAAGTCGGACGCTCAACCAACTGAGCCACCCAGGTGCCCCAAGAACAAAGTACTATTTAAATTTTCAACTAGATCTGATGTGGTTTAAAGTGTTGGGGTTTGGAGCCTAAGGCCAAGAAAGAATTCTTGAGACGTCTTCAGTGCAAAGAAGTGGCTTTATTAAAGCACGAGGATAGGCCCAATAGGCAGAAATAGCTGCCCTTGGGTTATAAGGAGTGACTGATTATATAAAATTTTTCTATCCTATGGAGCTGAAGATGGTGTCAAGGCCCTAGGAAATTCATTCTATAGGTTTCTGGAAATTTGGCTATTGATAAGATTGCTTTTTTCTTGTAAATCATTAAGACAATTGCAAACTGGGGCACCTGGGTGACTCATTCAGTTAAGAGTCTGATTTCACAGTTAAAATTGATTTCAGTTAAGAGTCTGTTAAGACTCTCGATTTCACAGATACCATATGTTTTCACGCATAGGTGGAATTTGAGAGACTTAGCAGAAGACCATGGGGGAAGGGAAGGGGGGAAAAAGCCATAGGGAGGGAGACAAAACATAAAAGACTCTTAAATACTAAGTAAGAACAAACTGAGGTTTGATGCAGGGTATGGGAGAGAGGAGAGTGGGTGACGGGCACGGAGGAGGGCACTTGTTGGGATGAGCACTGGGTGTTGTACGGAAACCAATTTGACAATAAATTATTAAAAAAAAAACAACACAGACTCTTGATTTCGGCTCAGGTCATGATCTCATGGATTCATGAGATGAAGTCCCTCGCTAGCTCAGCATGGAGCATTTGGGATTCTCTCTCTCTCTGCCTCTCTCCCTCTGTCCCCCCTGCTTGTGCTCTCTCACTCTCTCAAAATAAACAAACTTAAAAAAAAAAAAAGACCTTTGCCAACTGATAGAGACTCCAGTCCAGCAAGACTGTGATCTTTATCCGTTAACCACCCTTTTTCCCCTTCCTTTGTTCTGGGGCAGCCAGGAGTGCTTGAGGAAGGTCACACACATCCCACCTGCGGGGAGAGGGGTGGGCTGTTACCTTGTGCTTTGCCCCCAGCTTGCCTTTGTTTCCCACATCATTTCTAGAAAGAGTTATTAATCAGGGAGCCTGACAAACATTTGACCACCCATTAGAGGCAGAGTGCTCCACAAAAGGAAGAACCTGATCTGGTAGTAGATTGGTTTCGTCATTCATAAAATAAAGTACTTTGCTTATGCTCTCATTTAAGCTTCACGATCTCCCTCAAGATGCCTGTTAACTAGTCCCATTTTAGAGGTTAAGGGAATAATTTGCCCAAGGGCAAACAGCTGTAGGAGAGCCAAGATTTCAACCATTAGATTCTTAAACCCTTCTTTTTGCACCCTACTTCAGTGTATCAACTGGATATTTTAGCGTGAAAAAAAATAGACTTATCCTGAAAAGGTAGAGAGAATAAGAGGTCTTATTCATGATTATATCCCCCATATCCTATGGCAGTGTTACATGCATCTAAATTTTCAATAAATAGTCCTCAGAATTGTTATAAGCAAATACATAACCATATTTCCAGTGGGTGGGGAAAAGAGAGGGATCGGGCACTGAAATATAAGACATCTGGCACATCTTATCACTTGTTCGGTGATAAATGCATTGACTGTATATTCACTTCCTAATGTAACATCAAGTTTTACACTACAACCCTAATAGCTGTTAGCCTAAGGTATCACCTTTCCTTCTATACTCAGCCACACTGGTTAAGATTAGATCTTCTTGTCTTTCACCCAGTTGCTGCAAAGCAGTGAATTGTTCAGAAAGGACAAGGCTTTCTTAGTTGAAGGACTGTCCTTAGATTCTGAGGTACTGCCTCAATCACCAAATATTTGTCGAGTGCCTACTCTGGATCTGGAACTAGGTTAGGCATCATCTGAAAATGCAAGTTCTAACCTGACGGAATGATTCATGGCGTCTTGTGACTTAAATGCCTATAGGCTAAGGTGTACCCCTTTTAATAAGATTCCCAAATCTCATTTCTAAAAAGGGAAATAGAAGTTTTTGGTTTTCCCCAAATAGTGGAAGGGAATCTGAGCACAAGCCTAAAATAGGAAATCTTGCCTCAAGGCGTTCAGGGGAAGTTCGGCAGGGATATGAGCACTTGTTTTAAAAGCTCCACTCTCCTTATTAGAACACACACCACACACTAAATACACACACCAAAGAGCTGTGTGATTTACAGCCGGCGGTGCCAGGCTCTGAGAGCAGGGACAAAATACCTCCACTGCTTCTCTTTCAAACAGGTTCAAGGATTAGGTAGGTAGGATACCTGGGTCTACCATTGTTCCTATCCAGACTCGTAAACAAAAGCTTAAATAATCTGTCAGTGATTAAACCTAGCAAAAAAAAAAAAAAAACAAAAAAACACCTTGTTTCAACGTAAAAGAGATGTGCTTTTTTATGTTGAGTAAAATATCTGGATGTTCTACTGAAAACAAAAATAAAAATTTTTAAATATTCTGTTTCAAAAAAACACTTACTCTATTTTAATGAAACCATTGACATACTTCAGAATCAAAAAAAAAGGGGGGGGAATCATAGGTTACAAATATTGGTAATACGTAAGGCACATTAGGCATCATAATTTTGGATGGGTATTTTAGGATAACGTTGGTTAACTTTCTAATATAATCTTGAGCCCGTTTAATAGAACTTAATAGAAAAATCAAAGAAAAACAGAGATTGACCAAATGAGTCTAGGTAGGTGTCTTATTATAAGTCATGTACCCGCAAAATACTTATAAAAATCCTATTTCAGAAAAATTAAGTACCATATTATCATTTCTTTTAGAGTTTGGTCAGTAACTAAATTGGCTCTTTCTGACTAAATTTTGAGTTATCTATCTGAAGTAGCCACACAGAGTGCATGGATGGCTCAGTCGGTTGAATGACTCTTTTCATTTTTTTAAATTTTTTTAAATGTTTATTAATTTTTGATAGAATGACAGAATGTGAGCAGGGGAGGGGCAGAGAGAGAGGGAGACCAAGAATCCAAAGCAGGCTCCAGGAGCTGACAGCTCAGAGCCCGATACAGGACTTGAACTCACGAACCGTGAGGTCATGACTGGAGCTGAAGTCAGATGCTCAACCATCAGGCACCCCTGAGTGTCTGACTCTTGATTTTGGCTCAGGTCTTGATCCCAGGGTCATGAGACTGGGACCCGAGTCAGGCTTGGCACTGAGCATGGAGCCTGCTTAAGATTCTCTCTCTCTCTCTCTCTCTCTCTCTCTCATACCCCTTTTACCCCTCTCCCTGGCTCATGCTCTCTCTCTCAAAAATAAACAAACAAACAAACAAACAAACAAAATAGTCACACAAAGGCAAATGACAAAATGCTTTATGTTTCAGCAACTGTTCTTCCTATCCTAAAAGAATACACACAAGTTCAAGACAGTTTACCAGGGTTTCTGTGTAAGTATAATACAGCGAGCATGTGCATAGAAGTCTCAAGGCTACAAATTACACATGAATTGGGATTTGGTACAAAAGTTCACACTAAAACTCTTACCAATCTACAGGCAATATACAAGAAATTTCCTCCTTACTTTAATTGGATAACTTTAGAATTCCACTCATACAGATATCATATAGCAAAATAGTATCAGGGCAATGGCTCAAAATAAAGGTGCTTAAGAAATACTTGCTGATACATCAAAATGTTTTCTGTGATCTTATCCCATAATGTTGCAGGATTTTTTACCTCACTACCTGGGATTCATTCTCGTCGCTTCGAAGAATGAAGAGGTGGACACAAAACAAAATGAGTAGCAGGCCTGGGTGGCTCAGTTGGTTAAGGATCAGTCTTCAGCTCGGGTCATGATCTCAAAGTTCATGAGTTCGAGCCCTACATCAGGTTCTAAGCTGGCAGCTCAGGGCCTGGAGCCTGCTTTGTTAGTTAGGTATTTTGATAGTCAAATTCTGAGGGGAACCAGAGGGGGAGGAGGAGGTATCTATTATCTTCTTAAGAGGAACCTTACCCCTGAGGGGGTTTGCGATAGTCAAATGCTCCCAGCATTGTTCCAATATATGTGTTTTTTCCCCACCCAGGGACCTCAGATCCTAACCTTTCCCTCTTTGCCTATTTTATCCTAGCATTTCCCCATCATAATATAACAATCCAGGAAAAACAGCAACCTGTAACAACACATTTTAACACCTTGCTCACTGGTCATCCACCTCTCAGTCTCTGTGCTAAGAAGGTAAACATGTGGGGGGTGGGGGTGGCGCCTGGGTGGCTCAGTCGGTTAAGCATCCAACTTTGGCTCAGGTCATGATCTCACAGTTTGTGAGTTCGAGCCCTCATTGGACTCTGTGCTGACAGCTCGGAGCCTGGAGCCTGATGTGGAGTCTGTGTCTCCCTCTCTCTCTGCTCTCAAAAATAAATAAACATTTTAAAAAAGAAGGTAAACATAGGGTGCTCAGAAAAATCAGGCCTAGAGAATCGGGATTGTTCTGGGATATAGGCAGAGTTCTTAAAAAATTCTTGTTTTTCAGGCACAGTGCTCAGTGTTGTCAGCTTCCCTGAAGATATTGGAAGTAAAATTCCCCTCCTCGAATTACCTCTGAGTTCAACATTTGAATGAATTACAGTAGAAATACACCAAGTCACCTGAAAGTCACAAACAGACAATGTTTGGATGGCTATTGTCGCTGGAAATGAAAACGCAAGCCAAGTTCCCAGTGTCAGTAAGGAAGGAATCTTAAAGGATGCTCCTCAGGAAACATACCCCAGTTTATTGCTTTGGGCCCTGGGGAGCCATTTTTCCTGTTTCTGTATTAATTTTGTTCTCTTACCTGGGTCTCTAGGCAATGCATTCATCTAAGTCCTCTCATTCTAATTCACCTTCATATTTATGTTTTGATTTCCCACATTGCCTGCCTAGGGAAGGAAAAAATTTGCTGGTGAAAACTATGCAACTTTTATCTGCCCTGTAAATTGGCATCCGTGTTCATACATCGGTCTTACTAGCTTGGTTTTGTGAGTACACCCTGAGAGATGGATGTGCTTGCCATTTGCTAATGAAATCAGTTTCCAGGCCTGCAGCGATGCAAATCAAACTCTCAACCACGTATTCACCCAAGTAACACAACCTCCAGAGGCTTCTTGGGAAGTGGCCAACAGACTCCTCAGATACCACCTCTCTCCACTGATGTGAAGTGAGCTATTGCCTCCACTTAAAAATTTCTACACTTAGTATTAATATGACAGCTCTTACTTAAGAAAATCGGTTTAAATACAATAAAGCCCATTTCAAGTGAATCATAGATTTTATTAGATGTTCTGCCCGAACATCAAATAAACATGCTTGTTAAAAAAAAAAAGGTATAATTTTTTTAAAGAGAGAGATTCATTTAAATCAAGTGCCGGGGGTGGGGGTCGGCAGGGGGAAGAGCTATTAGAGAGTAACAGAAATTTAGACTTTACCCAATGCAATCGATGGGCAACCAAACGCAATGGGGACACCTTGTCTAGATTCTATTGCATGGGGTGCGTCGCTGGCTCAGTCGGTAGAGCACGCAACTCTTGATCTCAGGGTTGTGAGTTTCAGCCCCACCTTGGGCATGGAGCCTACTTCAAAAAAATATTCTACTGCAGACAAACAGTGGGAGGCAGAATAACAGCCCCTCTCAAAGACAGCCACACCCTCATCCTCAGAACCTGTGAATATGTTACTCTTCATGGTCAGACTTTGCTGGTGTGATTATGTTGAAGATTTTAAAATGGAGAGGTTATTCTGGGTTATAAGGGTTATAATCATTCGGTCCTTAGAAGCAGAGAACCTTTCCCAGCAGGGATCAGAGAGACATTTGACTATGGAAGGAAAGTCAGAAAGATGAAACATTGCTAATTTGGAAGACAGAAGGGGACTAAGAGCCAAAGAATGCAGGCTCTGGATGCTGGAAAAGGCAAGTAAACAGATCCTCTCCTAGAACATCCAGAAAGGAATGTAGTACCTTGATTTTAGCCCCAGGGATGCCCATGTCAGACTTCTAACCTAAAGACTTGGTAAGATAATGAATTTATATCATTTTAAGTCACTAAATTTACAGTAATCTGTTACAGAAACAACAGAAAAGAAATACACAAACTCGAAAAGATATTTTGAGACATACTAGGAAATTTAAACAGGGATCGGGTATTAAACGGAGTATTAAGGAATTAATGTTAACTTTTGTTACAGTATGATAATAATACTCAAGCTACCTTTTAAAACTTTTAGCTAAGAGATGACATACTGAAATACTTACAGATGAAATGATACAATGAAAGCTGGGATTTGGTTTAAAATACTGCCCCTTTCCCCCCAAAAGGTGGGGGAACAGATAAGACGAAAATTGGCAAAAGGTTAGTTAATTGTTGAAGATGGGGGTTCATACTATTCTATTATTGTGTATACTTGAAATTTTTCATAGTAAGTTTTGTTTAAGTGAATTAACTTAGGAAAGAGAACCTGAACATTACAGATCAGCACCGTCCAACACAATTTTCTGTGATGACGAAAATGTCCCTGCATCTCCACTGTTCAGGGCAGTAGCTACTGGCCATGGGACTGAAGAACACTTGAAATGAGAAACTGAAGTTTTCGTTTTATTTCATTTGAATTAATTAAATTTAAATAGTCCCATGTGGCTAGTGGCTACCATATCCATATTACACAGTGCAGCTCTAGATATTACAAGGGAGCCATGCTGTCTTACTATTAGAATTCAAATAAGCGAGCTCATGAATCAAGTCAGCATACATCTATTTTTGCCTGCCCAGCCTCTTTCCCTTTCTTGCCAACAGTATCCAGCTCCTACCTCCCAGCCTCACTTCTGGGGATCTTCTGCTTTGGTAAGTGAAGTAGCTCCCTCATCAGTTGTATGAATGGAAACCTTAGAACTGCTACTATGTTCTCTTCACATACGGAGGTTCCTGAGAGAGTAAAATCGAAATTAGGACAAAGACGGACAGTCTCGATTCTCGAATTCTTAGGCCCACTCAACCCTAGGGAGTCGACACCATCTTTACTTTCCCTTGTTTCAGCTGGATAAAACAATAAATTCCTCTTCTGCTTGTGTTATTTTTGAGTCAAGTTCTATCACATGCAACCTACAATACAAAATCCCACGAAAAACTTCTTAACTCTCTTTCCGCCATCCTTCCGTGCCACCATAATGGTGCACATGAATGTCCTGACAGATACTCTCAAGAGCATTAACAATGCTGAAAAGAGAGGCAAACGCCAGGTTCTTATTAGGCCATGCTCCAAGGTCGTCGTCCGATTTTTAACTGTGATGATGAAGCGTGGTTACATTGACGAATTTGAAATCATCGATGATCACAGAGCTGGGAAAATTGTTGCGAACCTCATGGGCAGGTTAAACAAGTGTGGAGAGATCAGCCCCAGGTTTGATGTACAACTTGAAGATCTAGAAAAATGGCAGAATAATCTGCTTCCATCCTGCCAGTTTGGTTTCACTGTACTGACCACCTCAGCTGGCATCACGGACCATGAAGAAGCAAGAGGAAAACACGCAGGAGAGGAAATCCTGGGATTTCTTCTCTAGGGATGTAATACATTCATGCAAATTAAATGCCTCACTGGACTCTAAAAAAAGCCCATGACAATAACAAAAAACACACACAAAAAACTTCTTACAAATGCCAGGGTCACTAGCAAAATAGTAAGATTAATGGCACTGCTATACACTGAATTGTAACCCCCTAAAATTCGTTATGTTGAAGCCCCACCCCCACCCCCATCTGACTATATTGGAGATGGGGCCTTTAAAAAGGTGATTAGAGTCAAGGGGCACCTGAATGGCTCAGCAGTCTCTGGTAATGATCTTGTGGTTCGTGACATCGTCAGCACAGAGCTTACTTCGGATCCTCTCTGCCCCTCCCCTGCTTGTGCTCTTAAAAATGAATAAATACTAAAAAATAATAATAAAGAGGTGATTAAAGTTAAATGAAGTCATAACGGTGGAACTCTACACTGACAGAACCGGTGCCCTCATGAAAAAGAAACAATTGCGCTCTCAGAAAAGTGAAGACACAGCAAGATGGCAGTTATCTGCAACCCAGGAAAAGCCCTCACCAGACCCCAATCATGCTGGCACCCTGATCTTGGACTTCCGGCCTTCGGAGAGAGGGGGAGACACAGAATCTGAAGCAGGCTCCAGGCTCTGAGCTCAGAGCCTGATGCGGGGCCCGACCCATGAGCGAGATCATGACCTGAGCTGAAGTCTGACGCTCAACTGAGCCACCCAGGCGCCCCATAAACTTCTGTTGTTTAAGCTGCCCAGCATGTAATATTCTGTTATGGCAGCCCTAGCTCAGATAGGTACCTGTATAGCTCCCCTAGTGCCAGTTACTGCCAATTCTTTACCCCAATTAGCAAAAATATATATTTTTTGGATGTATTTTTATTTTGGATATATATTTATTGGGATATATATTTATATATTTATTTTGGATATATTTTTTTATTCCATACCCATTCTTGATTTCAGCTTAGACTGGAGTAGCTTTTCAGTTGGTTTTTACTTTTTTAAATGACAAAAAGTTTTGCCCAGCTATCTGGAATCTCATCAAATAAGAAAAATTCAGGGCACCTGGGTGCCTCAGTTGGCTAAGCATCTGACTTCGGCTCAGGGCATGATCTCAAGGTTCATAAGTTCGAGCCCCACGTCAGGTTCTGTGCTGACAAGCTCAGAGCCTGAAGCCTGCTTTGGATTCTGTGTCTCCCTCTCTCTCTCTATGCCCCTCCCCTGCTCATGCTCTGTCTCTCAAAAATGAATAAATGTTACGGGCACCTGAGTGGCTCGGTTGGTTAGGCTTCCGACTTCGGCTCAGGACATGATCTTGTGGTTCATGAGTTCGAGCCCCGCATCAGGCTCTGTGCTGACAGCTCGGATCCTGGACCCTGCTTCACATTTTGTGTCTCCCTCTCTCTCTGTTCCTCCCCTGCTCACACTCTGTCTCTCTCTCTCTCTCTCAAAAATAAAGGTTAAAAATAATTTTTAAAAAAATGAATAAACGTTAAAGAAAAAAATTTTTTACAAAATCAGAAAAATTCTCCTGTCAATATAGAAAAAAAGTTTTTAGTGGGATTAAACAGCCAGAATTATATTACTAGTAATGGAGAGGAAAAGCAGATAAATCACATAGTCAAATTCACGTATTCATCCTTTTAATTTCTGACTTTATTCCTTGTATCAATGGGTTAAGAAAGTAAAATTCTCTTACATACTGATTTATAGATAATGTTACAAGCAGCACACAAAACACTGTTTCACAGAGTAATATTCAGTGATCCCTTTAAATGCAGTTTGAATCCTTATTTTAAACTAAGTGCAATAATTTAATACTATAAGCTAAACACACACAAAGCTTGTATATCCCAAACTATAAAAGTGGTTTCCACAACCATACATGGTTTTAGTCAAGTACACATTTCCACAATGAACAAGTACTAACAAATATGTTAATAAAATACTATCCCAAATGCTTATCCTGACATCAGCTTTTTAAGCAATACCATTCCTGCTACTGAAAACATTTATTTCTAGAAGCTTTAATCTAACCTGGGAAAATGAGTTCTCTTAAAACTTGACAACTAGTATATTATCAGCTCAAAAGGTTTTAAATCAAAAAGCCCTCCAATACGGAAGAATTCACATGAAACTTTTAGTTAAAAAAAAAAATCTTGTTATCTAAAGAATATTAAACAACAAATAACTTAAGACAGAGAAACACTCCTACAAGACTGTTATTTTCTTATATCTTCTCCCTAAAAAAAAAAAGCAAACCAGTTCACGATCTTTTAATAACCTCCTAGACTACTATAAACACTCTTACAAAAGACTGTATTTTCTTCCTAAAAAAAAAGCAAACCAGTTAACTATCTTTTAATAATCTCTTAGACTACTATAGTCTAAAATCTTTAGAAGACATGAAACACATCTTAGCTATCATGGTCAAAGGTGCCCTTTAGATTTCATATATTAAACAGCTACGGTATAGCCTACACCTAATGGCACAAATACACCTAATACAGAAATACTACTTCATCATTTAGACAGTCAAAAGTCAACAGGAACTGCATGGTTTGCAAGGTACTTCGACTTACATGTGGTCACATAAACCCAGTAAGTAAATTCAAGTATAGTAATATAATGGCAGAGAATTCAAGGTTCAAATATCACTCTAAAATTGAAGACATGAAAATAAAAACGGAAAACCTTCTGTTCCTCCATCTTTTGCCTTCATGGCTAGATACAGGGACATTACAGTGGAAAACATACAGTTATTATATAGGGTCTCCCCAGAACATAATGAAGCTTCAGAAAGTACAAAAGGTGTCAAGATCCATAGTTTGCCTCATCAAATGCTTTTCTAGCTCGTTTCAATTCTTCATTCATAGTGAGCAAGTCTTTAACCCTAGCGAACTTCCTTGGGTCCTTTCGAATCAAGAAGACGATATCTTCAACTTGTACCCGACCTTGTCTTCCGATTGACATTGCCTTGTGAGTCTATTACAAAGAAATAAATTAATTTTTAAAAATCTAATATTTTACGTTTTATTTGCATTTATTTAACAGTGGTGAGTTTGAAGATTTTCTCTTCTAATTATGGCTAATTCATTTGTGAACTTTCTATTCATGTCCTTTGTCCACTTGCTACTGTTATAGCGATGCTTCTCTTAATGCTTTATAGACATCTTTTAATACTAATGACATTAAAACTATTAAATTCATTATTTCTTTTTTTGCTTTTTGGTATATATAGTCTTTGTCTTAATTTGTATAAAATAATTCTATAATTTCGTTACAACTGCACATTTCATTTAAGCTTTCTGTCTAGTAGCCAACAAATAGTGGTGAGTAAAAAAAATTAATTTAGGGGCGCCTGAGTGGCTCAGTCGGTTGAGTGTCTGACTTCAGCTCAGGTCATGATCTCGTGGTCTGTGAGTTCGAGCCCCGCGTCGGGCTCTGTGCTGACAGCTCAGAGTCTGGAGCCTGCTTCGGATTCCGTGTCTCCCTCTCTCTCTGCCTCTCCCCCACTCATGCTCTGTCTCTCTCTGTCTCAAAAATAAACAAACATTAAAAAAAATTTAATTTAAATTAAATTTAAAAAAATAAATAGTGGTAAGTTTTCCCTTTAAATTCAAATAAATCTCATCTCCTATCATATATTCATCCTGTGCAAAAACAAAAGTTCATAATATTATTTCTAAGGACTAAAAAAGGGGAAGGTAAGTATTTAATAAGGCGTTAAATAAACAAATTTGGGCACATCCAACCAATTAATATTATGAAGCCATTAAAAATACTTATAGAATATTATGCAATGACATGAGCAAAGTGTTCTACTTACCTAAGTGAAAAAGAAGGCTCTAAGACTAAATATACTATATGATTTCAATTTAATAAAGTTTAAAAATATGTGCAAAAAAACAAAAAATGTTCACCAAAATTTTAGCATTAGTTATCTAGATGGCAGGATTACAGATTTCTATTTTCTCTCCTGTACTTTTTTACAATTCCTAAATTTAACGAATATTACTTTTATAAACGGAAAAAAAATTTTTTGAATGCACACTCTCTGACACAGAAATTTTACTCCTATTATTCTGTACTAAGGAAATAATCCATAACACTGGGTAAAAATTCACGGGAACACAACCAAACTCAGTGTTCCTATCCCTGCGAATATATCCAAGTAGGAGATGGACAGAAATTTCATGAATATGGTCATTATCTATTTGGTTCGAAATAATCTATAACTAACTTATGCAACAGAGAAATGGTTAAATACATTAGAAAACAATTTAAATGAATTTTATCTAACTAAAATAATTGTGATTAGAATATAGAAAATATGTATTATAAAACTCTGAGTAAAAGTAATGTTTACTATGATTACCACTATATGTAAGCACTGTGTATATTTTTTAAAAAATACTAGAAGAGGAGATCTTACATTAGATGATGGGATTATGGTTAATATTTGTAAATTTTACTCAAGGATCTAATAATTACATCCTCATAAATAAAATTTACGAGAGGGTAGAATATTGTGTGTGCACATATATGTGTATTTGTTTATATGTATGTATTATTTATGTCTTAGATATTTTTTTAAAGCTTATTTATTTTGAGAGAGAGTACTCGAGAGCATGAGCAGGGGAGAGACAGAAAGAATGGGAGGGAGAGAGAGAAAGAAAAATCCCTAGCAAGTTCAGGTGCAAATTCCCAAACCATGAAATCATGACCTGAGCCAAAACCAAGAATCGGACACTTAACCGACTACGCAAGGTCATGATCTCACCGTCCTGAGATGGAGCCCCATGTCTGGCTCCGAGATGAGGCATGGAGCCTGCTTGAGATGCTCTCTCCCTCTCCCTCTGCCCCTCCCCCATGCGTGTGTGCACGCAACTCCACTTCTCTCAAAAATAAAATAAAATCTTAAAAAAAAAAAAAGAATTTCAAATCTCTATTACTCAACTAACTAAGACCAATTACAAAAAAAAAAAAATCTTACCATTTCAGTGATGAACTCTATGACAAGGTCTTCAAGAATATCCACTGACTCAGTGTAAGGATTCTGGTCATCCCCAAACCCATACATCATACATCGCACTGCAAAAGAGCAATCATTTTTATTTACTTGAACAAATTTAACAATTTTACCAATACTTTTTAAATTAGAACCAAGTAAGGGAAGATACTTATATAAATATATATTTATGTTATACTTGTTGTCTGCAAGTATGGATTTTGGTATAAAAGATTGTTAACCACAATCTCTTAGCCAACTGTTCCTACAACTGTTCCTACCTGTCCTTCCCTAGTAGGAACTCCTGTTCCCTCCCAGCTACTGAACCCTGGTATCAATATTCTTTCCCTGACCTCTATTATCTATCCACCAACAACCCCGGAGTCCCTTTAAATAGGAAACTCCATGCCAGGGACAGAATGAGTAGTAATGGCTCAGCCCTTAGGGGGAATGTTCTATGTGTATATGGAGTGGGAGGTGGGGGAGGGCAGGCAGCTGGGCATTGGAAAAGAGAAGGCAAAATCCTTTCTGATACTAACATAGGAAAAAGGACATGAGAGAAAACGCTCTAAGTACTTCTTATAGGAAGAACAGGGCAATCAAAAGGAGAAAGCAAACTATGTAGAATCTTGACATTTCACTCCCTAGATCAATGCACTGCCAATAAAGCCCTTTCAGGCTTCAACTGAAAGAACCATAGAAAATGCAGAAGAGAAGAAAAGTCTAATACAGAGTAATAAAAATAGGTGCTAACAGCTAAAACTTACTTAGCCTTTACTATATACCAGGGACATAGTTTTAAGGCTTTCACATACATAACTCGTTTAATCCTCACAACAATCCTTTGAAGTAGGTACTAATTTATCCCTATTCCATATAGGTGAGAAAATGGAGGCACAGAGCTAAGTGATTTACCCAAGGTAGTAAAGGTAGTTTAAGGCAGATGGGATCCGTGTGGATTCTCATCCTAAGGTCTATAAACTCCAGTGAGTCCATGGATAAGCTTTGAGAAATCCTTGAACCCTTCTCAAATTAAATGCAAAAATTGTACACATTATTTGTGTGTGCGCATTTTTCTTGAAAGAACAATCAATTCTTAACGGTTCTGAAAAGGGTATATACATGTTAAAAAAAAAGAAACCTGTCACAGGTTGGGAATGTTTTGTATATGGATCTGAGTGGTAGTCACATGTAAATATGTAGAACGTATACGTAGCTTGATGACAAGCTATTCATTTAAGACTAATACAATTTATTTTAAGTACAGTAAAGAAAAAAAAGGAACTCCTAGGACATTTCTAAAGGAAGAAATGAGGGATGCTTGGATGGCTCAGTTGGCTAAGTGGCTGATTAGGCTCAGGTCATGATCTTGCAGTTCGTGGGTTCGAGCCCCAATAGGTCTCTGTGCTGAAAGCTCAGAGCCTGGAGCCTGCTTCGGATTCTATATCTCCCTCTCTCTCTGCACCTCCCCCATTCCTGCTCTCTCTCTCTCTCTCAAAATTAAATATTAAAAAAATTTTTAAAACGGGGCGCCTGGGTGGCTCATTCGGTTCAACACCGACTTCAGCTCAGGTCATGATCTCACGGTTCGTGAGTTCGAGCCCCGCGTCGGGCTCTGTGCTGACAGCTCAGGGCCTAGAGCCTGCTTCAGATTCTGTTTCTCCCTCTCTCTCTGCCCCTCCCCTGCTCCCGCTCTGTCTCTCTGTCAAAAGTAAATAAACATTAAAAAAATTTTTGTTTAAATAACAAAGGAATAAATGACTACGTTAAGAATAATTCCTATTTAGGAGAAACAGTTGGTAGAACTGAAGGGAGAATTAAGTAGATTAACGCTAGGGAAGAAAAGAAAGGGGTGACTTGGAAGTCAGCCTGGGCGAGAGGTAACCCTAGAGTTTAAACTGGTAAGAGGCTTTATGTCCAGATACAGGGAATAGAAAACAAGTATTTTTTTTTTCTCTTTTGGATTTTGATAACTTTTTTGATCTTTTTTTTTTTTTTTTTTGAGATAATTTCAGAGTTACAAAAAAAACAGCACAGAATTCCCAAATACCCTACATCCACCTTCCCTTTAGGTTAACATCTCACATAACCAAAGACATTTCTCAAAACTAAGAAATTAACACTGGTACAAATATAGAACTTACTCAGATTGTACCAGTTTTTCCAGTAATACCCTTTTTCCATTTCAAGTTCCCACATTATTTAATCACCGTGCCTCTTTTCACTGATCAGTGACAGTTTCTCAAACTCTTCTAGTCTTTTATGACCTTGACACTGTGGAAGAATACTAGTTAGTTATCTTGTAGAATGTTCCCCAATTTGGGTTTGTCTGATGTTCTTTCATGATTAGGCTGTGGGTACCCATTACTAGAGAGGGTACCAGAGAGGTGATGTTCTCTCTGAATGCCTCACGTGATGTTAATATATATTACTGGTGATGTTGACTCTGATCATTTGGCTAACATTTTAGACATTACTTGTCTGCCAGGATTCTCCATTGTTATATTTTGAGCAAGATACTTTGACATTAACATTTTGATGGGCATAATTCACCAGTATGTATGTAAACTGCACTTGGTGAAAGGGTTTGTAAAGACACAAATACCAGTAAATGCTTTGAAACTTTGTGTTAGAGTAGCAAAAATTTTTTTAAAAGTTAGATCTAGGAGAACAGATCTTGACCAGTAAGATACATCAAGATTCAGGTAAGACCGGAAGGCTGTGACATTACAAATTCTTATCATCACAAAAATAAAGCAATTCAAGTCGAACAAAGGTTTCTGCTTAACAATCGACTATACAAACATCACACTGAGATGCTCTGATGTGGGATTCCCCTTCTTATGCTGATATAAGAAGTAAAAACACATGTGAACAGGGTAAATAATATCAGAGATGGATTAAACAGTGGTCAGCTTTAGTTGAGAAACTGAGATATGGAGGATTTGAGTCATTAAAAATATAGAAATAAAAAGACAGGGGCGCCTGGGTGGCTCAGTTGGTTAAGCGTCCGACTTCGGCTCAGGTCATGATCTCGCGGTCTGTGAGTTCGAGCCCCGCGTCGGGCTCTGTGCTGACAGCTCAGAGCCTGGAGCTTGCTTCCGATTCTGTGTCTCCCTCTCTCTCTGCCCCTCTCCTGCTTACGCTCTCTATGTCTCTCAAAAATAAATAAACGTTAAAAAAAATTAAAAAAAAAAAAAAAAGAAATAAAAAGACATACTGACTGCAGTTTCGGGAGCATTTGGGAACAACTTAGCCTGACCCAGCATAAATAAACCATATATATTCATCTGTCAATACTCAGCCATAACTATATGTAAAGGACACAGGATGGGGAGTGCATTCTCACAGTGCCTTTCACGGGCTGGCTTTGACCATCGCTAGACACAGCGGCTCTCCCAGCTGCTTGCCAAAAAGGGTCAAACCTGTCTACTGAGGGAATACGCTAGAGAAACAATACGTTGTAATCTCTATGTCACTGTAATGTCTTACACTGTTCACTGTTTTTCTGTATTTTCCAATGCCTTAGTCCAAAGCCCCACCTTAATTCCTACCCTCAGTACCTATTCCAGGATCCACCATAACCTTTGACTATATTAGTCAAAGTCCCCGCTCCTACTGCTGCAATAGTAAAGGACATAAAAAGTAATGGAGGTATTACTGAGTTGAAACACTGATCACATTTCCTCATTTTAAAAAACTGTATTAAAAAGAAAATGTGGGGGCACCTAGGTGGCTCAGTTGGTTGAGTGACTGACTCTTGATATCGGGTCAGTTGTGGTCCCGGGGTCACGGGATTGAGCCCCAAGTTGGGCTCCACGCGGAGTGTGAAGCATGCTTAAGTTTCTTTCGTTCTCTCTCTGTCTCTTTCTCTCCCCCACTCCCCGCTCTTCTCCCTGGTTTGTGCTCTATCTCCCTCTCTCTGAAATAAAAATTAAAAACAAAACTGTGTATACACAATACGCACCCACCCACATACAAACATATAAATTGGGGGTAGGATCATTACTATCTATGAAGCACAAGTTAAACAATTTTATAGGCAAGTCTGAGAATATTGTCCCTGCAAAAAAAAACCACATTCAGAACATTGAGCAACTTTGAACAAACATGTCCAAAAGTTTTTTACCATCTGTAATTAAATCATTGTCAAATATTACTTACATTCTTTAGAAAAAAGTCTCTTCCTTTTACCCTGTCCACCTTCTGCACCTCCTCCAATTTCTTCACTTTCTTCCTCAAACTATAAGTTAAAATGTATACAAAGAAATGTCAAGCACTGCATTTGATTTTTAAATAACTAACATTAATATTTTCCTACTTTCAACACTGATTATCATGCCAGAAAGCCTAAAACAAACTGCAAAAAATCATGAAACCATAGCATTTTAGTAGCCTTAAAGACTATCCAGTCCAACTTCCACTCAATGCAGGAACGGGCTCCTACAGCTCCCCTAATAAATAATCTTACCGTCTGTACTGGAAGCGTTTCAGTGACCGTACTTTTTTTTTTTTAACCAACTAGTTAGTCTACTACTACTACAGTTTCACTGTTAAGAGTGGTACTGAATCAAAGTAAGTAAACTATCTTTATTGTTTATTAATCATTTGCTCATACAGTGCTAAGAACTTTCTTCAAGTGAGCCTTAACCCCATTTTACGACATGAAAACCAAGGCTCAAAGTTAAGTAACTTGCTCAAAGACAATAGAGATTTTGAAACCCAAGTTCCCTGACTTTCGGTCCATTATTCTCACTACTTTACAGTGAGTATATAGTTTTGTTACTAGTTGAGTGTTGGTTCATAATGAGAGCTAAAAATATTAGCTTCGTCTTCTGATGTTTCTCTAGGCGATTCAAAGAGTGTCTCACAAATGCAGACACCAAAAGCAAAGGGCAGGGGCCACCTTCCCACTCTTCCTTCAGGTCCTGCCTCACATACTAAGAAATGAATCAGAAGGGAAAAGCTAGCACGGCGTGAAGTCTCCGAACTCTCTCCAGTGAATTCGCTAAGTAAAATCTCGAGTGAGTCTGAACTCGAGCTCCACTTCTGCACCCCAGGGAGTGAAGAAAAGAGTGGGCTGTAACAGTAGTGGTCACTCACGGTAGGATCTTCCTCCTCGTCTGCCATGCCACCACCCAGCTTACAAGGCTCCGCCGCCTCGCTCCCTGCTGGTTTTACTATTTCCGCGGCCTCACTTCCGGTGACGCGCCGGGAGGGGTGGGGCGAGGCGGAGCCTAGGCTGGGCGGGCCAACTGGGATGGAAAAATGCGCCGGCACTAAAAGCAGACCCAAACCGAGTTTAGGGAGAGAGGGATGAGCTCTAGGCTCTGTGATCAAGAAGATCACAGATTAATTAAACCTTCGCGAAGTAAAGGAAATCATGGGCTGGGGGGCGTGTATCTCCTTGTGGCCCTGAATTTGCTTCTACATATCGAACCACCTCTTTCTGGTTTGGGGCTGTGAAGTTATGCATCGTTGGGGTCCTAGACCCCCTAGCAGTCCTTGGGGTTAAACGGCTTTAACAACTTACAGTCACACTGTTATTAATTGCCAAGCGGTATACCGGTTATTGGGCATGTTTTTCTTCACTACTAGTTTTTAAAGGGGTCATACCACCCCCTTAGACTGGGGATTAAATATTTGTGCGGAGTTTTTTGATCAGAACAAAAATTGGGAAAACCACCGGGGTTAGAAGGCTAAAGCTAGGGATACAAAATGTTCTGCAATGCAAGACATGATGCCACACAAGGAAAAGTTGTTCCACAATGTTTCTGAATGTCCTGCTAAACATTCATGCAAGTGAAAAATCTATAAATTATCTGAACCTAGAACCTAACTTTGTTAACATATAGATACAAAGCATGGCCTATGCTTTTAACTTACATTTAATTTTCTAGGAATGAAACTGTAATATAATAGAAAAAAACATATATGGGTCTCTGCTGCCAGTTCCTGGCACAGAGCTCCTAAAACCCTTGCAATTTCCTTAGTGATAAGAACATAGGAGATCTTTTGTTCTCATGAGGCAATTTAGGATGGGATCCTAGATGGGGGCTGGTCACCAGAAAGACCAAGCCATGATTAGAAGGTTGGAGTTTTCTCCAGACAGGGGAGAGAAGCTGGAAATGTAGTTAATAATTGATCATGCCTACATAAGGCAAAAAAAATCCCAATGGTAGGGGTTTTGGAGAGTTTCCAGATGGGGGAACATATCCACCTATGAAGTGAATGATACACCCCCAACTCAACGTGGACAGAAACTCTTCATTGAGGACCCTTCCCGACCTCACTCTCATCACATGGCTGTTCATCTAAGTAAATGTTTCCATGAGTTCTGTGAGGTGTTCTAGCAAATAAATCCAAGGGGGAGGAAGTCATGGGAATCTCTGATTTGTAGCCAAGTTGGACAGACATGTGGGTACTCTGAGACCTACTACTTGTAATTGGCATCTGAAGTGGGAAGCAGTCTTGTGGAACTGAGCCCTTAACCCATGGGGTCTAACACTACTATCTCCAGGTAGATAGTGTCAGAATTGAATTAAATTGTAGGACACCTAACTGGTGTCACAGAATTGTTTGCTGTGGGAAAAGAAACCCACATTTAGTGACCACAAGTGTCAGAAGTGAAGTGTCCTGTGTGAAAGTAAAGAGGAAAGATACACAGGGAGGAATGAACCAGAGTTTTTCCCAAAATAGCAAGTAAGTGGAGGGATATTATACTTTGTTTTGTTTGGAACTTACCAAGAGCTGTGAACCATTTCAGGAAATAATGTCACCAAAGGCCACATTACTTGTAATAATTTGGGTAGCCCATACTCAGTGGAGTAATTCTGCATTTGTAGCTCCCACACTCATGGTGATTCTACACAGAGGTCCAAGCACCTGAAATCATTATACCCTCTCGTGTAGTCATGCCTGAGCAGTCACATATTGCTCATAATACATATTATAATTCACTCTCTGTATTTTACCCTTATATTACATTAGGGAATTATGTATTATTTTTAAATTATTGGGTAGTTAGATATATTTGTTATTTATTGGTGTGTAACAAATTATCTCCAAACTTAGTGGCTTAAGACAAACATTTAGGACACAGTTTCTGGATCAGGAATCTGGGTGCAAGTTAGCTGGGCACAGTTTAGTTGGCTCAAGGTCCCTTAAATTGCAGTCAGGGTGTTGGCTGGGGCTGCGGTCTCATCTGAAGTACTGATGGGGAAGGATCCACTTCCAAAATCACTCACATGGTTGTCAGCAGGATTCAGTTCCTTCGGGTTGTTAGACTAAGGGCCTAGTTCTTCATTGGCTATTGCCAGAGGCCTCCCTAAGTTTCTTGCCACATGGTCCTCTCCACATGACAGCTTACAATATGGCAGCTGGCTTCAGTTAGCACAGATGAGGGAGAGAACCAAGAACACCCAAGACACAGAAACCAGATGTTTTGTTTTGTTTTTTGTAACCTAACCTTGGAAGTGACATCCCATCATTTCTGTCTTCATCTGTTTACTAGAAATCAATAATTGCAGCCCATACACAAGGAGAGGGGATTACACGAGGATGAGTATACTAGGAAGTAGACTTCATTGGGGGCTCTCTGAGACATTGCCCACCACAGTGGGTTATATGATCTGTGAACGTCATTGCAGAATAATAAAAGAGACATTATAATACTTTTGTTATTTAAGGAAGACTGTTGAGTCTGATAGGGTTGAGAACTTCTGTGTTAGGTAGTGATGAGAGTCTGGCCTTGTCCAGGCTTTGGGTATAAAACATTCATAGTGTCTACTATCAGGGAGCAGATAGATAAAATGTGCCGGAAGCAGACCAAGAGGTACTATGCAGCAGCAATCAGAAGCAATAGACTAACAACATGGACAGATCTTAGAAACATAGTGCTAAATTTAAAAAGAAACACAATGAGATCTATAACAATACCATTTGTGTAAATTAAATATACATACACACGAAAAATAGATATTTTGCAGGAACGAATGAAAAAGCATAGACATGAAATGCATTGCAAGGCTGTGGGGCAATGCACAGATAAACAGCAAGTGAAGGACTTTGGAAGGGCCAATTTCAATACCACGTCATGAACTGCAGAGCAGCGACAACTCAGCCTTCTAAACCTGAGATCCAGAATACACTGGGAGGAAAATGCAGTTATGAGCAGATCAGAAATAAAACACACAGAGTGAAAAGACCTTCCGCAAGGACTTCCACGAGATATTTTGGATGGATCACTAGAGCCAAGTTTGTTAGGTGGGGATGCAGGAAGCGAGGCTGGAATGAAGCTGGAGTGTGAAAGGCCTGGAATGCGCCTCTTCAGAGACTGAACTTCACACTGCAGAGTTCCCGGAAGGTCTTTAAGCAAAAGAGGCACATGACTCTATCTTTTTTTAGAAAAAAGATCACTTTAGCAGGGAGACCTAGGATGAGAGACGATTAGAACCTGAGTTAAAAAGAAGAGCCTTTCAAAGGTAGAATTTGCAGGACTTTGTGTCTGAATGAATCTGAGAGCTTTGGAGAAGTCTGCATGCAGAGGGATGGACTGTGTTATTAATATAAGTTGGAACTTAAAATGGGAAAGCAACTGGGGTGGGGTGAAGAGGAGAAAATGAGCTCAGTCTAAGAGTCTAGAGATGTCCTGTAGACAGATGGAAGCACAGGCCTGGAAATCCACAGAGAAATTAGGACCAAAGAAAATGGTGCGAGAGACATCAACACAAAGGTGATAGTTTAAAGACTACACAGGAACAAAGGCTGAGAGAGAAGGGAGCCAAAGAGCAGATCCTTAGAAATGGTACACCAGGAAACAGAAAGACAGAAGGAATGGTCTAAGAGGTAGTGTTGAAATAAATTTCTAGGCCCACCGATGGAGCCGTTCCTGCCCCCGGTGCCATGTCAGCAAACGGAAACTTAAATGCTCTGATTGATCAGAAACACAGCCTGTTTCTCAATCAATCCCCAAATGCCAAGCGAACTCTGGGCCTTCTCACTGCAACCAACATTGACTATCAGCCAGCCAATCAGATGCTTTCAGCCAACCAGTCAGCCAATCAGATACTTTCGTTTTCTCTTTCTTGTTCTCTGTTGTTTATTCTTTATTCTATAAAAAGCATTCTGCCTCCACCCCATTTTGCAGTTCTTTGAAAGGAGGCTATCTGCTTCATTAAGTGTTCAAATCCAAGGGCTTTTAGTAAATCTCTTTAATCATTTTTAACTGTAGGAAAAGATAAAAAAAGAAAGATGAAAAGAAGAATATATTTTGAAAGTCAAAAGAAGAAATTTCAAAAAGAAGCAAGTGGTCAGGAGTGCTCTGTGCCACAGAGATTGTCTTAAGGGATTTAAGACAATGCCCTGGATTTGACAATTAGGTGGTAGAATCATCTGGACAAAATAGTTCAAGGGCAATAGTGAGGATGGAAGCCAGATTTTAAGTGGTTAAGGAATGAGTGTATAGTTGGACAGCAAAGGGTAGAAAATGAAGGAGCGGAAAATAGCCTTAGAGGGCAGTAGGGTGAAGGAAGGTGGACTTTGAATAACTGATTACCGAATAAGTAAGGCTGTGAATTTGCGCCACTTAACTAACTGCTAGGAAAAACCAGGTTTTCACTATGGCGGACAAATGGAATGAGCTTCTAAAGAAAAGGTTAATGACAAAAGAGATTTGTTCACAAAAGAATGGAGTCCGCAGAGAGGCAGACAGCAGGAGCTGACAGAGAGAAGCAGTAGAGCCTGAGTTGTGGGAGAAAATTTGGACACAAAGGCAGGAGGAGGGGCTATCGGAAATGAGGAAAGCGGAGGCTGGGTGGTGGGCCGGTGGTGGGCCCGAGGCATGTATTAGTGGTGGGAGGGGAGGGGGCAGGCAGGGAGTACCAACTACACCCCAGATCCAGAAGCAGTGCAGTCCCACACTCACCCCACCCCCACTCTCACTCCTATACCCCAGGGTACAGACCTCTGCTACTCACCGTTTTGGACTTTAGGGAGGTAGTGTCATTTTTTTTTTAAGTGTTTTTATTTATTTTTGAGAGCAGGAGAGACAAAGCATGAGTGGGGGAGGGTCAGAGAGAGAGAGGGAGACACAGAATCTGAAGCAGGCTCCGGGCTCCGAGCGGTCAGCACAGAGCCCAACGCAGGGCTCGAACTCACAGACTGTGAGATCATGACCTGAGCCGAAGTCGGACGCTTAACTGACTGAGCCACCCAGGCGCCCCTAGTTTTTTTAAAAAGTGGCTTTCAGCAGTTCTACAATAATCTGTGCAGTCTTAACCATATGCTTGTTTACTAAAGAACACCTATACTCCTTGGTTAAACTAGCAGGCTCTGGGGTCAGATAAACTGGCTTTAAAATCCTAGCTGTGTGACTTACCAGCTACGTCACTTATGAGACAACTTATTTGACCTCTCAATACATCCCTTCCTTATCTGTGAGATGGAGATTTTAACAGTTACTAGCCTTATAAGGTTATTATGAGGCTTGGATGCGTTCACACCCATGAGATGTTTTGAGTTGTACCTGGCATGTAGGAAACATTCTGAGTGTCGGCTGTTTTTGTTCAAGAGCCTACCTCTATCGGCAGTATCTTCTGTTCTCTTCATGACCTCTACATTCTAGTTCCACAGGACCACATTCGATTATTCATGCAACGAATATTGAACGAGCACCTGTAATGGGACGAGTGCTTGTATGGGACTGTGGATAAAATAAACAACAGTGAAAATGCGCAGTCCCAGGCTCTCGAACCTTACAGTGTCGCAGGGGGACAGGAACTAAATAGATATTGTATGCTCTGATAGTTTATGATGGGGGAAGGCAGCCCAAGAAGGTCAGAGATGCTTCCTTGAGCAAGGGAGGTTCGAGCTGAGACCTGAGGGATGAATGGAACTAGCCAGTGAGAGAGAGGGAAGAGTGTGTTATGCCCCAAACTTGCCCTGTGCGTTCCTATCTCCATGCCTTTGATCACTGTACTCCTTTCCCACTAGAATACCTCTTTTTTATTGAACTGCTAGGTCTCCCATCCAAGTACTAACCGGGCCCGACCCTGCTTAGCTTCCGAGATGAGATGAGATGAGATCGGGCGCGTTCAGGCTGGTACGGCCGTAGACTACTGAACTGCTATGTGCCTTTGCAGCCGAGCTAAAATGTCTGCTTCTCCACTAAGCCTTCCCTGGGCTCTCCAGCTGAAAGCACTTTCTCTTTTACACTCCCAGCACTTAATTTTCATTTTCCTTCTCTCTTTCTACTGTATTTTCTGTTATTTATACACACAGCTTATCTTGTCTAGTAAATCTGATTAAAAACAGAGTGTTTCTCATTCATCTCTGAGCTCCCAAAGGCTAACACATTCCTTAGGCTGAGAAGTCCCCGGAACAAATATTTGTAGCATAAATTAATGCCTGTGTGACATCCCTTTTCAAATATGTTGTAATTCAAATGAAGCTATTGTGGCAAGCTGTGCCTTTGGGACTGAACTTACTCTTTGGTTGAACCAGAATGCCACAGTCATGGCCCCAATACCGATTAGTGTTCACTCCAGCGACCACAACAACCCTAACAAACAGGCCACTGTTCTTGACTGGCAGGTGTTTGGCAACAACCGCCTGTCTTCTCATGGAGGCTGAAATGAACTGAGGAAGGACTGTCTGAACGGAGTCCCTAGTCAGTGGGGCTCTATTTATTCCTTGCAGTTTGGCTGCAAGAGCCAGTGGCCCGGGCTTTGACCTGATGTGAGGCTATGAAGCTTTCCACAGTGACAGAAACATTATTGTTTGGAACGAAACCATCATAGATTAGTGTCGGCGGAAAGTATCCTAATTTGAGGCAGTGTGAAAACAAGAGGAAGGGGGCTTTGAAGTCAGACAGACGTGGGTTTGGGTCCTAACAGGACATGTGATGTCACTCCTGTGCCTTCTTTGAGTCTCAGGTTTCTCATTTTAAAAATATTCTGCAGGAGCTCCTGGGTGACTCAGTCATTTGAGTGTCTAACTGTTGATTTCAGGTTAGGTTATGATCCCAGGGTTGTGGGATCGAGCCTCACATAAGGCTCCATGCTGAGGGTGGAGCTTGCTTAAGATTCTCTTTCTCTCTCTGCCCATCTCCCCACCTCATATTCTCTCTCTTTAAATAAAAAAATAAAAGTAAAAATAAAAATATCCTGCAAAAACAGTTATGAAGATCAAAGATAATGTGTTTACATACATAATGCCTGTGCTTTATTAAATGTGTTTATTCATCTATCGTCCCCAATACAGTTTGTTCCCTGAGAGCAAGACTTCTTTTTGCCTCTATTCCTGCAAAATCTAGCAAAGTGCTCAGCACCTAGTAGACACTGGTTAATATTTTTTAAACAAATGAACAACAACAACAGTAATAACTAGCATTTATGGAGCACTTACTTCATGCCAGCTATTGTTGTAAATAGTAATTCATTTAATACTTCAGCAACCCTAAAAAGGAACAATACAACCCAATTTTAAAGAGAAAACAGAATATAATATTTTTAAATATAAAATTCTTAATATAGCAAATTGTCAAACAGAAATCTGGTGAGATTAATTTTATTCAACAAAAAAGATAAAATGCTTTATAAAACCTGGAAAGGAAAAAATGTGGTAGACAGAGAAGAAAGGACACAAATGTAAAAGTCGGAAGGAAGAGGGACGCCTGGGTGGCTCAGTTGGTTAAGCGCCCGACTTCGGCTCAGGTCATGATCTCGTGGTTCGAGCTCCTCGTCAGGCTCTCTGCTGTCAGTGTAGAGCCTGCTTCGGATCCTCTGTCTCCCTCACTCTACTCCTTCTCCAGCTTCTGTCTCTCAAAAAGAAATAATTAAAAAAAAAGTGGGAAGGAAGAGTAGGAAGAGAAGAAAGACACATGGAAAAAGAAGAACCAGAAATGTGTAAATTCTGAACGGTGTGAAAAATAACTACTTAATCAGAGTAAGATATTGTGGTCTATCACTGTCCTTTGAAATAGTAATTAGCCAACTAATCAATCACGCTTCTCTGCCTTTCAACTGTGATTTCTTTGTCCTCAAACTTTATTCCTAAATTCTGAGAGTGATGGGGGAAAAAAGACATCTTTCAGAGAATGACAAAAAAAAATTGGAGTGGTTTCCATCTAGTACGAAATGAGGAGATAAAGTTGTCACCAAAAGAGTAAATGGCATGAGGGGCGCCTGGGTGGCTCAGTCGGTTGAGCATCCAACTTCGGCTCAGGTCATGATCTCACGGTTCACGAATTCAAGCCACGCGACGGGCTCTGTGCTGACAGCTCAGAGCCTGGAGCTTGCTTCGGATTCTGTGCCTCCCTCTCTCTCTGCCCTTCCCCCAGTCGCACTCTGTCTCTTTCTCTCTCAAAAATAAATAATTAAATTTAAATTAAAAAATATATTAAAAAAAAAAAGAGTAAATGGCATGAGCAAATACCGTGAAAGCAAAGAGTATATTTGAAGAACACAAAAAAGTCTTCTCACAGCTGGAGCTTAAAGCCTACACAGGAGAACAGTGGAAGACGCTGCAAGGCCACGAATAGCAGGTAAGGAGTTCAACGGTATTTGCCAGGCAGTGGTTGCTGTTACAAGAAACAGCAGTTGTGATTTGGAGCAAAATTTTCTAGCTCTCAGTTCAGAAGACCAGAATTATTGTTTGAGTGTGATACTGGGTAGTCTCATGCTAAAGCTCACTTTATCTCTAAAATAGGGTAATAAGGCACTTGTGGGGATTAAATAAAATCATGTGACAAGGTGTGTTTGGCTCTTGAAATGTCAAAATGTTACATGAGTGTACGTTTTTCACTACTGGAGGATAACTTAGATCCTTAAAGAAGACTGAAATGGTAAAATCACTAACATGATGGCTGCAGGGTTGAAAAGGAAACAATCTGAATGACATTTTGAAAAAAGTTAAATGACTCAAAGATAATTTACAAATTTAAACTTTAGTGATTAGGGGGAAAAGGAACATTAACTCTAGAAACGGGGAAATTGGTGAGGAGGAATGGCGTTTGGCTTTACACATTTCAGAGTTCAGAAGAGCATCTATTAGAAATGTATTGGAGCTTGGACAGGACATCAGCTCAAGAACTCTACAAAGATGGGGTACCTTAGTGTCTGACTTCAGCTCAGGTCACGATCTCATGGTTCGTGAGTTTGAGCCCAGATCTCAAAAAAATATGTTAAAAAAATATTTAAAAAAAGAACTTTTCAAAGAGTTAGCAGTTGAAACTATGAACAGAATAGGTCACCAAGTGAGAGTTAATAATGAAAAAAAGAGGGTGCGGGTTTCTTAGGAACATCTATATTTAGGTAGAAGAGAGAACAATTAGGTGCAGGTCAGTGAGGCTAGCACAGTTCAGTAGGATCCAAAACACGGGAGAATTTTTTTGAGCTGAAGATGAGCTATATGATTCAATCCAAATTCGTGAGCATGAATTTATTTACGTTTGGGTTTGGGTTCTATCCAGCCACGGTGCAGGGAATTAACAGTCAGTTGCTAGTGATGATGTTAGTGCTGGTGTTTAGTGTTGACGAAAGGTTCAAAGGCCAAGACAATTAGGGAAAACTCCATTGTTTCTGAGTGGTCCTGAGCAGTTCATTTGGGCAGGGGGATTTGTCTGTGTGTGTATGTGCATAAATATATCTGGCCTTGTCTTAGAATTCATCCCCTATATTTTCCTTCTTTTTTTTTTCTACATTGATGCATATTTTTGCAAGCAGTCTGTCTCCATCCGGCTTTTTTTGGCTTGCCTCTCTACTCCAGCTCTTCGAAGGAGACATTTGGGTAGCTTTTTTTCTGTTACCAAGCAGGCTGCAGTCAGCAGATGGCACTGCAGCAAGAGGGGCACAGAGCTCCTTTAGGACTGTCAACCACTACAGACTGGTAACCTTACTTATAATTTCAGCCTGGGAAGGCTGAGTCGCACTTTCGCCCTTATTTTACTAAAGCAGGTCGAGTTGTGCACAATTAGATTTCGATTCACAGAATGGAACCTGTGGCTTTGTCTCCTCCACTCTACTTCATTATTAAACTGGTATCTTTCCTCAGCTTGTGAAAGTTTTGTGAGAAGCGCTGTCCAGATAACGCCAATTTCTGGTTATAGTGGCCAAGTTGACCCCAGCATGTAACTAAACACAGGAGATCATCGAGACCCTCCTGAAAGTTTAAAGAAATATCCACAGAAACAAACAGGCAATTATCTGAATGTTTCCCGGACAGACTGGAGCTTCAGGATCTGAAATATGTGACCTGTCTCTGTTATAATGTTTCTTATTTCATTCCGAAAGTTCACGCTTAACTTATTCTGATTTCCATAAGGAAGTGATTAGGTCATTTATTTCTTAATAAAAATGGGAGGCGGGGAGGATTCTGGTATACCTGTTAGCAAAAAGGAAGGAAGAAAGGAAGGAAAAAACGAAAGAAAGAAAAGAAGGAAAGAAAGGACCTGCGAAGCAAAAGCAGTCCTGGAGACCGCAGGGGCCGCCTCATGACCCCTGCTGTCAGGGTTCCCTTAATTGGAAGCGCGGGACCGAGACCTCTGCATCACAGTAAGGCTGCTGCTTGCGCACACAGGCAGGCACGCACACACACACACACACACACACACACACACCACACCCACACCACACACACCAGCTGCCGCAGCGCAAAATAAAGTGCAAAGCTGCAAACTTTAACACACACACACAGACAGACACACACACACACACACACACACACACACACACCAGCTGCCGCAGCGCAAAATAAAGTGCAAAGCTGCAAACTTTACCTTTCCAACTACTCTGACGCTACAGGTCAGGTTACGCCCACAGCACCATTGCTGCAAGGACGCCCAGAAGAGAGTTGGTTGCCATGGCCACTTAGGAAGCTTCCCGGATGGCGCTCAAGCAAGCGCCACTACCCACACAAGTCCCGTAGCTTGGGAATCAGCTAGCCACTCCTGATTGCGTTCGGCGCTCGCCTCTCTGCCCTTGCGCCTGCGTACTACGCCTCCTACCCGTCGCCGCGGCCCCGATCGGGAAGTGTCAACACGGAGCTGGGTTCCCCAGTCTTCGCCGCTACCACCCTCAGCTGATCCCGGACCCCCTAGCCAGGCCCGGGCCCAGCCGCCATGACGAACGGTGAGAGCCGGTGCCCAGAGTGGAGAATGGGAGTAAAGGACGAGGGGAAACGTGGCGGGCGGGACCCGAACTGACGTGGCCATTCTCCCCGCCCCCTCCCAGCCCAGCCCCACCATGGCCTCTCCGTGCCCCTAACGCTCGTCCCCCAAATCTTTCCGCGGGTTCCCCCGTCCCGTGCCCATCTAGAAATACGTATCCTCATACGCCCACACCCTGAGTCCTCGGTCTCTACCCGGTACTTTCTCTTTCTCCTCCCTAGAAGTTCGTTTCGGCCCTTGCAAGACTCTTGGGCAGCCAGTCCCGGTTGAACTATTTGCTTTACCACCTGGGAAAAGAGAGGATCCTCCTTCCAGTCCCCTACGTAGGCTTGTTGGGAGGACCGAGAAATCACGGAGGATGTCAAGTTACACATTTTTTGGACGCAAACATAGACCGTTAAAAAAAAAAAAAAGTTCTCCATAAAGCTATGTCCTCTTGTTTGATTCTAAAGTCCTGCCTGGGTGATCCCATCTGGAGACCCTGGCTAATGTTGCGAGGGTTGGATTTACACACTGCCTCTTCTATACGATGTGGCAATTGCAGCCCTGTTTGTCCGACCTAATTTTCCACACATCTTCATACACTTTATAGAGATGATTTCCGGAATTCCGGGGAAGGGCAGGAAGCAGGGCTTTTATGATCTTTAGAGTCAACTTTACTGGAAAGAAGAGAAGGCCTCCTGGTGTGGTTTGAGGGGTACAGGAAAGCTTTTCTCAAAAGTACATTTTCCGTAAGCCTGGCAGTGGAGATTCAGATTTCACCCTTTGAATTTTGGCATTGTCTGCAAGAACTTGTGAGAGTGAAAGAATAACACATTAAGGTATCCATCATAAGAACTTAGTGTCTGTGTCGATTTACTGGACCCTTTCTCATGTGACACCTGGCTGTGAGATAGCTTTACTGGAGGGAGAGAGGGAGATAGAGTGATCTAGAACTGGCAGATACTGTGTAAAACATCCTTTTGGAGCTTCCCAGCTAAGTCATAGGTCTGAGGTTACTCAGCCTAGTAGTACCCGAAGGTATATCACCTGGAGGAAGAACCAGGTGAGAGGAGAGCGTCTGACACATAATAATTACTAAGTAATTTTTAGTTACCTTCTCTTCTTTTGTGATCTGAATTTTTTTTTTTTTTTAGTTAGTAAGTCATTGTGCCTACACATACAAGAAATAGCTTGTTTTACGTATGTAAGAAATAGAACTAATTGTTGAAAGAGTTTTTTCCACAGTTGTTCCACTATGTTGAAACTTCAGATACTTTTTTTTTTACAAGAATCTGTTGTTATTCTACCAGAAGTTTGGTTTGGAAGTAGAGTACTATGCACGAGGTGTGATGGAACCATACGATAATTGTAGTTTTATGTCTTCTTTTTTTTTTAAAAAAAAATTAATGTTTATTTTTGTGAGAGAGAGACAGAGCACGAGCAGGGGAGGGGCAGAGAGAAGAAGCCACAGAATCTGACGCAGGCTCCAGGCTTTGAGCTGTGAGCACAGAGCCCAACGCGGGGCTTGACTTCATGAATCATGAGATCATGACCTGAGCCAGAGTCGGAAGCTTAACCGACTGAGCCACCCAGGCGCCCCTGTAGTTTTATGAATCCTGACTCTTGCATTTACTTTTTGCTTTAACATATTCTTCACCAACAACAAATGCAGATTGGAGAGACTCGGCTAAACATCTGGCTCTCCTCTATCACCGGATTCTTCCCCCTCTCTCAACCTCTTAGCCAACCTACTGGCCATTCCTGGGAGGTCGAGTCCACGTAAAACTGAAACCCTCTTCTCAGGACTTGTAATTCTTGAAAGGGGAGGAGATGGCGCAGTGACATCTTTGTACAAGGGTTGTCTACAAGCAGTTTGAAGCACAGTAAAGTAACCTTGTTAATCCCAGGGTTTGGGCTCCCTCTTATCAAGGGTTGGCATTCTCAGTTGTGTTCACCGTCCTGATATTATGTCACACTCTGTTCTTCTGGAGTTCTCAACTGGGATCACCTGCCCCAAGCCAGATTGGCACCAAAGGTTTGGCTGGTTGTTTTCTTTCTGTAACAGTGTACTCCTTGGATGGGATCCTCGTGTTTGGTTTGCTCTTTGTTTGCACCTGTGCTTACTTCAAGAAAGTACCTCGTCTCAAAACCTGGCTGCTATCAGAGAAGAAGGGAGTCTGGGGTGTGTTTTACAAAGGTAAGATCATTGCCGGACAGTGAGGTGCTACAAAGCGGGGGTGGGGATAGGCTGGCATTGTATTTGGTTCCACATTTACCTAATTGTTTATTTTAGCATCAGGTAATTTTAAAATTCTCCATGGAGTAAAAATAGATACAGAATTTTAGACTGGACTAGAATTGTTGGACTATTTCCCCCATGAAAAGTTTTTCTGAACTTCTGGGAAGAAGATATTGGAGTCTCTTTTAAGTTTTGATTTCATTAACTCAGAGGCTTTTTCATTTTTTATTATGGACAAATCCTATCTATCTAAATCTCTTTTCAAAATAGAGCAAAATATAAACAAACCGTATATTCACCCAGAACCTAGAGCTTAAGAATAGTATCGGAATGCATTCCTGGGTGGGTTCTTGAGAACCTTGATAGGTCTTTTGGCGTAACGGGAGATTTCAGAATGTCACCGGGAAAGTGAGGACTCACGTTCAGGGTAGGGTGTGATTTCTTTTCTCTCATTACTTTTGTCTGCTAGCCGCTGTGATCGGAACCAGGCTGCATGCTGCTGTGGCAATCGCCTGTGTTGTGATGGCCTTTTACGTCCTGTTTGTAAAATGAATTCCAAAGCGTCCATCTCCTCAGCTGCCAACCAAGAGGATGAGGGTGAAGAACCTGTCCGGGGCCCGGGCCCAGCGTGAGAGAGCTCAGCTAAATCATCAAAGTCCCCAAGATGACACCACAGCATCTGCTCCTGCCATATGTGGGGAAAACTCTTCCTGGTTACAAACATTATTCATGCTTCAGGGGACTCGAGGAAGCCAACTTCCTTTCATCTGTGTGTGAATCAGTCCTCAGCAGAGAGCATATAATGTCCAGATAAATTACACCCCATGGTGATAAGATTACACATACCTCCTGCATAAAAACCTGTCACCTCTTTTGTTCTTCAGTCCCTCATCAGGAGCTTTTCGAACTGAGACTCGTTAGGGAAGGACATAGGCTGTGTTCACACCTCTTGGAAGGAGAGAGAATTTTCAAGACTTGACTTTTCTTTTTCACCGTTTGGTTTGCATTTGGCAAATTGATGGGGACGGGGTGGGGGGGGGGAGAGGAGTTACACAATGCCAAGAAAATTTTTGGCTTTGAAACTTATCTTCCGTAGACTCACATGGGAATGTAAGAGAGAGGCATGGTCCTTATTGCAAAAACAGAACAGATGATAGGGTTGTGCCGTGTGCTGGCAGCGTAAGAGTTTGCCAAGAAAATCTGGGCCTGCGTAAGATTTGAGAATTCTCTGTCTGTGATGAGACCAGAAAGCAGTAACGTAGATAAGGAAAAATGTTCTGTTCACCAGTATCCCCAAAGGAGACTTCACCGCGTCAAATGGTATATGGAAAATGAATCTACTGTTGCAATTTTTCTAAAGCCTTTTTATATATTCTAAATTACTGAGTATAAATAGTGTTACTCAGTTTTAAATGCCATCACTAGGGGAAAGAGAAAGTATTGAAGAAACAATTTTTAATTGCAGTTAGGGTAAAAGAAATCTAGTATATAATTCATACACTAGTAAAGTCATCTAGTATAAGAATTTATTGTGATGTTAGATGGACATTTTGTCATGTTATCCAAGACACAGCCTTATTCTGTGTTTAAGTCTGGATTATAATGGCAATTTTTAATTGATTACTTGTTTTTTCTTGGGCAACTCTTAGTTTTCCTCATATTGCAGTACTTTTTAGCTATCCCTAGAAATTCTTTGTCTTATAAGAACATGATAAATTCAAATGAGAGAGAGAAGTTGCTGATAGTCATAAGCATGTTTGGATAGTTCACAGGATCCGTGATTAAAATGAGGGTGTTTTCTAGAGTAAAGGAAAACAGATGTTTGCAAGGGAGATTGATGGGCTTTTCCGTGGAGTGTGGTAACTCTTGCACAAATCATTTTAGATGACTCAGCATTCGGAGGGATGACTTCTCCGTTAAAAAAAATAAATAAAAAGAGTTGGTCTAAAATTACATTATTGTAAAAAGCAGGCATAGACATAGGGGCCAGTCGAGTCGTCCATTACAATAAAACATGACCGTGGACAAGTTAGCCGTGGTTGACCCCTGTGTGGCAGAAAATTGTCTTTTGTCTTATCCCCAAAGAAAAGCTGCTAGGAAGTTTAGGTTCCGAAACAGGCAGTTGAGTGCTTTGAGGGTTTCTAGAGGTGTAGCAAGTCACCAAGTAAACACTACACAACTCGTCCTCTCAGAGTTGTGCTTGTCTCTCTTCAGGAACTGGCCCACAGGGTACATTTCAGTGATTAGTATGTTTTCCAGTGTCCCTTCTGAGGATCTCTCACACGAGGGAAAGGAAATCTATTGGAAGAGAAAGGAAGAGTTATACCTTGTAGGTGTGAGTTTGGGCCCTGTTGGCCAGCAGGAATGCCACTCCCTGGAAATACAGGTTCAGCGTGTTTTGCACTTGTCATTTTGTAGCTTTAATGATTTGTTTTCCAACAGGGCTAATGTCTTTAAGCTTGGAGAGTAGAGCTGCTTCCGTTTTAAACTTGTGTCATTTCACAGTTCTAGCTGTTCAAACCAATTTTTACAGCCTCCTGGGTAGGTCATCTTGACCCAAATTGTTCTATTTTGAGGTGTTTTCATACAAGAATGTACCAAAAAGTGCACAGAATGAAGGTAATTTGCAGCAAGAAACAAATACACAGCCTATTTCATTTCTTGCGTTTATGTAAGAGGATAAGCAGAAACCTGTTTAATTCGTTACTTTGGTTGATGTGTCATACATATTTTGACTGAAAATTGTAGGAAGTTGTTCCCTAAGGAAGTCTTAGGGGTAGGAGAATGGGGATAGCAATATTGCCTCAGATTCAAACTGGCATCACCGGAAACCCTGAATGCCAGGGTGGAACGGAGTCAGCCTTTTATAGTTGAAAGACAATTTTTTATTCGCCATTGTCTGCACAAATCCTTGAAAATAAAATTCCTTTCCCTACCATTTTTGTCCATTTTGTTTGTCGCATGAATTCATTGAACTTTTCAATACTCTGCTGGGTTCTGCCCATAGTATACCTCCTTAGTTTACATCAGTGAATGCTGTCATTCCTGTTAACCTATTGTGATAGTCACCAAATATATGATATAGTTAGAATTTATGAGCGCATAGTTTCTCCTTTGAGGGAGCTGATACATGCAGCAGCTCATATATATCAATATATATATATACACACACACACATATGTGTATATGAGTGTTTCGAGGTGTATTAAATAAGGTAAGTAGCACTCCTCAATGCATTTTATCTACCATTGCTATTAAAATGCAAGTATCTGCCATTACCATAACCTCCTTCATAAATGAGCTTATCACGTTAACCAGCTATGCACCTAGGCAATCCTTGAGCCAGGGAGATGGATCCTGTCACGTAAATGGATACTTTCCCCCTATTTGTTTCTAACTGGCACAGTTACAAATTATAAATTCACAAAATTTTTCTGATTTATCTTACCCTCACACATCCCTTTTTTTATTGAAAAAAGAGAAGGTAACTGAGACATTAAAATGTGTTCCCTGATATGAAAGGAGCTAATTCTAATGATATAATCACTACTTTTTTTTTTTCCACTACTTAGTCTGGAGTTTAAAGTTAGACATGCTTTAATAGACATGAAAATAAATGAAGGTTCAGCAATATGACTGCCACAGCACCAAGTTCCAGGTAGTAAGAAGGCTCTCGTGAATGAGGACAGGGATAAGACTTCCTACTTTTACTCATCTCACAATTATCCTGACTACTAAGCTTTTGGATTTAAGTAACCTGTTCTCACCCTTTCCTTTGGTAAAATGTTTGCCTTCTTAACCCTAACCCTTGGGGGTAGGAACTCCTGGGGAACCTGACACTGGTTAATGACCAGGATTTGCCTTCTCCATGGGAAAGTAGTCACCTATTAATTTGAGACGGAATCATCTTATAGCCAGACCTTGGGTCAAAGGCCAATGGAAAACTAGAGATAGGGATATAAATATGTAGCTGCACAAAGATCAAAAGACAAGCACGATTTGGTATTGCTGGATTTTGCCCAGCCTTTCCCTCGGACCCGGGTTCCCCTCCGAGCCACGCGAGGGCAGCAAAACGCATACAGCACTAGGGCCTGTGCTCAGTGGTTCCTCCCAGAATCCTCCGAGGCGGGGGAGGAGCGGAGGGATTTAAAAGAGGATGCGGACTTCCGCTCTCTTCCCGGAGGGAGAGCGGCCTGGGGTGAGGGTGGTTTGTGTGGTGTCTTGGTGTTGCGTGGAAGGAGCGTGTGGGCTGCGTGTGAGTGGACGCGCGACTGTGAGAGTGTGCGCGTGGGGCGTGCAAGGCGAGTGTGTGCGCCCGCCCCTGAGTCCCTCTCCCCCGCCTACACCTTGATCTTATTTGATCGGGTTATGACTTTTGCCCCGCGGGTCCGACCCGAGATGAAAAGCTCCCTCCTGCGAAGCCCCCCTCCCCTCGGGGGCGCTGTGCAGCGAGGCCCTTTTGGCGGCGGCGACGCCGCGGTCCCGGAGCCGGTCTTACGGGGCCCGGCGCTCAGAAGTGATGAATTGATCAGATAGACGAGGCCGGGCTAGTCCCGGGCCATTGATTATCGAGGCGATTCTGATCTGAGCCCGGCCCTGGGCACGGCCGTCGGTGACACTGGGGATAAGCATTTACAGTCGGCGGCAGTAGGGGCGCTGACGAGGGGAAGGCGCGGGTGAAGGGGACGTCGCCCCGCCCGTTGGAGCTGGAAGGGCACGAAGCCTTGTTTGCCGCTGCACGTTTTTCTTTAGCTCCCTTCCTTTTTTTCCTTTAGGCCCACTTATGATGACCGTTTGTGTGGAACCAACACTGGTGTCCCCTGGTCTAGAGGCTCACTATACAGCGTCTGTCCCTAAAGGCTATATGTATATATTTATGTCTACATGTGTGTATATGTAAGAAAACTTGGAAAGCTTGTAACTGTTCAGATGCTAGGGACCCGCCCCAGATTTACTGAATTAGAATTATTAGAGAGGTCAGAGGAGTCTCTATTTTTAAAAACCTTAATATATGGGTCACAGTAAGAATTTTTTCTTTTAATTTGTTTTAATGTTTACTTTTGAGAGAGAGAGACAAGAGTGTGAGTAGGGAAGGGTCAGAGTGAGAGGGAGACAAAGATTCCGAAGCAGATTCCAGGCTCTGAGCTGTCAGCACAGAGCCTGACGCGGGACTAGAACTCACAAATCGTAAGATCATGACCTGAGCTGAAGTCAGACGCTTAACAGACTGAGCCACTCAGGCGCCCCTTAATATTTAGTATCAAGTAACCTGCATGAGATGGTCTGGAGAATCACCTCTCTCTGCCACTTTCAGCCACTATAAATAATGAGAATCAAAACTTCATAGTGCCACTTGGCAGCAGATACTATCTGAATAGGCTGGAGTATCCTCGTGGAAGAAGGGCTGTGATAATTTGGTGGAATTTAAGGACCATGTGTACCGCGTAACAGAAGTTCTTTCATATCTGAATTATTCAATAATGCATAGGCTGTCCAAACTTAGAAATAGGAATTTACCCTACAGTATTCTAAAAGGTCTTCCATTTCTTGCCCAGGTAAACAGCAGGTTCTCCTGAGTGACTTGTAATTTTAGAAACCACATAATGCATCAGTTTTTAGGTCCCCTCAAGTCCAAGCACCAGTTTATTGAACCATGTTTAGAAGAATGGCTGTATTTCACAGCACAAATTGACAAAGAAAAGAGAATTGACTCCCAGGCAAGAAGACAGCAGAGTTAGAGAATGAACAATGGCAAGGAGCCAGGACCAGAAAGATGGAGCCCTCGTGGCAAAGTAGAGCCGAGTAGATGACAAAATCCACTTGGTCTGAAACATGTGAAGTGTGACCTCATCATAACCATTAATGCCACATAGAACTACCAGGATTATGGTGGTGTAAACTCATTAAGAAAATGGGCTATGACCATTCTCATTCCCCCAACACTTAGCTCTGTCTGCTGTATAAAAGTTTGCAAGAAATGTTGAATGGCTAGATCTGTTTGAGATGACTTCTAAATCCTTATCTTTTCAGCAAGATGACTCCAAATTGCAAATATGTCCAACAAGACTAGTTTCTAGAAGTGGGAAACTTCCATATTTTAAGAGTAGTCAAATGTCAACTTTTAGTCCATGTGTAACACACTTGAAGCTTCATCCGGCACAAATCTATTTAATGGAGGTGGGCAACAGGATGTTCCACAATGATTAATTAGTCCAGGTGCCTGTCAACACTAAGTAGAGAAGAAGCCACCATCATTCTTTCGGGAGTAGCCTCCATTGGTGGCTGCAGTGTGAGGGGACACTGTGGAGAAAAGAGAAGAGGGAGTAGGCTGTGAATTTCAATCTTTTGCCTTTTCTTGGAACCTGTAATCATCCATACGTTTCCGGGTACTATGGAGAAGGTTCTTGTAACAGCTGGGGAAACTGGCATATAGAGGACTGATGGGAGATAGCTATAGGTCTTTCATTCCCAGGTTTCTGTCCTTTGCTAGAAATTTTGTCCCCTAGACCTAAGGCTGATTTAAAGCCTCTGAAAAATTGAACTCATTTCCTAGCTTATAGGCAGCATGTCCCCTGGGTTTAGCCTGATATACGCCAACTTAGTCACTGCTATTCCAAGATCCTAAGTTATCCTGAAAGTTCCCTAATGGCCAATCACCTCAACTCCCTGATTCCTAGGTCCATTTAAAAAAACTCTTGTACCACCCATCTAACCCTGTACCCCCCAAGTCTTCTAACCCTTACCTATGGATCCCTGGATGCTGTGGATAGACTCCTTCTTAGGGTTGATCCAGTGTCTGATGTTAGCCCGGGAAGTGATGGAAGGTGGCGGAGGAGGGGGTAAAGGTTCTCCGGGGAATTGGGTCTTGATGATTCTAGAAGATGGTATGGGGAAGAACAGGGGAGAATGAAATCAATAAGAAGGAGAAAGGTGAGGTTGCATGCAGCCTCAGAAGTAATGCAGCCAAAGGCTCTTTTTATCTTTTTCAGTGGAATCAACTGAAGCTTTTGTTTGTTTATACAGATAAGCATGATCCTGGGGGATCACTATTCATTTTAGATAAAAATACAGAAATTGCCTTACAGATACGGATGTAAAAAATACAGAAATCTGTATACAGATGAGTACCTCTTGGTTATCTTTGTTGTTTCCCAGGTAACACTTTACCTTACTTGACTGGATGGCATTGTCTTTAGGGTGGAGAGGCTCCCCCTCCACCACTTACCCATGGGTATCCTGGCTGGTCTCCTGATGTAAGAGTATCTCATTTTTATTCTTGAATGTCCCTGTGTGGTGGTTGTACAAGGCTGCTAAGCGGAAATCCAGGTCATCCTTTGGTATCTACAGAGGAAGTCAACCCCCCCAGGGTTAACTTGCCACCTCTACCCAACTCTAGTCAGGTTCTACTGGGCTCTACTTTTCCGCAAAAGCAGAGCGAACCCCTTTTGTGACTGAGATCCACCAACTCCTTACACACCAAAGACATCTTAACTCTTGTCAATATCGAATTGTGTCATGGTTAGGCCTGAGGAGGAGTGAGTTCTTACTGGAGATATGGAAACAATTATGCTCTCCTTCAGTTGGCCTTAATGGGCCTAACTTCATTTATGGTTACAATCGGAAGAGAAGTCTGGTGAGAAACAACTTGCTCCAGATAATCAACTAGAGCAAAACCCAAGCCTTCCAGCTTCCCAGAGGCCAGATAAATTGGTATTTGGTTTTGGATTTGGTAGGATCTTGGATCGGGGACAAAATAAAGATGCTGATGCAGTGAAGGACAGACTACCTTTCCAAAAATGATAGTTATGCGTCTTAAGCGGATGTAAAGAGAGAGCATTTCAATACTAGGTACCTCAGGATCAAAAAAATAAACATCCCGCCTCATGGAGGTGATTGTGGGAGCTGCGCTGAGCCGACTCCAGGGTTCCTGTTGCTGAGCAAGGTGAGCTGGGTTCTTATATGGCAGTTTCTGCAAAAGAGAAACCACACACAGGACCTGGTTACAGGAGGCCTTGCCGATGTGATGGCTTCAGTGACCTCTATCTCCTTATCCCATCCTATGTTAACTGAACCTCAGAGGGATATCTTCAAAGGGAAAAACAAATATGAGGCAAGATTCCCAATCTTTGGATGCTCCTAAGTTTTCAGCCTTAGAACTGGCAGAAGGAAGCCAGGAATACAGGGAAAGGGGTGAAGTGGGACAGGAGTAAAGAGTGCAGGAGATAAGATGATGAACTCAGGTTTAGATGTCCCGAGTGCGAAGAAAAGGCAAGACATCTGAATGCAGTCAACAGGTAGAAAATGGGAAGTGTGCAAATCGGAGGAGAGCTCAGAACAAGTAATAGAGGTCTGAGGACCGTCCAGATGAAGTAGGAGCTGAAGCCTGCAAAAGGAGTGTGGCCAAAAGGGCTCACGATTGCACAATATTATAAGGGGGGGAGGGAGAGAAAAGAGAAAGGACACTAAGGCAATCAGGGACAGGAGAATCAGGAAAGTGCAGTGCCTAAGCAGGAAGAAAAATATCAGTAAGCAGGAAAGGGTTATTGTGATTGCAGAAATGTCAAAGAAAAAGTACACTGGCTAGTCAGTCCTCTAAATAGAACCCCATAAGCATGAATGTGAAAAGCACACATTATATGTAAAGCTATATTGTATCCCTAGTGTCTAGAACAGCAACCTAACACATGGCATTCAAAAATGAAATACTGTTTGAATGATGACTGGATTCTAGTGAGTACAACTCCAACCTAGTAGAAATCAAATTCAGCCTATCCAATGTTGGAACCCTCCTCCCCTCTATATATGGCAAAGTGCTGTGTGACTCAGGTCAGTTAGACATTAATCGAATCATATGTACCAGGCAGTATGCTATCACCAGAAAAGATGACAAATGAAACAAGAAAACTACAAATATATGATGCAAGCACCAGCAGATTTCCTCCCATTCCTCAAAAGCTACATAAGCCTCATCATGTCCTCATTCAGTAGAAGAATGAGACTGTCTTCCACTGAGAAAGTCAAGACTGTCAAGGCATGAATACCATCCTCGCATCCAATGTCCTTCCATCTCAAAAAAAGATATGTCTCTTTTATTCAAGGATAACCCTTATGAACGGAAAACCATACTCCATTCAAATGGAAGAAAAAAAAAAAGCCAGGTAGCATACTTATATCAGACAAAATTAACTTTAGGTGTGCAGGATAGTTTTGAGCTGGCTATATTTCATGTACACGAGATGGAAAAAAGACTTCCATGCTGTTCTGCCATCTTGGCTCCTCCCCCAGACAAAATAAACTTTAAAACAAAGACTGTATCAAGAGTCAAATAAAGGCATTACATAGTGATAGAGGATCAGTCCAACAAAAGGATATTACAATTGCAATGATCTATGTACCAAACACAGCAGCACCTAAATACATAAAGCAAATATTAATAGACATAAAGGAAGAAATTGATAGTAATACAATAATGCAGGAAATCAGCCACTTATATCAGTGGATAGATCACCCAGACAGAAAACCAACAAGGAAATGATGGCTTTGAATGATACATTAGATCAGATGGACCCAACAGATACATACAGGACATTCCATCCAAAGCATCAGAATTACACATTCTTTTCAAGAGCACATAGAGCATTCTCCAGGATGGGTCACATGTTAGGCCACAAAACAAGTCTCAATAAATTTAAGAAAACTGAAATCATGACAAGCAACTTTCCTGACCACAATGGTGTGAAACTAGAGATCAATTAGAATCAGTTTTTTATTCAGAAATAAAAACTGAAAGAAACACAAACACACGGAGGCCCCTGGGTGGCTCAGTCGGTAAGACGTCTATCCGACTTCAGCTCAGATCATGATCTCACGGCTAGAGAGTTCGAGCCCCGTGTCGGGCTCTGTGCTGACAGCTCAGAGCCTGGAGCCTGTTTCAAATTCTGTGTCTCCCCCTCTCTTTGTCTCTCCCCCACTCACTCTCTCTCTCTCTCTCTCTCTCTCAAAAATAAAGAAACATTAAAAAAAAAAAAAGAAACACAAACACACGGAGGCTAAACAACATGCTACTAAATGCCCAATTGGTCAACTGAGAAATCAGGAAATCAAGAAACATAAAATGAAAACACAACTGTCTGTCCAAAGTCTTTGGAATTCGGCAAAAGCTTATAAGAGGGAAGTTTATAGCAATACAGGCCTACATCAGGAAACAAGAAAAATAATCAAACAATCTAAACTTACACCTAAAGAAATAGGAAAAGAACAACAAACAAAGCCTAACAAAGAACTAGCAAAGTTAGTAGAAGGAAGGAAAAATGAAGTTTGGAGCAAACACGAATGAAATACAGACTAAAACATACACACACATACACGAAAAGATCAATGAAACCAAGGGCTGGTTCTTGGAAAACATAAACAAAATTGATAAACCTTTAGCTAGACTCATCAAGAAAAAGAGAGAGGAAAAAAAAGAGAGGACTTAAGTAAAATCAGAAACGGAGGAGAAATAATAACCAACATCACAGAAACAGAAATAATTACAACAGAATACTATGAAAAATTATATTGCCAAAAAAATGGGCAATCTAGAAAAAATGGATAAATTCCTGGAAATGTAGAATCTTACAAAACTAAATCAGGAAGGAAATTTGAAATAGGCCAATTACTAGTAATGAAATTGAAATGGTAATTAAAAAGTCCCAACAAACAAAAGTGCAGGACTAGATGGCTTAACAAGTGAATTCTACCAAACATTTAAAGAAGAGTTGGGGCACCTAGGTGACTTGGTCAGTTAAGCATCTGACTTTGGCTCAGGTCATAATCTCACAGTTTGTGAGTTTGAGCCCCATGTTGGGCTCTGCACTGACAGCAAGGAGCCTGCTTTGGATTTTCTGTCTACCTCTCTGCCCCTCTCTCTCTCTCTCTCTCTCTCTCTCTCTCTCAAAAATAAAGATTTTAAGAAAATAAAGAAGAGTTAATGCCCATTCTTCTCAAGTTATTCCAAAAAATAGAAGAGAAAGGAAAACTTCCAAATTCATTCTACAAGGCCATCACTACCCTGATACTAAAATCAGACAAAGACACTACAAATGAAAACAAAAAACAAAAAGCAAAAAAACTACAACCAATATCCCCGATGAACATAGATGCAAAAATCATCAACAAAATATTAGCAAACCAAATTCAATACTACATTTTAAGGATTATTCACCATGACCAAGTGGGATTTATTCCAGCAATGCAAGGGTGACTCAATATTCACAAATCAATCAATATGTTACATCACATTAACAAGAGGAAGGATAAAAACCATATGATTATCTTAATAGATGTGGAAAAAGCATTTGACAAAATACAACATCTATTCATGACAAAAAAATCTCAACAAAGTAGGTATAGAGGGAATGTATCTCCACGTCATAAAGGCATATATGAAAACCCACAGGTGACATCAATTTCAATGGTGAGTAATTGAAAGATTTTCCTCTAAGATCAGGAACAAAATAAGTATGTCCATGCTCACCACTTTTATTCAACATAGTATTAGAAGATTTAGCCACAGCAATCAGATAAGAAAAAGGAATAAAAGGCATCCAAATTGGTAAGGAAGAAGTAAAACTGTCACTATTTGCACATGCCATGATACTATGTATAGAAAACCCTAAAGATTCCACCAAAAAATGATTGGAACTAATAAGTGAATTCAGTAAAGTTGCAGAATACAAAAGTAATATACAGAAATCCATTGTTTCTATATACCAATAACAAAGTGGCGGAAAGACAAATTAAGAAAACAATCCCATTTACAACTGCACCAAAAATAATAAAATATCTAGGAATAAATTTAACCAAGGCAGTGAAAGACCTCTTCTCTGAAAATTATAGACATTAGTGAAGGAAATTGAAAACAACACAATTGGAAAGATATACCATGCTCATGGATTGGAAGAATTAATATTGTTAAAATGTCCATACTACCCAAAGCAATCTAAAAATTCAGTGCAATCCCATCAAAATACCAATAGCATTTTTCACAGAACTACAACAAATACTCCTAAAATTTTATGGAACCACAAAAGACCTCAAATAGCCAAAGCAATCTTGAGAAAGAAGAACAAAGCTGGAGGTATCACAATCCCAGATTTCAATACATGCTACAAAACTATAGTACTCAATACAGTATAGTATTTGAGGTGCCTGGCTGGCTTGGTTGGAACAGCATGAAGCTCTTGATCCCAGGGTCATGAGTTCAAGCCCCTCACTGGGTGTTGAGATTACTAAAATAGGGCGCCTGGGTGGCTCAGTCGATTAAATGGCTGACTACAGCTCAGGTCATGATCTCACGGTCTGTGGGTTCGAGCCCCGTGTCAGGCTCTATGCTGATGGCTCAGAGCCTAGAGCCTACTTCGGATTCTGTGTCTCCCTCTCTCTCTGCCCTTCCCCTGCTCCTACTCTGTCTCTATGTCTCTCAAAAATAAATAAACGGTTAAAAAATTAAAAAAAAAGATTACTAAAATAAATAAATAAACTTAAAAAGAAACACACAATATAATACTGGCACAAAAACAGACACATAGATCAATGGAATAGGTTAGAGAGCACCAAAAGAAACTCATGCTTTTATGGTCAATTAATCTATGACAAAGGAGGCAAGAATATACAATGGGGAAAAGACAGTTTCTTTGATAATTGTGCTGGGAAAAAAACTGGACAGCTACATGCGGAACAATGAAACTGGGCCCCTTTCTTATATCATACACAAAAATAAAATGAAAATGGATTAAAGGCCTAAATGTGCAACCTGAAACCATAAAATTCATCAGAGAAAATATAGGCAATAATCTCTTGGACATTAGCTTTAGCAAAATATTTATGAAATATCTCCTCAGGAAAGGAAAACAAAAACAAAAGTAAACTATTGGGAGTACACCACAATAAAAAGCTTTTTCACAAAGAAAGCCATCAACAAAATGAAAAGACAGCCTACTGAATGGAAGAATATATTTGCAAATAATATATCTGATAATTAATATGCACAATATATAAAGAATTTATACAACTCGACACCAAAACAAACAAACAAACACCTGATTAAAAAATGGGCAGAGGACCCGAATAGCCATTTTTCCGAAGGAGACATACAGATGGCCAACAGTCATATGACAAGATGCTCAACATCACTCATCATCAGGAAAATACAAATTAAAACCACAACGTAGTATCACCTCACACAAATCAGAATGGCTAGTATCAAAAAGACCAGAAAAAAAAAAAAAGACAAGAAATAACAAGTGTCGTCAAGGATGTGGAGAAAAGGGAACCCTCATGCACTGTTGATGGGAATGTAACATCCCATTCCCAGTGGTGTGGCCACTGGGGAAAACAGTATGGCAGTTCCTGAAAAATTAAAAATCGAAATACCATACAATTCCGTAATTCCACTACTGGGTACTTACCCAAAGAAAATGAAAACACTAATTCAAAAAGATATATGGACTATGTTTACTGCAGTGTTACTTATAATAGCCAAGATATGGAAGCAATCCAAGTGCCCATTGATAGATGAATGGATAAAGAAAACATGACATCTATATATCTTATTCTTTTTTTAATGTCTATTTATTTTTAGAGAGAGTGCAAGTGGGGGGAGGGGCAGAGAGAGAATGCCAAGCAGGCTCCATGCTGTCAGCACAGAGCCAAATGTGGGGCTTGATCCTGCCAATGCAAGATCGTGACCTAAGCCAAAATCAAGAGTTGGACACCTAAGCAACTGAGTCACTCAGGCGCCCCTATATCTTTATTCTTTATCCATTCATCTATCTATCTATCTATCTATCTAACCACAATGGAATAATATTCAGTCATAAAAAAGGAAAAGCTTGCTATTTTCAACAACATGGATGGAGCTTGGGTATCTGCTAAGTGAAAGAAGTCAGACAAAGAGAGACAAATACCATATTATTTCACTCACATGTGGAGCCTGAAAAACAAAACAAAACAAAACAAAAGCAGAAACATACCCATCAGTGCAGAGAACAAAGTAAAGGTTGCCAGAAGGAAGGTGGGTAGAGAGATGAGTGAAATAGGTGAGATATTAAGAGATACGAACTTCCAGTTAGAAAACAAAAAAGTCACAGGCATGAAAAGTACAGCATAGGGAATATAGTCAATAATATTGTAATAAAGTTGTATGGTGACAGGTGTTGACTACACTCACTGTGGTGAGCTTTGAGTAATGTAGAGAATTGTCAAATCGCTATGTTGTACACCCGAAATGAATATAACACTGTATGTCAACTATACTTCAAAAATAATAAGAAGAAGGAATAACCTTTTCCCCTGAACTTAGCCTTTCCTTGGGCTTCCGAGCCCTGCACCACCCTGGCATCCCCTAACCTCAGCTTCTCTCTCATTCCGTTATCGCTGTCTCAGTACCACTCGATCACATCTACTGCAGAACTAGACTTCAAGAGTCTACATTTTCTATCTCCACTTCCTCCCCATTTCCATCCCTTCTTTAGCCACTGCGGTCTGGCCTCTTTCTCAAGCAAGCGCTGAAACTGTTCTTGCTAGTGACCAGTGATCTTTATCTTCAGCTAGGTGAGGCGGATCCTTTCCAGACCTGATCTTATCTGACCTCTGGCACCACGACTCAGATTCCCTCAAATGTTCTCTCCAGGCTCTGTGGGTCCCGCTTCTCCTGGTTTTCCTCTTGCCTTTAGCAAGAGCCCCTTAGCCTTTAGCACTACTTTCTCTTTCTCTGCCCCTTACGCAGTGCATTCTCCAGGGTTTTCATTTGTTTTTCGTATTCTTGCATTCCCTGGATGAGTTCATTCCTTCCTTTGGCTTCAACCACCACATGGCTGTTTTGACTTCCTGATACACATCTTAAACCTAGAACTCTCAACCATGTTGCCTGCTATTCATCTTCACTTAAGAGGCCTACAGGCACCACAAAAACAACATCTACATAACTGATTTGAACATCTTTCTCTCCAAATCAGCTTCTCCTGGATCCCTCATTCAGTAAATGGCATCAATTAAGTCCTCGGAAACCTAGGAGCTATCCTAGACTTGTCCCTTCTCTGGGGCCCATCCATATCCAGCTGCAAAGTCGCATCAGTCCTGCCCTTTGCATCTTTTTCACATCTGCACCTTATTGCCATCCCCTGCTTTAGATCCGTTAGTCCTCCTGGAGACTGCTGCCTCTGGAGGCTCCTGACTGCTTGCTGATTCCTCGTGTCCCAACTCCCATTCTACCCAATCCACTGCCACGGTGCTTCCTAAAACACCCATTGATTGTGTCACTCTAGTGCTTAAAATCCTGATACGATGCCCCGGGGCCTCCAGGAGGGAATCCTAGCTCACTAGCATGGTGTACACAGCACATCCAGCCCAACGAGATCACTCCGGCTCGTGCTTTCTCCCCTCCTCGGTCTCACATTGACGCTCCAGCCATTCTGGACTCTGGTCCCAAACAGGTCACTCTTTCCTTGCCGTGTGGGGGCACCCGCTGCCTCCTCTGCTTTGAATGTCTGTTTCTTGTTTCCTTCTTCCTAACTCACATTCCACCTCCTCCCTCGCCTGGCCCAGCTAACTCATATCTGGATGTGAAAACTCACCTGCTCTGGGAAGCTTTCCTTTAACCTCCCAGTTCTCCTGACTCACAACATACAACTCTGTCTTAACACCTGTGCTGTTGTGCAGGCATTTTTGCCGTTGCCGTTGTCAGTGAGTCTTTCTACTAGAGTTCCTCTAGAGCAGGAGCCATATGTAATTCATCTATATATCCTCAGTGTTGAGCAGATTGCTGGCATATGGTACATGATAAATGTTGAATAAACAAGAGGAAGCTCTTTGATCCTGTTATTAAGCCACGATTACTATTTAATTCACCGTATTTCGCACCACTTCAAGCATCCCAAATACCTCTACCAGAAAAAAAAAAAGTCATCCAAATTCCCAAATCACTGACACACACATACAAACACATTCCAGCATTAACCAAAAGACAAAGATGGTGTGAAGGCAGATGTATAAAGCATGACCTGGTGGTTTCCAGAAGATTCTCTCCCATGCCATATCTCATATCTCCTCAGAGAACAGTTTTCCAAACAGGACACAGGGTGGTTTGGCGGGACCTGAGCCTGTTTAAGCCACATTACACAGCATTGCTTTGGGCAACGAGAGCCCCTTGGCTCCTCTGGGCTAGAGCTCTACTTCACTCCCCTCAAAAGCACCTCTGAAACGTTAGCAGACCTGAAGACGGGGCCAAGGAGGCGGGCAGAAAACAAACTTGTCCGGTACCTGACTCAGTGTCCTCACCAGAGTCCTTTAAGTTACAATCTCTGCCCATTAGGCTAACGGAAAGAAAAGTGCCATCGACCCCGGTGGGAATCTGCGCAAGAGACCACAGTACCTTGGAAGCCCGGGGTTTTCCCAAGTAGGAATCATCGTTATCCAACGTAGGGTGCTGGAAAGGGTCTCGGGTGAAAGGCATGGTAAAATGAGCTGGTGTTACGGAGGGGGGCCCGCGCAGCCGCACACAACGCACGCGGAGGATCCCGGGTCCCAGTTGTTTGGAACGCCCAGTTTCGGTTGCCTGGCAACTGCCCCACCGTCTGTGACCGAGGTGAGTTCCCTTCGAGAAGGGCGCCACCTGGCGGTGCAGCGCGGAAGACCCCTTGGGAGGGAGCTCCTGGGAACGCAGAGGGAAAGCGCCACTGAATGTACCAGGGAGGCCCTGCATTTGCACTCGGGAGGCTTAATTGAAAAACGCCGGTCTCCTGGCGTTCAAGACTTCTGCAAAAGACTTCATTTGGGGAAAAAAGTCCTAAAAGATGACCCAGGAATTTCCTCGTATCTAACAGGATTTTTCAAAGCAATGAGAGAATGAGGATGTCAAGAGACGGAAGGGCCCAAATGTCGTGCTTAGAAAATTGCAGGCTAACGCAAACGCTTCTTGCCTAAACCGGTTTAACTGTGCCAGTCTCGAGGCTTCGCAGAGAGCAGGTTGTAAAGGCACGAACGGATTTGGTGGGACGGAAGTTAAGATCTCCAGAAGAGGCTGTTGCAGTAGGTAACACCTACCGGGGCCACTCTTCCAAGCTGTACCTTCTGGAGGTGAGATGGCGTCTGAATCTTCCTTCTGTCGCTCCACACACAGGAGGTGCTAACTATTTGTCGAACGCCACGTCTGCAAAATTAGAGATGCTCACAAAAGGCCCGTGGCCCAAAAGGGCGGTGGAAAAGGTGAATTTGGTGGCGATGGCTTGGAGGATGTTTCTACCGCGTTCTTTACACGCCTCCTGTGCCCGCCTGTTGGGCCAGTTGCAGACCCCGGGCGCGCGCACTTCCACGCGGCGCGCGCCAGCGGCGGCGGCTGCCATGGCGACCGGCAGGTGAGCGGCAGAGGAGCTCGTGGTCCCTGACCCACCCGCGCGGAGGGAAAGAGGAGGCGGTTGCCAAGGCGACGTGGGTAGGAGGAGAAGAGGAAGGAGGGAGGAGGAAGGATGGGCGGCCTTGGCGTAACCGCAGGGAGGTGACTGAAGCGAGCCCAGCCCCTTGCATCCTCCCCCTGTGAACCTCCTTCCCCCTTTTTTTTTCCGCCTTCTGCCAGCAGTAGCAGCAGCCGCAGCACCTGAGCCGCTGCCGCCGCTCGCTCAGGACAACGCTATGGCTGAGCCTGGGCGCAGCCTCCATCCCTCTGCCGGACGCAGGGGAAGAACTGAGCGGCGCACACTCCGGCTTCTGCGGCTGCTGCTCTGGGCTGGGACCGCCTTCCAGGTGACCCAGGCAGCGGGACCGGAGCTTCACGCCTGCAAAGAGGTACGGTCTTCCCCAATCCGACCCCGCTTTGGTCAGAAACATTTTGGTTCCTGGCGGAGACCTTGAGGACCCAGGCACAGACAGTTTCAGAGGCCACGGAGTTTAGGTTTCTTTGGGGATGAGACGTGGGGTGGGGGCGAGGGAAGAGGAGCCGACTGGCGTCACGGGAGGCCAGCCCACTGGAAGACTCACGAAATAGATCATCCTCACAGCTTGGGCTGCTGAGCTCAGGGGGGAAGGTCCCGGCTCCAACGAGCCGCAATGAAATTACCTTAAAAGTAGTTGAAAACAAAAGATTATGTATGTACAGAGGGGCACATTAGAAAGTGAGAAGGGAGAAGTGGGGTAAGAGAGGAGTTAAGAAGGCCAGAGGAAAGTAGGGGAGCAACGTGGGAATCCTTGTGGTTTTATCACGGCTTCAAGACAGGAGAGTGAAGGTGGGAGATGTGTGAAGGGGACTGAAGGAACCCATCACCTCTCTCTCCGCCTCCATATGAAACATCCAGTTACCTCGCAGACTGCTAAATGCTTTGCCTCCCCTGGTGCACTTTGTTTAATGTACCTGACTGCACAAGACCCACCTCTGACCAGAGTTTGAGTCCTATAATATTTCGCTTTCCACCGATCTCTACTTTCCTTCTCTGACTACTGCTGACGTGTGTCATAAGTTTTTTCCAAGGTGTTTCTTAACTGTTGCCAACACGATTCAGACAATAGGTAGTGAATGTCTTCCGATCAAAAATGTCTTTGAGCATTCTTTTTGGAGGGAAACACAAAGGTACTAAGGAGTAACGAAACTCATTAGTTTCTATAGTGTTGAAATAACAATATTTGGTTGTTATCCGAGTAACCCTTTTTAACCATATGGCAGAGACAGCAACAAAACACATGCATTGGGAAGGGCAAAATAAAAGTTGTTCTGTTATTTCTGTGAAATGTGAAAGAATCGTAATGTACCAATAGTCTAGCCCTGTAAAAGGAATCTCCAGTGTCATGCTCGGCTAGAGTTTTGAGAGGTTGAAATACTTTTTGTAAGTTGTCAGTGTTGACTGATTAGTAACAACAAGCCCCTCCCATATGGACATACATTATTATGAAGGTGCTCTATCCACTAGACTGTCTACAACATAACAGATCATGAAGGAGTGAAGGGGGAAAGAGAGAGAATTTTTTTTAAGTTTTTTAGCATTTTTATTTTATTTTTGAGAGACATAGAGACAGAGCGTGAACAAGGGAAGGGCAGAGAGAGAGGGAGACACAGAATCTGAAGCAGGCTCCAGGCTCTGAGCCGCCAGCACAGAGTCCTGACGCGGGGCTTGAACTCACAGAGCATGAGATCATGACCTGAGCTGAAGTCGGCCGCCCAACCGACTGAGCCACCCAGGTGCCCCAGAGAGAGAATTTTTTACTTCATGATACATGAACACGAGACAAGTGGCCACAGTTAATGGCAGTTCTGGTAACTTCTGTGAGTCCCAGGGATGACCTGCCCTGGGCCATCTACATTGCCACTCAGCCACTTTATGACCTGTTTTAAAGATGGCTGGGAACAGGATGATGTGGTCAGTGACTGTGGCTTACTGGCCTTGGTGGCCTGGGTCTAACCAACTGAGATAACAAGTTCAAGCAAGCCCACTTGCCTAAGAATCCAACATGGGAGCCTTCTGAGTGGAAGGTAAGAAGAGCCTTTCAGTGCAACTACTACTTTGTGGTGAGATCTTATCGACTCTGGATAATGTGAGACATTTGAGAAATTTAACATGTTGTATCATCTTGGTTTGGAGCGGGCGGAGAATATTGTACTTGGGTACAAATTTAACCTTTAGTCCTTTTGAAACGACTGACACTTGCCGAGGCAAAATGTCTTGCCACAGAGCGTGAGCTTAGGGGAGGGGAGGGCTATTCAGCTCAGGGTTCCAGTCCCTGCCTGTCACTTACCACACCGTTTTTGGATTTGTAGAATGGATGTTTCAACATTAACTACCTGAAAAAGGATTGCTTTGAGTATTGAAAGAGAAAGTACAAATAAAAACATAAATTCGCATTAGCTAACCCTCTTTCCTGTTTAGCTTCTTTACCATTAGATCCGCACCCCGTGCCAGAGTGAAAGTGGCTTCGGAGTCATGCTCATTGGCCACAGGCAAGAGCAAGTCCTGTTTAGACTCTCCTTGAGCAAACAGTGGCTGCTGGACACCCGTGACTCTAAAATAATAAGGAAGAGAATAAACCCGTTGTTATAATGTTCTTCATTTGGCAATATGAACTGACTCAACAAGTTTTGGGGGCTTCCAACCCTAAATGGTGAAAAACCAATTCAGGGTAGACTAACCTTTCTCCGTTACTAATCCTCATACGAACTTATTGTGAGTCCATGTTGGGCATTACTGGCAGGGACTTTTATCAGACCAAGGCCAACCCTTAATGACAAGGATGCTGTTCCCGCCTTGTTTCTGCAATCTGAGGTCTCCCTCTGGATCTAATCAGGAAACGGAGAGGTTTAGCCTGAGGCCTAGACTGAGGTGGCAGAGAACTGGGAGCTCTAGATTGTTAAACCTGGGCCAAGGCGTGGCGTGCGTTTCCTTTCACAATTTTATAATAATCAGGGTCACCAGTGGAACTAAGCATCCTGTATGGTATTTGTTTTCATGAATCATTTCTTTAGCCCCGTGCTAGCCAGGGCCAAGTGCTCACTGAGAGCCAAAGGAACGTTGCCTATAGCACAGTGAATCTAAAGCTAATGAGAGAGGAGCAGAAAACCTTCTTTAACGGATCTGCCTTGTCCTGAGGCTCCAGCGCTAACTGCCCCCAAAGGGATTTCCCAATCTATACTGAAAAGTCCACAGGGTTTAGGAATCTGGCGTACCCAGATTGTAATAAAATTCCCCGAGTGAGGGATGACTCTGCTGCTTAGTAAGGATGCGACTTCGAAGAAGTTAATTAACTTCTTGCAACCTCAGATTCCCAATCTGTAAAGTGGGGGTGATAATACTCTTTATTATTCTTACTCTCGCAAGGCTGTTGTGAGGATTAAGTTAGATCGTGCGTGTAAAACACCTAGTGCATCCTGTTGACATGTCATAGATGCTTAAGAAATCTTGGTAGGCAGGGGCACCTGGTGGCTCAGTCGGTTGAGCATTTGACTCTTGATTTAAGCTCAGGTCATGATTTTACAGTTCCTGAGTTCAAGCCCCGCATTGGGCTCTGTACTGACAGTGCAGAGCCTGTTTGTGATTCTCTCTCTCCCTCTCTGGCCCTCTCCCACTTCCTCTCTCTCTCTCTCCCTCTCAAAATAAATCAATAAACTTAAAAAAAAAAACAGAAATATTGGTAGGCAGAAAAGTCACAAATTTATATATCACAAATAATGATATATAAATGATAACATAAGGTTAACATGTGGTGAACAGTGCAAGAGCGGCAATATAGACATGAATAGGAAAAGAAGAAAACATATTCAAACAGTTAGCCCTTGACCTCCTTCTAGAATAATCAGTAGGACTGCAATGGCCAGAGATGGATTAGAAAGAGGGAGGGGCCTGTGGAAAGGTGCACCAAGAAAATGCAAGGGATCCTGGGAATGGCAAGTAGACGAGGCGGCTGCAATGTGAAGTAGGTGTGAGTACAATGGGAGATAAGGTTGGAATGCGGAGTTGGTGGTGGGTACAATAGAAATCAAGGTTGGAAAGTTAGGAATTGGAAGTGGAGAATCCCTGAAGGATTTCTGGCAGAGGCAGTGGCCTACTCAGAGCAGATTAGCATGAACAGAAAGTAAACGTGGTTGGGGCACCTGGGTGGCTCAGTTGGTGCGAGCGTCCTACTTTGGCTCAGGTCATGATCGCACGGTTCGTGGGTTCGAGCACCGTATCGAGCTCCCTGCTGACAGCTCAGAGCTTGGAGCCTGCTTTGGATTCCGTGTCTTCCTGCCCTTACCCCACGGCAGGCTCTGTCTCTGTCTCTCTCTCAAAAATAAATAAATGTTAGAAAAAAGTTTAAAGAGAAAAGTAAACATGGTTGAGGTAGGCCAAAAGGTGAGAGAGGAGGCGGGGCAAGGAGACCGGTCGGGGAGGGAGCTAACAGAGGGGTTGTGCTGGCTGGTGGTAACGGGACACAGAGACAGGCGTCGATATGAAAAATACACTGAAGGTTAGAGGGTTTGGCGACTGACTGAGTTTAAGTGCGGGGTGAAGGAAAGGGGCAAGCAGAGGGTCTTGGTCAGGGTTTTAGAGTGGGCGTGGGAGAGGCAGAGGGAACAGCTCTCGGAGCAGAGCGATGGCCTTTCACAGTTCCGACTTCCCCGGAGGCAGCCCCCGTACCAGGAGGGAGATCGTCCTGAGACCCTGGCACCACACTTTCCTGTCTGATCATAGCTTCCGGGCTTTGATATTTCCTCCTGTATTTGCTTCTAACTCATTATTCAAGGTCTGAACTCCACAGGGAAATGAATTGATTTAGAAAACATTGAGGAGCTCTGAGCTTTCAGGAAATACATCACCCAAAGCATAAGATTTAAAGTGACTCCTTTGATTGGGAATCGTCATGGTTGGATGTTTAAAACCTCCTGTATCTGGTGGAGAGGGGAAATTGAAAGTCTCCATTTATCACGAAGTATTTACAGGGTTGCAAGAGGTACTGTTTCTGTTTGATACCAGAGGGGGCTAAAGAGTAATAAATTCTTGAGATCCGAAGACATTTAGGAAGTCATTTTGTCTATTCTCCTGTCTCAAGGTAGGAGTATACTAAAACTGAACCAGACTGATCATTATCTGCCTTACTTAAAAAAAAAAAAAAACTTTAAAAATTATAAAAGTGACATGTTTCATTTACAGACAACTTGGAAAAATAAAAATAAAAAGAAGACAGTAAAAATCACCTATAATCCTAGCATTCAAACCATCATTTTTATGTACGTATTTGTTAGAGGGAGGCAGAGAGTGGGGTCTGGATATACTAAGTGGGGTGAGTTCAATTTCCAGCTCCGCCACTCAGTAACTGTATGACCTCGGGGAAGTTATTGAATCTTCTGCCTCAACTTCCTCATCATTGTAATGGGAATATTAGACCACTAAATTATTATGACAGCGAAGTGAGTTAATACCCGTAAAGTGCTGAGAACAGTTCCTGGTGCATAGTAGTGTTTATTCAATAAACATTAGCTGTTACAAATTTTTAGTAGAACTGTAATTAACATGTTCTTATAATAATAATAAATTCATAAGAATTTAATGGTGGTAAAAGTGTTGGAAAGTGGAAAAGAGTAGAATGTGAAAGATATTCTGAGGACAAAGTTGGAAGAATTTGGCCAAGAGAGGGAAGAAAGCATAGCAGCTAAAGGTCTGGAGTTGTACTATCTAGATATGGTAGCCACTGGTCACACATTTTTATTTACCGAGAAATAAAAATGGAGCTAGTGCATTGAGGAAATGAATTCTTAATTTTATGTGATTTTAATTAAGTTATAGTTAAAATACACGCTCAGTTCAATCGTTGAAAGATTATTGGCTGTGTTTGGAACTACTTGGGTACTTTCGTAACCATAAATTTTATGAAATCTAAGTAGACATCAAGTATTTTTGATGAAGATGTAGCGTCTAGGTTGAGTCGTACGATAAAGTATAAAACACAAACCAGAGTTGGAAAACTTAGTACAAAAAATGAATGCAGAATACCTCACTAATATTGCATGCCGATTGCATGTTGAAATGTTTTATTAAAATTAATTTCTTTTTTTAATGTTTGTTTATTTTTGAGAGAGAGAGACACAGATCACGAGTGGGGGAGGGGCAGAGAGAGACACACACACACACACACACACACACACAGAATCTGAAGGAGGCTCCAGGCTCTGAGCTGTTAACACAAGAGCCCAACTTGGGGCTCAAACACACGAACTGTGAGATCATGACCTGAGCTGAAGTCGGATGCCTACCCGTATGAGCCACCCAGGCACCTCTTATTAAAATTAATTCCACCTGTGTTTTTTTACTTTTTCAAATGCGGCTTCGGGGAATTTTAAAATCTTGCGTGTGGCTTGCGTGGTGTTTCTACGGGACAATGGTGGTCTGGAGGTGATGGCTGTGTGAGTTTGTCACCTGCGGTTGAATCCTAGTTACCATTTCAACTGCATTGTTTTGGGCAAGATATTCACCTCTCTTTGCCTTGATTTTTTCATTTGGAAAATGGGGATAATTTAGTTCTTATCTTTTATGGATTGGTGGGAGGATTAGAGTGCTTTGCAAAATGTATAGTGTATAGTGAGTGCTTAATAAATGTGTTTGTTATTGTTTTATGAAATGTTTTTTAGAAACTTAGGAATGGGATTGAACTCCAGATTGCTTTAGTCCCGTTTGTCCTATTGAATATATATATGTATATTTTTTTTAAGTTTGTTTATTTAAGTAATCTCTACACCCAACATGGAGCTTGAACTCACAACTCGAGATCAAGAGTCGCATACTCTTCCGACCGAGCCAGCCAGGTACCCCTTGACTACTATTTTTAAATAACTTTATTATTTTTGTAACAATGAGACATTCTTATTCTAAAGTTTCAAGAAATATAGAATCTGAGCAAGGACACAAAACTTACCCAAAATTTCATAATTGGTTAAAATCACCATAAACCTTTTGTTGCATGTTTCCAGATTTCTTTCTATACTTCTAGACATTCTATATTTTTACACTTATATATATAGATATAAATATATAATTCTCCAGAAGTGGGATCATTTCACACATGCTGTGTCATAACCTATTTTTTCATGCAATAATTTACAAGAGACGTCTCTGTTAATAAATATAGGTCTGACTTCATCATTTTTAAGGCTGCAAAGAGTCCTGTAGCATGTATATAATATAACCTATTTAACCAATTTAACCAATTCGAATGGCTTCTAATTTTTATTACTATATACGTTACTGAAATGAATGCTTTTGCATATGTATTTGTAAACACTTGCTCAATTGTTATCCTGTTAACTCCTTATGTTATATTCCTACACATGGAGATTCCTTGATCAAAGAGTACATATTTTTTAATATATTTTTTAAAGTTTATGTATTTATTTTGAGAGAGAGAGAGCATGGGGGAGGGGGAGGGAAAGGAAGAGAGAGAGAATCCCAAACGAGCTCCACACTGTCAGCTCAGGGCCTGATGCGAGGCTGAAAGTCACAGACCACGAGATCATGACCTGAGCCGAAATCAAGAGACACATTTAACCAACTGAGCCATCCAGGTGCCCCAAGAGCATGTATATTTTATATTTCTCTGTATTATCCTATTTCTCTTTTGAAGAAATTGCACCAATTTTATTTTTCACTAAATGTCCTCACCTTTTCTCGTACTTTTGGCAATACTGTCAGTCCTTTCAAACTTGATAAATCACTAGAACGAACACACACACACACACACACACACACACACACACACACACACACACACACACCCCTTTGGTTTTGCTTGGTCCATAGCAGAAAGACCCTTCTTGTTTCAGGAAGGACCCCACCTAGAGCTCCCAACTGACCTCAGAGTGTTTCTGGAAGCTATTACTGCAAGTGAAAGACAGAATCTTCCTCATTCTATAGCAAACAATGTAAACAAATCCTTATACATCAATCTTGTTCCCAGTCGCTTCTCAGCTGCCTCTCCCTCTTCCAGCCAGGAGTGAAAACCCTCACATTTCCCCACCTAGATGGTCTGGGGTGGAACTGGGCTTGGAAGGCAGACTGGATACTCCCCGATAGCCAATTCAATTGACTTACAAGTTTGGTTAAGCGGTAGGAATGAAAAGCAAACACTGTGACAAGGAGACCTAAGCTAGATTCTAGATCGGGAAGGTTAGAGCTGGCCTCCCTGAGGAATGGGTTTAAACGGCCAGCTGAAGGCTTGCAGAAGTTTGGCAGGTGAAGAGGAGTGGACAAGTTTGCAGGCAGGAAAGAGTCTGTGCTTATGGGACAGAGAGAAGGTCGGTGTGGCCTGACAACATAATTTTTTATGTGAAAAATGCATATCCCCATTTTGAAGTTTCAAAACTATTAAAGGAAGACATGAGATCTTAATCGAAAGTCCTTGTTGGCATGGGTTTGTTTAAAAATTGTTATTTACTTTACATTTTAAGGTAATACATGCTTATAACAATAATTCACATTTATTGAGTGCCCTAAGTAACCTACGGGCATTTGGTTCTTATGGGAACTCTAAGCAACTCGTTTGGTCCTTACAGGAACTCGATGCGGTAGATACTGTTAATACCCACCCTCCATTCCACCTCCCAAGGTTTCCTCTCCTCTTATCTGCTTCACTTTCTACAGCATTCTCTGCCATCTGGCATATATTTTACATATACACATATGTGTGCATATACACCCATATTTTTTTACCTGCCCATATCTTCTGACTAGAATGTAAACTCTCGAGGGCTGGTATTCGCGTATGTCTTATTCCTTTCTACGTTCCAGTGCTGCCACAGAGAGATAGCCTGCCAGAGGTGACTTGGCTGGGAAGAGAGCAAGAACTCGGGCAGCTGGGCTCTGAACCACCGTGCTGTTTTCTGCCTGTCAGTCCCAGTCGTGCTGAGGGCATCAGCTGAAAAGTAAAAGTTTCCCCTCCTCCCTGCAAATCCCGAAGGCTAACCTCTGTCAACTCCTGCTTAGATATATTCTTCTTGAAATGTTTTATGCCTATACAAGCACATCTGTCTTTTCTTTTTACTTCCTATACAAATCAGATCAGAATATTTGTCCCGTTCTGTATTTTACTGTTTTCCTTACTTTAGGTCTATGTCTTTATTTTTAACGACTGAATCACAATTCATTATAAGCTTGTACCATGATTTATTGAAACAGAAACTTGATGAATAGGTTGATTCCAGTCATGTTTACGGTCACAGTGCTGCAGTGAACACATCCTTCTGTGTGTATGGAGGTATAATTGTTTGCTTGAGTCCGTCAGATAGATTTTTTCTTAAGTTTTATTTATTTATTTTGAGAGAGACAGAGACAGCATGAGCAAGGGAGGGGTAGAGAGAGAAGAGGGAGAGAGAGAGAGAGAGAGAGAGAGAGAGAGAGAGAATCTCAATCAGGCTCCACACTCTGAGCACAAAGTCCAATTCGGGGCTCGAACCCACGGAATGTGAGATCATGATCTGAGCCAAAACTGAGAGTTGGAAGCTTAACCAACTTGAGCCACCCAGGCGTCCCTTGTTGGATGAATTCTTTTTTTTTTAAATTAATTATTTGGGGCGCCTGGGTGGCTCAGTTGGTTGGGCGGCCGACTTCAGCTCAGGTCATGATCTCATGGTCTGTGAGTTCGAGCCCCGCATCGGGCTCTGTGCTGGTGGCTCAGAGCCTGGAGCCTGCTTCAGATTCTGTGTCTCCCTCTCTCTCTGCCCTTCCCCTGCTCCTGCTCTGTTTCTATGTCTCTCAAAAATAAATAAATGTTTAAAAAAAATAAAATAAAATTAATTGATTATTTATTTATTATTCATTTTTTAATTTACATCCAAGTTAGTTAGCATATAGTGTAATAATGATTTCAGGATTAGAATCTAGTGATTCATCCCCTACATATAACACCCAGTGCTCATCACAACAAGTATCTTCCTTAATGCCCCTTGCCCATTTATCCACCGCCCACCCACAAACCCTCCAGCAACCCTCAGTTTGTTTTCTGTATTTTAAGAGTCTCTTATGTTTTGTCCCCCTCCCCGTTTTTATATTATTTTTGCTTCCTTTCCCCTATGTTTATCTGTTTTGTGTCTTAAATTCCATATATAAGTGAAATCATATGATATTTGTCTTTCTCTGACTAATTTCACTTAGCATGATACCCTCTAGTTCCATCCACATTGTCGCAAATGGCAAGATTTCATTCTTTTTGATCGCTGAGTAGTACTCCATTGTGTATATACCACGCCTTCTCTACCCATTCATCTGTCGCTGGACATTTGGGCTCTTTCCATACTTTGGCTGTTGTGGATAGCGCTGCTGTAAACACTGGGGTGCATGTGTCCCTTTGAATCGGAACTTCTGTATCCCTTAGATAAATACCCAGTAGTGTAATTGCTGGGTCATATGGTCACTTATTTTTAATTTTTTGAGGAACCTCCATAGCATTTTCCCGAGTGGCCGCACCAGATGCTGTGCATTCCCACCAGCAGTGCAAAAGAGTTCCCCTTTCTCCACGTTGTCGGATGAATTCTTAAATGTAGACATAGTGGGTCAAAGAGTCAAGTGTTTAATGTTTCGATAGATGTGTGTCAGGCTGGGTTTTTTAAGCTAGCATTAGCCTTCTCCACCTGCAGTCCGATGGAGGAAGAGGGAGGCCTTGCCTGTAGGACTGCCGCCAATGTATTCTCCCCCGCGGCATCACGGGGACCTGGAGGGCCGGGCTGGAGGGCCTGGCGGCTTCATCAAGCTGCCAGCTTTTCCGAGTCAGGGCAGATGGGCCTGGTGGCTAATTTTGCCAGATTTTCAGAAAATAATTTGGTCCAATTTATAGCTTTCCCTCAGTCTATATCATTCCTCTAGTAAGTGATGAAAATTGTGCCGTTTGTCACATTTCTTCTTAAGCTCTCCTTCTATGTCATACCAGATAAAGCACAGAACAGATAATTATAGTTAGTGCTTGACAGCTGCCAAAAGAAAATATATTTTTCATACTCCTAGCTCTCCACTTTTCAAAATCTTTTTAAAGTCTGAGAACCCTAATATGAGGTTATCACCCATTCTTCTCCTTCAATTTGACACGTGTTATTAAAGGCATTTTAAAAAGACCCAGAGAACTATTCAGGGTGATAAATACACTGACTTTCACAGGCCTAGAATGTGATTTTTCTAAATTGGAATCGTACTGATGATACAAAATAAAATGCAAGACTAGTAATAATAATTGGACTTTAAGAAGCCTGTGTGCTAATTGGAGTATCCTCTCTTTACTGCATGCACAACAGTCAAGGAGAACTGTTTCTGAATTAGAAAGGAAACTGAAATTAGCTAATTTTCTGCTTGAAATGTATTACTTTGCCCTCCAACCTCAATCACATGAAAATGAAAGAGTGGCTAGTAATCCACCAAAAGAAAAGATAAAGGAAGCGTCAATTATATCTGTTCATCTGACTTGGTTCAGATTCTCACAAGGATCGTGCTGGCTCAGGGTAGCATTTCCAAAAAGTCAGGCATGCCAAGCCCTGCGCTGAACTACATGCTCTGTAAAGTTTGAATTAATGGATCAACTTGTTTTCCTTGTAAAACACTCGTTTTAATAGATTAGTGCTAGAGCTTCCATCTGCAAATATTTAGCTGCATAATCCTCTGTAAAGAAAAGAAGGGATTGTGGGGCACCTGGGTGGCTCAGTCGGTTAAGCATCTGACTCTGGCTCAGGTCATGATCTCATGATTCACGGGTTCGAGCCCTGCATTGGACTCTCTGCTGTCAGCGTGGAGCCTGCTTCAGATCCTCTGTCTCCCTTTCTCTCTCTCATTCTCTCTCTGCCCCTCCCACACACGTGCACTCTCTCCCTCAAAAGTAAATGAACATTAAAAAAAAAAAACTTAAAAATTGGGGCACCTAGGTGGCTCAGTCAGTTAAGTGCCTGATTTCAGCTCATGTCATGATCTCGCGGTTCATGAGCTCAAGTCTTGCGTCAGGCTCTGTGCTGACAGCTCGGAGCCTGGAGCCTGCTTCAGATTCTGTGCCTCCCTCACTCTCTGCGCCTCCCCCGCATGTGCTCCGTCTCTCTTTCAAAAATAAACATTAAAAAATTTTTTAAATCTTAAAAAGAAAAGATGGGATTGTGACCGTGTATGAAGTAAATAACATGTTAGCAGCAAGTTGGAAGAAAACAAAGAAGAACTGTGGGGAGGGGGAGGCCTGTTTTTAAAAGAACACATAGCATTTTTAGTCCTAGATTGTCTAAAAAACTACTCCTGATTTTTATATTCACCAGCTAGTTCTTCTCAGGTGGGGATAGATTCAGGTAAGGTTTCAGAAGAATGTGTGATTGTGGCCAATGTACTTGGTCGTCTTTAATGTAATTCTCATTTGAGTCAGATGATGAGTAACCAAAGGGCGTGGACATGAATGAGTGCGAGCAGATAAAGGGGATACCCCTGGGGGAATATGCAACAGATTCTCAGGAGCTTCTCTGAAGGATGAGACCCCCTCTTAATTTTTAGATAACTTAAAAATCTCAGGCTTTGTTTTTGAAGTTATTGATATCACCCCATTTCCATTAAAAATCTTTATTTTATAAGTGCAGAAACTGAGGACCAAGGAGATCCACAGGTTGGTTCACTCTGGGGGGTGTCGTTTAGATATAAAATTGTGACCTCACCAAAAACTGCTGTGAAAGTGGATCTCAGTAGCCATCCAGACATAAGGCGCCTGACCAGCTCCCTAAGATAGGGGTGCTTATCCTCAGATGGGTTATATTGCTGAAAAATTACAAATGTTTAAAAAAATACTCTTTACTCCACGTAATGAGAGGCTCACTGTTTCTAGAGTCGACCCCTACTCTTGGGATAAAAAGTATTCCTTTCTAAACTTTGTAATTGTGAAGCAAGGTCATTGGCCACCTGATGTCCCCGTTGTTTATGACACTCGTTTCCTCCACCCTAGACCCTTTCTGTTTTTTTTTCCCCTCTTAGGAATATCGGTAGATACTGTCCATATTAGTACCTAGTCCCAGAGAACAGGTATCATCAGAGTACTCACAGTTTGAAAACATTAATGACGGATTTCCTCTAGAGATCATGGGCCGTTGTCAAGTTTTCTCCATCAAATACTTATTTTTTCTCTTATATAGTTAATCCTCTGAAATTTAAAAAAATTCCTATACCAAGTATTTATTGAACATCATGGACCGAGAGAGACCTGGAAGAATGATAGGACATGAAACGGACACTGTTGCCACCTATTGTCTTTAAAGGAACAAGCAGTTACAAACGGAGATCCGTGCGTGATAGCATGAGGCTAGATAGAAAGGAGCAGTGGGCAGACCACAGCCTCCGGATCCTGGGTTCAGATCCCCGGTGAAGCTCCACTGGCTGTCAGACTCAAATGTCAAAGGAGCTAATCGCATGTAACTTGAAGGATTTTCGTGAAATCAGAAATGAGAAATAAGATGTGCACAGTGGCGAGTTATATTTGTTTGTTAGGGCTGCGGTAACAGAGCGCCGCAAGCGGGATGTCTGAAAACAACGGCAATTTATTCTCTCACAGTTCTGGAGGCAAGAGGTTCAAATTCAGTGTCGCGGCGCCTCTGTGGTGGCTCTAGGGAGGAGTCTTCCCTTCTCTTCCTCGCTTCTGGGAGTTGCCAGAAATCCTTGGCACTCCTTGATTGGTAGCATCACTTCGGTCCCTGCTGTTGTCACATGGCCTTCTCCTGGTGTGTCTCTGTGTCTTTACATGGCCTTCTTATAAGGACATCAGTTTTGAATCGAGGGTCTATCCTACTCCTCATCTTAACTAATTACATCTGCAAACACCCTATTTCCAAATAAGGTTACACCTTCTGAGGCTCTGGGCGGACATGAATTTTGGAGGGACACTACTGAGCCAGTACACCAGCACATAGTAAGTACTCAATAAGTCAAAGTGAGGGCGCCTGGGTGGCTCAGTTGGTAAAGCGTCCAACTTCGGCTCAGGTCATGATCTTATGGCTTGTGAGTTCAAGCCCCACGTCGGGCTCTGTGCTGACAGCTCAGAGCCTGAATTCTGTGTCTCCCTCTCTCGCTCTGCTCCTCCCCCACTCATGCTGTGTCTGTCTGTCTCTCTCTCTCTCGAGAATAAATAAAACATTAAAAAAAAATAAGTCAAAGTGATTATGATTAGTTACCAAGAGCGAAAGTGCAAATGAACCAAGAAAAGTGATTTCAGTACAGGCTGGTGTGGTTAAGGAGAGCTTCTCAAAAGATGTGAGGAGGTCAAGCAAGGTTTTAGAGAAGTGGTAAATTTAGATAAGAACTGAAGGTGTAGGTATGGGGTGGGAGGAGAAGGGCATATCAATATTTTAACAGTAGGACTATTAACCTTGTAAAATCAGCTATTCATGAGACAAATTTCCTTTGGTCCAACAGGAATCAAAAACTGTAATCTTTTTCTGAATGGATAGTGGCTAGGCTTGATATATTATCTATCGTTATCTATTATCTATTACTTTGTAACCAATGACCCTAAAACTTAGTGGCTTAAAAATAACAAACATTCATGATCTCCGTTTCTGTGGGTCAGGAATTTAAGAGTGGCTTAGCTGGGCGATTCTGGCTCAGAATCTTTCATGAGGTTACAGGCAAGATGTCAACTGGTGTTTCAGTCCCCAAAAGCTTGTTTGGAGCTTGAGGACCAGCTTCAAGACGGTTCACTCACATGGCTATTGGCAGGAGCAAGTTCCTCCCACGTGGGTCCCTCTATAGAACTGCCTGAGTGCCCTTACCACATGAGAGCCAGCTTCCTCCAGACCAGATAGAGAAGAGCAAGAGAGAGAGAGAGAGAGAGAGAGAGAGAGTGAGAGAGAGCAAGAGCAAAGAAGAAGCCAGGGACCCTTTTATGACCTAATCGCAAAAGCCACACCCTATCACTCTTGCCATATTCTTTCTGTTCATTAGAAGCAAGTCACTGAGTCCTGCCCCAACTCAGGGGCGGGGAGGATTGAGCTCTTTCTTTCTTTGGAGGGAGGAACATCCAAGAATACGTGGACATGTTTTAAAACCACATCATAGTATATCATGAAATCATCCATTCCTTTAACTATTGGACTAGTTTCCTAAATTTGATGTTCCCAAATCTCCACGTTATTATTATTATTACTGTATAATAATACAATAATCATTTTAAACTCTCACAGCATGCCAGACGCTGTGCTCGCAGCTAGAGATTTGGAAGGCATTCGTCCAATGCTTGCCTTCAAGGCGTTTACAGTTTAGTGAGAGAGGGAATATGTCATAAATATAGTGCTCTTATATAAGAGACTAAAGTGAATATAAACAAAAGGCTTTGGATTTGCACTATAAGAGGGAAAGTGCAGAAATCAGAGAAGTCTTTACGGGGTAGGTGGTATCCGAGGGCCTAGGGTAGCATCTCAAGCCTCGCCACCTCCTGGTATAGAGTAGACGCCGGGCAGGTCTTTGGGGAGGGACATTCTAGGCCAGGAGACAGGAATGTGCAAAGTTTGTATGGGGGAATTTCAGGCTGTCCAGGGCGGCTTTCATGGAAGGGGAAGAAAGGGAATAGGAAGGTGATTGAGGCCAGTCTTGGAGGCCCTTCTAGAATAGACAGTATTAGGGAGAGAGATTGAACTTGATTCTGAATACACTGGAGTATTTTTCAGCAGGGCAGTGAATGCTTAGATAGGTGTTTCGGAGAATAGAAAAAATTAGACCAGAGAAGCCGGTGCAGCTGTATGTATGAACTCATTCATTCACTAATTCATTCACTAATTCATTCACCCATTCTTTCATTCATTCATTCATTCATTCAACAAACTTTATCGCAGACCCGCTATGCGCCGTTGCATTGTTTATAGTCTAAGTGGATGTATATATGTGTATACATGAAATCATCACAGAGATAAAATTACAACTGTGACAAGTGCTACAAAGGGAAGGCACACAGTGCAATGAGAGCACCTATTAGGGGATTTGACATAAGCAGGAAGTTCAGGAAACTCCTCTCAGGGCAGTGACAACCCAGCCTGAGTCTGAAGGGTGTCCGGCAGTAATAAGCCATGAAGGGGTGGGAATCAGCACATGCAAAGGCCCTGAAATGAGTACAAAGGACTGAAAGAAGGCCGGCGTAGTGTGAGGAACAGGGAAGGAAAACATGATGAGAAATAAGAAAGGAAAGGAAAGCAATCAAACCATGAATGGTCATATTTTAATTAAGTAAGCAACAGTGTCTCCATCTATAAGGACTTCAGTTTTCAAGAAATATTCCATCAAAATAGTAAAAGCCAAATATAAAATAAAGATCATGACAGGAAAAACACAATTTAGAGTGACAAATACAGAAAGAATAGTTAAATGAATAAATGAACACTACTCAAGCAAATGGACTGGAAACTTGACCCTGAGCTTCCTGGTGGCCAAGGTAAAAAATGAAAACATTCTAGAACATTCTCAGAGCCCACTAAGGAAACACGTGAGAAAACTATTTAGTGGGCAGATGCAACAGAAAGATGTACCGATAGGCAGGCTGTGGCGTGAGAATGGAAAAGATAAGGAACATCAGAGGAAGACATTGCGGAGAGATTCATCGATTAGTTAATATAATTTCTGGGACTCTTTAGTATCTGTGGATATTATCTCTCAGTATCTTTGGAGACTGTTACGGGGCCAGGGATTATATATATGTATATAATGTATTATGATGTATTTCTACATATACACATATATTTCTACATCTATATATATATGATGTAGAAATAGAATATATCTTCTTTTTAAGCCAGGGTAATTTCCTTTGGTCTCCAGTTGAAATAGCAGGGGATACAGTGTTTTGATTACTGCCTATTAACCATTGCAGAAGTTGGTACTGTTGGAGCGGGAGGAAGAAACAAGATGGCTTGTAAATGAACCTTACATCTTACACATCGGTCAGTGTAAAAATGAAGGGGGGGGTTGTCCCGATTCCTCCTGTGACTGCCAAAAAGCGGGAGGCTCGTCTGATGCCTTCCTGGAAATTAGGGAGAATGGCATCCTGCTTTAGTTTCTTCCACCAAGTTTCACTCTTGGGCCCAGGCCGTTTCTGCTTTGGCAAAGCAAGAGGTGCCGATGTGGACCGGTTCCCGGCGACGGTGCCCCAGGCCGGCCCCGGGGGAGCCTGTCAAGATTGGGGTATGCGGTGGTTGCCAGAACCTCAGGTCAGGTGCCTGGCTGTGGGTGGGGGGAGGCGGGAGGGGCGGGAGGAACCCTGCTACCAATTTTAGTACCGCATAAAGGAGCCTTTCATTTTCCATCTCCTAGCAGAAGCCATCCGAAAACCTGACCTTAGGCAAATGGCTTGAAGTCGAGCATTCATTCTACTTTGGGCCCTGTTCTTTCTTCCAGCCTCTTGCTTTAGCTTCAGGTGTTCAGATTTTCTGTGACAAAGCCTCACAGCCCGCTCCAGGCAGAGCCCAGCAGTGGAACTCTGGTTTGGGCCGCGCACAGGCCTTCTCTGCCTCGCGGGGCGCCGGGGCCTTTCCCCGGGCTGGCATCTGGCTGCCACCCTCGTCTGCCACCAAGACCCTTAGAAACAAAAGTGACTTCCTTTAAGAACCCCGTCATTCTTGCAAAGAAAGGCCGTCCACTCTGTCCCGTGAACAGATGACCTCGACGATGGTCTCCTCGGTTTGTCGAGAAGAAGCGGGTGTCGGTGCAGGTGGCTGCTGTGTCTCCTGCTCTGGTCTTCTCTTCATGACCGTATGGGTGAAGTTCTGCCGAGCTGGCCGGTTCCAGCCAGATAGTTACTTCATGCAACTTTGAAACCCTTTGGCAGCTTTCAAAGGATCTTGCCCACCTTAACCTGGAGAGACCCGTCAGCTCTCCCTTCCCGGTGGAAAGTTCTCCGTAGTGTTTCATTAGAGCTTCTCCCAGGGATGTGTCATCATTTCCAGCAGAGGAAAGAAACGGTTCAGATTTAAATACTTACCTCCGGACACGCTCTGCCCTCCTTTTAATTAATTAATTAATTTATTTATTTATTTATTTTGAGAGAGAGAGAGAGGGGAAAGGGTAGAGAAAGAGGGGGTCAGAGGATCCAAAGTGGGCTCCACTCTGACAGCAGAGACCCCAATGTGGGGCTCGAGCACAAGAACCACCACGAGATCATGACGTGAGCCGAAGTCGGTACTTGACGCGCTGGGCCACCCTCCTTTTTAAAAATATTGGAATACGGGCACCAAGGTGGCCCCGTCGGTTAAGTATCCGACTCTGGATTTCGGCTCAGGTTGTGATCTCACGTTCTTGGGTTCGAGCCCCAAGTAGGACTCTGGGCTGACTGTGCGAAGCCTGCTTGAGATTCTGTCTCCCTCTCTTTCCTGCCCCTCCCCTGCTCGCACACGTGCTCTCTCTCTCTCTCTGAAAATAAATAAATAAACATTAAACAATAATAATAACACTGGAGCAATATAATTTTTCAGCATAAAAACCAGTAACAATGGTTGGAATTAGAAGCCGAAGTTTCTGGAAATCCTGTAACTGCATAGGTGACTCAAAAAAAAAAAAAAATGACCAAGCCAATCTCCAAGTTCCCACCCACTCTCGACTTCTCCCAGCCAGCTTCCTGGGTGAGCGCAGGGGCTCCCCACTGCAGCTGGTATCAGCAGCACGGGGAGGGCTTGCCATACCCCAGATTGCTGGCCCCACCCTAGAGGTTCTGATTCAGTGGGTCGATGAAAAGGCCTAAGAGTTTGCATTTCTCACATGAACTTTCCGAGGCTGGCGATCTTGGGTCCACACTTTGAGAACAACTGCCTTAAGTTTAATGGAAAGGAGGGGCACTTGGCTCAGGTCATGGTCTTCTAGTTCGTGAGATCGAGCCCCTGCATCAGGCTCTGTACCGACAGTGCAGAGCCTGCTTGGGATTCTCTCTCTCCCTCCCTCTCTCTCTCTGCCCCTTCTTACCCCCGCCTGCGTGTGCTCTCTCTCTCTCTCTCAAAATAAAAATAAACTCTAAAAAGAAAATAAATGTAATAGAAAGGATAAGAGCTTTGGAGACTCGGGCCCAAACCTGCAGCTCCTTCACCAGCTGTGTGACTTTGGCGCGTGTGCCTGAGCAGCTCTGACTAATTTCTTCATTCTTAAAATGGGGTGAATAATATCTACCCCACAGTTCATTGATCCAACACATAGTTGCCATCTGACCATTGCGGTACCAAGGTTCTAAGCTAGCTGGTGGGGACGTGACAACGGATGAGACGATCTTTGAGGTCAAGGGATTTGGGGTAGTTGTAAAGATTAAAAAGATAAAATTTGCAAAGTTTGAGGACCCCGAGAGATGTCTATTATATATTCATATCATTTCCCTCATAGGAGGTAACAGGATGCTGCTTTTACTTTTTCCGGGAGGGGGTGTCCAAAAGAGTCATCCTCGAATTTTATAGCACAGGGCCTAGAGCCAAGCTTCTCTCTTCGTCTAGATAGAACATTTGAGGTATGGGCACCGGTGACAGTTCACTCGTGTCCTCCAAAAATTCATATGTACCTGAGAGTACCCCCTGTGTCCTCCAGCACCTCAGAATGTGACCTTATTTGAAAATAGGATCTTAAGGGGCGCCTGGGTGGCTCAGTCAGTTAAGCATCTGCCTTCCGCTCAGGTCATGATCTCACTGGTCTGTGAGTTCGAGCCCCGCGTTGGGCTCTGTGCCGACGGCTCAGAGCCTGGAGCCTGCTTTGGATTCTGTGTCTCCCTCCCTCTCTGCCACTTCCCCACTCACACTCTCTCTCTCAAAAATAAATAAACATTAAAAAATATTTTAAAAGAAAAGAAAATAGGGTCTTGGCAGAGTGTAGTCAAGTTAAGTTCATTTGGGTGAACCCTGTTCCAGTATCACTGGTGTCCTTATAAAAAGTGGAAATTTGGATACAGACACACACACAGGGAAAATGCCACGCGAAAATTGGGGTTATGCTGCCACAAACCAAGGAAATCCCAGGATTGTTGGCCATCACCAGAAGCGAGGAGGGAGGCATGGAAAAGATTCTCTCTCTTGTCCCGTAAAATGAAACCTGTACTGGTGCCTATATACGCCGGGACCACCGTGGTCATGTTGGTATCTCCTCACCATATCCATAGTAAATATTTTTAGCTGAATTACTCTGAGGTAAAGCAGGAAACATCTCAAAGAATTATGGTGAAGGCATAGGGCTGGAATAGAGAGATGGCAGAAGTTAGCAGGGGGCCAGGAGCGAAGTGAACATTTCAGGGAGTCTGGTGCTTACTCCGAGGACAACAGTGGGACAGTGGTACCTTCTGTTTTGTGGTTCAGGTGGGTCACTCAGGCTGTGGCCTGGAGAGTGGCTGGAGCAAAGCCTGAGAGACAAGTGAGGAGGCTCCTCTAGGCAAGAAGTAATTGTGTTTTGGCTTCATTGGTAGCAGTGTGGATGGAGAGAGGTCGACTGATTCAAAAGATACTGTGGAGGTAGAAAACGGATAGGTCTCAGTGATTACGTAGGGACTAAGAGAGCAAAAAGACAATACCAAGACTGGTATTTTATCTTTTAAAGTATGTGGGGGGTGCCTGGGCGGCTCAGTCGGTTGATCATAAGACTCCTAAATTCTGCTCAGGTCATGATCCTCACGATTTGTGGGGTCAAGCGCTGAGTCACACTCTGCACTGGCCGTGTGAAACCTGCCTGGGATTCTCTCTCTGCCCCTCTTACACATGTGTACTCACACACACACAGTCTCTCTCTTGAAATAAATAAACTTAGGGGCGCCTGGGTGGCTCAGTTGGTTGGGCGTCCGACTTCAGCTCGGGTCATGATCTCGCCGTTCACGAGTTCAAGCCCCACATCAGGCTCTGTGCTGACCGCTCAGAGCCTGGAGCCTCCTTCGGATTCTGTGTCTCCCTCTCTCTGCCCCTCTCCCGCTCACTCACTCTATCTCTTTCTCTCTCAAAAATAAACATTTAAAAATAAATAAATAAACTTAAAAAAAAAAAAACCTACTTAAAACAAAGTGTTTGGAATTTATTAAATATTTTAAAGAAATAAGTGAAACTAAGTATTTAAACTTTTTTTTGAAGTTTTATTTATTTTGAGAGAGAGAGGACACGCACCATGAGTGAGGGAGGGGCAGAGAGAAAAGGAGAGAGGGAATCCCAAGAAGGCTCCTCACTGTCAGCACAGAGGCCGACTCGGGCCTCGATCTCCCAAACCGTGAGATCATGACCTGAGATGAAATCAGGACTTCCCCCACTTAACCAACTGAGCCATCCGGGTGCCTGACTAAATATTCAAACATCCAAGTGCACTATCTATAACACATTAAGTAAATTACATTTATAAAAATATAAACATTATTATCATTTTCATATAAATTGTTAGCAGGTAAAATTAATGAAAAGAAAGTATGATTCAATAGACCCTGAAGACCATTATTGCCACCACAGGTGGATGATGGTATCGTTCAGGCAGGTATGGAACACCAGGTGGGGAGAGGAGTTGAGAACTATTTTTTTTTAATTTTTAATTTAAAAATTTATTTTAATGTTTTATATATTTTTGAGAGAGAAAGAGAAAGACAGACCATGAATGGGGGAGGGGCAGAGAGAGAGACTGAGAGACCCAGAATCTGAAACTGGCTCCAGGCTCTGAGCTGTCATCACAGAGCCCAACGCAGGGCTCAGACTCAGGAACAATGAGATCATGACCTAGGCTGAAGTCAGACACTTCACCAACTGAGCCACCCAGGCGCCCCTATTATTTTTTTAAGTGTTTTATTTATTTTTGAGACAGTGTGAGCAGGGGAGGGGTAGAGAAAGAGGGGGATAGAGGATCCGAAGCAAGCTATGTGCTGACAGCAGCAAGCCCGTTGTGGGGCTTGAACTCATGAACCCAACCATGGGATCATGACCTGACCCAAAGTCAGACGCTCACCCTACCGAGCCACCCAGGGGCCCCGAGAACTATTTTCAACTGTTGGTTCTGATCTGCCTGAGGAATACATGCATAGGCAATTAAAAATAAGGGTCAGGGGACACCTGGGTGGCACATTCGGTTAAACATCCGACTCCTGATTTTGGCTCAGGTCATGATCTCACGATTCATGGGATCAAGCCTGGCCTCGGGCTCTGCACTGACAGCACGGAGCCTGCTTGGGATTTTCCCTCTCCCTCTCTCTCTGCCCTTTCCCCGCTCACTCAAGCTATTTCTCTCTCTCTCGAAATAAATAAGTAAACTTAAAAAAAAAAATAAGGATAAGATCAGGAGCTCTGGGGTAAGGGCTGAGCTTAAGGGATAAGCTTGGATTTATCAGTTCATAGGCAATTGAAACTTTGGAAATAGCTTTGTGTAAGCAATTTGAACTGAGCTTTAGGAAAGGCTAGGATTTTAACTGAACTGGAAGATGTGTAGGCAGAAGGATGGATTTACAAGCTAGGGAAAGGAGCAAAGCAGAGAAAGCTATGGTGTTAAGATTAAGTGGCTACTGTTAGCGGTGTGCTGGTCAATGTTTAACAACTTGCTTTTCAGAGGTGAAGGGAAACCCTGGTCTATCGTATTTGCTGATTTCCGTGGTGTAAATGCTCCATTAGAGTCACTGTCAAGCTATCAGCGTCACTGAGCACGGGGTTAGGAACCAATGAGCACAATTAGCTGTCGTAAGCTCCTGTTGTGAGCAGGTGAGCTTAGCCCACAGCTAGACGCAGCCGTGATGGAGAGGGAGGGTTCCATCTGGGAGTGGTGTTGGATACCGTGGAGCGATAAAGTGAACGGCGAGTGTGGCTGTGAAGACAGACAACAGCAAGTGTTGACAAGGACGTAGAAATTGAGACTTCATACATTGTGGCTGGGAACTTAAAATGGTGCAGCCACTGTGGAAGGCAGTTAGGCAGTTCTTCAAGAAGTAAACATACGGTTACCATATGTCCGAGCAGTTCCACTCCTAAATGTATTTCCAAGAGAACTGAAAACATATGTTCACACGAACACTTGTCCATGAATGTTCATAGCAGCATTATTCACGATAGCCAAAAAGTGGAAACATCCCAAATGTCCGAGTAATGATTGGATAAATAAAATGTGGCATAACCATACAATGGAACGTTATTGGGCCATAAAAAGGAATTAAATACTGATACATGCTACCACATGGGTGAGCCCTCGAAAACCTTATGCTAAGTAAGAGAAGTCAGATACAAAAGCCCGTCATCTGGGGCCCCTGGCTGGCCGAGTTGGTAGAGCATGCGACTCTTCATCTCTGGTTCATGAGTTTAAGTTGGATGTAAAGATTACTAAAATAGAATAGAATAGAATAGGAATAAAATAAAATAAAATAAAAAAAAACAGAGGGCCATCTATTGTATAATGCCACTTGTGTGAAATGTCGATGATAGGCGAATGCATAGACCGAGTAGATTGGTGATTGCCAGGGGCTGGAGGAGGGGAATATGGAGAGTGAGTGCCGATTGGTAAGATTTTGGGGACTCTTAACCCCCAGTTTGAGAAACAATATTCTAGGAGATTGTGGTGTGGCAGCCGTTTAGATGTGTTTACTCCATCGGAGTGATAGGAGCCCTGACTGTTGACCTGGCTCTCCAGGCTGGAAGTCTGTCCACCAGGTCAAGTTCTCTATCACAAACAGCTAACACATCTGAACATGAAGCTGTCCTTGGAGAGTTTTGCGTAGGCCAAGCCTAGTTGGCTTGTTTGTTTCATGCATGATTAAAAGCTCAGGTGAAAAAAGTTTAATGGAACATTTTGATCTCATTAAAAACCAAGAAAAGCACATCTTTGAAATATAATCTCACAAAGCCCTGCCTTGGAGACAGATGTGTGTATGAAACTCTCACCTATCAGAAAGGGATTGGAATTTATAGAGGGACATTTTGTTTCCTGGCGACAAAGCCATTTCAATCCTAGGGATATTTACAAGCAATTCCGAAAAGCTCTCTGCACCTGACAGACTGGCTGCAGGTACCAAGTGTCTAAATGTCAGCGACCAGCCTTTCTCTTCGAGAGATTATCTTTGGAGGAGTTGTTGGGGGAAAAAACGTGGAAAAAGGACAGATGTTACTTAATATGAATGAGCAGACTCGGATCAGGGGGGTGAGTCAAGGCTGGCTTGGTAAACAGCAAGAGGAACCAAGGAGTTCTAACTGCTGCTGTCATCATTGCTGGTAGGCCACAAATGTCTCCTTCCCCACAGCCCTATTGCCAGAAAGAGGAGCGAAGAGCCTGGACACTCCCTCCACGAGCTCTCTGCAGGCAGGGGCAGCTGGCTTTGTTTTCTTCTTTCTTTTGTTAGCCAATTTACGAAGAGCTGAACATAATCTCCTAATTGTCCTGAGAATTTGATGTTACTCAGTTTGGGTGGGATCCACTCACTCATCTTAGCAGGGCGTTGTCATCCCTGATTTATGAGCGCAGGGAGATTTAACAACGGGTCCCCGGTTGTGCAATCTGGGGTGGCAGGACAAGACGAGAGTCCGGATCCCTGGGGTCCAATCCAGAGAGCCTTGCACAACTCCAGAACACTCTAGAGTTTGCCCTTTTCCCACCGTTTGGACACTCAACAAACACTTATCGATAGTGACTGTGTGTCAGGCACTGTTATGGGCCCTCGGGCTACATCAGTGAACAAAAACGAAGATGCCTCTTCTTACGCTGTTTCCATCTGATCTGGAGTGAGTGCAAGGGCAGGAATAGACAATAAACACAACGAAAAGTGAAGTTACAAAGTGTGTTTGAAGGCGGTAAGTGTTTAGAAGGAAGAAGTCACTCAGGATTTTGGGTAGGGTGGGAGGGGAGGGATGACAGTTGTAAAGAAGGAGGTCGCAGCAGAAGGAATAATATCAGGGGTTTGGTGGGAGCTGGAGGGAAGGATGCAGGTAAAGCCACCAGCCCAGAGCCCTGTGCAGGGGCGCTCATACGTGTCCCTAATGGCGCTGTCATTATCACACCAGTTCCATCTCCTGTGCCCAAAGTGGACGGGCAGCTGGAGTTCCAGACAAGTTGGACAGCAAGATCCTGCATAGCCCAGGGCATGGTGGCACTAACTGCCCCGGTGGGGTGTGAAGGCCCGGTAACCAGTTTTGTGTAATGTCTCCACGGTCAAACGAGCTGGAGTGACTGAGCGCCATCCCTGCTGTTTTTGATCAAACTGGAAGGTTGAAAACCCTAAGTAGAATAGAAAATGCTGAAAGAAGGGGCAGCAGAAGGCCAAGACTCCCCCATCCTCCTTCAGACTGGGAAACCCCCGGGCTCCCAGCACCGTGTTGCTAGGCAACAGCACACAGATTGAGGGCAGCCTGCAGGGGCCGGACTGCCTGGGGTCTCTTTGCTTTGGCTGCTGCTGGGTCTGGTACCTGTTCTAGGGGAGAGGCAGTGTCACTTAGAAGTAAACACTTGACTGCGGAGGGTGATCAAAGGAAGGCCGAGAAGCCGTCCTTGACTTTGAGTCTGCCTCAGGGCCTGCCGTTCCACCTTTAGCAATTTGTTCCTCAAGGAAAGTCTTTGGTGTCAAACTTTTTAGGGATTAAGGCAAAATCTTAACTGAGAAGAATAAATATGTAAAAGAGATTTTTAGGGGGGGAAATGTTGCTTCACTAAAGAGGTGAATCCCCACTCGCCTCTGAAGGGGCTTTCTGAACCACTATCTGAAAATCCTTTGCTTAAAGTATTTCAACCCCCTGTTAAAAAGTGAACAGCCTTTATTCAGCAAAAATTAAGCTATTTTATTTTATTTTTAAATGTTTATTTATTTTTGAGAGACAGAGAGAGAGAGACAGACAGAGTGTGAGAGGGGGAGGGGCAGAGAGAGCAGGAGACACAGAATCGGAAGCAGGCTCCAGGCTCTGAGCTGTCAGCACAGAGCCCGACACGGGGCTCGAGCTCACAAACTGTAAGATCATGACCTGAGCCGAAGTCAGATGCTTAACCAACTGAGCCACCCAGGCGCCCCAATATTAAGTGATTTCAAAATTTCTGATATGTTATGATAGATTTTCATGGTTTGCTGCTGGGGAGGGGGTGGTGGAGAACAGACTCTTCTGATGATCTGACGAAATCTGTACGCCCTCTGCCCAGGAAAATGCGCATGCCTGAAATTCTGCATCTGGTTGTATTGGGGAGTTGTCCATGGGCCATAGAGTAAGGATCTCTCTTTCTTTTGGAACGTTTGTTTATCTAATTCACTTCCAAAGGGGACAATACTTAAGTCTTGAGAAGAGTGAGTTTTGAAGGAGGGAGGAAGGAGAGTCAGAATCTTGGGAATGGACTCTGTATTTTTAACGTGATCTCCGAGCAGTTGTGATGAGCAGATAGACATGGGCACCAGGGCTCCGGAGGTGTTTGTCTAGGCTCTAGGGCCCAGGAGACACCGCTGTGAGTTGGCAGTCCTTAGGAGGGTGAGGAGGAGGGAGGGAGGGAGAGAGAGAGAAGCCCTGCTTTCCTTTCTTGTCTGACTGGCTGGAGAACAATAGGAAAGATCCTGTGTTCTCCATCGCTCTTCGCAGTGGGAAACTGGGGTCACTGTGCCCCTGAGCCTCAGCCAGACCATCCCTCCCAAATTCAAATGAGGGCACTCCAAAGCAAAAAGAACAAAGACCAGGACTTCAGGACACCATCCAGCGAGGGCTGGGCCTAAGAAAAGAGTCTCATTTGGGACACTGATGCTCAAATTCCGGCATTTCTCTGTGGTTTTCCATGTCCTCTACTAAGGAGAGGTCATTCCTCCCTCCTAGCAAAGGGCTAGTGTCTCCTTCATAGTCAGGATTGTTTAATGGGCTCTGTTCCCTTCCGGGTCAGGTGCTTTCCAAGCAGAGAAGCACTTGCCACCGAGTCAACAAATACCTATCCATCCCGCTGTACCAAGCTCGGGGCGTCTCACCTGGCCACTCGGCCTCCATCCTGACATTCCCTTCAGAGTGTCTGGTTTTCAGTGTGGTGGGGGGACAAGGGGATGAACCTGCAGTTGGGGGAAAAGCAGGAGGTGGCCTCCTCCAGACCCTAAGGCCTGGAGTCAAAATCCTGGAGTCAAAATCCGGGTTTACTTAAGAACCTGTTTCTTGACACAGGCTCTATCCCAGCCAAGACAAACCCAAGTTGTGTTTATCTCCTGCTTGCTTGGGTAGTTGTGACTTTATGCGGCGTGACTTGGTGGTTCTCGGACCTGGGATATGAGACCGCTGCTTGGCTCTATCTCTCCTGCCTGTGGCGGGGGACGTATCCCCTTCTCCCCACTGTAGTTGCTGCAGTAATTCTCCCTCCTGTCAATGCTTTATTTACTCAAGTGGAGCCATTTACCCAAAATGAACAGTTAAGATGTTTGCATTCCAATATGTATAAGTTTTACCTAAAAATAAAAAAACAGCAACAACTTCCAGAAGGGAGGAGTGGGTGGAAGTGAATGGGGAGTGAGTAGAGGTAGATGAACAAGAATGACAGAAATTACGTATTGAAGCCGGGGGATGGGGGTCATTATATTCTGCTCAAAAAAAAAAAAAAATTGACATTCACCACAATAAAAAGAAAAAAAAAAAACGTACTTAGAGATGTCTGTTTTCTCAGAAATCTCCCTACATGCCCCCTCCCCCTGATCAGGAATCTTAAAGAAACTCATACTCTTTACCCCAGTAATTCCACTTCTGGGAATGTATCCAAATCAAATAATGAGAGATACACAGAAGGCTTCATAGTAGTGCTATTTAAAATAAGGAAAAAGTTGGACAAAATTCCGTGTTAAAGGAACTGCAGCGCGATCATTAAAGACACGGGAAAGTGCTTGTGACCAAAATTGTAAAAAAAAAAAAAAAAGTCAGAGTACAAAACTCTACACTGTATGAGCTTCATCTGGTTTTTAGAAATGCGTGTACATGTACAGAAAAAGAATGTGGAAAGGAATACAATCATAGGTTTATTTTATTTATTTTTATTTGTTTATTTTTTTAATGTTTGTTTTTGAGAGAGAGAGAGAGCACGAGCGGAGGAGGGGCAGAGAGAGAGGGAGACACAGAATCCGAAGCAGGCTCCGGGCTCTGAGCTGTCAGCACAGAGCCCAAAGTGGGGCTAAACTCACGAACCGTGAGATCATGACCTGAGCCGGAGTCAGATGCTTAACCAACTAAGCCACCCTGTGGCTTATAGGCACCCTATGATAGTAGGCTGGAAGTAGTGATCTCTGCTTGCTGGGCTTAGGGTAGATTTTTATTTTCATTTTAATTCTAGCCTGTGTTTTCATCTTTTCTACAATGCGCATTGAGTGCTTTGACAATTATTTTTATGACCGAGAAGCGCCATTTTGAAGGAAGCAGGGGGAAAAGGTTGGAAGAAAGAAGAGTTTTCCAGGCAGGTCCCGGCCGTAAAATATTAAGGTATTGGAACTGGAGGGAATCTTGCAAATGACCTAAGTGCAACTTTCTCAGTTTACAAATGAGAAGACTGAGGCCCAGAAGAGTCAAATGACCACCTAGGCCGTTTGTTCTCAGTCTCTCAGACTGCTTGTTTCAGCACCAAATAGAGCCCTTACTTCCCTCTCAGGACCTTTGGGGCCCCAGAATGTGCTGTGTTAACCCCCGTAGGCCCCACTTGGGGAGCAGCCTTTTGACTTTCCAGCTAGTCTGGACCACCTGTTGCCAGCGTCCTTGCCCACTGGGGCTGAAGGAATGCCCTGGCAGAAAGGCCAGAGGAACAAGGGGCCTCACTGCCACCCCATCACTCAGTGCCTCTCCCTCTGATAGCCCCAGCCAGCCATATCTGCCTACTCAGTTCTGCTGTCACAGAGGCTACATCTGAGTAGCGAGGCTCACTGTTTGTGGGGTCTGGCCTTGTTGTGGCTTTCAGACCATCATGAGTTGAAAAAGAAACAGTGCAGTTCAATGGTTAGTGTCAAGTTGGAGTCAAGAGACACGTTACAATCTTTGCCAGAATCCTTACACGTGGTCTTAGTCCATTCGGGCGGCTCTAACAGAATACTAAAGACTGGGTAGCTTAAAAGACAGACATTTCTTACTCATGGTTCTGGAGGCTAGGAAGTCAAAGATCAAGGTGTAGGCAAATGCAGTGTCCGGCGGGAGCACTCTGCCTGTGTGCAGATAACCCTCTTCTCGCTGTATCCTCATGTGGCTCTATTCCTCTTTTTTTTTTTTTTTAATGTTTATTTTTGAGATAGAGAATGCCAGTGGGGGAGGGGCAGAGAGAGAGGTGGGGACAGAGGATCAGAGCCCGATGCAGGGCTCGAACCCACAAACCATGAGATCATGGCCTGAGCCGAAGTAGGACACTTAACCAACTGAGCCACCCAGGTGCCATGACACTAATCTCTCCTCAAAGGCTCTACCCTCATGCCCTAATTACCCCCCAAAAGCCTCACCTCCAAATACTATCATATTGGGGCTTCAACATATGGATTGGTTGGGGGTGGGCACAAATGTGCGGCCCGTAACAGATAGCAAAACCTTCTCCGGAGACAGTGCGGCAAGCGAGAGTATGCAATGATAACTAACCGTAGAGAATGGTGGAAGGCCAGAAATAAGCCTACCTATGTAAGCGTTTATGGTCTGTCTCCTCCCTGCCCCGTCCCTGCCAGCACCCTCCCCACCATGCCCGCATCTACACCCTTAAGCGCCATGACTGTCTCAGCACCGCTTCACCAGAAGCTGGCACGTGAGAGACCTCCAGTAACTGCCTGTCGAACGTGGTATCTGAGTCAACGCCATTTTCCTAGAATGTGGAAGACCCAATATGTTCCAAGCTAACAGTATTCTCAAAAGAGCAGGATGTTTGAAAAACAATTATTTTTTAGCACTTAATATTTATTTTACGACTGTAACATGAGGCTTTCAGACGGTTGTCAGTAGCACCCGGGACCAACATGGGCATATCTAGTGAGACCGTCATGGAGCCCGCTCTGTCTGCTGCCTTCCACTTTTTCCTCCACTCCTCCCTCTTGGCATCTTTTGAATTTGGCATATGTCTATATATATCTATATATAACTATCTATATTAATCTATATATATACTTTAAAACATATATATACTTTTTAATATATGTATACATACACACACTTTTCTTTGAGGTGATATTTCTTTTTTTTTTAATTTCTTTTTTATGTTTTATTTATTTTTGAGAGAGAGAGAGACAGGGCATGAGCAGGAGAGGGGCAGAGAGAGACATAGAATCTGAAGGAGGCTCCAGGCTCTGAGCTGTCAGCACAGAGTCCGACGCGGGGCTCATACCCACAAACCGCAAGATCATGACCTGAGCCGAAGTCAGACTCTTCACCGACCGAGCCACCCAGGCGCCCCTATCCTGACCGTTTGTAAAAGTGTACAGGTCAGGCATTAAGCAGCCACCACCACCATCCATTGAAAGAACTCTTTTCATCTTGCAAAACCGAGACGCTCTACTCCGGGGCCCAGTCCCCAGCAACCGCTAATTCTACTTTTTCTCTCTATGAATTTGGGAGGTACTGAGGGTACCTCAAGTAAGTGAAATCATACACTATTTGTCCTTTGGAGACTGTCCTTAATACACTTGGCATAATTTTCCTTTGCCAACAGATAGCTCAGCCTTTGACCAAGGAAGTTCCAGCTTTGGGATATTTTTCTTCTTCTCCTCACATTCCCCAGGAACGGCTGGATGATTTAGGGGAGGGCAGATTAACTAAGGTGCCCAACCCTCATTTCCAAACCCTACCCTTCTTTTCCTGATGACAGGCAGCAGCCAGCGCCTGCTGTGCCCCGTTTAAAATTACGATTTGGGTATGTGTCATGTCACTGTGCATGGGGGAGCGAGGAGTTGTGTGCTAGACATACTTGCTAAATATATTTGTGGGTCTCCTTTGTGAATCTGTATATTATGCAGACTGTACACTTTCAAAGATCCCTGGGTAAATTGAGGTACCGTTGGGGCTTGGATTCGTTCACAGCATGCTGAGTATAGTCATATAGTCCAGCAGTGCTGCCATTTATATCTCTGGCTTAACTGTCTGTCTAAGCTTAGATTTTGAATGGTGAGATCTCAGAGTGTAGTTTAGATTTTAAACAGCCTCGGTACACCCAGCTGCCTTGGGTGGTGGAAATATCCCCAAGCGACATGAAGTAAATTAGCACATATGAAAGGGGCATTTTCTAAGGCTCGGAATCACCATTTTCCCAGCCAACCCCCCACCCAAGTGGGACCCAGGGGACACCAAATGAAAGGCGATGAAAAGAAATAGGCTTGGCCCATGTGTCTCCAAAACACCAAACGCAGTCAGAGTGAACTGAAATTATCTGCCCGAACGGATTAGATATTTTAACACCAATTCTCGGGCCTCAGAAGCAAGCCCGTCTGCTGGCAGACAACCAACACTGTCTTATTTAATTTTTAGATTTGGCTGTTCAATTTGGCCCAGTGTGAGTTTGTGTTTGATTGGATGTATGAGGGTGGTGGATTTCTGGTGGGAAGGCCTGGGTTCTAGCTCAGTGACTTACAGCTGTGTGAGCTTAGACGGGCCATTTCACCCCCATGGGAGTGTTTCCTCAGCTATCCGGTGAGGGAAACACTCCGCCTCTGCTTGCCTTGTGCGGAATTTGCAGATCAAATGAGGCAGTGTTTGGGAACCGTAAAATCACTGTGCCGGTGACCAGCGTAACCATGCTCACGGGCGGAACACCAAATTCTTTCTGCCCGGTTCACTCAGTTCTGCGTTTAACTTACATACTGTGAATGTTCATACACATGTACATGCCCCTCATTCTTGCAGTAAAACCCTGTGGGGAGTATCATATTTAGACCTGGAATTGCTATATGTGTGGTTGCTCTATTCACCTTCGAGTCCTCTGAGGTAAGGAAAGGACTGGAATGGGGGTGGGGGTGGGGAACAGACCCAGAGAGATGGGAGCCCAAGGGCACAAGGAATCCTGATGCTCTTTCTTTCCTTTTTTTTTTTTAATGTTTATTTTTTGAGAGAGAGAGAGAGAGAGAGAGAGCATGAGTGCGGGAGGAGCAGAGAGAGAGGGAGACACAGAATCCAAAGCAGGCTCCAGTCTCTGAGCTGTCAGCACGGAGCTCAACGCGGGGCTCGACCTCACACACCGTGAGATCATGACCTGAGCCGAAGTCAGACATTCAACCGACCGACCGAGCCACCCAGGTGCCCTTGTTCTTTTTTTCCTAGATGACACTGACATCTGAAGCCCAAGATTCTCATCAAATGTTAGGCTCACTGGGGAGCCTGGGTGGCTCAGTGGGTTAAGCATCCGACTGTTGATTTCGGCTCAGGTCATGATCTCACAGTTTGTGGCATTAGCCGTGTGTGGGGAGGGCTCGGCGCTGACGTCACGGGATCTGCTTAGATTCTCTCCCTCTCTCTCGGCTTCTCCCCTGCTTGCATGCACTTTCTTTCTCTCTCAGAATAAATAAATAAATAAACATCAAAAAGAAAAATTAGGCTCACAGTTCCTCTAGTTTTCTCTGCATCTTCTTCCTTGGATGAAAGTGCTGAGTTTGTGTGTTGCTAACCTGAGCCGTACCGGGCACAGCACTTAATGCCGCTAATGGCCGGGCATGGAATATATATTTGGTAAATATTTATAATAGAGGGAAATAACATTGTTCTCTTATCATCTTGAGTTTCTGAAACTACAACTTGAGAAACAGCACGGTCACTGTATTTCCACAAATTTGAGATGCCGTTGCTTCTGAGACCCACCATTTTTTACGTACTGCAAAGAGAGAAAAAGTTTTAGCAGTTAAAATATGACACCGTGCTTCCTTATTGTGTCAGTTATAAGCCACTTTGTTTGATCTCACAGATGTTAAAATGTGGAAGAAATATGCATTTTAGAACAGACGAAATGCAGTGTGTTTACATCTTCCAAAAGGCAGAACTTTCAGCTTTTGGTTCGGATGCAATCTTAGATGAGCAGACTTCAAAACAGTCTCGTTTTTAGGCTCGACTCCTTGCGTTTACAGGTGATATGCAATCATGCTTTTATGTGGGTTGAAAGGGACATTAAATCAATTTTTCTTGTGGACACGATCGTACCAAGTACTTCCCTGCACTTGAATAAAGATTTAGGTAAGGGTGGATCATAAAATGCTTGTCAGAAACAAAATTACATTAGTTCTGTGGTCTGTTGTTTATTCCAAGATTTAAAAGAATGAGAAATGTTGAAGGGTATTTGATGCATCTATTGTGGGGTGTTTTTTTTTTCCTCCCAAGTAGTGCTTTTTTATTATTTTTGTTGTTACTGTTGTTCTATTTAATGCTCGATTGGGCTGTTTTATGGCTGTTAGTTAGGTTATTGTTGTTCAGTAAAGCAACTGAACCGTGAGTGTCCCACTGCACAGAGAAGTTCGGCATGAAGATGTTCAGGTGATGAGAGCTGCCCGGGTGAAATAGGATGTTTTCATCAAATGCAAGGTGGGAATTCGTAGTCTTTCCAGGCAGGAGGGAGCATGAAGGACAGGAAAATACAGCTTCTGTGACAATCCTTTGCACATTTTCACGGACCAGTCCTTGCTCATAATTCTACAGTTTAGGAGAAGAAAACCTGCACCTGTTTCCAGCCTGTCCTGTAGTTTCCTTCTCACATTCCTCCGGTCAGTCAGGTCATTATTTATATACGACAGCAAAGAGAGTCCCCACACGGAAAGGGTTTCTAAGGAGTGGCCCGGGGCCGGGTGAAGAGGAGGGACCCAAGTCGTTGCAGCTCCTGTGGGCTTGCTCACAAGCACTTGGGCGCCGTGACCCTCGCTCCCTGCCCGGGCCTGGCATCATCGTGCTGGGCGGGAAGTGGGTGGAGAGCTGTTAATGTCTGATCGCTGCTAATGCACCTTTTGCCCGCTGTTGTCTCCCCTGCAGTCTGAGTACCACTACGAGTACACCGCATGTGACAGCACGGGATCCAGGTGGAGGGTCGCCGTGCCGCACACCCCGGGCCTGTGCACCAGCCTCCCCGACCCCGTCAAGGGCACTGAGTGCTGTAAGCATTCCTGCCTCTGCCTCTGGCCTCTGCCCCAGCCTCCTGCCATCTAAGCCAGGTCCTCCCTGACGGCGCAGCGGCCTTAGGGAATCAGATCCCTCCCCACCCCGTTAGTCCCTCGCCCCTTTGGGATCTGGTACAGAAATACAATTTCATGGATGCAAACTGGGTATCTAAATTTGCTTTTCTTTCTTTCTTTCTTTCTTTCTTTCTTTCTTTCTTTCTTTCTTTCTTTCTTCCTTCCTTCCTTCCTTCCTTCCTTCCTTCCTTCCTTCCTTCCTTCCTTCCTTCCTTCCTTCCTTCCTTCCTTCCTTCCTTCCTTCCTTCCTTCCTTCCTTCCTTCCTTCCTTCCTCCTTCCTTCCTTCCTTCCTTCCTTCCTTCCTCCTTCCTTCCTTCCTTCCTTCCTTCCTTCCTTCCTTCCTTCCTTCCTTTCTTTCTTTCTTTCTTTCTTTCTTTCATTTAAATCCCATCAGGGGATGAAGTATGAGCAATTCCAGCTGTGTGCCAGTCAGCGATTTTTGTCTGTCGCATACATTTTCTTTTGTGCCTGCGCGCCTCTCTCCAATCTACACTCACCAGCCACAATCAGTCATTAGGAAAAGACTGTGATTTGCTTTCGTTCTTGAAAAGGAAGCCAGAGAAGATGAATTTCTGCACAGACAGACCTTTAAAATGCACCGGGCATCACTTCAGGGAACAAGAACCTTGCCCAGCCGTGGAGCTGACTGTGCGATCAGAAAAACGGTGACTCGTGACTCGTCTGCAGCCCCGTTCCCACCTCTGCGACTCAGTAGTCACAACTTTTCTACAGCTATTTCCCCTCCCCTGTTCCTTCTAGAAGTGTAAAGGGATAAAACAGGGACTAGAATCAAAGAATACTTGGAGATTTGGAAAGGAGATTGAGGGCATTTAAATTTTTTTTTTAATGTTTATTCATTTTTGAGAGACAGAGTGTGAGTAGGGGAGGGGCAGAGAGAGAAGGAGACAGAATCCGAAAGAGGCTCCAGGCTCCGAGCTGTCAGCAGAGAGCCCTGATGCGGGGCTCAAACTCACAAACTGTGAGATCATGACCTGAGCTGAAATAGGACGCCCAGCCGACTGAGCCACCCAGGTGCCCCAAGGGCATTTAAATTCTTAAAAAAAACAACACAAAAAAAGCAAAAAAAAAAAAAAAACTTACATAGTGCCTACTTCAGTCAGTGAGCAAATAAATGCTTGTTAAACTAATGAATGGCTATTGCTAAGATCCGAGCAGGACTCAGGTGTGACTACAGGAAACAAGCAAGTCATCTTCAGGTAACTTGGCCAGCTTCATTGAGCTCCTCCCTATGTGCATGCGCTGTGAACTGCAAACATACATAAGGGACAGTCTCTGCCTTCAGAAGCTTAAAGTCTGGTGGAAGAAGCAGACATTCATTCCTGCATTCATTTTTTCAGCAAAACTTTATGGAGCCCCTGCTCTGTCTATGCCAGTCACTGAGCCACTGTTCCCGGAAGAGCTCAGAGCCTAGTGGCAGGCACACATCCGTACAATGTGTTCATATGAGATGACAAAGGACAGGAGGTACAGATTCTTAGGGCTCAGGAACATCCGGGGGATCTGCTTGGGCAGAGGTTTGCAGGTGGAAGAACACCGGACACATTCAGGAAAGAACGTGAGGTCTGGGGTGGAGGCAACGCGTGGAAGGTGACAGTGATGGACGGGCTGCGAGGAGAAAAGCCTGTCGCGGCAGATCAAGCTGGAAAGTTAGGTTGAGGGAAAATTGCAGAAGACTTTGAATGCCTGGCTGAGAGCTTGGATTCTATAACCCAAGGGGAGCGCCTGATGATCTTTTAAATCACAGGAATAATAGTACATATCCGTGTTTTAGAAAGATACCTCTGGCCACAGAATGAGCACAAGCAAGAAACAGGGAACTAGTTGGAAGATACTGTAATTGTTGAGCTAACAGCCATGAGAATCCCAACCAGCATGGTGGTAGTGGCGCCAGAAAGGAGACGCACCAGAGACGGGGAAGTTCGTGGCTGAAGGGCTGGGCACCATTCAGAAGACCACGACATCCTCTACCGGAGAGCTCTCAGAATGGCCGAGGCTTTCCCTCAGGAAACCAAACCATCAGGGACAAGTCCTTCACTAAAGCAGAGCTCCCGCAGCCCTAAATTTTATTTTTAAAATAACAGCTTTATTGAGATATAATTTGTATATCATGAAATTCACCCCCCCGAAAGCATAAAGTCCAGTTTTTAGAATATTCGCAGTTGTACAACCACCATCTAACTTCACAATATTTTCATCGCCCCCCCAAAGAAACATCATATCCACGAACAATCTCTACCCACGTCCCCTCCCCCAAGTCCCTGGCACCGTACATCTGCTTCCTGTCTCTGGATTTTCCTATTTTGGACTTTCCATATAAAGGGAATCATGCAAGATGTGCGAAATCTTAGTGGGTCAAACTTCTGGATCTTGATCCTCTGCTCCTCTTTTTAGGGTGCCCACAGGCTGCCTACTCCACCTGGTGGCAGCGGCCTCACCACCCTGCCCTTGTCCCTTCTCTGTGTTCCAGCCTTTTCTTGCAAAGCCGGGGAGTTTCTGGACATGAAGGACCAGTCCTGTAAGCCGTGCGCTGAGGGCCGCTACTCCCTTGGCACGGGCATCCGGTTTGACGAGTGGGATGAGCTGCCCCATGGCTTCGCCAGCCTCTCAACCAACATGGAGGTCGAGGACACCACCACCGAGTCCACCGAGAACTGCACTTCGTGAGTGCCCCCCACAGTCCCCTCCCCTGTGCTGGGCCAGGGAGGATAGAAACCAGGGAACCAAGCAGCCAAGGTTAGGCTGGAGCGGCTTCCCACAGGACTGTTGGACATGACGCCCACCTCAGCCCACTCTTACTGACCCAAGCTTACCGGTGACTGACAGGCGTTGGTGAGAGGTAAAGATCAGGGAAATAGAGAGGGTGGATACGGTGGAAAAGGGTTAAATGGCCCGGTCCACTTAAAACAAAACCTAATTGGGTTTCCGCTCTGGCTTTTTGGATCAGCAATAAACTTCCTCAACTTGATTGCAACCCAATGTGTAAAGCTCTAGGTATCTTCCTGGCTTTGGTGCTAACTTCCCCAACTGGTCAACCCAACCCGAGTTTATAGGTTTGAGGGGGCAGGCTTGGACCAGATCTCTGGTCAGCAGTGGGTGGGATCTTCCAAACGTCTTGAGACCCTGGTGACCAGAAAACATTTTCTAGCTCAGAAGGAGATCTTTTCAGTCCTTGAAAAACTCAGCCCCAGGTGCTTGAGTAACTGGCGAGTGATCTCTGGATATTTAATTCCAGGGACAGGAATTAAATGATGTACCTTCTACGTGCCAGGCACTATTCTGGATGCTTTACTTATATATTACTGTCTATAATTCTCTCAAGAACCCTCTGAAATTGGTATTATTTTTATTTCCTTTACACAAATGAGGAATTGGAGGCTTAGCAAGGTTAAGTGACTGTCCTTTGTTACCCAGCTTAGAACTGGTGATATTGGAATTCAAACGCAGTCCCAAGCTCTCTGGTGCCCCATGAAGCCACCCTCAAATAACATTTAGTGTTTGCACAGCAATGTGGGTCCTAGGGAGGGGCGGCAGAGGGATCCACAGATGCTCTTCGTTAAATATTGACAAATAAGATGGGAGAAAAGTACATGACCGTTTCTCTTATACCACAGTGACCAAAAGGATAAAAGGAGTTAATAATTGTTTACACTAAAACTGGGACCAAATTCTCCCGTTCCTACACTGAAATAGAAGAACCATGATCGGAGCCAGGCAACAGGCATTTTATAGTCTGATTTTAATGTCACTTTAGAGCTTAATATTAGGTGTCAAAATCATTGGCATGACAACGTTGGCAGCAGAGATAAAGCCAGAGAGGATTAAAGCTGAAGGGAGACCCATTTGCGTCCCATTAGAGAATGTGATTGGCCCCCCCCTCCCCCAACGAGGTGCAGGCCTGGCTCACCCAATCAATTCACACCTGCTTGAAGAAAGGGTTTTTCTCTCTCTCTGGGGACCTCACTGAGAGTCCAGAAATCATTACGTCTCAGCAAGACAGGATGTGGGCCAGTTAATAAGAACTTGTGTTTCCACAGCACACACTGCTTCTGGGCCTGGATCTTAAGACTCCCCGGGAGGGGAGAAAGAATGTTTCTCCTCTGTAGAAACGGGGAGGAAACGGCCACCTGGAGAGGCTCTGTGATTTCCTCACCGCCCTCAGAAAGGCGGTAACTGAGCTGGCACCGAGATAGTCACCCGAACCCATGCCCTTTGCCTCCAACCTGACCAGAGCCAGCCTCCCCGCTGTTCTGCCTCCCGCGCCTCCAGCTAGTCTCGGCCTCTACTCCAGCCTCTGCTGGCCTCCGGCCGCCAGCAGCCAGACTGGTTTTCCTAAAACACAAGTCCACCCACCGTACTTCCCTGCTCGAAACTCCAGGTTCCGTGGATTCCCGTTGCTCTTGAACACAATCCAACACCTTGCCACGGCCTGCACGGCCTGCCTGATCTAGCCTCTGCCTTCTGCCCTTTTCTCCAGCTCCGCCCGAGTACCTTCCCTCTGGCTTCCTAGGCTCCGGCCATGCCGGCCACCGTGCTCTTTCCCTCCTGGGTCTTTGGACACCACACTCTTCTCCAGCTCTTCTGCCTCACTCCTGCTCCACCCTCGGGTCTCTGCCTGAATGTCACCCCCTCGGAGATGCCGGCTCTGACCCCACGGATTCCCATCACATACACACTCTTCCCCCATCTTGCATTTCGCCTTATGGCGCTCGTCGGACTTATTACTATGTGATTGATTGTGCCGTTAGTTAAGTTTCCTAATCACTTCCATGCCTTGATTTCCTCATCCTAAAAAACAAAACGAAACCAGTGTTAAAAATGGTATTCTTCCTGTAGGTTGTGGTACAGATTAAATGAAACGATCCGTGAGGAGAATTCGGAGCAGTCCCTGGCAGTAGAAATCGATCAACACATGTTGTTATTATTTAATGTGAATGATCTTCGCCAGAGACAACTCCGACAAAACCCAGAATCGTGGTGCCTTGTGCAAATGTAGCCCACTTATGCCATCCTTTTAATTATTCATTTCACTTCAGGAGTTATTTATAGACGATGCCACGGAGCACGTCGGCATGAAGCGGTGTCTCTTTTAGCAGGAGAAATCAATACCATTACGTGAGCCGGGGTGTCTGGGGTGGGCTCAGCTTAGGTATTTTGGATATGTTTCCATTTGAGAATAACACTATTTTTTTTTTTTTAGTGTTTATTTATTTTAAGAGAGAGAGCAGGGGAGGGCCGAGAGAGAGGGAGAGACAGAATCCCAAGCAGGCTTTCAGGGCAGAGCCCAAGGCGGGACTCAGTCTTACAAACGGTGAGATCATAACCTGAGCCGAAATCAGGAGTTGGACGCTTAGCTGACTGAGCCACCCAGGCGCCCTGGGAAGAACTATTCAAGAACTCGAGGGGCGCCTGGGTGGCTCAGTCGGTTGAGCGTCCGACTTCAGCTCAGGTCATGATCTCACAGTTCGTGGGTTCGAGCCCCGCATCGGGCTCTGTGCTGACAGCTCAGAGCCTGGAGCCTGCTTTGGATTCTGTCTCCCTCTCTGACCCTCCCCTGCTTTCTCTCTCTGTCTCTCTCTTTCTCTCAAAAATAAATAAACATTAAAAAAATAAAGAAAAAACTTGAAATACATGTTATTATTCTAACAAACACAGGGGGAATCCAGTGAACTACTTTGAGGTCCCCTTAACAGACCGCTGTTAATAACTGCCTGGGCTGGTCTCAGGCAAAACAAGGAAACAGTGGGATTATCTTTGGTCACCACTTTCTACATTAATCTATGTAATCCTGAGTCCCTCCTATGTGTCAGGCACAGGGCTTGGGGCTGAGGCTACATTAGTGAGCAAGATAAGTTTGGTCTCTGCCCTTACAGCGTCTGTAAACCAGCCAGGAAGACAGACAGTTAAAGAAGAATTAGGATATGCTCAGGAGAGGGAGCACCGAGGTGACTTAGTTGAGCATGTGATTTTGGCTTAGTTTATGATCCCAGAGGCATGGGATTGAGCCCCTTGTCAGGCTCTGTGCTGAGTGTGGGTCCTGCTTAAGATTCTCTCTCTCTCTCTCTCTTTCTCTCTCTCTCTCTCTCACACACACACACCCTCTCTGCCCCTTTCCCCTGCTCATGCTCTCTCTCTCTCTAAAAAAAAAAAAGAGGGGCACCTGGGTGGCTCAGTTGGTTAAGCGGCCGACTTCGGCTCAGGTCATGATCTCACGGTCTGTGAGTTCGAGCCCCGCGTCGGGCTCTGTGCTGACAGCTCAGAGCTCAGAGCCTGGAGCCTGTTTCAGATTCTGTGTCTCCCTCTCTCTCTGCCCTTCCCCTGCTCACGCTCTGTCTCTATGTCTCTCAAAAATAAATAAACGTTTAAAAAAAATTAAAAAAAAAGAATATAATCAGAAGAGGAAGCTGAATTGCAAATAAAGAAAAGCTGCTCAACCTCACTAGTAATCAAAGAAATAAGATTTAAAGCCCAATGAGACACTGTCTCCTACCATATCACATTGGCAACAACTTTACAGTCTGCAATTCCAAATTTGGGGAGGATGTCGAGCAACAGGAACTCTCTCGCATGCTGGTGGGTGCAAATTGGTAGCAGCTACTTTGGAGAACAGTGCGGCAGGAGCTGAGAAAGCAGGAGGTTCGCGTGCCCTCTGACCCAGCGGATCTCCCAGCCGCCTCCCTCAGATATGCGTACAAGGGGCGGAGCAAAAATGTTCCTAACAGAGTGGCTACAGTGTACCACAACCCTGGAAACAATCTGAAAGTCCATCAATGAGTAATGAGTCAATAACTATGGTAGAACTGTGCAAGGCAAAATTATATAGTAGCAGAAATGAAGAAAAAAAAAGAGCTCCACGTGTGAATAGGGATGAATCCCACAATCATTAGACTGAAACAAACAAAAAAAGTAAGTTTCAGCACACATAAATATGATGCTGTTTACATGGGGTCCGAAAACATGCAAAATCATGGTTGTAGGGCTGTTTAGAAATACCTGTACAATTATTAAAGGATAAAGAACCACGTGCGGATGGTAAACACCACATTCTGGAAAGTTGTTCCTTGGCTGAAAGGAGCAGGTGGTAGTCCAGGGCTTGAGATTAGCTGGGTGTCCCCCGAGGCTTCTGCTATGTCATATTTCTTACGTGGGGTGAGAGTCTTCAATCTTTCATAATATGTGTAAGTGAAGTAGAGGAGAGTTATGGCTACGAGAAGAGAGTCGGCGAGAGCTCAGGGCACACGTAGCAGAGGCCAGTAGAAAGGGGGACTTCTTAGATGAGGTGACATTTATTCTAAGGCACGAGGAAGAATTAAACAGAGGAAGGGAGGAGGTAGTTTGTTCTAGGAGGCGTGAACAGCATGTGGGAACACGCAGGGGGAGGAAAAGTTTGGCAAAGGAAGTAAAAGAATCGCTGTGGGGCTGGAGTCGAGAAAGTTCTCTGGCCTTCCCTCTTCCCAATCACCAGTTACATGCAGCATCTAAAAGTGGGCATTTCCAGAAAAACAGGCGGGATAGATTGGATGGACTCCTGGCTTCTGAAGACCAGCAGTGTCTGCTAAATTTCTCTGACGGCTTCGGAATTAGGCAGACCTGGGTTTGAATCTTGGCCCTGCCACTTGCTGGCTCTGTGATATCGCCAAGCCTCAGTTTCACCACCTATTAAATGGGAATGAAAGGAAATCATGAATATAAAACATGTAGTTCAGTACCTGGGAGATAGTAAGCAATAAATAAAGGTTACCCAGCTCCCTCTCACAACGCCTGCCATCTATCTTCTGGATAGTTCTGCGTAATGTGGGGACGCACCTACCTGTCTTCCTCATGTCGGCTGCATCTCCAGGCTCCTTGGTCCAGAGGTCATTCTTCACTGAGCATATTCGTGTCTAAATTCCCGTTTGTGAATCACGAGTTTGGAATTCCACAGGGACCCAGCAGGACATGAGACCTGCACTTCCCACAGAGCACGATGGGCCACGCGCCTGCCAGTGAACTTGGCTCCCGTTCCCTCACAGGTCCAAGTGGGTTCCCCTGGGCGACTACATCTCCTCCAACACGGACGAATGCACAGCCACGCTGATGTATGCTGTCAACCTGAAGCAGTCTGGCTCCGTCAACTTCGAGTACTACTACCCAGACTCCAGCATCATCTTTGAGTTTTTCGTAAGCCCCTGGCCGTGGCGGGGGGGGGGGAGGTCGGGGGGGCGGGGGGCGGGGGCTGGGATGTACAGACTCTCCAACGCCCAGATTCGTTTACAGAACCACAAGCAAATTTCTGGTTGGGGATTTACCATAGTTGTCTTCCCGCTGGAGAGAACTGTGGACAAAATGGGCTGAGACTTCAAGACGTGGGGAGAAAGGCAGAAGGTGGGGGGCTCTGCCGGGGCAGAGTAGGGTCCAGGAGCCCCCAGGCATTCTGCCTGCTCAGACATGAAAACAGCGTGTAAAGGGCTCTGAGTTATGAGTTATTTCTTCGGTGTTGATGCACTAACTTTTTTTTTCATCGTTTTTAATGTTTATTTATTTTTGAGAGAAAGAGAGAGACAGAGAGAGAAAGCAGGGGAGGGTCAGAGAGGGAGACAGAATCCAAAGCAGGCTCCAGGCTCTGAGCTGTCAGCACAGAGTCCGAGGCGGGGCTCGAACCCATGAACCATGAGACCATGACCTGAGCCAAAGTCGAATGCTTAACCGACTGAGTCACCCAGGAGCCCCCGCGTTGACGTTCTGTGTGTATTACTGGCTCCGGCCCTGCTTCAGGACTCATGTGTCCTGAGCTCAGTCCCCAAAGGAAACTGGAACTCTTCTCCCATCAGAAGGGCCCTCTGGAAGGCTGTTGCAGAATGGGGAAAGCTTTGACTCTGTTCCCAAACTCTTGCCGCCTCAGGTTCAGAATGACCAGTGCCAGCCCAATGTGGATGACTCCAGGTGGATGAAAACCACAGAGAAGGGGTGGGAATTCCACAGCGTGAGTATCATACCAGCCTCTCCTGGGGATACCGGAAAAGGGGTCAAGGGCTTTTCCTCCAAGGACAGCTTCCTCCCAGTCCGGGCTTCTACCCCTCTGTCCCTAGAGGGCAGGGGTCTGACATGATGAGGGTGCCATAGTTTCTGTCCCCTTGAGTTGACAGAATATGGGTGTGGGCTGACTTGCTCCCATGGCTCGACCCCAAGGACCGGCAGCTTTGCAGGGTTCTGGGGACGGGGCGTGGATACACAGCACCAGAGAAGAGGGAGGGAACTCCACTTGCCCTCCTGTCAGCACCTTCAGTCCCCTCCACGGGTCTTACCTGGGAGGTACTCGTGGGGTGGTGTGTGTGGGTGGGGGAGGCCATGAGGGCTGTAAGGGGAGGCTTCAAAACAGAGAGGAGCTAAGCTGAGCTGGGAGGAAGGGCAGAGCTGAGGAAGTGGAGGCAGGGGATCAGGAGAGGCCTCCACGCAGACGGTAAGGGGAAGGATCCCCACAAGAGGCTAATCTGACGGATTAGGGATATTCGTCTCTGCTGCCCAACGAACTTCCCGAACTTCCCGTCTGCGGTTTCTAGGTCGAGCTAAACCGAGGCAACAACGTCCTCTATTGGAGAACCACCGCCTTCTCAGTGTGGTCCAAAGTTTCCAAGCCCGTCCTGGTGAGGAACATCGCCATAACAGGTACCAAGGGGGAGTCGCGTCTGGGGTCTGCTGCTGATTTCCTCACTCTGTGGGGGGGCAGGGGGAGCCGCCCTCGGGGCTCAGTCTCTAGGCTCAACCGTTGCTTTTCTATGTTGTTCGTCCTCCCCAGGGGTGGCCTACACTTCAGAATGCTTCCCCTGCAAACCCGGCACCTATGCCGACAAGCAAGGCTCCTCTTTCTGTGAACTTTGCCCAGCCAACTCTTACTCAAACAAGGGAGAGACTTCCTGCCACCAGTGTGACCCTGACAAATATTCAGGTGATGTTTCTGAGGCTGGGTAGAGTTTGGGGGGGGGTGGTAACCAAACATGGGGAGAAAACAGGAAGGAGAGTCATCCTTCTGGCTGAGCTGAAGCGGTGCTCCCTAAACCCTTGCTTGCTGGACACCGGAAGAGCCTTGCTGATCCACACTCCTCTGATCACTCCGGAAACAAAAATGAAATCATCCAACAAGAAATTATTGAGCCTCTACTATGTGCCAGGTCCTGTTCTAGGTACTCAGAATACACCCGCAAACAAAATCGACAAAGCTCCCTGTCTTCATGAAACTTACATTCTGGTAGCGGGGGAAGGCAGACGATAAACAGTAATGATAATAAATATATAATAAGTTATAGTACCTCCGACAGTAAAATGTGCTGGGGACGTGGCAAAAAGAAAAAGCAGGTCAGGGTTACAGGGATTAGGAAAGCTGGAGGAAGGGGGCTGCAATCTTTTTATTTTTTTCCTCAGCAGTGAAATTTGTAGAAACGAAACCTTATAGAAGATTACAGTTGGGGCACCTGGGTGGCTCAGTCGGTTGAGCACCTGACTCTTGATTTCAGTTCAAGTCATGATCTCGTGGTTCACGGGTTCGAGCCCCACCTCGGGCTCTGCGCTGACAGTGTGGAGACTGCCTGGGATTCTCTCTCTCCCTCTTTCTGCCCCTCCCGTGCACTCATGCAGTCTCTCTCAAAATAAACAAACACTAAAAAAAGGTTATAGTTATACATAATAGATACAGTAACTAAAAGATATGTTTATATATTTTAATTCGTAACAATGATTATCAAAGTTAATTTAGAAGAGCCGTGAGGCTGTACTGATGAGCAAAGCATTTTAATAGCAAGGGCTAAAGATGGAAATTACAATCTTTTATCGGCCCAAGCATCCGTTGAATTCAAAGGAGGCCTTTTCGGGAAATCCAGGGTTCCTTGGAACATAGTTTAAAAACCAGTGTTCTGAGGGACAGTAAGAGAACAGGCGCAGCAGCCTGTCGCTACAAGTCTCCGAGTAGCTTCCTAGAGCATCGCAACTTGAGAAACAGAACCTGGTCATCTGAGGGAGTCCCAGCGCAGCAGGGCTGTGGTGTAAGGTGGGCAGCCCCCCCAGAGGACCCTCTGCTCAGGAAGCCCAGCATTGGCACGGGGGCCAGTCTCTAAACAAGTTGGGACGGAGAAAGTCCCTTCGCTTTCCCTACGAACACTCGTAATTATTCCATTTTCCCTTTCTTACCCAGACTCACACACACGCCCGGCTCAAGCTCCCTCTCAAGCAGACACTCAAACCTGTCCACGGACACACCCGTCAGCGGGTGTTACCCTATGTGTTTGCTCGGCCCAGACGAGCCGCTCACCACGTGAACCACTTATTTTTACCCTATTCCTAAAACAACAGTCCTACTTATCCACACAGATCTTGCCAAGTGAGTATAGTTTTCAGCAAGAACAGGAATGTTGAGATCTGGAGGGAAGTTTTTAATCCGTAAGTCCAAATTCCTGTTTTTCCACTTGCATTCCTCATGCTCCTTCCCCTGCTGCCTCAATGGCAGCCTTTGTTGGTCTCAGTCTCCAGCTGCCTTCCCAGCCCAGCACTCGTACAAGGGCTCGAATGGCAAGGTGGCTCTAGAGAAAGCACCTGGGCAGGTTTTGATCGGCTCTGTACGTAAACTGACTGTCATCCTGACAGCCGTTATGAAAGTGTTCGGGTGGGAGTTTGCGGTTTTGAACTTTTGCCAAGTTCTCAATCTATCTCTTTGACTGGAAAGTGAGTTTTTACAATGACTTGAGTTTTCCAGAATACAGGGTCAATGGGAGGCTGGGAAAACGCGGAGAGAGAGAGAGAGAGAGAGAGAGAGTGTGTGTGTGATCAGAGCCTATGATGGACTGTGTGTAAAGGGCGTGTCAGAAGACCCTATGAGCATCGTCATCCATTTACAACTAAGCCCTGAGTGCCTGCCAGGTGCCAAGGCTTGGGCTTGGTGCTAGAGTTGGAGCTGGTGCCTACCCTCTACCTTACGTCGGAAAGTGGGAGCACCATTATAGGAGCACCTGAGCGTAGCAACTCCATGATGCAGTAGCTGCTGGGATCGGAGCTCCGAGTGTAGCGTACAGTAGAGGCAAAGAAGAGAAGTGGTCAGGCCTTTCTGCAGAGAGAGGAAAGGCTTCAGTGGCTGTGGTCCTGAAAGATGAGTCGGTGATTTGATGGGTGTTCTAGAAGAAGCGTAGCCAAAGCCAGAAGGCTTGGGGATCTTGGAGAGACTCGGCATGGCAGGAACTGACTTGGAGAGAATCAGCGTCCAAGGCTAAGAGGTGGGCAGGCAACAAGCCAAACATTTGAGATTTGATCCTATCGGTGAGGGGTGGGAAGGCATTAAAGAATTTTAAGCTGGGGAGTGACATGATCTGGCTTGTGATTTTGAAAGACCACTCTAGCTGCCATTGGGAAAACCGACGCGGAACGGAACAAATGGAGGCGGAGGGTGGAGCTAATGGGACTGCAGCCGTTAAGGACGAAGCTTGACTAAAAGCATCTTTCTTATTGATACCTCAAATTTGATCATTAAGATGAAATCCTTTGTGTTACATTTACTCTCAGGGATTCATTTCCTAGTGGAATAGCTTGGGGTTTAAGAGCATGGATTCCAGAACGAGATTACTAAGGTTCAAATCCCTGCTTCACCACTTACTAGCTCTGCCACGTTGGGCAAATCCCTTGTCTGCGCCTCAGTTTCCTTATCTATAAAATGGGAGCGGCAATAATCGTATCTACCTCATAGTGTTTTTGTGTGGCTCATTTGATCACTACAGATAAAGGATTAAGAACAGTGCCCAGCATGTAGTAAGCACGGATTTTATCACAGCTGACCCTTGAACAACGTGGGGACAAGGGGTGCCAACCCCCCACATAGTGAAAAATCCACATATAACTTCTGAGTCTCCAGAAACTTAACTACTGAAACTTAACGGCTGGAAGCCTTACTGCTAGCAAAAACAATTGATCGACACATATTTTGTATGTTTGATGTGTTCTATACTGTATTCTTACAACGAAAGAAGCTGAAGGCAAAAATGTTATTAAGAAAACCACAAGGAAGAGCAAACACATTTATAGTACCGTACTGTATTTATATTAAAAAAAACAAACAACCCAGTTCGCGTATAAGTGGACCTGCCCGGTTCAAACCGGTGTTGTTCAAGGGTCAACTGTGTTCATTTCCACTAAGGCTAGTCCCGTCTGTCTTCTCTTAATATGAAAGTACTCTTAGCATAGGTAACAGCAATAGTACGTCACTTGGATAGTACTTTAAAGTCTACCAACGTTTTCTCATGTTTTACCCACAGCAGAGTTCGGGACCGATCTCCTTGTTTACAAATGAATAAAGGGCGACACAGAAAGGTTGAGGGATTTGCCCAGAGTCTGAAGTGGGGTCTGACCTAGGCCAAGCATTCAGTAGATGGTTGAACCTTCAGGGAAAATGTTTTCCCGTGAAAACAGGAATGGATCAGGATGACAAGACGTTGTACTCCTAGAGGTGGGGGGAAGGTTCCGGAAGGTGGCGGCGGAGGCTCAAAGAGAGAAACTGGAGCCCCCAGGATAAGCTTTATCTTCTTACAGTTTTACCCTGGGGCCAATGCTACAGGAATCACTTTTCACTCCCTCACTGACCATCCAGGCAGGTCTTTCAAACTTGACTCGTACCCAACTGAAACACTTCGATGAAACCTGAGCTAGGGAAGCGAGGTCCGTCTCAGCATTTGGGTTAATCATTTCTTAAAACCGCCTTAGCAGTTGTCAGTGTGTAAATAGCTGGACCCTTTTTGCCGAAACCTGGAGCTAGGGTATCAGGTTGAGCAAATATTTGACAAGCAGAGAAAGGTCTTTGTGCAGAATGTACTTTCTACTATGCGACTTGCAATTGGCTAGACCCCATAGGCGAGGTCCTGGGAATCGGTGTGTTGTCAGTGTCTCCCCCCAAATTTCTTCTGGCCCAATTTGTCAAAAGCAGGAGTCCCTGGATCTCTCCGTGCTGAACGAGGCCTTCTGCTTGTTAGCCAAGTCAATGAGCTGCGAAGACTCCAGCTGTTTCTCAGGCAGTATTTCCCTCTTGCCCAGACCAGTAAGACAGGGACAGAAGAGGTGTGGAAACGCGTGGTGGAGGAAGCTCCCCAGGGCAGGCCAAGGAGGCTGTAACTAGGAGATTCTCTGATCTAGGCACTCATTTGGTGCCTTGGAAAGAAGAAAGGATCAGTTGAGAAATAAGCCTTCACTGGGAAAGAGAGGAAGAAACTTTCAGTCCTTATTTAAAAGCCCCTGACAGTTACCAGATAGAATTCATTGGCACAAACCCAGGTGGTAATAGTTACCAGCATTTAGTGACTCTCTGCTTACGAAGTGCCAAGGGTGTGCTGGCTCCAGCGAGGTGGGTATTATTATTCCTGCTCCACAGACGAGAGCTCTAAGACTCAGAGAGGTTCAGGAACTTGCCTGAAGTGACACAGCTGCTAGATGAAGCAGGGTCCAGGGCACTCAGGGTGGCTCAGTCGGTTAAGTGTCTGGTTTTGGCTCAGGTCATGATCTCACGGTTCCTGAGTTCGAGCCCCATGTCAGGCTCTGAGCTGTCAGCACAAAGCCTGGAGCCTGCTTCCGATTCTGTCTCCCTCTGTCTCTGCCCCTCCCCCACTCACACTCTGTCTGTCTGTCTCTCTCTCTCTCAAAAATAAAGATTAAAAAATGAATAAATGAAGCAGGATCCAAACCCAGTTCTGTCTAACCTAAAATCTCTCTCCAGTCTGTCACACATCCTGTCACGTAACATACAGAGAGAGGAGGGCTAGCTTGTATTAAATGCTTATGTGCAGGTGACAATAGTCACTGTAGCAATGGTGGAGCCAGGAGTAGTGGCAGTGTTGTACTGGCACTCCATAAAGCAGTGGCTTTTTATTTGGGGGAAAGTAAAGTCCCTGGAAAATGTTAAAAATTTATGTGCATAAATTATGTATATTTTTCTGGATAGAGGAAACAGGTCTTTTTGCAAATTCTCAACACGTTTGTAATTCAGAAAAGCTGAAATACATTGCTTCAAAGAGGGATACGCTGAAATAGTTCTTGCTACCCAGGCACTCATAGAGTTAAAGCAGAACTGACATACAGAGAGTAGACTAAATAAAATGATAGTTAAGACCTTTTTTATTAGGAACAGGTCAAGGGTTAGAGATGGCACCAGGGTGCTTGGGGGTGGGGAAAGTGGAAAGAGCTCTATGTCTTTTTTTTTTTTTTAATGTGTATTTGTATTAGAGAGAGAAAGAGAAAGAGCAAGCATGGGCAGGAGAGGGGCAGAGAGAGAGAGAGAGCTGGAGAAAGAATCCGAAGCAGGCTCCAGGCTCTGAGCTGTCAGCACAGAGCCTGACGCGGGGCTCGAACTCAGGAACCGGGAGATCACGACCTCCGCCGAAATCAGACACTTAACCGACTGAGCCACCTGAGCGCCCCAAGGGCTCTATGTCTTAGGTGGAGTCGGAGGAAATTATCAGCTCATTTGTGTAGGATGGTTGCATGGAAAAGGGGAAAGAGGAGGCGGGTTTCAGGAATTCATGTTAGTGGTGGTTAACCTGTAAGATGCTCTTTCCAGTTTCGGGCCTTCTTCACTGGTCCCCTGGCCAGTCCCCTTCCCTCTGCCCCTCCCCACAGTGCGGCCCCGTGGCTTCTCATAGCACTAGGGAGAGGTGCAAAGGGGCATCTGAGTAGGGCTTCAGGGACCGGAAGTGACGCAAAGGGAAGAAGGGTGGGTATGCAGGGATGGAGGATTTTCTACTCCCCTCGGTACCCGTGTCATGCTGTACCCCCCCGGTCTTGGAGGTCACAGGGTCACAAGCAAGTGGGCAAGAGCTCTGCTTTCTTATATGACATTAACTCTTTGTCCTTACTTTTGCAATTCAGAAAAAGGATCCTCCTCCTGCAAAGTGCGCCCAGCCTGCACAGACAAAGACTACTTCTACACTCACACAGCCTGTGATGCCAACGGAGAGGTGGGTAGTGTGGTCTCGGGGCCCCTGCGTCCCACATAGTCTTGGCCCGCTCCTTGGGCTTGACCACATTTGGAGTCCCAGAGGTCAGCGAAGCTGGCACGGGAGAAAACCCCACAGACCTCCGCAGTGACCCTGGGGCCGAGTGGGGAGGCAAAACCAGACGGCCTCATTCATTTTCAGGTCAGAGGCTCGTTTTTGCCCCATTCGTTCCGCTGCACACTCACGTATGCTCCGTTGCAAAACGCCGTTTCATTTTCTTTTGCTCGGATTCTTCCATTTGCTTAGCCCCTCTGGGCAAGGACTGCCTGTCCGTGCACACTTACTTCCTCATGGAACTCATCAGACTTGTCCCCTTGTGCTGCCGCTGGGGGCTGGCAAAGGGGGTTGACTCCTGCTTCCCGGCTCACAGGAGAATGGCCTGACTGTTCGGTCTCTGCTGGTTCCCTCTTTCCCCCAGGCTCTCTGCCTCAGAAAGGCTTCCCTTTGTAGTCTGCACTGCCCCTGAGTCAGCAGGCGTGTTTCGAGTAGGAGGCCGTGCCTTGCTTGGTGCTCCAGCTGGGGGCTCCGAGGTGACAAGGGCGCCTGCCCTTGGGGTGCTCGCAGTCCTAAGAGAGAGGGCGAGGGAGGAGAACAGGGCCTGAGCAAAGCAAGAAGGAAGATGTGCAGGGCGCTGGGAGAAACCGGAGAGGAGTGAGCAGGACTGGCGGGTCCGGGAAGGCCTTCGAGAGGTCGTGTGCTCCTTTCAACAGTCAGTCACGGCGCTGAGCGCTGAGCACTCCGTATGCAACAGTTAACCAAACGGAGGGAATGTTTACTCTCATGGAACTTGATTCTTGCTGGGGAGCAAGAGAGAGAGAGAGAAAAAGAGACAACAGATAAACAACAAATTAGACTAGATCAGTAAGTGCAGGAAAAAAATAAAAGTCTAGGAGACAGAGAATGACAGAGGGTGGAGATACTATTTTAGAGAAGCTCGGGATGACATTTGAGGAGGCGACGTTTGAACAGACACCTGGATGAGATGAGTGGGGGGCCCCAGCGCTTTCCGGGCAGAGGGCACAGCAGGTGTGGAGGGGGCAGGCTTGTGCCCAGTGAGGTCGAGCAACCGCAGTAAGTGAGCTGGGATGGCTCAGGCGCGCAAGTGGAGGGGTTTGTCTTAGATTAGACATTCTAGATGAGTTGTCTGTATCTGTATCCCTAAACCACAGCCTCTCAGGAAGAGAGAATGAGAAGCTGGGAAATCTGCACGCAGCATTAAGCACCTGCATGAGTGTTTGCCGGCTGGACGGCGGGATACACTCTCTTTTTGCCAAATAAGCACGGGATAAAGTCTGGTCCTTAGCAGTGGCTGTTTTTCATAATCATCTCCTGTTCCCCACGCTCCCCCGCCCCTGCCTTCATGTTTGGAGCATCATTCCTTTGCCCAACAGCCAAGGGAGAATGGCTACACGAATCATTGGTTGTACCTTACATTCAGTTCTGCAGTGTCTGGGGTTCCATGTGACCTTGAAAAAATTATTTTCCTTTTATTGGCATCGGTGGACTCACTAATTAGATGAGGACACTTAATTCTGCCCCTCTTCTCCCCGCTTGGCATAACATATGGCTGAATGTGGATCTTTGCTTTCTTCTGCCCTGGTGTCTCCCCTCCCAGGCCTCAGGCCAAGGCCCTCTAGATCTGTAGTGAGCTCTGCTGCCTGCCAGCCTGGCTGTGGGCCCTTGCCTTTAGATGCTCAGTAGGGCCGGAACCAGTGCTCCGCCTTCGCAGGCCAGCTAAGGCTCAGGGGAGGAGCCCTGAAGCACGAGTGCTCATGAACACGGGTTCAGCAGGAATGCTTTGCAGAACTCTTGTGATTTGTGCCTCATGCCCGCACTGGTTCTGCTCAGTCTCATGATTTCACTTCGTCTTCTATAAATTTTTTTTAATGTTTATTCATTTTTGAGGGAGAGAGAGCAAGCCAGGGAGGGGCAGAGAGAGAGAGACACACAGAAACGGAAGCAGGCTCCAGGCTCTGAGCCATCGGCACAGACCCCAGCGTGGGGCCCGAGCTCACGGCACCACGAGTTCATGACCTGAGCCGGAGTCGGACAGCTAACCGACTAAGCCACTCAGGTGCCCTTCACTTTGTCTTCTAAACTGTATTTTTAAAAATATTTTTTAAAGTTTATTTATTTTGAGAGAGGGAAAGAAAGAGCACATGTGGGGGAAGGGCAGAGAGAAGGAGAGACAGAATCGCAAGCAGGTTCTGCACCATTAACGCAGAGCCCGGTGTGAGGCTTGAGCTCACGAACTGTGAGATCATGACCTGAGCTGAGACCCAGAGTCAGACACGTAACCAGCTGTGCCACCCAGGTGCCCCTAGACTGTATGTTTAAATCAAGGGCTGTAACTCGAGCCGACGCCTGTGATTGCCCTTGTGGCCTTTGCTGTGCCTCAGTGGTTTCTCAGAGACCAGGTTGGCCAATCCACTGGGGCTGCTGCAGGTGCTGCTCTAAGGGATGGTCCCCGAGCCAGTCGTCCTGCTCCCCAGACCCTTCTCTCCGTGAGACTCAAGGGGACAGGCTGAGTGAGGGCGCCCGAGTTAGAGCACAAGCCCAGGGCTCTGGCCATTGGCTGCTCTTCCAAGGGAGGGATCTCCTCACGGGAGCTGAGCAGGGGGAGGAGGAGCCCCAGCGCTCACCATCAGTGGAGGCGGCACAGGTTCCTTTTCAGACTTGTCATTTCTTATGAAGAAATTTTGAATAAAATGGACGATGCCTTGGTCACCCACCTTTTCATATATACGGTAGTGCTGCGCGGATTAGCACGTCAATGTAATCCACAAAAGTACCTTTTGTCTCTGACTCGGCCCAAGGACCACACAGGAGGCTTGGAGCGGCAGAACCAGGAACCTCCTGCAGGTCATCCCCTCTTCTGTATCGACGCCTCCTCCGTCGGAAGAGTAGGGATGGCGCTAGTGAATGACAGACACAGCGCTTCCCTTGTCCACTGATCTGATGGCTGACATTCCTCTTCCCCTTTCCCCCCAGCTTTATTGAAATATAATTGACATACAACATTGTGTAAGCTTAAGGTGTACAGTGTGTCGATTTGACATGTTTATATATTGCAAGATGATGGCCACCATAGCAGTAACTAATGCCCCCACTATGTCACTTAATGACTCTTTTTATTTTTGCAGTGAGAACATTTAAGATCTACTCTCTTTGCAACTCTTAAGTAGGTACAGAAATATAGTACTACTAACTGTAACCACCTTGATGCACCTTAGATCCCCAGAACTTACTGGTCTTATAACTGCAAGTTTATACCCTTGAGCCAACACCATCCCTTCTACCTGGATGTCCCAGAGAGCTCCGTAACCATGGATCGTTACTTTGTGATTGTTGGTTTTGCTACCTGGTGAGCTCCTTAAGGGCAGGGGGCCATGTCTCATTCATCTCTGAGCCACCAGGTCTGGCACACAGATGTATCAGGCTGTCTATGTATTAGGCTGTCTATTGAGTAAATGAAAAAGCAAAAAAAATACTTGGAAGACAAATTGGGACACTTTTTTTATGTTTTGGGATTTTCATTGGCTACTTTTCCTGTGACTTAGTGGTGACGAGATTCTATGTTGGAATCGGAGCTTTCCAGATTTTTTTTTTCCAGATTTCCAGACAGCTGGTCCTTCCATGGCCATTCTGACTGTCACACAAGTCCTCTTCATCCAGTCAACATCCAGCAGATATTTATTGAGCACAACCACACACCAGGCTCTGGGCTAGGATCCCAAACAAGTTCCCCACCCTGGTGGAACTTTCATTATAGCCCAGAGTCCCTCCACCTCACTCCATTCTCAAGATAAATTCCTGGGGCGCCTGGGTGGCTCAGTCGGTTAAGCGCCCGACTTCACCTCAGGTCATGATCTTGTGGTTTGTGAGTTCAAGCCCGGTGTCAGGCTCTCTGCTGCCAGTGTAGAGCCTGCTTCAGATCCTCTGTCTCCCTCACTCTACTCCTCCTCCAGCCTCTCTGTGTCTCTCAAAAAAAGAAATAAACATCAATTAAAAAAAAAGATAAATTCCTAAAGATGTGCTAAATCCCACACAGGCTGAGCCATTCTTTTTTTTTAAATTTTTTTGATGTTTATTTATTTTTGAGACAGAGACAGAGCATGAGTGGGGGAGGGGCAGAGAGAGAGGGAGACACAGAATGTGACGCAGAGGCTAAGCCATTCTTAATCCATTTCTGCAGACACAGCTCATGTACAAATGGGCCCAGCCGAAAATCTGTGGTGAAGATCTCAAGGGCGCCGTGAAACTGCCCGCTTCTGGCGTGAAGACCCGCTGCCCGCCCTGCAACCCAGGCTTTTTCAAAACCAACAACAGCACCTGCGAGCCCTGCCCTTATGGCTCTTACTCCAATGGCTCTGGTAACGTCTTTATCTGCATTCTGTCCGTTCCCACATCACCCACACGGGTGGTCAGCCGAATGTGCATTCTCTCCTTCCGAGGAGGCAGGAAGGACCGGGCCACTCTGTGGACTAAGTTCAGGAGAAGAGAGGGCAGGGCGGGACCTGTCTGTAGGTCAGAGTCACACTTGAGGACGGCCTGCCTTCCTCCCTATTCCAACTGCGAGTGTGACTCAGGCCTGAAGTATCCTCGCAACAGAGGCTTCCAGCCTGCAGCACGGACGCTAACCGAAGGTCTGGGGAGCTGGGACGGCCCGCTTGACACAATCAGACCCATAAGTCAGGCTGCAGAAAGGAGTTGGGAGGATTTGTGCACCTATTCATGTAAAGGCGTTTGCTGATGATAATATGACAGATAATATGAACGGTATGCGTCAGGCTAGGAGATACATTTAAGTTTTGAAATGAAGAATGTGGCGGCAAGTGGGATAGCTGGAGTATTGGAATTAAGGGTCAGAGTGGACGTCCCGAGTTTGCTAAATACATCGTCAGAATGTTTTTGGGTCAACTCGATGTAACCGTGCTGTGGTGCTCAGCATTGCCCTCCTTTGGCTGCCTGCCCTTGTCGCCACTTACTCTGTGTGTCAGCAGCTGGGATAACACGTGACTGTGGCCTCCCTGCTGAAGGTGTGGGTCTCGTGGCTCCCCCAGATTGCACCCACTGCCCAGCCGGGACTGAGCCTGCCGTGGGATTCGAATACAAATGGTGGAACACGTTGCCTTCGAACATGGAAACCACCGTTCTCAGTGGGATCAACTTTGAGTACAAGGGCATGACCGGTGAGTGCGTCCCCACTTCCGGTGAGCTGTCGGCTCCCTGCTCGCCTTCAGGGGCTCCTCCACTTCGCACTCGCGCACGATAGCGATGTCTACAGCAAAAGAGCTAATCATGCCATGCATTCTCTGGAAAGTTCCACTCCTCATGGCCACTCATCCTACCCAAACTCAGTTTTAGAGACAGAGCCAGAACTAGAAACAAGGTGCACACTCCAAAGAGTTTTGCTCCGAGAGTTTCAGAATCTTCAACCAAAGGAGAAGGATAAATACCATGGCTTGGTTGGGGTCGTGGTTCTGGATGCCTCGAAGGACAGTGTTCTCTCAGCTCATGTGTCATCTGGGTGCACGTTTGCCCTTCATCTGAAACCACCGGGGCGGTAACTCTCCCCTCTCCTTTTCCAGGCTGGGAGGTAGCCGGTGATCACATTTATACAGCAGTTGGAGCCTCAGACAATGACTTCATGATTCTCACACTGGTTGTGCCGGGATTCAGGTGAGGAGCACAAAGCCTTCCAGGAGAAGCCCACACCACCTTGGCCACAACTAAGTCCCAGATAGCTTAGAACGTTGTAGAGGAGAGGGCTTCTGGCATGTAGAAGTATGAGTTCAGAATAGAGGGGAGCAATGGCAGTGGTCTGACAAAGGTAGCCTGAATGCTAATACGGCTTCTTAGTTGCTGCCTATGCTGACGGACCTACTGGGGGCGCTCCCTCTCATCTGACCTCCCTCGATTGGCCACATGCTACTCAAATTCTTCCTCCCTGGGGGCGCCTGAATGGCTCCAACTCTTGGTTTCGGCTCAGGTCTCGATCTCATGGTTGGTGGGTTCAGGCCCCACATGGGGCTCTGTGCTGTCAGAGCATAGCCTGGTTGGGATTCTCTCTCTTCTCTGTCTCTGCCCCTCTCCGGCCTGCACACGTGTGCACACACACTCTCTCTTTCAAAATTAATAAATAAACTTTAAAAAATTCATCCTCTTCACGGCATCTAGATAAAATGTTACCAAAACCAAAACAAAACAAAACAAAAAGACCCCAAAAAACCCTTTTAAAAAAGAGAGCCAGAAATGCCCGTAGACAGTTCATCTTTATTTGGGGCAAGAAGACGGAGATGGATTGTTCTCATCGTCATATTGATCCCTGTATCCCAAGGAGACCTAGAACATTGAGCAATTTGTTTGGCATTAAAAAAAAAATACGACAGGCAGTGTGGTACGGTGGAGAGAACACTGGACTGAAGACAGGACACTTGAACTCTGCCACTTACTGGCTTTGTGAACTTGGAAAACTCACCATGCTCCCCCTGTAGGCTTCAGACTCCTCATCTGTAAAACAAGGGGTTTTGACAGTCTGTGATTTTGGACTAACTCAGGTTGAGATGATTCCTCTAGCTCAGTAGTTAGCACCACTGTATAGACGGGAGCTGGGACCGGTGGTCCTTAAGTGGCCAAAGCCAAAAGAAAAACCATAACTGGATTTCCAAAGCCAAAGTGAAATCTTCTGCCCATGTGTACTTTCAGGATGGGGGCAGGGGGACCACCGAAGAGGTTCCCTGTTTCTGGTCTGTCTTCTCCATTACCTTCTTCAAGCTCCCTCCTTTCCATCCCTGGCACAGTGCTCAGCCCACAGTGGTTGCTCAGAAGGTATTCATTTCCCTTCCCTTAATTTACTCTATTCAGAGACGAGCAGTTATATCCCATTTGCAAGGTGAGCAAATATTTTAGGCTTTTGGGGAGATGACATTCCTAAAAGTGCGTATCAATTTGCAAATCTGATTGGTATAGTAAAGTGCTTCCTCAGCTCACCCACTCACTGCCCCCCCCAACCTGCTCCCGTGGGCATGGATCTCTCTTTCCCATAAGAAGGACCAGCCTGAAAACTTGGCTGAAGAGATGACAAATTGAAATACCTGCCATTTGACCCAGGAAAAGCTCCCACCACCCCAGAGAGTAAGCGGCTGAGTGTAGGTAATTTACATCTTATGATGGTGACGCTTCTCAAACCTTGGTTTAGTGCTTATGCATCACCTGGGAATCCTGTTAACATGCAGATTCTGATTCGGTGGGTCTGGGGAGAGGCCTGAGGTTCTGTGCATCGAACGAGCTCAGGTTAAGGTGATATTGCTGGTCCAGGGACCCCACTTTGCAGTGAGGTTATAAGCATTTCACGAGGCACTCGTGCCTTTGGATCTCACCGCAGCGATGGAAGGCAAATAAGAAAGATATTACCACCTTCATTTTACAGATGAGGAAATTACAGTTTGGCTAGGACAAGGTCGCATAGCTAGGTGGCAGAATTGGACTTGATCCATGCTCTTTCCAACACACTCAGAACTCAGACCCTTTGCTGCTGCCTGGGCTCTTCAATAAGCACTGGCCAATCTCCGGAATTGACTTTTAATTTCTGCCCCGTAGACCTCCACAGTCAGTGATGGCAGACACAGAGAATAAAGAGGTGGCCAGGATCACCTTTGTCTTTGAGACCATCTGTTCTGTGAACTGTGAGCTCTACTTCATGGTGGTATGTTTCCCTTTCTTTGTCTGCCGTGTGGGGCTTCCAGGGACTATGGGGAGGGTTGGCTCCCCCCCGCCCCGCCCCATTGTTGCATCAACATAACTGATACCCTGCTTATAGTGACTTCACAGAGGAAGGGCCCAGACAGTCCATCGGGGACTTCACAGTTTAACATGGGTCTGACCAACTGTGATGGCCCCTGGGATGGCAGCGACCTGGGCGTCCTGCCCCCCACCAGCCACCCAGCAATTGTACTGTCTTCACTTGTCTGTCTTGGGTTCAGGGGGTGAATTCTAGGACCAACACTCCCGTGGAGACATGGAAAGGTTCCAAAGGCAAACAGTCCTACACTTTTATCATCGAGGAGAATGCTACCATGAGCTTCACCTGGGCCTTCCAGAGGACGACTTTTCATGAGACAGTAAGCTTTTCCCCTTCTACAGACCCCTGGCTCCCAGGAGAGACCTCTGAGCCAGGACGATTCCTGGCATTAGCTCAAGTATGAGTGTGAGGTCCGGAATCCAAGGGTTAGAAGGATCTTAAGGAGCCAAGCCGAGAACTGCCTATTCCAGCCCCTGAGAAGCACCCAGCCTTGCCCAAATGACTTCCAGGGAAGATGGCACTCTAAGTACTAATACTTTTTTTCCTCTTTCACAAGGAAAGACCTGCTTTTTTCATATAACATTATCCACTGCATATTTCCCCCACAACACTTGTATTTTTATACAACATTTAGAGTGGGGTGGTCTTGGTTTAATGTGACCCAAAATGTACACAAAGAGCTATTATCTAGTGAGTAAAAAAAAAAAAAAAAAAAAAGGATGCTTCCCAGACTTTTGTCAAGTATTACAGGGTAAAGAGGGTTAAGTAGTAATCTGCTATTTCTAGCGAACTCAGTTGCTGCCGGTGTCTCAGGCCTCTGCCCTCTTTCCTTTTGTTTCCAGGGCAGGAAGTACACCAATGATGTCGCCAAGATCTATTCCATCAATGTCACCAACGTCATGGATGGGGTGGCCTCCTACTGCCGTCCCTGTGCCCTGGAAGCCTCAGACTTGGGCTCCTCCTGCACTGCTTGTCCTGCTGGCTACTACATTGATCGGGATTCAGGAACCTGCCACTCCTGCCCCCCAAACACAATCCTGAAAGCCCACCAGCCTTATGGCATCCAGGCCTGTGTGCCCTGTGGTCCAGGGACCAAGAGCAACAAGGTGCCAGCAGTGTGTCACGCATCCTAACATTGGCCCTCTGAATGGACCGCCTCAGAGGGTGCCAGGACCTGGACGGGGTTCTTGAGGGGCCGATACCCAAGCATTCCCTCTAGCTTACTCCCAGGTTAAGTCCTTGAGGACACCCACCTAGGCCGTGACCACAGATGGCAAGTTCTTAGCTGTAGACGTTGGTTTTCAGGATCTAGGCCTCAGTCAAGGACAAGTCTCAGCTTCGAGAGATGGGTTAGGGAATCTGTGACTGTCTGGTCCAGAGGGTTGTGTGGCATCTCTGCAGAGACCTGAAGGGAAGGAACAGGAGCTCGGCTCACATTCAGCCTACTTCAATCCAGACTTTTGTCATGAGAATTTGCCCCCTGTCCTTTGGGAAGGCAACCCCCCTTTGCTGGGACATGCAGTTAACTGGCATTGCTCTCTTTATCTTAGAGATTTTTCTAAAGTAGAAACACAGTACTGTTGCCCGAATGTACTTTCTAAAGCTCAGAAAGTACTATGATAGAAAGCCCTTAGGTGTTCATTAATGCTTTTAAATGAATTTGTATTTTATTGATCACTACCGCATAAACACACAAACATCTGTAAGGCATCGTTTATGCAGTCCACAAATGCTGTTCGGTTTAGCCGTGCAGTAAATGCCACAGTCTGCAGACCACGGGCAGCCTCTGTTGGGCTCCCTAGACTTCGGCCACAGACTTCCTCCCCTGGGGCTCCCTCTGCTGCTATGGGAGGGAATGGCAGCTGTGTGAGGCTGCTGCTGAATGGGGGACCCTAAGACAGAGCGAGGGAAGGGTTTATGGGAACTAAGTCCCCTTTCGAAGCTCAGTGTCCTGCAGAGAACCTGGGAGAGAGGAGGGCAGGGTTCCGTGAGCTTTAAGCAGGGAGGGAGCAAGGCTTGGATTTCCGCTTCTGCCATCCTGAACACCCTTCTTCCAGTTAGCACCTCGTTGTCTTCTGCTTCAAAGCAAGAAGGGCTGCCTTGTGTATCGAGAGAGTTCTAGACCCAGGCCTAGGGACAAGGCTATAAAATCTGACCGAATTCTTTTCAGGAAAACAGTAGATTTGCATTCGTACCTCATGTATGTGCTCATAACCGAACTATGAGATGCACGGGACCCCCCCACCAGCCCATCTCCCTTCTTTTAATGTCCACTCAGTCTGTAGGTCTGCTGCTTCCACCGCTGGGCTGGGCCGGGCCGGGCTGGGCACGACAGCCACCGCTGTCCACTACAGTCTCCTCCAGGCGCTGGCCTCACAGCGGGCCTGATGGACCTTTCCCCCTCAGATCCGCTCACTGTGCTACAACGACTGCACCTTCTCGATCGGCACCCCTACCCGGGTTCTGGACTACAACTTCCTGGCTTTGGCGAAAACCGTGTCTCTGGCCGGAGGGCCAAGCTTCACTTCCAAAGGGCTGAAATACTTCCATCACTTCACCCTCAGTCTGTGTGGAAACCAGGTAAGGCGTACGAGAGCCGATGGCGTCCTGTTGAAAGGGGACACCGATGGGTCAGAGCCAGAGACGGACCCGGGAGCAAAGCCAAAAAACCAGGCAGCAGGAGGCTGAGGAAACAGAAAGGTTTCTAGGTGATTATGATTCTCCCTGAGGACCTTTTCCTCTAAAATCAGATCTTTGGATTAGAAACATTTAGGAAAATAAAGGTGTTCAGGATAAGACGTTCATTTACTCCTACCTGACTTTTATTCTTTCGAAATGAGTATTTAAAAACAGTGCAGGAGGAAGATTTTGTTCCCTTTAAAAAGCAGTCTTCACTAATCATGGAACTTGTTATTTATTTTCTTTTTCTCCCCCCCCTTTTTTTTAATTTAAATTTTAGTTAGTTAACAGACACTGCAATATTGGTTTAAGAGTAGAATCCAGTGATTCATCACTTACGTACAACACCCAGCGCTCATCACAAGTGCCTGCCTTAGTACCCATCACCCGTCTGGCCCGTCCCCCACTCACCTCCGCTGTCCCCCATAGTTTGTTCTCTATCATTTAAAAAATCTCCTGTGGCTTCTTTCCCTGTCTTCTCTTCCCTCCCCTTCCCATATGTTCATCTGTTTTGTTTCTTAAATTCCACATGAGTGAAATCATATGGTATTTGTCTTTCTCTGACTGACTTATTTAGCTTAGCATAATGCCTTCTAGCTCCATCCACATCACTGCAAATGGCAGGGTTTCATTCTTTTTGATGGCTAAGTAATATTCCATTGTGTATATATACCACGGCTTCTTTATTCATTCATCAGTCAATGGACATTTGGACTCTCTCCACAGTTGGCTACTGTTGATAATGCTGCTAAATTATCAAGAATTTGAATCTGTGTTTTTGTATCCTTTGGGTAAACACCGAATAGTGCAATTGCTGGATCGTAGGATTGTTCTATTTTTAATTTCTCGAGGAACCTCCATACTGTTCTCCAGAGTGGCTGCACCAGTTTGCATTCCCACCAGCAGTGCAAGAGGCTTCCCCCGTTATTTATTTTCTAAAGGCTGGATAAAATAAGCCGTAGTTCGTCTCTAAGAACGTTTGCTGACAGTATAAAAGAAAGTTACGTGAAAGGCTTTGCAGGATATCGAAAGAACGTTCCCTGCAGCCATTTTGTGCTGCTGCAGATATCTTGGATCCAAAGTTCAAAGACAGAAACATGAAGGACAATCACGCCACTACTGCACTTAACTAAACACAGACAAGCCAGGATTCGCGGTAGGAGAGTTAGTTTCCAATGTTACAAAATAAAGAGCATCTTGAGCCCGTAGTGCGTGACCTTGTGTGGCGGTGAGGCCTTTACGCGGCACAGCTTTTACCTCCTCCTGTAGCCTGCAAAAAAAAATCGACTTGTGTTTATATAGAGAACAGGCGAAGAAATAAACTAATCAATGTTCTATGGCAATTATGTCTTAAAAAAAAAAAGAAAAGAAAGAAAAGAACTAATCTATGGAAAGTTAGAGACACATGTCTCTATCTTGTCTTTCAAAGTCTTTGAAGAAGTTATAAATGAAGCTTGCAAAGTGAGTTAGTGATAACTCAGGAACTGAGACTGATTAAAGCAAGACCCATGTAGCGAAAGTTTCATTCAGTTAGCTGGGAGGGAGACGAAGATGGGAATTTGGAGAAGATTGCCTTTTTTTCTTTGCTCCTTTTATCTTTCCAGAAACGCTTCCTGTGTGCTGTCACGCTACAGACTGGCAGTTCAGAGACAAAATAACTCTTTGTTTCACCATGATGTGCGGATTTCTTTCTGTTCTCATGTTCCTTATTTCTTACGCCCTAAAAAATAAACTAAGAATCACCAGAGTTAGCAACTGACATAGCTTCGCTTGTAACAAAATTTAGAATATTGAAAATCCTACATTGTAAATGCCTAATACATTACATTTTCAAATTTTTTATTGTTTTATTTATTTTAATTTTTTTAATGTGTATTTATTTTGAAAGAGAGAGAGAGAGACAGAGTGCAAGCAGGGGAGGGGCAGAGAGAGAAGGAGACACAGAATCCGAAGCAGGCTCCAGGCTCTGAGCTGTCTGCATAGAGCCCAATGCGGGGCTTGACCTCACAAACCATGAGATCATGACCTGAGCCAAAAAGTTGGACACTCAACCAGTTGAGCCACCCAGGTGCTCCAGAAAAAATTTTATTAAGTTTAAAATTTTAATCCCAGTGTAGTTAAAATACAGGATTATATTAGTTTCGGGTATATAATACAGTGATTCAACACTCCATCCATCACCCTGTGCTCATCACACGTGCCCTCCTAATCCCCATCACCTATTTACCCCACCCCCCTACCTCCTCTCTGATAACCACCAGTTTGTTCTCTATAGTTAAGAGTCTGTTTCTTGGTTCGCCTCTCTCTCTCTCTCTCTCTCTTTCCCCCCGCTTTGTTGGTTTCTTTTGTTTCTTAAATTCCACATATGAGTGAAGTCATGGGTATTCGTCTTTCTCTGACTGACTTACTTCACTTAGCATTGTACTTTCTAGCTCCAACCATGTAGTGGCAAAAGGCAAAATTTCATTATTTTTTTATGGCCGAACAATATTCCACTGTGTATATATACCGCCATCTTCTTTATCCATTAACGTATCAATGGACACTTGGGCTGCTTCCATAATTTGGCTATGCTGCAATAAACTTAGGGGTGCAGGGGCACGTGGGTGGCTCAGTCGGTTGAGCATCCAATTCTTAATTTTGGTTCTGGTCACAGTTGTGAGATCAAGTCCCACATTGGGCTATACACTGGGTATGGAGCCTGCTTAGAATTCTCTCTCTCTCTCTCTCTCTCTCTCCCTCCCGCTGCCCCTCCCCAACTCACACTCTCATTCTCTCTCTCTCTCAAAATAAATAAATATAAATTAAAAAATATATATTAAACAAATGATTTTAATTTTTTTAAATGTTTGTTTCTGAGAGAGAAACAGAGCGTGAGCAGGGGAGGGGCAGAGAGAGAGAGAGAGGGAGACACAGAGTCTGGAGCAGGCTCCAGGCTCTGAGCTGTCATTACAGAGCCTGATTCGGGGCTCGAACCCATGAACCATGAACCGCGAGATCATGACCTAGGCCAAAGTTGGATGCCTAACCGAATGAGCCACCCAGGCACCCCACAAATGATTTTATATCATCAGACAAATTATATGTTGATATTCCACAATTTTAACATTTTTGCAAGAACAATATCTCAATATTTCCTCTAATACAAAATCTCCAGGAGGAAGGAGTCTTATGCCTACCGTCTTCCAGAGTCCTTTACAGTGAGAGCTGTTACGGAATGTTTATTTCTTGGCATGTTCTCTATTTAAATGCAAGCTTTCTTCTCTTGATACATTTTTAAAAACGGAACAGGTTCTAATTATTTCCAATATGTCCTACCTCAAGGCAGGGAGGGGGTTAGTTAACAGGAGTCTCTGGAAAGTGCTCCCAAGACAAGCACGGTGGAATCCCAGCACTATGGGAGACAGAGGGGGAACGGGGTCAGATGTCCAGATATTTCAGGGAATCGGTTATCTATTTCAGTAGCTATCTAGAAAAGCGGCCAGGGTAAGGTGGGCTGATGGACTAGAGCTCCAAACTGTTTGCCACCATCGGGACACCGCTCATACAAGGTTCCCACGTGACTGCGAGGAAACAAAAAGGCTTGCGACCCCTGGGCCAGGGTTCCAGAAACTAGAACACCTAGGCCTTATTTTTAGCTTAAAAAAAAAAATCTGTCTTATAATTAGATCTGGGGTGAATCATTCCACTGCAGCATACCATCGGAAGGTTGAAATTTCAGACGCGAAAAGGCTGTGCCCTCCTTCCTTTTGGGAGTTCTGGGACCATTCCCTCCTTCCCACCTGTTCCTCCCTATGTCTGCCGACGCAGGGTAAGAAAATGTCTGTGTGTGCTGACAACGTCACTGACCTCCGGATTCCTGAGGGTGAGTCGGGCTTCTCCAAATCCATCACCGCCTACATCTGCCAGGCGGTCATCATCCCCCCGGAGGTGACAGGCTACAAGGCCGGAGTGTCCTCGCAGCCTGTCAGCCTGGCTGACCGACTTGTCGGTGAGTCACCCGGCCGCGCCAGCCTGTGTGGGCTTGTATGTGTGTAAGGGAGAGTGAGGCGACCGGGCTCTGAGGTAAAAAGGCCCCAGATGAGGGACCCGACCTCCCGACCTGTGTTTCCGATTCCATCCTGGGATGCCACGTGCCCCCCGGGGCCTCTGACAAACCTTGGTTCGCCCTTTCATGAGCCGCTCGGGGACGCGATGAGATAGAGGAAGGTTGGATGTTGACAGGCATTGAAAGAATTGAAGTGGTTGCCGGCTCATGCTACTAGCGACAACTAATTAGGAGCTCTGATTTGGCAGGGGTGACAACAGATATGACTCTGGATGGAATCACCTCCCCAGCTGAACTTTTCCACCCGGAGTCCTTGGGAATACCGGACGTGATCTTCTTTTATAGGTGAAGATGAGAGACCAGGCCGATGCGAGGGAAACCTAGGCCCTAGGCCCCGCCACAATTTCTGGTGCATCCCTCTCTCCAGCCACCTACGTATCAAACCAGATCCACCCAGCAATGAGAGCTATAGGCTGGGACTTCACTGATCCCCAGCTCCTAGGGTATTATTGGGGCAGATCTGCCCTGGAGGCAGGGAGAAATACGGGATTATCTGTGGCTGACTTCCCTTCCGGCCTTAGGAGACTCCAGTGTTATGCATATGCTAACCTTTCCGGGACCAGTGCCTTGCCCCATGACCACATCTCCCTGACCCCACTCTCACGGTGTGTAAACCCAGGCCTGTGCACTCCCAAGTCCTGACTTCCCCAGCAAGGGAATTGTTCCTTGTTGACGCCAGTGACTCTCCAAGGGCACAGGTGAGTGATTCATTCCCCTGCGGGGGGTTGGCTTTCTCTGCAGGTCCAATGATGTGACCCAGTCCTGCAGTTCTGGGAGATCGACCACCGTCCGTGTCAGATGCAGTCCACTGAAACCCGCCCCTGGAAGTCTGTCGCTGCCTAGGTAAAGGGGTGTAACAAAAGGTCTCCCTTCTTTGGACTCATTTCGTCCCAAAAGGCAAAGAGAAAACAGTCTGAGAGCCATTCGTGGGCTCTTGGGGACACAGTCATGGCTCCAAACTCTCCATCTTCAGATGTCAGGAATGGGACAGAAGGAAGAATCAAGGCTCCTCTCACGTTCCCATGCCATTATGGGGACAGCGGCGAGGCCAAGTGGGGTTTGGATTCATCTCCTCTTGCTAGCTATGTCATTGTGCATACATTTCTTATCTTCTCCGGGCTTCTTTTTCCTTATCTATAAAATGAGGATAATAAGCTCCCTCAGGGGGTGGTTGTGAACTTGTGGACTTCTCATGGTGTCTGGCATGTACTTGCTATTATTAGGATGAGTAGCAGTTTAAAGAATCCTAGGAATCTCTCTGCAACTAAAAGACCCAATTCTGAGTTTAATAGCGGAGCGCATTAAATCGAGAATTCTGGAACCAATTTGATGACCGTACCCCTCCCCCACCTCCTTTTCTTCCCTAAACCCAACCAACATCTTGAGGGGCACTAGCGTCTTTTTGTGTATATTTTTAAAGTTTATTTTTGAGAGAGAGAGACAGACAGACAGACAGACAGAGTGTGAATGGCGGAGGGCAGAGAGAGAGGGAGACACAGAATCCAAAGCAGGCTCCAGGCTCCGAGCTGTCAGCACAGAGCCTGATGCAGGGCTCGAACCCACGAACTGCGAGATCATGACCTGGGCCGAAGTTGGACATTTAACTGACTGAGCCGCCCAGGTGGAGGGGCACTAGTGTCTTGAGGAAGATGGTTCGGGAAATGTTGCTCTTAAATAAGAGCCGCTCCAGGAGATGGGGAACAAAGCAGGATATTTTGATTTAGCAGTGGTGTCAAAATGTAAGACCGCTCTTCTTGTTATAAACATCACAGTAAAGTACATAACAGATATCCATGACCCGAAGTCTATTCCTGAAACCCACCCCCCAGGAAGCTGTATTAAAGTGGCTTTTTGCAAAATGTCACAAGTCCGTGGAGGGAACGGGAGCCTCTGAAGGATTGGTCACGGCAGCCATGCTAGAGCTCAGACACCTGACGTGAGCTCTGATAATGTCGGCAAAACAAACGGGCAGAGGGTAGAGAGCCCGGTGGCGGCTGGGAAATCGGAGAGCAAGACCTATGCTAAGGACTAGTTGGAAGGATCCTGGTGGGGCTCACGGTTTGGCAAGGAGAGGATGGATCAGGTAAGCCATGAGATGACAGGACTCCCACCAGCCAGCGAGTGAGCGCTCAAGTCTCTTTTCTGCTTCGCTAGCACCTGCTCCGATGGGACCTGCGACGGCTGTAACTTCCACTTCCTGTGGGAGAGCGTGGCCGCTTGTCCGCTCTGCTCCCCTACCGACTACCACGCTATCGTCAGCAGCTGCGTGGCTGGGATCCAGGTGGGTTTCTCTCCTTGGGGACGTCCCCCAAGAGAAGGGAATGTAATCTCTGAGTTCCTTGTTTTTCTCCCCAACAGAAGACTACCTATGTGTGGCGAGAACCAAAGCTGTGTGCAGGTGGCATCTCCCTGCCTGAGCAGAGAGTCACCATCTGCAAAACGATCGATTTCTGGCTGAAAGTGGGCATCTCTGCAGGCACCTGTACTGCCATCCTCCTCACCGTCCTGACCTGTTACTTCTGGAAAAAGAATCAAAAGTACATGAATGGGGTATTGGCCTCTGGGGAAGTATAGGGTTGGATCATTGAAGCAGGAGGAGAACATCTGAGAGTTGAACTCCTGGGGCTGTTCTCTGGAGTTGACCACAGACCCTGTGACTCTGGCCAGAGACTGGTTGAGCCACTCATCCAATGTGTGTGTTGGTTATCCTGACTCCTGAACAGGGATGGTACTGCACGGCAGTCTATAAATGGCTGTTAGATGCTCAGAAGAAAAGCAAAGAGTATCCTAAATCTGTTGTTATTGTTAAGTCAAATAACAACTTTGTGATTCCAATATTTCTGTTAAGCTTTGGGAACACAGAAACAGGCAGCCTGAAGGAAAAAAGATCGCTGAACTGGAAATCAAGATTCCTTAGCTGTACCCCCAGCCCTCACACCATTTTGCTATGCTTCAGTTTCCTTATCTGCGGCTACCTGTTTATAACCCAGCCTCCCTCTCTCCTCCCTCCCTTATTCCACGTTTTGTCATCTTATCTTTCCCATCCCCCGTCTCATAGACTGGAGTACAAGTACTCCAAGCTGGTGATGAATGCCACCCTCAAGGACTGCGACCTGCCAGCAGCCGACAGCTGTGCCATCATGGAAGGCGAGGACGTGGAGGATGACCTCATTTTTACCAGCAAGAAGTCACTCTTTGGGAAGATCAAATCATTTACCTCCAAGGTAAGGAGGCTGGCCAGTGCACTGCGGTCAGCCTGGAGGACTGGCGAAGACACCAGAATGTTCCCACACCATTCAGGGACCACTACTCTGCTCCCCACCCTCCCTACTGTTCTATCCCCCACCCTCAAAATCCTGGCCTCTGCCTTCTGTATTTCCACACCATTACTATTTCCCACGGGGCCCAAGGCTGCTCTTGACCAGGCTCCTTCTCTCCCAACATGCACTCCAGTTGATGAACTGTTTGGGCCTTTTAACTTCCAGAAGGAGTATTGAACCATCCACGTTGTAAGAATCATTCCCTACCCCACCCCCCTTTTTTTTTTTTTTTTTTTGGAGGGTGGGGAAGAGGTGATCTCTAGGATCAACTTCTGATAGAAGCGAGGCTCTCCTTTGACCAGTGGAGGGTGCTGTCCCCTGATGTCTGGGCCTGGTCCTGTGGGGGCTGAGTCAGCAGCTAAGTCTAGACTGCTCACCACTGAGCACTGTGGAGCTGGGAGGGTTGGCTCCGTCTGTTTGGGTGGGTGAGCGGTTTGAAGCTCATAAAGGCAGTACCGCCAACACTGTCGCTGGGTGCGGGGCCAGCAGAGAGCATCCAAGCAACTCCTCCAGGGCCACGGCCCTCTGCAGCCCCACTCTGCCAGAACTCACACCTCACTGCTGCCCCGAACCAGTTCATCAAACAGGTGTGGGTGGGGAGGGTGGTAAGAAGAGAGGAGAGGACCGGAGGGTGGGTGAGGGAAGCAGGGCGGGTAGGTGTTCAGATTGTGGAGTCTCATTCCCTCTGTGCTGACCTATCAGGGGGACTCCCTTGGCCTTTTTAGAAATTGTGTGTGCGTGTGCGCGCACGTGCATGTGGTGCGTGTGTGTGTGTGTGTGTGTGTGTGTGTTTAACCAATGGGAGAACAACTTACCTTGGGACCCCTGAGTGTTTCTGGGCTTTTGGAATTCAGCAAAGATGCAAAGCAGAGGGTTTTAAAGATTTGTCTTATCCTCTGACTTGACTGAAAGGACCAAGAAGAACAGAGGGAATCTTATATCTGTTTCCACAAAGCCACTGGAAGCGGGAATTCCATAAGGGTTCCTCCTGTCACCCTCTTTTCCATTTCTCTCCTTTGTTCCACAAACTTGCCCCCCGTGCAGCAGCCAGCTCCTGTCACCATCTCTCTTTCAGAGGACTCCTGATGGATTTGACTCCGTGCCACTGAAGACATCCTCCGGAGGCCCGGACATGGACCTGTGAGAGGCCCCGCCCTGCCTCCCCTGCCTCCTCACCTTGGCACATCACCTTGCAAGCCTGTGGCGATTTGGGTGCCAGCTTCCTGCTGGAAATCTCTTCATTGTGGCCTTATCAGAAGAAGTTTGAATTTCAGAGATCTGGTTTTTTTTTATAGAGTACCCAAACCCTCCTTTCTGCTTGCCTCAAACCTGTCAAATACACCCACACTTTGTTTGTATATTACTCCCTTGCCTGCATCTTGTTTCCCAAAATGGTCCAGCCTCGCCAGAGCCCTGGCCTCGTCTGCTCATAATTCTTACAGCGCTGGGAGGAAAAGATTTCTCTCTTCTTAAGTATAGAAGCAACGTCCTCTGTCCTCTTGTTTAAGGGCAGAAGCAGCTGGGAGTTTTCTCTGATGATAAGCCCTCAGCTCCTGATCTCTCGAGGAGAGAGGCTGGGTGAGGAGGGCCTGGGCGTTCCCTCCTGGACCCTCGCGGTCACCTGGATTCAGCGCCCCTGGATAACCGACTCAAACTGAGTTTCACGGATAGGCCGAGGGCAAGCTGAGTAAGGCCCGGGCAAGAAAAGGCTCAATAAGCACAAGGGAGGCAAGTTTTGGTTTGTTTTGTTTTTTAAACTAGGTACTTCCTCCCTGTTCCTAAGCGATAAATATTCTCACTGGAGTCAAAGGACAAAGTGCACCAAGAAAATGCCCCGAGCCCTGGTGGCTCTATTCTCCCCCCATTTTTTTTTTTTTAACATCCCATCACCTCCCTGTGACACTAAAGAGAAAAGGTAAGCCCCAAACACAGATGTTCTAGCTTTATTCTCTGCTTGCTTTTACCACAGAGATGACAAACCCTAGCAGTAAGGAAAATGTCCTGTCCTTGAGGGCCCCATTCCTAGAGGCTTGAGCCATGTCACAGAACAGGGGTACCTGATTTTGAAAGAACACAAGGAGGCCAAGGTTTTAATGGGGCCAAACCAGGGGATCCAGCCCACAATAGGATGGACCCGAGGTGGCCAGGATGTCTGCTTCTAAGCTTAACTCACTCATCTGCTCAGCTATGGAATAAACATTTTCTAGGCTGGCCAGAAGACGAGTTGACCGCCAGCCCCTGCTGCAGCCACAGAACCAGTTCAGTCTCCGGGCAGGAAAGACTAGGGGGAGTTGAACAATGTGTTTAGCAAAGGGAACACCTCACACTTTCAAGTCTCTATCCTTCTCTTTCTCCTGTTCTCATTTCCTATGTGTGCTTAAAAAACTAAAAAGACTTCCCAATTTCCGGCAGCATCCCTTTTGAAAGGTGAGTAAAGCGAGTGTCCTCTGTGCCCCGTTTCTCTACTTTTGCGCCAAGTATAATCAATAGACTTCAAGTGACTACAATGGCAAAACCAGTGCAAGAGCTTAAATTCCTGTTTTTTTTCTACGACTGGTGATCCTGCCCCCCTCCTTGTCAGGCTAGCATAACCACCCATCAGTCAAGGGCCCGGTTGCCCATGCTTGTACCCATCTCCTTTTTTGGGTGGCCACTTGGTGCCCAGAGGGTAGGTAGACAATGCAGATGGCATTTCTTTTTTTTTTTTTAATGTTTATTTTTTAGACAGAGAGAGACAGAGCACGAGAGGGGGAGGGGCAGAGAGAGAAGGAGACACAGAATCCGAAGCAGGCTCCAGGCTCTGAGCTGTCAGCGCAGAGCCTGACGTGGGGCTTGAACTCATGGACCACGAGATCATGACCTGAGCCAAAGTGCGATGCTCAACCGACTGAGCCACCCAGGTGCCCCTGCGGATGGCATTTCTAAGTGGTTTGTCTGCCATAAAAACGGTTTGCTGATCTGGGTAGCCGCTGCTGCCCTGGCAGTGATCTTATAAAAGGGTCAGGGAGAGCCAGGCCCTGCTGTCAGGTCGTCCCTTTGGTTTAATAAACCTAGAAACTTTTTTTTTGAGGGGGGGGGTGTCCTCCTCTGATGGGAGTCAGGCTCTCGGACCCTGAAGCAATGTTGGAATCTCCCAACAGATGCAGACAAGTAACGTAGTTCCTGAACTCCAGCCTCCAGTTTTCTGTAGCCTCGGTAACACTCTGGGCATCTGCTTTCCCACTGAATAACTTTCTTTTGTGACAAGAGCCATACAAGGTCCTTAGAGCAGCTTCGAAGCAGTAGGAAGAAGTAAATACTCTGTCGACTCCTTTATTCTGACATCTTGAAACCGAGCGCCCCCGGAGCAACCTCAAACTCCACTGACTCAATGGAGTTATAATGCCGTAAGCATGTGACTAGCACTTAGTGTACCGACTTCCCTGTGTCCTGCCAGGGAGCCCCTGAGTTATGATATTGGGGTCACCTGTGGCTTAGGCATATTAGATATTTTTAAACGGCCCTGTTGAGATATAACTCACGAACCATACAATTGGCTCATTGAAAATGTACAACTCAGTGGATTTCAGTATATTCACAGAATTGTGCGGGCATCGCCATAATCAATTTCAGAAGAGACACTGTTAGATTTTATATGGTAAAAGCGTTTAGCTCTTAAAGGCAATAGTGGTTTGCTGCTGGGGGAGGGGGCGTGGGCTCTGGAGACAAAATGCTTAAATCCCACTTGGTTACCTAGAGTTCTAGAAGACACCAGTAATTCTCATCATGTAGGCATCACCTGATTTGGCTGGGAAAACAAACAAACATTGTGGTGTATTCAAGGACCCGGAGATTTCTTATGCCAACGCAACTTTTTTTTTTTGTCTGACTCTACATTGAAGATAAGACTAACTATATTTATACAACAGAGACTTTGTAACAGATTTTTCAGCTTTGTGAAACCAAATTTTTGTCTCATCGGGACTGCTTGGATTTCCTTTTTATTCTGTATTCCAAGAGTTTGTAGTTTGTTAGGGGATGGCTATTGCATGTCATTTGTTTTTCCTTTTTCCTTGTTTTTTTTTTTTTGGTGAAATAAAAACATACGTTTCAAGTTGTTTTTCTCGAACATGGGTTGGGTAGCTGAATTGAGGGAGTGAGACACGGAAGTGTCTTTGAAGCTTAAACTGCAGATGAGGATGATTCTAAAACCCCGAGTGACTATAACGAGCGTGCTTCAGAGCAATAGGGACCTAGCTAGAGAGGCTCTCAACACCTGTTCAGGAATCAGCCAACAACCAAAGCCTGTTTCCTTGGTAATAAAATGCATCTAATGATGCCTTCAGTCCCCAAATTGGGCTGAGGATCGAAGAGACAACACATAAAACACTTAGCATGTTCCCTCCCTTTCCAGTGCAGTTTTCTCTTTGGCGGCATGGAGGCCAGCCACGGAATAATATATCTATGAAGACAGGTAAAATCCACTGCTTTGGGTGTGACGTGGATTCTCATAGAGCAGATGTGGACAAAATCCTCCAAGACATCAGGACCGACCATTTCCAGTAGGAGCCGGATTTTCCTGCTTCAGTGCTTTCCTTCACTCCAGTTGAGGGCACTTAACCCCCCAAAGAGCTTTCCCTCAGCTGGTTGTTTCCCTCAGACTGAGTTGTACCTGGTTGTGCTGATGGTTTGATATTTACATATCACCCCTGCTTATAAGCATAAAGTCTAAACTAGAGGCAGGCACTATCTGCATTAAAATAGATGGAGAAAAAAAAAAATAAAATAAAATAGATGGAGAAACTGCGTCTCTAGCAGAATTACTCATGTCGCACATAAGTCCCTGCCAGCCTACCTGCCTCTCTGCCAGAGCTGCTTCTACTCTAACCACACAACTTTTAACTGTCCTTTAGAAGCTCTTTCATGCCTCCCTGCCTTGGCCTCTGCCTCTGCCTTCGCCTCTTCCTTTTCACCTGATAGACACCCACCCGGCCTTCAAAATCGCCCCACTGTGAAACTTTCCCTGGCTCACCCACTGGGGACACCTGTAGTGAAGAAACAATGACATGAGAGTACCACAGTGAACTTACATGAAATCAACCACATACTGTGTGGTATCCCAATGCCTCAAACAAACAACGGACATGACCGAGCTCGAAAGTGTGGGGGGAATGTGGGAATGATTTTAAGGGTTTCCCAATCACTGACAAAGAAGTGAAACACACTGTCAGGTTACCAGGCAAGAAGGTACTAACGCCTTGGTCTAAACCTTAAAGACGACAATCCATTGAGAACCAGAGAGCAACAATGCCTATTGAAGAGACAGAAAAACTGACATAGGGCTGCATATACAAACGTTTATGGATAATTTAAGAGCTATTGGAGGAGAATTTGGAATATAAAATAACATCATTTTAGTGCTGAGGTTAACAACCCACAGAAAATGTAATGCCCCAAACCACACAGTGTGGTAGGAGAATGGACACCTCGCTCCAATTCTAACAGAGGGAGAGGTGGGATCAAAGTCCCCCGGAACCTGGCAGCTTGCCCTGACCCGTATTATTTTTAGATGGTTCCTCCTTCATTGTCCAAGGACGGCAACATGAACTTCCTTTGGTACTGTGTCTCTCTGACAGAAGGGAGTGGGCAGCTTCAAGCTGGAGGTGGGGTTGTCCGTTTCTCCTGAAACAGTATGATAAATGTCAGTGTACTGTGAGAACCTAGAAGGGTGGGTGCTGCCACCAGTCTGGGGGGAGGGGTGAATAGTGTATCAGAGACACCTTCCTGGAGGAAGAAGGAATTAGCCAGTTTGGAGGAACAGGAGAGGGTAGGGCAGTTCTAGCTAGAAGCACTTTGGACAAAGGCTCAGAGACCAGAAAGGGGAGCCACAAGTAGCTCAGCACAGGGAATGTGAGGGGGGGAATGCCAAGAGACAAGGAGAACATTTTAGAGAGGCTGGTAGAGGATGGATCATGAAGGGCTCTGACACCTGTTTGGGTATTCTCCTGAGGGCAACAGATAGCCACTGAAGGTTTCCAGCAGGGGAGGGAAAGGGTAGGGCTCGCATGTCCCAACACTGAGAAATCCTCCCTCAGATCCAAGACAAAAAGAGGCACGCAAAGAAGAGGTAAAATGAGGCCCAGGAGAGCCCATCTACGTTAGGCAGCACCCAACTGCTCAAAACCGAGGGCGGCATCTACGGCTGGATGCCCACCCTCTTTTCTTGCTCCTTCCCTGCAGGTACTCATTCCCTCTAGGCTGCCCACTAGCCGCCCAGGACCCCCCAGGCCATATCTCAGCTAGGACTCTACTTCCTGAACCTACCACAAGCTTCTGACCCCTCAGCCTACTCCCCGTAACTCACTCATCTGACAGGGATATAAGCACCTACCGCGTGTAAGGCATGGTGCTAGGTCCCGCGGAGATAAAGATGCACTAAAGGGTCTCCACCCTATAAGAAAAAGCCACATTTTCTAGCCGAGTTCCTGAAGGCTCTGTATTCTGCTAAGGAATACTAACATAGAGACAAACCTAAACATTAGACTATCTTAGAGTCCTACCAGTATTCCGGTTTTGACTCTATTGCTCAATTTCCCTGGGCCTCGGTGTTCCTGTATAGAAGTAAAAGGGGTTGTTTTGCAGTTGGGCATCCCTGAACCCCTGAGTCCTCAGATGCAGCACCCAGTAGCTATTCTCATTATTAAAGCTTAACAGAAACCACACGTCCCTAAGTGGTGTGGCTTTGCATCATCACTCCATAGCTAAAGTATTATGTTGACTTGGTTTTGTGTTAGCTTCTGGCAGTATAGTAACACTGGTTATTTCTTGCTGATTAGAAATTCTAATAGCAGCTGTATGTATCTGATTAGTAAGAAGGGAAAGTGAATTTTTAAAAATCATGTTTGTTACACAAACATATTTCAAAAGGGGGGTGGCGCACGGGTGGCTCAGTGGGTTGAGCATCAGACTTTGGCTCTAGTCATGATCTCACGGTTCGTGGGTTCGAGCCCCGCGTTGGGCTCTGTGCTGACAGCTTAGAGCCTGGAGCCTGCTTCACATTCTGGGTCTCCCTCTCTGCTCCTCTGCCTCTCTCTCTCTCAAAAATAAATATAAAAAAAAATTTTTAAATGGGGGGAACAAGGTGATGCAAAGGTTAGGAGTTATTAGGCTAGCAGTTAGCGAAGATTCACCTCCAGCTCTAAAAATGCTATGATTCTAAGCTGATGAAGTATGCTATTATGTTAATTTGTTATATTTATCAGGTAACAGCATTTTAAAGGAAAATGACTGTGAAATCACAATAAGACTAATGGTGAAAATTCCTAAGGAAATTTGGATAGGACAGAATTTTTTTAAATTAAGTTTATTTTGAGAGAGAGAGAGCAAAGGAAGGGCAGAGAGAGAGGGGGAGACAAAATCCCAAGCAGGCTCCACCCTATCAGCACAGAGCCTGAAGTGGGGCTTGAACTCATGAACCACGAGATCATGACCTGAGCCTAAACCAAGAGTCAGACCCTTAACTGGCTAAACCACCCAGGTGTGGCTGAGGAAGACAGAATTTTAAGATCATCCTTCCAATTACACTGATTGGATTGGCCCAATGGACCTCCTCCCCTAGGCCTGGGCCCCAGGGAAGGCTTAGGAATACCCATCACTATCATGAAATGTAGTAGACAAAACAACACACTTTGGCAGTGACTCACTGACATAGAAGCAGTCAGACCTCTATCAGAAGGTTTCAGAGAACCTAACACTTGGATGACGGTTTTCTTCAGAGATGGCAGCTTCCTACATGTCCTTTACATTGGTTTTATATCTAGCATCCTAGGCAAACTGAACCTAGAGAGGCAAACCCAGACAACCTCTTATTCAAGCCTCCCTCTGGATCTGTACTTGCCAGCTTCACCACTGTCTTCAGCCCTATACTACATCTTAAATTGGCTTGGCAGACACTTCTTGGGAAGCAGAGATAGCAATGCCATATCCTCATCACAGAAGCCCGGCGCACGTGCCATAAGACCAAGAAGGTCTTAGCACAGCTAGCTGTGGGGCATCGGGGTGGTGGGGCTCTAAAGTCTTTGTAGAGGATTTGCATCTTTTCCCAAATCCTCCAAAGAATCTCTTGTTACCAGGAGGGGTTTTTGATAACTTTGGCTCCAATCAGCAACCATAATATTTCACCGTAAAGGCCTGGACATTATTAAAATGAAAATATGGTGAAATCTTTGTTCAAGGACCCGAGATATGACTTCAACACCTTGTACTGCCTTCGAACCTGCTAAATACTTCCCTCTTGTTAAGGTCTCCTCATGTCTCTCTCTCAAATATTTCAATCACACTTTTCCAATCTTGTGGTCCTAAAGGTTGATAACAGGACAATCTGGTTTACTCAATAATCCAGTCAGGGAAGGCATCCTAGCTCTTCAGGCAGGAGAACAGGAATCTTGAGTTGAAGTAACCCAGAGATTGAAACACGTAACCATATGCTTGTCTCAAGATGGAGAAGAGAACAGAAGTTAAGGGAAAGGGTCCAGTCTTAGGAACCATGCTTGTAAGACAAAAACTGGCACCTATTGGAAGGAAGCTCCAGCTTCCAGAAGCCGGAGACCATAATGGCAGGGTTCTGCCTAGACTGAGAATTGCTGTTCAACATGATGAAACTGAGGCACTCGCTTTTATGGGACAATAAGAGACCCTACAATCAGCGCTGAGGAGACCGTGCCAGACAGGGACAAATCCCATGAACCAGACCAGACCTACACACGACCTGAAAAGCCCACACCCAACCACTGCACCTTCGTATCTGCGGCCCACCCTCTGGCACACTTCCTTCCGGCCGAGAGGGGGCGTCTGCGCCCTCCGGCCGCGCCTGCGCGGGGAGGGCGGGTCAACGCGCCGGCGCAGTGCGGCGATCAGTGCTGGATAAGTGGCTGCCGCGGTACGTTCCTCACGTTACTTAGTGTGTCCCGAGAGAAGGAAAGATGGTGCTGGATCTGGATTTGTTTCGGGTAGATAAAGGAGGGGACCCAGACCTCATCCGAGAGACGCAGGAGAAGCGTTTCAAGGACCCAGGATTAGTAGATCAGCTGGTGAAGGCAGACGGCGAGTGGCGACGATGTAAGTACCAAGACGCGCAGGGTGTCCCCCGGTCCTAATAACAACTTCATCTCTCCGATCTCGTTACCGCTCCTGAGGCCACAGCTTCCACCCCTTGTCAGTCCCCTCCTTGGCTGCGGTGACTCCGAGGCTCTCCCTATCCCCCAAAACGCACTGTGTGAGCCGGGACCATCCCACCATTTCCCTCCGCCCGAGCTGTGGGACCTGCCTTCTACGCGTGCTCTGTGCGGATCTCTGGTCGGTCTGGGAAGGAGCATGGCGCGTGCGCATCAGGAGCTGTCAAGCCTTCCTGCGGCAAGCGTAGCCAGAAGAAAGCTAGAGCGGGAGGTTTGGGGCGGGAGGGTCCACTTTCCTAACACCCATCTTTGGTCGCTTTCGCTCCCTTTCTCATCTTCAGCAAGGCCCGAGTGGTCTCCCTCTAATCTGATAGGATCTAAGGCTCCAGCCTGAGACTGAGTCACGTTTGCAGCGTAATAGTTTCAGTCCACCCATATCGGAAGTATTTTGGGACTTCGGCAGCCGCTCCTGGCTTAAAGCAAATATCTCGGAGCTTTTGGGAAGGTCAGCCCCCTGACCTGCAGGCATACCTGTAAGAATCGAGGAAGGACTTTTCCGTAGTAGACCGGACATGGGGAGAGAAGTGCGGTGAGGCAAGAACAAGCTTGTAACTATGGAGGCTGTTTAATTGTGATTTGTGCAAATTTTCCGGAAAGGACGTTTGCAGAGTTGGTCTAGCACCTGGAACTGATCCGGGCATCTTTCGTGAAGCTAAATAAGGCAGAGAACCCTCTGCCTATCAACCTCTGCCTGGATTAGCTGTAGTCACTGATTGGCCGGAAGCTGTCAAGCACATGTGATTCTTTTTTTTTTTTTTTTTTGTCTGATGCAATAGGTCGGCAACCAGCTGAGGGCCAGGTTTTATGACAGCACACTGCTAAGGCACTCGCTGTCCAAAAATGTGGTGGGTTTCTGTTAGGAAAATTGATTTTCCTGAATTTATCAGGGTATAGGGGTAGGAAAAGGGTATATGTTTAACTCCTGTTGTCTGCTTATTCTGTAGTCTCGTTCATTCTAATGCGGTCTTTGCGAGATCCCACCACCCATTCAGATGTAAATCTGAATTTTTGAGTTGCAATGGAATTAAATGGAAGGAAAAAACTAGAGTGGACACTTTTACTGAATCAGAAGTCAGAAGTGTCAGATTTTGTGTCAGTCTGGTTTGTACAGCTGTTAAGTGACTTCGAATGTGTTAGTCTCTTGTCTATAACATACACGTCCACAGGAAATCCTGTCCCTTACTTGAGGAGTGGATATGTGGTGAGGGAAAGAGTTCTTTGGGGACAAGGTTGTGTTTTATTCACCCGTCTGTCCTAGTAGCCAGGTATACATATACATACAGGATATACATATACACTTGTATACATTTAATCCCAGTACCTAGCACTGCACCCGGTTCTTGGTGAGGGCTTGACAGTGGTTTATTGAATTCACGAATAGTTTCTGTGTTCAGGCCACTATGCCCTTCTGTATGAAAAACAATTTATGTAGTTTATTTTCAACACATCAGTTGATTTGATGCTTTCCTACCCGACATCCCTTCCCAATATTTTCTTCGCAGCCAAAAGGAATTCATGAGGTTTCCCAAGTCACTGGCTGCCCAAGTTGGACATTGACAGATCTTATATCGAGGTTCTTTTACATCTGAATCTCAGATCAGAGGTTGGGGTCCTTTTGTTACTGGCTGCAACAAGGACTTGTAACCCAGAGCCACATTAAAAACTCAGATCATGTTCCCTGAATGAGGACGCAGCAGGCTTCACAGGTATACCTATTTGTCCGCCTGTAGACTTGGAAGGTGTGTGGATCATAGATGTCTGATGTAACTTGGAGTCACGGTATCACATTGGAGTTGACCACAACTCTTCTAACTCCAAGGATTCAAACTGTGGTTTCTACTTTTTTAATAAATTAAGAGTAATATGGCAAGGACACATTTGGACATACGATAAGCATTTGTCTCAACTATTACCAAAGCTACTAGATTTCAATGTATCTTGAAATCTGCTACTAATTACAGGAATTCTGTCTAGCCTGTGCAATTCTGCAGGAGATTTCTCTGTACTATCTGCTGAAGTTATTTCCACTTAACCCTACTGCACACACCTTAATCCAGATCCTTCTCATTGGGAGAACTTTCTAACTGCTTTCAGTTTCACTCCAGAGTCCCCTAGCACAGGGCCACATCCAGGACGTGTGATCTTTTTGGAGTTTAAATCTAATGATTTTCCATCCAGGTTTAAGTCTTGCAGTGACGTTCTTACCTTAAGCAGCGGTGTCTGATGGAAATGTAATGTGAGCCACACGTGTGATTGTAAATTTTCTGGTAGTCACTTAAAAAGGGAAAGAAAAACAAGAAATTAAAAATTTTTTAAATTTTATTTTGGAGAGAGTGTGTGCGAGCGGGAAGAGACGGGGGAGAAAGAGAGAGAATCTTAAGCAGGCTCCACACTCAGCAGGGAGTCCGGCACAGGGCTCCATCCCATGACCCTGGGATCGTGACCTAAGCCAAAATCAAGAATTGGTCACTCAACCTACTGAGCCACCCAGGCGCCCCAGGAAATTAATTTTAGTAAGATATTATACTACCCAATATATAAAAAAGTAATGTTCAACATGTAATCTGTATAAAAATTGAGATATTTTACATTCTTTTTTACAAGTCTTCAGAATCCAGTGTGTGTTTTACTTGTACAGTGTATCTCAGTTTGGGCTTGCCATGTTTCATATCCTCAGTAGGCCCATGTCACTAGTGACTACCCTATCAGACAGTGTTCTCCTAAAGCATAAAAATGCAAATTACTTACCGTAATTTACAAAGCCCCACATGTCTTCCTAGCCTCGTCTTCTGTCATTCTCCAACATATGCCCTCCACTCTTTGTTCTAGCCTTGTTATGCTACCTGTATGCTCTTTCACATGTCCCTGATTGTTACCTCTTCCTGGAATATTCCTTACCAGGGTGCCGCCCCCACTCCCATCAGCCCTCTTTGCTAAACCAACTCTGTTCCCATAGCACTACGTCATTTGTTGAGTGTTCTCTGTATCTCATATATCTCGTTGTGGCATTTATATTGTTTTGATATACAACCTTTCTAACCTTATTAATTATTGAGATGTAATATATTGAGTAAACCATGCAGATTTTAATGTGCAGCTTAATGGGCTTTATAAATCTGTATACCTGTGTAACCACCACCCAGATCAAGATCAAAGACATTCACAGCATCCCAGCAGGCTCCTTCATGCTCCTTCCAAAAATACCAGTATTCTGCCGTCTGTCACCATAAATTAATTTTGCCTGATTTTGGACTCGATATAAATGGACTTATACAGTGTATACACTTTTGTATGTGCCTTCTTTCTCTCAAAATTATGTCTACAAGATTATTCCATCTTTTCCTGTGGAGCAGGGGTGGGGTGTTTGGTTCTTTTTCATTGCTGTATAGTACTCCATTATGTAAATATACCAGTCATCATATAGATATACCAATCAGTTCTACTGATGGCCATTTGGATTATTACCAGTTTGAGGGTGCTATGAATAAGGTGCTATGAACATTGGTTTGTGTGTCTTTTGGTAGACATAAGCACTCATTTCTGTTAGGTACATGCCCAGGAGTAGAGTTGCTGAATCATAAGGTAGATACATGTTTACATTTAGTAGATGTTACCAAAGAATTATCAGAAGTAGTCATAGCAGTCAAAACTCCCACCAGCAAAAGAAGAGTGCTAGTTCTACATCCTTGCCCTTAATATTGGCAGTCTTTTTAATTTTAGCCATTCTGGTGGATTTGTAGTGGTGTCTCATTGTGGTTTTAATTTGTGTTTTCCTGATGACTAAAGATATTGAGCACCTATTCATAAACCTGTTAGTACTTGGATAGCCTATCTTAAGAAGTGTCTGTTCAAGGATGTTGACCAATGTTTATTTGATCGGCTGTCTTTTTCGTATTGATTTGTAGGAATTCATTATCCATTCTGGATATGAGACCTTGTCAGATGTATATATTGCACATACTTTCTCCCGGTCGGTGACTTGCCTCTCACTCTTTCAGTCATTTAATGAATAGAAATTAATTTTAACGAAGTCTGATTTATTGAATTCTTTATACTTTATGCTTCCTGTGTTCTGTTTAGGAAGTCTTTTCATATTCCAAGTTCCTGAAGAGATTCTCCAATATTTTTTCTAGAAGTTTTATTACTTTGCCTTTCACACTTAGGTGGATGATTCATCTCACATGGATTTTGGTGTATGGTATGAGATAGAGATCAAGTTCATTTTTTTCCACGTTGCTCCACCTGCTCATGATAAAATGTAGCAAGCTAGGAATAGAAGGAGCTACTTTAATCTGATAATAGGTATTTATCAAAAAACCTATAGTTAACGTTCTTAATGGTGAAGTACTGAATGCTTCTCCCCTGAGGATGGGAACAAGACAGGGGTATCTGCTATCACCACTTCTAATCCACATCATGCTAGAGGTTCTAGATAGGATGATATAAGCCAAGAAAAAGAAATAAAGGATTGGAATAGAATGTCACGACAGATGGTAACTAGATTTACTGTGGTGATCATTTTGCAGTGTATACAGATATCAAATCATTATGTTGTACACTTGAAACTAATATAATGTTATATGTCAATTATACCTCAATAAAAAAGAATTAAAGCTGTTATTATTTTCAGATAATTTGATTGTGTATGCAGCATCTGAACTATTAGAATTAAATTTAGCAAGATCACTATATATAACGTACAGAACAATGATATTTCTCTCTTTTTTTAATTTTTAAAAACATTTTTTATGTTTATTTACTTTTGAGAGAGAGACAGAGCATGAGCAAGGGAGGGGCAGAGAGAGGAGACACAGAATTCGAAGCAGGCTCTGGGCTCTGAGCTGTTCGCACAGAGCCTGACGCAGGGCTCAGACTTATGAACCACGAGATCATTACCTAAACCAAAGTCGGATGTTTAACCGACTGAGCCACCCAGGTGCTCCAACGATATTTCTATATACAAATAATAATTAAAAAGCATCTGATATCTAGAATACTTTCAATAAATGATGTTCAAGATCCCTGCATTGAAAATTACAAAACATTACTGAGAAATTAAGATAATTAAAGATAATGAAGGGATATACTATATTCATTCATCGATACATTCAGCATTGTTATTTTAATAACAATTTTTAATTGTCTTATTTTCTTTTATTTTCAGCACCTAGCATGATAGTTCCTTTTTTATTCCCGGCACTTAACATAGAACCTGGCAAATAGGAGGGACTAAATAAAATTTTTAAAAACTTTTTATGTCAAAATAGTTCCAGATTCACAGGAGTTGCAAAAATAGTAGAAGCAGGTCCTGCGTACCCTTCACCCGGTTTTCCTCAATGATGACATTTAGCACAGCTGGCACAATATTAAAGCCAAGAAATTGACTTTGCTACAATTCACAGACCTTATTCGGATTTCACCAGCTTTGCATGCACTTGTGTGTGTGTGTGCGTGTGTGGTTCTGTGCGACTTCATCCCATGTGTGGGTGTGTATAGCCACCACCGCAGCCAGGACCGAACTGTTCCGTCACCACGGAGATCCCTGTCACTGTAGTCCATGCTCTTTTCCCCTCTCCCCTCCAACCCCGGTGACCACTCTTCCATTCCTATCTCTCTAATCAACGTAAGTGAGTGAGAAAGTAGGTACATCATTTTGTGTTGAAGTTTAGTTCAAGTTCAGCAAAACCTTAAAAAGTAGCTTGCCTAGGTGCTGTCTCATTTCTAGTCGTCATTTCACCTCTCAAAAGCTTGATTTTTGCTGTATTGCTCCTCAGGCTTAGATTTAAGAGGTCCAACTTTTGTTAATTAGACGAATGAACCACAACACCGACACGCTAATTTGGGCCAGAATACCACCTGTAGGCTGATTAGTGAACTGTCTTCCCCAAAAGAAACTAAAGTATAAAAAACTTCCTCTCAAGGCTGCTAGGTGAGATTTATGTCAGAGCAAAGGGAATAACATTAACCATTTCTAGCACAGAGAAGTAGCAAACAAGTTCATGGGACTAGAAACAAGACTGGCCTCTTTCTAGATTCCAGCACATAACACATGATTTCTTTAAATGGATTTTAAGAGAATTGAGCAAGTTAGAGTTACTTGACTTTCTTCCAGGTTTCTCAGATGTGTTACTCCACTGCGGCATCATCCAGCTCTAATTTCAGCCCTAGAAGGGACTTTTCCTTGTCATCAAATGCTGGGGTAATCCGCTTGTCACCACTGTATGCCAACTAAATTGGGGGCTCTAAAGCTGTAAGATTTCACAGCTTCATGAGATCTTTTAGCTCTGCCTGAGGAGCCGTGATTAAGAGAGGGGGTGTTTTAATTATGCGCATGTCTTTGGTATATTCTTGGATTCTTTCTTCTTCAGGCCGATTTCGGGCAGACAACTTGAACAAGCTAAAGAACCTATGCAGCAAGACAATTGGAGAGAAAATGAAGGTGAGAGAACTGGGTAGCAGCCCTGAGAGCTTGAGCAGAGGGGTTTCATCTCGCTCTCGGTTCACACTCATGTAGTGTCTAGCTTAGTACCTAATCCTAGGAGATACTGCAGTTCTTACCAGGGGAAAATATTTTAAACATAAAAGGAGGAAGTGGGGAAGGAAACTAAGAGGCACCTTCAGGGGAAGATGCGTCCATCCTGTGTCTTCAGATGTGTCTGAGTGCTTTCAGGCTGCTGTAACAGAGTACCATAGCTTGGGCGGCTTATAAACAAGGGAAGTTTATTTCTCACAGTTCTGGAGACTGGGAAGTCCAAGATGAAGGGGTTGGCGGATTCCATGTTGGGAAGGACCCGCTTCCGGGTTCATAGACGGCCCTCTTGTCGTTGAGTCCTCACATGATAGAAAGGAGCTCTCTGCGGTCTCTTATAAGGAGGGCACTAATCTCTTTGATGAGGGCTTTGCCTTCATGGTCTAATCTAGTCTGAAAGATCCCACTTCCAAATGTCACACTGGGAATTAGGTTTCAACATAGAGATTTCGGGGAGACACAAACATTCAGTCTGTAGCAAGATAAGATTCTTGCCACATTGCTCATTCGTTGTCTATTTTGTTCTTATAATAAGAATATAAATTCCACCAGTAACCTTGTCATTTTTAAAAAAAATTTTTTGTTTATTTGTTTTCGAGAGTGGGGAGGGGCAGAGAGTGGGAGACACAGAAACCGAAGCAGGCTTCAGGCTTTGAGCTGTCGGCACAGCCCGATGCAGGGCTCGAACTCATGAACCGCGAACCGCAAGATCGTGACCTGAGCCAAAGTCGGCCACCTAACCGACTGAGCCACCCAGGCGCCCCTTGTCGAGGCGCCAACCTACAGTGCCAGAAAGGTTTCCTTCTGGTGGACTCGAGATTCTTGTCTCAGGGTAGTCGTGCTGTTTAGTGAAAAGAGCACAGACAAGGAGTTCAGATCCTGGATTACTGGCTGTGTGGCTTCAGGCAAGTGCACTTCTGAGCTTTGGTTTTCTCATCTGTGAAATGTCAATGCGAACATTCGCCTACAGAACAGAATTGGAAGAACTATAGTTTTTAAATGTGGAGAACCTGGCACAATGCCCACAGCATTGTAGTTATTCAGCAATTGCAAGTAACAGCAGAGAGCAGGTAGTTACTGGCCTTCATCCAAAAACTCCTTCCTTGCTTCAAGAATGTTTGTTAAGTTTCAGCTTGGGCTTACTTTGGTATCCAGAATAGTTCATGTTTTCAGTCTTTCTTCAAAAATCTCCTCGGGGCATCTGGGTGGCTCAGTGGGTTGAATGTCCGACTTCGGCTCAGGTCATGATCTCACAGTTTGTGCATCCAAGCCCCACATCCGGCTCTGTGCTGACAGCTTGGAGCCTGGAGCCTGCTTTGGATTCTGTGCCTCCCTCTCTCTCTGCCCCTCCCCTGCTCATGCTCAAGCACTCTCTCTCTCAAAAATAAATAAAAATTTTTTAAAAATTTTTAAAAAATGAAAGATTTTCTCAAAAAAAAAGTCCCTCTATCCCCTTAATCATTAAAAAAATTTTTTTTTGTTTTCTTTTCTTTTTGAGAGAGAGAACACAAATGAGGGAGGGGCAGAGAGAGAGAGGGAGACACAGAATCCGAAGCAGCTCCAGGCTCTGAGCTGCCAGCACAGAGCCCAACGCGGGGCTCAAACTCAACAGAGTAAGATCCTGACCTGAGCTGAAGTCGGATGCTTAACCGACTAAGCCACCCACACGCCCCATCCCCTTAATCATATTTAAAAAACATTAACTGCTCCCTAAAATGTGTCTCATTTGTAAGTCGTAAACCTTTAAACTAAACCAAAACATTATAAAATTTTGGAGCCCGAGCTAGTAGAGAGCGTAACATACAGAGTCCTTCGGGATTCCAGCACCTTATACTTCATGATAATCTGAAGCCTTCTCTCTAACAGTCTCTTGGTACGCTTTCAGCTTGTGACTGGCTGTGGAAATTGATATTGATAATCATATAGTTTTCTTCCTTTGGGACTCATAATGCTTAATCATTTGCATGTCAGAGGGCCCATAATTATGTTAATTCCAGTGTATGCTCCTGTCTGTATTCTTTGGGGCGGATGTATAGTGTCAGCCAAGTGTTAGCAGATGCAAGTGTTTTCATTTGCAGATGCATTCTTAGACCCCTTTACCGTAGCCCCTTCGCTGTGTTCTCCCTCACTGTCCATTAGCAGTGCTTTAACTTGTATAGTGCATGAAAGCATTCAAAACCCTTTTATGTACCTCTCATTTTGGTTTTGATCTTTGCTGCAAACTTGGAGTAGAGGTAGCTTATTGGTCAAACCTTATTAAAAGGCTAAGAGAATAAGCTTAGGAAATTAAGGGGCTTTCCTAAAATCACATAAATTAGTTGCAGGGTCAGAACTTGAACTTGGAACTTGAATTTGCTGCCTGGAGGAATTATCAGACAGCAAAGGAGCCTCAGCCGATCTTGGCAATTAGAGATGGAAAGCCTTGAGATTCGAGACCATTTTTTCCTACCTCATTAGTCTATGCTTATTCTTAACAAGACCCATTCTGGTATTTTTAGACTTTTGCCACTTTTTTTTTTTAATGTTTGTTTATTTTTGAGAGAGAGACAGAGTGACAGTGGGGCAGAGACAGAGAGGGAGACACAGAATCCGAAGCAGGCTCCAGGCTGTGAGCTGTCAGCACAGAGCCCGATGCGGGGCTGGAACCCACAAACCGCAAGATCATGACCTGAGCCAAAGTCGGACACTAAACCGACTGAGCCACCAAGGCGCCTCTGGACTTTTGCCACTTTTAAGAGGAGTTTGCTTGAGTCCCTGAAGGGTGTGAGTTATGGTTAGCATCCTGGCTTCTCACTTTGGTATATGTGATTGTGTAATAAATCTATAGGATTTCTGTGCTTTACCCTCAGAGGATTTGGTTCTTTCTTATGACTCAGTTTTGTGCAGTGGTATGTGAGGTCATAGAAATCTATAACTGCCTATCGTTTTATGTATAGAATTTTAAAAAGTCTTTAGGACATTGTACATAATTTATACTTGCAAAGCAGGCTCTGAATCTCACCTTGTCTTTATGTAAGTTTTGCTGAGGTCTTATATACCTTGTAATAATGGCCTGTGATAATTTTCTTTAACTCCTTTTATTTTTTTAAAGTTTATTTATTTTGAGAGACAGAGTGAGCGGGGGAGGGGACAAGAGTGAGGGAGAGAGAATCCCAAGCAGGCTCTGTGCTGTCAGGGGTGGGGGAGCCAGATGCAGGGCTCAAACTCACGAATCGTGAGATTATGACCTGAGCCAAAACCAAGAGTCAGACACTTAACTGACTGAGCTGCCCAGGTGCCCTTTACTCCTTTTAATTTGGGAAGAATTTGACTCCTAAAATTATCTTCTCCACGGCTCTGGGCAATGATTGGAAATGATTTGGCAGAATATCATAAAGACCGGGAGAAGAGAAACCGGAGAGGAGAAAATCTAGCCCTGGGTATATTCTGCAGTTTCGCCATGCCGCGTTGATTGCTTTAAACTTAGTTTCAGGGGCTCCCGGGTGGCTCAGTCGGTTGAGCGTCCGACCTCGGCTCACGTCACGATCTCACGGTCTGTGAGTTTGAGCCCCACATCGGGCTCTGTGCTGACAGCTCGGAGCCTGGAGCTTGCTTCGTTTTCTGTGTCTCCCTCTCTCTGCCCCTTCCCCACTTGCACTCTGTCTCTCAAAAATAAAGACATTAAAATAAACAAACAAACATAGTTCCAGATTTGATGACTTCTCCTTAAAATTTTTGTTTTCCTTGGCATCCTAATATTCTACCATCACACCCATTTTTCCCCTCTAGCCTCAGTGCTCAGCGCTGGGCTTGTTCTTAGCAAGTTGGCCAGGATTCACAGACTCACACGCCGGCGCCTGCGCCAGCACCGAGCGGCTGTGTGAGCGCTTCCACACATTCTCGGTGCCCGTAACCAGTCTGCGTCCAGGGCAGACCTCCTCCTCACGTTCTCGTGGACGTCAGCCCTCTGACCCCGATGGCCTAATTGATCTGGCCAGCATCCAAGAGCTGGAGAGTGGCAGGATAAGGACTGAAACAATTCTCACTTCAGGTTTACTAATTTTTCCTCTCGTGTGTTGCAGCGTTTAGATTAGTTTATATATTAATTTGGCGGGTGCTTCTAAAACTATGTCAGAATTTTTCTTTTATTTAATGCATTGTTTCGTTTTGTTGTCCCTGCAGAAAAAAGAGCCAGTCGGAGATGAGTCCATTCCGGAGGATGTGTTAAATCTCGATGACCTCACTGCAGACGCTTTAGCTGTAAGTTACCGTCCTTTCCTTTTCTAGGCTGGATTTCTGTTCTTTCATCGTAACTTTATCCCAGACAGGCAAGCGCTGGCACTCCGCCCCACACGGCATTGTGGCACCCCGGAATGGGGGCAGCGGGAAGTGGCCCCGTCCGCTCTTGTGCTCTCCACCTGAGTGTTTGTTACATCGCAGAGATGGAGACAGATGGAGCGGAAAAGTCGAGAGTAGGAAGAAGAAAAAGAAGGCACTGAACTGTTTCACTGATAGAACTCCGTTTTCACAAGTCAAGGAATTTTTCAATTTGCCGAAATTCAGTAAATATTCCCAACTGTGAACCTAGAGGAGTAATTTTCAAGTTTTTTAGTCACCGAACCTTTTCTTAAAACCTGTAACACAAAAGCATAGCAAGGGAATAAATACACAAAAGTGAAGTCGCTGTACTTGAAGGGCTAGGTTGAGGGTGCTATTCCCGCCCAGCCCAACCTGCTAAGGGCTCCCCCAGCCCTGAGAAATCAGTAGTTTGAAACACTTGCGAGAAGGAATACAAAATAAGCTGAAGACGGGGTCTCTTGCTCCCAATAAATTTATAATCTTTCTAGGGAACAGTTAGATGTAGTACATAAGAGTGCTAAGTTGTTTTAATCAGGAATATTGGGAAGTAGAGTTTTTTGTTTTGTTTTGTTTTTTAATTTTTTTTAATGTTTATTGATTTTTGAGAGAGACAGTGTGGGCAGGAGAAGAGCAGAGAGAGGGGGAGACACAGAATCCAAAGCAGGCTCCAGGCTCTGAGCTGTCAGCACAGAGCCCAATACGGGGCTCAAAGGGCCAAAGTCAGATGCTTAACTGACTGAGCCACCCAGGTGCCCCTACAAGTTTTTTTTTTTGTTAATGTTTATTTATTTTAGAGAGAGAGAGAGAGAGCAGCAGCAGGGGAGGGGCAGAGAGAGAGGGAGACACAGAGCCCAACACAAGACTCGAACTCACGATCTGTGAGATCATGACCTGAGCAGACGTCAGACGCTCGACTGACTGAGCCGCCCAGGCGCCCCTGGAAAGTACAAGTTAAGGGAAAGAGCTCTTAAAAGAGCTACAATATTAAAACCCCTGAGATCTATTGAAACGAGAAGAATAGCCAGAATTTATCCATCTCTGCCTTAGGTACCCCGAAAGAAAATGCCAGTGAATTTTTAAGGGCAAGACTTTGCATGTGTGTAATAAATTTCGGTTCTTTGAAAGCCTTCATTGTTAATTTTTAAACTGCTGTCACAAGGGTTGTCATTGGAGCACAGTAAGTAGGGCAGCAGAATCTTATTCCTCCTGTATCCCTGACCTGCTGTGGCCTGGGTCCTGGCCCGGCCTGTTCATCTACAGAACCTGAAAGTCTCACAAATCAAAAAAGTCCGACTCCTCATCGATGAAGCCATCCTGAAATGCGATGCCGAGCGGGTAAAGCTGGAGGCAGAGCGGTTTGAGAACCTCCGAGAGATCGGGAACCTTCTGCATCCCTCTGTGCCCATCAGCAATGATGAGGTAGGTGTGGGTGCCGCAGCGGGCGGCTGCCTGCGCTGCTGCCTCCGTCGGGGAAGGGGCGGGGTGGGAGGGGGACAGGGAACCGCCGGCACTCTGGGTATAAAAGGCCTTGTGTCAGAAGCTGGCTCTTTGTAATATTCGCTCTGCCCACCAATGGAGAATTGAAAGAGTCAGATCCTTGCCTGATTGGGAAGTGGCGGAGACAGCAGGTAGGAGGAGACTCCTGGCACAGAAATCCCTTCTAAATCGGGCTGCTGTCCTCCGCTGCGTGTTGCCCATGGTAGCGGCGGGTCCTGTGGGAGGGATCTGCTAAATCAACCTCACCCCTCACCCACACCCTGCTGAGAGGCTGCAGGTTGAAGGGAAATCTGCATGATAAAAGTTTCCTGCTGAGTGGGAGCTTCCCCAGCACAAAGCTGCTCTGAGCCCAGCCTTTGTTCCCCGACACCCCAGCCGTGGCTAGGCCCATCTGTGCCTCTTTCATTCATTCCCTGGTGAACGAGCGTTAAACTCACTGCTGCCTGGGGTGGGAGACTCTGGAGGTCAGGGCCCTGAACCCGCCCTCCTGTGGCCCCGGGGCCAATGAGAGCCTGTTAAAAAAAAAAATCTACATTCTCAGCTGCACCCCAGGCGATGCTGATTGGGGGGAGGGGGTTGTCCTGTTGCAGGATTTTCAAGGAGTCCTTTAAAAGGGCAAAAAAACGTGAGAAAAAGACCTTTTAGAAATTCATGATTTCAGTTCCATGGCTAGAATCGCTTCTAGGAATTTGTGAATTATTACTTCTCTAGTGAGCACAAATTCTCTAGCAAATTCCCTTCCTTAGTTTCTGTACACGCCGATCAAAGCCTAGCGTCTGAGTTCAGCGGTAGGTTCGCAAAGCTCTGGGTTGTTCTTGGCGTGGCGTTCGGAAAGGCGGAGGCTGTGGGGTTCAGTGATCGCGCATCTTCCTCTCCTGTCCTGATTCCTCAGGATGCGGATAACAAAGTCGAGAGGATCTGGGGCGACTGTGCGGTCAGGAAGAAGTACTCTCACGTGGACCTGGTGGTGATGGTAGATGGTTTCGAAGGCGAAAAGGGGGCCGTGGTGGCTGGAAGTCGAGGGTACTTCCTGAAGGTAAGAGTCAGGAACCCGTGGCGGCGAGATTATAAAAAAGGAGCTAAAAAAAAAAATAAAATACGTGCAGAAAACATAACCTCCTTAAAGAAGCCCACACATCCAGCACTGGTTCTTGCCTTTCTTGCGCACACTCACTGGCAGTCAGATGCAGTTCTCTTTCTGAGGCAGGAAAGAATTCCCCAGAACAAAAGTCGCTAAGTGACCCTCTGGTAGGAATATACGTGGCACTGACTGAATCACCACAGTCTGCCTTTAAGGAGCTTAGTGTGCTTGGATAGTCAGACAAGTAACAGAGAGCCCACTCCAATGAGTGCTGGGGTGTGAACAGGCCCAGAGGGCTATGAGACCGGTAGGTAGAGGCCACAAACCCAGGTTCGTGGGGACAGAGGGCAGATAAATTCAGGGAAGACTTCCAGAAGGACATGGGAAAATAATTTTGGAGATGCTGTACTTATATACACATACATAACTACGCTCTGCAGACACACCAGTCCAGCGTTGTGAGCGTTAGCCCTCCCGTGCACCCTGGGCGAAGAATCCTTTTTGCCTCGCTCTGCTTCTCCTTACGGTGTGCCTAGATGATGTGCCGGGCATTGGTGTTAAGAAAGAATCTCCCAGGTCAACTGTTGGGGTTCCTGGTCTTTGCCGGCCTCCTGTGTGCCCCTAGTTGCTTCTGAGTGTAGGTTCTAGCAGATAAACATGATGGCGACAGAACCCAATCACAGTGCCATGTCTCTGCTCCTTTAGGGGGTCCTGGTATTCCTGGAACAGGCGCTCATCCAGTATGCCCTTCGCACCTTGGGGAGTCGGGGCTACACTCCCATTTATACCCCCTTTTTCATGAGGAAGGAGGTCATGCAGGAAGTGGCACAGCTCAGCCAGTTTGACGAAGAGCTGTATAAGGTGAGTAAGCCTGGGGCAATGTGGCAGAATGACTTCAATTATGAAGTTTAACCTCAAAGATACAGAGCAGGGCGGACCAGTAGAACTTGCTGCGGTGATGGAAATATTCTGTATGCTGGCTGTTGAGCACTTAAAATGTGGCTAGTACAACTAAATTTTAATCGGTATTCATTTTACCTTAAATAGTTACATGTGGCTAGTCCATACTGGACAGTGCATACTTAGAGTGTGTATTACCTTTCCCCAGATCATCTGTATGGCTTCCCTAAGTTGAGCATACTTTAACACCATTGGCTTTGAAAAGAAGCACATTTTTTGAGTGCTGGGACAAAAGAAAATTATAGAAGTGGCTGATCTTCCCATATGCTCCTAGTTCCTAACCCCAGACATGTTTTCCTTGGGATGGATGTGGCTTCCAGGTTGTGACTCTTTCCCACCCATGGACCATCTCAGGGAGAGCCAGAGTTATTCGGGTGGAGAGTCAGAGGGTCGTTCCGAGGAGCTGACGCTAAGACCAGCTGGGGCCCCTGCAGTCTGCCTAGCACTCCGAATTTCTAGAGTGTCTCTGCCAACAGCTGCCCCTTGTAGCACAGTCCACTTAGGCTTGTCCCCCGCCCCCCTTCTGTGAGAAGGGGGCGACCTTGCTCCTGTTGGGAAGGAGGTAGACAATGCTCTTGGGCTCACTTGACTTATCCTAGGTAGAGAGGAGTTTAATAGTTAGCACTGCTTCCCACCAGGTCCTGTTGATGAGTTCTAGTGAGGCTTTCATTCAAGATGCAGTGGGAAGCAGAATGTTTTCTAAACCCTGATCATCAGTGTAACCTTGATGCCCTCTTTCTTTCTTTTAATTTTTTTAAGTGTTTATTTTTGATAGCGCGTGTGCGCACATAAGTGGGGGAGGAGCAGAGGGAGAGAGGGACAGAGGATCCGAAGCAGGCTCTGTGCCAACAGCAGAGAGCCCAGCACGGGGCTCGCACTCACAAACTATGAGTTCATGACCCGAACTGAAGTCGGACACTTAACCCAGGGGCCCCTTCCCTTTCTTGCTTGCTTTTAATGAAGAGAGGAATGTGTTCACATATCGGCTGAAACCGGTTTTCTCTTTCTTTTTTTCCTCATCTCAACCCCAAGATTGGCTAGTCACTAACAGAGCTTTAGAAGGCTGCCCTGCAGGTAACACCAGGGAGAAGCTTCTGTGGAGGGTCATGAGAGACACTAGGTGCAGGCGCCCCATGTGTCCTGCATTCTCCCTCCCTCGCTTTTCTGGATGCTTCTCGGACCCACGTGCGGGGAGAGTCACGGGTCGGTAGTGAGAGTGCGGGCTGGCACTTCTTGCCTAATAACCTCGGTTTGTGAATTCTCTGGAGCGGAACTCCCGGCGGTGACGGGACTGTTCTGGGTCTGCTCTCCAGCGCCAGCCGCGTGTGGCTAGTGCGAGCCGAGGAACTAAATTTTAATTTAACTTAAATAGCCGGAGGTGACTCGTGGCTCTCCTGTATTAGACTGCACGGCTCTGGAGCCTTCCTCCATGGTATGTGGGTAGCCTCACGAGAGGCTAAATTCCCACGGTCAAGTAGCGACATAGTCTTCCCGGTCCCCCAGCGCCGACCCAGGGGAAGTTTCCTCCCTCTTTTTTAAAAATTAAAGTAATACCACATGACAAAATTTGGAAATGATGGGAGGAATCATCATCTTTTCCAATTCCTAACACAACAGTTGACATTTTTAATATCCTTGTGGGGGCTTTTTTCATACATCTGTCATTTTCCACTACTTCTAATCACATTGTATATAGATCGCCTCAGCATTACATTACAATCATTTTTCAGTGTTACTTCGTGGTCTTCATAACCATCGTTTTTTCAAGGTTCCATAACATTACTTGGCTGTGCTGTAGAATTGTTGGCTCTTCCCTTGTTGAAATATTTAGGGGGCTTCCTTTTTTGCCATCAGTAAGTCATGATGAACAATGAACTTTGTCCTGTTTTTACCTTTTTTTCTTCTGTATTACTTTCTTCCGCTGAATACCAAAGTGGTTCTTTAAGGAGTATAATCCTAGACCAACTCGTAAGCACCCAGAAAGCAGAGCCCGGGTCTCCTTTTGCCCAGCAGTGGTAAACTTGGCACTTAGTAAACACCTAACAAACATTCGTCGAGTGGATTCATTTATATCGCTACCAGCGCAGCCAACCATCACTGGCCACTATAGGTTATTTGTAAACGTCTCATTTATTAGATAAGTAAAAAAATATCAGAATATTTTTATCTCCTTTTAATTTGCATTTCTTTGATCTCTGCTAGGGATCCCATTTTGGAGTGACCCCGATCCCACCTTTGTCTTTTTAGCTTGCCCTTCTCACTTCCAGGCAGGGACTGAAGACGGTTCTCCCCGTCCCGTGTCTCATCCTTCACATCTTCCCTGGGGTTTCTTGCTCTAGCTGAGGTCCTCACCCCTCACTCTTAACTAGTAGAGGTCCCTCCTCCTCCAGGTGATTGGCAAAGGCAGTGAAAAGTCGGATGACAACTCCTACGATGAGAAATACCTCATCGCCACGTCAGAGCAGCCCATCGCTGCTCTGCACCGGGACGAGTGGCTGCGGCCGGAGGACCTGCCAATCAAGTATGCCGGCCTGTCCACCTGCTTTCGCCAGGAGGTGGGCTCCCACGGCCGAGACACTCGAGGCATCTTTCGAGTCCATCAGTTTGAGAAGGTGAGTGGTCAGGTCGGGGTGAGGAGTGGGGCCTTTTCCTGCATGTCTCCAGGGTGGGTAGAGGAGAGGCGGATACCTGTTGCTGGGACCCGCCCCTGCCCCGCTCCTCCCTCTCGCCGCCTACATCCGTCTCTGCCTGAGAAGCGTCTCTGCCTGAGAAGCGGGTGCCGGCGTGACTGGGAGCAGACTCTGGAATCAGGCCGCCCGAGTCCCGGCGCCAGCTCCAGCACTTAGCAGCCATGTAACCTCGAATGAGCTGGTTCTCCTCTCTCTGCTCAGGTTCCTCCTCTGCAAAAGGAGGATCATAATAGCTGTCCCTCGTTAGGCCTGCTGCGAGGATTCAGCTAGTGGAAGGGGATAAAGTACTTAGAACAGTACCTGGCGTGCACAGGGCAAGGGCTCCACGGAGCATTGGTTCTTGCCGCCCCAGTCCAGGCCAGCGCCGGCCTCGGGTGGGGCCCCGGCCTCGCCTGACTCCCAGGGATGTGGGGAGAGGTCTTCAGCGCAAGGATATCTCCCACTTCAGTCCCTTAATTTATTCACCCTGTCCCGTCGTCGCGGTCTCCTTGGGTCCCCCTCTTCAGATTGAACAGTTTGTCTACTCGTCGCCACACGACAACAAGTCATGGGAGATGTTCGAAGAGATGATCGCGACCGCAGAGGACTTCTACCAGTCTTTGGGGATCCCTTACCACATCGTGAACATTGTCTCAGGTACCGGCCTCCCTCTCCCGCACCCCACAAACACCACCCTTGCCAGCGGAGCCGCCACACAGAGCAAATAGCTCACGATCCAATTAACTGCCCACATTAATTAAAATCTCACACTCTTCTCACTTGGGAGTATTTGGCGGTAAGAATATCTGGGCGTGATTTCACTTCTGGGGAGAGGATGTGAATTAAGGAATTCTGCAGGTTTGCTAAAGGTCAGTCTTTTGAAATCCCATCCCTCCTTCATGAATTCTAGGGGTTTTCCCTTACAGGTTCTTTGAATCATGCTGCCAGTAAGAAGCTTGACCTGGAGGCCTGGTTTCCGGGCTCGGGAGCCTTCCGTGAGTTAGTCTCCTGTTCTAACTGCACAGACTATCAGGCTCGCCGGCTCCGAATCCGATACGGGCAAACCAAGAAGATGATGGACAAGGTAGGTGGCCCCCGGGGAGGCAGGAAACAGGGCCTTATGCAAAACAGGTCCGTCTTACTTCTCGGTCTTTGGAGTACGGGGAAATCTGGGCTCCTCAGTCTAGACCAAAAAGGGAATCTGAAAGTGACTTCTGCTGAATCAGGACTGAGTCTATGTATGTATGTATGTAGTTTTAAGTTTATTTATTGTGAGAGAGAGAGAGTGTGCGTGCATAGGGGAGGGGCAGAGAGGGAAAGGAGAGAATCCCAAGCAGGCTCCATGCTGTCCGTGCGGAGCCCGATGCGGAGCTCAGTCTCCTGAACAGAACTGTGAGATCATGACCTGAGATCAACAGTCAGACACAACTGGCTGAGCCACCCAGGCGCCCCAGAACCGAGTCCTTTAAAAAAAGTGTTTTTTTTAATGTTTATTTTTGAGAGAGAGACACAGCAGGAGAGAGGCAGACACAGAATCTGAAGCAGGCTCCAGGCTCTGTACTGTCAGCCCAGGGCCCCACACAGGGCTCGAACCCATGAACTATGAGATCATGGCCTGAGTGAGGTTGGACACTTAACCAACTGAGCCACCCAGGTGCCCCGAATCCCTTTAGATAGAAACCTGAATCTAGCTCTATTCTACAAGGTAACTCTAGCTTTTCTCTTTTGGGCTTTGTTTTCTGTGACTCCAGATAAACGATAATCCCCATTTGTCTACAGAAAACAAGTTGAAGGCAGTGTCTTCTCTCCCAGGGTTTATAAGCTTATCTCTTCAAACCCAATTCTCAGGCCCTAATCTTTTCCAAGTCAGGGACTTGAAAGGGGTTAAAAGGAGAGGTACCATGGTAGTTTCCTCCTCCCTTCAAAGGGCCCAGTTCCTCCATTTGCTGGGACCTACTACTTGTCACTCATGGAGACATGAGGAATCTTCCTGGAGTTACCTAATAGGCAGTAAATACTAAACAGAATTCAAATCCAGGAAAAGATCAGTGATGATTTTGGTTTGGAAGGTTACAGTGGGGAGTCTGGCTGAGTGGGTGGTTCCTGGTCAGAAGTAAGACCAGGCCGAGTTTCGTGTTCCCTGCGGGGACCCTGTCTTCACAGGTGGAGTTTGTCCACATGCTCAATGCCACCATGTGCGCCACCACCCGCACCATCTGCGCCATCCTGGAGAACTACCAGACAGAGAAGGGCATTGTCGTGCCCGAGAAACTGAAGGAGTTCATGCCGCCAGGTAAGACTCCCTGCCCGGCCCTCTTCCTCCTTGTCCGTCTTCACGCTCTTCTGCATGGCCAGCCCCTTTCAGAATGTACCAGCTTTTCTTGTTCAGAAACAGTCCCCAAACTCTGCCCGTCCTCTGGTGCTGGGCGTCACAGGGGGAAAAGTGGAGAGAGTAGCCAGTACAGGTATGACGTTCTCTGTTCAAGTGCAGCTAAAATTCAGACTGGGCAAGAAGAGAATTAATGAGACCAGTTTCCATCATGGGTGCCCTCTGTTCACAGGGGTCATCATCTTGTGGAACCCTCCCCAGAGGTCCTTGGGCTCTGACTCCTGAGAATCAATAGCTTATTTGGCTCTCTCCTTCCAGGTCTCCAAGAACTGATTCCTTTTGTGAAGCCTGCCCCCATCGACCAGGAGCCATCGAAGAAGCAGAAGAAGCAGCATGAGGGCAGCAAAAAGAAAGGGGCGGCAAGAGATGTCCCCCTAGAAAGCCGGCTGCAGAACATGGAGGTCACCGATTCTTGAACATTCCTTCCTCCCGGGTTGTCAGGCTTTCGTTTCTGTCAGCTGGGATCTCAGCCTGCCCACGGGCAGGGCAGCCACGCACCCACTCGTTCCCGCCCCATCTGACTGCATTGCTAAAAGGAGAACAGTCTGCCGTGTACAGCACAGCGCTCCTGTCTCTTTGCATGGGCCTAGGATCCAATCACTGATGGCTGAGGAAACCACGTAATAAAGCATCTCTGGGGAAGGCTAGGACTCTTCCACAGTCTTCCGCCCAGGGCTCGAACCCCGTCTCTGACAGCTGTCCCTGGAACCACACTTCTGCTTTTCCTTCTAAAGAAGGCTGTTCCATTTAGCCAGTTAGACAACCTTTGAGAAGGTAGGTGAAGGCAGAGGTGATTAGCAGAGGCTCCAGGGGAGACTGAAAACTTGTCTTAGACACACAAGCTTGCAAGACCAGGGCCAGACCCTCTTCTGTTAATTTGGCCCTGCTTAAGAGCAGTTAGGTACGACTAGCTGAGAGGTGACACAGAAAGCCTCACAGTGCTTCTGTTCCCTAGGACGGGCTCCACAGGAAGGGCAGGAGGCTGCGAGACCACAGAGAAGAGGAGACTGTGTTTAATCCCACAGACCCCAGCTTTAAGAGCACGAGTTGGGGCCTTATTAACACTTGCTTCTCTTGCCTAGTCGTCCCCAAGTAGGGGACCAACCAGCAGAGCAGAAGGGAGGGAGGAAAGATAAGTTCTCCTTTCTCTGGCGCTCCCCCTGTCGCCCTAATGGCCAGTTGAGCCTTTCTCTGGGGAGGGCGATGGTTAAGCTCTTCACTTCCTGTCCTTCCTCTGCAGTGTACAAACACTTCACTTTAATAACACCTTAGGTTAGTATAGTGCTTCTCCAGGAGCCTAACAGACTTCCTATACTGATCTCTTTTATCTTTGTGACAGTCCCAGACGAGAGGGTGGGGACATGATTATACGTCTTCCGTTGTACAGAAGACAGGGCAGGTAAGGGAGATGAGACAGCATGACCAGGTGGGAGCCAGGAGTCCCCACTTCTCGGCAGTGCTCAGCGCCTGTTGTGTTTCTTTGGAAGATGAGGCCTGTCACTTAGGAGCCTTTACTTCATCTCCGTGTCCTTAGTCCCTAAGCAGTAACTTCCCCAGGCCTGCCCGAGCTCGGCACCCAGGAGGGAGGCTGTGTGCTGGGTCTTCCACTGGGGACCTGGGAGTGATCCTGTTCATCTAGCTACTGGAAACCCTGTCGGAACTGGGCCACCCAGAAGAGGGACCACAGTGGCTCTCTTGCCACCAGGTAGGCTCATCAGCCTGCCTCTACTGTAGCCCTTTGCCCTCGGCTCTGGGATGACAAAGCCAGGGCAAGGGGATGAAAGAACAAGCTGTACCCATTTACTCAGAAGGACTGGAAATTCACAGTCCTATAGCCTTGACTGTTCGGTTTGAAGAAAGGTGGTTTATACGGTGGCAGGAGCCTGGTTTGGGTCACCACCACACACCCTACTTCCCCATTTGAAAAGCCCACTGGGCTTTAGGGTTAGAAACTTTCCAAGTGGCTCTGAACACCCCCAAATAGCCTTAGAGGTCCCTCTAGTTGCCTCCTGTGTACCTTCCTCCTACCCCCTTCTGCTCTTGGTGGCTGTGACCTTCCTGCCACCGGGAGCCACTGCTTTTCTCCGTGGCCCTAAACGCACCCTGGGAGAGCAGAAGCTGGGGCTCTGAGCCAGTAGGGACCTGGCCGGGCTCCTGGCTCCCCTCACCCGGACTCCCTCTCTGCGCTGGCTGACATACCTGTTCACCTGACCAGTTTTCTGGAGCCTTTAGCACCTGGGACCTAGGCTCCCTATTGCTTTATGCATAGAGAGCCTCCTGCCTTGTGCTGTTGGCTGCCCAGCTCTCCACGCCAGCCTTCCCCTACCTGCCCTATAGCTGTAAGGTAAGTGTGTGGACAGGCTTGGGAGCCTGCCTGGCGAAAAGGAATGAGCCGAGGCCTGGAAAGTAGCTGTTGTGTGGCCCAACTCATGTTAGCAGAAAGCCTGTGCCCCGTTCTTACCGATGGAGCCAGAGGAGAAAAAAATAGTTGTGAAGGAAAGAATGACCCTGTGGCTGAGGTCCTTCCCTACAGGTCACACAAGAACACGCCAGTAGGCGGGCACACGTGGGCAAACACGCACATTTACTGAGCCCTCACCCTGCTCCAGGCACGATTGGGAACAGGACTTACAAAAAGAATAGGACACACGGTCCTTGCTGTCCTTGCTCTCAAAGAACTCGCAGTCATTGAGAAAGGTGTGGCTTGCCTTCCTCCAGAGGGAGCTGAAAACCAGACTCCTTCCCTCCCTGGAGCAGTGGGAGGGGGCTGATGCAAGCCTTGTTTGGGAAGGCTGGCCTGGACGCTGAGCACTTGGGAACAGTCCCAGATAACCTTGACTCCACCCTGGCAGCTGCCTCCACAACCCACAGCTGATGCCCTCATCCCTGGCATCTTGACCTGCCCCATCTTCAACCTCGGCTACCCAGGTTACCTCAGTTGGCAAACAACCCCACAGGCCTGGTGGGGTGAGTCAGAGCCCTGGGTCCCTCACCAGCCCTCGGTTCCCACACCCAGGAATTCAGGGCCCAAAAAGCAGGTCTGGGTGCTTTAGGCAAGAGAGAGGAGGCACCTGGCCTCTCTACCAAGAGACAGACACAGCTGGAAGCCGGACTTTCAGAAAGCAATTCTAAAAGAGCCAGGCAAGTGTAGGGACCCGGTGTGACACTGAGGGGCCTGCTGGGAAATTCGGTTTATTAGCCACCAAGGAGCCGCCACCCCCCCCCCCCCCCCCCCACAGTGGTGAAGCCACTCCTGGGAACTGACACTTTGCCTGTGACTTGTCCTGCTTTTCCTTTGCTGAAGCTTTTCCGGGTTACCCTGGGTCCCAAGAACGCCTTCTCTCCACCTCTACCTCCCACCAGGGGCCTGGGGCAGCCCTGGCTGCACTCCCGGGATGAGTCTGACAGCCAGAGCTGGGATGGGCCCCAGAGAAATGTGCTGCATGTCAGAGCCTGTGCCAGAACAGGGGCCTGCCCTACTCCCCCAGTCATCTCCCAGCATGGGGTTCCCCAAAAGCTCCTCCCAGATACATGCAAAAGGGGGGTGCAACCCCGCATCGCCTATGGGTGAGGTTCTGGTGGGGCTGACACCGCTGCCTCTGACATTGCCCTTTTAAGAGCACCCCCCTGGGGGGGGGCAGTGCTGCAGACAGGTTCTGGTTGCAGAAGCCGGATCCTGTGTGGCTCCCCACCTACCGCTGGAAGGGAGACTGGGACGCTGGCGGACCTGCCCGGTCCCAACCTCTCGATCCCAAGGGGATTCCCGGTGACCACCGATTCCGAGAAAGCCCCCTCTTCTGAGGGGAAGTTCCTCTCTTTCGCTGCTCTGATTGGTTGGCTGACAAGCCCTGCATTTTGGAGAGCAGTCCGGTTCCCTCCACAGGACCTGGACTTCCCTCCCCCCACTTAAACCTGCTGTTAGAAATGGTCTGGAAAATTATTTTCATTGAGGTGTAAATTGCTAATAAGATGGTGCGACCCTTCAGGGAGACTTTTTTTTTTTTTTTTTTTAAGCCCTGAAGAAAGGGAAGAATTAAGCTTCCATTTAGAATAACGTTCATCCTTTCCTCCTTCCATCTTGTCTCAGAGAAAGAGATATATATTTTTTTCTTTCTTTGTTTTTTTTTTCCTTGTTTGTCTACTCTTCCTCCAGAAGTAGCCCTTGTCTACTTGGTCCCTGGATCCCACCACCATCAGGGATCCCTGAGTCCCTGCCCATCAGCTAGCTCTCTCCCGAACCTCCCTCTCCCCTCCAGTCTCTCCCCCTCCTCACCCATTCCCCTCAGTACCTACCTGCTCGGTTTTTCCATCTTAAAACAGCCTTCCTGCCGCCCGGCCTCTGCTGTCGAGGTCAGGTCCCATCCGGCTCCTTTCCCTCAGAGATAAATAAACAGCAGATACTTGTAGTCTCTCCTCGCTACCTCATCAACATTCTGGGCCCTCCTAGTCCCCACCCCCTCAGAAGGAAGGTGGAACGTTCCAGACAGAGGGACCAACACGAGGGAACAGGAGGAAGGCCTGAAGAGCAGGAGAGCAGAGAATGAGGGGATGCTGAGTTAAGGGGAGAGGAGCAGGTGGGATAAGGAGATTGTACCTGCCCCTAGACGCGGGTTCCCCGGGGCTCCGGCCTCTCCCTGCCCTTTCCCTGCATGCTGTCCTACCCTACATCCCGAATCTTCCATCTCTCACCACGCATCACCAGCTCCACTACCCCCACCCCCACCCCCAGCCCCCGCCACATACACATTGACTTCTCCCCCAGGATCTCAAAGTCCTAAGCACAGAGTCCAACTCCCTGGCTGATCCTCTGCCCTCTCCCTTCTTGGGGTACTCAGACACCCAAAACAAACACCTGGGAGTCACCCTGGACCACCTCCTCCTCACACGCTCCCACTGAGTTGGTCACTCAGATCTGCCTCCTTGGCAGCCCGTTCCCCAGTTCCCCAGCCATGACACAGGCTCTCCTCCTGGACTGTTGTCCTGGTGGTCTGCGCCCCCAGCTCCTCCTTTGGTGGGACTAACTCACCATGCGGGAGGAGGCCGCCGAAGGTACAGCCACAGCCACCGTCCTGCCCTCCCCTGCCCCAGTGCTTCAGGCCGTTCTCTCAACTTGTCAAATAAAGCCCAGACTTCTCAGCCCGAGTCCACATTCTTCCAAAGCCTTCCCCTAACTCCTCCATCCCCACACAGAAATATTCACGAACACAGCTCCACCACGACATTTGTCTCTGTCCACATTAGACCGATTAGTCTTGTTCATCCGGGTTCCTCTCGTGCCTAGTTTGGTGCCTGGAGCATCACTAGGGGCAGACGGGGCTCTCGGAGGCCTGCTCCGATACACTTAACGATTAGGTGATTGCAGATGTTGCTTTGGGATATGCTGCTCATAGCTCGGCCCCGGGCTCCATCTCTTTCCCTCTGTGCTCAGGAGCCAAAAATGATCTCAGCTGGATCTTAGATGGACTATACATCAGCCATATGGAATGCTAGACCTATTGAGCCCCCCTCAGCAAATAGCGTGGCACCGTGGGTGGAACTTACCGCTGGGTCAAGGCGGCTAGCGCCGTCTTTTATTGAGCCTCAAAGAAAGTCTGCCGAAACTCGGCTGGGACATCAGGCCTACAACTCCTGGCTGCACCTGGCATTGGAAACACAGGTTTGTGGTTAAAGTAAATGAGTTCAGGGCTGTCCACAGAGAAGGCCAGAGACCCACCTGGACTCCCAGATGGTAACTCTAAGAATGGACAAACACCTGGTTGTTCCTCTATGCCTGCCAGCCAGCCAGCCAGCCAGCCAGCCATTCAGCCAACTACTCATCTATCCATTTATTTAACCAGCATTTACTGAGTGCCTACTACGTGACAAGCACCATGCTAGGTGCTAGTATCCAAGACACACGCGTTCTCTCTGCTCCTGGAACTTACTGCTAGTGGCTGAGACAGATGTCAACCAAATAAATGACAAATAAATACTTTATGTAATTATAACTTGTGATATGTTCTAAGGAAAAGGGGATATTTAAGGCTACCATATTCAACAGCTGGAAGGAAGCCAGGGTGCCCAGAACAGAGTGACGGGGGTGGAGGCTGGGCCCCTCGGGGCTTTGTGGACCAATATGAGGAAGTTGGCTTTTATTCAAGCACCTCCGAAAAGCCCAGTGCAAGGTTCTCAGGAAGGGACTAACATGCTCAGACTCAGACTTTGCAGTGTTACTCTGAAAGACACCATAAGGGGTCTTTTAATCAGATAATCCAGCATGTGGCATATCCAATAAGAAAACTGGCTTGGACTCTTCGGTCACTTTCACATGAGAGGGAGGGAGGGAGGGAAAAAGGAAACTAAAATGATATATAACCAAATGTTACGTATAAACCTTTGGTTTGAAAGTACCAGCTATCAAAGACCTCTGAGGGACAGCCAAGAATTTGGATTAGACAGGATATTAGGTGATACCAGGAATCATTTTTGTGCCCTGGGTGTGGCAGTCACCCTGTGGGGTGTGGGAGAGAGTTCCCATGCGCAGGGGCATGCTGGGCGGCAGAGGGGTCAGGCGCCATGACGTTTGTGCCTCACTTTCATTTCGTTCTCTAAAAGTTGTGAGAAAAAACGTGGCGTCAACAATTAGTGAACTGAATTGATGGAGAGTATCTGGGGGTGCACCGTACCACCTCTGGCCCTTTTCCTGAACACTTGCCATTTTCCTAAATAAAAAATTGGGAGAGGTTTTTTTTTTTTTTTAATCTAAAAAATGTTTATTGGTTTAGAAACAATTACTTGCACTGCTGAGGGGAGACTGGTTTGGAGGGGACGCAATCACACAGAGACTCCAAGCACCCTAACTCTGACAGAACGCCCCTCAGTGCCAGGCATGGAGTGGGGGTCCATGAGGAGCACCCATGGAGCACCATGAGGTCCTCAAGGAGCACCCTCAGCTGGGAAGAAAAGTGCAGGGGAGGGGACTGGGCACACAAGGCAAGTGTGGACAGGAGACACTCAGGTCTTGGCCTGCCCCAACTTTTGGCTCCTGGTCCCTTCCATCCTACCCCACCCCATAGTCCCAGAACAGCAATGTCTGGAGTTCCACACAATCAGCCTCTCCCTTCCCATTTCGGTGCCTTTTATAAAGCAACACCAAGCCCAGAAACAGGATTGGGCCCCGGGAGAATCAGGATCCCACACCTCTCTCTTCCTGGCCGAGAAACTGCCCTGCCCACCCAGCAAAGGTCACCGTGACCCTTCCCTTTTGCAGCCTCCCTCCGCATGCCTCCTTTCAAACAGGCCGTTAGTCCTAGAATTTCAGCCCACAAGCCTCTGCCCTGAAAGGGGTCACCTGGTTCTTCCCAAATGTGGCCTTGTCTGCCCCTCCACGGTGCTGGGCCACAACACACCCACCCCAACCTTGGCCTCAGCCAAGGCGACACTTACGTCTCATTCATTCATAAGTTTAGTGCTTAAAAGCACGGACTCTGGAAGCAGATTGGCCCGGGCTTCCAATCCCAGGTCTGTGTAACCTTGGAGAAGACCCTTAACCTGTAGGCTAAACGAATTTGCTTGTGAATTCCTCTTGCCAGGAATACTGTTTCTGATTCAAGATGCAACCCAAGTCCTACCACCCTCAGTGCTCTCTCCTCTGACTTCCTTTAGCCTTTTCTGTCTCAGTTGCTCCTGGAGCACTTCACCCATGCTATCCTGTTCAGCTGAGAGCCAGGGCCAGGCCTTATGCAAAAATGTATTCTCTAGGGGCGCCTGGGTGGCTCAGTTGGTTAAGCGGCCGACTTCAGCTCAGGTCATGATCTCACAGTCTGTGAGTTCGAGCCCCGCGTCGGGCTCTGTGCTGATGGCTCAGAGCCTGGAGCCTGCTTCAGATTCTGTGTCTCCCTTTCTCTCTGCCCTTCCTCTGCTCATACACTGTTCTCTATGTCTCTCAAAAATAAATAAATGTTAAAAAAATTTTTAAAAATGTTTTCTCTATATGCCAGGGGAGCCCTGAAGAAGCAGCCTGGGTGAGGAGGACCCATTAGAGCTGGGGGAGAGCCTGGGGCTATCCTAGCAGGTCACTCCCCCTCCCCACCCTCCACTGTAAAACTTGGCCTTCACTGAATTCTCTTTGAACAGACTCCAGGATCCTCCTGCACCCTGGTTTTCTCCCACGTAGGAGGGAGGTCTAAAGGTTCCTTAGAGCCGGAAAGTTCCACAAAGAGGTAGCCCTTCTTCTAGGGGTCAAGGAGAATACCACCAGGGCAAGCCCTAGTTGGAGACACTCTGGCACGCAGAAGACTTGCAAGTTTCCTCCCAGCTTTTGGGAGGTGGATGCAGCTGAGGAGGTGACAGTAGATGGAGAGGCAGTTCTGTCTTGTGCCCCTGGGGGCAGGGCAGGGAGAAGGTTAAGGACTATTTGCTAAATGTGCCTGGAGATGAAAGGAGAGGTTCATCACACCCTCCAACTGTCTCCCCTTGGGCAGAAAGGCCACTGACCCGGAGGAGGGCTTCCTGTTCCTGTGCCTTCCGTGGCACCCCCTGCCTCAGTACTGGGTTTCAGAGGTGATCCACACATGACCCAGAGCCAAGGCTGCTGCTCTCTCCCACCCAGAAAGCTTAGTTTAGTACAAAAGGAGAGAGATGAATGGAAAGCTGCAGTTTCCCCATGCGTCGGCTTAGGCCTTCATCAGAAATGAGAGTCTCATTACCCAACCCCGATTCAAAGGATAATTAACAGATGGTATAATTTCCGAGCATTCTCCGCGCCACATGGCTATTAGGTGAAGAGCAAAATGCCCACGCAGCCCCAGATCCTCCTGAACCAGAGTCAAAGCAAGTCCAGAGAGGCAGAGCCCTGCAGAGGCCGCTTAAGCCTCCCCTCTGCTTCTGGAGCTGCCTTTGGCCTTGCCCAGAGGAAGAAAGCTCACCTTCGATCAAGGCGAGAGCAGAGCATTCCCAGGAGCCACGGGTCCTCCTCCCACTTCCTCCTCCCCATCCTTTCCACCGCCACTGCCAGAAATGTAGTCTAACCCCAGTCCCTCTTGTTGTCCCCAAGGCCCATCTCTTTTCCTTTCCCCTGAGGAGAAAGTGTGGTCACACCGTGACCCTGGGCCCCAGGTTCCTGAGAGGGGCTTCATGGCTCTCCTCCGCTGTGACCAGAACGAAGCGTCGGAAGGGAGCCTCTGGGTCAATGCTTTTCAACCTAGGTTCCTCCAGAGCACAAGCCCCGCGAGGTGGCCCATGGATGTATTGATGGGCAGAGCAGTGGGGACAGGGCAGGGCCCTGACCCGCACTTCAGCCCAGGAACACTTTTATCTGTTTTACATTTTGGACTTTTACTTCAATTTCATTTGAAAAAGGGATTCTACCATTAGATTAACTTTTGGAAACCATATATAGGTACCCTATCCAGTCCCTTCATTTTACAAAAGGGAAATTAAGGTACAGGTTTTTGACCAAGGTCACACAACCAGAGGGTGGTGGGACTGAGACTAAAGCCCTACTCTCGTCCCCAGGCCAGCCCTCATACTGCCTGACCAGGCCCCTTGCAGTCCATGTAGTTGGCCATATTTGTCCCTGGATAGGGGGGTCCTTGGGTGGGACAGGAGAAAGGAAGCTCCTTCCGGATCAACCTCCACCAACCCTGCCTGGCTCTCCTTCATGGCCCAGTTTCCATGCCTGGGCCACCTCCAGGACTCCTGGAATCCTGCACACCCCTTTCAAGTGAAAGGTTCAGTCTGCAGGCCTGTACTGTCCACTGGGCAGGGCTGTTTGCTAATCACAAAGCTGGGGGCGGAAGGAGGGGAACAGCAGCTGGACACTGATGGGGAAGGAGGGAGGGGGCAGGAGGTCATCTCTCCAGACAGGAGGCCCTACGGGGCAGTGAAATCCACTGGTCTAGGATCCGGGAAACCTGCGTCTTAAAGCTTGGCTCCAGCCCTAACCAGCCTTGTGACGCTGTACAAATTTCAGCCATTCTGGGCCTCAGAACCTGGTAATATCAGTGTGTTTATACCAACTGGCTCTGGTTTTGGCAGTCCCAGCTCGCCTCCCCCTGAAAAGTCCAGGTGATGTCCGAGCCCAGCAGCTGGACCCCAAGTGGCAGCCTAATTAGACCACAAGTTGGATTAGGGGTGGAGATGGGGAACTCGGGACTTTACTGTGTGTTCCAGGGAGGTGGGGTGTCACTCTGGAATATGGGGGACGCTTTATACTGTTGAGCAGGCCCCTTTTAGCTCAGTCTGATCCAGGACCCGAGGGCTGTTATCAGCAGCCAACCACGCGGGGTGGTGTGAGGTGAGCCCTTGGTCTCTGAGAGCCCTTCAAAATGTTTTTGAAAACCTCTAAGCATACTAAGGGCACTACCACCATTATTATCATGTGCTGTCTGGCTTCTGATCATTAATTCTTCTCTAATTTGTGGTAAGGATCTGGCCCCGGCCCAGGCCTAGGGGCAGGCCTGGGGAGGGATTGGGAATGGAGGTCTGGCCAGCGGGAATCCTAGAACGTCGGTGCGGAGGAGGGCGCTGGGTGGGGCCCACCTCCTTCGGTGCGGCTGGCGTTGCCGCTTTAAGGCGGCGGCGGCGCGAGCAGGTCTATGGTAATGAGCCGCCGCCGCCGCGGCTGCCGCCGCCGCTCTGCAGAGCTCGCCCGCCCGCCGGGGAGGCGAGGGATCTTGGGGCTGGGCCCTTGGCCGCGACGACAGCAGCACCCGCGGCGGGGACGCGGGGCGCGAGCGAGTGGCGCGGGGCCGTCGAGGACGGCCGGGGTCCGAGTGCGTAGCTCCGCGGGCTCAGGTGGGCGATCCCGCGGGGGCGAGAGGGGCACCTCAAGGCTCGGGGAGTCGGCAGGGCCAGGAGCGCGCGGGGCCCGCGGGCGCAGGTGGCGAGAGCCGGGCGCGCAAGTGGAGGCGCGGCGCCAGCCCGCGGTGGTCGGGGTGACCCGGGCGCGGGCCGGGATCGGGGAGCGGGGCGACCTCGGGTGCGTCGGAGGGCTCAGCGCCGGGCCCCGCTGAGGCAGCAAGGCGCAGGCCCGAGGGGCGCACGAGTCGCCCCCGGGGACTGGCGCCCCGGCCTGGGCATGAGGCGCGGCGGGGCCGGCTGGAGCCGGAGGAGGAGCCGCGGCCGCCGTTGACCCGGCCGGCCGGGAGCAGGGAGAGATGCAGAGCCGGGCAGCCCGCGTCCCCCATCCAACGCTACCGCCGCCGCCGCCGCCGCTGCTGCTGTTGCTGCTGCTGCTGCTACTGCCGCCACTGCTGGGAGACCAAGTGGGGCCCTGTCGTTCTCTGGGGCCCGGGGGACGTGGCTCCTCAGGGGCCTGCGCCCCCGTGGGCTGGCTCTGTCCAGCCTCCGCCTCCAATCTCTGGCTCTACACCAGCCGCTGCAAGGATGCAGGGACGGAGCTGACTGGCCACCTGGTGCCCCACCACGACGGTCTGAGGGTCTGGTGTCCAGAATCCGGAGCCCACATCCCCCTGCCGCCAGCCCCTGAAGGCTGCCCATGGAGCTGTCGCCTCCTGGGCATTGGAGGCCACCTCTCCCCCCAGGGCAAGCTCACCCTGCCCCAGGAACACCCGTGCCTAAAGGCCCCAAGGCTGAGATGCCAGTCCTGCAAGCTGGTGCAGACCCCAGGGCTCAGGGCAGAGGAAAGGTCAGCAGAAGAGTCCGTGGGCGGGCGTCGGAAAAGGAATGTGAATACAGCCCCCCAATTTCAGCCTCCCAGCTACCAGGCCACAGTGCCTGAGAACCAGCCAGCAGGTACCCCTGTGGCATCCCTACGGGCCATTGACCCAGATGAGGGTGAGGCAGGCCGGCTTGAGTACACCATGGATGCCCTCTTTGATAGTCGCTCCAAACATTTCTTCTCTCTGGACCCGGTCACGGGTGCTGTAACTACAGCCGAGGAGCTAGATCGTGAGACCAAGAGCACCCATGTCTTCAGGGTCACGGCACAGGATCATGGCATGCCCCGACGCAGTGCCCTGGCCACACTTACCATCTTGGTGACTGACACCAATGATCATGACCCTGTTTTTGAGCAGCAGGAGTACAAGGAGAGCCTCAGGGAGAACCTGGAGGTTGGCTATGAGGTGCTCACTGTCAGAGCCACAGACGGCGATGCCCCTCCCAATGCCAATATTCTGTACCGCCTACTGGAGGGCCCTGGCGGCAGCCCCTCTGAAGTCTTTGAGATTGACCCTCGCTCTGGGGTGATCCGAACTCGTGGCCCTGTGGATAGGGAAGAAGTAGAATCCTACCAGTTGACAGTGGAGGCAAGCGACCAGGGTCGGGACCCTGGTCCACGGAGTGCCACAGCCGCTGTGTTCCTATCCGTGGAGGATGACAATGACAATGCTCCTCAGTTCAGTGAGAAGCGCTACGTGGTCCAGGTGCGTGAGGATGTGACCCCGGGGGCCCCGGTACTCCGGGTCACAGCCTCGGATCGAGATAAGGGCAGCAACGCCTTGGTGCATTATAGCATCATGAGTGGCAACGCTCGGGGACAGTTTTACCTGGATGCCCAGACTGGAGCTCTAGATGTGGTGAGCCCTCTTGACTATGAGACAACCAAGGAGTATACACTACGGATTAGAGCGCAGGATGGTGGCCGCCCCCCGCTCTCCAACGTCTCTGGCCTGGTGACAGTGCAAGTCCTGGATATTAATGACAATGCCCCCATCTTCGTCAGCACCCCCTTCCAGGCTACTGTGCTGGAGAGTGTCCCCTTAGGCTACCTGGTTCTCCACGTCCAGGCCATTGACGCCGATGCCGGTGACAACGCCCGCCTGGAATACCGCCTTGCTGGGGTTGGGCATGACTTCCCCTTTGCCATCAACAATGGCACAGGCTGGATCTCTGTGGCAGCCGAGCTGGACCGGGAAGAGGTTGACTTCTATAGCTTTGGGGTCGAAGCCCGAGACCACGGGACGCCAGTGCTCACTGCCTCAGCTAGTGTCAGCGTGACCATCCTGGATGTCAACGACAACAACCCCACCTTTACCCAACCAGAGTACACCGTGAGACTCAATGAGGATGCAGCCGTGGGCACCAGTGTGGTGACAGTGTCGGCCGTGGACCGCGATGCCCACAGCGTCATCACCTACCAGATCACCAGCGGCAACACCCGCAACCGCTTTTCCATCACCAGCCAGAGCGGGGGTGGGCTGGTGTCGCTCGCCCTGCCGCTGGACTACAAACTCGAGCGGCAGTATGTGCTAGCCGTCACTGCCTCCGACGGCACGCGGCAGGACACGGCACAGGTGGTAGTGAACGTCACTGATGCCAACACCCACCGTCCCGTCTTTCAGAGCTCCCACTACACGGTGAACGTTAACGAAGACCGACCAGCAGGCACCACGGTGGTGCTGATCAGTGCCACGGACGAGGACACGGGCGAGAATGCCCGCATCACCTACTTTATGGAGGACAGCATCCCTCAGTTCCGCATTGATGCAGACACGGGGGCTGTCACCACCCAGGCTGAGCTGGACTACGAGGACCAAGTGTCCTACACCCTGGCCATCACCGCCCGGGACAATGGCATTCCCCAGAAGTCCGACACGACTTACCTGGAGATACTGGTGAATGATGTAAATGACAACGCCCCTCAGTTCCTGCGTGACTCCTACCAAGGCAGCGTCTACGAGGATGTGCCCCCCTTCACCAGTGTGCTGCAGATCTCGGCCACTGACCGCGACTCTGGTCTTAATGGCAGGGTCTTCTACACCTTCCAAGGGGGTGATGATGGAGACGGTGACTTCATTGTAGAGTCCACATCAGGCATCGTGAGAACGCTTCGGAGGCTGGATCGTGAGAACGTGGCCCAGTACGTTTTGCGGGCATACGCCGTGGACAAGGGGATGCCTCCGGCCCGCACGCCCATGGAAGTGACGGTCACTGTGTTGGATGTGAACGACAATCCACCGGTCTTTGAGCAGGACGAGTTTGACGTGTTCGTGGAAGAGAACAGCCCCATCGGGCTGGCCGTGGCCCGGGTCACAGCCACTGACCCCGACGAAGGCACCAATGCCCAGATCATGTACCAGATAGTGGAGGGCAACATCCCTGAGGTCTTCCAGCTGGACATCTTCTCTGGGGAGCTGACCGCTCTGGTGGACTTGGACTACGAGGACCGGCCTGAATACATCCTGGTCATCCAGGCCACGTCGGCTCCTCTGGTGAGCCGGGCCACCGTCCACGTCCGCCTCCTTGACCGCAATGACAACCCACCAGTGCTGGGCAACTTTGAGATCCTTTTCAACAACTATGTCACCAACCGCTCAAGCAGTTTCCCGGGGGGTGCCATCGGCCGTGTGCCTGCCCACGACCCTGACGTCTCGGACAGCCTGACTTACAGCTTTGAGCGGGGGAACGAACTCAGCCTGGTCCTGCTCAATGCCTCCACGGGTGAACTGAGGCTGAGCCGGGCATTAGACAACAACCGGCCCCTGGAGGCCATTATGAGCGTGCTAGTGTCAGGTAAGGAAGGGCCCAGGTGGCGTCAGGTGGGGGTGGCTCTTGGAAGAAGGCCTGAGCAGGGAGGAGGCTTGGACCCACCTCTCTGCCCAGCGCCTGGCACAGAGGTCGAGGGGCGGGAAGCAGCTTGGGAAGGAGCCCTGGCAGCCGGTGGAGGCCCCGCCTGCCGCCCCAGGCTGGGCTGGGCTGCTTCGGTTGGCTGCCCCCTGCCTACCACCCCGTGACGTGGCAGGGGAAGTGTGGCGAGGCTGCCCTGGCTATGGCTGCCAAGAATTGTAAAAAAAAGGCGCGTGGAAGACTAGGGGGCCAGGAGAGCTGGGGGAGGGGTAGAGACGACTGTGTTGTGTGTGGGGGGGGAGGTGAGCCGGTCCCCTCAGCACCCCTTCACGCCCGGCAGGGGATTCCTGTGATCTCCTAACAGCCTTCTGACAGAGCAGAGGGCTATGGGGCACAGGGTTGCCGCCGCGGGGTCAGGACCCTGCTGTCGGGCCTCTTCTGGCCCCTTCTGGCTCCCGGCTGAGCCCCAGACTGGCTGAGGGGGACTTTGTCTAGTGCATTCTTTTCCCTCCAGGCAGAAAGAGCCTGGCCTGGCTACCCCTTCAGAGCTCCCGCAGGAAGTGAAGCCAGAGCTCATTGTCTCTGTCCAAACTGACCCCACTGTCAGAGGCCATGGTTCGGGGTCCAGCTTGGGGGAGGGGCTGCGGTGAAGCCAGGGCCAGGCCGAGGCCTCCTGGGCCCCCTTGCCACCCCCTGGGCTCTTCTTAGGATGCTAGGCCTTCCTTGCCGGCTGTGACCAGCCCAGACTCAAGGAATGGGGTATGGGGACCAGGATGAACAAGGGGACTGATGGCCTTTGAGGGTAGGGCTCCTTGCTCCAGTGGGGAGAGAACAGAGTCCCGGGGCGTGGGAGCCTGGCCAGGACCCAGGCTAGGCATTCCTGCTGCTTGGCCAAGCGCTCAGCCTGCAGACTCCCTGGACAGAGGGTTGGGGGAGGAGAGTCGAGGGGGGCGGCATTCTGTCTTCTCTGTCAGCTGCGGGGAGTGATTGGCAGTGGCAAGGAGGGGGCCAGCCCCAGGTTGCCGAGTCCCTTCCCCAAGCCTGGGAACAACTAGCCCCTTGTTGGCGGCACCCTAGGGACGGATGGGCCAGACACATCAGGGAGAAGAAAAGAGTCTGGCACCCCTCTACTGCCACCCCGGGGAGTCTGGGCCTAGAGGGGCCTGTGAGATGCAGAGTGTGGTCAGCCCCCTCCCCGCTCTGGGTCCTTCTTGGACAGATGCCTCCCCTGTCCTACTCCCTCAGGTGGCCCCCGGAGCCAAGGCATATGAGACTTTAGAGGTCATGGACAAGACTCTGTGCCTCTGGAAGCTTCGGTTTCCCTCCGGGAGGAGGAAGTGAAGGGTTGGAGCTCCCATATCCTGTACCTTTCTCTGCTGGAAGGAGCAAGCTGTGGGGAGGGATGGAAAAGAAGGGCCTCTCCTTCCCGTCCTCCCCACAGCCTGTCCTAGGTGAGTGTGGCAGGACCCTGAGGAGGCCCTACCCAGCCTTGAGGCTCCTACCTGGGCAGAGCCCCTGACCACAGCTCCCTGAGAGCAGAAGGGAAGGCCTCGGGCTGGCCCTCCAGCCCCAGCCGCACCCTGTCCCCTAAGCCCTGACCCTGGGAGGCAGTCACCACGGCAACCCCAAAGTTCAGGGAGGCTAGGGTGAGGGCGAATTGACTCCCACTGCCCCTTTGTTTTCCTTCTCTTGTTCTTTGTCTCTCTTTCTTTCCCGCCCCTGCCCCTGCCCACGGGGCCCTCCTGCTCTGCCCCACTTCGTTGCCCTCTCCCCATCTCCTGTGGGGCTCTCTCCTCCTTTCCGGCTTCCTCCATGGCTGGCTCTTTTCCTGGCTCTTTGCTTTTCCCTGTTTGGTCTCCACGTTCACACCCCTCTGACTTCCCTGTCTCTTGTCCCCTGCGGCTGAAGCTGCCCCAGCTTGGGCTGGATGGCTCTTCCGAAGCCCCAGTTCTCCCTGCCTCTTTCTTACCCCGCTGGAACACACAGGAGCCCCTGCGCACAGCGTGGTCGGCTCCCAGAGCGGCAGACCCCCATCCCCCACCCCCTCCAGGCCTACAGCTTCCACCGCGGGGAAGAGAGGCTTGGAGTCTGGGATCTGGGACCCCAGTTCCCACCCCGCCTTGACACCTGAGGGGTGACCTAGGTCAAGGCGAGGGAGAGGAACAAAGAGGAAGGATTGAGCAGTAGGTTGGCTGCTGGGGATGGGGGACAACAGAAGAGGGGCAGGTGGCCACAGATGGTAAACCAGATGGGAAGCAACAGAGACACTGGGTGAGGGGCCTGGGCGGGGCCTGGGACGGCAGTGGGGAGACACAGGGAGGAGTGCTTGTTCCGGGGGCTGAGCGGTGGGGAGGCTGCTCTTGCTACCTGGCTTTGACTGCCCGCTCCACTCCCTAATCAGTTAGGGGCTCTGTGCGGACTCTTCGGCCGCTTTCTGCTGGAGGGAATATCCCATCAAGGAATCACTGGGCAGAGGCACCAAGTGCCTGAGAGCTCTGTGCCAGCTCCACACCTCAGGGCAGGGTGGTCTGAAAGAGGGAGGAAAGTAGAGCCTGAGGTCATAAATCTGGGCAGGCTTCCTGGAGTAGGTGAGCTTGGGGCAGGTTAGAAAGTAGGAGGACTGCGGGTAGGCCAGGTGGAAGGCTCAGCGTGTTTGGTAGCTATAGACCAGAGTGGGAGGAGCAGAAGTGGGGAATGACACCAGCTTGCTGGTGAGAGCAGGCAGGCTTTGGCAGTCTTAGGCGATGAGGCTGGAGGGCAGGTGGGTGGACCAAGGGCATGGCTGAGATGGGTGTCTGCCTTTAGCCTTCCCAGGCTGAACTGAGCTGCCTGGTGTGGTTAGCCACACGTATGGCTATACGTATGGCAGAGAGGCAGAATCTATTCCCAGGTCCCTCCCCTAGCTACACCCCGCCCCAGAAACACCATCTCCTGCCCTGTTCCTGCTAGGGCTTTTAATATCAACTCAGGGCCCCTCCTGCTGTGTTTGAAAGATCGTCTCACTGTGGAGACATCAACATCTTAGCGTTTACTGAACACCTACTATGTGCAGGACATTGTCGTAAATAAAAAAACGAATACCCTTTATAGCCCTGCCAAGCCATTTCCTCCTCCCCACTGGCCTCCAGGTTTCGTTTTTGAGCTAAATAAAATCCAGTGCCACATACACGCGCATTCAGGTGTGCATGGTACTTCTGGGCTTAGAGTGTGGGTGGAATTCAGACACCAGAGTGTTAGCACTCAGCTGTTTATGAGTGAGTATGTGGCCTGCAGGTGTGGCAGGCATTTGGGTGCAACGCGGTGAGCCAAGTGGGCGACGAATAGCTAGAGGCCCAAGGCCAGAGGAGACATCAGCCGAGTGGGGCACTTCTGGGGTTTTGGGTTGGAGAGCCAGGCCCTTCCATCTCTGCCCTCCCTCCCCATCCCTCACAGCATCAGGGCAATGGGTGGTGCAGCCCCTGGGAAGGTGGCTCAGCTGGATTTCCTGGGGTGAGGTCCCCCCCCAGGCTATCTTCAGCAGCCCAGAGAGTTGGGCGGGAAGAATGCTTTGTGTGGGGCGTTGCTATGGGGATAGCAGGCCTGCGCCCAAGCAGCCGTGGGGCTCAGTGGGAGGGGGACTGGGTGGCCCACTGACCCAGTTCACCCCCCACTCTGCCTCGGTGGGGGAGGAGGGAGCCCAGCCAGGGTCAGGGTTATGATAGTGTCGAGGTATAGAGGCCGAGGGGGCAGCAGGATCATTTTTGTGGGCATCTCATGGTGCTCTGGACCCTGCAGAAAAGTACGAAATAGGCAAAATTGGGTTCTTGTGCAGGGAAGCCCAGAATTTGGTATGAGAGCAAGACTCACGGCTTGGGCAGGGAAAGGCACAGAAACATTAAAAGATCCGCTGGTCTTCACAACAGAGGGTTTTGAAAAGTATGCAAAGAGGACTTCTGAAAATGGAATCACCTTACCTGTCCGTGGGCGCTGATCCCGCAGGGTGGGACTTCCCCACGTGTAGTTTCTTAGGCACAGTTAGAAAAGGGAGCCCATTGTGGCAACTGGGCAATTCGGGAGTGTGTGGGCTGGATTTCAGCTCCCACTCTCTTCTTGGGGTGCTCCTGCCAGCGGCTAGGGCTATGGCTCGGCACCCCTGCCCTCCTCAGCCCTGCGCCAGGTCCTGACCCATGTCACTTATCCGCAGATGGCGTGCACAGTGTTACCGCCCAGTGCGCGCTGCGTGTCACCATCATCACGGATGAGATGCTCACGCACAGCATCACGCTGCGCCTGGAGGACATGTCGCCAGAGCGCTTCCTGTCCCCCCTACTGGGTCTCTTCATCCAGGCGGTGGCAGCCACGCTGGCCACACCCCCAGACCACGTGGTGGTCTTCAACGTGCAGCGGGACACCGACGCCCCTGGCGGCCACATCCTCAACGTGAGCCTGTCGGTGGGCCAGCCGCCTGGGCCCGGGGGCGGGCCGCCCTTCCTGCCCTCCGAGGACCTGCAGGAGCGTCTGTACCTGAACCGCAGTCTGCTCACGGCCATCTCGGCGCAGCGCGTGCTGCCCTTCGACGACAACATCTGCCTGCGTGAGCCCTGCGAGAACTACATGCGCTGCGTGTCGGTGCTGCGCTTCGACTCCTCCGCGCCCTTCATCGCCTCCTCCTCGGTGCTCTTCCGGCCCATCCACCCCGTCGGCGGGCTGCGCTGCCGCTGCCCGCCCGGCTTCACCGGCGACTACTGCGAGACCGAGGTGGACCTCTGCTACTCGCGGCCCTGCGGCCCCCATGGGCGCTGCCGCAGCCGAGAGGGCGGCTACACCTGCCTCTGTCGCGACGGCTACACGGGTGAGCTGGGGCCGGGGGTGCGGGGTGAGCTGGCGGGCTAACGCTTCCGCGCAAGCGCAGATCTGGCTAAGGGCCGGGGCTGCCTTGTTCCTTTCCGGAGAAAGGTACAGGTTAAACTGGCCATCCGCAAATCCCACTTGCACCTCTCCGACGACCTCCTGGGGCGGGAGGAGGGGGGAAGCCCGCCTTCTCCCAGCACTCCCCACCCTCATCCGAGGCAGCGTAAGTGAGGTCAGCACCTGCTCTAGAGGCAGGGTTTATGTTCCAGCTTTGCCGCGAGTAGTTGTGTGACCTTGGGCAGGTTACTTAACCTCTCTGTGTCTCAGTATTTTTAAATGGAGATAAGGAATTGATTTACCTCATAGCGTGGTTGGAAGGATTCATTTAATTAACTTAATACATGTAAAGAGCGAGACCTTGGAAGGTTTTGGCTGTGATTTCAGGGACCACTGGCATCAGGCGACTTGTTCTGAGTCTCACCTCACGGCTTGACCAGACCCGAGGCTGGGCCTGTAATCTGGTCTCCCCCACCACTGAGGGAGTGCTCAGCCGGTGCTTTTCTTCCCAGGCTCTGAGAAGAAGGCATAGAAAAAACTGGAGGGGTTTGGGTGCGGGGTAGGGTTGTTTCAAAGGTCGGTGTACCTTTGTGACCCTGAGCAAAATAGCTCCACCCCTGCCCAGGTGCTGGAGAAAGGGTCAGGCCTCCCAGTTGGCCTGTGACCTGGGTCTTTACACATCCCCTCCCCAGCCTCTTCCTGGGAGGCTCACTGCCTCTGCTTTGTGCTCCTGACCCCCCACCCCCCACCCGCCGCAGGCTCCTGTTTCTTCTCAGGACACCCCCTTCTCCTCTCCTGCCTGGGCCCTTCCTTCCCAGATAGGTTAGACCTACTCTCTCTTCTCCACTGCCATGCCCGTTGGCTCTGCCGCCGTTGGCAGGCAGACCCCACCGCCTTCCCTGCTGCATCCTCCTGCCCAGAACTTGCCAGACTTGACTCCTCTCAGTCTGGCTGTGGGTGGGGGTGGAGGGGAGGGAGGAGGGCTTGGGGGATGGGAGGGGAGTCTTTGTCCAGGAGGATGGGGAGGGGGGCTTAGAGTAGGCGAACAACAGTTTCCATGGAAACAAGAGCCAGTCACTAGGCACAGGAGCTGAGAACCTATCTCTAGAATCTGGGAATGGGGAGGGAGAGAAAGGGGTGGATTTTCCCATCTGATGTTGTTGGAATTTTCAGTTCCTCCACTGAAATCCTGGTCTGCTCCCAGGGCTCAGCTCCCCGATCTGTCAGCATCTCCCAAGTGCACAGAGGGCCTCCGTCTGGACCCCAGGGCTCAGGGCGAGAGTTCTCTGCCCCATTCCTGGAGTCTCCAGCTCCCCCCACCCCTCGCCCCCCACCTATAACTCTGACAACTGAAGTGGAAGCCCGGTCTCTTCCCCAGAGAGGAAAACCGATCTTGGCGCCTGATGGACAAAAGCCCCAGAAGGAGGGTGGGAGGAAGGGGGTTTGGCACCAGCCCTGGTGTCTTGCGGGCTCTTGCCTCCATGCACATTACCCCTATGGGAACAGAACACTCCCAACCTTGCTGGGAAGCCAGGACACCAAAGGCTACCTAGGACCTGGGCCTTATGACCAGAGACCCTGGCAGGCCTGTGCACTTGAGCCCCAAACAGGAGTGCAGAAGGGCCTGGGAGCTTCAAGGAACGCGCAGGGGAGCAGTATAATGGGATGGTGGTGAGGATGGCAGCACCCCGGTTTCCTAGATCTCAGAGGAGGTGGGCACATGAAAGGAGGTGCAGATGCTTGGGAAAATTTGGGAGTGTTCCGGGAGGTATCGCCAGGTGGGGAGGCGTCCCAATACCCCTCCACCTCCTCAGGCACTTGGCACCTGCCCTGTCTTTCCCCCGGCCCAGGTGAGCACTGCGAGGTGAGTGCCCGCTCAGGCCGTTGCACCCCCGGTGTCTGCAAGAACGGGGGCACCTGCGTGAACCTCCTGGTGGGTGGCTTCAAGTGCGACTGCCCGTCTGGAGACTTCGAGAAGCCCTACTGCCAGGTGACCACACGCAGCTTCCCTGCCCGCTCCTTCATCACCTTCCGTGGCCTGCGCCAGCGTTTCCACTTCACCTTGGCCCTCTCGTGAGTGGCTGGGCCCTCAGGGGGGTGGGGGAGGGAGTGGTGGTGGGAGCCTGGGGCGTCTCCCATCCTGCACGCAAGGCGAGAGGTCGGGCAGCGAGGGTGCTTGGAGCAGGTCGTTGGCAGAGCTAGGTCTGCACTTAAGAGTTGCCCGTGCGCTCTGCCGGCGGAAGTTCCTCACCCGCCGGGGTCCACTTATCACTCTTCGCACCCCACTTCTGAGGGTGGGGAGCCAGGAGGTCGGGGTTCTGGCTTTAGTTCTGGTTTGGGCTCATCTCCACATTCTAGCTCCACAGGCCACCTTAGCCGAGTGTCAGCCCTCTGGAGTGTCCCGAGTGGGCTCAGGGAGGGGCTAGTTAGGTGGCTGGGGTGGCTGGGGTTAGGCGGGTGCCCCGTTCCCTGCCCCCATCCCCAACTCCTGCTCAGGTTTGCCACCAAGGAGCGTGATGGGCTGCTGTTGTACAACGGACGCTTTAACGAGAAGCATGACTTCGTGGCCCTCGAGGTGATCCAGGAGCAGGTTCAGCTCACCTTCTCTGCAGGTGATCCCGGCCGCCCCATGTCCTTGCCCGTCTCCCAAAGGCCCTATGTGTCTCGGCCCCTGACCCCAGGTCGCACGCCCTCCCAGCCAAACCTGGGCCCAGTCCCAACCGTGAGTGCACCCTCCCCACGCCCAGCCCTTATCTGATGCCCCCGCTCACCTGGGTCCCTTCCCCAGGGGAGTCGACCACCACCGTGTCTCCGTTCGTGCCCGGAGGGGTCAGTGACGGCCAGTGGCACACAGTACAGCTGAAGTACTACAATAAGGTGGGTGTGCGAGGGGGTCAAGCAGCTGGAGGGTTCTGTCCCTAGCTCAGGTGCCCAAATCTAGGTGGTGCTTCATCCGGGGTGGGGGGTGGGCGGGCCGATTACGGCACTTCTGACAGAAAGGGGGGGGAAGGGGTGGGAACTTGCCACTTTGCTGGGGTGTCTCCCTTGCAGCCAGCAGTGCTAGAGTTCCCTGTCCCGTTAGACAGGCACAGACTTCAGTGGACATTGAGGAAGGCACTTAAGCACATCCGTCACGTGAGCACACGTATATGTGCACGTGTATATGTATACACACACGTGAATGTATGCGTGTACCAAGCGGTGTCAGCACGTGCCGGTGTCTTTGTGCCTGGCCCGTGAACCTAGTGGGCTTCCTGTTCACTGTTTCTCTTCTCTGCCCGTCCCTGTCCACAGCCACTGTTAGGTCAGACGGGGCTCCCGCAGGGCCCGTCTGAACAGAAGGTGGCGGTGGTGACCGTGGATGGCTGTGACACAGGGGTGGCCCTGCGTTTTGGAGCTGTCCTGGGCAACTACTCCTGCGCTGCCCAGGGTACCCAAGGTGGCAGCAAAAAGTGAGCAGGGGAGAGGGCTGAGGGATGGGGTGCGGTGTGGGGCTGGGCAGGGAGGGACGGTTGAGAGGGTGGTCCTTGGGGGGGGCCCTGAAATGGAAACCAGGCCAGTTGGGGGCCTTCTCTCGCCTTGCTTCCCTCAGCCCCTGCTCAGGCTTCTGCAGAGGTTTGGGTGGGGGGGGGGGCGGTGGGAACAGCAAGATTAGGCGATTAGAGCAGGGTCTCTTGGAGTGGTCTGGGGAGGGGTGGCTACGAGATGAGAGTGGCTCCAGGTTGGGGTGCCTCACTTTCCCTGCGCTTTCTCCAGGGCCCCTGGGGCTCCTGCCTGGGCCCTTCCCTGCTCTGGCCTGGTGGCAGGGAGAGGGGAGAAGGAAGAGCCAGAAGCTCCCCCATTCTGCCTCACGTTGCTGTCATTTCTGCTCCCCCAGGTCTCTGGATCTGACAGGGCCCCTGCTGCTGGGTGGGGTGCCTGACCTGCCCGAGAGCTTCCCTGTCCGCACGCGGCACTTTGTGGGCTGCATGAGGAACCTGCAGGTGGACAGCCGGCATGTAGACATGGCCGACTTCATCGCCAACAACGGCACCGTGCCTGGTACAGGGACCTGGGGCGGGTGCAAGGCCAGGAGCTCAGTGCAGAAAGGAGGGCTGTGCCTGGTATGGGGTTTCACAGGCCCCTCCGGCTACAGGTTTTCTGTCTGGAGCCCCGACCCGAGCCCCTTTCTCTCCCGTCTAGGCTGCCCTGCCAAGAAGAACGTGTGTGACAGCAATACTTGCAACAATGGGGGCACCTGTGTGAACCAGTGGGACGCATTCAGCTGCGAGTGCCCTCTGGGCTTCGGGGGCAAGAGCTGTGCCCAGGGTAGGAGGGGCAGCCGGCAGAGGCTGAGGCCTGAGAGCTGTCAACAATGCTGGGAACACGGGCAGGGTCGGGGCAGGCGCTGGGCAGGGCCCAGCCAGGCTGGGCTGTAGGTGGAAAAGCGTGTCTGGGCAGAGCCCTGAGAGGGTAGCCCTGGAGACAAAGGGCCCAGTCAGAGACAGGCCTGGGCACAGTGTGGGGCGGGCGCAGGACAGGTAAATGCTCCGGAGGGTGGGGCCAGCGAGGGGAGTGGGCACGAGGAGAGGCAGTGCCCTGCCTCCCACGGAGTCACCACCTCTAAGCATCATATCCCCCTGGGGCGCTTGGCTGCTCCACCCCTCAGAATCTGCCTTTATCTGCCTCCTCAGAAATGGCCAACCCGCAGCGCTTCCTGGGCAGCAGCCTGGTGGCCTGGCACGGCCTCTCGCTGCCCATCTCCCAGCCCTGGCACCTCAGCCTCATGTTCCGCACACGCCAGGCCAACGGTGTCCTGCTGCAGGCTGTCACCAGGGGGCGCAGCACTATCACCCTGCAGGTGATGCAGGGAGCGGGTAGTGACCCGGGCTGCTGTAACCTCCAGGGGGCTGGTCAGAGATGGCTGGGCGGGGTCTTTTCTTCTCCAAGAGGCCGCTAGAGCCATTTGTTGGATCACTGCTGCCATCTATCGGCTCCACGGGGAATAACGCCTTTTCCTCTCCGGCCTCAGCTGGGCAGTAGGATGGGTTTGGGGGTCCAGGAAGAAGACAGTGGGCTAGAAGAAGAGACGAATAAGGCAGTCTGCTGACCCTCTTTTCTTTTCTCCTGCTGCCAGCTGAGGGAAGGCCATGTGGTGCTGAGCGTGGAGGGCACAGGGCTCCAGGCCTCGTCTCTCCAGCTGGAGCCAGGCCGGGCCAATGACGGCGACTGGCACCATGCACAGCTGGCGCTGGGAGCCAGTGGGGGCCCTGGCCATGCCATCCTGTCCTTCGACTATGGGCAGCAGCGGGCAGAGGGCAACCTAGGACCTCGGCTGCATGGGCTGCACCTGAGCAACATTACAGTTGGGGGAGTGCCTGGACCAGCCGGTGGGGTGGCCCGCGGCTTCCGGGGCTGTTTGCAGGTGAGCCTCCTGCCCTGCCTTCCCATCCTCACCACCTGGAGGCCTGCTCCGCAGAGGGCCAATACCGGTCTGTCCCTCCCAGGGTGTGAGGGTAAGCGAAACGCCCGAGGGGGTTAGCAGCCTGGATCCTGGCCGCGGGGAAAGCATCAATGTGGAGCCAGGCTGTAGCCTGCCAGACCCCTGTGACTCGAATCCGTGTCCTGCCAACAGCTACTGCAGTGATGACTGGGACAGCTATTCCTGTAGCTGTGATCCAGGTATTCAGGGATCCAGGGAAGTGGGGCAGGTTGGTGGGTGCCTGGGGTCTCATTTCAGCTCTGCTGTATGGCCGGAGGCTGGTCATATGACCTCTCTGGGCCTTATCTCCTGCACTACAAAGCCATAGCCACTGGTATGATTCCCAGAGTGGAAAGAGGTGGATGAAGGCAGGTTTGAAGAAAGTGCTGGGGGAGGGGGGGAGCTTTGAGTCTCTCTCATCCTTATGGTCCCAGGTTACTATGGTGACAACTGTACTAACGTGTGTGACCTGAACCCATGTGAGCATCAGTCCGTGTGTATCCGAAAGCCCAGTGCCCCCCACGGCTACAGCTGCGAGTGTCCCCAAAATTACCTTGGACCATATTGTGAGACCAGGTAAGTGGACCAGGGCATGACTGCTGCCTGTCTCTGGGGTGTCCCTCAGAGCACCACGAACCTGGCTGAGCCACGGCCACAGTCAGAAGGGCCACACGAGGCTACACCAGACGGGGATGGCAGAGGGAACTCATGTCTGCCTGGGCTCCTCTCTGCAGGATTGACCAGCCTTGCCCCCGAGGCTGGTGGGGACACCCCACGTGCGGCCCATGCAACTGTGACGTCAGCAAAGGCTTCGACCCAGACTGCAACAAGACAAGTGGCGAGTGCCACTGCAAGGTGACAGCCCCGACCCGGGCCTCCACAGTGGCCACCTGGGCCCTTACGGGAGGCAGTGGAGAAAGCCTTCCTGCAGAGAGCTCAGGGCTGTGTGCCCTTGCTCTGCTGGGCGGACAGGTGGCCCTGTGCTCTGATGTGTCTGGGGTGTGGGGGACCCAGGACGGATGCTTTGCCAGTGAGCTCTAGGTCAGCCTTGCTGGTTGTTCGCTCTGACTGGTTGGTGTCTCACTGACGGGCTAAACCGCAAATCGTTTTCAGTTAAACATTTTGAGTACCACTTTTGGGGGGACCTGAAGTCAGCGAGCGTCCCTCCAGAGGGGCCGCAACCGAAAGGATCCTTGAGCATCCAGGAGAGAGAGCCTGAGCCAGTGACCCGCATCCTCTGTCCCCCCTCTCAGGAGAACCACTACCGGCCCCCTGGCAGCCCCACCTGCCTCCTCTGTGACTGCTACCCCACGGGCTCTTTGTCCCGCGTCTGTGACCCTGAGGACGGCCAGTGTCCATGCAAGCCAGGCGTCATTGGGCGCCAGTGTGACCGCTGTGACAACCCTTTTGCTGAGGTCACCACCAATGGCTGTGAAGGTGGGGCTCCCATGCTGGGTCGGTGGCTCTCCTGCTGTGTGCCAGGTCCCGGTGTCCCAGGGAGGCCAGGAGCAGGGGCTGCTTGCAGGCCGGAGGCTGCTGAGGGCGGGCTGGGAGGCTGAGCAGAGCTGCCGGGGGACAGCCACTCCTGGGTGACCCTGTGTGTTTCCCTGCAGTGAATTACGACAGCTGCCCACGGGCCATCGAGGCTGGGATCTGGTGGCCCCGTACCCGCTTCGGGCTGCCTGCTGCTGCTCCCTGCCCCAAAGGCTCCTTTGGTAGGTGCTGGACTCGGCCTTTCGTCACTGGGACTGGCTGCAGATCCTGGGGCCTCTCTCTGGTCGCCATGTCCTGGAGACTCCATGTCCCAGGCTGTTCCTCTGCTCCCAGGGTTGCCGGGATGAAGGGCACCGACATCTTGAGTTCTTAACAAAAATGCTGAAACGCCCGCAGTGGGCAGTCAGAGGCCCGGGTCCTAGAGATTCAGAGATGAATCACACAGTGTTCCTTCCCATCCTCACCTCCCCGCCCGGAACAGGAGTTATGCCACTAGAAGGGCAGTCTGGGGAGTAGGGGCTGTTGGGTGCTGTTCCAGGGGACCCGGCCCCCGTCCTGGTCCTTGGACTGAGATGATGAACATTAGCAGAGAGCCCAAGGTGCAGAGGGACGGCAACGTCTGGGAGCTTGAGGAGAGCGTGTGCCCCGTGCTCCCGCATCCTTGTTTGGGCCCATCTCGCAGGGGTTCTTCCTCTTCTCATCTGGGCTACAGGAGGGCAGGGCCCTTGTTTGCTTGTCTCCTGTCTCCGGCCCATGAGGTACTGGTGCCCAGGAACTCTGGCAGGTCCCGGAAGCCTCCTGTCTCTGTCCTGAGGCCAGCCGTCTGCGCTTCCTTCCCCCAGGGACTGCTGTGCGCCACTGTGATGAACACAGGGGGTGGCTCCCCCCAAACCTCTTCAACTGCACATCGGTCACCTTCTCAGAGCTGAAGGGCTTTGTAAGTGAACCCCCTCTCTCCTTTCACTGCTGCTAGCTTGGAGAGAGGGGCTTTGGGAATTCCGACCCCTGCCTCCGGGGCCCCCCACCCGGAGTGGCCATTTCTCCCCTTTCCTGAGGCCCTTTTACTCCAGAGTTCCAGTCCTGCCCTCTGGGGACCTCACTGCAGTCCTCCTGTGCTGACCTCCCTCCATCCCTGCCCTGCCCTGCCCGGCTCCATCCTAGGCCGAGCGGCTACAGCGGAACGAATCAGGCCTGGACTCGGGGCGCTCCCAGCGGCTGGCTCTGCTTCTGCGCAATGCCACACAGCACACGGCTGGCTACTTCGGCAGCGATGTCAAGGTGGCCTACCAGCTGGCCACACGGCTGCTGGCCCATGAGAGCGCCCAGCGGGGCTTCGGGCTGTCCGCCACGCAGGATGTGCACTTCACCGAGGTGGGGCTTGGATGGGGCAGGGCTGGCTGGTTAGATGGGGGTCATGGTGAGTGAGCCCGTTTCTCGGGCCACCTGAGGGCCGAGTGGGGAATGGTCTCCATCCCTGCCTTTGGGGACCTCCCAGTTGGCATGAGGCCTCTGGGAGACCCCTTGAGCCGTGGAATTTAGGGCGTCTCCTTCCACCTCTTTTCCTAATAAGGTCCTAATAGGAACTAACGTTTGTATTGGGGCTTGATGTGATCAGGTTCCTTGGAGCAGAGGCCCTGCCCACCTTGCCAGGCTAGGGAGGAATCAGCATCTAGCCACGTGTGTGGGTCCACGCACAGGGTTCTAGAATGAGGAGAGAAGGTTTGAAGGAGCGGCATGGTCGGGGTGGGTAGCCGGGGCTGGTCGAGGCGCAGGTGGGGCCCCGGCGGCGGGGACGAGAAGGCGTGGGGCTGCAGCCCACTGTGACCATGCCCGCCCCAGAATCTGCTGCGGGTGGGCAGCGCCCTCCTGGACGCGGCCAACAAGCGGCACTGGGAGCTGATCCAGCAGACGGAGGGGGGCACGGCCTGGCTGCTCCAGCACTATGAGGCCTACGCCAGCGCCCTGGCCCAGAACATGCGGCACACCTACCTGAGCCCCTTCACCATTGTCACGCCCAACATCGGTGAGGCTGGGCTGGGTCAGGGAGGGGGTTGTGGAGAGAGCCCCTGGCCACGGCGGCTGTGCCGGGGGCCCGACCCGGGGTCCGACCTGTGACCCCTCTCCCTAGTCATCTCTGTAGTTCGCCTGGACAAGGGGAACTTCGCCGGGGCCAAGCTGCCACGCTATGAGGCGCTGCGGGGGGAGCGGCCCCCCGACCTCGAGACGACGGTCATTCTGCCCGATTCTGTCTTCAGAGGTCAGTGGGGAGCCGGAGGGTGGGTCAGGGGCCAGGCTGGGGCATCTGTGCAGGGCCCAGCTGAGCGGACAGTGTCCCGGTCCCAGAAACAGCCACCGTGGTCAGGCCGGCGGGCTCTGGAGAGACCCAGGAGCCAGAGGAGCTGGCTCGGCGTCAGCGGCGGCACCCGGAGCTGACCCAGGGTGAGGCTGTGGCCAGCGTCATCATCTACCGCACCCTGGCTGGCCTGCTGCCCCATAACTATGACCCGGACAAGCGCAGCCTGAGGTGAGCCGCTGAGGAGATGAGGGACGGGTGGGACGCAGGCTGGCTGGGTGAGTGCTGAGGCATAGCGAGAGGCCACGGGTCGGGGGCAGTCCCCCTGACGGCGGGTGTTCCTTCGAGGGGCCACGAGATTGTCACAGTGACCGTGTACCTGCCTGTTCCTCATCAGAGTCCCCAAACGCCCCGTCATCAACACGCCCGTGGTGAGTATCAGCGTCCATGACGATGAGGAACTTCTGCCCCGTGCCCTGGACAAGCCGGTCACGGTGCAGTTCCGGCTGCTGGAGACCGAGGAGCGCACCAAGCCCATCTGTGTCTTCTGGAACCATTCAATCCTGTGAGCCTAAACTGCCCTACCCCCAAGGCTTTGGGTGGAGAGCCAAGCCCCTGGGTGCCTTACCCTCCTGCCCCTGCCTCCCTCATGCAGGGTCAGCGGCACAGGTGGCTGGTCAGCCCGAGGCTGCGAGGTCGTCTTCCGCAACGAGAGCCACGTCAGCTGTCAGTGCAACCACATGACGAGCTTCGCCGTGCTCATGGACGTGTCCCGGCGGGAGGTCGGACCCCCGGGGGGCAGCCGCGGAGCTAGGGGTGGGAGCCCAGGGCGCAGGGCTGGATTCACAGGCCCTGCCCTTCCTAATTCTCCCGCCCTCCTGCCACCTGCTCTGCAGAATGGGGAGATCCTGCCGCTGAAGACACTGACATACGTGGCCCTAGGGGTCACCTTGGCTGCCCTGCTGCTCGCCTTCCTCTTCCTCACTGTCCTGCGTGCCCTGCGCTCCAACCAGCACGGCATCCGACGGAACCTGACTGCTGCCCTGGGCCTGGCCCAGCTGGTCTTCCTCCTCGGAATCAACCAGGCTGACCTCCCCGTAAGAGATCTCTCCTCACCCGGAGACCGTCCACAACTTCCGGTCCTCCAAGGCTTCCTATCAGTCCTTCCCAGTCGTCCCCAGCTCCCCGCCCCAGTCCCTGCTCTCCAGCAGGAACTCCGGTAGAGCCCAGCCCAGCACCCAGCCCTTGGTTGCCTCTTCTCCAGCTTCCCCTCACCTTCCCCACCCGCCACCGGCACCCTAGGAGTACCTTCCTCTGGCCCACACTTCCTGAAGCACCACCCAACACCCTGGCCCTCCCCCTTTGCCCGACAAGATGGGGTCCACACTCTGGGTGTGCCCAGGTCACTGACCGGGCATGACCGGGCCCCCAGTTTGCTTGCACAGTCATCGCCATCCTGCTGCACTTCCTGTACCTCTGCACCTTCTCCTGGGCCTTGCTGGAGGCCTTGCACCTGTACCGGGCACTCACCGAGGTGCGCGACGTCAACGCCGGCCCCATGCGCTTCTACTATATGTTGGGCTGGGGCGTGCCCGCCTTCATCACAGGTACCTCCCACCCCCTTCCCGGGCCTGAGGTTCTGCATCCCTAGGCCCCGGGTCCACCTTCATGCCACGTTCTCCCACCCACATCCCAGGCCCAGAGGCCCCACACCCCCATGACCCAGGCCGAGTTCTCCATAAGCATCCCTCTCAGCCCCCGAGGCTCCCCACCAGGGGCTGGGTCCCCCATCCTGGACAGGTCGGCACGGACACGTGGCGGGTGGAACCCTTCATCCTCCTAGCCCTGTGAGCCCACTTGACACCTGATTCCCCAAGGCCCTACCACCCTTTCCCCTGCTGTTGTCACCATACCCCCAGGTCTAGCTGTGGGCCTGGACCCTGAGGGCTATGGGAACCCCGACTTCTGCTGGCTCTCCATCTATGATACACTCATCTGGAGTTTTGCTGGCCCCGTGGCCTTCGCTGTCTCGGTAGGTGCTAGAAGGTGGGCTGGGGGCGAGCAGGCTGAGTGTGTCCCCATTTAAGAATGGGGAGACTGCTGGGCCCCCGTGGGGTCGAGTAGCAGCCGCCTGGCCCCTGATGATGGCCCTCCCCTGCTAGATGAGTGTCTTCCTGTACATCCTGGCAGCCCGCGCCTCCTGTGCTGCCCAGCGGCAGGGCTTCGAGAAGAAAGGCCCTGTGTGAGTATGGGGCGTGGGCGCCTGGGCGGCGGGCAGGCGGCGGTGTGGGAGGCCTCCTGGCCGGGCTCACAGCCTCCCCCGTCTCCAGCTCAGGCCTGCGGCCCTCCTTCGCTGTTCTCCTGCTGCTGAGCGCCACGTGGCTGCTGGCGTTGCTCTCTGTCAACAGTGACACCCTCCTCTTCCACTACCTCTTTGCTGCCTGCAATTGCATCCAGGTACCTGGCCCAGGCCCGTGGAGGTGGAGGTGCGAGGCTTGGCCACGGGGTGCCCGATTCCACACTGAGCTGCTGCCTCTCGCCTGCCAGGGCCCCTTCATCTTCCTCTCCTACGTGGTGCTCAGCAAGGAGGTCCGGAAAGCACTCAAGTTTGCCTGCAGCCGCAAGCCGAGCCCCGACCCTGCGCTGACCACCAAGTCCACCCTGACCTCGGTGAGGGAGCCTGGGACCAGGGAGGTGGAGGGCTCTGGGGCAGAGAGGCAGAGGCAGAAGGCCCAAGGAGCTTGCTCTCTGTGCTTTTTGCCCCACTTTTTCTTCATCCTTACATCCTTTCCTGGAAGGAGGAAGGGGTGGTGAAATGGTATGTGTGGCTTGGCAAGAGGGGGCGCTGGGGGCGGGGAGGAAGATTGTGACTCAGAAGAGTTGGGTATAGAGCTAGGAAGAGTAAGGTGAGGAAGTGACCAAGACAGGTGACCCAATCACGAATGCCCAACATCTGAGAATCCCTTGTGAATCTTGGGAGATTTTCTGTCTCCAGCACATTCTTGGGAGATAACTCCTGGTACCATTTTTCACCAAGAAACCCGTATAGAGCCGAGTCCAGGGTCCTTGGGGTGCACGGGGCTGGTGCAGCTACGGCAGAGCTACGGCTACTCCCGGGCCTTGGCATGGGAGTGGCGGGGGTCAGGGAGCTGAGACATGGGGCCTCTCTCTTTCAGACCTGGGCATGTAGGAGGTAGAACTTAGTGCAAGCTCCCTCGGCCCTTCCACTCCTCGTCCTGGGGCCACCCCAGCCTGCTCCCCCTACTTACTGACCTCTCTGTTCCTTGCCTAGTCCTACAACTGCCCCAGCCCCTATGCAGATGGGCGGCTGTACCAGCCCTATGGAGACTCAGCAGGCTCTCTACATAGTGCCAGCCGCTCGGGCAAGAGTCAGCCCAGCTACATCCCCTTCTTGCTGAGGTGAGCCCTGGTGATGGGGGCATCGACGAGGGGAGAAGAGTGCTGTGCCTGCTGAAAACCAGGCCGGCCACCTGCTGGGGGTCGAATAGTGCCCCTGGTGGCTGGCTGGCTGACCAGTGGCAGCTTAAATTAGAAGCAGAAGAGGGGGCGCCTGGGTGGCTCAGTCGGTTGAGCGTCCAACTTCGGCTCAGGTCATGATCTCGTGGTTCGTGGGTTTGGGCCCTGCATCGGGCTTCGTGCTGACAGCATGGGGCCTGCTTGGGATTTGCTCTCTGCCCCTCCCCCATGGGTGCGTGCACTCTCTCTCTCAAAAGAAATAAACTTAAAAAGAAAAAGAAGTAGGAGGGGCATGGGGCAGGAACTGGGAAACTGGAAAGAGAGAAAAGAACGGGACACCAGGCAAGTGACTGGGCTGACCCCTCTAACATAGCCTTGTCTTCTCAGGGAAGAGTCTACACTGAACCCTGGCCAAGGGCCCCCTGGCCTTGGGGACCCAGGTAGCCTATTCCTGGAAGGTCAAGACCAGCAGCATGGTGAGAACAGAAGCCCCTGATGACCAGTGGGGGGCAGCTGCCTGGCTTTCGTGGAGGGTGTGCAGAGGCGGGTCAGCCATGATTTCTCCCCCACCTCCCAGATCCTGACACAGACTCCGACAGTGACCTGTCCCTGGAAGATGACCAGAGTGGCTCTTATGCCTCTACTCACTCATCAGACAGTGAGGAGGAGGAAGAAGAGGAGGAAGAGGAGGCCGCCTTTCCTGGAGAGCCAGGCTGGGACAGCCTGCTGGGGCCTGGCGCTGAGAGACTGCCCTTGCACAGTACCCCCAAGGGTGGGCCGGCGCCAGAGCTTTGGCCTTTGGTGGAGGAGGGGAGGGCAATGGGAGGGTAAAGGGCCTGGAATTCCTAGTGTAGCGACTTCCTAGCTGTCTGTCTTCTCTGGGCCTTATCAACTTTCTTTCTCCACCAGATGGGTGCCCAGGGCCCGGGAAGGTTCCCTGGCCAGGAGACTTTGGGACCACAGCAAAGGAAAGTAGTGGCAATGGGGCCTCTGAGGAGCGTCCATGGGAGAATGGAGATGCCCTGCCTCGGGAGGGGTCCCTGGGCCCCCTTCCAGGCTCTTCTGCCCAACCTCACAAAGGTGAGTGGGGCAATTCCAGCTGCCATGCTCCCCCATTCGGCAACCTCACACCTCACATTTGTGGCTGGTAGGGCTCTCTAGGGCGGTCCCATGAGCCTACCACCTGCTCCTGATGGCACTTGCCCCCTTCCCGCCCCCCCACCCCAGGCATCCTCAAGAAGAAGTGTCTGCCCACCATCAGTGAGAAGAGCAGTCTCCTACGGCTGCCCCTGGAGCAGGGCACAGGGTCTTCTCGGGGCTCCTCGGCCAGCGAGGGCAGCCGGGGCGGGCTCCCTCCCCGCCCTCCACCCCGGCAGAGTCTCCAGGAGCAGCTGAACGGGGTCATGCCCATCGCCATGAGTATCAAGGCGGGCACGGTGGATGAGGACTCGTCGGGCTCCGAGTGAGTGGGGCTGGCTGGGTGGGAGCGGGCACAGCCTCTCGGAGGCCCTGGCTGGGCTCCCAGATGCTTCCAGGCCTCCCCAGGCTGCTCTGTCAGGCAGTCGGGGGACGGACAGGCTGGCGTAGCCCAGCTGCCTTACTGTGACACGCCCACAGACCATGGTGCCCCGTGGGGTCAGCTCAGCCCGTATCGGGCAAAGTGGGGGAGGGCGGGGAGCTGGGGTTGCTTTTCTGTTTCCTTCTCCTGGTGGAAGCTTCTCCTTGTCTTCTCTGCTCTGACTAACCCCCTGTCTGCCTTTTCTGTCACTTTCCTTTCCTGCCTCTCCAGATTTCTCTTCTTTAACTTCCTGCATTAACCCTGGGCCGGTGGTTCCTACACCCTGAGGCTCCCTTACCTTCCCCAGCTGCACTCATGCCCCCACTCCTGTCTTGTGCTCTATCCTGCCCTTGCTCCCCACCGCCTGCCCGCAGCAGCGACGAAACGTCCATCTGAGGAGCCTGGGCCTTGCCGGGAGGGGCGCCCACCCCGCCCAAGGCCATCTAGTGCCAACTCCCTCCCCCACCATCCCCTTCACTGCACTTTGGACCCCTGGGGCCAACATCTCCAAGACAAAGTTTTTCAGAAAAGAGGAAAAAAGAATTTAAAAAAGGATCTCCACTCTTCATGACTTCAGGGATTAATTTTTTTTATATGCTGGAAACTGATTCCCCTTTCCCTTCCCAAAGAGGATAGGACCTCCCAGGATACTTCCCAGCCTCTCCTCAGTTTCCCATCTGCTGTGCCTCTGGGAGGAGAGGGACTTTTGAGGGGCCTGCCCCTCATTTGCCATCACCAAAAGGAAAGGACAAAGCCACACGCACCCAAGGGCATCAAGCCCTGTGGCTGCACCCCGGCAGGCCTCAGTGTGGTGAGGGCGTCAAGGTGGAGGGCACGCCTCACCCCGCCTGTACTGCCCCTCCCAGGAACTGAAAAAGCCCTGTCCGGCGAGGGGGCAGAAGGACTCCGCGCCCCCGGACCCCCAAATGCTGCATGAACACATTTTGAGGGGAACCCGTGCCCCTGGGTGGCGGCCGGGCCACCCCAGCCCCTCTCCTTTCCCTGGACTCTGGCCACGCGCTGCAGCCCAGGCGTTTGCTCAGTTCGCTGACCCAAAAGTGCTTCATCTTCCTGCCTGACCCGCGTGGGGAAGGCCAGTCATGTGTTAAGTTGCGCTTCTTTGCTGCGGTGTGGGTGGGACGGGGAGGAAGAGTCGATGCAGGGCTGGCTCGGTCGCCCCCAGAAGTCTCAAGCACAGGTCTCAAGCCCGGGTTCTGGTGTCCACTCACTCGCCCACCCAAGGTCAGACGAATCACACTTCGTCTGACCTGCTGTGGCCTCTGAGACATGTTCTATTTTTAACCCTTCTTGGAATTGGCTCTCTTCTTCCAAGGACCAGGTCCTGTTCCTCTTTCTCTCCCTCTCCCACGCCCACCCCCAGCTCCCTGCGAAGAGAGAGTTAATATATATTTTATTTATTTGCTTTTTGCGTTGGGATGGGTTCGTGTCCGGTCCCAGGGGGTCTGATGTGGCCATGACGGGTTGGGCGTGTACCCAGCAACCCTGGCGTGGGGGCCTGAAGCCCTTTCCCTTGGTCCAGGCTGTCATCTCCTGCCTCCTCTCCTCTGGCCTCCTCGGTTTTGCCAACTGCAATTCATTTGAGTTACCGTTTATGCTAAGCATGTATTCCTGACTTGTCACTGACTTTCCTCTGGAGCAGGTGGCTCGAAAAAGAGGCTCTGGGTGGGGGGAAAAAAATGTTCCTGTCTCTCATTTGTCAGGCTGGTTTTTGGCTTTTCTGCCATGGACTCTCCCCCTGACCTCTCCCCTCAGCAATTCCTGCAAAGGGTTAAAAATTTAACTGGTTTTTAACTACTGATGACTTGACTTAAAAAAATACAAAGATGCTGGATGCTAACTTGATACTAACCATCAGATTGTACAGTTTGATTGTTACTGTAAATACTGTAGGGTTTTGTGTTTTGTTTTGTTTTTTCATTTCCCCATACTACTGAATAAACTATAGCTCTGTGCGGGTTGAACACTTCATCGTGTGCTTCGATGCGGTACCCTGTCCTTCCAGAGGCACCTCTGGAAAACAAGAGCAGGCGGGGCCCTAGGTGGGCCAGGGGACGTCGGAGGACTCAGATGTCAAGAGGCCGATGCGCTAGCCCGTCTACCAACACCCCAGCAGTAGCCAAATAGCCTCAGCAGCACAGAGCCCATGTCCTGGCACGCCCAAGGAAGATGTGGCAGATGGCAGGAAAGTTTCCTTTTTACCAGGATAGGAGGGACTTGGGCGGCCGGAGAGGCCGCAGAGAGCAGGCAGGTTTCCAGTCCAGCCGCTTAGGGGCTGAGTCCTGGGGACAGAATTCAGGAGGCAGGGAGGGCAGAGTTGAGGGGCCGAGGGGCTGGTAGGAATTCAAAGCTCAGTGACTCGGTACCTCCTGACCACCCCTCTGGGCCAGTCTGTGTGTTTTGCCATTGGAAACGAAGCAACGATTCACACTCAAGTCAACTACGTGCTCTGCAGCGTTACTTCTATTCCCAAGTTTTGTACTTTTTCTGAAGGGTCTGTTCAGCAAACTAGTTAGGAAGTTAACGTGGGGGCAATAGAGGGTCGTGAAAAGTAAGGGCACAAGCCCGGAACCAGACTGGGTGACTTAATCTCTCTGAGCCTTAGTTTCTTTCCCTGTAAAATGAGGGTGGTAAGAGCATCCGCCTAATTGAGCTTTTATGAGAATTAAATGAGTTAGCACATGCAAAGGGCTTAGAACAGTTCACAGTGCATAGTAAGAGGCCGGTGAATGTTGGCTTTCTGCATTGTTGCTACTGGCTAGGGGCGGGGTTAGAGCGAGTAAGGGGAAGACTAGAAAGCCAGACCTGAAGGGAAGGAAGGAAGCAGGTGGCTGAACGAGAAGGGCAGCTGTGGCCTGTCGGCCTCCTCCCTGGCTGGCACTGCCTACTGAGTGTTGCTTAAGCCCTTTGGGGCAGGATGGGGGTGGGGTGGGGAGGTGGGTGAGGTGGGGGTTAGGAGATTCAAGACGGACCAAGAGAGCAAAAGGAACATGCCTTGTCCTTTGCGGCCACCAGGTGGCAACAGCACATGGGTCTGCTGCTGGTTTTGTCTCCCAAGCCCCACACACCCACACACACACACACACACACACACACACACACACACACACACACACGTGTGCCATCTGCTGGCCACACATAAGTGCTTGCCTGGGCATGCCGACCTCCCGGCGCTTCTGCCAGAGCCAGGAGTCGCCAACAGGCCCTGCGTGCCGGACACCCGTGCAGGACACAGCTGGGGAACAACACTTCAGGTTTTCTGGCCACTGCCGGATTTCTCCAGAGCCGAATACCCAGTGTGTTTCCACATCCTCTCCCCCAACGCAATTCTTGGAATCCCAGAGGCTGTAGGAGTTGCTGACAGAGGCTCTGGGAGAGGGGTGAACATCCAGGCAGCTGTCGCTGTGATACAGGTGAAATGCGTTAGTGAACTTTAAGATCAACCATAAAAAGGAGCAGTGGAGGGCCTCTGGGGAAGGACATTTCAGTCCTATGCAGTGTGCTCCTGTCATATGTATGTGGGGGGCAGGGGACACCCGCTGACGCTCTACTCCTTCTGCCCAGTTGCCTGTTGGCTTCCATAAGTCACAGCCTCGCCTTCCAAGAGGGAAGTTCTTTTTTTTTTAATTTTTTTTTTAATCTTTATTTATGAGAGACATAGAGACAGAGCGTGAACAGGGGAGGGGCAGAGAGAGAGGGAGGTACAGAATCCGAAGCAGGCTCCAGGCTCTGAGCCATCAGCACAGAGCCTGACGCAGGGCTCGAACTCACAGACCATGAGATCATGACCTGAGCTGAAGTTGGACACGTAACCGACTGAGCCACTCAGGCGCCCCAAGGGGAAGTTCTCTCAAAACTCACAAGGAATAGAATTGGTTCTAGTTGCAAGAGTCAAAGGCTGTGAGTCAAAGGCTTAGTGAAATCTGTTAAATGAGTCTGTCATTCATTCGACAAACCCCAACCTTCTTGCACTCAAATTTATTTTTTCAATAAATGGATGAAATTCTCTGCCACAAACAAATCACAACACTAGGCACTGCAGAAATTTCTAAAACCTAGTGCCGGCCCTCAAGTCTAGGAGGGGACATAAGAACACCAACGATTCTAATGATATATGGCAGAACGTGACGAGGTGTTCCAGTATCTTCTACTGAAGCAGTCAGTGAAACTGAATACCAGGTGCCCACCAAAGGGTCCCCTCATCTCATTAGTGCAGCAGACTAGGTTCTGACGCATTCTCAGAAGGCTCCATTCTCGGGTGCCCAGGTGGCTCAGTTGGTTGAGCGTCCAACTCGATTTCAGCTCACGTCATGATCTCACAGTTTGTGGATTCGAGCCCCGCATTGGGCTCTTTGCTGACAGAGTGGAGATTCTCTCTCCCTCTTTCTCTGCCCCTCCCTTGATCGTACTCTCTCTCACTCTCTTTCAAAATAAATAAATAAACTAAAAAAAAAAAAAAAAAGGCGGCTTCATTCTCTTGCCAGAAAGGACACCCAAACTTAGGATATAAATACTAGGCCAAGGCCCTACATTGATATCCTCACAGAATGCAAATTAAGCTGTATTTTACTTGATCTGGACCTTCCCGTAACACGAATCCTGGGAAAAGGCAGCTTGTCCCTATCTAATTCCAACAAAGGAAGGTGGGTAGTCGCAGCCGGCTGAGCCGCCATCACAAGAGCCATCGGCCTGTGGAGGCCCCTGCCTGGGCAGCTCCTGGCTCCTTCATGGTAATAACACAGGAGTTAACTCTGTATTTGTTTGAAATTGGAGGATTTACTTTCACATATACAGAGATTATAAAAATACATTCATTTTATTTTAGAAAAACGCAGACCGATGTAAGCTTATTAGAGACTGGCCTCGTAAGAGTCACAGAATTCACAGGAAGTAAGTTGTAGAGACCAGGTGCCCGCCTCTGCCTCTCCGAACAGGCCTGCACCCAGCAGAGGATATGATTCGGGACCCCTCCTCGGAGAGCTGGGGGAGGATAGCTGCGGAGGCCCATTCACATGTAAATGCCCAGTGAACCAGTGCCTGGGAAGGAGATCAAACTCTCTGGGACTGAACACAAGAGTGGGGGTGGCTGAGGACAAACCACGCTCCTGCATTCCATATTTTTCTGCTTGTTCATTTCACTGTTGGGAGTGACCTCTTTTCCCTAATCCTCTTTCAACCCATAGAGTTTGATTCCCGTCCAGCTCAACCCTAATCCACCCCATCTCACATCTCTTCACTCCTGGGGCACCAGCCCTGGTGGCCTCTCTTCCCCCTGCTCCTGGGCCAGAATCTTCTGGAGTCAGGGCCTGCCTTCCATGAGAGGGTTGGGAGGTCGAGGAGAGGTGAGTCCAGGCAGTGACTGTAGTGGTTTGCTCCTGACTTTTTGCTTGCTGTCCTGATCTCTTTACCTAAAGAGGTGGAAAGAAGAACTGCTTTAAACGGTCTCTCTTCTGGGGCGCCTGGGTGGCTCAGCTGGTTGAGCGTCTGACGCTTGATTTCAGCTCAAGTCATGATCCCAGGGTGGTGGGATCGAGCGCCGAGTCAGTCGGGCTGTGTGCTAAGCCTGGAGCCTACTTAAGATTCTCTCTCTCCCTCTGCCCTTCTCCCCTGCTCTCTCCCTCTCTCTTTTCCTCTCAAAAAAAAAAAAAAAATTAAATTGCCACTCTCCCTCAAGCCCATTTGTCACCCAGCTGAGTTTCCTTTCCTTCAGGAAAGGAAGAAATGAGACTCCCTGACTGTCTAGGCTCCCTTCCTCATCCCTGTCTTGCCGCACAGGATTCAGGGCTGGTGTGAACAACAGCTTGGAAGCCCCGGTGACAGGGGAGACAGAGCGTCTCAACCAGTCTTACCTGGTGGGTCCTGGGACCGCCACTTTCCTGGGGGGCTGCAGATTGCTGCGAGTGGCACCAGCGATGGGGAGATTTGGCCGCTGGGAAACAGGAACTTGGTGGGGGTTAACAAAAGAAATAGTGAGCAGAAAATTCAAGTGACCTGCCCGGAGCAAGACTGGGATTAGTGTCCTTCCTCCCACCCAAGGTTAAAAAACGTAAGGTATTTGAAAACCACAGCTCAGCTCCTTAACTCAGTCTCTCCATCTTCAAACTGAGCTGTGATGCAGACGGGGAAAGGGGTCACTGTTCCCCGCTCTGGGGGGGGTGCATTCAAGCTGGGCAAGGGTAGGCATCCTTCCTCCTGACTGCCAGCGTTACGTCCACTCTTCCTCACCTCTGTGCCCTACAGCGCTTGGTCGCGGAAGGCCTTTCCGAGGTGGCAGAGAAGCTGGAGGCGGGGCACCTTTGCTGGGTGGTACACTCCGGCCGGGGAGTGGCATTCGGCTGGCAGGCCTGGGGATGGCAGAGGGAACAGGCAGTCGACTGGAAGGCTTCGCGGCTGCTCCCTGTGGCCGAGAGAGGCGCTGAGAGTTGCCAGTCGGAGGCTGTGGGGCCAAGACTGGTCTGACAGGGGTAGGCGGGCCTGGTGGAGAGGGGTAGAGGAATTTTAGGGTCGCTCCACACCCTTCCTCCTCCCATTCACCCACGGTGTTGCCGCCCGAGTCTTCTCACTTGCTGTCGCTCTCCCACTGGGCCCAGCTTTGCCCCGGATTGGAGGAGCGGACCGGACGAGAGGAGAAGATGCTGGGCTTTTGGCTGCAGGCAACAGATTGCAAGTGGGTGACTCCTGAAATACAAAGAGAGAAAAAATAGGACTAAAATGGAAAAAGAATCTGTTCTGCTGGCTGTTCGAGGAATGGAGGTGGAGAGCTGCCTAGATCCCAGTAAGGAAGGGCAGGCGTTTGCTGCCGACGTCGTCGCCCTCACCAATACCACTTCTTATGAGGTTATGGGCCCCGTAGAGTTATGCACGGACACTGCGCTAAGTGCTTTGCTTACGGTATTGTGCTCGAGTCCAACAATTCTGAGGTAGAATTTTACTACTCCCATTTTATCAACAAGGAACCCACTCTATGGCTGTACCGGGTCACGCATTGCGTCTGAGGGCACACGTCCAACCCAGGCCCTGCAAACTCACCCTTTTCACACTGGAGGGCCTCTTTCCCGATGCTGCCCGGAGAGCCCTGACTGAGCCCTTCTTATCGCCGCTCCGGAGTCGGGGCGTCAGGCTGCTTGGGGAGGGGGTGCTCCGAGTCGAAGAACTCACGGTGGGCAGCAGGTCTCGGACAGGGCTGTCCTTCAGCACAAAGGTCTCGCGCCGGGGGCTGGGCTTCACCCTGCGAGGCCCCAGGCCCTGGCCCGTGCCCTCCTGCTCCTGCAGGGCACACTGCTCCAGCTGAACTGCCAGCCGGTTGGCCTCGTGGAGAATCTCCTCCAGCTTCTCTGGACTCAGGGGGCCCAAGCTGAGCCTCAGCCCCTGGGGGGCCGGGGCCACTGCATTGGGGTTACTTCGATTGGAGAGTCCTCTTCGGAGGGGTTTCTCTGGAGTCACCGACACTGCGATGTCTTCCTCCTCACGACTGAGACAGAAAACAAACCGGGCACCATGCCCACACAGAAGAGAGCAGGAGACTGCAAAGGAGACTGGGCAACTCCTCCACAACAGAGCCAGGGACACAACCCCGAACCCGGAAGCCCATGCTGGCTGTGGGATCCGGCCTCTAGGTGAAGAGATGCCTGGTTCTACGGGGCCTCGCAGGCCTTTAGCACTCATCCACGTTGGACGTTATGCCAGGACGCAGGTGCGGCAAATCCACTTACCCTTCTTCTTAACGTCCTGAAATCTCATTCCAGCTTATCCCTTTCCCCCTCCCCCCAAAGTGCCATGGAGGCCCATGGCAACAAGGCACCCAGCAGCCCCAGGGCACCCAGCCTTGCTGAATTACCAACCCAGACCCCAGAGGCCAATAATTCAGAGGACTAAGGGGAGAGAGACAGACAGGCAGGGTTGGAGGAAAGCAAGCAGGTTACAGAAGCTGGTACCTGTCAGATGGTGACAGCCCTCCAAAGTCCAAGGTCTCATCCACTATGAACTTTACATCTGTAGGGGAGGAAGGAAGGAAGGAATGCCAGCCTCGGGTCCCTAACACCTCTCTCAATCGCAGCACTTCATTCTTTCCTCCTTACTTTCCTTACCTTCCCCCAAATCTTCCATGTTCCAGCTAGCAGGTGCACGAGTCAGCTTAGACCGGAGCTGGAGAGAAAATACACCTTTCTTCAGGTCTCCATCCTGTCCAAGGCCCCCCAGCTAAACTCAAGGTGCAAGCCAGGGAGTGGGGATCACGCTGGAGGCAAAGCAAGGGTCCCAGGAGTAGCACTTGCCCCTGTAACTATCCCTGTGACCTCCGTGGAAGGTGCAGAGAAAGCACCATCCCCCTCCTCAGGTTGCCCTGCCGTCCCCCTACAAGCCGGGCTCTTCTCACCGGAGGCCGTCTGCGCGCCCCATCTTCTTCCCCGCCACCATCCTCCGTTTCCTGCTCTCCCCAAACCACCTTTCCACTCACACAGCACCACACCCACAACCACACCGCCAGCCCACCCTCTGTTTTTACTTTCCGTCCCGCCTCGCCTCACCTCTCGCAGAAGGTGCTTGCCTCCCACCACTTAGTCCCGGGAATCAGCCCTGAGGGGGTGGGGCTCCTTTCGAATCTCTCAGGCCCCACCCACTCCTACCACATGCGCTCCGTGATTGGTGAATCCCAACATCCCTGCCCTCGGGGGCGGGGCGGCGGCGAGCAGCCGGCCGGAAGTCTGCAGGTGGGGGCTGTGTGGAGAGAGGCTCTAGAAAAGACTTCATCCGGAGGACTAAAGAGGGGAGGCTGGGAGCGCGCGCGTGAGTCAGGGAGACTTTTCCTTAGAGGAGGCGGGGCCTCTTGGCGGCGCGCGAGGGACCTGGCCAATGACTGTAGGTTTTGCACCCTGCCGGGGCCCTCTTCACCGCCCCTCTCCACCAGCTGGGCGGAGCCAGGCTGGCCGCCGACCTCCATGCGCCCGCCGCCCTGAAGCTAACGCTGCTGTTGAGGAAATTTCTTTTCGGGGGCTTACTCCGTTTGCGAGGACCGCGTTTGCCATATTTCCTCATTTGTGATCTTTTTCGAATTATGGAAGCACATAGATGTCTATATTTTAGGTATATTGGGGTTCTCTAAAAAGTATGTTTTGTTTTGTTTTTTAAATACGAGGTAGCGTATAGTGTAATAATGGTTTCAGGAGTAGAATTTAGTGATTCATCACATACATATGACACCCAGGGCTCATCTTAACAAGTGTCCTCCTCAATGCCCTTCGCGCATTTAGCCCATCCCCCCTAAAACCCCTCCAGCAACCCTCAGTTTATTTTCTATATTTAAGAGGCTCTTGGCTTGCCTCTGTTTTTATCTTATTTTTCCTTCCTATCCCATATGTTCATCTGTTTTGTTTCTTAAATCCTTGTATGAGTGAAATCATACATTTGTCTGTCTCTGACTGAATAATTTTGCTTAGCGTAATACATTCTTGTTCCATCCTTGTTGTTGCAAATAGTAAGATTTCATTCTTTTTGATCGCTGAGTAATATTCCATGGTTATACCTCAGAGATATGCCACATCTACTTTGTCCATTCGTAATTTGAGTATATTGAGGTTCTCTAAGAAGTAATCTTCCATCGTTGTTTTAAGTGAGAACATTCAGAACCAGAGGTAGCTGAGATATAAACTAAACAGGCTTTTTGGACCTGGAGATTTGGGTCTAATTCAACCCTGACTCCCTTGTGTCATGACGAGGCAGGCAGGCTTGAGTATATTTGACTTCTAGCTTCTCTGCGGAGCTAGGCGCCTGACCGTCGGTCAGGTTTCATGTAGGAGGAAAACTACCAGCCTCAAGTTTATAATGTGTGCCTTAGGGGCTTTTGAGGGGTATTTGTAATTTGCTACGTCTACACTAAAAGCTGTGTTTGTGAAATGCTTAAGCCTACTTATTTGAGATGGTTTTTTTGTTTTTTTTTTTTTTGTTTTGTTTTTTTTTTTTTTGGTCGCTTCCAAATGTTGCTTGTGCATAGGCTGGGCCACCAGTTAACAGGGCTTTTTAGAAATGTTCTAAAAATTTAAAAGAATGGTTGCAGAACTTTAGTCTCTGGAGTGTATGACCGAACATTCTTTTGGCTATTTATAGGCTTTTTTTTTTTTTTTTAATTTCTAGTTTTTAGCTGTGAAGTTGAGGTGATGAGGTTCGCAGGCATGGGACGTTAGTGTAAAAACCGCCACAGCAAGTGGCATTCGGTGCGGGATTCGGTGGGGGTGCTAAGGCAAAGGTGGGGGGCAGCCCAGCCCTTGCAGGCTTGTGCGGAGAAGAGCTGAGAGACGAGGTTCGCCTGGTTCTCTGCAGGCTTGTTGGTGAGAGTGGAATTTGGGTTGCCTGTAGGATTCGGGTTCTGGGGAGGTGGGAACGAAGACCGGAGCCCGTAGCTTCCCTCTCTCCAGACAGGTGGTGGCAAAGTGACAAACGAAGGGAAAGGAACTGTTCATTAACCGCGTTCCTGCTGGTCCTGGGAGCAGCCTGACTGGGGAGACCCGACAGTTGCTTCTTCACCCAACCTCAGGTGAGTGGGGGAGGCAGTTTAGCACATCGGAAGTTAGCTTCTCCTGTGGAAATCCATCTCCAGTTCCTGTTACCCAGTTTTGATTTTGAAAGCTGCGGCCGTACCAGAAAAAAAAGCAATCGAACTACTTTCTCCACCACCGAAATAACAACAAAACCAGAAAATATAGGTTTCAGGCATGAGAATTCTTAACTCAGCCTCAGGCCAACCCCCAATAGTTCCCAAATAATCTGGCAATGATCTGTCCCCCTCAGTCCAACCCCCAATGTGATACATAAACAGATGCTCAAGATTTGGGATAAATAGTGAATAGACGACTTAATGAAGAGACTACACCCCCTCCCTGGCACGTGGTAGGCCTTCCTTCAGAAGGAACTCCCCAGTGGTGAGTGCACGGATGACAAAATTAAGGATTCCAGTGCAGTTCTTCTCGAATGTGGAAAGATTAACTGTGACCGGAAGCCTAGTTCGTTGTGAAGATTTTCTTCCTTCTCCGAGAAGGTTCAGCATATGTGAACCTTGAGTATTTTGACAGTAGAGGCTTGGGGCCGTGGGCTGAGGCCAGAGGTCTAACTGATCCTTAGGGCGTCATAGCTGGGTGTCCTGACCGAGGCCCTGCTTCAGCGGGAGGGAGGCCTCCGGGCCGCTGTGTCCCTGACTAGATGGCTCTGGACTCTGGTCCCCCTCTGCCCCCCAGCCCGGCGTTCGCAGCAGGGGTCCCCGCAAGAGCATCTGATCCTACGAATAATTTGTGTGGCTACTGTCTCAGTTTTTCCAAGATGCTACGTAACTAGTGACATTCTGGATGCGTAGAAAAAGTTAATTATGACATATGATGGATGCCTTGGAGGCATTGGGGCTTAATTCTCGTAGTGCTCCTGTTGAGAAAGCCTGGACCAGACATTTTGCCTCAGCTGAAAATAGACCTTTGGTGTGAACAGAAGAGCCCTTCTCAGTTTTCTCAGCCGAAACACACCCTCCTCCTCTTCAAAGCCTTGCCTGCCTCCTAGCAATCTTTGCTTGCTTAAAACCCATGATCCCAACCCAGACTCGCGACAGTGAGGGTTGTTGGGTAGAGGAGATGAGAGGAAAGAGAGAAGGCTTGAGGTCGGGCAGACCTGGTTCAAATCCTGGCTCTGCTGCTTACCAGCTGCATGACTTGGAGCAACTTATGAACGTCAACTTCCTCATTTGGAAAATAGAGATGAAAAGTGATAAAGCCTGATGTTCAGCGTCTGACGCAGAGAAGGCTGTTTCGGTTACGCGCTACCGTGTAACAAACGACCCCAGTATGCAGTGGCCCGAAACGCCACCTCTCATGTCGGGACGACCTGTCTCTACTCCACAGGGACTGGACTGGGCTCGACTAGGGGCTGAAAGGTCTCAGGTGGCCACACGTATCTAGGGCTGTGGTGCTGGCTGCTGGCTGGGATGCTGGGTGGCCTCTCATCATTTGGTAATCTGTCCTGAGGGTCAACTACCAGGCCTCTTCAAGTCCGGGCCCAGACTGGCACAGCACCACCTCCGCTACATCCTTTTGGTGAAAGCAGGTCACATGGTCAGCCCAGACGCAAGGGGAGGGGGACAGACCCCAGCTCTGAGAGCACGATGCCCTTGCTAGCCAGGATGGGGTGGGGGGGACCACTGCCGTCTTTTGCGGATTCCATCACAATATCTTACTTGTTGTAAGAATGAAAGCAAACATGTAAGTGAGGCCACCTCACCTTTACTCTCTCCCCAGGGCTTCATGAGACCCTGCACAAATTTCTTCAGCGTCTCCCAGCCCTCAGGCCTTAGTGCTCGGTCTTTAATTAGCTATGTGCGTGTTTACGTGTCCGGCTGTGTGCGTCTCTGTGATGCACGTGCATCTTCTTTTCCAACTTATACTGGAAAGATCAGAGAGGAAGACAGCAAGTCGTGTTCAGCAGCTCTTTCAGCACTAGGCACAGGCAGAGTTGAACTCGGCTCTGTCATAGACTCTCCAGAGAAAAGGACAATATTAGAAACCTCTGTGGAAGAGAATGTGGATACAAGAAGAAAGAGGAGGGGGCTCCCGGGTGGCTCAGTCGGTTAAGTGTCTAACTCTTGATTTCAGCTCAGGTCATGATCTCACGGTTCGTGATATTGAGCCCGGTGCCGGCTCTGCGCTGACAGTGCAGAGCCTGCTTGAGATTCTCTCTTTCTCTCTCTCTCTCTGCCCATCCCCTGTTCGTACATACACTCTCTCTCTCAATAAATAAACAAACAAACAAAATAGACAATTTTAAAAAAAGAATTCCAACTTTCTAAATGGTTTTCCCATATAGAAAGGCTCAAACAGATGGACACTTGAGCACCGAGGATCCACACGTTTATTTAAATTTTTTTTTAATGTTTTTAATTTTATTTTTGAGACAGAGAGAGACAGAGCATGAGTGGGGGAGGGGCAGAGAGAGAGGGAGACACAGAATGTGAAGCAGGCTCCAGGCTCTGAGCTGTCAGCACAGAGCCCGACGCGGGGCTCGAACTCACAGACCGCGAGATCATGACCTGAGCCGAAGTTGGACGCTCAACCGACTGAGCCACCCAGGCGCCCCCACACGTTTATTTAGATAGATCCGAAGCAGATGCTGTTGCTGGAGCTCTGTAAGAACACAGTCTCACCACAGTCGGGCTTCCTGGAGACACAGAAAAGAGAGGCTATGTTGCGGCTCCAACAGCAAACAACCAGTGCACACCCAAGACACTGAGGCAGTCCTCCTCGCAGTCCCCGGGTCCTGGGCTGTGACTTCTCTACTTACCCTGCTTCGTTGCTGTGTGCTGGCTGAGAGAGAGGTAACAGGGCAAGTCTCGACACAGCATAGCATTAACATTAACACAGAGGGGGGACTCGGGGATGGCCAGAGAACCGTCTTTGCAAGCCAACTGGCAGAGAGAGCTCTCCTGAGAAGTCTGTACTTTTAATGCATCCCTGAGGGTTTTCATTTACTCTGTATCGATGATGGGCCCAAATAAATGGCTTCTGGGATGCTGTTCATCCTCGGGTTTCATCAGCCAGGAACTGCAAGTCCCAGGAGACGTTGGGAACCGGTTCTCCCTAATTCTCCCAGGAGCTGCCCTTTCACCCCACCCCTCAGTTCATCCACAGAGTGATTTAGGATCTGAAGAAGCTATCAAGTTTTAAACGATGACCCAATTTGTCCTTTGCCAATAATGCGCTGCTTGGGACCATGTACCTCCGTGTTCATTCATGACGATAACAGTGGTTTTCTTCTCAGAAGGGACGGAATCCACAAACTTCAAAGTAAAAAACAAGCAAACTAACCTGTTTCTTACCATGCTCATGATACTGAGGTAGAAACATTTGGCGGGAGCAACTTCCTGTCTCTTTTTCCGCGCTGCTGCCACTTGATGGGATGACTAGCTTCCAACCCTTTTCTTACAGCACCCGCCCACCTCCCCTCCACAGAGCCCCCTTACACTTAGATAGATGCCATCACTCCTTTTCAGAGGGCCATTAGATTTAATACCTATCATCAACTTGAGTACAGACAGAAAGAGGACATGACAGTATCATCTATGGCAAAGTCCTTCCATGGAGATGATAGTATTAGCTTACAAAAACAGTGGCTAAAAAGAAACTAGTCACCAATGACTCCAACCACTGCATGGTCGAAAGGCTTAGTTAGGAATACGTATCTGTCCCAGACTCAACACTAACTGTAAACACGAAATGCTCTATTCAGAAGCCCAGTCCTTCTCCTTACCTTTGTCAGAGTTTCCCTAATCCTCTTTGGAAGCCTCAGTGAGGAACTGCAAGAATTCAGACATTTCTCAGAGTTAACGTCTCAGAAATTTCTGGGAAACCTGCTTGTGGAGCGTGGGGAAGGGATATACTTCTCATGGTTTTTGAGAGTCCGTTATGCTAATTAGGAGTCTACGCGTGGGGAAGGATATGGCATGTAATGGCCCATTCATTCCTGATTCATGCTACGCACACTTAGAGACTGCCCACTGTGTGTCGGAAACTGGGCTCAACACCAGGGGGACAAGTGTGGATCAGACTGTACCTGCTGTCACAGTGCTCATGGTTTAAATGAGAAACAATCAGTAAATAGGCACTTATATGACAATATGTTAAATGAATGATGGAGATCCGAACAAGGTGACAGGCAGAGATAAATGAATGAATACTTTAAAAGAGGTATGAGTCGGGTGCCTGCGTGGCTCAGTCGATTAAGCATCTGATTCTTGATTTTGGTTCGGGTCATGATCTCATGATCCTGAGATCAAGCCCCACATCGGGCTCTGCACGGAGCCTGAGTCTGCTTGGGATTCTCTCTCTACTTCCTGGACTGGGTCGAAGGCTATATAAAAGAAAAACGATCTGAGCAAGGCAAGGCTTAGGCTCTTTCCACCACAGTGCCAACTCCTCACTTAACCAATACTGGGAACCTTGGGGAGCCGATCACCACCTTGAGCTTCAGCTTTCTCCTTTGTGGAATGGAAACAGCCATTCTTCCTATATTACAGAGTTGTGTTAGAGAGAAATAAGATACTGGATAATAAAGACGGCTCCTCAAACACATCCTGATGATGACGGTGCCCAGTGCCGAGAGCACCTGAACGGGAAGCCAACCAAGCCCTTCTCCATGCAGGCTTGTGGCTCTGCTCCTGAATTTTCCAGCTGTGGAAAGAACGTTAAGAGTTCTGCCCTTACCTTTCACATCCACCCGACAGTGCACGGACGCCTCCCCCAGGGGGTTAACCGCCTTGCAGGTGTAAACGCCCCCATCAAAGGGACCAGGCTTGCGGATTTCGAGAGAGCAGATTCCCAGGTGCGTGAGGGCTCTGTACTTGGGGTTGCCTTGGATATCCATCTTGTTCTTCAGCCAGATGATCTTTGGCTGTAAGATGAGGAGGCCAGCATGGGAGTGGTGAGAAAGCTCCCCATTCCTTACATTTGGGGAGGGGTTCTCTTTCTAGTACCCTCAAAATCCTCCCAAGCTCCTTCTGTTGGTCGAAACGAGCACCTGAAACCTTGCCTTGTTCACCAAGTATTCCTGACTGGAAAAACGGTGGGACCTTCTGTTCTATCCCTGCTCGAGCAGCCCGTTCCCAGGCCCTGGGCCTCAGAATCCCTTCTTTTTTTATATACATTGTTGAATCATTCATATTCTGTTCGCACTGTTGACTAGGGACTCACTGTTGTCCCCTCTGGTTAGAAAGTAGTTTCTACAGTGGCCTTATTGATACTCTCTTTCTGAGATGTTATCTCTACATAGTCTGGCTCAAGACTCATATGCAAAAGGTACTTGGTGAGGTTGTTAGGGCTTTTAAAATTTCTTTTAATGTTTATTTATTCGAGAGAGAGAGAGAGAGAGAGCAGGTGATAGATAGAGAAAGAGGGAGACACAGGATCTGAAGCAGGCTCCAGGCTCCAAGCTGTCAGCACAGAGCCCAACGTGGGGCTCAAACTCATGAACTGTGAGCTCATGCCCAGAGCTGAAGTCAGACACTTCAGCTTACCAGGTGGCTCCCTTAGTAAGGTTGTTAGTGATGTTTTATGCGGTATAGTGTACAGAAGTAGTGACTAGATTGGAAGTAGACTTGCTCAGGGTCATGGCCTCAACTCTAGACAGCTGGCATGCATATGGCCCTGAGCAGGTGAGGCGCGATGGGTGACTAAGGAGAACCCAGCGGGACTCCATCGCCTCTGCCAGAGAGACAACTTGAGGCTCGTGCCCAAGTGCCAGCAGATCGGTAACTGATGTCTTCATAGACTAAGAGCAGACACTAAAAGGAAAATTGGAAACATCATCCACCTCAGCCTGTCTGGGACTCTCAGCGCCCTGACCGTTCCTAACCTGCGTAAGCTGCTGTGGAAAGGCGGGCGATGGTGATGGGAACGCGTGTTTTAGAATGCTCTCCCACATGGCGAAGGTTAAGGCAAGAGCAGCAGCAGCACAGTGTGGCCACCCCGCTTACCTTGGGAGAGGCGCGGACGCAGCAGAAGAGCTGGGTGTCGTAGCCCGTGACTGTGGTGCAGTCCGCCAGAGGCTGGGTGAACTTCGGGGCTTCAGAGAAATCTCTCTGTGCAAAGCCCTCAGTCTTGCGAACGGGAGCTGAGGAGACAGAGAAGGGCCCTGCTGTAGTGCCTGAGACCCCCCACCTCTCCTCAACCCTCCACCCTTCCCAGCTCTGGGTCTCCACACCCCACCTGCTTTCTGGATGTGGGCAAGGTCAGCAGTGACGGGGGCTGTCTCACTGAGCCCGCACTGGTTCTCAGCAAAGACTCGAAATGCATAGGAGTTTCCCACGATGAGGTTGGAGACTGTGAAGCTGGTGCGGTGATAACGTTCCAGCACCGTGAACCACAGCTTCGGGGGCCCAAGAAGATGCCGTGAATGAGATGCCCATTTTGTGAACTCAGTCCACCTCGGCCCACCACATGGAGGTAGCAGAGCCCCATTCCAGAACGTGTGATCCCTCCCTCCCCACTCCCTCCCAGCTGGGCCTCACCCCAGATTTCGTGTCAGCCTTCTGCACCGTGTATCCCAGGAGTGCCGCATTGCCCGTGTCTTGGGGAGGTGTCCACTCCAGAGTAGCATTGGAGCCCCAAACGTCCACCAACTTGATACTCTGAGGAGGGCCTGGCCTCTCTGAAAGAGCCAAGCATGGCAGTGGGTGGGGTACAGCTCACATATGCATGGAAGTCACTTCTAGGGTTCCCTTCCCCTTCTCTGCTCAGCTATGCCTCCCCTTGCCCACCACTGTGCCCCACACTCGGTGTGGGGAGTCACTCTGGCCTCCCCAGCTGTCTGTGATGGCTCCTCTTTTGCCTGAGGACCACCTCGCTCCCACTCCCCCTACCTTACCGATCACCAGGATGTCAATGGCGGCAGTGGCCTCCAGCTCGCCCAGCCGCACGCTGAGCTGGTAGCGACCCGAGTCAGCACGTTGGGCTTCTCGGATGAAGAGGATGGAGTCCCGCTCCCCATTCCGCACGCTCACACGGCTGGCATCCAAGGCGCAGCCATCATGTGTCCAGGTGGCTCGAGGTTTGGGTTTGCCCTGAGAAATGGGAATAAGGCCGTTAGTAGGCCCCAGGAGGCCTCACGACCCTCCCTGCTGCAGTGGAGATCAGATCCACCCCAGGTCCACAGGGCGACTTGACTTGCAACCGGGAAGGCCTTGAGTTAGAAGTTCATGGACTGTCCCAGGGGACCTGCATCTTTCAGCAACAGCTGAAGGGATGGAGGAGGAAGGAAGGGGTTTGGCTTTGAGTCGCCCGCCCTCTGAGGATTTAGATCACCCAAGGCAGCCAGGGCTAACAATAGATGTCTAAACTCCTGAGAACCCTCCAAACCGAGAGCTCCCAGACCTCTGCTGACCAAAGGGCAGAGGTTAGCTTCAGCTCGTCACATGGGGTACGCCCAACCCAACTCTCCCCTCAGGAGTGCAGATGGAAGAGTCATTCTGCCTCAGACTTCTGGTGACATGGCCCCGTCCACTCCAGGCCAGGACGACTGCCCCACTGCTAGCCGGACTCTTAGTATCTGTTTCCAAATCCAAACCCTGGCCTGGTCCCGGCATGGACCCAGCATGGACTCAGCACGGGGCCAGCATGCTTACCTGGAATGGGATTAGGAGGTTCACAGTGTCTCCAACCTTCCGGATATAGGTCTGCCTCAGGGCCCGAGGTAGCCAGATCTTGGGGTGCTCTGATGGAAGGAGAGAGAACAGTGGGCGGTGAGCCCCCTGTGGCGGGAGGCACAGAGCTCAGAGGAAGTGGACCCTGCATCCGGCTGTGCTCCATGGGCAGACGCCCCAGGTGCTCAGCAAATCAGTCCTCTCCTAGGGAACGGGAAGATTGCTCCCTCCCTTCATCTCGTTGGAATTTAGGGATGAGCGATCGGCTGAAATATCGTCTTGAGAGCACTCAGGTCTTGGCAGAAAGCACTGGAATGTGAGCCTGACGCTTACTTTTTTTAATGTGTAATGCTCAACTCCTGACTTTTCGTCCACCGAGATTTCTTTTTTCTGTTTGTGCGCGGACTGGTCCAGCCTGTGTGGTTTGCCTTTCCTTCTACCCCTCTTCTGCATTTGTCCTCAACAGCACTCCTTTTATCAAAGCCACTTTCAATGTCAGTCTGGACCTCCCAGTGTCAGCCCTGCTTCCCAGTTTGATGCCAGACCGGAGGAGAAAGTTTTCCACTCTGCAGGGAGAGTCGACACCCAGGACCCACTGGAACAGCCCTGACGTCACTGCAGAGGGAGCTGGCGTCTGGGTCCCTCCCTCTGTGTGGCTGAGCTGCTCGGACGCCTGCACAGTGCTCTTCCAGTTGGTGGAGGACCACTTTGTACCAACAGACTCTGGGAATCCAGGAGAAACTAGGCCACCGTTCAGGGCTCCTTGCTCTCCCAGGCGTGTTCCAGTGAGGAGAAGGATTAGCTTATGTGCCTTGGCTTCCAGGACGGAGGCAGCAGATGCTCAGGAAAAGGGCTGAGTGTGAGGTTTGGAAGACGGTCGGGTGTGACCTCTCTCCTCCCCGGATGCTGCTGGCTGCTTTGGCTGAGAAAGTGCAAACATCCCACCTGGGTTCCCTCGGGGGCCTGGCTGCGACCGCACCATTTTCCAGCTCTCTCCTCCTTCCTCAGGCTGAGACAGGCGCCGGCTGCTGTTGTCGGGAGTGGAATGTGGGAATGTGACAGCGCCTCAGTCCTCACCAGGCCCCCGGCCTCTCTGCCCGGTTCTTTCCTGGAGTTGGAAAAAGCTTCACCCGGCAAACAGCACAACTGTGTGATATCAGAACATTTCCCTACGATACATTCCCGAGCATTCCACCCCAAGGTCTGTGTGTTTACTTACAAATGGAACTGTTTAAATATGTGCGTTATGCAAGGCAAACTTTAGAATGGCCAAATTTAAAATAAATAGAGGTTCTACTATGTTCTTCCTACACCTCAATTTGTAGCCCACTGTTGAGAGACCAGGAACTTCCTTCCCTTGGTCTGCCCTCTCACCACCCCGAGATCACCTTTCGCCTTTGCACATAAATATAAACACAGCGCATGCGGTCTTGCGTATCTATCTGGTTTCCTTTTCTGCTGCGTGGCTTAGGTTTCCCCCTGGGCTGTGCGTTCTTAGACTGCACCTCACCCACCCCTGCCCCTGGCAAAAGCAGGAACAAAGTGACCCGGGGCCTCTGGTGGTCTGGACCGCTGGCCCGCCTGTGCCGCCCAGGGCCTGGCGCCTCCTAAGAATGGCGACAGCGATGGAGCCCCAGGCAGCTGAGCGACACTTCTCTGGTTGCCCTCTGTTCGACTTTGGCGCTTTGGAAGGGGGCGGGGCACGAAACACAGAAGAAGCGTTTGTGTGATATGTTCCTTTCCTGCGGCCCTCTTGGCAAGCAACCAAGGAGTTGAGAACAAGCGGATATGACTTAAGGGTTTTCTGAAAAAAAGAGGCTGGCAGTTGAAAAGAAGGGTCAAAACCTCGTCTTGTCGGGCTTGGTTCCCCACTGTTGGGTGAGGAAATGGCCCTTCACTCTTGCTGGAGAGAAGCCGGCTCTGCCCGCACGATGCAGGGGGAGCCTGATGAACACCAGGATCAAGAAGACACGGAGGAGAGGGCTCGGAGAGAGAGACCCTTGTGAGGGCGCGCCGCCTCCCCGTCTGGAGACGTACGTCCGAAGGGCCTGTTCTCTGAGCACAGCGTATCTGCCCACTTACCTGCCCTCCACTGTCCACCTGGGCCTGCTGCGCACCTTGTCAGGGCTCTGACAGCGATCTCGCTCTTAGGGGGAGGCGGCACAGAAGGGAAGACAGAGGAAACCCCCAGAATTGAACAGGTTGAGGCGAGGAAAGGAGCCCAGGCAGACATACCTGGAAGATGTGTTGTCTGAGCCCTGCTCTGCTTAGAGCTCAGGTGGGGAATGGGCTTCTATACACGGGTGCGTGCCAACCGACCTATTCGTGCCCACTCAGTGTTTCTCTTGTTTCTTAGAAAAATACTTTGGGGGGCGCCTGGGCGGCTCAGTCAGTTAAGCGGCCGACTTGGGCTCAGGTCATGATCTCACGGCTTGTGGGTACGAGCCCCGCGTCGGGCTCTGTGCTGACAGCTCAGAGCCTGGAGCCTGCTTCAGATTCTGTGTCTCCTTCTCTCTCTGCCCCTCCTCAGCTTGTAGTCTGCCTCTCTCTCTCTCTCAAAAATAAATAAACATTAGGGGGCACCTGGGTGGCTCAGTTGGTTAAGCGCTGACTTCGGCTCAGGTCCTGAACTCTGTGAGTTCGAGTCCCACGTCGGGCTCTGTGCTGTCAGCTCAGAGCCTGGAGCCTACTTCAGATTCTGTGTCTCCCTCTCTCTCTGCACCTCCCTGACTCATGCTCTGTCTCTGCTCAAAAATAAAAATTAAAAAAGAAAAAAAAGAAAAAAATAAATAAACATTAAAAAAAGTTTTTAAAGAAATAATAAATTTTAGGACACCTCTGAGGAGGACACAGTCTGCCTCTCTCTCTCAAAAATAAACATTTAGGAAAAAAAAAACAATCATTTAGGAGCGCTTGGGTGGCTCAGTCGGTTAAGTGTCCGACTTCAGCTCAGGTCACGATCTCATGGTTTGTGAGTTCCAGCATGGCATCGGGCTCTGTGCTGACAGCTCAGAGTATGGATCCTGCTTCGGATTCTGTATCCCTCTTTCTCTGCCACTCCCACATTTGCACTCTCTCTCTCTCTCTCAAAAATAAACATTAAAAAATTTGTAAAAATAAATAAACACTTGAAAAAATTTTTTAAAGAAATAATAAATTTCAGGGTACCTGGGTGGCTCAGTCGGTTAAGCATCCAACTTCGGCTTAGGTCATGATCTCATGGCTAGTGGGTTCGAGCCCCTCATCAGGCTCTGTGCGGACAGCTCAGAGCCTGGAGCCTGCTTCAGATTCTGTGTCTCCCTCTCTCTCTGCCCCTCCCTTGCGTGCAGTCTGCCTCTCTCTCTCTCAAAAGTAAATAAACATTAAAAAAATAAAAAAAAAAAGATGGTGGTATTTGGAGGAGGATGAGCAGAACGGCCCAAGGTCCAGAAGGGATCCCAGCGGTGGCAGAGAGACCGAGAAGGGCCAGCAGCCAGGATGGGGGGTGGGGGTGGGGGGACGCCTGTGCCAGTTCCTTGTTTCTAAGTGGGATTCCGTGGCAAGACGATGAATTGATAGGGGACAAAGTTAAGTTGGTAGAGTGTTCTGAGTCTGAGCGTTAGTAGGTGAGGATTCTGCTCTCAGCAGGCTCCCAGACCCCAGCCTGGGGAAAGAGGACGGGCTTGGACCCAAGAAGGTGACACAGTGCGCGAGGTGGCAGGAGAAGCGTGGCAGCTGCGGGTGCCCGGGCAGTGGCACACTCTTTCCCAGCTCAACCCAGGCCCTCGCCCTTTCCTAAGAATGTTAATCGGAGGGCTCATTTGGGGCCTCTCCTTTCACACCTCTGCAGTCAAGAGAGGTGCTAATTGTACCGACCTTGGGGAACCGTGGCTTTTCCCTGCAGCCCAAGGTCTTTCTCCCCCTCAGATGCCAGGAGGGAGGTGAGCCAAAGACAGAGCCCTAAAGCACAACCTAGGTTTTCTTCTTCTTTTTTTTTTGAGAGAGAGAGCGCACGCGAGAGAGAGAGAAAGAGAGAGAGAGCAAGTGAGCAGGGGAGGGGCAGAGAGAGAGGGAGACACAGAATCCGAAGCAGGCTCCAGGCTCTGAGCTGTCAGCACAGAGCCCGATGCAGGGCTCGAACTCACGAGCTGTAAGATCACGACCTGAGCCAAAGTTGGACACTTAACCAACTGAGCCATCCACGTGTCCCACAACCTAGGTTTTCTAAGACCAAGTTTGAGACAGCCACAATTTGGTTTTCTCCCTTCGTGGAGTCTGGGGGAAAAGGCATTTTGAAAAGTCCTTTGAGAGACACTGGCCTCTGACCTGTGAGAGTGTCTTTCCCTCAGACCGAAGGGTGTCTGTTCTTTCTGTGAAATGAGCAGAGAAGGAGACTACTTCAAGTCCAAAGATCTGGTCTCCTCTTGATTAGAAATTTCCTCTTAACTCTAAGAGTCTAACTTCACTCTGCTGGAGTGTATGCCCGGCTCCTTAGTCTGTGCTCATGGGGAAACAGGGGTTCATATTCTCTCAAAGTTTCCCTTCCCGTGGTGAAAGCCGTTCTTCAGGGCCGTGCAGTTCACACTGCTCTTATTACTGACGGCTGGAGAGCGAAGGAACAAGACAGCCACGCCGAGAGAAGGGAGGGGGCCGTGTGCGTGTGCATGCGCGAGGGAGAGAGGGAGTGTGTGTGCGACAGTGCGCACGGACGCGTGTAAGTGTGTGAGGCTGCGTGCACGGGTGTGTGCGTGCACGGCCCCTGTGAGTGAATGGCTACTTGGCCTTATCCGAAGTTTGCCTGGAGGAGGCCACAGGAAGGGTGACCTTGTGAAGGACAGGAGTGTCCCCTCCTTGAAGACCGTGAAAATGAGGTCAGGAAAAAAGCAGAAGGACATAGAAACAGGCACCTGCTGTCTGAGACCTGTCACCCCGCCTCTGGGGTGGTCCTCCCCTCGCAGTGACGGCCGTCCCCCCTCTCACGGCCGCCCTCTCTCCAGCCGCAGCTCCGGTCCTGGGTCCTCGTGATCTCAACACCCTCCCCTTCCAGTCCCCGCAGGGCCCCTTACATCTCTGCCCACCCCCCTCCAGCAGCGTCCTCCCCTCTGGCTCCAGCCCCTGGTTCCTTTCATCATCCGAGTAACTGCAGCCCCTGTAATCGGAATTTCGAGGGCCCCGCTCTCTCCTCACCTCCATGACAGAGGTGGCTAACTGCCAGCCCAGATGCATCCTGTCTTTTCCACGGCGCGGTACTTTCTGGGGAGGGGCTGCCCCGGCCCCCTCGCTATGGGACCGTCGGACCATCTCTTGCCGGTGAAGTGCAAGTGGAAATGATGAGAATCGCTCCTGAGCCAAGGCGTTTAAGAAACAGGTTCGCTATAAGCCCTTCTGCCAGTGGCGCGCACGTACGCGGCTGAGCACGGGGCCCCGAGGCAAGGCAGACCCACGAGAGGGTAGAGGCCTGGGTCCTGGAATCTTTGCACAGAGAACGGTTTTTAACAGAAATAAATAGAAATCAACATCTGTTGTTCTGGAGCCGTCGGTTCTGAGGCTTGTTACATCGGGCGGCAAACCCCGACGGGCGCAGTCTCTGCCCCTAGCGTGGGTCCCCCTCTGCTGCTCCCGCACCAGCCATCCTTCGGCACTGAGACCACGGCCCTCCCACCCCCTCACTCCCTGTCACCCTCTCCGTTACCACTCTCGTCCCCACGCACCTTAGATGCCGATCATGACACTCCCTCCCCGTGTCCCCACTCAAATCCCTGATGCTCTTGTTCTCCCCCGCACCCACCCGGCAATGGCCAACCCCACGACGTGCTTGCCACCCACTCAGCGCCCACGTCCACACGAGGGAACGCGAGGGAAAAACACGAGCGAGGCTGACGGTAAGCTGACGCCACTAGCAGTGACTACCGACGCTGAATGGCCCTGGGCAATTCTCGTCCACGCAGCCTCCTATTCTCCTGGGTGACTATTGGACACCTCCCTCTTCTAAAGCCTCCCTCCCGTCTCCCTCATCCTCATCCTTAGCTGATGATCTTGCTAGCGTCTCAGGCTTGCCTCCAGCTTAGCTCAGCCGTCAGAAAAATCCTTAAACCCTATACCTGATCACGTGGGTTCTCACTTACAGCCCTGCCCAGGCCGTCCATTGTCTCAGAGTTGAACCAGTCTTCACAAGGGTCCTGCAACTCTCTGCCCGCAAACCTACCATTCTCTCCCTCACACTGCAACACGCACAGTGGCCCCAATCCATAAGGCACACTCCTGCCTCAGGGCCTTTGCACTGACTGTTCTTTCTGCATGGAAGACATTCCCCCCAAGTATCTGCACGCACTGTTCTTTCATCTCCTTTCAGTTGGTGCTCAAACAGCACCTAATTAATGGGACCTTCACTGAACATCCTGTTTAAAACTGCAGATACGTTTCCCATCCCCGGCACTTCCTGTCCTTCCTCTCTGGTTCATTTTCTGGCACAGCATTGATCACATCTGACATCCGACATATTTTATTATCGTCTATCTCCTTCCACTAGAAAGTAATCTCCACGAGGGGAGTTATTTTTGCCTATATTGGTTTATTTCTGTAACAGTGCCTGGCACGTAATAGGCATAAAAGAAATATTTGTAGAAGGAAGAAAGAAGATAGGAAGAGAAGGAGGGAGGAAAGGAGGAAGAAGGAAGAAGGAAAGGAAGGTTGCTCCCAGGCATGGGGAGAGTTTGGATGGAAAAGAGATGCAGTTTTTCTGGAATCAGCAGCTGGGCCCTTCCTCTGGGTCTCGGGGTCTCCTCTTCTCCACGGCAGGGGTACAGCCTGTCCCCCAGCCTCCCGCCCGGTGCTGCCTGCAGGACCCAGTGCCTCCGTGCAGTACTGAGGGGAGACAGAAAATGGTTTCCCAGCGCCAGCCGCCTACGTCTGCTCATCTAGTAGCCACGCAGCAGGCTTTCCTCCTAAAGGCGCCACGTTGGCCAGTTGCGGTTTATTTTGATGTTGCAAACGCACGCCTGCCTCTGGTGCCTGCTGTTTCCCACGCTCTCTGCAGGGCTCCTCCGGTCCGGCAGCGCTCCCCATGAGGTACAGGAGGGGTTAAGAGGAAGAAAAAGGCCTCAGAGCTTACAAGAACGTAGGGACCATCCAGGCTGGGTCCATGGCACCCCGAAAGATCTTTGAATGGGCTTCCGGGGTTCTGTGAGCCCCCTGAACTTTTTCGAGCATTTTTCCTGGGATAAGATTCTACAGATTTCATCAGATTTTCCTAGAGGCCAGCAAAAGCTTATCCTTCAATTTACAGATGAGAAAATGGAAGGCCAGAGAGGTGCAATGACTTGCCCAGGGTCACAGGACAGAGCTAGGACTTGAATTCCTGTCTTCTCTAAGCAGATAACAGATGCAAACGTATTCTGCAAAGCATCACAAGCAGTGCTTACCGTCACTGACCTCTGGGATGCTAATCGGTGGAGCTGCTGACACTGGTGGCCGTGAGGCTGCACTTGTGGGGGCCGGCGGGGGCTGTCGGGAGCCGACGGCCCACAGTGCCCACTCGCAGCCAGAGGGAGGAGCGTGGCGGAGCCTGACGCCCTCCCCCAGGGTCTTATGGAGGGAGACCTGCCTGTCGCTCAGTCGCTGGATCTTTACGGGAAGAAATGGTTTTCTGCCTCAAGACCATCCCAGCCTAGTGCGCCCACAAGAACTTCTGCTCCCCTACCTCTTCTGTTTCAATGGCGCGAACTCAGCCGGCTCTCTGCTGGTGACGCTGAAACAGCTCCTGAAAACCCAGCGCCTCCCACGAGGATGAGAAGCGGCAGCCAGCTTTCCCTACTCAACCCTGTTTGCAGGGAGATCTCCTAGTCTCCACTCCTGGCTTGGAAATATTTGTCTTCGTCTGGCCTCTTCCAAGGCACTCCTGGTCATCTCAACCATCCTCCCCACCACCCTACTAGGTAGACACTAGTAATTACCATTTTACAGAGAGGAAATCGAGCAGTTGGTTGGCTCAGCCAAGGGCACGACGTTGCTGGAGGCGGCCTGGGTCGAGTCTAGGTCATGTCTTCTTCTCCTACCGCTCCCTACCCTGGGGTTCCATGGGTTTCTTGTTTGTGGTCTTTGCGTCCCCCGCACTTAAAACATCGAGGGGCCAAATGCGGGGACTCGGTCCAGGTAACTGTCTTAAATGTCTGAAGCACCCCCTGTGGTTCCTTCTGCTGGTTAATGCACAAGAGAAGGGAAAAGCCTGGCTCCTGCCTTCCACCTCTGGTCTGCCAAACCCGGCGCCGTGGGCGACACCCCAGGTGAACATGACAGAGGCCTCAGCCAGGGGCAGCTGGGGAGTAGGTGGCTAGGCTGCTGGCAGGGAACCCAGGACTGGAAGGGGCGCCCACCACCTCCTGGCTCAAAAGCGCCTCTTTGCTTAGAGGCTCAGAGAGACCACTGTGGAAGGGAGGCCAAGTGCTTCTCCCGGATGGGCTCTGCTTCCAGGGAGCTCGGAGACCCTGAGAGGCCGGCATTTTCCACGGGAGCCAGCTGGGGTGTTGGGGTAGGTCCTGGACCTGTGGCGCTGCCGAGGGAGACGCAGCGTGTCGTGGCCTGTTCACCACCAGCCTCTCGGTTGCTGTCAGCTTTTCACTCCCCTCTTCTAATGGCCGCCGTCTCACCCCTCACCCCCCTCCTGGCTGGCATTAGCGTATCAGGGCCTCAGTCCCTGGGACAGACATTTTATTAAAGGTAAAAATATAAACAGATCACTTTTAGTCACTGGAAAGTGCCACATACGCCACCCCCTGACTTCTCAGCTAAAAAGCACAAACCCAGCAGACACTTGAGCGGCAAGTAAGAATCCACCAAGGAAAAGGGGGGTGGGCTCCAACGAATGCTCCCCACTCCTAGGCACCAATCCCGTGAAGTTTCCCTCCGCACGAACCCGAGGAGGTGCCGTCGGGGGGTGAGGGAGAGCCTCCCAACTCCTACCACCCAGCCGCCCCACCCTTCCCAACCCCATGGGTCACCTTCTACAGGGGACAGGAGCTGGGGAACGGGGCTGCCGGCCTCGGGTCGCGGTGACGCTGGGGGTCCTTCGGCATCCACTGGGCTCGTTTCTCTCCCCTGCAGTGTGGATCCTGAGGAGGCCGCCTCCGGAGCCGTGGCTGCCTCCATGCTGGGCCGCCCGGAGGCTGGGCTCCAGCGGGAGATTTTCACTGTCGGTGGTGGGGGGGGGCAGGCACCTGCTCCCCAGCCTGGCCTCCGGGGTCCCAGCCACGGGCTTGTGTAACTGGCCTGGCCTTTTCCCACCCGCTACTCCCAGCAGAAGGGCCGAAGCAGGGTCTGGTGAAGAGAGGGAGGTGACAGCAGCCCAGAATAGCCGCAGGAGGACTGAGGTGGCCCTGTTATATCATGGGAGGGAGGTGACAGCCCTCACACAGCCCTAGGGAGGGCGGGGAGGGTTTGAGCTTCCAACGGCTCCCCTGGCCACACACACAGACCGGACGACGGGGCCGCTGGCTGGGCGGTTCACGCGCACGCCTTTAACGGCTCCTTCTCTTTCTGTGCCACATTCAGAGGACGGTCGTCTTGTCAACTGGCCCTTTTCAGGGTCTGTCCCCATCCCCTCCGCTTACCCCCCTAGTGGCAGCGGAAGGTAGAGTCTGCCCTCTGGGGCCGGACTACCTGGACGCTCTTTTGGCTCCATCGCCAACTAGCTTGTGTGACGGGCCACACATCGCGGTCTCCCTCAGGTCTGTTTCCTCATCTGTAGGATGGCGGCGCTAATGCCCACGGGGAGCTCTGAGGAATAGACGAGGTCATTTGTGCAAAGTGCTTGCAGAGCAGAGCCGAGTGCTTGATGAACGGGAGTGGTTTTTAGGCCGGGCCGGCGCATGGCCCTCGGAGAGCGCCCTTGCCTCTGAGATAAAGCACCAGTAAAGTGAGCGGCCGCGGTGGTGGAGGGGAGCCGGGGGCAGGGGGCAGAGGACGTGTGTGTGTGTGTGTGTGTGTGTGTGTGTGATTTTTGGCCGGGCTACTCGCTCATTAGCTAGGTGGCCCTGGGCGAATCACTGACCCTGAACCCCAGAGCTCTGAAACCCTGACTGTGTTGAGGGTAAAATGCTAACAGTAGAAGAAAACGGCCAAAGCATAGGAAGCGTTAGTTACTAAAGGTCCTACGGGATTTCTAGGCTTACCCGGCCGTCACTGTACACGTTCTGCACTGTGTCCGAACGGCTTCCCATCACACCCTCGCTTTCTTCTCTCTGGAAACCGGCATTCCGTGTGTGTGTGTGTGTGTGTGTATGCGTGTGTATGAAGACTTTGTTTTTAGAGCACCTTTAGGTTCACAGCAAAGCTGGGTAGAAAGTACCAAGCTCTTGTATCTCCCCTCCCGCTTTCCGCCACCTCCTTTTTTATGGAAAAAAAGGAGTGTGATTGAATGGATGAGCTCCTTACTCATTTTTCCCCTCTGGCCCTCAATTTGGAGACAGAGCCGATAGGATCGGGGAGCCTGTGCTATAATGGGTTATGGAAACTCCTCTTTGCAACTTGTACAGGGGCTGAGGGCCAGGACGGCCGGTGGACACACTTCTGGTCCAGGAACCTATTTCTCAGGAGCTGGGACGGCCGAGGAGGGGACTATGCGGCTGGACCTCTGAGGCTGCCCTTGGTGCCACATCAGGGCTCGTGCGAAGGCGGCTGCCTGATTTCTCTCGCCTGAGCCAACCAAAGCCCTTCTAAGTACAGAGTTCTGACACCAGGGGACTCCAAAACCCCCTTTCCCACCTTACTTAGCCCATCCTTTGGTGAAACTGACTTAGGCTTTCGGTCTAAGCCCTTTGTTGCAATAGAAGTGTAAAGAATCAAGTTAAAAATGCAGACTCTTAGGGTCTGTCCATTACGAAGTCTAATTTAATGGGCTTGGGTGGGGTCCAGGAATCTGCACTGGAGAAAGCAGCCTTAGTGATTCTGGTACAGTAAGTCTGAGGACACTGGGTGAGACAGACTTCCTGAAAATACAATTACGTACACAATCCCCTAGCGGGGGAACTCTTCCGCCAGGCAGCGGAGCGGAGCCCCTTAGGAGCAAAATCTTTCGCCTCGTCGGCTTCAGATCATGATGTCAGAATACATATTCATTGGAAATGTCGCCCAGGATGGCAGGCCGAGAAGCAACCTTCAAGGCCCAGCTAAGGGGTCAAGGGAGCTGGGGAGGAACCTCTCGTAAAAGACAAGTTTTGGGAGGGAGGAAAGAGGCAGCTCTTTGAATGTCCGTAAATGAAGCGGATCAGGCAGTCCTAGGAGTAAGAGCGAGAGAAAGCTGAGAGAGGCAGGGCGGTCATCTGTCAGGCCTGCCTGCAGGAGCGGCCAACTCAGGAGAGACTCTACGCGGCTGTGTCCGGAAGGGAGAGTGTAGCGGTGTACCCTGAAAGGGTGTGTGGGGTGCGAGAACGAGAAAGCTGGCCCCACAATACCGCCGGGGAGGCAGACTTTTAGGAGTGGAAAGAACAAGGAAAAGCTAAGTTATCCCCCACGACTTACCTAACATCTCCCATGCTACAAATGCACAGTCCCGGCCCTTTTCCTGGCTTATTCTCTGGTGGCTGGAGTTTGATTGCTGAGGCTGAAAAACTAGAAAATCTATCGTATTAACAAACTGTACATACTAACAAACTATAGCTTAGTCATTTCAACAGGTCAGGAAACAAAGTCCAGTCTGTTTTATTTCTAACCCAAATATTGCAAATATACAGAAAATTACCAGTACAAAGTTAAACACATCCAGATTTATTTACACAATGCTAAAGAAATTTGAGTTTGGTTTCCGTCTTGTGGAAGTTTGTTATGGGGTCTGGCTTTTGTTGTGTAACTGACACAGGTCACTGAAACTTGGTTATCCCACCCCACATGCAATTTCCCGTCCCAAGGGAACAGAAAACTTGGGTTTCTAGCGCACATGCAGTAGTGGTGTTAATACTGCTTTACACTTGAGTAGGAAGGCAGCTGTCCCACAGCTTGGGGAAGGGGCGGAGAAGCTACAGGACAGGGAGGGACCACATGCTCAGAAAGGGGACAAGAGACAAGAGAGGGTGGAACGACAGGCACGTGGGGACCCTGAGCATTTCTGTGCATGAGGACAAGGAGGGCACGACCGAAACCCTCCTTCCCTAGATGCCCAAACGCGGGAGGTGGGCAGAATCGTCGGGGAACATTCGAGTCACCCGACCACAAACGGAGGGCATGCGGAGGATGAGACTGGCATGAGAGATTCGGGACATCTCAATAAATCATTAACATGTACACTATACAGTTTATACATGTATATATGTACATATATATATAAAGGTACAGATTAGTTTAGGTTATTCTATATAAACAAGGATGCTTAAGGATGTACTGGTGTGAAAAATGCATACAGCAAGTTGTTGAAGACGGTTTCAAATTAATGTTCTGATTCTTATTGTTAAAATGAGACATAACCAAGGAAGCAACATGGTCCTGCGATTTCAATTATCTTTCACGAGGGCAAGGCCCGGGCGGGATGCTGCTCCCGGAGCTGCTGGGCCAACGGGCGGCAGGTGAGACAGAAGGTCTGGCACCTGCTGAGCGCCACTGCTGGGAAGTCTGGCCCTCCCTATCATTCCGTCGTGCGGCAAGTCTTACACTTTGGTTTTGTTCAAAGGACATTTACGTCCATGTTGATTTCCCCTGCTTGAGGCAAGGTAGTAGTGAAGTTGAAAAGCTGAATCTCTTAATTTAGTAGCTCCCAGTATCCAGGGTGAGGGGTGAGGGGGCTGTACTAACAATGAGCAGGATGCACTCTTAACCACCGTATATGGAAGCAGGGTTCTTTAAGAGATCTCCTGAAGGGAAAGAGAACCTCTCTACTTGGATGATTTGCCTAAGAGAGAGAGAACTGAGGGAAGCTCCGGCCAGCCCTCTCTGTGTCCTGGTATTGTGACCAAGGCCATGGGAGAACTGGCTGCAGTTTATAGAGCCGGTGCAGGAGCTGGAGGTGGCCAGCACGTGACTCATCGGTCAGGTATGAAAGGCCGGCTTGGGCATGTAGAGGCCCAGAGGCAAACCTAGGAATTAGAGACGTACGCGCTGGAGAGCCTAGTTGGAAGCAGATGGCAAATGCTCTATTTCAGTTATGGCTAATCTACTCAGTCTCCTGAGCCCCGCTTAGAACTGCCAGAACCCTCCGAACACTTTTTATTCTTCTAAGTGGTGTTCCCATTCAATGACCAGCCTAGGGGAATGCATCCCCCACTAAAAACCAAGACCCCTCCCCCCTTAGGTCCAAAACACCGGTCACGGGTGAGGGATGGTGAGTTCTCCACCTGGATTTAAAAGCCCAGACCACTCTGGACAGTCTGATATGTCCAACTTTTCTTACAATGCTAAATTCTATCACTGAAACCTCCAGCAATCATCTCTCCTGCTACCGTCAAACCTGGGATTTTATACAACGATAAGCTATACTTTACTTGCAAAGATAATGCTCCTAACCTAACATCAGAGAACAAATTAGAACTTGTTTTCCTTTAAAAGCTATCACGGATTTAGGCTGTTCTGCTTTCTGGCTGAGGGCTTACATCTGCGAGTGAACAGGCCGACAGGGAAAGCTAACTGGCCAAGCGAGGGAACGAGCCAGGCTTGTTAGCAGTCCTGGAACCAAGGGAGCCGGCCTGCCAGCCAGGGCCGAGCAAACAAGGAGAACGGAGAGGGGGTGGCTCCTCGACCGAGATCCCGCTCCCGCAGCGAGGCGAGGGGCAGTTTCCAAACACGTACTGGAAATTACCATTAATTTTTGTTCTCAGCCGTGAAGAACAGGGGAATAAAATTTGCTGTTCACCAAGGCGGCAAAAAGGCGCCCCGTGCCGCTCCGAAGCAGCGGTGAGTGGCCCGAAGAAAGAAGCCCGCCCCGCTCCGTCCCCTGCGCGTGGAGCAAGTTCTCGAGCTCTGAGGACGGCTGACCAGTGTGCCCGGCAACACACGCAGGGACCTGGACGGTTTACCCACTTTTTGCGTCTCAGCTCCGTGTCCTACAACATGCACGTTACAAACCCCTGCCTTCGAAGGAAGAGTCTCACGGAGAACGCGTGGGATGGTTCAAATGACAGACTGCAGGTGCAGCCCTCTGAGAACGGCCAGCGTGGACAGAAACCCGGATCCCTAGAAGCAAAGAGCTGTGCCCACACCCGCTTAGAGAAGACGCGCTTTCCTGCGTCCTGAGCCGAGTCGGAGAGTTACCGCACCCTGGCACGTGTGCCCCATCGGGTATATGCTGTGCGGGTATATGCAGCGGCGGTGGGTCTTTTCTGGGCATCAAATTTACTCCGGGCAGGGGGGGGGGTGTCCGGGACAAAGGCTGACCCTTTATCATTTGAGCTGGTCTGCCTTCGGAATTCTTTTTAACTTAAAAATTATGCAAAAACGAACGAGCTTTTCCTGAAAGACCAGGGCTCTCTAGCTCAAGCGAATGTGACTCCTCTTCACAAACGCTGTCTCACTTTATTTTCTAACTAGGGCTCCCTGACTCATTGAATTTCGCTGCAGCTTCAAAGCCGCTACCCTTCTCCATCCACCCCCTCTCCCGCTCTCCCCGCTGCTGTTAATCCGTTCTGGGAGGAGGGAACACAGCCATCTGCTCACCCATCCTGACAAAAGTTAGTTTGGCACATTTTCTGTTTCGTGACTTCACAGCCATAAAATGAACTAGCAGCAAAATGGCAGTTACCAGAGAACGTCCCCATCACAATTACCCGGAGAAACCGTGGCCGGCACGGTAGGGATGCGAAGGCCCAGCTCCTACTGTGCTCTCTTCCTGGCGAGCAGACGTCCAAGCTGTGTGACAACTAAGCAGTGCAGCTTGCCGCTCCTACCTGGCCACCTCCAAGTCCGCTCACTCCTTCTACTATTAACTTAATTTGAAAAGCGTCAAATGGAAAAAACTTCCTTAAATTTGAAATAGGAACCTGATGTATCACATAAAACATCGCCTACGCTTGGAAGCGTGTCTTCAGTTGGTTCGGCCACAAGTTTCACGCCAACAAGTTCCCTGGCAAAGCTGCGAAAGATGGGTGAGGAGGAGAGCCTGCTAACAAAGTCCCGATTCTTACAAAGCAGCCTCTAACTCTGGAGACATGTCCAGCCCTGGCTCCACGTAAGACGGCAATCCAAGAGGAGGCATGCGAGGAAACGGCCCTCCTAACGATTCGCCGCCACGCCAACAGGTGGCAGAGGACACGGAAGACCGTGTGATGTTCGGTGCACTGGGGCCACACCGGGCGCCCTCCCTCGGCTCTAGCAAAGAGGCCACTCGGCCTGGGCAGACATCCGGGGCAAGCCCTAACCCTGTCCTTGAGCAAGGCTGCTGGCACGAACACGAAGCACGGCTGGAAAGATCTTGGAAGAAGAAAGAATTTGTCCTTTAATAGGTGCTAAATCTAGTCAATTCTCTGCTGCTGCCTTCTTCCTGCCCCAAGTTAAAAACATTGCCCTTTAAGTTTTCCTGATTCAGTGGCTTGGAAGCACATGGTGAAGTCGGTTGCCAAAGGGCAATTAACAAGGGGGTTCTGCCTGATTAAACGGGGGGAAAGAAACACCACCGTGGTCTATGGTCCCCAAAAAAGAACGAAAGAAAAGGCAGGGTGTGTGTGAGGAGCTGGTGTGTAGTGTCCTCGGGGCAGGGCTGGCCCTGGCCGGAGAAAGGCTGCCCGGGCCGCGCCAGTCACGGCAGCCGCCAAGCCCCTCTCGGCAGCTGCTTTGTGGCGCCGGCAGAGCCCAGGGACAGCACCGAGGGCGTTGTGAGCGCTGATGCCGGGGCTGGCAGGTGCCCTGAAGCAGGCGCCATGCAAAACATGCAAGAGTGGGGTTAGTGACACGTTCCCTTCCGATTCCATCTCGTTTCCCTTAAAAAAACAAAAGCAAAACCAAAAGAACCCATACTTTGCAAAAAGACAGAATTTGAAGTAAAAAGTTAAAGAATTAAAAACTCTCCCCCCTCTTCTCAGGGCCAATTGTGAGAGTGTTTAGGGTTCCCCCCACCCCGCATTTCTTTAGTGCAGGTCCTTTTGGCTTTGGTGGAAGCAGCAGAAACAGAGCTGGGTCCCTCGCAATGGGAAATTTATTCCCCCCAGTCGGAGCCACAGGGAGCGTGAGAGGTACTGCGGTTCCATCATCTGTCCTCGGTCCCAGCTCCTCGGAGGAGCTATTCCAGGAGGTCCTGAGAAGAAAAACAGAGACCGTATTATTCACACACCAAAAAGTTCCTATTTTCAAAGTTATGACCTAGTTTCTGGGCTGGCCAACTCTCACAGTCATTAAGTTGCTGCTTCTGGCTTTACCCTCCCTTGCCTCAGTCGGATCTTACAAACAGGAAAAGAAACACTCCTGTTCTGTACTTGCGGCCCACCCTCCGGAAGAAATGGTCTCACCTCATCTGAGTCGTCATGATAGCCACTCTTGTGAGTGTGGGGGGCCGTGTCCAGAGCGTCCACGCCGTCCACACCGTTGGCCTCTGCGTGCTGCTGCAGCACAGAGTACCGGTGCACCAGGAACCTGGGGGTGGAAACACCCGTGAGTCCTCACGAGGTGAGGACAGATGCGTTTTGCACAGGACTGTGGACGTCCTCAGTTTTATACGTTCACGGAATGAGTCATACGCATAGGAACACAGCTCCTGGTCGGCGTGTGGAAAATATAAATTCTGCGAAGATCTGGGCCTCACGCTTCAGGGACACCACTTCGACGAGCTAGTTTTCGCCCAAGGGCAAACTCAAACCCTGTGCCCTTGGCTGACTCTGCGGTTTGAATTCAGTACCTCTGGCTGACGCCCACGCTCCTTACCTTCCCCCACAGACGTATTTCTTCACGAGGAGCACCCCTGCGACGACAGTGACCAGCATCAGTCCCACGGTGGCCAGGATGATGGGGACAGAGCTGGACTTGGAATTCTTGACAAATTAAAACACAAACAATTTCAGGAGTGCATATTGTAGGGCTGAATTCTAAGAGGCCGCCCATTCCCCTGGCCTCTCCACAAATGATCCGCAGTCGCTAGGCTCCCCCCACCCCCACCCACACGGGCCCTCTCAATGCCAGCGGGAGGGGACCCCTGCTGGCAGAGGGTAACCAGAACGTCGGCCGCCTTGAAGCTGCCAGAGTGGGGCAAACTCAGGGGCCTTCGTGTCAAAGTGGCACTGGGAGCCTCGGCAGCGAGCTTGGTTGAACCGCAATCTCGGCTGTTCCCGGCTACCAGCATGGAAGTCGTGGCGCACGGAAGGGAGCCGCGGGAAAGGGAGGCGATGGTAGCAGTGGGCTGGAGGAACCTGGAATAGGGCCAGCACCTGGGAAGAAGCTGTGCCAATGCCTCCTCAGGCAGGACAGCATGTAACACTGGGACTTGTTTTTACTTAATTTGGGGGATGTTCTTACAAATAAGCCTTTGCATATCATTGTCTGAGTGCGACCCACCTGCTTCTGGGTGGGAGACAGGGAGTATGTGTTTTCAATATACCCGAGAGGAGGTGGAGCTGGATTCTGGGACAAGCTGTGTCCCTGTGGGCGGGAGTCCTGTGCCATCACACACACGCTCTGAGGACGGCCGCCAGGAGCGCAGGGCGGGGGTGCAGAGAGGGAGGAAGCTGCCCCTGACAGTACACGTGCCCACACTGCCTCCTCTCGCTACCTTCCCAATCCCAGTCCTTAGGCCCTCAGTCCTTAGAAGGCTGGGGAGGGGGCTGCCGACTGTCCGCCTCTCGTTCTACGGGTTAGGAAACCGGGGCCCACGGTTTACTGCCCCAGTCCCACTGCAGGTCCGTGCTTCTTTATTGAGAGGTTTTCCTTTTACCATTTCCCACATCGCAGCCAGGCGGTTCAGGACTACAGATCTGTAATCAGCCGCATGGAAACCAACCCGCTGCGACCGCAGTTCAGATCGCCACTCTGCACGCGCTCAGCAGGACTCGGAGCGGAGACCACCTAACCTACGGCCCAGGGCTCCTCTCTTCCACGGGTGCAAGACTCTGGTCCTTTACAGCCAGACTTCGAGCCTTTTTCCTAAATGACCCTCAGCCTCAGAAATGTCCTCAATTTGACGCTTCCAAGACTCAGAACAACTTTCCAGAATTCCGCTTTGTTCCCCCAACAAAAAAGTTTTGGGGGGAGAGTTTATCATTGCGCTGCATGGCCCGTCCTCCATCCTAATGGTTTCCTGCCGGAAGCAGAAGTCTGGCCACTTTGTATTCAGTAATAAAATTCCTAATGTTCTTTGTTCCTGGCAGAACCGGAAACCCCACTTGTACGTAAACCAGAGCTACTTTCATGTACCTGCTTCTCAGGACTCAAAAAGTTGCTTGTACATTTCTTTTTCAAGTCTTTTACTTCTCGAACTGGATTCACTCCACCCTGGCATCTGTCTCCTGGAATTTTCCGGTACCTGAAAAGGCAGAAGATGTTTTTTTTTTGTTTTTTTTTTATCAGACCACTAGGATGTATTCCTGGATTCTTGCTAGTTCCTGAAAACGAGATTTGAAAAGCTGCAGAAAAGCGTCTCCACCTTACACCACCTTTCGGGCCCGAGGGGAGAGCCACAGCAAGGTTTCGGGGACATTTAGTGTAGTTTCAGGCCTTGAACAGACCAACCATCCTCGGCCCTGCTGCAGGGACACGCCGACCTGTCTGCCTGAAGAGGTGGGGCTGGAGAACCGTGACCCGGGGGGAGCACGTTAACACGGGGCACAAAAATGGGAGGGGGGAGTACTTATCGGGGGAGGGGGCGCCGTGTCCCTCCAGAGCAGCACCGTCTAATGCAGTGGCTACTTACGTTTCAACAAACGAGAATTAATTCAGGGCCTCGGGTGCGACACAGGTCAGCGGCCACAGATCGGGGCAGACACGGCAGGCTGGAGAGCTTCCGGCACCACACAAAGGTCTGTTAGACAGTGGTTTGCTCGCGTGCCCGAGAATACTGCGTGCACGGAGATGTGGAGTGCTGGGGGGAGGGGTCTCGCTCTGCTTGGCGAGGACTCGTCTGTCACGATTTGAGAGGAGAGCCGTCTCACCCGTTTGTCGTCAGGTGCTCCTCTCGGCCATACAGACAAAACTCCAGGTCGTGGCCCTTCAGCTCCGGCTGTTCCACACATTTGGAGTCATTTTCTGGACGGAAGTAGCCAAAATCACTGCCAAGAGTCAGCAAATAAAGTCTCTTTCAGAGTTGCCGAAAGACAGTTACGTGACTAGTAGGGAAGGGTTTCTGTGGGGCGGTGGAGGGTTAACACTCCAGTCTTTGGCTGCGTGAGGGCAGCTCAGGAAGGCCTGTGTCGGCGTAAAGAGGGTCCGTTTAGGAAGACGGACGTGGACAGGGCTGGACTGCGGGACCAGCAGCTTAGGGATCAGGCCTGGTGGGGGAGGACTCAGTGGCCGGGAGCCCTCCACAGACCGCGCGGGCTCTAGGAAGGGAATGACTGCAGCGACGGGGGTGGGGACTCAACGCACCGAGAACGAAGACACCGAGGAGCATGGCATCAGCGACTGATCTAAACCCACTACGCTCAGGAATCTTTCTATTGACCTGCAGACTGCTCGCTATTACGTTCTCTGGAGGTGCTCCAGAGGGTGTAGCCAAATCTTTCCTGCCTGCCCCATTTCTGTCCCTTTTAGCTTTAGATGGCCCTGGTCTCCAGTGCAAATGCCCCGTCGCGCCCTCCCTCCTACCCCATCTCCCCACAGGGCCTCCCGCCTGCTCTCCTTTCTCCGTTTCCCCCAAGAAGCACTGCCTCCTCTCCAAGTGTGACTCCCTCCTACTGCCCCTGGGACCTGGCTTCGCTGATGGTGCGGATGGACCATCAGCCCCTTAGCCTGCGCGTGTCCTCTTCCTTCCCCCTCTTCTTCCTCACCGGCCAAACGTCCTAGAAGGACATTTTACACTTGTTCTATTGTACTCGTTTACTTTTTACTCTGCACTGTGGCTTTGACCCCCGCTCTCACCTTGGAAGTGAAGGTCTGCGGCCCCCAGGACTCCCTAGTCATGCCACCATCGGGAGCCCTCTCTGGCCCCGCCTGTGCGGTGGCCCCTGACACATTGCCCAGGGCTGTCGCAAAGCTGTGCCCGCCGGTTTCTCAGCGCTTCGGTCTTCCTCGCCTGGAAATGCAGCCCTTTCCGGCGGTCCACGAGTCATCCTCTTACTCTGTATCTGCTCTCCCTTCATGAACTTGATGTTTATTGCAACTAAACCTTCCAAGTTTTAACTCTCTTGAGCTCTGATCCAACATTTCCAAGTACCTGGTGGATGCCACCACCTAACTCTGCTGACAGAACTTCAAATAAAGCATTCAAAATACACCATGTGTTCCCTTTCAGGCCAGCCCCTCCCAACATGTCCCTACGTTTGTCCAGGGTGCTACCTTCCTTCCATCATCTAAGCTGAAAATTCAGCCCGGGCCTGCCCCGTCCGGACCCTACGCGCTTCTTTATCGTGACCTCTGTGACTTCCCTCGTGGCCTATCTCCCGGCACGCCATTCCTGAGCACGCTGGGGGGTGTCTACGCATACACAGCCCACGGGCTTCGATGACTTGCTTCTTCCCAGACGTGCAAGGTCAGGTCCTGCTGCTCGTCAGGGCTCGGCTCCAATGCCGCCTCCTCCGCAAAGCCTCCGCTGCCCCGTCTCCTTTCAGCGCTACACCGACTAGCCTCTCCCTTCCCTACAGCCCCGAGGCACTGTTTCACGGCACAGTTCCGCGTATCGGACCAGGAGAGCTCGTAACAGACTTTCCGCGGCCCCGTGCGCACCAAGTATGCGGTAGATGTTTGGGAAGTACACAGATGCTGCTCGCACTTCAAGGTTTTTGTGACAGATATTTAGGAGACAGGGTAAGAAGATGCAGAAGACACCGCCCCTCTAGCAGGGAGGGGGAGTTCTGGGGAAAATTTTAGGGTGTCCAAGCCGAAACATCCGGGAAAGTGCCCTTCCGGCTCACAAAGCACACATCTCTCAGGCACGGGCGGTCCAGTGCGCAGGCTCTGGAGGCGAGCTGCCAGGCACGCGGTCCAGCTGCACCGCTTGCCGGCTGAGCAACGGCGGGCAAGTTAGCGGTAAGCTCTGAACCTTCATTCTTCCCTTTGTGAGATGGAAATGGCGACAGGACCTAACTCGGGGGCTGCCACGGTTAAACGTAAACTGTTCGGGACAGTGCCTGGTAGAGTTAGTGCCCGGTGAACATCAGCTGCTATCACGACTACTCAATGCTGACCAAACAGAGCATGCCCTCGAGGAGTCGAGACTTTACTGGTGGAACCAAACCTGCACACAATAGCCAAACACAGCAAGAGCCACACCGCAGGAGCCCAGACGAGGGAAAGCTGGAGGAGGCTTTATGGAGGGGAGAGCTGAGCTAAGTATTAGAGGCCAAGTGGGAACTCCCCGAGCGTGCGGGCCAGGCAGGGAATGTGGGAAGCCGAGGAAGCAGCAGGCACAAGGCGTGGAGCTCTGAAGTGCAGCATGTCTGGACGGCAGGAGGTCAGATGATGAAGAGCCTGGTCTGGGTCCAGTCTCGGAGGGAGACAGCCCGCTAGACCGTCACAGTGTCAACAAGCTCTAGCCCTAGTGTGACACCACAGGGATCGGAAGGATCCTGTTTCCTGAGGAAACGCGGAAGGAAGGACCCCTGGCCCCTCCCATGTGTGGATGTGCACCACACCGGGGGAACCGCGCTGGGCCAGCCTGGGGGTTCGCTCAGCCCTGTACTCTCTGTTCCCTGCAGTCTCAGAGGGTGTGACACGGGAGGACACGGCCGCTACCTGTCTGCATTCTTTTCCAGATCCTTTTTTAGAATTTTCTTTTTGAGAGAGAGAATGAGAGAGAGAGAGCACATGAGCCAGGGAGGGGCAGAGAGAGGAAGAGGAAGAATCCCAAGCAGGCTCCCTGCTGCCAGCATGGAGCCTGATGCGGGGCTCAAACCCATGAACTGTGAGATCATGACCTGAGTCGAAATCAAGTCAGACGTTTAACCAACTGAACCACCCAGGCACCCCTTTTCAGATCCACTCTTACTTCCTGCCAGTATGCTTTGCAGGTAACGAGTCCCACAAGATTACGGGCTACGATGGGAAGCAGTCCCTCTTATTTGCCTTAAGTTACCCTGCTCGGCTCCCTGGGGCCTGCCTTGCCCTTGTGTAATCAGCGAAGTCCACGCCGGCAGGGTAACTAACCCTTCAGCCCGGATGGTCCTGAACTGGAGGAAGTACATCTGGATGCCTCTAGACCTTGAGAGGACATTTGGACCATCAGTACTCCAACGTCCCCTCCTGTCTCAGGACAGGACCACGCGCTCTGCCTTCCGTCTTGCAGACAATCCAAAGCCTAGTGCCCTCCCTGCTGAACTCAGGCCACAGTGTGTAGTGAACACGTGGAATTCCAGCCTCCGCCCAGCTCCTGTGCTGTCCCTGTCCTTCCTGGTGTTCCTGCCCTATCCCCTCCTCTCTCCGTTTCTGAGTTCTCTTCCTCCCTTGTACACCTCCCTCCCTCGCTGTCAGGCCAGGACTCCCAGGGGGCCGTTGCTGGCCCTGTCCAATAACTGACTGTCTGGCCTGATAATATTACCTGTCCGATTGCTAATAACTCTGGCTCCCTTCTCTGTGCCTCCATTTCCTCAGTAAGAGCGGCAGTTCTCCACCCTCGGGGAGGAAAGGATTTGGATATTTTTCAGCCCTACGAGACCACCGTCTTTCGCCTCCTCCCGCACAGCAAAGGGGCTAACGGGGATCGGAGGGCAGCTGATACCAGAGGAAGTCCTCCAGGGAGCAGGGGCAGACGGACGGCTGCTTGGTCACAACATAGTCCCGACCATTTTGGCAGACGGATGACTTGCGAAGCCGCAGGTACTGTTCTTTGTAGCCTAAGATGCAGCCATCTCCGTAGTCTCCGGGGTCCGCGGAGTGAGCCAGCCACACGGTATAGTCCTTCTCCTCACCTAAAGGGAAGACAGGCTCTTCAGGCCACTGCCTGGCGCCGCGCCCACGCAGGCGAGGCAGCTGCCAGGCTGACAGGAGAATAAGGACAGAGCAAAGGGGACGTGGGACTCATCCCACTGCCTCAGTGTGACACTGCAGCTAAGAGGTACGTCAGTTGGAGGCTACGAGCCCCTGGCACCTGCTCATGCCAAAGGAGGGTGCTTCGCATCTCACCGCCCGTTTGAGAATGAGGAAAAAAGCTTATTTGTTTCAAAGTGGGCAGCCGGATGGAGGACCTCTAAGCTTCCTTCCAAGCAGAGAGATTGCTGTCTCCATGCCTGGCACGCCGGTGCTCTTGGTCAGCGGAGCCTGTCACAGGGAAACAACCAGACGTTTCCGTTCAGGAGAAGAGAGCGGTTAGCCAAAAGCTTCGTTTCAGTTTCACCCTCAAAGAGGTTAGTTTGCCTCAAACAGAAAGGAAGATTATCTATTTCTAGACTTTTAACTCCAGATGACTGGCTTTCATGTAGACTGTTGATGACAGTCAATCCACCTTTGTAAGTCGTATCACTCACTCCTGGAGACATAACTCAAAGGATATGGCCTAAATACTGTGGATTAGGTTTTTATCCTCTGGGATGCGAAGACCTGGTAAGGAGCAGGTGCTCACCAAATCTTTTAATGGTGTTAAACTTCAGGGATAACAGTAGAGCTGCCCTCTGAGGGGGAACTCACAAGCCAGCTCCTTCACAGCCTAGCTGATGAATCTGGGCAATAACGACTCTTGGGTATTAAATCATATGTAAACACCCTGCAGAAAAGTAAGGCCCAAACAGAGTGCTCCTGCTTCCTCCAGGAGCCACTAAACTCACATTCTGAGGAAATGGACCCATCATACAATCTAATACCAGGACCAAAATTCAACCAAGGCGACATCAAAACACGCCAGCAAGAAACCACGGCTGGCAGGGTGGGCGGCTTTTCTCCAGTTTTCTCTTTTATCCTCCATTTTCTTCAGTCCAGTGTCGGCATCTTTGGTACCGGGGCCTGGGTTTGCTTAGGATTCTCTAGCAACACGTTGCGACGAACACTGTACCTCCTTTTCTGAAGCCGTTTTCTGTGCCTTTAACATGCCTTCCAGTCTGAGGTCACCGAACTCGGGAACGGTCGGTGTGGGCTTTGAGCTTGCCCAGTGGCCATTCTAGAACCTCACCTCCTCATCTGTGACTGACATTCAAGCCAAAACTCTTTACATGAAAACTTCCTCACTTCAACATTTTGATAATCAGATGCTCTTTGTAACACACTGCCTTCTAAAGCCTCTCTTACAGTTCTGTGGCGATCAAGGGTGAAAGGTCTGAAATGTTACGAAATAATTTTAGATAAACACAAGGATGCGTTATCCTCACAGGCAGAAGAAGTCCCACAGAGTGTCGCAGGGTTCCAACAGTGTGCAGCCACGCTTAGCGCCTCAGCCGCACCTGCCTGGTCTGAGCTGAGATTTACTGTACGCATAAGGGTAACGTATACACTGGACTTTGAAGCCTTAGAAGAAAAATGTAAAATATCAAACATTTCCTTGATAGTTCTTAATATTGCTTACATATGGAAATGATAATATTTTGGATATAGTAAGATGATTACATTATTATTAAGGTAATTTCACCTCTTTTACTCCTATAATGCAGCCAACAGAATAATTAAAATTGCACACATGGTCCTGGTTTTATCTTTCGGACAGCGCGAGTCCCAAGAAGGAAGTTGCATTTCTGCTCCCACTGCCTCGCCTGATTACCACACGAACACCCTTCAGTCCTCTTTCACGTTCATTTTTTTCAAGTAGGCTCCACGCCCAACGCGGGGCTTGAACTCATAACCCTGAGATCAAGAGTCATGTGCTCTACCGACTGAGCCAGCCAGGGGGCCCTCATATGTATTTTCTTATTCCAGCTAAAAGAAATGAAATTGAATTGGTTATTTAGGAAAATAGGCTTGTAAGTTTCTGGTAGAAAAGGTCGAAGGAGACACTCACAGTTCCTTTCAAGGACATCTTTAAAATCAATGGTGTAGGAGACCCACTGGCGAGTCAGGAAGGATTCTGTGAAGCCCCAAATGCTGATATTCATGGACCGAGCTCCAGGTTCTGAAGCGAGGCCGGTAAAGTAGATGGGCTCCTTGGTGAACACGTAGGTTTGCCAGCACTGGCCTTCATCTGTGGAGAACCTGAAACCGCAGTTAGAGAGCAGCTGTGACAGAGGACCGACGTGAACGGGAGCATCAAGAAACTACTCCGGCTGTTTGATCCCAAACCAGAGAAAACCCTCATGTGTACGTGATGGCTTACTGACTGGCAATTATATAAACTTGTAATGCCCACGGTTAACAGGGTAGGTAAGAGGGATTCGTTCAAAGAGTATAGAAGAAAATGCCTTCATAAAAATTCTTTCAAAGGAAACAGTGGGTGGTGACCCATGTACGAATGGGCTTCTGAATAAACAAATTATTTTATAGAACTTATATTTAAGAAGTAATTTTCCATCCAAAGTGCTTAAATGCTTCTATAAGATTCTTGTGGAGAGAAAAAAAGAATATTTTTCAATTAATTTGAGAAAGAGAGAGAGAGGGCACATGTGTGCAAGCCAGGGAGAGGTGTAGAGGGGGAGAGAGAGAGAATCCCAAGCAGGCTCCACACTCAGTGAGGAGCCTGACACGGGGCTCAGTTCCATGACTCTGGGATCATGACCTAAACGGAAATCAACCGACTGAGCTACCCAAGTGCCCCAAAAGAAGAATATTTTAAAAAAGTGACAAAAAGTGTTAGCTAGAGGAACTCCGAAGAAAAAGCAAAGTCATTGAATGTGGGTTGCCCTAGATGCAGTCCCTTTAAGAATGTTCCCTACAGTTCCGAGAATGCACAAATTTGAATCAGGGTCCATAACTATCCTTTCCCAACCACCCCCCTGCAAAACATCCCACAGCGCCCTCTGCAGAGAGTGTGGGTGGAGCAGAGCTCATGCATACTTAATCACATTGATAGGATGGCTGCTGTGCTCGATGGCCACAATGATGCCTCCGGAATCCAGGATGGTGTAATAGTGGGGTCCTTCCAGCATCTTCGTCCAGGAGTAACCCCCATCATCTGAGATGTACACGTCCGGGATCATCACTGAAATGGCGTCCCCTACACTACCTGCAACACAATCCGCCGACTCATCAGCAAAAATCAGCAAAGAAACGGAGAGGATTTACTGCCAAGAGAATAATTTTCCATTGAGTTTACTCTGATTATTTCCCATCATGCCTCTTGTAATAGAAAAAAAAGGCCACTGAAAAGTTAGGAAAGGAAGTCATGTTTCTCTCTCTGATGGGAGTCTATGAAAAACCCACAGTATCATTATTATGCAAGAAATTCCACAAAGGATGGTAAAACTCATGTATGGTGGTTTTCTTACAGGATTCAAGGCTGTGACTGAGTTTTTAGTGTGCTCGGCTACTTGCTCCTGCGGAGATGGGGGGCGGGCTGCTCACCATGGGCAATGACTATGCCGACGGCCTTAGGCTCTGACAGTGGGGCCATTGGAACGTTTAGTTTCTGGGAGATGCTGTAGGAAGCGTGAATATGAAGGCTGCACTGTGAAAAGAAACCAAAGCTCAGATTAAAACCAAAGGTGTAAATTTTTAATCATCTCACAGAGCCTTCTAAGAAAGCTTTGAATTTAACCCAGACTTCAGTGGGATACTCTTTAAAAAAAAATTGTGGTAAAATACACATACCATAAAATTTACCATCTTAACCACGTTGAAGTGTACAGTTCAGTGGGGTTAAGTGCGTTTACACTGTTGTGCAACCATCACCACCATCCATCTCCAGAACTTTTTCATTTTGCAAAAAGGAAACTCTACACCCGTTAAACAGTAACTCCCATTCCTCCTCCTTCCAGACTCTGGAAACCACCATTCTACTTCCCGTTCCTATGAATCTGACGATCTGGGTACCTTATTTTAAGTGGAACTCTACAGTATTTGTCTCCTGATGACTGGCTCATTTCACTTAGCATTATGTCCTCAAGGTCATCGATGTTGTGGTAGGTGTCAGAATTTCCTGCCTTTTTAAGGCAGAATATTATTCTTTGCATGTATATGCCACATTTTGCTTATCCATTTATCTGTCAACAGACACTTGGGTTGCTTCCAGCTTTTGGCTACTGTGATTAATGCTACTATGAACATGGACATACAAATATTTCTTCAAGACCCTGCTTTCAATTCTTTTGGACATATACCCAGAAGCAGGACTGCCGATCATACAGCGGTTCTATGTTTAATTTTTTGAGGGACCGCCATACCTTCACATCGTGGCTGCACAATTTTTCATACCCACCAACAATGCACAAGGACCCCAATTTCTCCACATCCTCAGCAACATGTTATTCTGTTTTGTTGTTTTCGACAGTAGCCATTCTAGTGGATGTGAGAAGTGTGACAGGCGATCTCTCCCTGTGGCTCGGATTTGCATTTTCTTAATAATTAGTGATCTCAAGCATCTTTCATGTGTTTTTTGGCCATTTGTATATTTACTTTTTTTTTTTGAAAGCTTATTTATTTATTTTGAGAGAGAGGGAGTGCACGCCAGAGGAGCAGAGAGGAGGAGAGAGAATCCCAAGCAGGCTCCACACTGTCAGCATATGAGTTCATGCAGGGCTCAAACTCACGAGCCGTGAGATCATGACCTGAGCTGAAATCGAGAGTCAGACACCTAACGACTACATTATTTCCTTGTACAGAAATGTCCAGGTGCCCCTGTATATTTCCCGTACAGAAATATCTGTTCAAGTCCTTTAACCATTTTTAATTTGGGTATTTGTTTTTTCTGTTGTTGAATTATAGTCTCGGTGGGATAGTCTTGATTCCAAAATGCATTAGTGTATTTGGGAGCAAATTATGCAATTATTTTCTCCTGTGTAAATGCCTTGGTTTATTTTATTCCAGAATTACACCAAAGCCTCTGATCAATATTTAAATCGTGATTCTAAAAAAGTAAAAATGAAAATAAAGCATGACTCCACACAAATAAACCTGATGAACACCTGACATATTTCAGATACTGTACAAGACGTGATGCTGATTCAAAGCAAGACCCGGTCCTGTCGTCAGGAGAGATTTCTGAGAACCCAGATGAGCTTAAGCACAAAGCAAGTTAATGCTTTAAAAGAGGTCTGTGTTAGGTAAAATGTTCATTTTATGGCATATATTTTACTGCGGTAAAAAAGGGGGTTCGAGCAAACCACTGATGACAGGAAGAGGCAGGATTAATTCTAACTGGAGGTGGGCACTCACGGTGATCGGGATTTCCACTAATTCTCATGACTCAGGAGTGGGAGAGTCAGGCGCAAATTCCCCAGGAGTCATGTGGGCAAGCCCACAGATGCAGGGGTGCATGCGGGGTGTTCAGGGGGCAGCAGAGGGCTACAACGAGGACCCTGAAGTGTACTGAGGAGGGAAAGGCATGGAGTGAGAGTGGCCGGCCACGTAAAGAGGCCACTGCACTGCCCAGGTTCAAGGTGAGGAGGGCAGGCACAAGGCCGGGCCATGGTGGAGGGATGGAAAAGGAAGGGGACGGGAGAGAGGGCACTGGGTGGTATAGGTGGGCTATGTCACCCGGTCTGAGGCTCCTACTACAGCAGAGTGCCTGTCAGCCGCGGGTACTCTGAGAGGAACTCGGGAACCACCAATACTGTCATTTTCTGAAGAAAACTCCCAGGGCTGCCCAAAGCTCTTCTCAAATGCTGTAGGACTCAGACACAAAGCTTATTTCTCTTTTCTTTTTTTCTTGCCTGTCGAGACCCATCACTCCTGGAACCTGGGATCTCCTGGAGCAATGCCTTTGTGTCTCTGTTCTTAGCCTCTCCTCAGAGGGGTCAGTCCCGGCTTTCATGGGCCCTGCTGTGTCACCATCCACACCCTCTAGCTGTGTGGAGCCCAGGCAGAGGGGAAGAGAAGGCCACGTTCTCCTCCATTTGTTTCCGGCCAGCTCGACTTTGCACTGCTCGTGAATGGCTGGTCCGCGGCGTCGTGCAGAATTCCTAAAGGCTCAGAGCCGCCATGCTGGCTCTTAACCGATCACCGGCCCCTCCTCCATTCTGTTTTCGCTCAGTGGTTTAGTAAAACACAAAATTTTAGCCTTCAGTTTTGTTATTCTTTAAAATACTAACAATCTATAGTATTTTGGCTTTTCCTTTTCCTACATTCTGAGTTATTTTCATCACTCTGACTTCCAAACTTTCCACGTGTAGCAGCCGTGGACACTAATCAAGTACGAAACTTCATTACTCAAAGGCCTGGCACCGAGCAGAGCAGGACAGAATGGCTGCATGGGACACGTGGAGTAAAACAAACCTCATTCTTGTTTTTGGCTGTGGCGTCACATTCACTGTTTTCAGGCTTCCTCAGGTGCTTCCACCTTCCTCCTTGGTCAAAAGTGATCATAGTCTGGATAGAGTTATCTGAATGGGAAAAGAAGGGTCTTAAGTCGGACACCCCGGAAGCGCCCTGTTAACTTCAGTTTCTCACGGCACATCTCTCTCCTGGGGCTACATGATGCCATTAGAACTCTGGCGTCTGACAAGCTTGTAATAGCCAACAAAACGGTCCAGTGCTGGTGAGTAACTGAGCAGCACCCTACACTATTTGAAGAAGGCTTCCGACCTGAATAGGACCCAGCTGATTCCAGAAATCACTGACTGATACTCTTGAAATAGTATCTTTTTTCTCCTTACCAACACAAACAAACTAATGTCCATTCTCCTTCCTTGCCTGCTTGCCTTGGAGGTACAATCTACAATGAGAAGGCATCCCAATCTTTACTCGGATAAGGCCAGGGTACCAGGCTTGTTTTAGAGACTCTCAAGATTTGAATGTACATGCCTAAGTCTGGCTTAATAATTCCTAATTTTCATCTCTCCACTACCCCATATCCCATCTCTCCTGTACCTTTTCTTTTCTTTTTTTTTCTTTCTACATGCTCTTCCCTGTTCTCTATTCTCAATGACGTAAACTATTGCAGGTTTAAAATCGGAGACAATATGCTTTGAGTTTTCCAGGGAAAATCAAACGAGAAAGCAACGAAGGAGAATTCATTTAGTCAATAAATATTTATTGCATGCCTGCTATGTGAAAACTGTTGTGAGCCTTCGGGACTATCTCAGTGAGCAAAACAGAAATAAAACTTGGTGAAATATACATTCTAGCAGGGTCAGACAGACAAACGCCAGACACTGTAAACAGGTAAATTATATAGTATGCTGGAAAATCAGTGCCATGGAAAATCCTGCCCCGCTGAAGAGGGGCTGAGTATGTGTGCAAAGGGGAGGGCGGATGAGCTCCCAGTGGGACAGTTGCGGCAGGCTCTGTGGCTCTATTCAGAAAGCAACATATGAGCACAGATTGGAGGGGGGATGGTGTCGGCCTTGCAGATATCTGGGGAAACAGAGAACAGTCCCCAAAAACCTCTACCCCATGTGTGTGTGCGCCTGGTGTGTTTAAGGACTGGCAGAGGGCTGCAGTGGGCAGGATGCAGTGAGCGGAGGGGAGACAGGTGGGAGGAAACAAGCCAGGACTGCTTCAGACCTTGTCGACCACTGCAAAAGCTTTACAAATAAACACAAACAACCTCCCACCTCCCTCCAAAAAAATAAGACATCCATAAACAAAACCTTAAGAGTCTTTGTACTTTCGAGTGGCGTGTTTATCTGTGTAACTGGCCTTAGCCAAGGTGAGCCCTGCAGAACTGCGGAGCAGATCAGCAGAGGAACGCTGGCCGGCTACAGCTGTGCCTTCCACAGGGAGGAAAGCAGGAAGCGGTTCAAATTCAGGCTCATTTCTCTAGGCCTAAACCTCCCAATATAGAAAATTCATTTCTCTGATTTATTTAAAACTTCCTGTAAAGAACACGGAACCCAAAAAATCTTTCTTTCTACCTGCTGCTGCTTTGCTCTTTTTAGCTCTATTTACCAGAAGTGATGCAAAATAAAGAGCCAGAATTGACACGGACAGGCTTGCTGGCTAGGCAAGTAACAGTACTCGGGGGACGGGACCGCCATTCTCCCTGAAAGCCTCAACTCCCAACACTTTCAGCTGAAGGACAGCTGTGCTCAGACTCACCTTCCGAGAGCACACTTGTTATGTAGACCCCGCGGAGGGAGGTCACGTTGGTGAAGTCCGTCTCGCCACCTGTGGTGGTGTAGAGATGTCGGTCTAAGGACTTGGAATAGACAATGCCTCGATCGTCTGAGGTAAAGATTGTGCCAAATCCAGTATCTGAAAGAGGCAAACAAACAAGAACACTAAGTCTTGGAGCGGGGGGGAGGGAACAGAGAGAAAAACAACAGTCCAACCACACACATGACTAAACGGCTGACTGACTGACTGCATACGTCAGCCAACTGTCCCTCATCATGACGTAGACGCAGATCTGAGAATCAATCACGGTTTGATACTCACGATTTTCGCACACACCTTTAATTCTACTACCCAGCTTGGTGCCTGCAGTATGGGAGATACTGCTTGCTGAGTGAATTAAGCAGATGCCACAGAAAAGCCCTTCCCAGATATATTCTGGTCACAGAAGCAATACATTTAGATTCGCAGCATACATACCTCTAAATCTTTATATTCTAGACCAATGCTTCTCAAACTATCTGTGGTGAAGGATCAATGTTTTTTTTAAAGTTTAATTTATTTAAGTGATCTCCACACCCAATGTGGGGCTCGAACTCACAACCCCGAGATTAAGAGTCGCAAGCTCCTCTGAGCCAGCCAGGTGTCCTGGTGAGGGATCAATTTTTAAGTTTCTCTTAGGGCACAAATGGATCCTTTGTAAAATATAATAAAAAGTAATCCTAAGAAGAGTGAAATACAAAAGGTAATCCTCAATGTTTTAATGATTAGATTCAACGGATGTAAAATTACTTTGTCGAATGGTAATACGAGTTTCTCGATGCCTGCGATTGCTTTGTGCTCACTTGGCGACAAAGAGCTTGCAAACCAGGACCAGTCCACCAACCATTCTTTGAGTAGCACTGCTCTAGATACTTGGACATACACATAAACCATACTGTAGAGCCAAAACAAGGGGCCGCCTTAACAGACACTACATGGTATCTCTACGACATGAGTATTCAGTAGGACACTAATAAAAACCTGGGGTAAGAGGAAAAGTCAACATGTAAGAAGGAAGGTCAAAATAGAACTTGAAGTTTAAATCTCTATGCATTCAGGGATGGGCCACTAAGAAAGCCCTTACCTCCGGGTTCATCTACATGCATGAACACCATGTCGTCATTCGCTGCTAGAATAGAATAGAACTGCTCCTGCCCCACAGAAGGTAGCTGGGCCATGCTCCACGTGTCCCCTTGATCTGTCGACACATGAATCCTTCTTGTTGTATCCTGGAACAAATGTCAATATTCATCTTTTCAACTTTCCACCAAGATGCCATGTGCAGGGACATGAATAGGAACATTGTTATTCATAATTATAAGTCTCACTATCCATTTCCTCACTGGGTACGATCATTATAAATAACAGGTCCTAGTACCAATTACCAAAGCAATTTCTAACCCCTAGCAAAGTTCCAGGTAACAGAACAATCCATTCTATTGTAAGCAAGGCTATCTGGGCTTCCTCTTTGGCTTCTTCATTCTGGTATGGCCCTGTGTGATGGAATCCTCCCAGCCTCTGACATTCCCATTTCCCCCGACAGAGCTAAGGGTATGATGGGGTCATTAGTTTGGCTTTATAGCCACTCACAAACGCTTGCTCAGATAATTCTAAAAATGACGACTGCTGCACCAAAGTTCGGTCCCTTTGAGACAGTCCTGGCATAATCCAAAGAATGAGAGAATTAAGAGTCTGGAAAATGGAGACGAAACCCATGCTTGGGAGGTCACAGGGAAGTCAAGATGTGACACGTCTCCTCTTTAAGGAAGTCTCTCTAAACAGCCACAGTGAAGGGAACATGCACAGGCTGGGAAGAGGCCAAGGAGAGGCAGAAATTAATATAAGGGAGCTGATCAGGGAGTATTTATCTGCTAAATGGAGTCTGTTAAGGAGGCAATTAACATCTCCTTTCAGATAAATAGCTTAAAATAGCTACTAAGCATAGTTAGCCAGGGCACAGGAACTAGTCCCAGGGCCTCCTTATGTTAAATACTCTTTAAAATTCAGTGACAAGTACATTTAACCTATTTCTCTAACTTACACCTAGGTATTTCCTTTCAGTCTTACTCATTGGTACGGGTAGAAACTAGAGTTAAAAAGCACACAGTAGAATGTCAGTTCTGTAGACAGCAGCAGTACAGAGTAGGAGGCCACCGTTGGAAGCAGACAGTCTGATTTCCGCCAGTGTTCTATCTCTGGGTGATCCTAAGCAAGTTACTCAATTTCCTCAAATACAAGTTGAAGTGAGAGGGCCGGCGCCTAGGGCTGCTGGGAAGAGGATCACAAAACTGCTCGAAGAGTTATGGGTAGTTACTGTGTCTACTGCCCTGCCTCCATTCCCCTTCTCTCTGAATCCACTGTCATCAGCCCGTGACCCCTGGTGTTCCGGGGAAACCACGCCTGTCGGGGTCACTGACACCCTCCGCTTTGCCGACGCCAGTGGATAATGTTCTCAAGACTCATCTAATTCTGCACCTCAGCTGAGTTTCACACAGCGGATCACTCCTCCTGCTTAAGACATCTTCTCCACTTGGCTTCCGTGGCGTCCCTGTCCTATTCCCCAGCTCCCTGGTCCTCCCTTCTCAGTCTTTTCTGCTGGATTTTCATCTCTTTCCAACTTTTCAGGGTCACTAGGGTGCTCCGGCCCAGGCCCAGTCCTCCAGAAGATACCATCTGGTCACACAGCCTTCTATACTGCATACTTTGGAGACATTCATACCCCCGAATGCTTACTCAACCTTCCCACTCAGGTATCTAACAGGCATCTCGTACCCAAGGCTGAACTCTTGATTTTCCTCCCACAAACTTGGTCCTCTTGTGGTCTTTGCCATCTCGGTAAATGACCACCTCTTGCCCAGATGCTCAGGCCAAAGAATAAAGTTACAAAGTTCCTCTCATTCCCTCACAATCCATATCTAAAAAAATTTTTTAATGTTTTATTTATTGTTGAGACAGAGAGAGACAGAGCGTGAGCAGGGGAGGGGCAGAGAGAGAGGGAGACACAGAATCCAAAGTGGGCTCCAGGCTCTGAGCTGTCAGCACAGAGCCTAACGCGGGGCTTGAACTCACAAACTTCGAGATCATGATCTGAGCTATAGCTGGACGCTTAACCGACTGAGCCACCCAGGCGCCCCCCTCACAATCCATATCTAATCCATCAGCAAATCCTACTGGCAATACATTAACAATATATCCACACTCTTACCACTTCTTCTCTCATCCATGTTAATAGCCTGGTCCAACCTGCTGTCTTCTCTTCTCGACCTACCGACTGCTGTCATGGCCTCCAAGCTTCTCTTGGAGCTTCCATTCCTGCCCCTTGTCAGGCTATTCTGCACCTGCCTATTCTGTCAAAAGAGCAGCCAACTTACGCCATTCCCTGGCTCAGAACCCTTCCCAGCTCCCCAACACATGAAGAATAAAAGTCACGCTCTTGCGGTGCCTGGGTGGCTCAGTCAGTTAGGCAGCCAACTTCGCCTCAGATCATGATCTCACGGTTCAGTTCGTGAGTTCGAGTCCCGTCATCGGGCTTCTGCTATCAGAGTGGAGCCCGCTTTGGATTCTCTGTCCCTCTTTCTCTGTGCCTCCCCCCTCACACTCTTTCTCTAAAAAATAAATGGGTAAAAAAAAAGCCAAGCTCTTAATCATGACCTATAAAGGCCACTAGCTCCCCCTCTTTGGGCCACCCTTCCCTGTGCTCCAGCCATGCTGCCCTTCTCACCGTTCTTCAACATTTCAAGCCTGTTCCAATCCTAGGGTCCTTGCACTTACGGTTCCTTCAGCCTAAATGAGCACAGAGCTCTGCTCTCCCTTCAGGCAGCCACCCAAACCTATCTAAACAGCACTGCCCCAGTATCTAATACATCCTATTTCCTTACTTGGCTAGAGATTTCTTCATAGTTTTCATCGTTACCTGATATTATAATGTCATATTTATTAGTTTGGTATCGATCTAATTCCCTACTTAAATATAAGCTTTGAGAGCAGGACATTTATCTGTTTTGTTCACTGCTATGTTCCTGGGGCCTGGAATAGCACCTAGAATATAGTCGGTACTCAATTAATGTTACTTATTTCTATTATCATTACTTGATAACGAGCAAATGGGCTGTTTTTCTCAGATGCCCATGTCTGAGTAGAGTCCAAACACTGGAGCTATGCATCCCAGAACGGGTACCAGAGGTCACGGGGTGACAACAGGCTGAGGGGCAGAGTAGCCCGGAAGAATCGATCAGCATCTAGAAGACTCCCTCCAAATCTTAGTGAACGTTGCAAAAAAGGCAAGAAACTCTGTCAGTACTAGCAGTAAAAGGGACTCATTTGAGACATATTTACAGAACATCGGAAATCTCAAAAAGAGGCAATACCCACCTTATCCGCCATCACAGAGGCAAAAAGGAAACGTCCCCCAAGACCAAATGAGTAGATTTTCACACCGATGGTTTTGAAGCTTTTCCCCAAGTCTGAAGTTCTCCATAATTCCAGTGCCCCAAGGTCAGCTTCTTAAACAAGACAAAATATTAATTAAAACTGCACATACTGGTGAGCCCCTACTTCAAAACAACCCTTTTAGAATGTTCTCGCTAAAGGATTTTTAATCCTACGCATGTTAATCAAGTGACAATATAAAATAATACCGCATTAGACATAGGAAATTAACATCTGGGTTTTATTTTTATATATGTGAGGTTTTGCACTGGACAGAAAGATAGAGCTTACGTAATTAAAATACAGAGCCGCATAAACACGTCACAGCCGCAGCATCCTGTTTTGCTCTCTTGGTGCTTTGAAGCTATCTTATTCTATTTTAAGTGGTCTTGAGCTTTTGGTTTTCTTGCTGATTGCCTAACACCCCTACTGGAATTCAAGCCCCATGAGAGCAGACCTTGGGTGTCTTGCTCTCTCCACCCTGGGAGCAGTGACTGGCACACTACTGCAGGCGCTCACGTGAATGAATGGCTCAATGAAATGGATTTGTTGAATGAATAAATGAAAGACTGTTTTCTGCTTTGAAACGGTGCCATGGATTGGACAGCCGACGACTTCTACCAACACCAACACGACCTCCATGCTCTTGTGTAGAAATCACCATGCCCTTCAACTTGTTACTGTTTGTAGCTTAGGATTCACTTTATGTATAAGCATTATTAAAATTAAGTATACTGCCTCTGTGTGTGGCTTGCATTTTTATTTGATCTAGGCTCAGTAAATTTGAATCTGGTTGTAATTTCAAAATTTTAAAAATCATTGGGAGTTATTTTTAGCTAGTAAAATCACAGGACAGTGGAAGGAGCTTTGATGTTTCTGCCTCTTACAACTGTGAATGGATAAGAACACTCTCATTTGGGACTAAAATATACTTACTGCAAGAGCCATTTGCATAGGTGGTAAAGAAGATGGTGTTTTCTGATCCCCTACAAAAGGCAAAGACAGAAAAGACAGGGTTCAAGACTGCCGTCAACTGCAGTCACGAGCTCCAAGCCAGTCTACTGACGACAAGCTCCACCCGCAGGTGCCAGCTGACACAGCTTTCGGGGATGCTGCACACCAGACACTCGCGGCCTCGCTGGTCAAGGCTCCCCCCAGCCCAGCCCCAGAATTTTCCCCAGTCCACTACTTCTTCACGTGAACCCTTTCAGCCGGTCAGACTGGCCTATACTGACTCTCTCCAAATCTGCCTCTAGAGTTTGCTGTTCCTGTTTCCGGCTTAAAATGCTTTTTTCTCTCATGTAACCAAACCCTACCCTCACAATCTTTAGGCTTTGGCTTAAAATCTAGCTCTTCTCTTTTTTTTGTTGTTGTTAAAAATTTTTTTTCTTAATGTTTATTTTTGAGAGCGAGCGAGAAAGAGGGGAGGGGCAGAGGGGTGGGGACAGAGGATCAAAGCAGGCCCCACACTGACAGCAGAGAGCCTGATGCGGCGGAACCCACAACCCACAACCGTGAGATCATGACCTGAGCCAAAACCAAGAGTCAGACGCCCAAACGACTGAGCCACGCAGGTGCCCCCGAATCTAGCTCTTTTGTGAAATTTTCCCTGGCACTCCAACTGGAAAGCTTCTTTCCTGCCAACTTCTAGAGCAGTGATTCTCACTGAGGGCAATTTTGCTCTCCAGGGGTCATTTCCGGTGGTCACAACTGGGGGATGGGCAGTTGTTGCCAGCACCTAGTGGGCAGAGGTCAGAGATGCTGCTAAGCACCCTGCAGTGCGGAGGCCGACTCGCCCACAACCAAGAGCAGTCCGGTCCAAAATGCCATTAGCACCAAAGTTGGGAAACCTTGTTTCAGGGCACTGTGCCACTCTGTGCCAACCCCTCGGCATTCCTTTGTCTCCTACTGAATTATCTGAATGCACCAGTTTATGTTTTCTCTCTCCTATTACATTATTGGGCTCTTCAGGACAGGTGTGAAATTCTGTGCTCTGTTGTTTCCCCTTAGAACGAAGTTCAGTGCTTTGCATGTGCTAAGTAATTTAGTTCTTGCATCTCAGATAGACAGCAAGGTCAGAGGCTGAATTATTAAATTTGAACTTGGAAAGGGAGTTTGCGGGAAAGTGGATTCAGAGCCTGCTGGTACTTCTAGATCAGCGCTGGCGGCAGGTGCCGGGTCTGAGCACGCTCCTTCGGCGCTGCAGGCTCTCGATTCCTAGAAACCAAATGTCTAAAAGGCAAGTAAACAGTAACCAGCATCCCAGTCAGAGACACCAATTAGAGCAACGAGTTATAAAAACAAAAAAAAAAACAGTTATACAGAATACACAATAAAATGCCATTCAAAAACAAATTTTTAGTTTTTAAAAAGTTTTAAGTAATCTCTCCGACCGATGGGGGGCTCATACCCACAATGTGGGGATCCAGAGTCGCATGCTGCACAACTAGAGCCAGCCAGGCGCCCCTTAATTTTCACTGTTGAAGACGAGTTTTCTGCTTGTTTCTTTGAGCTTTACTGAGGTGTAACTGACAAATAACATTGAAAGTGCACCCTGTGGTGATTTGATACACATAGTAAAGGTGAGTGTGTGTGTGTGTGTGTGTTTCAATGTTTGTTTGAGAGGGAGAAAGGGAGAGAGCGAAAGAGGGGGGGGGAGAGAGAGAGTGGGGAAGAGAGAGAGAGAGGGAATCCAATGTGGGAGCTTGAGCATGAGGTCATGACCTGAGCCTAAAGCAGCAGTCGATGCTCAACCGATTGAGCCCCCCAGGCGTCCCCGTAAAAGTGAGTTTTAATGAGGAAACTTACTACAGTCTTACTATACTAACACCCTACGTTCTTTAGATCCCTGGAGAGTGCAGCGATTTGTTACCTTAGTTACTTTAAAAGTTACTTCCTTCTAGGGGTGCCTGGGTGGCTCAGTCGGTTGAGGTGGCTCAGCACAGAGACTGCTTGGGATTTTCTCTCTTCCTCTGTGTCTCTCAAAATAAACAAACTTTAATAAATAAATAAAAGTTCCTTCCTTCCTGATAAGACCATATAAGGCACAAACGCAGTTCACTGAAATGCGCAGAAAGAAGGGGGCGCCTGAGGGCTCTGTCAGCTAAGCGACTGACTGCTCGTTTCTGCTCAGTCATGATCCCGCGGGTCGTGAGCTCGAGCCTTGCGCTGGGCTCTGTGCTGACAGCGCGGAGCCAGCGTGGGATTCTCTCTCTCCCTCTCTCTGCCCCTCCCCTGCACACGCGTGCTCTCTCTCAAAAATAAATGAACAAATAAACAAATGAGCAAAAAGACACAGAACAAATGCGGATGCGGCATGTGCACCACGGCAGTGCTGCAGAAACCTCCTGTAACCAGAGGTTTCTGGGAAAAGGCATTTTATTCAAGCAACATTTTAATTTTTTTTAAATGTTTATTTATTTTGAGAGACATAGAGACAGAGAGTGAGCAGGGGAAGGGCAGAGAGAGAGGGAGATACAGAATCCGAAGCAGGCTCCAGGCTCTGAGCTGTCAGCACAGAGCCTGATGCGGGGCTCGAACTCACAGACCGTGAGATCATGACCTGGGCTGAAGTCGGCCGCTTAACCAACTGAGCCACCCAGGTGCCCCTTAATTTTTTCTTAATGTTTATTTATTTTTGAGAGACATAGAGGCACAGCGTGAACAGTGGAAGGGCACAGAGAGAGGGAGACACAGAATCGGAAGCAGGCTCCAGGCTCTGAGCCATCAGCACAGAGCCTGACTCGGGGCTCGAACCCACAGACCGCGAGATCATGGACCTGAGCTGAAGTCAGCCACCCAACCAACTGAGCCACCCAGGCGCCCCTCAAGCAATATTTTAATACTCTGATCTCAGTAGCTCTATCTGGCAACGTCTCTGTTATACATTTCCTGACTCCCTAGGCAGAGGTCATTAACTATGGAATTCTTCCCGGGGACTGCGGTCATCGTCCTGGACATGGACACAGTGTTCCCGTAGGAAGGTACTGAGGTATGTGTGCTCTCTTGATCCGGCTCAATGATCACATCCTGTCACAGCTTCTGTTTTTGCTGCTTTTACAGTCCTCCCGCCCCCACGCGGCCGCGGGCAGGGGAGTCTCACGCTGGCGTGGGTTCCTCGTTAGCACTCGCAGACCCCGCCTCTGGCACCAGCCTGCTATCGACTGGAAACTAGTCGACGGGAAACTAGACGAACGAGTTTGCTGAAACTAGTCCAAGAGAAGGAAGAAAGAGGCTCTAAACAGGGGAGTGAGCCTAATCAGAATCTGGGAGGTATGAAGGCTTTTACTTCAATTCTTGCTCAACCATTCCCCAAACTCCCCCAGTAAATCTCCTTTCACGGAAGCCCAGAAAGGTCAAGCCACCGACTAGCCAGTTTAGAACAAAGGTGCCCTGCTCCCAAGTAGGAGCTCCTTCACTGCGTCCTTTTTTTTTTTTTCATGTTTATTTACTCTTGAGAGAGACAGAGTGCCAGCAGGGGAGGAGCAGAGAGAGAGGGAGACACAGAATCCAAAGCAGGCTCCAGGCTCTGAGTCGTCAGCACAGAGCCCGACTCAGGGCCTGAACCCACGAACTGTGAGATTATGACCTGAGCTGAAGTCAGATGCTCAAGTAACTGAGCCACCCAGACTTTTTTTTTTTTGAGAGAGAGAGGCGGGGGGGGCGGGGAATGAGCAGGGGAGAAACAGGACGGACAGAGAATCTGAAGCTGGCTCTTGTGTGCTGACAGCAGCAAGCCTGACACAGGGCTTGAACTCCACGTCAGATGCTCAACTGAGCCACCCAGGCGCCCCTCCTCCACTGCAACATCTTAAGCAGGCACCGGGTGGGGGTGGGGGTGGGGGTGGGGGCCCACCAAGAGAAGTGAAGGATTTTGGGTGCACGGACAGTGTGACTCTGACAGCCTGGAAGCTCTCTGGGCTTTCTTCCGGCGTCCATGCTACATTCCGCACAACTGAAATGGAGCTCTAGACGAGGGAATATAAATCTGGGCGCAGGGAAGTACGTACGTCCTCAGCTCAAAGCTGTAATTAGGTTTTCCAACTGACGTCACCATTAATGGAGACTAAACCTGTGCAGGCGGCAGCTACTCAGTCACGTGCCTCGTTTTATACTTTATATTCGAACATTTAGTGAGACTAAGTATTCTTCCCAGCAGAATTAGAGGCTCCTCCAGGTCAAGATCTGGGTCATACCCCTTCTCTTGTATCCCTCAGGGCGCCCTGAAGAGTACTTGGCACGTGGTAGGAGCCCCATATTTACTCATGTGACTTCTGGCAGCACCGTCAGGGAAGGTTTAGGGCTCTGCACAGATGGAGTCTTCTGTTACTCACCATTTGGCCAAACACACTGCTTTGTGGATTTCTTCCCATTTTCCCCCAAAATCCTTGGACACCCACAGGCCATTCTGAAAGATTATAAATGACTTATCAGAATTCCAGCTTTTGTCCTGTGCAGCTGCTTCCATGACCTTAATAATTCACGTCCGATCACTCAGGGCAGTAAAAACAACACACCGAAGTTCCATCCAAGCTGCCTGCGCTCCACACACACACACACACACACACACACACACACACACGGTTTCTGAGGGCCTTGTCAGGGTTCGGGAAGTTCGGAATGACAAATGCTGGTGGGGTGCCTAGTACATGCCAGGCACTGTACCAGATGTTGCCCGGGGACACAGAGGCAAATAAGTTAGCTCCCTACTCTCAAGGAGTTCACAGTTTAACAAGGGGTGCAGATACCAAGTTTGATACGATGTGGTAACTTATGGAAACATGGTCCCTGGGGTGAGAACAGGGAGGGGAGGGACAAGGAATGAGAGCAGGTTTGTGAAGACAGCTGAACTAGTATTAAATGAAGAACAGTGTAACCAAAAGAAGGCAAATGGGCAGATGGGATGTTATTGCGCAAATATACCGCAGTACTTGTCAAAGGGGTAGGCGATAAAACATGGCGGGGTGGGCAGGCAGCTAAAAGCCTTCTGTCGACACGGACGGAGCACAAATTCCAAGGTGAGGAATGAAGGGGCTAATGCTTGGGAGAGAGGTGCGGGCGGCCTCACAGAGGGCCCTCAGTTTTGCTATTTTAAACGTGGAGTACTTGGATGGCAATGAGAAAGATGCATTTCTGACCAGAAGCAGGAAAAGTAATGAAAAAGTAATGCCACATTAGTTCATGAAGAGTTAGTGAGGCCCTAAACCACAGCTGTGAGGAGTAGGCTCAAGAATCTAGAAATTGGATTCAGTAGAACTGGATGACTCTTCCTATAGGGCAGAGAGAGAGAAAGAGAGGGAGGGGGAAAGAGAGAGAAGAGTGTAATCTTTAGCAGTATAGGGGGCAGCAAGATAGGAATCTGAGTCTCAGGAGGAAGCCAGAAATATGGATTTGAGAACCTTATGCCTTAATTACAGTGGCAGTTAGAATGGTCAGAGTGGAAGAGATTGCTCACAGTGAAATGAGTGGTAGGGACTTAAGGGTAGGTGGACAGGAGTTTACGAAAGAGACCAGGAAGGAATGGTTAGAAGGTAAAAAAGAACCAAAGGAATGAAGTCACAGAAGCACAAGCCAACTGAGTTCCCAGAAGGCGAGACCGGCCAATATTTTCAAACGTAGCAGACGCTTAGTAAGATGAAGATGGACGGACAAGGTCAGCTATATCGACAACACAAGCTTACTGGGCCCAGACCCGGTGGAGGCAGGACAGGGACATCCTGGTGCGGCTGAGATTAAAGGGGGATGGTCTGGGCAGAATTTACCCCAGGGCTCCCCCACTCTCATCCACCGTTCTTCCTTCTGTAACCTTTCCTCCTCAGGTAATGTTCACCCCCCAGCATTTCTAAGGTCCCTAATTCTACTTAGAAATAGGAAAGGGTCTGATATCACCTGTTTTCACTTTAGTACATGTTGGTCCATCTTATCCACCCTGATTATTTTTACTTCCTACTTACCCTTAACTGGAAAAATTTGAGGCATAAAAGCAGACGGTGGCTACCTCTTCCTGAGGACAGCATTTTTAATAATCTCAAGACACTTGGTAATGGCGATGAGGTGATCAAAGGAGGGGGCGGTTGGTGATTCTGTCCACTCCTCTGGGGGTCTCTCTGCTCGCTTGAAGGGCCTATGGCTCAAGCTGCTGGAGGCCAACTTCCGGGAATTGTTACGTTAAGATCTGAAGCCTACCCAGCAGGCCAGTTTCCTTCCTCTGGCCTCCTTTGGCTAAACTTAACTTTGACCTTCCTTGAGTCTTCCAGCCTTCCCCCTGCTCAAAGATCTGCCTGCAGAAGGCCCAGAACCGTGACCACTCTTCCAGAACCCTTCGCCCTCCCCGTGCCAGCCCCACTCGTCCACCTCGATGACCCAGTTTCCGTCCCCACAATGGTCACCACACCAACGGCTCTACAATTCTAGCGTGCAGGCTCCGCCGGGAAGGTTGATAAAAATACTAGCCACCTCGCGACCAAAAGCCACTGCTGGACTCTATCTGGACCGGGGCCTAGGAGGTGCCTATTAAAGCAGTCTCTCAGGCCCAGGGGTTTCTACTCATGTTGCTGGACAGGAGGAATCAGAAATAGGATGAGAGAGAGCCGTGTAGACATAAAGTACAATTATAACTATCGTAGTCTAGCAGCTCAGCCACTTTGGGCCCTTAACATCCATGCGAAAGAAGACTGGCCCTCCAGGGAAGGAAAAGTGAAATGTGCTCCCCAGGGACTTTCAGAAGCGAGGTGGGAGGGTGAGGGAGGGACGTCGCCGAGGACGGTGTGGGAGTGCGGTAGGGGATGCAGAGATTTGAGACTCTGGATATTTGACGCACGAGTACCAAAGACAGAAATCAGGATGCTTTCTCTACCGGGAACTAACGAACAAAGTCGTAAAGATGTGGTTTGGCCGCAGCAAAGGAGCTGGACGCTCTACGCGTGTCCCTTGCAGCACAAGAATGATTACACCGAACTGTTTTCTCGCTCGTTACTCTGAGAGTACACGTCTCTTCACTTAAAAAACAAAACAAAACAAAAAAAATGGAATGACAGATGGATACCATACTTATCTAGAATAAACAGCACATGAAAATCATGCCCTTCACCAAATAGGAAAAAGATGCAAAAAATACATAATTCATGCCTCGAGAAGTCACTAGAGAGCACCCCCCACAGCACCCTTTTAAAACAGCGTATTTTGAGCCTATAAAAATGCAAAAAAGCAAGACAAGTTCCTCGACTCTACTTACTTCAGTGCTGAGGGCTAAAAGATAATCAGAGTTCTGAGGGCTATACATCATCTGAGTCAGAGGATGAAAAGGGAGATTGGTCTGAACGAAGTTCTTTGCGAAATCTGATGATCGAAAGATTCTTCCTCCGTGACTTCCTCCAGACACCTCTGCTGTTAAGATCACCTGCTCAGGAAGAAAAAAAGGTTCAGATTCAGAGTATCATACCATAAAAGCACAGGAAGTTCTTACACCATTTTCGCTAGATGTTAATGAAGAAAATTTTCAAAAGTAAGAAGCGTTATAAAAACGGGTTAGTTGGTGCACTGCACTCGTCACGTATTAGTCGTATAACAAATGTTATCCTAAATCGAGCTAGGGTGTCATAACTATGAATGCAGTCTGTTCCGTTTGGGATTAGCTAGTTGCCCAAAGACTAAGATGTTGTCTCCCGGATTATATACATCGTGACGCCAAACGACCACTACACAATGACAGAGTTTGGCTAGATCTTGGAATAGGGACCAGAGGAAAAAAAAATCCTGTGTGTTGAATTCCATTCTTTTATGATCAGCACTAAATGATGATTAATTTTAAAAACACACGAACGGCAAACTAAGTATACTGCTGGGTGCAACTGGCTCATCCCAAGATCATCTGACAGCCCGCCCACATGTGGTATGAAGCACAGCTTCGTGGGTGTCTGAATGAGTCTCACCTTTCCAGAATTCTCAGGACCAATAGCCATGCCAAACTCCGTCCGAATGAAGGTGTTATTGATGAGATTTGTAATATCCTTAAAGTTCTTTCCATAGTCCTCACTGAGAGGAAGAAAAACAAGACACGTTTAGAACGCAACGGCTTCCATTCCCCCTCCCACGGGCTTTGCTGAGGCACTCACCCTCCCCTGAACAGTCACCTGCCTCAGGGGGGCTGATTCCATCTCTAGCTCGGGGCGGGGGGGTGGCCTGATTAGTCTGAAGGAGATTGCATCCCCTTCCCAGGGATGGGTCAGAAATGGGGAGTGACCCAGGATGAGCCATAGGCAAAAGGGGGGAATTTGGGCTCTTTTGGAAACACACTGCTTTACACCTAAGACAGCCACCTGACAAAACCATGTCTTCTTTTAGATCAGTGGTTCTCAGTCAGTGTATTTTTGCCCCCCCCCCCCCAGCCACAAACGTTTGGTAACATCTGGAGACATTTGTGATTATCACCAACTCAGGGGTAGGATGCTACAGGCGTCTAGTAAGTAGAGGTCGAGGATTCTGCTAAACACCCTACAATGCACAGGACAGTTTCACAAGGAGAAAAAATTATCTGGCCCCAAATGTCAGTAATGCAAAATCTGAGAAGCCCCAACACTGTAATATGTGAATACAAAGCAAAATATTGCTACAAGCATTCTTACACAATGAGAGCAGAGCTTGAAAAGCAAGCCAACGTAAGTGCAGAGAACTGCTGAGGGGATTCTGGAATTCTGGAGCCAGTGACATTGGACTGAACTAACACCGAAGCCCATCCTTCTGTATTAGTTATGCACCATTAATTCCCTTATTGTTTAAGTTAGTTTGGGCTGGGATGTCTGCTACATGTAGCCAAAGGCCTCCTAACTACACTATTAATGCGCGGTACACATGATAAAGCTGTAAACTAAGTAGCAGGAGTCTTAAAGTCCCCCACTTCCAGAGGCTGCCGTCCCAGGTACCGGTCTGTCGTGCGTGCAGCGCCCAAAACACAGCTAGGGAAAACAGACACCCTTAATCTCATCTCTTGGGTTGTCAAAGCTTTCCCCCAAAGTTCATTCATTCCAACAGTATCTTTGAGAGGTATTCAATTTCGTGTTTAGATTTTGAAAAGTAAAAGCAAAAAAAATCAGCAGCTGTCTACCTCTGACGGGTACTGTTTAATATTATGTGCAGGTGCTGATAAAACATGACCTAGAATACGAAATCTTAACATTCACTAGCTAAATCTAAATGTTCATCAGTGAAGACCACTATGTTTTGCAAGTCAATTGCCCAGTGATGAGTGCAACGTGCGGTGGTCTTCACCGACAGATGACTTAACAGGTGGCACAATTTTGGTAGCAGCCTCAACAAATAATCACAGAACCATGGAACACAAGAGATACAAGGGACTGAGGACACCTTGTCCGACTCCTCTACCCCACAGACGAGGAGGTTCAACAGGAGGCAACTGTCAGAAGTCAGTGAGTTAATGAAGGGCAAAACTGAAACTACAAAGCAATTCTCTTAACTCTCAGCCCCATCCTGGACCAACTTTTAATGATCAGTGAGGAGGTTTTCTCTGTAGTCTTCCACTCTCCTGCCAGGGCTGTGGCCTGGCAGTGAAGATGGGCTCAGGGGAAGTTGGGAGCAGACGAGAAGGCAGTACCTCTGAGTGTCTGCATAGGTATGCTAAAGCAAATTACATGTGACTTTAAGTTGTCTGAATAACTCTTCCCATTTCTTCACACTCACACAGAAGATTCCTAAACAAAACAGGGATTAGGTACCACCTGACCAATTCCTTTATTACCCTTTCCTTGGCTTTGGAGTACAAAAAGTGTTCTTATCTTCCGGACAGCAGGTCGAGGGATACGCATGAACATTCATAGCGCTACAATGTATGTATCATCAGTCACTCAGACAAGCATCTAAAGGAGTTTGTTGGGGCTTGTTTCTCACCAGCTTACAAATCTCCCCTCCTTCATGACATCTCCAGGGAACCTCCACAAACCTGCTGGCAAGCCTGCTCGCTTTTTAAGAACTTGGCACAACAAAACACATCCCTGCCCTTCGGAAAAAGAAAGCAACATGAACAAAACAAAAAAATCACCTGTGACACTATCTTAGCCACTTAAAAAAACAGCTGGAGCACGATAGACTAGCATTGACCTGCTAGGATTTATGTGGGGTTCTGCTAAGACCACATAAGGCCAAGGAATACATTTTAATATAACACTTTATTATTTTATTTTTTTCTTGTGAGACAGTGTGCGTGTAGTGGGGAGGGGCAGAGAGAGGGGGAGAGGGAGAATCCCAAGCAGGCTCCATGCCCAGCGCGGAGCCCACAACGTGAGAGCTCGATCTCACAACGGACTGTGAGATCACGGCCTGAGTCGAAATCAAGAGTCGGACGCTTTAACCGACTGAGCCACCCAGGTGCCCCAACCCTTTATTTTAAAGTAGTTTTATTTTCTATCAGCATATTTATCACCACTCAACATATACCATGAAAAGGAAATCAATGAAACGTCTTGAAAACTAAATCCATTTTCAAATTCCATAAGATAATTAATAGTGTTATAAACAGCAGTCAAATGATAAGTTAACAAAACCCTGTGAGACCATCTGCTTTAGAAACAAGTCTTTTGAACAAAAAATAACCAATTCCTGGTTACCAAAAAGAAATGATCACTTATGCATGTATCTGTGCTGTAAACATATGCATAACAATATGCACGTTTACAGCTCAAGAAACTGTTAAAATACAAATATTATTGGCATATAACCTAAGATGCCCAAAGAACAAGAAAAATCTAGATATTAAAATAAATGAAAAAAAAAAAACTAATCCTCACAATGAGACCTCTAGCAAGTGCATGAAAATTCCTAGTAAGATGAAGCACTCAAAAGTGGGTTTTTCCAGAAGACTCATAGACGGACACTCAACCCAAACGTCAACAGCCAAAAACTTGTTTTTGAACGCTTTTCATTTACAATATATTGGAACTTGTAATGCCAGGCGTTTGAACTCCAGACACTTAATGAAACGGAACTGTGTAAGAACTCTCCAATATCTCAGATAATCTTACATATTAATTTTCTCAACAATCAAACAAGCATAGATATCCTGGTTTGGTTGGCTTTCAGCCTAACCATTTCTCTGTTTCTTTAGTTCGTTTCTGCCACAATTAAGTTGCTATAAATTGCAACATAAAGACAACAAGGATAACAATAAACTTAAAAGAAATAACTACACGTTTGTCGTTTCCGCTGATCAGGAAAGCTTATACGGTAGATCTCGATTGCGCACGGACTCCATATTTGCAAATGTGACTATTACTCAGATGTGTCTGTAACCCTAAAACCGATACTCGTGGCACTCTGGCGGTCATTTGCAGGCACGCACAGAGCGATGGACACTGGAGTAACCCAGCGTGCCCCTTCCCAGCTGAGGCCCAACAAGGGGGCTGCTCTGCCTTCTCGTTTCTGCTCTTATACTGCAAATAAGGGTCTCCTTCACAGTCTATTTAGTGCTATGCGTTTTGCACTTTTGCGGGGTTTTTGTTGGTTATTCTGCTGTTTAAAACAGCCCCTTAGCACAGTGTTGAAGGGCTACTTAGTGTTCTTGCACACAAGAAGGCTCTGATGTGCCTTCTGGAGAAAATACAGGAGTTAGATAAGCGTCTTCTGGGCAGGAGTTGGTTGTGAGCTCAGCGTTAGTGAATCAAGATATATTAAATAAGGTAATTTTCCACAGAAGCACACACACAAGGTGACGTAGCGATCATTTGGCAAAAATGAAGGTCACGACCAGAGGTTTGCAGGAGCCTTTCCCCCAGGAGCAACGGTTCAGTGTTCGCTAATTCGGTGTTCGGTCTTCGGGGAGACTTTGTACAACAATGAAACTCTGCCATCCTGAGATTTCCAGTTAAAAGACCAACAGGGAGAACGTAGCATATGAAAATGTGGCAACATAATTACAGACCTGAAACCACAGACCAGCCAGTAAAATGGGCAGAAAGTGAATTTACATTAGGGTGAAAAAAAAAAGTCTTTTTTTTTTTTTTGCCCCGATTGTCTAATGCTACCTATGTCTTTTAATTTTAATCTTTTTTTTTTATCTTCACGCAAAAAAGGATACCCATTTTCTGTAGAAATTTTGAAAAGACAAATGGGAAAATACAGAAGGTAGGTACTGTGAATAAAATCCCAGAACTTTTTTTTAAATGTTCATTTATTCTCTTAGAGAGAGAGAGAGAGAGAGAGAGAGAGAGAGAGAGAACACAAGCAGAGAGGGGCAGATAGAGAAGGAGAGAGAGAATCCCAAGCAGGCTCCATGCTGTCAGAGCAGAGCCGGACATGGGGCTCGATCCCACCAACCATGAGATCATGACCCGAGCTAAAATCAAGAATCAGACGCTTAGCCAACTGAGCTCCCGAGGTGCCCCCAAATCCCAGAACTCTTCATCAGAAGGAACGTGAGGATGTATCCGGTGTCCTTATTTTGCTTTGGTTGACAAGGCAACACAATAGGTATTTTCATGGGACTGTTTCCTAAGTGATGAAATCTGCCTAGTTTCGTGATTTTTATATGCCTGAGGTTGGTAAAAGTGACGTTTTAGTAAAAATGCCATCATGGTACATTTTGATAAACTTTTTATTTAAGGAAGAAGAACAGTAAAATGTTTTATAATGGAATTTACACCAACCTTGTAACTAAAATCTGCAGCCACTGTTGATAATCTACTGCAGTGAAAACTGAACCAAGCACATCTTAAAAAGGATGTCACACGAGAGGCGTAGAGAAGCCAGCTTGCTATACTGGGCTTTACTATCGTGTACACCTGTAAGTTTACTTTTTTTTTAAACTTCAAGTAACATCCTTAAAAATTTACAGACTATGGAATAAACTTCAGTTTGAAATTTCTTAAGATGCCCTTACTGATATCCAAAAGTTGAATGATGCTCAAGAGGAAATAAAAATCACAAATAAAACAGCAGCAATTTTGTGGTAATTAGGTACAGAATTCTGGTGTACAACGATGCTTACATGTGTCTCACGAAGTTGATCTTACAATGAAAAGTTACACTCAAGAGGCCATAAAACAAAGGGTGCAAAACATCTTTCGGTTGCCAAAAACCAAATTTTCATGTTTAGCATAGATATTGCTTATTTCCTTTTTAATTTCACACTTGAAAGAGGCAAATGTAATTTACAATCTATTATATAAATTATTCCTTAACAGAGAATCGAAATTTAAACTATTCAACTATTACTCCTTTAAATTGAAGATATCAATACATTATTCAATTTTACTTAATCGTTAATGCCTAGGGACTTTATTTATTATTTCCCAAATCTCCCCACAATTCTTATTTTTTTTAATTATTTTTTTTTAAATTTTTTTTAAACATTTATTTATTTTTGAGAGACACAGAGACAGAGCATGAGCAGGGGAAGGACAGAGAGAGAGGGAGATACAGAATCCGAAGCAGGCTCCAGGCTCTGAGCCATCAGCACAGAGCCCGATGTGGGGCTCGAACTCACAGACCATGAGATCATGACCTGAGCTGAAGTCGGCCGCTTAACCGACTGAGCCACCCAGGCGCCCCTTTTTTTAATTTTTTTAAAAAAAATTTTTAACGTTTATTTATTTTTGAGAAACATAGAGACAGAGCATGAACAAGGGAAGGACAGAGAGAGAGGGAGACACAGAATCTGAAGCAGGCTACAGGCTCCAAGCCATCAGCACCAGAGCCTGACGTGGGGCTCGAATTCACAGACCAGGAGATCATGACCTGAGCTGAAGTCGGCCGCTTAACCGACTGAGCCACCCAGGCGCCCCCCCCACAATTCTTTTTAATTAAAAAAAATTTTTTTTGATATTCATTTTTTTTTTTTTTTGAGAGGGAGGAGGGGCAGAGAGAGGGAGACATAGAATCCAAAGCAGGCTCCAGGCTCTGAGCTGTCAGCATAGAGCCCAACGCCGGGCTCAAACTCCCAAAGCCTGAGATCACGACCTGAGCCCAGGTCGGAAGCTTAACCAACTGAGTCACCCAGGCACCCCACCCATAATTCTTTTTTACAACCTAAAGACCAAAGTAAACTTCCCTCTAACTCAGCAGAGGTAACAAACCTTCCTTCTAATCCTGTGAGCCTCTGGGCCCTGCTACTCAGAGCAGCTAGCATGGGAGGAAACTACCTTTTCTTTGAATCCCAAATGAACCTTTGACCACGTAAGATTTAGTACAGAAAGATAATCCAATAAGTAACATAATCGTGAGAGCTGTAAAAAACAGAAGTCTTCAGAGTGGATTGAACAGGCTTTTATTTTATTTTTCAGTTGGGCAACCTCCCCCTGTTCAGGACTCATTTTAATCAAACTGCCCCCTCCCCTCCGCAGCAACACGTGCCTCTTGGCTGGCGTGTTCAACGACTGGGTCACTTCACGGCAGCCAGGCCGGCCCGGGGGGAGAAGCGTATTTACAGTCTCCACCTAAACGCTGGAAGAGGTCTCGCTTCACAGCAGGGAGGAAATAATTAATATTCAAAACGACCTCGGCAAAAACAAAAAACAACCAGACAAAAACCCTGCTGTGCAACACGAAGCAAAAGAACCTGAGTAGCATGAGACTGTCCCAAAACACTGCTCTCTGGGAAAAATGTATGCGAGGGGTTGCTCACAAGACCAGACAAGTATGGGATGAAAAGGGCTGAGTCAGGTGGTGGCAGGTATTTTAACGGTGACACTTAGTGACACTGTTTCTGTTTTGGTTTTGGCTGTCTTAAAGTAAACACAAAATTGAAAAGCAAAAGGATGGAAAAAAAGAGTCATGAAAATACATTTTACTCCCCCTGGGTATGACTCATGAACCTGGCGGGAACAGTTCTAGACACACGATTCAAGAGCAACGTAGAGAATAAAAAATGAATTCAGAAGGCAAGCGAGTAAGTGCTTGCGGGGGGAAGAGTTTAGTAAACAGCCTTCATGACATGGGCCCTCGGAATCAATAAGAGAGGATTTGCTACTAAACCTGAACTGGAAAGCAGCACCTGCTATGACGCATACGCGTGCGATATTTATCACGGCCGCATTAGTTATCCTGAAAAAATTAGTTACAACCTAACTTTCCAAGAGGATAGTGATTAAGTAAATTCTGTCGACCTAACAAAAATGAGGAGTTACGAGCAGAGGGGATATGAAAACTATCATGGTATGAGCACTCGCCAACCAGAATGGGTACAGGCTGTGATGCCAGATGTTGGTAATACTTGCGTGTTGGCAGTGGCGAGGGGACGGGTGCATTCGTAGAAGCCATGGAAGCATCTAGGGGCAGGAAATCGCTTCTTACCAACTGGCACAGGCGGCTTTCAAATTCATTTTAACAACTGGGATGGCAGTGCCAGCTCAGGCTGGCTACGTGCCATCCCCAGCTGTGGGCACGGCGCCAGCTGACCCCACCAAGTTCTTACTGCACGCCAGCCATAGCAAAGCATAACTTGCAACGGTTACCATTGGTAATGGCAATGGTCTACAGTGACCATTATTATCATCTTTCTTTTACAGATGACAAAACATTTAGGGAGGTTAAATGACTTGTTCAAGTTCATTCTGCTTGCAAGTAAATGATAGTGCTGAGGTTCAACCCCAGTCCTATTTACCAACAGAATCTGGCAACTTTACCCTGCCCCATGCTGGCTCCCAAGACTATGTGGCCACAGGAATAATATTAAAGGGAAAAATCAAATAATAAACTGTAAATAAATTAAGATTAGACCTGACGGCAAATTTTTTCTTTCTTTTAAAATTTCCAAATGTTTTATAGTATGGTTGTATTGCTTTTATAATGAAAGGTAAGTTGGTAGAAAAAACTGTATTATACAGAAAGATTTTATGACAGCAAGTCTTTTCAAACACTGGAAAGAGTTCCAAATTTTTTAAAGGTATTTTTTTTCCTTTCCCAAACAGGATACTTTTCATCTGTCTGAAATGTTTCCACCACTGTTCTAACTGAATAGACAAAATCACCTATAAGTCATAGCCCTTTCTAGCACTGGGATTCTAGAACACGTTGTCAATCTTTATCAAATAAAAAATAATATCAGTCTAAAAATTATAGAGAAGCCAAGACATTCATTCATTCAATTAGTATGTACTGCTCGCCTGCTATGAGTCAGCTGTTTGGCTGGTTGCTGGAGAACCCTGAGTTAGTCAAGAACCTTGCCTTTATGGAGCTTATAGCAATTCCAGGCAGCAACTCCTCCTTAGCAAATTTCTCAGCCAACATCGCTGTGTGCAGGGGCGGAGAGCACTGGCTCCAGGCTCGGTAGCAGCAGCCAGTGATCACATCTACTAGGGAAGGGAGGGTAGGCCGATCCATCCCCGAGCTGAAACATGGGTTCACTCCCACCTGAGCCAAGGCCAACAGTCAAATAAAGAACCCCGAGAGAGTACAATGGTTCCTGGGAGCCCTAGGGGTAGTTTCTGTGTCATCTGCTGGGATGTCGCATTCTTTAGATCCCTTGGGGGAAAATGGGAGAGACACAAATGACTGAGAAGACAATCAGCAATTTCTGAGAGTTGGCTGGTCTTGAATCTTGTAACTAAGGGAAAGAACCTACTATTTAACCACGCTGTACCTTTGAGAAGACAACTCTAAAACCTTGTGAATGTCACAGTATAGATTATGATTCCTGAACAAACACTGCCACCCTCTTTACCAATGTGAACAGTACCAGGCTTAGGTTAGGTCTGACCTGAGGACCTCCTCTTCACCTGGAAACAACCTGTTTAGGGCTCAAAATAGGTACCCATTTCTTTAAATGTTTATTTCAAGAAAGAGAGCGAGGGAGCGAGAGAGAGAGAGGGAGCAAGAATGCCAAGCAGGACCTATGCTGTTGAGCACAGAACCCGGCGCAGGGCTCGATCCCACGAATCGTGAGATCATGGCCCGAGCTGAAATCAAGAGTTGGACACTTAACCCACTGAGCCACCTAGGTGCCCCTGTATCCATATTATAAGATAAATCACATTCACTTGGGAGGTATAGTGAGGACGGTAAAAACCATTTCGGGGATATAAAAACCATTTTGTGCTACTGCAGGGATATAAAAACTCATAACAGAAAGATGGTTAAACTCTATGCTACTTTCCCACAGATAAATACCCATTTAAATTAATGGACACACACCCTATGAACTCCTCCTTCATCTTTCTTTATTGTTTTGCCACTCGATTAGGTCAGCCTAATCTCCTTGGAACTAGATCCCTTTTCATACTGCTTCAGGTTGTTAAGTAGGCACTCGATGTGCTGAGTGACAGTCTGGTGAAAATTTAAGAGGGCTAGAAGATCCTTTACATCAACTTTGAGACTCCATCAAGTCTACAACAATAGGGAACTTACATTCACAAGGTGTTACTCAGCCAATGCCCCAGCCACATATTATGCATCTCACCTTCGATATAGCTTGGACTGTCCGAAAGTCATAATTACCAGTGGTACATGGAAGGTAGTCAAGACTAGAATGATCTGGGAAGAGACAAAAGCATGCAGTCAATAAGAAAGATAGTCTAATTACATGCTTGCATGTGATGGGATTAAATCAACATAAAAGGTGGCCAAGAGCCCTGCTCTGTAGTAGTAGACTGTAATATCAGAAAACCAAGATGGACCAGGTTACTAGGGCTCACGATGATTCAAGATCTCAACTCATTTTGTTGAAGTGGTCCCATCACATACACTTGAAACAGTGAGGGAGAACTAATCAACTACACATTATAATAAAGGAAGGGTTTAACTATTTTGTATCTCTATTATTGTAAGATATTCTCAGGCAAAGATCATCTCTCTTTCTGCTTATAGAGGCTAGAATAGTATGGGTGCTCTAATACAATTCACTATGTCATATACATCTGTCCTTTCCTTCTTCTCCTTGCTGTTAGTTCTCTATGAAGTTAATTTTTTAAATAACTATTTTTCTAGACACAAATATGCATGGGGAAAAGATTCTGACAGGTTAGTACAAGAGCTAAGGAGTCTTAGGTCGCCACAGAACAAGAAATCTCGGAGACACCAACTCTCTCAGATCAACGGATAAACCGTGGAAGTTGGCGTACAACTCAAATTTTAGAAGAAACTAAGATATGATCAGACAGTCTAACAGAATTCTTAAAATTAATTAAGGTAAGTAATTTGTAACTCGCTTTTCAACATCAAAATTATTTCTTTTGGTTCCTGATACAGCCATCACGTGCCTCGATGCTATGATATACACGTTACCAGAATCCCAGAGGGTGCGAGCTGTGGCCCCTGCCCTTGTTCAGACAGAAGGACACAGAGTCAGGCAATGTCGAGCCCGGATTCAAGACCTGAGGCCACCCTCAGCACACCGTCCCACTGGAGACCGTCTATACTAGCAGGGAGAAGGAGATAAAGAACTCTCCTTTCACGCCCCCAATCCTGGCAGTGGCTTCTCTGTGGTAGGGAAGGGACAACAGAAGGAGTGAGCAACCATGAGCCCATGGGCGCCACGGTCCCTCACCACTAACTGTGGGAAAGGACACAGGAACGAGACAGTTTGGAGGAGAAATGCCGACACGTGCAGCATGCAGTTTTCCGCTTCTACACAGGGGTTTCCCCAAGCATCGTGAGCTCCTGTCTCAGCACGTGGCACTCTCCTCTCTCTTTCTTCTTCTCGCTCATCTTGATGCCGAGTGGCCACCAAAGACTAAAATGGTGTCTATCTTCCTATTATGGAGGAAGACGGTCACACGATGCCCCCAGTTCTAAAGCAAAACCCAACCAGTCACATCGTCCTGAAGGTCTGTACTGAAAAACATGCATTTTCTGCAGCTGAGGTTGGAGACCTAATGGAAGTAACAGCATTCATTGTTTAAGCTCCTAAAATCGACATCTTCTTGCTACGCTGAATTAACAGACTCAAAATACTACTTACCCCAGTGCCATCTCCAACCCAGGACAAGGATACTGAGACACTGAGATCATCAAACACATGCTACAAGGAAAAAAAAAATTCATTTAGAAATGACATCTGTCTTTTGGTCTTTGACTTCCTTAAATAATTCAGAACGCTATTACTTTCAAAGTAATTCAGTTCACAATTATAAGGGGATACGGACTCCCAGAACAAAATTTGGGAGAGACAGGACTGAACTACTTAACCCAAATTACAAACAACTTGGACATTTTAATTCTCTCTCATACAAAGTAAGCCAAGCAGATGAGTGTTCTTACTGCACCAGATGGGGAGATGGGATAATCTAATTGCTTTCTCCAACAGAACTAAATATAAAGATATAGAAAGTATTCTTAGGATGCTTTAAAACAAGAGATCACAGCCCACATTGACAGATATAATTGTAACCCAATCAGCATAATTTACATTTTTCTAGGCAGCCTTCACAGCACAGCTGAGCCGTTAATAGCTGGATTCCTTTTCCTCCTAGGTTAACTCACTGACCCAAAATGACAAGGGACAGAATCAAAGAGCCACTGCCTTGTTTCACCTTTATTTAGTGATGATGATGATGATGCTAGAGGACAGTCTTAATGGCTGGTAGGAGTGAGGAGACAGAAGAGGGAAGCTGGTATGTTATATTCAAGATACGGTAAGCATGTTGGACTACGGTTATAATCGCCATCACAGATGCTTTAGGATTTTGGTTTTCAAATACTTTGCTTATAAAGTAACAAATATCCATGACAGAAAATGTGGGCAATAGTAGGGAGATATAATAAAGAAAATATAAACCATTTATAATCCTATCACAGAGATATTCAAGGCTAACATTACGTGTATAATCTTCTAGAATTTTTTAACTGATAAAGAAAGAATTCCAAAAAGGCAACATTGGCACTTGGTAAAAATGTCCAACTATACACAAATGTATACAGTCGATCCTTGAACAATGTGGGGGTCAGGGATGGTGACCCCCTGCACAGCCAAAAGTCCGCATTTAACTTTTAAGTCCACCAAAACATAACTACTAATAGGCTACTGTTGACATCTGTAAGCCTTGCCGATATCATAAACAGTAGACGCACACATATTTTGTATATGTATTATATGCTATGTTCTTACAATAAAATAAGCTAGAGAAAATAAAACATTATAGAGGCAATCATAAGGAAGAGAAAACACATATACAGTACTGTACTCATCGAAAACAATCACATGTAAGTGGACCTGTGCAGTTCAAACCCACGTTGTTCACAGGTCAGCTGTACAGTAAAAAGTGAAGCTACTTCCTCTCCCCACAGGCCCCACCACCTCAAGCCACACCCTCCGAGTGGTTAATAGTTTAGTATTTAGTTCTACTAAATAGTGACAATTATATACTTTTCTCTTACGAAGACATATATCTTACTAAGTTTTTAAATCTAAAGCATGCCCTTGCCTTTCCGAGTATGAGCAGTTCCTTAGAAGCAGAGACTACAACTTTATACTTGTTGGTAGTCCTTATGCCTACCACGATACTTTACATACTCAACGAGCATTTGTGGAAAATGATTATACGTCCTTCCCAAACCACCAACTCAGTCTCAAAATAGAACATGTCTATAAATGGTGGGATGCCAGCCGCTTGGTCACTCAAGCCACTACCCCAACTAAGAAGTCTGAAGAAACGGGACTCAAAACACTAACTGTTTTGCTTCTCTTCTAATTTTCTTTCCTGGGGCTCCTGAATGGGTTTCTGAATTCACCTAGGCGATTTCCCCTCTGGACTGTAAGTACCTTGGAAGTCAGCAGAAGCTCTTGAACAGTCTCCGGTAAATCGGTGCCTCACAGAGGGCCTGCCTAAACGCTGCTTAACTCTCAAATGCTCAGGCAGAGCTTCTCGCAGCCTCTGCAGGACAGAAAGGCCATTCATACGTGTACGCTGGCCAAGCATCTGAGAAAACGTAGGACTGCTAGAGACATCTGGAACCAGAAGCTTAAAAACTGACACAGCAGTGTGTCTTGTAAGATATTCCACACAGAGCAAGACGGCATGTTCTCCTGAGAAAAAATATCGTGTCTGAAATTACATCAATGAGCTCCTTGAAGAACAGGAATATCCGGAGCGACTGCAGGCACCAGACAGACCACATGGGCTCGCAGTCATCTAAACAGAGGCTATCTTTCCAAGGAAGGCTCTGGTCACCACAACTGACTAGGATACGAGAAAACTTCTACTGCTGGCGTCCTGGCTATCTTGATCAGGCCACAGGATAGTTAGTCTTGAGTCAATCGGGGTCTACAACTTTCACTTTTCAGAGAGAGCTCTACACGCCCGACCTAGTCAATGCACCCTGGCATTACTCACGTGTTCCTGTTGCCCAGTCACAGGAGGAGGAGGATTACTAGATACCACTAGCAACCCCCAGCTTCACCTGAACAACTCGAAGGATGGCTGACCTCATTTTTCATCCACAGAGTTCCTCTGGAAATACAGGCCAGGTTTATTCGCTTAATTGTGGTCTTCTGCTACCCTTAACCTTCCCTCCCTTCCCTTCCCAATAACCAACTTCATTGTACTTTTGAAAACATACAAACTCATTGAAAAAACTCATCCATCCATGGCAGAAGCAACTAACTTTTTTGGGGGGAACAGGAATTATTTCTGGTCCTGTGTGAGGACCAGATTCCAGTCTTTAATATTCTCATTCTAGTGAAAGTCAAAGAGAAAAATGAAATCGCATCTAACGACAGCTCAAACCTCAGGTGGAAAGAAAAGGTCATATGGAAAGAAGACAGACCCAGGAGCGTTGGGGGACCAAGAGCACAGACACAACCCTACTCCCTCAATGAGAGAAGAATTATGGCCGGCCAGGAAAGGGTGGGCAACCTGGTCATGGTTAGGAGACAGAATTCACAATTGCTGGCAAAAGGCCATCAATTCAAATGGTTAATCACTTATCACACTTGGTACAATGTATATGTCACCCAATATTGCAGTGGCATCTTAAAATGTTTCAAAATATATATTACTTTTAATCACAGCAACAAGAATCTTGTCTGTCTCCCTCACCAGACCTAAGCCCATGTGGGGCAGGGACCAAGTCTACTCATTTTAGGAACTTATATACAGCATAGCACATGGATGGCACTCAACAAACATCCAATTCATTTTCTTTAAGAACTACTTGTGAAGCTCTGAAAAGGCAGATGATGAAGTGAAAAGACCTGACCCACTTAATTTCTCCGTGACAGGAAGGAGCATGAAATACAAAGTTCTAATCTGAGAGGATTTCCGCCTCTGGCCAAGGTGAAGTAACAAGGACCCGATTTGCCTTCCCGCCTGAAACAACCCATAAAAACCCCACAGAATATGTAAAACAATAGTTTTGAGGACACTGGATCTCATGAGCCCTGGGAGATGGAAAGCAAACGAGGACCTCCCTAGCCTACTGTCTGGAGAGTTTCCAGGCCACAGGGCAGGGGAGGGAAACTGAGGCAGAGCCCAGAGGCCTGAAGAGATGAGCCGGCAGTCTGGGGAGGCCCCGGAGTCTGGAGGTCAGGAGTAGAGCGCTAGAGAGGCAAGAGCCACACAGAACGAGAACTCTGGAGACCTACAGATGGAGGCTCCCCAACCGCCCTGCCAAGCCTTCAGCCGGGTCCTCACCAGTACGTGTGTGTGAGGAAGTGACCTGAGACCAGGGAGAGATCTCCCCGGAAGAACTGAAGGAGACCATATGTGGGCCTCACCCAGGACCAGAAATAATCCCTGTTCCCAACAACCATAGGAGAAAAACCTCATGTTTCACAAGGCATTGGAGAGAATACTCAGAAAAGTTCTACTTCACTAATGAAGAAAAATTAACCATAGTCTAAATGCTGTTCTGGTCTTGCCTAAAAAGCTTACCAAAAAAAAAAAAAAAAAAACCAGGAACAAAAAGGACCAATCCATTTCCAAGGGACCTAACTCTGCGCCAGACCAAAGTTCAAGATATTTATAGGAATTTAAAAATATCTAGCGCTCAAGAAAATAAAATTCACAATATCCAACTTTCGATCAAACAAACCAGGCATGCAGAGAAGCAAAAAAACAGGAACCATAGTGAGGAGAAAAAATCAATCAAGCTGATCCAGAAATCATGCAGATAATAGAAGAGACAAGGACGTTAAAACAGCTGTAATTACACTCTGCAGGTTCAAGAAGTGAGAGAGTAGACTGAGCATGCTAAATAAAGGCATAGAAGATACGAAACGGACTGAAATAGGACTTGTGGAGACGGGAACTCCAGCGTCTGCGATGGCAATTACACCGGAAGGCATCGCCAGGAGAGGAGGCGCTGCAGGAGAGGGCGCTAACAGGCCCGAAGCCACACCGTGGAAACCATCCAAGGGACACACGGCCACAGTGACCGAAAAAATGAACAGAGCACCACGGAGCTACAGAACTTCAAGTAACCTAATATATATGTAAGAGGAGTCTCTGGAAGATGTGGGGGGTGGGACTAGAGAAAAAAATTAAAGAAAGAAAGCCCCAAACTTCCCAGATTTAAGGAAAAGTAGGAACCCAGAGAGCCAAGAAGCTCGCAAATCCCAAGCTGAAGGAGCATGATGAAAACTACACCAAAGCATGTCCTATTCGGAATGTTTAAAACCAGTGATAAAAATCTTAAAAGCACCCAGAAGAAGAAATGACACTATGGACAGAAGAACAAAGGACCATAGCAGACCTCCCCTTAGACACAGTGCAAGCCAGCGGGTCAGCATCTTTAAAGAACGAGGGGAAAATTGTACAGATGGAATTCTACACCCACTGAAAAAATTTTTCAAATGCAGGTTTTAGGAAAGGAAGTTCTGTTCTTCTGAACTTCTTCCTTGCCCCGCAGGACGGGATGGCGGGTGTTCCTTTTTGACGGCCAGCGAGAGGGACTCCGCCAGTGCAAAATCCCCTCTTTCCACGGAAAACCAGCCATTCTGGTCCCTAATTACCACAGGCGCACACGATCTCTTCCTAGATATTACTCTCACGGCACTTACAGATGTTGCTTGTACTGTGACTATCTGCATATCTGGCTACCTCTCGAATGACACTAGGAATTCTAGGATGGCAGGCACCGTGATCTGGTATTACCCACCAGGCCTAGCACAAGGTCTCGTGTGTGTGCTCCGCAAATATCTCCATAAAAGTCTATTCGCAAACTCCTGCGACCAGTACCACTGACCTGTGCGTAATCTTCCTTCTACCACGATTACCAACACTTCAGTAAATAATGGCTAAACAGGGTTTCTTCCCACGCCTCTGCCAGCCAGAGCACTGTGGACAGTAGGATGTGTTCTCGGGTGCTTGTACCTACAACAGTGGCCTCACTCCTCTCCTTCCCTTTAGAGTTACCATGGACTCCATATGGCCCAAACTGGCAAAGGAGCCCTGAATGCATCAACGTGTTTGGAGACACTGGCCAGGGGTGCACTACACGGAGATTCCAACATTTGAGTGCAGAGAGACAACGGTCTGCACGCTGAGGTTGCAGCAGGGCTTACACAGGTGGGAGCGGATACAAGCAACAGCAAGACTGCGTGCGAATGTTGTTGTGCAAGTAGCAAACACACAAAGACACGTGAAAACATTCTGAAAAATTTTAAAGGATAACACCGGTAGCACATTAATACCACCTACTAGTAAAGTACTGAGTGTCCAGGAGACACTGTAAGTGCTCGTTAAAATAAATAAGGATTTTAAGATCAGGATAGACAAGCTATGGTCAGAACAGAAGAAAATAAGAATACAGAAAAGGAAATGAGAGAAGAAAATACTTCTGTTGGAAATGCCCAAAGAAAACAGAGACGAGGCCGTAGGACTACTTACTCAACTAGGCAAGTTTTCCAACGGCATATACAGCTGAACATAATCAACCAATAAGTTAGGGGTCAGTTGTTCTAATCGAAGCGAAGTTAAGATGAATAAAAGAAATATGAGCAGAGGACAAAGCTTCGTGGCTCTAAAGAAATGAAAGGCAGAATAATCTCTTTGAGAGAAGAAAACCCCAAACCTTCAGAACAATATTACCAACGAATAGCCTACGATATTAAAGTACCGAACATATAAAAACATGGAGGAGTCAAGAAGTGCAGCCCCCAGAAGGTAGAGCGAAGGTCTACCTCAAGCACTGTTGCAGAAGCCGCCGTACGTGTCAGCCGTACGCCTGACACGCCTGACAAGCGAAAAGGAGAAGGCGGGGAGAAGCGAACAATGTTTTCCTTCTGGAAAAACAACAGCTGCGTTGCTCCGGTGCCGTACGCCTAAGGTCGATTATTTAGCACAAAGCGAACACGAGCCGGCCACTTCCTATCGCTGAGCAGTCAGCCCAACGTACGACCTAGAAGCGGGTCAAAATTAAGGGAAACCATGTAAACATGCTGTCTGCGTGAGGAACAGTCCAAAACCCAGCATCCAGTGGGGCCCAGAGTACATACGGTGATTCGGATTACTTAATCATACCCCACAGAAGGAAGCTCAGAAACCACGGGTTCAAGACCAGCTATGTAAAAAGTCAGTTTGATTCTATCAGGAGCACATAAGAATGAAATTTGCCACTTCTAGCAAACCTCCTGGCACAGTTACTGGTGCGGGAACAAGCCAGACCGACGGAACAAAACAAGTCCAAGACCGGACCAGGTTTCTTTCAGTGTACGTTGAAGCTGGCATTTCAAGTTGGTGGTAGAAGTGTTGGGAAAACCAGCTATTTGGGAAAAATAAGCTGGATCGCTCCCCCAAACCCTTCTTAACCCCACTCCCAAATACATTCCACATACAGCCAAGATTTAAATATAAAAAGTCAAATAATCAAACTCCTAGAAGTATGAGTGACTATTTTTATAATCTCAGAACGAGAAGACCATTACAAAAAATGATGAGAAAACCGGAATCAACACTATCATACAGGAATTACTTTGACTTTATATAAAAAATTTTAACGGCAAAAACACCAGAGAGCAAGTTGAAAAAAAGGTCAAAATTATTTGCATTATAGTGACAAAGGGTCGCTATAGAAAAGAGCTGTCAAATCAGCAAGAAAAAGACAAAGGCCTCAAAAGAAAACAGGCAGAAGACACCAGCAAGCAATTCACAAAAGGACAAGGAAATGGCTCATAATGTATGAAAAGCTATTCAATTTCACAAAGAATCCAAAGAAAATCCAAGAAAAATAACGTGATGACATTTCCGCCTTCCAAAAAAGCTCGACAGGCCGTATCTAGCGAGGGGACGGAGACCAGGCACCGTGGGCACGGTCAGTGGGAGTATTTCCACTGCTACCGCTTTTCTGAAGCGGTGCTCGGTGATGCGACTCAGGACTGAAAACGCCCACACCACGTGGCCCAGCAAACCCTCCCTTGGGAATTTATCGCAGGGGGGTAATTACACATCTTAACAAAAGATGGGTTTGTACCTGGGTGTTTACTGCAGCTAACAACTGCTGAGCACTTCCTACAGGCCGGCTCCTTCAAGAAGCATCTTAATAGATCATCATTTCATCCATGTAACAATCCCATAAGCTATCACTCTACCTGTATATTCTAGGCGAAGGCTTAAAAGTCTGTTAAATAAGCTATGGTATGCGATGAAACCACACACCAGGTGCTGCTGAAAATGTTTCAGGCAGTCACTGGCCCTGCAAGGTACGATACTCCTAATGTGCTGAGTAAAAGGCAGGTCACAGAACAGTGTGTAAAATCCTGTGTATGTACTGAGGGATAAAAGGTATCCGGAAGGAGTCCTTCAAAAGTTAACAGCAGCTGTCTCCAAGTGGTAGAATTTATGGTAATACTTTTTCTTCTGTAGAGTTTTTCTGGATTGACTGCATTACTCCCCACCCCACTTCCAGCTATCGGGTATCGCTTTTAAAAATAAAACCATAGAAGTTATTTTTATTTTGAAAAAAGAATATATAAAAGGGTGGTATAAAAAGTACACACAGACCATGTCAGTTTATTCTATTACACTGGCTAATGGGGTGTAACAGAAGGTTACAGGACAGGCCTGAGAGCCCCACGACCCCCAGCCACGCTAACATGGTGTTCTTGATGTGAGGTAGACTTCCTAATACCACATCCTAACATCGTTATTCACTGATACACTCACAGCCCTCTGTTCATCACCTGGTGAACGGTGATTTCTAGTGTCCCAGGTGGTGCTGACAGCCGTTTACCGCCCCCCCCCCCCCCCCGTAGGGAAGCTCTGGGCAGCAGGGATCGCTGGCTGGCATTTGTAACCAAATTGGTTTTCAGGGACTCATTATGTTAAAGAGTAAGGGACAGCTTGTAACACCTTCCCTGAAATACATCCACCTTGACAGCTGATGGTAAGATTTATCCATGCATTTGTGGCCCTGTCATTTTAAAGCCTGAGGTCCACACATTTTAGAGACCACGGAGTAGCACAAATGTCCACTTCTGTGGTCCTGTGGCCAACTGCTAGCCCCATCTGGAAAAAGAGAAAGGCCACAAACCACAACATTCTTCAGGGACATAACTTTGTCTCCACATCTAGTTCAACCAGAAGCCTAATTAAATTACTGTTGCTATAGCTTGGAGAACTTAAAGTTAGTCCTGAGAGTCACTGTAGCTACTAGGGAAAAACAACAACGACTTGGTAATGAGAAACTTCTGCCTGTCTTCAGTTACACACCTGATCAACAGCAAAATACTGGATGAGCCAACACTGGACAGCCAGACGTGGGGCAGGTTCACGGGGCCAGGCCCAGCGGAAAAGCCACTTGCAGATGACCCGGCCGTCCTGCCATCAGGAACCACCTCTCTGGCTCGGAAACGAGGGAACGAATCCCCTTCTGGCATCATTCGCACACAGTCCTTCCTGCGACAAGGACATCTGTGTGACTGCCACGGCCGTGCCCTATTTGGAGCACGGGGGAAACAGAAGTGATGACACATGTTCTGTGCTCGTGGAGCGTTTATACCCCAAAACGCGCTTCCTACAGAAGTCTAAAAATGAAGGCGGAACATGCTAGACCTTTAATCTATAGACGACAGCCTGTCACAGTGAAAATAAAACTACAAAAGTGGGTGTGAAAGCCCAGTCATTAGCTGGTTGGAAAAACAGGCATGAATTATTTTCTCTCTTGGGCATCCATTTCCTCCGAAGTAAAACTGAATTATGCTCCTTCACTCACTGGAATAATAAGAATCAAATGAAATAACACACAAAGGCAAGGCCCTGGTGATTCCATAAAAGCTTGGAATTTAAGATGCAGGCTTCCAAACCCCGACTAGGGAACACGGGGACAGACAGGAACACGGTGATGTCCAAAAGAGGTCTGGAACACGACTTAGGCGACGGCTCTTGCAGGCAGGGAGAAAATCTTAACAGAGTTCGGTTCTGTTAAATAAGGCGCTGGGAGGATCATAAAACATGAGCTAAAAATAAGATCACAAATGTTCCAGTTCTCATGGAGACTATTCTTAGAAATGAAAAAGCTAAACATCAAATATTACACAAGTTTTCATACTTACTCAACTACTCAGAGTTTTCTGGAAGGCAGGATGGTAGAGAGGAGAGCACTGGGCTAATATTCAACCTGAATTTTATTTCTAGCTCTACCGAAAGCTGTGGGAACATGAGCAATGCAACCTAACTTCACCACCAAGCGACGGGGCTGGAATGACGACACTTCTAGTCCTTATACGCTTTAAGATTCTAGGACTCATCAATATTTTAACCACTCAGTTTGCTTTCCCGCTGCTCTTTGTTTAAACAAACAAACAAACAAACAAATTCAGCCGCCTGCTCCACAACACTCTAGTGTTGAAACGGGAGGACAACAGCAACCTGTGTTACACAGAAACCCAGAGACCCGAACGCTCACTGGAAGGAAGCAAGGGAGACCTCCGATGCCGGGGTCCATGAGGGAGAAATCTATGCATCTGACCTCTAAGATAAACCTGCAGACCATTACTCTAAGTCGATTTGCCAACCTTGCTGGGATGGCCTAAAATTAGTGATCCAAAAAAATAAATAAATAAATAAAAATAAAATTAGTGATCCATTTTCTTAGCTTACAGAAGCAGCAAATAAAATGTGGGAGATGGTGTATCTCAAGACAGGATCAGCAGCAAGGAGGAACAGGATACTGTAAGGGGTCTATCATTTCTGCAGAGAAAAAAGGTAATCTTCAACAGACACACAACGGGCTGTTTGAAAGGGGAGAAAACAGCTCCCCATCCCCAACAGCCCTGGAGGGCATGAACGCCACGCCATATTAAAATAACGTGAGTGGCGGGGCACCTGGGCAGCTCAGTCAGTTAAACGTCCAACTTGATTTCGGCTCAGGTCATGATCTCACGGTTTGTGGGTTCAAGCCCTACATGAAGCCTGCTTGGGATTCTCTCTGCCCCGCCCCTGTTCGTGCACTCTCTCTCAAAGTAAATAATAAACATTAAAAAAATAATAAAACAAAATAATGTGAGTGATGGGATAGCATAATTTAATCTCATCTTAAGTGATCCAAGGTCATACTGTAGACTAAGAAGGCAGAGAAATATTGTAGAAGGGTTTCCATTAAACAAAAACAAAAAAATCTTAGCATTTAAAAGGATAGGCTTAGTTTTTGAAAAACTTACTTGCATGAGATCATTCAATTCTGATTATTGCCCAACAAAGGAGCTGAATTTACAAACAGCATTTACTTTTTACATCTTAGTCCCACTTTGAAGAAAAGACCATGATAAGGGATGGGTCCCCGCTGCCAGCAACTCCCCAGTACAAGTGGGGGCTACACCCTCACGGCCTCTGCTACAACTGTCCGGGCCTTCTTCCATATCCTCGGGCGCGCCAAGCTCTTTCCAGCCCGACGCCTTTGAACATACGGTTCTCTCTGCCTGGGATACTCCTCCTGATAAAATTCTCATCTTCGAGTATCAGTTTAAATAATTTCCAAGTCCTTCCTAATGTCCCCAGACTAAAAGGCCCTCTGTCAATTATTCTCTTGTAGTTACTTTTGTTCTTGTGGTTACTTATTGTACTTATAACTATGTATTTGTTTAGTTTACATTTTTTCCCCTGCTGGTTCATAAAAGCAGGGATCTTGTCTGCGCCTAAGTTTTGGAAGGCGGGCAATTAGCAACTGTTGAAGTAAAGAGTAACAGTAATGGCACTGAACTTTACTGAGGGCCTATGATATATACCGGACCCTGAATGACTACTTCCCCCCCAGCACCGATTGAGGCAAACGTGGTGGAAGAATAGTGCAAGCATGGCTCCTAGGAAGTTTACAATCTGGGGAATAAGAAATGTAATAAATGAGAGTGAATACGAGACGGCACACTACAGTAAGTGCTAGGTCACACGCTTAAATGGTGTAGGAGAGAACGGAAGGGAGCACCTAGAGCTAGAAGGGCGTTCAGATGGGCGGAAAAGCCACGTGCACAAAGATGGAGAAGCAGCCTAGCACGCGACGAGCTCAAGGGACTGGTGAAAAGGTCACACTAACTGGAACGGAGGGCTAACAGAGGCCAGGAAGTGGTGAAATGTTAGCCTAAAGAGAGAGGCGCATAATAAAAAATAATTCCATTAGCATTCTGGTCTGCTCTGCTTCCCAGCGAGGTTCCTGAGAAGTACTGACCACATCTCGTTAATATTTCTTAAAACTCCACAGAGGATGGCACCGTGCAGCGCTAACAGTGGCTGCTCAGTTACCAACTGAGGGCGCAACAGGCAAGGTGCCATTTCAGGACTGTCGACTTGAAACCACGGTCGCTAACTCTAATAAACTAAAGCTTAACGAAAGAGAAGTAGTTATGAAATGATAAGTAGTCTTATTTGTTATCATCGTGAATTCCCTAAAACTGTAAGTAAATAACTATACATACTCGAAACTAATAGAACCCAATGACCCGGTATCTGATGGTGGAGGCATTATGATTTTCCCCTTCATCTCCCATAGCTTCAGGAAAGACCCTTTGGTCAAATAATCCCTCTCACCTTATATCCTTTCTCTTAAAATCCCAAGTCCAAGGACATAGGTGGTACATATTTCTTAATGCAGATTTGGTTCCTGTGAGTACCCATAATAATTCTCTAGGATTATATTACAGCTGTGGAAAAAAAAAGTTAAGTGCAATCCAGATATTTGAGCATCTAACTGGTAATGTAGCAGAAGCTTTGTGGAAATAATCATTATAAGATATGATAAAGGATGAATACACACTAAATCCTACGTCTCATTTTCTCTTCACAGTAACCCTGAGACACAGATACTAATATACCCATTTCGTAGACGAAAAGACGAAGGTTCACTGAGATTAACCTGCCCGTGATCAGCAGTGAAGTTTGAATCCAGCCAGTCTGACCCGAGATCATGTTCCCTCCTAACCCCTGCCTCAAAAAACTGTCAATCATATTAACAAGTTAAAAGTGTGATGGAATCATGAAGGTTATAAAAAGAACACATACGCTTCTCATATTTCTGCCAATCTTGACTCACTTTCCTTCTTGCCACCCCCGCCCAAGCCTGTCACCCAAGCCTGCCAAGTGATAAAACCACCTCGTCTCATGTATCTCCGTTTATGCATGTTGTTCCTCTGGAGCTGGTATTTATCGGGATCATTTGGTTGACATCTGGGCCCTGTGGACTCAGGAGCAGATCAACAGGCTTATTAAGAAATGACATAAATAACACGCATATGGTACTTCAAGGTTTTCAAAACATTTTCTCTTCGAAGCCTCTGACAATGCTCCATTTTATAGGATGGGAAACTGAGGTTTAAAAAGGCTGAGGGGTGCCTGGGTGGCTCAGCTGGTCAAGCATCCAGCTCTTGGTTTTGGCTCAGGCCCTGATCTCACAGTTTCGTGAGTTCAAGCCCCATGTTGGGCTCTGTGCTGGCAGTGCGGGGCCAGCTTGAGATTCTCTCTCTTCCTCTCTCTCTGCCCCTCCCCCACTCACATTGTCTCTGTCTTTCTCAAAAATAAACATTTAAAAAAATAAAATAAAAAATAAAAAGGCTAATTGAGCTCTGCTGAGGGAACAAGGACCTTAAGGAGCGGAGAAGAATTCGTAACGATATGACTTACGATGGGAGTCTATAACCTTGCCTTATCCCTAAAGCAAACGCATTGATTTAAAATGTCTCTATGAAACACTTCCAAACGTAGCACCACGTTGGAACATCTGTGTTCTACCCTCATTTCTTGGCCCACATGCAAGTCATTTAGCCTCCTCAGTAAGAGAGATCTGACCAGCTAATCAGCCTAACAATCTATGATTCAAACTGTTACGCATATTATCAGCAATAATTCAACCTTCTGCTCGTTCACCAATATCCAGAACAGAGAAATCTGTTCATCGGCTTCATCTGATAGCTCCTGGGTTTCTCCTGCTTTGGCTCACACCCTCCTCCGAGAAGGTCCAGGGGTCCAGGAGTGTTCCTCAGAAGCTTCGGCGCTTCGAGCACAAAAGGCGGCCTGCACTGGCCTCTCCCTTCCTCCTGTTGGGCACACTCTTCGAGACCGCGGTGACGGTCAGCCTCCAGGAGGACAGCTCTTCCCGGCTCCCCGCTTCCACCTCTGGCTCCCCCAGCTCTAACCTCCTGTCTGGCACTAACTGCCCGTTACACGACGTTCCCCAGGAAGTCCCAACACAAAGCTCCCTGCCCGGACTTCCCCTCTCTTGCCTCTTCTTGCCCTTGCCCAAGAGCTACCTTTCTTGACTCTTCTATATGTTTTTCTGGAAACCTTAGACACACTCCTCATCTTTCCATTGGCCATTCCCTGAGCATGTCTTGGATTTCCTTACCATCATGCCTTTCCAGAGCTCATTAATAATTACCTCCATACCTCGATTCTCTCCTCATTAGGAGGCCTTCCCAGACCACCTCGCTGCAGTGGCCAAGCCTTCTTCAAAAATTCTTCCAAATTCTCATCGAGACATCTCTGAACACCTGGACCCTTAACGCAGTACCTTTATATCTTTAATGTTTCCCTTTGATGTGCAGGGCCGAACTCCACTCTACACGGTTTAGTAAGTGCTTAAATGCAGGATATCCACACAACGCGTTTAACAGAACACTTTGATAAAACTTTGTATTTGACCCTCCAAATGATCCTAAAGCTCCTTCTCTAGTTTAAAACACTATAAAGGGGGCACCTGGGTGGCTCAGTCGGTTGAGCGTGTGACTTCAGCTCAGGTCATGATCTCACAGTCTATGAGTTTGGGCCCCGCGTCGGGCTCTGTGCTGACAGCTCAGAGCCTGGAGCCTGCTTCACATTCTGTGTCTCCCTCTCTCTCTCTGTCCCTCCCCCGCTCATGCTCTGTCTCTCTCTGTCTCAAAAATAAATAAACATTAAAAAAAAATAAATAAAACACTATAAAGGTTGGAGAAGTTAAGTGGTTCTCCACGAATCACATAGCTATAAAGCCCCAGAGCAAGGACTCAAATCTGGGTATTGAGATCTTTCTTTTGAATTTTGTATACAACATATCTGCAATTAGAATCCCTTTGACAAGCAGGATGTACCAGACAGACATTTGACTGGAATTGTCTTGCCTGGGAAGTATGAGGTTAATCAAAATATTTCTTCCCAATTCGATTCTCTTGATCCTTCAGGGTGATTTTAGTGTTGAATCGGACTTACAAATTGGCTTAAGTACAATATTAGAACCCAGTTTCTTAGGACGTACAGGCAGAAAAGAACAAAACTCTTAACAAAAGCAAATATGAGACAGAGAGTACTCAAGCCCTAGACAGGAAAAAAAACATACATTTTCTTCTGATGAAAAAAATCATGCCAATTAATCATACATACATTTCTAACTAGCACAGGGCTGAGTATACTAATGCCAAGCTGAGAGAGAGCAGGGACAGAGGGTCCAAAGAGGGCTCTGTGCTGACAGCAGAGAGCCCGATGTGGGGCTTGAACTCACAAACTGTGAGATCATGACCTGAGCCAAAGTAGGACACTTAACCGACTGAGCCATCCAGGCCCCCATGGCCATCTATTTTCAAACACAAGCAGTCAGGACAAAACAAAACAAACAAACAAAAAAAGCCCCAGTTTTGGCAAAGTACTGTCAGGAAGGAGAAAAAACAAATTTACTGTTATATATTCGTTGGGTTTGCTTTTGGATTATCCAAAAGTTTTGCTTAGTATTTGCTTAGTGTTAGACTTTTCAGGCAACAAAGAATGATAAAGTATTACCCAAAAAATAAACAAGTCAGATGTCTTTCATAATTCTATGAAAAAAAAAACACTCCTGCTATCTTTAAGAACACTCATATTTTAGTGAAGCAAGCTCTGGAGGTGGTAACAAATTACCCCCAGATGTGAAATCCCAGGCTTGTTCAAGTTCAACAGTGAAGCAGATCAGCCGCAATCTGCTTCTAAATTCGGAATCAGGCAATAAACATTTGTGATCACAACCTCTGGCCTCCTCCTCTTCCGTGTGATTCAGAATTTTTTCAGACATTTTAAATCTAATTCAAAATCTCTCGTGTTGTAGATGAGGAATTGAGGGCTAGAAAGTGAAATGCAAAACAGAAAATAAATTACAGTCACAGAAAACTTTCTCAGCAAAACACCACAGGCTCTGAATGGAAGATTCTGTTTTTACTGTGGTTTCCTGAGACTAGGGTTCAGAGGAGGGTGGGGGAAAACAGCCTCAATCTTTAAAAAAAAAAGAACAACAGAAAGAAACTCCACAGTCCGGCATTCACGTAAAGACCTCTACGGGTATGAAGGGTCTGTCGTGAAGATCCATTCAACCCAGCTAGCTCAAAGATACATATTACTAACCCAGCTTTGATTCCAGTCACCATTAGAATAATAAAAGAAACCTGTCTAGAACTGACTGAAATGCAGCAGCATCTTCCTCAAGCCCTATTACTCCTCAAACTCATCTACATACAGATCGGTGACACGGCTACCTAGAAAATGGGAAGAACAAACTTTCACTAAAGTTTTAAAAATGTTTATTTATTTTGAGAGAGAGAGACACCAAGAGCAAGCAAGCGGGGGAGGGGCAGAGAGAGAGACACGGAGAGAGGGAATCCCAAGCAGGCTCCGCACTGACAGCATAGAGCCCGACTTGGGGCTCGAACCCACAAACTGTGAGATCATGACCTGAGCCGAAACCAAGAGTCGGATGCCTAATTGACTGCCATCCAGGTACCCCAATTAATTTTCACCCGATTTTTAAAAAGAGTAAAAGATGCAAAAGAAACACTGGTTACAAAGGGATAGGAAAGTAACTGGAAATTTACAAGTGCAATGTCTATTTCATAGTATTTTTGGAACTACTATCTAGCACCTTTTCCTAAAAAAAGCTGTATTTTAAAATTACATGTTAAATTTGATAGCTTTGCCTACCCTAATATTAGCTTCTAATCACATAAAACATTTGAGCACCATTTCTTCAGCCTCAAAACACAGTTCACTTTCTGTAGAGACAGAATTTGAGGGGTAGGGGTAGACAGAGAGGGAGGGAGAGGAGCAGACATTACTCCTACTCTGACCACTACCACTCAGTGTTAAGCATTGCCCTTAGTGTGACAATCGCACAAGGATAACAGGCCAACTAGGACAAAGTTGGGGAGCACAGTCTCTGCAGTCACCCACTGAGAATCCAATGCTTGTTGGCAGGAGCCGATTGGAATCGGCAGAGTGCAGAAGAAGCTGCTAATAGCCTCCGTGAACCTGACATGAAAGATCAGATCGAAACAGCAGGATGGAGAGCCTATCATTATTATCATTACAGAAAGAAAATAACCATTAGAAATTGACCAGAACGTGAGCCTTCTTCCAATTATTTTCACAAACAGACAAGGGACTCAGATTTCTAATTAAAAATCACTATGCACAGAGCCAAATATTTGAGCCAGCAGAGAACTCACCTAATTGTTACCCTGCATTCTCTCTGAGCCATGTGTCCTGCCTGGATAGCTCTCTACCCTCCCCCAAACCAAACCTCAGATGAAGACTAACCTTTCCCCAGATAAATAGACTTCATCGAATCTGCTGATACTTGTAACTGAAATCCTCAATGCATACGTCATTTCAGTCGTTTCAACAGCCGTCCAGGGTTAAAGTTCCGGTTAGTGTACTGCATGCGTGCGAGTGGAATCCCAAGAGGGTTTTGCTCATTCTGCTCACCCAGGACCAAGAAGGAAATCCTACGGAATTCCTATTCTGTGACCCCCAAACAAATGGGTGGAACAGCACTCAAGAGAAGACTAGCTTGAGGGTGTGGGTGGGAATGCTGGGGAAGAAGGTGGTAAGAAGGGAGGCTGAATGTTGGAATAAAGGAGGCAGTTAGAGTTCCAGGACAGCTAAAGGCATTGACCTTCAGATTTCCGGGTGTTACAAAGATCCACAACAGGCTAGAAGCGGCGGTTCCCTGAACCTCCAACAGGCACATTCAGCCTCCTCAGCCTGGGCTCGGCCCCGCCAGCCCCAGCAAACAAACACACACATTCTTCTCAGAGCTGACATGCATACAACACAGTCTCTCTACGCGGCCTGTTTATTTAAGAAACTAGACGCTTTGATGTCGGGGGAGAAGTTGGGAAGTTATGTGTAAAGAAGTAGTTAATGACAGCAGCAGAGGGAGGACGGAGAATGAGCAGCAGTTTTCTGGCTTTTAATCACAACTTTTGAACGTTTTAAGGAAATTATCAAATGGTCTGAACCCAGGAATGAGAAGGAAATTATGTCAGCAACCGCCGTAACTCCGGCCAAGGCATTTCATCTGTTCCTTTAAGACAGTTTTCATGCCTAACCTCAAAGGGCTACTTATAGGAGGAATGTTTTGAAGCAATCCAACTTAGCAACCAACATTAATAAAACCTCCGCTTGCTCAATTTCTCTCCTGTACAAAGGTTATGCATGTCATGAGCATTCCAGGCACTTACAGAATCAGTAAAGAGTGTGGCATGAAAACAGTGTCGGGTTAGAGGCAAAAGGTTATTTACGGAGCCTAAGAGAAGAAGTCCGAATTTCAGCTCGTTAGGGCACAGGTCTCTTAAACCAGAATATAAAAGTGCTATCGTGGTTTAGGATTACCTTGCTTTTTAAAGAAGATTAAACACCAACATATTCTCCCAAGCCAAACAAACCGTAAGTCTGGGGGACCCGCTAACCCCTTCTGAGGCTTGTCACCATCCGGTCTGAATGATCTTTTCCTGGTATCTCGGCACAGCCCTCCCCCCACTTTCAGCGCACCGGGAGCACTTCTAGGGCGTTCTCGTTCTCATACACTGAACATATGAATGAATGTGGTTTAACGCGAACAGCACATTGTAGCAAATAAGAAGAGGACCAAGAACTTTCGATTTTCCTCGGGAAGTGAATCCTGTCATCTTATGAAAAACTACTCATTTAAATGGCACTTCCCCAGCTGTACGAAAGTATACAACATCCCTGATAAAAAGTTGGTTTGTCATGCTGACGCTTTCCTCTCACACCATTTATAAAGGGGTTCCCCCCCCCAAATACTAGATCTCTTCAATACAGTTCGGGAAGATTTATCATGACGTCTAAAAATAAAGAACCAAAAAGCGGAACGAACTACTATACACCAATTCCTGGTTAAGGAGGTAGACCTCTCAGTACAGCCTTACTCGACCATGTCGGTGGTGAAGAATATTAACGACGGCTTTGCTTTGGCCACATATACGTGTTATAAACAGGACGGGATCTCTGGGGAAGAGATCATCGGTGCCGAGCAAGTGCAAAACGAGCTATTTAAAATCAGGTCACTGAAAGACTAAGGAAAAAAAAAAAGCTGAAAAAACACAACAAAACACTGGAAACAGTAGCTAAATACGATGAGAGAAACAGAGGGAAGTTTCTTTTCACATGGACCCAAAAGAACCAGATTTTGAGATCTGCTCTGGAGTAGCTGTGGCCTACGAATCCCCTGAGCCAGTTTTTTTTCAACCTCTAGCTTTAGAAATCGATAGTTTACAAGTGATGTATCAAGTCAAACCAATCAGGGAAGGTTCTGCAGGAATGAAGCCAGGAGTCGCAGCAGGTCCTGGCGGTAGGTCAACCGGCAAGAGAAGACTCGGCAATAGGGAGTAAGAAGGTTATGTTCAGCTGACTCCAGGAAGGAAGTGGTCCTGTGGGAAGTTCGGCGTCAGGACTGTAAAGCCTTTCTCAACTCCCCGCTGTGAGATGGAGGTCTACACTATTATTTTCCCCTCTGGCAAACAGGAAGTCTTCCCGGTACTCGGTACTCCTTCCACCCAATCCGCATCCAACCGGTGCCACCCGACGGCACTAGTGTGGCCACCTTTACCCAGCTCCTGCCTGGATGTCTTCAGTGGAGCTGCCCCTGACCGCCTGTGCCCTGACTGCAATTGCCCCCGGGGGCCCCAGATCTGAGCGTTCTGCACAGGTAACAAGTACAGTCCAGGCAGGGGGAGAAAGACAGTTCAAGGGGAGGCTGAGATTGGGCTGACAGGCAACGTGGTTATACATGGACGAGTGCAGTTGGCCACTCATCTCCGGCCCCCTGTGCCACTCTCTTTGAAAGGGCGAGGGCTATCACAAAGAACATATTAAACTGAGAACGCATTGTGCAAATATGGGTAACAACAATGACATCGTTAGTTCTAGAAAAATGCGAGGAAGATGCCCATGTTGCACTACAGCAAGGAGCCAGAACTTTTTTTTTTTTAATAAAAAAATTAATGTTTTTTTTATTTTGAGAGAGAAGAAGCATGAGCTGGGGAAAGGCAGAGGCAGAGACACACACGCACAGAGAGAGAGAGACAGAATCCAAAGCAGGCTCCAGGCTCTGAGCTGTGAGCACAGAGCCCGATGCGGGGCTCGAATTCACCAAAGGTGAGATCATGACCTGAGCTGAAGTCGGAAGCTCAACCGACTGAGCCACCCAGGTGCCCCCAGGACCTTCTTAACAATGGGCTTTGTCAGCCCAGGAGTGTGCAAAGGTTGAGGGTGCTTGTCCCCACGGCCAGAACTGCTACAATTTTTAAACTTCTTGACTAGGACCTGGCGCAAAGAGAGTCTCTGCAATGTGCGTCCTAACTGCTGGAAATCCTGTTAAGGACAGGATGAAGATATCCTGGTCAGAGACCAAAGCCAGGATAGAAGGTCAAATGTGAAGGCGTAAGAGAGAGCGCATCTATACTGTCCTCCCACTTCCAAGCTTGCCCCTTTGCCTATTAAAACACACACAGTAACCTAAGAACTGCTGGGGGACTTCTGAACACCCGCCTACCCACCCTGAAAGTACTGACCCAGCGAGGACACACCTTTGCTTCTGCGCGGCCCAACTTCTCCAAGCACTTAAGAGGTAATTATTCCTCCAGTTGCCTGGTGGGTTCTAGCGTTACTGGATCCTGATTATTTACACAGACGCAAAAACAACGACGCTCAAGAGATTTTGACAACTTAAAAAAAAAAAAAAAAAAAAGAATGCCGTGAAAGTCGAAGGCTGCCTCCCCTGTGACGAAACACAGCCGCGCGGGCCGCGGCGTCCCGCGGGCCGCTCCCGGGCCGGACTCCGCCCGCCGCAGTTTCGGGGCCGCGGCCCGGCGAGCGGCCCGGGTCTCCGCGGCGGAGACGCGAGGCGCGCGGACGGAGAAACAGGGGCGGGCTGCGCGGGCGGGCGAGGCGGGCGGCCGCCGGGGGCCCGGGGGCGGCACCTCGCAGTCCGGGCGGCGCCCGGGCCCGGCGCCCGCTCACCTGGTGCGTGTTGTTGGCCAGCTTGGCGACGAAGTCCCGGACCCGGCCGCAGTCCTCGTCCTCGTCGAGCGCGCTGCGGCGCCAACGGCCGGCGCGGGGAAACGGGCCCCCGGGCGCGGCCGCGCGCAGCCCCCAGCTCACCCCGACGGGGCCGGACCAGCGCGACAGCGGCGCAGCGGGCGGCGGCGGCGCGTCCAGCCGGTCCTGGCCGAGGGTCGCCAGCGGCAGCAGCTGCAGGAGGAGGAGGAGGAGGAGGCCGAGGCCGTGGGGCCAGCGCGAGAGGCCGTCCGCAGCTCCCCGGGGCCGCTCCATCGCCGCCGAATGCCGACGCCGCCGACACCTGCCGCCCGGCGCGCCCGCCCACCCCCGCCGGCGCCGCGCCACACCCCCGAGCCGGAGCCCGGCGCTCCTTGGATACGCGCAGCCGGGCCTCTCCGCCCCCATAGGCTGGCCGCCTGTCCTTCTTCCCCGGCCCACTCCTCATTGGCTCGCGTCGCCTCCGGCTTCGGGGGTCCTGGATTCGGATGCCAAGATGCGGGACTGATTGGCTGGAACGTGGCAGAGACGGCTGAGGTCATCCCCCCTCCCACCCCCCCCCATCGCCCGGCGTCTCCGGGGCCGGGCTTCCAGAGTTAGCGTAGGAGCTTCCCCCACCCCTCCCGCGAAGCCTCCCCCCCTTGGCTCCCCGACCCCTCGCTGCTCTCTCTGGCACCCTCACGTTGGGGACTGGGTTATTCCCCCCGTCTTCCCCACAGACACCCTTAAAATTCCTTGGATTGCGGCAGCGCCTGGAAAATCTCCTAAGGGAATCCCTGAGCTCGCTCAGCTGGAAAAGGGGGCTTCATCATGAACCGGTGCTTCAGGTTTTCAACCCTCGCGACTGGAACACCCATTGTCTAATGAAGCAGCCTTCTTGCTGCCAAAGAGGTAAATGTGAACTGTGTGGGCTACTCCTACGGAGGCAGATAGACCTCTGGACATCCGTGACTCATGCAAGCTTAAAGAGTCCACCACGTATGGGTCTCACTCACTTTCTTCTTCTGCAGGGAGTTGGCCAAAGGTGGAATTGCTTATTGCTTCCCCCAGAGTTACAAAGTAGCTTAGAATCAGGGGCAGGAGAATTCCCCAGGGCTTCCTTTAGACACGATCATTTCATAGGTGCACGTTGTTTTTACCAAAGTGCCTTAACCCTGCAGTGAGTGTGTTGCACAAGTTTGGTTTTCAGTGTATAATCCCCCTAAATTAGCACCCTGCCTCTAATCAATAAAACCCCCATGCTGTTTCCTTTAGTGAAGAAACTGCACACTTAACTTTTAGAACATGCAGCGCAGGTAAAACCTGTTTTGAATCTTAAGTTTACTGACTCTATCCCTTCCGAACGCCAGAAATTGTTCAACAGAAAATGTAGCAAGTAGAGAGATACAAAGTCTGCAAAATGTTACACCCAGATAAAGCCACTAAAAACTACTTTTAACTATAAACTGGAGGTAAACCCAGATGAAAATGTATTACTGGCTATAGAGCAAAATGGTGCAATGCACCCAACCCAATGTTTACATTAAAATCCTACTCACGTTAATTTGCAAATAAAAAGATATACAAATTTACATTTTTTCCCAACAACCACGATAAGACCTGAGAAGTGAAAAATATTTTGGAATGGCATCTGAGCAGTGGCGAAATCACTAGAATAGTCTTCCAAGTTCTCAGCTGCCGAAATGACAAAGCTCCATGAAAACTGGTGTACAATTTGTTCCTTTCTGTTAATTACCATGTGTCAGATTATTTTTTAAAATACAGATTATTTTTTAATCTATGCCAACTATGGGGTAGATCACAAGACAGTCAGTTCCAGCAGCATGTGATTCGCTGGGGAAGAAGAGGGGCTATAGAGGAATATTTCTTTGTTTGGGTGACACAAAGATGAATGCTCTATTGTCTTAGGGTCCTGAAAGGATAAAAGCCAACTCAACAGTGCCATCTCCTGGAGAAATTACTGAATTCACTTTTAAACTAAGTATTAAATTGTAGTTTATGTGTACCTTCACTTTTGAATATATTGCTTTTAGTTACCATATGCTTACAAAATATATATTTCCTCCCTCTAACTCTACCAGCGGCTGGGGACCCAGCACTTTGCACATGGCACTGAGAAAATGTTTTGAGTGAATAAATCGTTCCGGTATTTTACTTTCGTCTGACACAGGCACTAAGTACAGAGGTTGCCCTTTATCTCCCTTGTGAAATATTGCACATAAGATCTTACCTCACTTGCTAATATATATAATGTAACTAATATATATAAATTACTATCTAATATGTATAAATATATTAATATTTATATTATACTAATATAAACACATTAATAATACATAATATATTAATACCAATATATAATTAATATTAATAATATATAATTATATAATATTAACATAATATATTAATATAGTATATAATATAAATATATATACTTATATATAAATTACTTATCTAAAAACTATACCTTTCTCCAAGGTAAATTCTATAGCAGAAAGATGAATAGAAAACAGTTACACATCACAAAACCATCGCTTTTCCTAGTGAGATTTCTGATTCTATTTAACTTGAACACAAGAAATGTTGTAGAAAGTTTTAAAATTCTACAAAAAACCAAAGTTCTATCTCCTTCAAGAATGCTAAAATGCTTTTCTTTCAAGAATTCTAAAGTTGGAGTTCTGGAGGGTATGAAAGTTACTGCGCCAGTTGTATAGCCCAAGGTACAAATAACACTGCCCGGGCAGTAAGGAGGAGAGCAGTGTAAGCTGAGGCTAAGGGAAATATGCTAAGATCTATCTTCCCCTGAATAATACCCACGATTCAGAAACACAACTCTCACCTCTCCCCAAAGCAGCATGCTTTGCGCATGAGCCTGCACGGAGGTAAAGGGAATGCTGTGGTCTAGTTCTCCCCGCCTGAAGCTTCATGGGAGCACAGACCAGACGTACTGTGTTTTCACAGCTCTATCCCAATGCCTAATACATGATTCCTTGGCACATAGGAGGTAAGTACGCAGTAAATTTGTTAGATTTGAGTAAGTAGAAGTTGCGATAGGATTCAGTGACATTTTCTCTCGGAATCTGATACAAGGTGAACATGAAAGAAATGAATCTTATTTTAAAAGTAATCTCTACACTCAACGTGGGGCCTGAACTCACAGCCTGAGATCAAGAGTCCCATGTTCTACCGACTTGCACCAGCCAGGTACCCCCTATGTATTTAATAACAGGGTTAAAAATCACCACGACAGTCTCCAGAACATTGGTGACAATACACTCTGGTTCCCTATTTTCCTTATGTGTATTTCCTGGGCAAAATTTTTCTTCCAAATGCTTCCGGCCATTGTTAATTTCCAAATGCATATAAACACAAGTTTTTGTATGCGTGGTTTTTCTGGAGGGAGGGGTATTTTTTTTTTTTTTTTTTTTGCTGGAAACAGTATGAAATTTAGTATGAATTCAACCTACTCAAACAATCATAACTTATTTTGACATCATGGACAACTGCCTACAAATGATAATGAAGATAATACACAGTCAATTCTGCATTACCGCATATGTTGTAGCCAGTGCGAGTACGTGTCAAATCCCAAGCAGATTTCCCTATTACTCAGAAGGTGTGTTGGCTGCAAGGGACCTGGCATTGTAAAATCGAGAGTTGATGATTTGAAACCAGAAAATCTGTGTTCAAGTCTCAACAGCCTAATTTTCTGTGTCCATGGACACACGGCCTGAGATTCTTCATCTGTTAAGGGAAGATAATGATATCTAGGCCATTTTGGGGGCTCCAAAAGATTCCTTAAATAATTTCAAGGAGTCGTAAGATGGCAGCTCTTACAGTTCTTAACTTCATTAAAAGTGAAAATCTCTTTCCAAATTATCCATCAGCACACAAGAACTGGGACAACATTCTAGTTGGCTTAATTAACTCCAGCCCTCTAAACGTGTTGTTAACATCTCCTTCATATAAGAAATAGCAGCAAGAACAGCTATTTAATCGGGAGAAACTACAGGCCTGAAATGGGTTTGCAGTGGTCTTAAGATCTCTAAACCATTGGGAGGAGCTGGATAAGCGAGAGTTCATGTGCCGACACCAAGGAATTCATGAGGTAGTTGATTCTATTGCAGACAGACACTAAAACAATTTTTGGATGGATACTCTGATAGGATCGGGATATTACTACCTTTTTGTCCCCTAAAATGAGCATTTTGAACAAAAGACTGCATTCCAAGAGAATACTCTATTAACAAATTTTAAATTTTTCTTTATTTCAGAACTGTCTTTATGTACAGACATCATAAAAAAAATGCACATACACTGGAGATTTTCCAAGGAAAAGGAGCTGGAAATAAAAGTTAAAAGCATTTAAGAGAACTGAAATTGTCCCAGAGAAGTTCTGAGGATCATGCTTCTTTAAATGTCCTTGATAACCTCTTCAAGTTCTTCCTTTGTGAACATGTGGAAATTCTGGCCGGGCTGCACCGTGGCTAGCTGGAAAGAAAGCAGAGAAGGGTTAACGAGCTGGGCTCGATTTCCCTGCCGACAGCACTAGCACGGCGAGGAGAAGGTGCCTTAGTGGTGCAGCTGTTCGTTAGGAACCAAGGGATCTGCTGTCCCAGGGATATCCTTTCCAGCCACAGCTTCCGAAAATAGCTCTCTGACGCCCAAATAAAAATTCTTATTGACCAAGTTTTCTATTTTGAGGTTAACGGACCACATAATAGTTAACCAAACGCCCGGTGTCACTGTCATTTCTTGACACTACTTCAACAAGGATCAGAAAAGCAGCAGCAAATTACATGGGGTCAGTACTTTTTCCTTAGAAATATTTGGAAGCGAAGCTTGTGTGACCTGTTTTTTGGCCACCCTATGTGGCCACCCTATTTACCATTTTCATCGGTAAAATGGAGGTAACAATAGCACCTAACTCATACAGAAGTTGTGAAGATGTGTAATTCTGTGTACAGTGCTTACAACGCTGCTTAGAGCATTATAATAAGCACCAATATGATCATTATTAGGTATATTATTTTCTCTAATATTGTTCATAATGCAACTTAACAACAAAGTCTGTTTTATTATTTTGAGAGAGAGGGAGAGGGAGAGAGAGAGGGAGAGGTGCAGAGCTGGACATTAGGCTCGGTCTCATGAACCATGAGATCATGACCTGAGCCGAGATCAAAAGTCAGATGCTCAACCGACTGAGCCACCCAGGCGCCCTGTTTGGTTCTTTAACAGGACAAGCCATGAAAATAAAAGGACTCTATTAGCACCAACTACAGGAAATCAGTTGAGACTGGCAAATATTAGTTATAACTAGCAGTCCAGATATAATCTATTTAAATAATAAAAGACTAGGGTCGGAAGACAGTTTCAAATTTAACTAAAACTACCAAGTTTTCCATCACCTCTGCTGATGACATAGCCCCATGTTTTGGGGGCCAGTACGGAGCAATAGGTGCCATCTGACATTTGCCTGAAAAGCAGTTTTGTTCGTTTTAAATTTTCTCCTATTGCCTTTTTCTTTAGACTTTACAGTTAAACATACTTGGTATTTTTGGTAATATTCATTACTGCTATTTAATATAATTTGAAAACTGCCAGAGTTAGCATAATCCGGTTACAGGATGTTTACTATTTGCTGCCTCATCTACAGGTAAAACACGAAAAGACTACTGTACATTTTAAAACACCTGAAGGTCTGATCTGGGAACAGACTTAAAAAATGTTCTCTCAGCAAAGCCTGCTGTCTCCACTAGATTCTCCCAACAAAAGATCTATCCAATTACATGAAATGTCAGAAGAGTCCCAAATATGTTTACAGAATACAGGTTAAACATATTATTTATGTCCATATAGACCATGAGCTCTATTCCAAGGAAATTAAAATAAATAAATGTTATTACTACATCTTTTAAGGACGGGAGAACAGAGAGATACAAGGTCAGTAAAGCAAAGAGTTAAGGGCCTACAGAATTTTTTTTGTCAAGTCAACTCACAGCTCATAGGCTAGTCTTCCCAAACCATTACAGGGGCTAAAAAAACAGAAACTGGGAGAACTCCGAATAGAAAAGTCCTATAGAATCTGGCTGTAAGTCAGTACTAATAAGACTAGAGCCAAATATGCCTTCAGGAAGGTACTCACTCATCACTAGGTGAGTAAAAATAACCCCTTGCATTTGCACAATGATAAACTTATTTACATAATGAATATGAAAGATACTTTTTTATTTATCTTATTCTTTCAAAAAGCTCTGTGAGACAGGCAAAACATATTTTCTTTCATTGATTCAATTAATAATTAATTATTAAGCACTTATGTACTAGTTATAATTGTACTAGGCATTAGGGATCCAAAGATGAAGAAAATCTCTTTTATTTACTAAGGGTGCTGGATGCCAAATGCTTTCAACATCAGGTTTTATAACAGAGCTAAACATATTTAGAGGCACAAAGGAGTGATCTAGGGGGAGTCAAGAAAGATTTCAAAGAGAAGCAACTTTTGAGTTGGGTCACAACTCAAAAAACTGGGTCAGACCATGGAGAAGTAGAAAAGCGGACTGTGCACATGCATAAAGCATGAAACAAGAGGATATATTTGCAAAAGGAAGTAATTTGGAATGACTAGAGCAGAGACTGCATACGGGAGGAGATAAAATGGGGAGGGGAAGTAGGAAAGACAGTATATTATAGTGGCTAAAAGTACAGGACCCCAGGGGACACCTGAGTGGCTCAGTCGGTTAAGCATCCAACTTCAGCTTAGGTCCTGATCTCATAGCGCATGGGTTCGAGCCCCACATCAGGCTCTCTGCTATCAGCACCGAGCCTGCTTCAGATTCTCTGTCCCCCCTCTCTCTGCCCCTTGCCTCTTCACTGCTCACTCTCTCAAAAATAAACAAACATTTAAAAAATTAAGAGGGAAAAAAAAAGTACAGGACACAGGAGCACCTGGGCGGCTCAGTCAGTTAAGCATCTGACCTCAGCTCAGGTCATCATCTCACGGTTCATGGGTTCGAACCCCAAGTAGGGCTCTGCACTGGCAGCTCTGGCCTACAGCCTGTTTCAGACTCTGTTTCTCCCCCCTCTCTGACCCTCCCTCATTTGTGTTCTCTCTAAAATAAATTAATACACCTAAAAAAAAAAGTACGGGACTCCAAATCCCAGCTAGATTCAAATTTTGACTCCATCATTTACCAATTCTGTTATTTTGAGCAAGGTCCTACCCTCTCAAAGCTTCAGTTTCCTCTTTTGTAAAATGGAAATAAGAATACCAATCTGAGGGAGTTACTGTGAGGATTAAAATAATTGCATGCAAAATGCTTAGCGAGGTGCCTAACAAGATTAAATACATGACTTAAGAAGAATAAATTATCATAGCAGGAAAGAAGTTTGTAATTTATCTTATGGATGGGAGTCAGAAAACTTTTTTTTTTAATTTCCTTAATGTTTATTTATTTTTTGAGAGAGAGACAGCGTGAGAGTGGGGGAGGGACAGAGAGAGAGAGAGAAACAGAATCTGAAGCAGGCTCCAGGCTCTGAGCCATCAGCACAGAGCCCAAAACGGAGCTTGAACTCAAGGACCACGAGATCATGACCTGAACCAAGGTCGGACACTTAACCAACTGAGTCTCCCAAGCACCCCCAGAAAAGAGGTTTTTAAGTGGAGAACAATCAAGACTAGATATGTAATTTAGAAAATCAACCTCAGTAGCACAAGGAAGGAAATGGAATGAAAAGAAAGATGGCAAGGCTAGAGGCAGGAAGCCTAGTTAGGAAACCTCTGAAAGTATACAAGGCAGGAGAAAACTGAGTGCCTGAACAAAAGAAGGCACTGCAAGCAGGGATGCAGAGGGGGCACTGATTATGACAATTATTTACAAAGGGGCAAAGAGAATGAAGGGAACAACTGAGTGAAGGGAAAAGGGAAGCTGAAGTCTTCTAAGTTTCTGCTGTGCGTGACAGGTACGCCAGGATTAGAAGAACAGGAAGATGAAATGGTTTTCAGGAAAGATAATGTTTCGTTTTAGAATTGTGAAAAATTTGAGGACTCTGCTTCAGAAAAGTCAAATAGTAGGTCTAAAAAGTGACCATGAAATCTGACAAATAGGAGTTATCTTAGTAAAGTAGGGAAAAGTCCCAGGGAAATATTAAGAACATTAACAACTGGTAGCAAGTGAGGAATAAATGAGGGGAGAGGCAGTGAGGACAATGGATACAGGTTCTGTTGGGAAAAGACCTAGCGATAAAACATAACAGACTGATAAACACAAGATGAATCTCAAAATCATTATGCTGAGTGAAAAGTTAGACACAAAAGAGCACATACTGTGTGACCCGTTTATATGAAATTCTAGAACACGCGAGACAAATCTATAAAGACAAAAAGCACATCAGTGGGAAGGAAGGGACTAAAAAAGGGCATGAAGAGACTTTTGAGGATGGTAGAAATGTTTTATACCTTAACTGCGGTTAGTAGATTATCCATTTGTCACGATTCGCTGAACTGAATACTTAAAATAGGTACCTCTTACAGTATGTACACTATATCTGAACAAAGTGGATTCTTTTTTTTTTAAGACAGGATACTAGGTAGAGGGAGGAGTTAACAAAGGTGTGCTTTGTTTTGTTTTTCTAAAAAAGATGCAACTTGGAGATTTTCCTTTTACGTAGAGAAGGATGGGCTGGTGATCCAAGGGACAAGTGGTGGGGCAGCGGCCTGAAGAGCTGGAGGAAATGGGCTCTAGAGCAGTGGCCGCCCGCAAATGCCCGACCTTCTCAGGCAGACCATCGGAGTCACTCAAGGAGACTGCAAAAATAGAGATTTCTGGGCTTCACTTCCAAAGACTGACAGAGAGCCAGGTTTGGAAACCATCAGGGTACTGGTGGAGTAAATTGTCTTAGATAAGTGAAGTGACCTTTTTTAATGTGAAAAAAACTATAGTCAGGGAGTAATGTAGTTAATGATAGAACATGGGGGCGCCTGGGTGGCACAGTTGGTCAAGCATCTGACTTCGGCTCAGGTCATGATCTCACGGTTCGTGGGTTCGAGCCCCACATCAGGCTCTGTGCTGACAGCTCAGATGGAGCCTGCTTGGGATTCTTTCTCCCTCTCTCTGTCCCTCCCCCACTCGCACTCTCTCCCAAAAATAAACATTAAAAAAAATGATAGAGCATGACTGGGACACATCTGATGCTCTTTTCAAAGCAACACTGAAATTGAATGAGCTAAAAACCAAGCAGACCTCAGAACCTGCACTGTGAAATCAGCAGAGCTACCTCTGAATTACTCTGAGGTAGGAAGAAGGGGGTAGTTCTGGCAGAAATGCCAAGACCCAGGGTGCCTGAGTGGCTCAGTCAGTCGAGTGTCCGACTCTTGATCTCGGCTCAGGTCATGATCTCCCGATTTGTGAGATTGAGCCCCATATCGGGTTCTGCACTGACAGCAAAGAGCCTGCTTGAGATTCTCTCTCCCTCTTTCTGTCTTTCATCCATTTGCTCTCTCTCAAAATAAATTTAAAAAAAAAGAAGAAAAGAAATGCCAAGACCCTATCGCATTCAGTACCCAAAAAACCCCAAAGTACTAGAAAGGACAGGACAAGCTCCCTCCGAAGGGTCAGATCGGGGGCATCGCTGTATTTGCTGCACTTGATCATCTCAGAGACTGGGAAGAGGAAACTTAAAAATTGTTACTAAGAAAGTGTAAAAACAGTATTTATGTAGTAAGTTTTTCCATTTCTATTCTAAACTCCTCTTCTCCCCATTACTGCTCAAGAAGTAACCCCTCTCCCCTCACCTCCTCTCTCCAATTTCACCCAGGCCTTCTCGCCTTTAGGCCAGCCCTTTGCCTTGGCATTCAAGTTTGCCCCTTTCACGGCACCCTGCGGAAGCTGGCTCTAATGGCAAGACATTTGTCAGCCCTTAACCAGCAATCCTTCACCAGGGATTAACCCAAACATACATTTTCTCAATCCACGCTGAGTACAGCTGACATAATCCTGGTAAGTGCTAACTGGTTTAATTACTGATTTGTGATTACAGCTGCAATTGCCTTTAAAAATTTTTTTAATTGAAATATAACGTATATATATACTACGAACACTATCTTGACTTTTTCCCCCTTTTTTTACTTGAGAGCGAGCACGAGCAGGGAAGAGGGGCAGAGAGAGAGAATCTTAAGCAGGCTCCACATTCAGCACAGAACCTGACACAGGGCTTGATCCCATGACCCTGGGATCATGACCTGAGCTGAAATCAAGAGCTGGATGCTCAACCCACTGAGCCACCCAGGCACCTTGTATCCTGACGTTTTATTTTTTCACCTTTTTTCTTTGCTTTTAAGGTTTATTTTTTTGAGAGATAGAGACAGATCATGAGTTGGGGGAAGGGCAGAGAGAGAGGGAGACACAGGCTCTGAAGCAGACTCCAGACTGAGCTGTCAGCACAGAGCCCAACGCAAGGCCTGAACCCACAAACTGTGAGATCGTGACCTGAGCTAAAGTCATACGCTCAACTGACTGAACCACCCCGGCGCCCCTCCCCACCATCCTGACTTTTTATAACAATCTGTTTGGTGAATCCAGCCTCCGCTAGTTTTGTTTTTCCTCCATGAGTATTTTAACGTAGACGGGCAATCCTTTCACTTTTCCCGGCCTTCCTTTTTCCCTGTCCATAAGGACTCTTCCAAATAGTTCCCATCCGCCTTAGTTCTACTGTTGAATTCACCCACCCTCAGCCGATGATCTAACATTCACCAGGGAAATACAGGACCTCTCTCTAATTCGCCTGCAAACCTACTCTATCTTTACTCACCATCACCTCCTTTTCTCCTATCTACTCTGAGCATCCTAAACGAGAGCAGTCAGAACCTGGCCCGCGACTCTCCAGGGTCATCTCCTGCCACCCCACTCACTACCTTCTTGCACCCCAGCATTCAGAAAACCCTCAAACTTCTCTTTTACATAAAATCTTATATCTTTGAGCCTTTGCACATGGCTGTTCCCTCTTCCTGGAATTGCCTTCTCTTCCTTTCTCTAGCCTCACCTCTTCCAGGCAACTTTCCTAATGTCCCAGTATTAGTTAACGTGTTTTTGTGACAGTCCATTCTTATTACTATTCTAGAAGTACTAGAGCTTCAAAGGATAGCAATAACTTAAGGGGCGAGCATATAGCAATGGGAGCTATGAGATCTGAATAAAAAACAACACGGCAGAAAAAATACCTCTATATTAGTTGCATTCAGCTTCTCCTCCATTACTTGTTTGAGGATGATGAGTGAAGACTTGATGGCTTCTTTCAGCGTCATAGACTTGAAACAAAAAGGGTAAGAAGAGTAGCCATTATATAATTCCTTCTTCCTTCAAAGATTTCCCCTATATCTCCCTGAATGGCTTAGCAAATATTACTAAATCAAGCACCCTTAATAAGTACAGTGCATTACAAGTATCTCTAGAATTCAAGTAAACAGTAAATAGGTAAAATACATTTATTCAGAGTTTCAAGTCTTAATTGAATCAGATCGAAGTCACCAACTTTCATATTAAGTGATCTTTGAAGACGTGGAAAGGGCTACACTTGTCTAGTTCTTCTCTTTTAACACACAAACAATATTGGGAATATCCTATGACTCGCGATTCACAAAAGATCTAAAAGGTAGCCCACTGGTTTAGCAAATCTGCTCTTGTACCCTGTTTTGAACCCATGAACCCAATTTCTTCCACATGTAAAATCAATACTATCGGGGGTTGATAGGAGTAGACATCCCTGTGTGAACCATATGAACAGTAAGTAAGACAGCCTTCATCCAGAACAAGTTACCCAAAGCCAAGTCTTCTCATCCTACAAGATAAAAAATGCCAAATGTCTACTTGCTTCGAGAGCCAGACTAGGAAATATATGTGTTAAGTAAAGCTTTAAAGATTACTGAGGTAATCTATACCATGGTAGAGCACTCAGGATTAACTACTGATATGTGCCAAAATATGAATGGATCCTAAAAACAGCATGTTGAACAAAAAAGGCAAATGCAAAATACAAACTGTATGACTGCATTTATAAAAAGGACAAGAACAGACAAAACTAATCTACAGTGGTAAACACGGTTGAAAGGGAGGAAGAGAGTGAATGGAAAGGAAATAAGCATTTTAGGGAGCAATGGAAGCATTTTCCATTTTGTTTTAGGTGGTGGTCACAAGGGTGTGTATGATTGTCCAACTCCTAGAACTGAACTCTTGAGGTCTACTTGTTTTATTCTATGTAAATTATACCTTGATTTATAAAATAATAATAAAATAAAGGTTGTGAGAGTGCTCAATTACCTTGTGGTAAACTTCTTGCAAGGAGCTCTGGGCACCCTCGGAAGCAGAGCCAATTGCTCGAGCATCACACTGTACAAAGGTCCCAGATGGGTCCATATGAAACCTGCAAAACCCCCCAAAAGAAGGGAATTAAAATGATTAAGAGTGGTGGCATTTTATGTAACAAATACTGAGGCACATGGCCAGAAGATATTCTGTGCCTGGAGAAGCCAGATTTTTTTAAAGTTTATTTAAGTAATGTCTATACCCAATGTGGGGCTCAACTCATAACCGAGATCAAAAGTCACATGCAAAGTCACATGCTTCTTCAGAAATCAGATCTTTTATTTTCTTTTTAAAGTTTATTTATTTTAAGATAGAGAGGAGAGGGAATCCCAAGCAGGTTCCATGTTAAGCATGGAGCCCAACACAGGACTTAATCCCAGGACCCTCGGACCACGATCTGGGCTAAAGCCAAGAGTTGGGACACAACCAACTGAGCTATCCAGGCACCTGAAACCAGATCTTTTAAAAAGTGTTTAAGAAAACGAATTAATTCCTCAGAGATTTAGAAGTATAGAAGATATAAATATGGTACTTATGTATGCCTATCTAAATAATATTTGAGGAAAAGGAACAAATCGGCATTCTAAAGCAAAGCTCTAAAACACACCCTGACTATAGTAACAAAGTTCCTTTTAATTATTTCCAGAATTAGCAGTGGTTCCAACAGGGAAGTTCTACATAGAATGTCCAATTTTGTCTTTGTATGAACAGCATGGAATCACTGAGCTTTAGAGTTTGAAGTCCTTCATTTTTTATAATTGTACAATAATCCTCTCAGTTGATTTAGACAACCAGTCCCCATCCTAAATTAAAATAATTCTATGAAAAAAGAAATTCTTACAGCTGGGGTCCTTTCTCATCAACTCCTCCAAATAACAGTGCTACTCCAAAGGGACGAGACTAGAACCAAAAAACAAGAGGTATTAAGATAAATAAATGGCTACTGAAGTAGGAGGTGAGAGGGACTGGGAAAGGTACGTTCAGAGGACAAATGTCCTAGGTCCCTTAGAAGAAAACTTGGCACAAACACCACACTCACCATGGCACCTGGATCTGCATCTTCTTCTCCAAACTGTAGGGCTAGATTGGACACGGCCTGAGTCACACTCTCCACTGTCATGGTCTCATTGTAGGTGAACCAATGGTTCTAGAAGAAGAGCAAAATGTGGTCTAACTTTCAAATAAGAAAACCATTAAAGCAGTCCACCATCTCACTACATACACCCCTGTGAACTATGGTTGCAAACCGAAGGCTCAGCTCCAGTGTGTTTTCCTTAACACTGAACTTGAACGCTTGGGCTTACATGAGAGGAGGAGAAATCGCTCTAGAAATAAACTGTGATCAAAGTACTCTAAGCATTAATGACAGATTAGAGGATTATCCCCTTGAAAAAACAGAGTGAGCCCCTCACAGCACTAAGCCTGGTCTTTTCACAAAGTGAATGCTAACAGCTAAGTGCCACTTTCCTTCAAAGAGCCTGCCTTATCATTGTGTTGGTGTTTAAATTAAATGACTTACTCTTACATAAGTACTGACAGCAAAGTTGAAAATAAATGCAAAAAGTTTTATCAATCAGGAATTTTTTTCCTTACTGCTCTGTTCTTGAAGAAGCAGGTACTCATTTAAGGAAAAAAAAAAAATCAGTATTCCTCACCTGGTACATAACATTACTCACTATAGGAGAGCTGTTACTTGCAAGCCCAGTGCCAAAGGCAGTTGGGCTAGAATGTCCCTTAGCTATGTCCACTTTCTGCTATGGTGCTTCCACAGAAAGTTAATTAGGGAACAGAATGCAGTGCAATGCTTGCTTTATATAAGGCAAATCAAAAAGAAGCAAGAGACTGTCAGCACTATTTACCAGGCTTCCTTAAAGCTGCAATGGTTGGATGGCTAGACTCGAAGCCTCAGCAAGTTACTAACTTGGGGGTCTATCCAAAATCACTCCTAAGAGCTACATCGGATATTAACACAGATAACCTGCAATACAGCCCAGGCAGCTATGTCATTAAACAAGGAACTCAAGCATCATGGTAAAAAGGAGAGATGATGCTAATTTTACCTGTGTCTCCACTCTGGCTTTATCAATTAAAGTCTTAGCATCAGCAATTAGCCCACTCATGGCACAACCTGCAATGTAAAAGCAACAGTGACCCAGGGGCCAAATCCTAGCAGAACTCTTTCATCCACTCAAGAAATACTGAAACACTGGAATGGAAGCATGGCAGCCATATAGCAATCCCATAGCAATACACCCAAGAAATTAGATGGGAAACTATTTGATTATCTATACTGAACACAAGTATAATTATATTACAAATAAATAAAACCATCAATAACACAGAAGTCCAGTATTAAGATAGAAGACAGGCAAGAAGAGCCAAAGCATGAATTTCCACATATTACATCCTTAAGCATTCCTATAGGCCACAATGCACTTTCAAACTAAGTGAACACTAACATCCCAACAGAAGAAATAAGGAAAAAAGTAACCATCTCACTATGAGCTATAGTAGAAGGCCCTAGGATAAAACCAAAAGCTTTTTCACCTCCCTGACCAAATACGAACCAATCAATTTAGAAAGAAAGTTTGTCTGATGGTCCAAGATGCACGTTATGGCTGTTACATTATATGCCATAACCTGAAATCTGTACTTCCAGCTTAAGCCTCACTCCCACATTTCAAACCTATAAAGCCAAATGGCTTACTCCGCTAATATATCCACTTGGACATACCACTGCCTCTAATCAAGTTCTTTCTTCCTTCTAGACTCTTCGGCCCTTACAACCAATCAGATCCCAATTCTATCAATCTTTACCTGATTAACCTGTCTGGCATTAATCCTTACATTCTCCCTTCTCTGGCTACTGACTTGGTTAAAGCCCTCACTGTTTCTATTTGGATTAAAGGAAATTTCTTACCAGGTCTCCCTACCTCCAGTCTCAGCCCCCTGCACTCTACCTGCAACCCTGTTATCAGAACGGTCTTTCTAAAATACTAATCTGGGGGCACCTGGGTGGCTCAGTTGGTTAAGTGTCTGACTCTTGGTTTAGGCTCAGGTCATGATCTCAGGATTCGTGGGCTCAAGCCCTGCATCAGGCTCCTTGCTGACAGTGCAGAGCCTGCTTGAGATTCTCCTTCTCCCTCTCTCTCTGTCCCTCCCCTGCTTGTACTCTATCTCTCTCAAACTTTATAAAAAAATAAATTAAATAAAATACTAATCTGATCATATTACCTCAAAGCTTAAAATCTTTCCCATCAAGTTGAAGCTCTTTAGCATGGTAAAAAGACTTGTGCTGTCTGATCCAAGACTCATTTCCTGCTACGGTCCATCTCCCAGTCATGCCAAACTGCTTGTGCCAGGGTATTCCCCATTTTACCCCACTGAGGGGCTGCCCATTTCTCCTCCCTCTGACCAGGGTGCTCTCCCTTCCTACACCACACACTTGTTCACTTAGTGACCACTTCCTCACTTCCTCATCTTTTAGAATTCAACTCAGCTCAAGCATCACTTTATAGAATCTTTTTCTTTAAGTCCCACTACCACTGGCCCCACACAAAACTAATTATTTCCTCCTTCGTACCCCTACTGAGCACATACTAGAGCCTTTCTTAATACCTACGTCACTCAACTGCATTTCCTTATTTGTGTCCACCTCCACTATCAGACCGTATGCTTCTGAAAGATAAGGACTATGTCTCATTTCTCTCTGCATCCCTGGTGACTAGCATGTGTCTGGCACATAGTAGGCTCTGTTTGCTGAATGAAGTGACACTGAAGTATCTGCAGACATGTGACTTGGGATTAAGGAAACAAAATGTTCTAATCTTAAAAGACTAAATCTCAGCTTCTACGTCTATGAAAAAGATAATGTCAAGCTCCCGGAGTCACCATGGCGTGGGTTCTGAGGCCTTCAAGCAATTAACTATTTTACTGATGTTTCACTAATTAGATGACTAGATAGGTTAAGAAAATTTCAACGGCCAACTAAAATGCAGAACTACTCACCTTGTAAGGCAGGAAAATTAAAAGACACCAAAAAAGAAAAAAAAAAAAGCGCTGGCATGGGGGTAGGGGATGTAGGGGAAGACAGGGAGTAGTAAAAAGATAAACCTGAAAACAGAGGAAGAGGACTGATCTGCTCAAAATCTATTACTCTTATGCTCTCTGAACCTTAGTCGCTCTAAAGATCTTTAAGAATTCCTCTTTTTAGTGGACACCTCTAGTTTTCTACATGATCCTCAGCTCCTGGTGGCCTCCTACCAGGACTAACATTATGCATCATTGAAGACCCAGCCATCACAGGGAGCTGGCCTATGACTCAACCTTTACATATTTCAACAACCATCACATTCGCCAAGTCTAAATTTGAAGGAGGAAGGAACTTCTGGGAGTAGGCTGAGCCCTACGATTGCTTCCCACTCCTATATTATGCACACTGGCCCACTGCCTGGAAAACAATAGCTAACAAGGGGATAAGACCTTCATCTAATGAACCTCCTCTGGAACACCAAAGAAGACTAATCAGTCCAAGCCAGATCCTACAGAACACCTTTCCCCTACTCCTTACCTATGTGAGCATCAATCTCTACAATTTTCTCAATGCTGCTGGGCTCCATGAGTGGGGAGGTAATTCTCTTCTCCACAGCTAGGCACACGCCCTCTGATGTTTGGATCCCAATGGCTGTAGAACCAAGCTAAAAAGAAACATGTTACAGTTATCATATACAGGTCTAAGAACAGTCTCCCATACTCACCAGGAATCTCTCTGAATACTGCACATGACAGAAGCTTCAATCAGCCATATCAAGTATTCAGAGAGTATAAACAGCACCCTAATAAGTAATGTGTTATTCCCGTCACTGGCAGGAGCACTGGATTTACAGATTTTGTTCTTCTCAAGGGAAAGTTCAATGAAGTCTTGAAAACATCTGAAAAGTGATAAACTCTAATGCCAATATTTTGGAGAGGGGTAGATTCTAAAGTTCTAAACATAAATGGGCAAAAAAGTAATAGAACTAGAATGTTTTTCTTTTCACCCCTACTCTCTTGACCTGTCCCCAAAGGTAGTATTTCTCAAATCTACATGACTTCCAGAAAAGTAATGTATGTTTAAAAAAAAAAAAAGGAAAAAGGTGCCTGGCTGGCCCAGTCGGTTAAGCATCCAACTCCTGATTTCGGCTCAGGTCATGATCTCACAGTTTGTAAGACAGTGCCCTGTGCCAGGCTCTGTGCTGACAGCATGGAGCCTGCCTGGGATTTTCTCTCTCCCTCTCCCCTGCTCGCATATGCTCTCTCTCAAAATAAATAAACAAACAAAAAAAGAAACCCAAACACCATCACAAACATAATTATTAACTTAATCTTTTGAGGTCACTAGCAGTTTACAATATAGCTTAATTTCATCTCCCCATCTCCAGGGCACCATTCTAGTCACCGACCCCTCTGTCTATTTTTTTTTCTGCAAAATGGGGGTAATAAAACATCAAGAAGAGTAAATATCTTAATACATAAAATGCTTAAAATGGTGCCTGGGACAGAGTAAATGAGTAACAAAATTAGTAACTCTTCTTATATGCCTAGATTACTTCAACAACCTACTACTTAGGCTCCCCATCTTAATCTCTCTCTTAATGTGTATTTCATGTTATGGGCTAACTGACCTAATAAAATGCTATATTAGTTATACTTCTTCCCTGAAGAACTAACATCTCCCTATACTGCCTGTCACATAAGATCCAAATAAGATTCCAGAGCCCTCAAAACCTAATCTCTTTTCTTTTCAAACTTTACTACTCATTATTCTCCAACAAAATCCACCAGGTGTAGCCCGACGCACTTTCTCATGCCACATTATCCCCTACGCTTGTACCTCTGCTCATGCTGTCTCTGCCTTGAAATACAGTCTTCTCTCTGCCTATCCAAATCCCGCCCACCATTCATAAAGCCTTCCATGACTAAATGTGCTCTCGCCTCTGAATTAGCATTATTATTTTTTAAAGTTTATTTTATTTTGAAAGAGAGAGAGGCAGAGAGAATCCCAAGCAGGCTCTACGCTGTCAGCCCAGAGCTTGACATGGGGCTCAAACTCATGAACCATAAGATCATGACCTGAGCTGAAATCAAGAGCTGGATGCTTAACCAACTGAGCCACCCGGGCACCCCTGAATTACCATTATTATTTAGTTAGTTCTACAAAGCAATGCCTGCCAGTGCAAGCATCAGACTCCTGCAACCTGTTATTGCAAAGGAGTCCAAAGAATTTCATGAATCATTATACATAATATGCTTAACATGTCTGCAGACTGCATAATCATGTCTCATACATAAGTGAATTATTTTTCAAATGCATAAAGTTATGAATTTACAAGTGTTTTTAAACGTATATACCAGTGCTTTTTTTTAAATATATGCATAACTATGGGAGATGACTGTTAAAGAACTTCATGTAAAAAAATGAGCATTTATACTTCTAGTTAAAGGTATAGACTGAACACACACATTAGCTCTACTCCTTCCCCTAGCCTGGTAATAGTACAAAATTAAAGGATGTCAGGGTCAGGGGGTAGGGGAGATACACAAACATACTAGCACAAAGAGAACGGGCAAAGACACACCAACAAAATTTCTAGGAAAGAAGCCGGGTTAGTGATAATTTACTTGATGGACCTGAGAAATTGGAACCCTAAACCAAGAGTAAAGAAAATCAAGAAACAACCTGATTTACATTATAGGATCTCCAAAAAACAAATGATGGCAACAAGGACCTCTGGACCTCCTCCTCTGGAGGAGCTAAAAATCACAAGATCAGTTCAATGTTTACCTAAGAAACAGATTTCCAGATCCCCTCCCCTACACTGTAAAGCTAGACGACAGCTCCTACCCCCACTCCTATAGAAGACTCTGGGAAGGGTAAAACAGACGGCGGTCTTTGGATTGGGGGACACCAAGCACAGTAAAGGCGGGAGTACCAGAGTGAAAACAGGAGATTAAGTAAAAATTGACAAGCTTAAGGTTAAGAACTTCAGCCTTCTTTCCCCACTCAGCTCTCAGAAGCTAGAAGATGAAACACCCTTCAGGCATGAAATGAGAAGGGGGGGGTTTCTCTAGAGCAGTTTTCAAACATTTTGGACAAAATCTACATTAAGAAATATATCTTACATCATGATCAAAACATACAAACATACACAAATAAATATAATAGAAACAACATGGGAAAAAAACACAACGAAACACCAATAAGCATGGCATTCTGACATCTAATGCTCTATTTCGCTCAAAAAGAAATGCTACCATGACCCACTAAATTGATTTCAATGCCCACTAATGGATCAAGACCTGTAGCTTAAAAAACATAGCTCTAAAGAATCTAACCAATTCAAGAAAAAAAAAATTGAAAGAAAACTTAAAAAGTCCTTAAAGAAAATATTTCATCCATAAAACAAGAAAAGGACACTGATAAGAAAAAGGAAAAAACAAAAGAGCTTAAAAATTAAAAATGCAGTATGCCCAGAGAAGTAGTCTAGAATAGAACAGGTCAGAAGGCTCAAAGATATATTTAAGAATCTTCTGGGGATCATTTATGACATGTATATATTAAATAAATTTTTAAAAAAGAGAGTTCTTAACCCCCAGGAAAATATTGTGCAGAAACGGAAAAATGGCTCAGCTGTGAATATATTTACACAGTCATATGACTATAAATGATCTTACAAAATTATGATTTATATTCAATGGGTTGCCGTACCCCCACCCCAGTAGGAAAGTGTGTGTGTCTATGTGTTATTGGCAGCAGACACCTTCATCGTCCATAATGTAAGGTCTGTGGATACTGCCTAAACAAAAATATACATATCTGTGCTAAAAATATGGAAGCAAATGCCAAGAAAATGATCAGCTAAGAGACTTTAAAGTGTTGCTTTTGGGAAGCTGAAGTAAAGGGGGCAGTCCTCAGGGACTGCTGTTTTTGTTACAAGGTTTATATAATTATTGTGTCTTTTGATTCTAAAACTACACGCAGGTATGCCTTAAGAATAAAAGTGTAAAAGTCAGAAAATATTACTAGAGAATTTAATTCGGTACTTAGTTGTTCTCTAGTTGTTTTATGTACAACTAGAGAGCTGTACATAAATACATAAATAATGTTGTATTTAAGTGCAAATACAACAGTATTTTGCTCTTAAATCTCCAACCGAACAGAGCAGGACAGACTTTATATCTATTTTTTTTTATGTTTATTTATTTTTGAGAGAGAGCGAGAGCGAGCGAGAGCATGAGTGGCAGAGGGGCAGAGAGAGAGAAGACGACACAAAATCTGAAGCAGGCTCCAGGCTCTGAGATGTCAGCACAGAGCCTGATGCAGGGCTTGAACTCACAAGCAGTGAGATCATGACCTGAGGCAAAGCTGGACACTTAACTGACTGAGCCACCCAGGCGCCCCCTTTATATCTACTTTTAAATTTTATCTAGCAGACTTGTTCTCTACCAGGGGCCATTTTATCCTCCAGGGGACACGTACCTGGAGGGCAAAGTCTGGAGATGGTTTTGTTTGTCACAGTTAGAAGTATGACTGCTACCAGCATCTAATCCTGCTAAACATTCTACTGTGGACAGGATGGTCTCTCAACAAAGAATTATCCAGTACGAAATGTCAATAGTCCCTGGGTGCTGTAACTATTTTGTGAATGAAGCATTCTTATTATCATAAGAATTCACAACCTGTTCAATTGGCTCCAACTGAAATAACTTCCTAAGTTTCCACTCCAAAAAAAAAAGTTAATATTTTTAGGACATTTTATAAAATGTACCAAAATCAAGATAATCTTCTTTTGAACACTTATATTTAACCCAGATATTTCAGTATTACACCCCGCCCCACCCCTTGGTGGGGACTGGGGAAATGAAGGGAAGTGAGGGAACATTTGAACGGACTCTAGCTAGGATTCCTTTAGTATAACTCACAGTAACCGAGGTCCACATGCTCAGTTTAATACAGTAATTTTTTTTTAACACGGTAATTTTGACACTGCCACAGATTATCCTTCCTTCCCCCAAAAAACCTACTCCAAAGGCATTTCTCCCCACTTCTGCAGGCTGTCTTTCACCCATTCCATCCATACCGCACCTCCAAATGACAACTTCTACTTGTCAGCCACTCTTAGTCATTTCCCCAGCTCCTTTCATACTGGAGAACACTTATGGTTATCAAATTGCTTTCTCATTGACAACTCATAATTTGGCAAGGCAACAACCAGGTTGTTTAAATACCAAAGAGTCTGAAGTTTCACACGGGGGAAGTCACATCTATTAAAGGGCCACATGGCTATTTCTATCTTAGCCCAACCTAGGGTAGAGATCAGATGGTATCTAATTATCTTTAAGCAATCTGGAAGTTACTAGCAGTAAAGAGCAGAGTAATGGAGAAACCTAAAAAACTGAGGATTACTCTTGGCTTCGGTAGGACTGTTGTCTTTAGAGGCTCAAAATAAATGCCACAGCTTGGAATTGTGATAGTCTTCATACTTCATAATAATGTATGGTTTCCATATAGGACAAAGATGATCAGAAACAGAAACAGGCCCTTGTAGCTGGCCCACCACTTTCTATCCCACTGCCTATCATAATTCATTTACCTTTATTTCTATGTCTTCAACTAATCACAATCTCTTTTGCCCTTTTCCAGATTCTTATACAATCATTTCCTGCAATACACTCTTTCTAGAACAGGTAACTTAGAGAGAAACATAGTAGCTCTCTTCAAGTATCTGAAGCACTCTTTTTGGAAAAGGTTTAAATATCCTGTGTGATTCAAGGGCAAAACCAGGGCTAACTAAGAAAACTACAAGGAAGCTAGACATTTATTTATTTATTTATTTATTTATTTATTTATTTATTTATTTATTTTACAGTTTATTTCTTTATTTTGAGAGAGAGAGAGACAGGAGAGAGAAAATCCCAATCAGGCTACGTGCTATCAGCGCAGAGCCTGACACGGAGCTTGATCCCACTGAGAGAGAGATCATGACCTGAGCTGATATCAAGAGTCCGATACTTAACCAACTGGGCCACTCAAGGCGCCCCAGGAAGCTAGATTTTGATTCAATACAAGGATAAATTTCTAAAGCATTATGAATTGTTTTCTAACAGAATGAGCTATATAGTGAGAAAATATTCTATTACTAGGACTATACATATAGAGGCTATTTAGAGATGTAGAGGTGACTGAAGCACAGAGTAACGGGTTGGTCTAGATCAGTGATTCTCAATCCTTGCTAGATATTAGAATCACCGAGGGAGCCCTTAAAAACCTTCCTTGGGGGCGCCTGGGTGGCTCAGTCGGTTAAGCGGCCGACTTCAGCTCAGGTCAGATCTCATGGTCTGTGGGCTCGAGCCCCACGTAGGGCTCTGTGCTGACAACTCATCAGAGCCTGGAGCCTGCTTCGGATTCTGTGTCTCCCTCTCTCTGCCCTTCCCCTGCTCACACTCTGTCTCTATGTCTCTCAGAAATAAATAAACATTTAAATAAAAAAAAAAAAACCTTCCTTGGATAACCTAAATCAGAACTCAGATTATCCATAATTCAACAAATGCAGAGCCCATGTGATAACTAACTTTAAGTATACATAGTTTACTTGCTAATTTTATTAATACTGGTTTGAACTATTTGATTTTGTTACATTTACAGGACACATCTCTTATTCGGTCCTGAAAGCGTCCAGTACAAATCCACAATTTTAAGAACATAGGGGATAAGTTAAATGATTTGTTCAAAGTATCTTCCAGGTGCTCACTCTAGACTTCTATATCTCTCTCTTATGGCCAAGAAGATTTTTTAAAAACACAAACATGGCTCTCCAGCCCCACTGAGAAAAATTATGAAGCATTTATCTGTTCAAAAGCTTTAAGAATGGGACTGAAATTGGTATTAAAATGGTTAGCAGTTAATTCAAGGGAGATACAGAATATTTTCTAAAGAATTAGCTAAAACATGGGGCGCCTGGGTGGCTCAGTTGGTTAAGCGTCCGATTTCGGCTAAGATCATGTTCTCATGGTTCCATGAGTTCGAGCCCCAAGTCAGGGTCTGTGCCGACAGCTCAGCGCCTGGAGCCTGCTTTAGATTCTGTATCTCCCTCTCTCCCTGCCCCATCCCCGCTTGCACTGTCTCTCTCTCAAAAATACATAAAAACATAAAAAAAGAAAAATAGCTAAAACACATTTACTCCAAATGTTCTGCCAGCAAAGCAGTAGGCTACCAAGAAATTTCAAAACTTGCCACTTAATACCATACCTTGATAGCTTCAATGGCATATTCCACCTGAAATAATCTTCCTTCAGGAGAAAAAGTATTCACACCCCTATAATTAAAAAAAGTAACAAAGATTGTCAAAGAGCGTAGAGAAACAGAACTCAAGTTCCTTGAGCTCAAATAGCTACAAGATATGCAGGTTGTTATTACTCTCCTCTGCCCACAACAATCTGTAGCTATTTCTTTTGTACATTAACAGCTTTTCAAGAAAATGAAACTTCTGTCTGGAACACTTCTGCTACTCCCAGAGACTTCAAACTGATCAAATGAGAGCAGGGCACTTTCTGCCTCAACTCTGAACCAATCTGCAATTCCCTCGGTAAATTCATGTCCCCCAACTACCCGGCAGTTCCCAGTATGCATTTATCCTTCTCCCCTTCACGTTACGTGCATTTCATGTTAATATCTTACTTTTCAGTAAAAGTCAGTTACAGGTACATTTCTCTATTTATTTGTACGAATTAGAATTGCTACCTTAACAGACTGAGATCTGGCTAGTTCCTAAAGCCTAGTTTATTCATTCTATACATATTTACACCAATTACACACTAGACTTCTTTTTCTTTCTGAAACATTTCCCCAACTTTCCTTGTTCCATTCTGCTGGAAATCCCTATGGAGAAGAGGCATCAATCACAGTCTCAGCTATAAAAGCTTTCTGCATACAATGGACACTTAAAAACAAATGAATGAAAGCAGTTTTGGTCCTTGTCTTATGGAGTTTGGATTTGATAACATGTAACAATATATAGGACAGTGTTTTCAAATTTATCAAAAAACTCTTCAAAAAAAAATTTATATATATCCCCCAAATACAAAACAGGTAATAATACAAGTTGACATTTACTGCTATGGACTACATACCTGGCATTGTTATAAACCTTTAAATGATTTAATTCACTTAATCCTCAAAATAATCCTATGAAGTAGTATTTCAAGATAGATAGTATTTCACAGATGAGATGAGAAAGTTGACACACAGAGGTTGAGTAATATGCCCAAAGTTAGTCAGCATATAAGAGGCAGAGGTGAAATTAGGATTTAGGCAATGTGATTGCAGAGACCTATCTTTCAACTATTCTACTATACTGCCTCTGGGAAATTATTACTCTGAGCTAAATCAGGAAAGAAAGGAGAATCTCACCATCCCAGGATCCCCCTTGCCCCAGAGGTAATATCCCACAAGTCATTTTAAAAAAAGTTCAGAACTCTAGGAACAATTTTTAAAAATCACTGAGTGAAAAGAAAAGTCTGAGGACGGAAAGACCTGAAATTAAGTTCTAGTTCTGCCAGTTACTAGCTTTAATTCCCTCAAATGAAAAACAAAAACCAAAACCTATCCTGCCTCTTCACAAGATAATTAATACTGAATTGCGCAGAGGATGAAAGAACTTTGTAAAGTGTAAAGAAGTATGTGAATACAGTATTTTCACCCTAATTCAGGCACTACTACTACTATACCCTTACACAGGCTCTGCTCTTGGCCCTCTTCTCAAGCTTCACTGTTTCCTTGGGTTATTTCACTTACGCCAAGCACCAACCTCTCAAACCTCTATTACCAGTCTGACCTCTTCCCTGATTAATTTCAATGCCTCCTGAGCATTTTCACTTGGATATCCCATGGGCACCCAACACTCGACATTTTCCTATCTGAAATATCTCTTTAAATCCTGCCATCCTTGCAAAATCAGCTCCATCTCCTGCCATTCCTATTTCGAAACACCTGCAATCTCTCAGTTCAAGCTAGAAAGTTCTGAATGATCTGACTCATTTCTCCCCATCTTCTCTGATACTAACCATATAGCGAGTCACATCAATTCCTCCCACGCGGTAACTCAACCCTCTTCTTTCATTCTCAACGATCTCATCACCTTTCACCTAACTATTGGGAGCCTTCTAACTGGTATTGACTCACTCTTTCTTCTACTCCAGTCAAATAATCTCTGCAAAACACAGTTATGATTACGTAACTTCTTAAAATGAAAATTAATGGCACATGGTTGCCTAAATAGTTAAGACCCGAACTCCTTCACCACAAAAAACCGTCCAATGTCTGGCACCATCTTGTTTTTCCCATAGTTCACAACTCCCATACACGTATCAAATGTGCCACAGAGAAAAGAATGTTCCCAAACATTGCTCCTCCTTTGTTCATCCTATATTCTCTGCCTCCAACCTACAGACTCTCAGTCCATACTTATTAAAATCTTCCTCTTTCTCAAGATGCAGTTTAAATATCAGCTCCTTTGTAAAGTTTCCAATGACTTCCTAATATTGAATACAATCTTTCTCAACAAATCTTCTACGGTACTTGATTTGAATTTCTCTAATGACGTGAACCCACCTCTGACTCATATCATAGTTATTTTTTAAACAATTCTTTAAAAGACAGTCTTCCGTATAAAAGCAAGAATCTTGATTTTGTTCACTGCTGTATGGCCAGTAACTAGAACAGTGCCTTGCACACAGCATGCAAAGTATATTAGCTAAGCGGATTTAAAAAGGCTGTATTTTAGGCATTCTTGGGAAGATCTAAAAATGAATAACCCATAGCACTCATTGAAGATGTTAAGTAAATGCTCACGAAATCTTAATAAAGGCTTTTCGATAAGGATAACAATGTCTATCATACACCCCCGAACTCAAAATTCTCTCACCCAAAGAGGATTCTTTTCAATGCTCTGGAAAGAAAACACTAACAGTAATTTTACAGGACAATACGAAAAGCTGTCAGTTTTAAAACTTCACGTATATATGTTCTAAGAGTCAAGCTTTTGACATGGTCAACATATACTTGACAAGAAATGCAGCTTCTAAGGACCTAGAAGAAGGAAAACATCTGCCTTTCCTGGCTTAAAAAAAAACCCAAAAACATCTTTCCAGCTATACGAAAATCTAACTGACCAAAACAGAAACTGAAAGTAACTATGTCTAGAGAATTGTCTATGTACAATTTAGTATTACTTAGCACTTCCAAGCCCTGAAAAGTATTTTGTTTTCTTTTAATAAATACAACAATCTCACAACCTCAATTTCACAAACAGATCTGGCTTTAACACACAAACTAATCTGCTTTACGCTCAAAAAGTCAGGAAAGCTTAGGTCTAGTGGAATCAGCGTGACGAGGAAACTCTTCGAGAACAGCTCTAAATTCCAGTTCCTATAAAAATCAGACTCCACACTCTATCTGGGCATGGCTGAGAATACTTTCGGGCTTTTGCAGAAACTATACATCCCGGCATGCCCGCCTACGTTTCAATCAAAGGAAAGGTTACTCTACTTCCACAACTAAGAAACGGAAAACGAGGTTGTTCCCCTAGAAGGAAGGGGGAGCTGAAATTATGAGAACCATTAAAGAATCTCTAGTAGCTTTTTTTTTTCTGGTAGGCAACACGTTCACATTTTTAAAAAAGGCACTCATACTCAGCACGAATGACGAATGCGGACGGAGGTGACCCCTGGGCTTCTCCGGGTTAAAGGTCAGAGTCCCGGCCCCCTCGGCCTTCTTCCCCAAGCACAAACCGGAGTTTCTCGCTTCCGCACCTCGTTGGGACCCAGCAGTGACTCAGCGGTAGCACCTGGCCCGAGTCTATCTTGGGGAATCACTGCAGGCGGCTAGGGAGGGCAAGAGATCCCCGAGAAGGGCCAGACCCGGGTTCCTGGGGCGCCCCATGACACGGCAGAACCCAGGCCGTGGCCGGGCCCCAGTCCTGCCCACCCACAACCCCGACCCCACTTTCCCCCCGACGCACAGACCTGTCGTACTCAGACCGGGTGAGGAACATGGCGAGGGCAGGAGAAGGAGGCAGCGGCTACGTGGGGTTTCTGACTGCCAACACGAAACCACCAGCACCCAACTCACCCACACCACTACAAAGTCGAGGCCCTGCTCCCAACTGCGCGTGCGCCGGCGACCCCTTCAGCCCGCCCGTCAGTGCCTGACTCCTATTGGTTGGTTGTAGTTCCCGCCAAGGTGATTGGGCCAAAGTGCCTCCCTGCCCGGCCGCGGTTGGTTCCAGGGATCTCCGGGACCAGGGCCGTCCTTCCGCTTTAAATCGTGGGTGGTTGCTAGGGGCGCTCCGAGCCCGAGGCATGTGGGGAGAGTTCTTCCCTTAGAGCAGGTGCGAACCCGCCCCAAGATTGGCAATTGGGAGAACTTGTACAGAGAGTTGGGCCGTCTGAACCCTAGTTTGATAGGTTCCTTGTACAATAATTCCCGCCAGAGTAAGTTGGTCCAGTTTTTCTCCACGCCCTCCACCCGCCCCGCCTTTCGCGCGATTCCCCGCGCTTCCGGCCCTGGTACTGTCCTCCAGCTGCTGCGCGGAGCGCTCCGGGACTCGCCGTGGGCGGCGACGGGGCGCGCTGCCGGGGAGCGAGCGGGCGCCTTGGGCGAGTCCGTTCGCCTCAGCCCATCCCACCCCACCGTGGTTCGTTTCAGAAAAGTTGGTGGGCTTCAGTCAGTGGGAAAAGTTTCCACGTTTCCTCTTGGTCAAGGTAATTTTACCAGCATTTTCTTCCAGTCCTTGCCCTCCCCGCTTCCCCACCCCATACTTCCCAGGACAGGTTTCAGAGCTGGTAACGCGTTGAATCTGGGATTCGTATTGCTCACTGCTTGTTCTCTTATTCATGAAGAAGTTAGCTGAAGGTGCCGCCTTTGTGTGCTTGGTGCTTCCTGCTTCCCTTCCCTGAATGTAGAAGGGCAACGTCACAGCTTCGTAGAAAGGCTGTAAATGAATTATTTGTTCAAGAAAAGTAGCCAGTTAAGCAGTCATTTATTTGATGGGCAGTATGTGACTGAAAGGGAAATGCCAGGGTTCTGTTTCCAGTTAATATGAGACCACCGGTCAAGTTTTAACTTTTCCAGGCCCCATATATCGCCAGGAAAGTTCATACTTAGGCTCTGGGTTGACCAAGGCTTTCAGTCGTGGGAGGTATGTAGAAATATGCCTTTTGGGGATTGGGCTCCGTTTTTCCCAGCATTTATTTCCTGCCTTCATAAATTCAACAAGAAGGTCGTTTTGTGGTCCCTAGCCAGTCAGACGTTTGACACTTCTAAAACAGAGAAGTTCCAAGTAGCAGTCCTGAGGAATCTGTTAGTTGCTGAGAAAAGAACAGTATCCTCGAGCTTTTGTGGTCAACTATCATGGCCTTTCTGTTGAAAAAGCATAGTTAATTTCACTGCGCCTGCTCTTTCAAAGTCCTTTTGAAATTAAGATATAGTAGCTACCTATATACCTACACAGGTATTACCTATAGAGGTACTCGAGCATAATAATATTTCGTGAACACTCAGGGATGTGCGGTGCTCTGCAGCCCCTACTGATACCAGACACGCAGTGAACGCCTCACCAAATCACTTGAATGTGGAATCGCCTCTGGGTAAATCTGTTGTGCCCTGAATATCATAAATGAAGGGGAGCCGGTAGCTGATGGTGGGTAATAAAAGGGAAATCTTACTTTCTTCAAGAAAATGGATCATCGTGGCATTAAAAAAAATTCAGCACCTGGTGTAGTTTCTTGCCCATAATCAATGCAATAAATGTTTCATTAAATGTCGAACCAAGTGTCCTTCTGAGAAAAATGATAAAGGAGCCAAAGAAGACGAAAAAAGAAATGAATGTACTAAAACATGAGAGAATGAGCTACATTCAGAAACCGAGAGAGGTATCTAAACACATTGGCGAGGTAGGCACATTGGTCCTGGAGCAAAATGAGCTGCGGCAGAATAATCCCAGGTGGACCCGAGATGCTACCCAAATAAAAGAAACCGGTAAGAACTGATCCCCAAACCGAATTCTTTACATACCTGTAATTACCTGATTTGTAAATATTTCTGACTGTACGTAAACTAGAAATTATTACTTAAAAAAAAAAAAAAGACACCCAAAAGTGTATATAACAGTCCCCCTGACTTATAAAAAAAAGATACAGAAGAAAAAGGTCCGGAATTGTTTCAAAAACTAAAACCGTACAAGAGAGCATCTTGTACTTTGGTGGCAGCACAAGCAGGGAACTGGCATCTGGGCTGCTACTGTGATGCTATAGACGCTAGCTTAAAAAAGTAATTTTAAAAGCCTCATGGTATCTCTTTGAAAGAAATAAAATGAGAGTTTAGCTATTTAAAAGTAAAGTAATTGAGGATAAACAAAATGTAGTATATACATACAACAGAATGTTATTTTAGCCTTAAAAAGGAATGAAATTCGGGGCGCCTGGGTGGCTCAGTCGGTTTAAGTGTCCAACTCTGGCTCAGGTCAGTGATCTCGGGGCTCATGAGTTCGAACCCCACATAGGCTCTGTGCTGACCGCTCAGAGCCTGGAGCCTGCTTCGGAGTCTGTGTCTCCCTCTCTCTCTGCCCTCCCTCCCTCCTCCCCCAGCAGATTGTTGGTGATCGACTTCAGTGCTCAGCCTCAGGCTGCAGCGTTTGGCAGAAATCAGTGATTTTTTCAGAACTTTGGAAGGTGCCCACAACTGGCACTAGTATTTTTTGTCACTTCAGAGCACCTATGGACAGTCCTTTGCTTTTCCATACAAGAGTAAGCTCAGGAATGCTTTGCTTCATTCTGGATCAGGCTGCCTGCAGATACAGACCCTTTCCTCTGCTGCCTTATATGACAAGAGTTTGTTAATCTGTACCATAGTCGACATCCATGCGAGCGTATACAATGTCCCCATGCAGGAAAAGACAGGCAATAAGAAGGAGATGATTATGGTGGAAGTTAAGAAGGAAATCATCGAAAAGTACGAATGAGGAATGCGAGTGGCCGAAATTGTAAGATTTTATAAGAAGTCTACGTCTGCATCTCGTCTGCAGAGGAGGAAAAGGCAGAGGAAACCCTCACTTCAAATGGGATTAGGGAGATGTGTAGAATGTGGGCAACAGTGCAAAATTTTGTGGAAAAGCACCGCCCGAAAAAGGCCGTAGCAGTGTGAGCAATGAATCTGTTTAACCACAATGCAATGTCACATTTCCGCAAAATCCTCAGAAGGAGGCAAAAGCTAGTGTCATTGGATAGGTTCCTTCTTAAAGTTGCATGAAAAGAAAAAGATTCCCTTGAGCCAGTAGATAGCAGTGATTCCCTTAGTGATAGTGAAAGTCATCCTACACAATAATCCCCCTCTTTCTTGTCTCCCTCACACCAGCCACGAAGGTTTTCAAAAGTAAGTGCAGGGTAGGGTGCCTGGGTGGCTCAGTCGGTTAAGTGTCCGACTTCAGCTCAGGGCATGATCTCGTGGTTCGTGGGTTCAAGTGTCTCATCGGACTCTGTGCTGATAGTTCAGAGCCTAGAACCTACTTCAGATTCTGTGTCTCCTTCTCTCTGTGCCCCTATCCCACTCCCACCCCTGTGCTCTCTCACTCTCTCTCTCTTCGTCTCTCTCTCTCAAAAATAAATAAACATTAAAAAAATTTTTTTAAGTGCAGGTTAATTTATTTTTATATTTTGTATTTTATTATTTTGTATTCTATTACAGTATTGTAATCATTTTTATGTGAGTATTTTTAGGTTGTAGAATGAATCATCTGAGTTTCCATTATTTCCTATGGGGAAATTTGCTTTGATGTACAAGTGCTTTGGATTACAAGCAGGTTTCTGGAACGGATTATGCTCACAAACCAAGGTTTTAACTGTATTTGTAATAAGGCACCTAGAGTGTCAAATTCATAGAGACAGAAAGTAGGCTAGTGGTTACCCGGGGCAGGGGAAGAAGGGGCTGGGGAATTATCGTTCAACGGCTACAGAATTTCAGTGTGGGATGATGATAAAGTTCTGGGGATGGATGGTGGTGATGATTGCGCGACAGTGTGAATGTACTTAATGCTACTGAACTGTACACTTGATGGTAAATTTTATGTGTATTTTACCACAGTAAAAATAAATGTGTGTGTTTTTTTTTTTTTAAAGGAAAGTAGTTGAAATATGAGTTCTTTGAGGACCAGTGTTGTGTCTTATTCAGCCTAGTACTTCGCATATAGTAGATGCTCTAGAATATTTGTTGAGTAAATAGCCAATTCTTGGCTGGTTGCATAAACACACTAGTTGTATAGAGATTAATGTATGTGTCACTTGGAGAATTAGAGTAAGTAGAAAATTCAGTATTTCAAATTGCCACTCTTAAAATATAATTTAACACTACCATTTCTTTTTCTTTTATTTCATTTGTGGAGTTTTTGTTTGGTTGGTTGGTTAGTTTGGGTTTTTAAATAAAATTGATAAAAGTTTGTTGGTCGCAGTCTTTTTAGGTGAAATACTGAGAGGTGAGAAGGACTGTTTCTTCCTGGAGAAACGCAGATCATTTAGACATTAATGAAAGTTCTGCATTCACCCACTAAATGACAGCTCTCAGATATTTTGGTACTTTTTGCATATTTTTGCAAAGAAAGAAAAATGACCCCATAATTGAAAGCCGCTGTAATCACTTTAAGACAGGACGCACAGAGGTCTTAACTATATTACAATAAAATATCTACAGATTAGAAGCCTTGTCATTCCACTGGAAGTAAAGGAAATCGTTTGGTAAAGTTAATAGCCTAACAAATATTGAAAATACTCAGATTTGTTAGTAAATGCCCTGTATGATTACTTTGTGTCAGACATTCCTGGGTGAATGGCAGGAAGTATACTTACATGAGAATTTCATAAGTGATTTCAAATCAATCTATAATCCAGGTCCCTTTGCTCTTCTTAACTATCATGTTCCCCGAATCCATCTATCCACCTTTATCTCTAGCAGCTACAATTTGCTGTTTACATAAAGAGACAATTTAGATTTGGCTGCTTCACCTTGTGACTTATTTTTACTTCAGTCATTTTGTAGGAATATCTTAAAATAAGCAGAGATTTTGCACAAAGCATATTGAGAGGTTTAACTAGCTTCAATTATTGCAAGTCCCCCAAGAAATAAAAATTGGCCAGTCCTGGCCAACGACTGAGCATGGCAGGAGCTTCACTGAGCAATGAAACTCAGTTGACTGAGCAGTGCAGCTTTATTGCTGGAATACTTGAGACTCATCTAATGGGTAGCTTTGGCTTAAGGATCACCCATCAGCCTACCTGGAACCCTCAGAGACTGTGCCGCAGTCTGAGATACTGCCTACTCATCCTTTCTTTTCCCTCTTCTTCACAGATGTCAAATCTGCATCAGTTTCAGACTTTCCCACCTTCTCCTGCTCTCTTCCCTTTTATCTTTCGTAGACATTTCCCGTGATAAATCTTTTGCATGCCATTATGGGCTGTGTTGTGTTCCCCCCAAAATTCATATGTTGAAGCTCCCAATAACTCAGAATGAGACTGTATTTGGATGTAGGTCCTTTATAAAGGCAATTAAGCTGTTAGGGTGAACCCTAATCCAACCTGACTAGTATCCTTACAAGAAGAGAAACTTGGACACACAGAGAGACACTGGGGGCATGTGTGCAGAGGAAGGGCATGTGAGGACACAGCAAGAAGGTGGCCATCTGCTATCCAAGGGAGATGCCTCAGAAGAAACCAGTCCTGTTGATATTTTGATCTTGGACTTCTACACTCCAGAACTGTGAGAAAGAAATTTCTGTTGTTTATGGTACCCAGACCGTGGTACTGTGTTTTGTTATGGCAGCCCTAGCTAATACACATGCCAAATACCACCTTGGCTACTGCTCAGAGGGTCCAGACTAACATAAGTGATACCAGAAGAGGTCCAAAAACAAAAACAAAAGAAAGCTAGAAAATAAAATGAAGTTTCAGGACTGGCTCACTCGCTATCTGGTGGGCAAAGACAATATCCTGAGTAGTATAGGGACATGGGTAGTTCCCAGCACAAGGTAGTGACCAGGTGCTAAAGATTTCATCAGCGTGGCCTGGGAAAACATCCCAGCGGAGGAGAAAGAGAAGAATACAATTTTAGTCATTTGAAATGTATAGGGGTCGGGGAGGGCAATGCCTACAAGGATAAAGGAGTTGGCTGGTTACTGCTGAGTGTATAGACACTCAGGAGGGATAATGAAAAAGCAAAGGTCCCCCTTGATTAATAGCCAAGTATAAGACAAAAGGACCTCTTTAGTAACTTACAAAGAGGCTTTTATCTTCTATAGTGGAAGACCTGACACGGTTGTGTCACAAACTCAGGACATGATAGTTAGAGGCCCAGAGCCCCGAAGACATTGAAACGTGAGGCCAAAGCCGGTCAGGGCCCTGGCTGAAAAGGCCTGAAACTCTGAAACAAGGGATGAGACATCTGGATGCACAACTTTAAGGATCTTAGCTCTGCAGAGTTAGCTCTGCAGACCCTCGTGAACTTTCAAAGCTTGCAGAGATGGTCTACCTCTTCATAGTAAGAACTACTACTTCCTCCATCCTCAAAGACATGGCAGAGCCACTCCTCTACTGGTTGCTATGTTAGTAACTAGAGTCAAATCCTAGCAAAACCCAGCTGAAAACATGCCTGACCTAATAAAGGAGGAAAGAGATCATATACAAAGGAGCTATAAGAATTAGCATATACAGACAAGTCAGGGGAACTTTGAGGTTGCTTGATCATAGGGGCTGGAATATTAGACTAGATAATCAAGAATTCATTGACTTAGGAGCACTTTCTTGAGTCAGGATTTAGCACTCAGCAAAGACTCTTGGGGATGTAAAAAACTCATTGGGGGGGTGGTGGTGTCTCTTAGAGACCTAGAAAAAGCGATGGCCAATGCTGAACAAAGTAGAAATGTCTCAGTTGCCCGGGCATATGGTAGAAGAATGAATTAAAAGACTGGGGGAAGTGGGCATGCTGGAATGGATATGTGTGAAGCCAGAAGACCCATCAGAGGATTCAGTTTCACAGGAGGGCCCAGAAGATCCACCATTCCCCAAGGCCATCAGAAATCCTCTGGTAAGGGACAACACCACCAAGAAGTTCTCTGCAGTCCTGAGCTAACAATGGCAGGCACAGAATTAGCACTCATTAATGGCTATGGGAAAAATATTCCCCTTCCCCAAGTAGTAGAGGCCAGATGGTGGCACTTGGTCACTAGAAGCCAAGTGGCCACAATTAAAAAGACCAGCAACATCTGATGAGTGGCAGCCAAGGGGGCTTGACTCACGGGGAGTTGTGGAGATGATTGTAGAACTTGGTATCTCTAGGGGCAAAATAGGTGGGAAGCCTATTAACATCTAGAACCCAAAAAAACGCCAAAATAGAGGAGCAGGAGACTGAGGGTGGTTTCATCCAAAAAGTCATTGTCCCTTGTTCAGTATCCTGATCTGAGTCACTTTTCAGATCCGAAACTCATTGACAAGAGGCGGCATATCCTGCTGCACTACAGGGAGTATAAGTGTTATGACTCCCCACTCCTTTGCCAAAGATACCTATGGCCATTTACTTCAGTGATTACACAGTGGGAAAGAGGAATAACCAGGCAATTGAGAACTATTGGACTCAGGGTCTGAGTTGACATCAGTATCCTGAGACCCAGAGCATTGTCATAGCTTCTTGTTAGAGTGGAGGCAAATGGGGACCGGGTAATAAATGGAGCTAAAATCTAAGCTAAAATCTAGCTTAAAGTCGGTCCATCATGTCTGTGGACCCACCCAGTGGTCATTTCTCCAGTTCTTGAGTATGTAATTGGAATTGATCTACTGAGCAGCTGCATTTATACCAACATTAAATCCTTGATCTGTGTGAAGTAAGAGCTATCATAGTGTTGAGAAGGCCAGGTGGAAACACCTGAAAATTACCTTCCACCCTGGCTAACATAGTAAATTAAAAAACAAACAAGTGGAAATATCACATACCAGGGGCATGGTGGAAATTAGTGCCACCATTAAAGACCTAAAGAATGTGGGGAGGATGGTCTCTATCATATCTCCATTTAATTAGCCAGTCTGGTCCCTGCAGAAACTAGATGGGTCCTGGAGAATGACTGTGGACCACCATAGGTTTCAGCAAGTCACGGTCCCAATAGCACCTGCTGTGCTTTATGTAGTCTTATTGCTAATGCAGATTAATAAGGCATCGGGACATGATGTGTGGCCAGTGATTTGTTGAATGGATTATTTTCCATCTTGATTAGGAAAGAGAATGTGGGACAGATAACCATTTACAGTTTTCCTCAAAGATAGATTAACTCTGCCCTCTGTTGTAATAAACTCCAAAGAAATCTGAACCTCCTGAACATCTCATGGAGTATCACATTGACCCATTACGTCAATGATATTATGCTGCTCAGACTATACAAGTAAGGAGTGGCTAGTATGCTGAAGGCATTGGTAAGACTAATGCTCCAGAGAGAAGAAAAATGCTATAAAGATTCAAGAACTTGCCACTTCAGTGGTTTTCAGAGGGTACCATTATAGCCTTCCAAAGTAAAAGTCAATTGTTGCATCTTGCATCCCTTACCACAAAGAAGAATGCACAGGGCTTGGTATGCCTCTTTATGTTCTGGAGCAACACATACCACACTTAGGAGTACTGCTTCAGCCCATTTACCAGGTGACATTGAAGATTTCCAGCTTTGGGACCCAGAGCAGGTAAAGGGCTCTTCAGAAGTCCAGGCTACAGTACAAAAATATTTGCCACTTTGGCCACATATTTCAGTAAAATCTTGTATTGGAGGTGTCAGAGTGGGAAAAGAACCAATTTAGAGCTTGTGATTGATGGTGAATTTTATGTCAACTTGACTGGGCTGTGGGGTACTGAGGTATTGGTAAAACATTCTCGGTGTGTCGGTGGGTGTGTCTCCAGATGAGATTAACATTGGTTGGTAGAATGAGTAAAGCAGATTGCCATCCCTACTGTAAGTGGGCCTCATTCAATCAACTGAAGACCTGAATAGAGCAAAAAGATTGAGTAGAAGGGAACTCCTGCTTGATTCCATAGCTAGGATGTTGGTCTTTTCCTGCCTTTAGTCTTGAACTGAAACATCAGCTCTTCTTGGATCTTGAACCTGCCAACTTTTAGACTGGAAATTATGCCATTGGCTTTCCTTGTTCTCAGACCTTCGGCTTCAGACTGAAACTACACATCAGCTCTCCTGGGTCTCCAGCTTGATGACTGCACATCTTGGGACTTCTTGGCCTCTGTACTCATGTGAGTCAATTCTTTATAATAAATCTATAGCTATAGCTATATAATCTATATCTATACTTACACCTACATCTATATAACTATAATGTTTTTGTTTCTCTGGAGATCTCAGGCTAATACAGATCTTGACACCAGCAGTGGAATGCAGCTGTAACAATTAACTAAAAATGTGGAAGCAGCTTTGGAACTGGATAATGAGTGGAATTGGAAGAGTTTTAAAGTGCATGCTAGAAATACAGACATTAAGGACAATTCTGGTGAGATGTCAGATGGAAATGAGGAAGATGTTACTGGAGACTGGAGGAAAAGTGACCCTTGTTACAAAGTGCCAAAGAACTTGACTGAACTGTGTTCTACTGTTTTGTGCAAGATAGAATTTGTAAGTGATGAAATTGGATATTTAGCTGAGGAGATTTCTAAGCAAAGTATCGAAGGAGGGGATTGGTTCCTCCTGATTGCATATAGTAAAATGTGAAAAGAAAGAGATGAAGAAGGAATTGTTAAGCAAAAAGGAACCAGAACTTGATGATTTAGAAATTTCTCAGCCTATCCATATTGAAAAACATGAGAAAGCATGTTCTAAAGAGAATATCAATGGTACTTGATAAAGAGTTTATGGGATTATATGAGCAGAAACACAGCCAATTTGAACTGAAGGGGATGGAGATGGGACCAAACAAAGGAAGGCTGTTGGGCTTATTGAATTTGACAGGACAGAATGATAGAGCTATTTAGCTGCAAATATGCACTGTTCTGCAAGAAGAGGGGAAACCGATCCCGAAAGTGATTAAGAGATCATCAGGGCCACTACACTACCTCAGTTTCAACAGCCTTCGGAGTGGGTCTACCCAACAGGACCTTGGGGATGATGCTGCCACCTACTGGATCTGGAGGGCAGAGCATTGAACCAAGGAGAATTATTCTAAAGCCTTAAAATCTAATGGACTTTGCTTTGCTAAATTTTGAACTTCCTTAGGACCATCACCCCTTTCTTCTCCCTTTTGGAATGAGAATGTCTATCCTATGACTATACCACTATTGTATTTTGAAAGTATATAACTTGTCTGATTTCACAGATTCACAGCTGGAGAGGAATTTTGCCTCAGGATGAATCATACCTCCAGTCTCACTCTGTCTGATTTAGATGATATTCAGATGAGACTTTAGGGTAGATGCTGGAATGAATTAGGGGATTTGGGGATGAAATGAATGTATTTTGCATGAAGTAATGACATGAATTTTAGGGGGCCATGGGTGGAATGTTATAGACTGAATGTGTCCGCCTCTAAATTCATACATTGAAGCCCTAATCCCCAATGTAATGACAAAGAGGCACAAGAGAGCTCTCTTTCTCTGCCTTGTAAGAACACAGTGAGAAGGTAGCTGTCTTCAAGTCAGGAAGAGAGCTTTCACCAGATCCTGATCATGTTGAGATCTTAATTGCAGACTTCTGGCCTCCAGAACTGTGAGAAAGTAAATTTCTGTTGTTTAAGCCTCCTAGTCTATAGAATTTTGTCATGGCAGCCCAAGATGACTAAGACAGAGCTTATAGTAGGCCCCAGTGAAAACATTACTGTTCAGTCCTTAGGACTCTGGAGCAAGGCCATGCCATCTGCAACTGAGAATTATACACGTTTTAAGAACCGGCTACTAGTGAGAACCAGATAGATACTGAATCTTGGTGGAGACAGAACCCTCAACCACAGGACGTCAGGTAACCATGTGTCCAGAACCACTTGTTATGGACGGAGTTCTTTTGGTTCAGATGGATCCAGCAGCATCTCTTGTAAGATGGAAATGGTACATACAGGATGGAGCTCAAACACAACTGGGGCACTTGCAAGCTGCATGACCAGGTAGCCCACATCCCCATATAACCCACCACAGCTGCACCAATACCATGACCAGCTAAAGGAAGAAGGGTAAAGCCTAAATTTGGTTTATGGATGAGTCAGCTTAGTATGTGGGTACAAACCAAAATTAGATAGTGGCTGCATTATAGTTACATTTTTCAGAGTCTTTGAAAAACAGCAAAGAGGGAAAATCTTCCCAGTTGGTAGAGTTACAAGGAACGTCCCTGATCATCTGCTTTTTGTACAAGGAGGAGCAGAGTGAAGTAAGAATATATATAGATTCTTGGGCAGGTGTCAATGCCTGGCAGAAGACCTAGAGGGGACCTGGAAGGAAAAGGACTAGAAGATCGAAGACGAGGAGATCTTGGGTAGAGTCATGTGGATAAATATACAGGAGTGGGCATGAAGTGTGAAGAGTTTTGTATCATATTCCCTTGCATCCACCAGGGAAGGGGCACCAAGTAATCAAGTGGACAAAATGACTCATCCAGTTGTCATTACCAGCCTTAATCAATGGCCACCTTAGAACTCGCATGATTGTGTTATGGGCACTGTTATGGATTATATTTTATCCCCGTCTCAAATTCTTATGTTGAAGTTCTAACCCCCAGTACCTTAAATTGTGACCTTATTTGGAAATAGGGTTGTTGCAGATGTAATTAGTTAAGATGATATCATACCGGAGTAGGGTGGTCCCCTAATTCAATACGACTGGTGTTCTTATAAGCAGATAGCCATGTGAATACAGAGATACACAGAGAGAATGCCATGTGAAGATAAAATAGATCAGGATGACATAGCAGAGGCCAAAGAATGCCAAAGTTTGCCAGCAAACCACCAGAAGCTAGGGGAGAAGCATAGGACAGATTTTCTTTCACAGCCCTCAAAAGGAACCAAGTCTATGGACACCTTGAGCTCAGACTTATAGCTTTCAGAACTGTAAGACAGTTATGTATCTGTTGTTTAAATCACCAAATGCGTGGTTCTTTGTTAAGGCAGCCCTAAGAAACTAATATGGGCACATAAATGGAGTGGCCTTTGTGGCAGGGATGGAGACTACATACAGGCCCGAAAAGCTTGGACTCCAAATTTCCAAGGCTGATATAGCTACTGATGCCTTAATATTTAACCTGTAAGCACAGAGACTTATGCTGAGTCCTCGGTATGGCACCATTACTCAAGGAGACCAACTGGATACTTGGTGAGAAAGTTGACTACAGTGGGTCCCTTCCATCTTGGAGGAATCAGTGGTTCATTCTCACAGAGATCAATAGCTGTTCTGGGTATGAGTTTTCCTTTCCACGACAGATCCTTAGCCAACGTTACTGTGTTGGGGCTTATGGAATGCCTGATCAACAGACGTAGAATCCTGTGTAACATAGCATCTGACCAGGGCACCTGCTTCATGGTAAAAGAGGTGTGGGAGCGGACCCATGACCATGGGATCCACTGGTCATACCATAACATCCAGAAAAAGCTGACCTCATAGAGAGCCAGAATGACATTCTAAAGGCACAGGTGAAAAGCCACTCAAGATAACATACTGAAAAAAATTGGGAGTTATAATTCAGGATGTGTTATACAAATAAATCAGAGGTCTTTATGACTCCGATATGAAAAATACGTGGATCCACTAACTAAGAAATGGATGTAGGAATAGCCCCATTTACTTTTACTACCAATAACCCACTAGAGGATGTTGTGCTTCCCATACGCATAAATCTGGGATCTATAGGGCGGAGCTGGTGGTACTGGTCATCAAAGGGATTGCACTGCTACTAAGGGACACACCAAGGGTCCCTTTGAACCATAAGCTGTGACTGCTGCACTTTGGACTTCTTATTCCTGGGATCAGTAGGCAAAAAGAGGAGTCACAATCATGGCAAGGATAATTGACCCTGATCAATAGGAAAAGGTAACACTGGTTTTTTTTGTTTTGCTTTGTTTTTTTTTTTTGTTTTTTGTTTTTAACAAAATTCATGTCCCCTTGGACATCTCCTAATACTCCCTTGCTCACTGTAACCGTGAACATATGCAGCACCCATGACCTGAGAAAAGTATAGATAGTAAAAATCTCAGACCAGGAATAAAGCTTTGGATTATACCACCACAAAAGCCGCTAAGACCTGCTAAGATGGTAACTGCAAGTGAGGGGAATTTAGAACGAATAGTAGAAAAGGGAGAGGATGAATATCACTTGTGGCCCCTCGATCAATTGCTATAGTCCATCCCACTAATCTTCCTTTTCTAAGTTCCCTTTCAGGAAGAGAGGCCCATAGGAACCATGGAAGAGCTTCTCCCCAAACCTGCATGAAGAAATAAATCTGTGGGGCAAAGAAGTCTGAAAATGGATCAGTGGATTCCCTTCTGCAGAGCATAGTTAATCAATGGCCCCAAGTACTGACCTGGATCCACCAATATGTTCACAACTGAGGCCATGCTTCTCACAACCTATTCCTAGCTAATGAATGAGCATCTGGGGTAATAAATTAGGCTCACTTCTTTGAGACTTGGGATTCCACTGATGGGCCACTTTGGCTACAGAACTACCCATAGGATTCAGAGCTCACAGGGAGACTTAGAGAAAGAAACAGCAAATTTATGCAAAGAAAGTAAAAAGAAAAAGGAAATAAAAGAAAGGAAATAAAGATAAATTCAGAAATCAATGAAATAGAAAGCAGATATACAAAAACCAACACTTATTAATCAACAGTCAACAAAGCCAAAACTTACAGTCTTCAAAAGAGCTAAAAAATTAATCAAATCCTAGCAAGATTAATCAAGGAAGCATGCAAGAAAACACATTGCCAATATCAGCAATAAAAAAAGGGGACATTAGTACAGGTCCTATAGACATTGAAAATATAAGAAGATATCATAAATAACTTATTACCAATAAATTTGACAATATAGATGAAATAGAAATTTTAATTGAGAAACTTACTAAGACTAAAACAATAAATAGAAAATTCTGTATTTTATGTTTTAAAGAAACTGAATTCATCATTTAAAATCTTTTTACAAAGAAAACTCCAGATGGCTTCACTGGTGAATTCTTTCCAACACGTATATTTCTTTTAGAGTCATAAAATGTATATTGACACTTTCTAATACTTATATATTTCACACTCTATTTGTGGATTAACTTCCCTCTGTTCCATGCATCATTTATTTAGCACTTACTATGCATTATTTTAAGAGTTGTACGTAAAAAGAGGAATAAAATTTTTGGCAGAGGGAACTTCCAGGATGATGGAAAAAGAAGACATAATGTAAATGCAGTGAAATAAGTGCTAATAAAGATTCACACAAAGTACTATGAGAGATGGGTATGAATCCAGGGAAGGGAAGGCTTTCCAAGCATGAGAGATAAAGCAATGTGCCATGTGCTATGGGCATAAAAATAACTGGAAAGTAGAGGACATTCCTTCTCAGTCTTTCTTACAAGATCTTCTCCCCTTATTCCTTTACATTTTTTAAATGAATTTTTTGTTTATTTATTTTGAGATAGTGTGAGCAGGGGAGGAGAGGGAGAAAAAGAAAGAGAGAATCCCAAGCAGGCTCTGTGCTGCCAAATGCAGAGCCCAGTGCAGAGCTCAAACCCACAAACTGAGATAATGACTTGAGCTGAAACCAAGAGTTGGATGCTTAACTGAGTAAGCCACCAGGAGACCATTAAGTTTTTTGATACCTCAGGATTCTGTCCTTGGCTTCTGTTTTTCACTCTCTCCAAACAACTTATTCACTCCCACATTTGTCCCTTTCATATATAAGTTAATCACTTCAAAATATATATCTCCAGTCTCTACCTTTCTTGAGCCCTTGGCCTAAATAGAAAAGTGTCTAGAGAACTCACCTACTCAAGGACTTTGCCTCCACACTTATTTACCCCGACTCTTCCTGCATCACCAGTCTTCTCTCCCTTCTTAAAAACAAACAAACAAAAACAAAACAAAAAAACTGTCTCCTTTGACAGCATGTCTTTCCAGCTACTACAATACCTCTCTCTTCTCTTTGTATGGTGAAACATCTCACTTTCTATCTAGTGTATCTTAACCTTTATGATACATAAAATCTTTTATGAATGTTTTATCCCTATTTTTCTTCTGAGACTTCTCTCTTCAGGGTCACCAATAACCTTCATGTTGCCAAATCCAATTCTCAACTTACTTGACCCAACAGCAGCTTGGCTGGTTGATCATTTCCTTTTTCTTGGAAAGCTGTTTTTACCTGGCTCCCACCCTCTACTGATTTTCTTCTCACCTCACTAGTCACCCCTTCTTAGTTTCTTTGTTAGGTCATCTTTTTTCAGCCTTTAAGTATTGAGTATCCTAGTGTTCCATTCCATCCTTGGACTTCTACTCCATTTTTGCTTATATTCACCTTAGAAAATCTTAACCAATTCTGTCATCTTAAATGTCATTTATATGCTAATGATTCCAAAAATTATAATCTATAGGTTCAACCTCTCCCCTCAACTCCAGACTCATTTCTCTACTGGCTACTCTACATGAATGTCTAATAGTATTCCAAACTAAACATGTCTAAAACTAAATTCTTCAATTCCTGTCTATCAAACCTAATTCCCTTCAATCTTCTCCCATCTCAGTAAATGACTCCATGATTCAGCCTGTTGCTCAAGCCAGAAATGTTGGGATCATTGTTGACTCTTCTCTACCCTCATTCAATCCATTAACACATTACATCAGCTCTGCCTTCAAAACATATCCCAATTGTGACCAGTTCTCACCACCTTGATCACTTCTCCTCTAGTCCAAACCACCATCATCTTTCACCTAGATCCCTTCCTCCTAACTGGCTATCCATACTTCCCTCACTGTAGTCTACTGGGAGTGATCTTGTTACAGTGTAAGATGGAAGGTGCCACTCCCTTGTTCAGATCCCTCCGATTTGCATTGCACTGAAATAAAATCCGAGTTTTTTTCATTGGGCACTCAACATCTGACCTCTTGCTGTATTCTGACCTTATCTCCTTCCACTCTCCCTTTCCTTTTGCCCATGCTTTAACTATATTAGTTTTGTTATTCTTCAGACATATGACAAACATATCCCATCTCTGGCCATTTGCACGTGCTGTTCTCTCTTCCTGAAATAGTCTTTCTTCAGATATTCACATGGCTCATTTACCATGTTCAAATGTCACTTCCTTACAGGGACTACTCTATCTGTAAGTCTCTCCTTCATTTGCTGTACTTTTACTCTGATTTATTTTCTTTCACAGCTTGTAACACTACAAGGATCCTATCATGTATACATTTGTTTATTGGGCATATTCCCATTCTAGAATGCAAGCTCTGTAAGGACAAAGAATTTACCTGTTTTGTTTAGTCATCAAGTACTATTTATTCTATCTCTTAAAGATATCTTCAGTCCACCTTTTTTCTGTTCCCACTACTTTTGCCTTTATTTAGTTGCCCTCGTCAGTTGCTAGGACTATTGTAATTTTCTCCTACTTGACTTTTTGCTTTAACCTTATATCCAGGCTTTTCTCTCAAAGTACTACCAATTTGATAGCACTGTTTATGACTCTCCTCCACAAAACTCTTTGTAGGGGACACCCTCTTTGCATATTGGTTAAAGTTCAAGCTCCTTTACGCAGCATCCAAGTTGGCTTCCTGCCACCTTCTTGTCATAACTCTTCAATAGTACCAAACTTCTTGTTATCTCCTCATGTCCTTGCCTCTGTTTTTAAGACGTGCTGGTTCTTTTACTTAAGTGCCCTTTCCTAACTCTCAGAGACAGGTAAATATCTTCCTGTGGCCATACTTCTATTGCATTTATTATAAAGTGGTGAATTTTTTGCATATATGCATGTCTCTTTTTTTTTCTTTTAGAAAGAGTACATGAGTGGGGGAGAGGGGTAGAAGGAGGGAGGGGGAGAGAGAGAATTTTAAGCAGTCTCCACGCTCAGCATGGAGCCTGACATGGGGCTTGATCCTCGGACACTCAACCAACAGAGCCACCCAGGCACCCCTATTCCTGTCTCTTACTAAACCGTGAGCTTTTTTTTTTTTTTCTAATTTTTTAAACTTACTTAGCATTAAAAAAATTTTTTTAATATTTTTACATTTTTGAGAGAGAGAGCACGAGCAGGGGAGGGGTAGAAAGAGAGGGAGACAGAATCTGAAGCAGCCTCCAGGCGCCAGCTGTCAGCACAGAGCCCGACGCAGGGCTCAAACCCACGAACTGCGAAATGATGACCTGAGCCAAAGTCTGACGCATAACCTAATGAGCCACCCAGGCACCCTTATTTATTTTTTTAATGTTTATTTTTGAGAGAGAATGAGAAACAAAGTGCCAGCAAGGGAGGAGCAGAGAAAGGAGACAGAATCTGAAGCAGACTTCAGGCTCTGAGCTATCAGCACAGCCTGATGCAGGGCTCAAACACAGACCATGAGATCATGATATGAGCCAAAGTCAGACACTTAAACAACTGAGCCACCCAGGCACCCTACACTGTGAACTACAGTGTGAACTACACTTCTTAAGAGAAGAGAGGGGTTTCCTTATTTGGGGCATAGCTCCTGTCACACAGTAAGAGGTATATGGAGGTGGGACTAGGGCATGGAGAATATTCAAGGTAGAAAGAACTGTGTGTATGACTACTCTAAGACCTAAGAGAACTTGGCATCTTCAGAGAAGAGAGAAGCCAGTATGACTGACCCAGTGAATGAGGAGGGGTTGTGGCAGAAGAGCAAGTGAAAAAGATTGTGGAAACCAGATCATTTAAGCCTCTGTTGAACATGTAAAGGATCTGGAACATTATTCTAAGAAAAATAGGAAGCCTCTAACAGGTTTTAAGTAGGAGAATAACAAGATAAAATTTGTATTAAAAAAAAGTCATAATGCTTGCTGTGTCAAGAGTGAATTGAAAAGACGTAAGAGGGGGCATTGAGTGGCTCAGTAAGTTAAGCATCCGACTTTGGCTCAGGTCATGGTCTCGTGATTCATGAGTTCAAGCCCCACGTCGGGCTCTGTGCTGACAGCTCAGAGACTGGAGCCTGCTTTGAAAAGACGTAAGAATGAATGCAGAGAGACCAGATGGACATTATTGGAATAGTCCAGGCAAAAGGCGATGATGGTTTGGGCTGGGTTGATAATGTGGAGATGGTGAGAAATAAATGGATTCAAGATATATCTTAAAGGTAAAATGGATAGGACTTAGTGATAGAATAAACAAAGGGATGAAGAAGGTAGATTGCACAACTGAATGGCCAGTAGCATCTTTTGCTGAAATGCAGATTTGCCAGAGGAGAGTCAAAGGAGCAAATAGGCAAGTTTTGAGAGGGTAAGTATGAGATGCATGAATATGAGACATGTAAAGGGATGTGCCAAAAAGGCAACTGAATATGGAGGTTTGGATTTCAGAAGAGAGTTCTGGGCTAGAAAAAATAACTGGGAGTCACGAACACACACAGATTGTGTGTAAAGCTGTAAGAATTGATAAGAGAGTCTAGGGAGAGATTGTAGCATGAAAAGGGTAGAGGATTATGGATGATGTGGAGTTGACAAGAAATTCATTGTATTGGAGATAATGAGAACATGAAACTGAGAAGCCGTATGGACCTTAGAATTGCCCGAGAGAATGGCAGAAGTTGAGGGGGGAGGAAGGCCGTGAGCCAGGTGCTTCTTAGAGAATTAGGAAAATGGCCAAGAGTTTGGAAGATAATTGCATTGGGAGGGGAGAAAAGATGAGTGGATGAATGATATGAACCTCAAAAAGAAATTTTATAAGAAGGAGAAGGAGCGATGAGAAACAACCTCTATGTCCTCTTAACTATATACTCTTTCAGATCATGGGGCTCTTCAAGAATGTCTTCAGACTTCGCAGGTTAATGGGCTCAAAGAAATTCTTCCCCTGCTGTTCCAGACTAAGCCGGTCTCCTGGGGCTTAATCAAAGCAGGGAAGCTGGCAGAGTGAGGCCAAAGCTGTAGGATCTGGCATGGAATAAGAGTGGGAACTAAGTAGGTGAATGAGAGATTGGACTAATGCAGAGGCAGAAGGGACAAGAAGAGGGAGAGCTTGAGGAAGCATCTTTAACATAGCTAGAAATTGAGTTTAGTCACGTGGCCAAGAATCCGAACAAGCATGCCTATGTAACGAAATCCTAGTAAAATCTCTGGACACCGAGGCTCAGAGAAGTTCCTGGTTAGTGAATACAGGTGTTCTGACAAGGTGACATGTCTGGACTCCACAGGGAGAAGGCATGGAAGCTCTGTTTAAGACCCTTCCAGACCTCACCCTGTATATCTTTTCATTTGGCTGACTCAGATTTGTATTTTTAAAATATAAAGCTGTAATTGTATAGCACCTTCCTGAGTTCTGTGAGCCATTCTTGTGAATTTTTTAACATGAGGGGGTCATGGGAACCCCTGAATTTTCACCAATTGGACCAAAGTGTGGGTGGCCTGGAGGCCCCCAAAGTTTGGCTGATGTCTGAAGTAAGAACAGTCTTGCTGAGGACTGTGCCCTTAAACCTGCAGAGTCTGACACTAACTGAGTGGTTAGCATCAGAATTGTTTTGCAGTTAGGTATGGTGTCAGAATTACAAGTAACAGAGAATCCTACTCAAACAGACTTTAAAAAGTAACGGGAATTTATTGGGACATGTTACTGGAAAGTCCACAAGTACATTACTTCAGGCATGGCATGATCTAGCAACTCAATATGACCAGCACAACTCAAAGCCAGCAAATCAAATAATGTGACCAGGTTTTTCTCTTTTAGTCTTTCTAGAGACTGGCTTCATTCTCAGGCATACTCTCCCTTTGCCTGGATAGCTGCCAGTACTTCCTGAGCTTTGTGCTTGTGGATTTATATCCAATTAAAGAGGATGGGGGAGAGAAGGAGATATTCTTATCATTCAAATAGATGTCCAAGAATTGAGTATAATTGGCTTGAATTGGGGGCATTTCCATCCTTGAATGAATTATCACAACCAGGAATATTGCCATAAATCAATTAGACCCTACCTCTAATGCCAGAGGCGGGATTTATCATACCCAAACCATTTGGCCATGAATGGCATTCCTTAAGCAAAATGTGGCACAATCATTGGGGAAATGCAGATATGAATACTATGGAAGCAGTCAGTAGTGAAATTGTTCAATTGATATTTATTGAACTGGCTCTTCATTTTGAAAATTAGCTGCATTCTAGAAAGCAATCCCAGATTTCATTAGTTCTTAAACACTACACTTAGGAGTTGTTCTATCTGTACTCCAGGTGGCTTAAGTATCCTGTGAGGTTCTCTTGGAAACCTAATGATTTGCTGGTGCAATTCTGAAAGAGAGAAATACAGCTTGTCAGATTATGGTACAACTCATCTTCTCCAGAGATCATTTATGTGACAGCTTAATTATTCAGAGAATAAAACCCTAAAAAATGCTTGTACTTAAAGACCTGACAGAGAGGAAGATGATTCTGTAAAAGAATGTCTCTTTGCCCTCAGCTCTGCAAAACCACTTGGAACTACCAAAATATCTGTCACAAAGTTTATATACCAGAGTTAATAGACTGTTTTAGGGAAACTTTCCTAGATCCTCACTTAGAGCAAATTTGCCATGATTCTAGATGCAGTTCTAACAGGTCTAGTTATCTGATACAGTGAACGTCAATTGCTTTTGCTTGGTCACTGTCTATTCTTTCTTCTTTAGGCAAGAGCACCCTGATTTGCTTTGGGGGAAACTAGGTCTCTAACACTCAGTTTTGTGGCTTTGGTAGGACTAATACTACCCACAAAGTATAAGAATGGGCACATGGCCAAGATCTGGCCAGTCCTCGGCCACAGTGACTAATTCTGAAATGCGGCCTAAAGTGGGCCACTGAAAGCCCTACGCAGAACTTCGCCGACAGCCCTTATGGGGTTGCTAGGTTGTTAAGATGTAAGGCCAGAGTGGCCTCGTTCTCTGCTTCCTACCCATCGCCACAGGCACAGCAGGAGTAAAAATTTGTTTCTGGTCCTTTCATTAGAATTAAGTCCTAAAACTGGAGTTACTTAGCTCAGAGACCTGTATATTCTAGAGAATTTTGGTACAGAGTGCCAGGTTGTTCATGGTATGGACACACATTTGCCTTCCCAGCTCTCCTGCCTTTGGAGAATCCTTTCTCATTCTGTAGTAATCCTCCCCCAAACATGTGGCTCAGATGGAGCCGATCCATCTCCTGGGCTCCAGAGCTGAAATGGCAACGTGGTCTGGCCAGCGAGAGAACCCCATCCATCCCCTTGACCCAGACAGCAAGGAGTAAAGACAGTGTAAACTTGGGTCTACAGCAGCTATCTCTTTACCATGCACAGAGAGTCTGAGAATATAGCTATGCAGAGGCAAGCAATGAAAGACAGGGGCACAGGTAGAGACAGAATGAATCATTTGAACTACTGGATCCAGCTTTGCATAAAGCCACTTCCATTCCTTGGACTTTTTGATGCATGAGCCAAAAAAATCCCCCCCTCCCTTTTTTTGCTTAAATTAGTTTAAGCTTAGTTTCTGTCACAACAAACAAAATCCTGCTATAGCTTTCCTGGAAAGATGTCCAAATGTGTTTCTTACCAGCTATAAATGCAAGTGTCCAGCCCCCCATGTCCCTTACACACTGAGAATTATCAGGCCAAAAAAATTTACAAATCTTAGATTTCTAGCAAGGTTGGACATTAGTATCAACCCTTATCTTTTACTTCATTAAATTATCTATTTTTGCATGAACTATATCTTATAGGATAATGTTACTAAAAAAAAAAAAAAAGATATAAGGTCAGACTCAGACTCATATGGGATATCATGGGGGAGAATCCAGCTAGAAAATGAAACCAACGTAAAGGAAACCAGAGCAAAGAGATGGAGAGACAGAGACAGAGGAAGAACCCAATTTCTGATGTTATTTGGGACCCTGGAACCAGTCATGACTAAAACTTGGACTTTTCAGTTACAGGAGGCAATAAATTACCTTTTCCTTAAGCCTAATTGAGTTGGGGTCTGCACTAAAAGAGTCTTAACTATTCGTCTGGTGTCCGGTCAAGCAAATCAGAAAGCAACAAAGAAGAGGGTTTTTGCTTAGAGGCATGTGAGTTAGCAGCATTTTCGTTGTTGTTGTTAGCAATTTTATTTTTACCTTATAAATTCTGAAAACTTAATGAACTAAAGTCCAGTTTTTGGTATTTGGAGTTGATTCAAAGGAAGACAAAGGAAAACTACAAAATCTCCCTCCCTCTCTCTCTAAGAAGGAAGGAAGGAAGGAAGGAAGGAAGGAAGGAAGGAAGGAAGGAAGGAAGGAAGGAAGGAAGAAAGAGAAAAGAAAGAGCGGGGGACTAGGGAGGGAGAAAGGAAGAAAGAAAACAATTTGGAACTCTAATTATGATATCATAGCTCACAGCACAATATCTTACAGTACAGGACAATATTTATAGTCCTGATGACATTCTTTATTTTTATAACTACCCTCAATGGTCTTTCACACTTCTTTGATTCTGTTCTCAGCGACTAGTTATGATACTAGGGCAAAACTATATTAATAATGTTTCTGCTATAATTTTTTGCAAAACCAAAACACTGGATTTTACTTTTACATGTTCAGAATTTCTCAAAATTTCATTAAAGTTTTTAAAAATTAACGAAACTATTATTTAACATATTTTAAAACAAAAATTATAAACACATTACGAAATGTCTTTTTGGCCACTCCTGTCTCTGGCTTTCTGCAACTTCACTTCTCCCCTACTCCTTCCCAAACACATCTACCATCTCTGATGTAGTTGGTCTGGAAGAACTTCAAGACTTTCCTACCCAGTTTAGCTCCTAAGGGAGTTTTCAGGACTACTGCCTCTATTGAAAATTATTTCTTGGGGTGCCTGGGTGGCTCAGTCAGTTGAGTGTTCGATCGGCTCAGGTCGTGATCTCGCGGTCTGTGAGTTCGAGCCCCGAGTCGGGCTTTGTGCTAACAGCTCAGAGCCTGGAGCCTGCTTCGGATTCTGTCTCCCTCTCTTTCTGCCCCTCCCCCACGCATGCTCTGTCTCTCTCTCTCTCTCTCAAAAATAAATAAACATTAAAAAAAAGAAAAATTTAAATTAAAAAAAACTTATTTCTCCCCTGTGAGCCCAAGAGAGATGACCCTAACTGGGTCTTACTCTTCCCTATCCCATATGGGGACATTTCCTACTTCACAACCTCCTCCTTCCTAGTCCTTGCTCAGCATTTTTACTGTGGGAGTGTGGTGGAGGATGGGAGGCTTGGAAGAGGTGGAGAGTTGCTTTTTACTGGGTGGTAAAGAGGAGATGGGGTGGCTTGTGGTGGCAGTGATGAGGAGCAGGCTGGGGCAGGAGAGTGAAGGAGGGTTTGAAGAGAGCGAAGAAGAGTAAAGCTACTGACCAGTGTCTGAAATAATAGTATTGCCCCGACAAGAATACCTCCATTTTGGTGCTTAAAAACAACAGTACAGAGGTGCCTGAGTGGCTCAGTCGGTTGAGTGTCCAACTCTTTTTTTTTAATCCTTTTTAATGTTTATTTAATTTTCAGAGAGACAGAGTGTGAGTGGGGGAGGGGTAAAGAGAGAGGGAGGCAGACTCTGAAGCAGGCTCCAGGCTCTGAGCTGTCAACACAGAGCCCAATGCGGGGCTCGAACCCACAAATAGTGCAATCATGAGTCAAAGTCAAAAGCTCAACCGACAGAGCCACCCAGGTGCCCCTGAGTGTCCGACTCTTGATTTCAGCTCAAGTCATGATCTCATGGTTCATGGAATTGAGCTCGGTATCAGGCTGTGTGCTGACAGCAAGGAGCCTGCTTGGGATTCTCTCTCTCCCTTTCTCTCTATGTCACTTCCTGCTCACTCTCTATCAAAATAAATAAACATGAAAAAAAGTAGTACAGTACGCTGGACACTGGAATATAGAAAACAGTAATGCAATAATCATGACTCCTTCTCTGACCTTCAGTCATAGTAGCCTCTAAATCTTGCTAATTCAACTTCAGAGACATGAAATTCCACCTAGAGAGTCTGACTTCTGAATTATTCTTGGCACAGACCTTGAAAGTCCCTGGTTCTGTTTTAAAAAGGAAAACCATATGCTTATACCATTTATGCACACTGCTGCCAGGTTAATATTCCTAAAGTTCTGATTAGGCAGTCACTAATATTTGTTGAGTATTTAGTATGTGCCAGGCACCAGACTCATCACACATCATCTTATCTAAGCTTCACAATAACCCTTTGTGGTAGGTACTATCATTAAACCTATTCTGTAGATAAGAAAACAAAAGCTTAGAGAAATTAAATCTCTTGAAAAAGAAACATAGCTACTACATGGCAGAACTAGGTGTGGAACTCAGATCTGTCTGACTGTGGAGTTTGGTCCTTAACCACTTCTGTATTACCTCTTCTGCTCAAATGTAAGAGCAAGCAGTTAGTGAATTCTAAAGACTTATCATGGAAGGCTCTTCTCCAACTGCCATTCCAATTTTATTTTCTACTACTCCCCTTCATACTTCCTATTTTCAGGGCAAGTAGATTTGCTGATTACCAGTATCCCTCAATAATTCACACTTCTATGCCTTTATTTATGTAAAATTGCCCTCCCTCCCTGTGTCACTTGCTCCAGGAAAAAAAATCCTTAAATCATTATTTTATACAATAATCATCATGAATTTTATTTTTAATTATAATAACAGCTATTGATATTTACTCTCAAATATGTATTTTCCCTTAAACTGTTTTCTTCAGAAGGATGGAGGAAGATTAAGTGGTTTTTGAGATGTGTTAGGCCTTTACAAATTGTTTATAAATCCCAATCCGATAGAATTAGGATTCCAGATAGTAGAAGTCATTTTACCAAACTCCAAGAATTTTTTAGCATCTCCCAAGATTAGGTAAAACAGACAGACAAACCAAAAACTGTTAGGACAGAAATTTAGCAAGTTGTCAGTCTCCTTTTATATGGTGGTTCTACTCCTAGCAGGCAGAATTTTCAAAAAATGAAATATCTGCTATTGAATAATTTCATGGATTAAAAAAAATGCTGAGGGAATGGCATTACTTCGTGCAATTGGTTTGATTACAATACGGCGTCAGCTTTTTTTTAAAAGCAGTAGCCCAAGGCGCCTGGGTGGCTCAGTTGGTTAAGCATCTGACTTCAGCTCAGATCATGATCTCATAGCTCATGAGTTTGAGCCCTGCATCAGGTTCTGTGCTGACAACTCAGAGCCTGGAGCCTGCTTCGGATTCTGTGTCTCCCTCTCTCTTTCTACCCCACCCCCACTCATGCTCCATCTCTCTCAACTCTCTCTCTCTCTCAAACATAAATAAGCATTAAAAAGAAAAAAAGCGGTAGCCATCCGGAAAATGTAAGAGAGAATGTTTTCCTGTTTCTTTTCAGTGGCTGTCATTACCTTGATAATAAAGCCAAAGAAAGACAATCCAAAAAGGAAAACTACAAACTAATAGCTCTCACAAATATAGATGCAAATTTCTTCAACAGATATTAGAAAATTGAATTTAGCAGTATGTAATATACATTACAGAATATATATAAAGAAAAATATAAAGAATAACATATCATGACCAAAAATTCAAGGCTGGCTCAATATTCACTAAGCAGTTAATAGACCCACAAAAATATAGTAAATATATATATGTGTGTATATATATATATATATGTCTATATATATATATATATAGTCAACTGATCTTTGACAAAAGAACAAAGACAATTCAACAGAGAAAGGACAGAGTTTTCAAAAGATGGTGCTGGAACAACTGGACAGCCACATGCAAAAAAACAAAAACAAAAACAAAACGAAGCTAGACACAGACCTTATACTTTTCACAAAAATTAACTCAAGTGGATTTTAGACTTAAATCTAAATGCAAAATTATGAAACTCTTAGAAGATAACATAGGAGAAAATCTCAGGGACCTTGAGTTTGGTGATGACTTTTTAGATACAACACCAAAGGCATGACCTTGAGAAGTTTGACTTCATTAAAATTATAAACGTATGCTATGTGGAAGACACTGTCAAGACAATAAGTGGACCAACCAAAGACTGGAGAAAATATTTGCAAAATACATGTCTGACAAAGAACTGTTATCCAAAATATACAAAGAACTCTTAAATCTCAACAATAAGAAAATGAACAACCCAATTAAAATGGGGAAAAGATCTGAACAGACACTTCACCAAAGAAGACCTACAGGGACTCCTGGGTGGCTCAGTTGGTTAACCATCCGTTTTCAGCGCAGGTCATGGTCTCACCGTTGTGGGTTTGAGCCCCACATGGGACTATGCACTGATAGTGTGGAGCCTGCTTGAAATTCTCTCTCTCTCCCTCTCTCTGCCCCTTCCATGCGCACATTCTCTCAAAATAAATAAACTGAAAAAAAATAAAAAAGAAGACCTACAGGTGGCAAATACGCATGTGAAAATATGCTCAACATCATACTTTATTAGGGAATTGCAAATTAAAACAACGAGATATCACTACACACCTGTTAGAATGGCTACGATCCAAAGCACTGACAACAACAAATGCTGACAAGGATGTGGAGCAACATGAGCTCTCGTTCATTGTTGACGGAAATGCAAAACAGTGCAGCCACTTTGGGATATAGTTTGGCAGTTTCTTACAAAACTAAATATACTCTTACCATACAATCCAGCAATCATACTCCTTGGTATTTATTAAAATGAGTTGAAAACATACGTCTACACAAAAAACATCCATGGATATTTATAGCAGCTTTATTCATAATTGCTAAAACTTGGAATCAACCAAGATATCCTTCAGTAGGTGAATGGATGCATAAACTGTGGTACATCTATACAATGGGATATCATTCATCGCTAAAAAGAAATGAGCTATTAAGCCATGAAAAGACATACAGGAAGCTTAAAGATAAATTACTAAGTGAAGAAGCCAATCTGAAGAGGCTACATACTGGGTGATTCCAACTATGTATATGTAGTGTTCTGGATAAGGCAAGATGATGGAGGCAGTAGGAAGATTAGTAATTGCTAGAGGGTTGGGGGAGGAAGAGATGACTGGGTAGAACATAGGGGACTTTTGGGGCAGTGAGAGTATTCTATATGATACTATATGGGTGATTACTTGTCATTATACATTTGTCAAAATCCACAGACTATATAACACAAAGAATAAACTCCAACGTAAACTATGGTCTTTGGTTGAAAATAACATGTTAATGCCAACTCATTGATTGTAACAAATAAATGTACTATACTGATTCAGGGTGCTGATGATGGGAGAGGTTGTGTTTGGAGAGGGGGCAGGGAGGTGGGAATTTTCTGTACTCTGCCCAATTTTGCCATGAACCTAAAACTGACCTAAAAATAAAGTGCATATATATATATATATATGGATATAAAGTGCATATATATATATATGTATATATATATATGTATGTATATATATATACACACACACAAGCCAAGGATGGGAGATATATGTATCTTTAAAATATATATTTTTATATTATAGTTAAAATATATTATTTAATTGTAATATATATCTTTAAATATTCTAAAAAATATATCAGTGTAATCTACCATACTAATAGTCCAAAGAAGAAAAAGTCCATGATCATCATTAATTGATACAGAAAAAGCATTTGACAAAATTCAACATCCATTCATGACAAAAACTTTCAGCAAACTGGGAATAGAGAGGAACACCTTTTACCCGATAAGGGGAATCTACGAAACACTTAGAGCTAACATCATACTAAATGGAGAAAGGCTGAACGGTTTCTCCTAAGAAGAATGAGGCAAGGATGTCCACTCTCACCACACATATTCAACACTGTACTGCAAGTCCTCGACAGTGAAGTAAGGCAAGCAAAATAAGTAAATGGCATTCAGTTTGTAAAGAAAGAAAACTGTCCCAATTTGCAGACAACATAATTGTCTATATAGAAAACCCAAAAGAATCTACAAAAAAACACATGGAACAAATATGCAAGTTTTAGAAAGTTCACAGGATACTAGATCAACAGAAAAATATCAATTTCTAGCAATTGTCAAATAGAAACTTGAACTTAAAATTATACCATTTATAGTGGCTCCAAAAAATTAAATATTCAGGTATCAGTCTACCAAAACATGTACATGATCTGTGTGCTTAAAACTGCTAGTGCTGATACAGAAATCAAAGAAGACCTAAATAAATGGAGAGTCATTCTGTGTTCATGGATTGGAAAATACAATATAGTAATGATGCGAATTTTGCCTAAATTGATCTATAGATTTAATGCAATTCTAATCAATAGCCCAGCAGAATATTTTGTAGATATAGCCCATCTGACTCTAAACTTTACTCTGAAATTCAAAAGAACTAGATAGCTAAAACAATTTTGAAAAAGACCAAAGTTGGAGGAATCATTTTAACCTATTTTAAGATTTACTAGAAAACTACAGTATGTGAGCCAGTATGGTATTGGCTTAAATAGAAAGGCCAGAAATACACTCACACAAATATGGCCAATTTATTTTTTTTAATAAAAGTGCAAAAGCAATTAAATGGAGAAAGAATGGTGTTTTCAGAAACAGTTGTTAGAACAATAGGAAACCTACATGCCAAATAATAATAATAACCCTAACCTAAATCCCAAACCTTACACAAAAAATAACTCAAAAACATCTCAATGTAAAGCAGAAAACTATTAAAACATTTAGAATGTTTTATGAGAAAATATTTGCAACCTGAGGTTAGACAAAGAATGATTAAACATTATGCCAAAAGCCTAATCCATTTTAAAAATACATGATACATTTAAAAAATAGTAAAATAGACTTACCAAAATGTAAAACTTTGCTCACAAAAGACAATTAAACGAATGAAAAGACAAACTGCAGAGTGGAAGAAAATATTTGCCAATCTTATATCCAACAAAAGACTTGCATTCAGAATATATAACAAATTCTCAAAACTCATTTGTAAAAAAGAAAAAACCCAATTTAAAAAATAGGCAAAAGAACAGACACTTCACTGAAGATACACATATGGCCAATAAGCACATTAAAAGATGTTCTACATTAGTAGCCATTGGGGAAATGCATATTAAAACCTCAAAGAGATATCACTATTTATCTATCAAAATGGCAAAAAAAAAAAAAAAGCCAAAACAAATCCCCAAACAACTAATAATACCAAGTGCTGGAGAAGATACCAGGCAACTGGAATACATTGTTGGTGGGAAAGCAGAATGCTACAGCCACTCTTGAAAACAGTTTGATAATTTTATATAAAGTTAAGCACATTTATTTACACATGACCTAGAACTCTCACTTCTGAGTATTTACCCTAGAAATAAATACTTATATTCCCTCAAAAACCTGTATAAGAATGTTTACGTCAGGTCTACTCAAAATAGCAAAAAAAGAAAAAAGGAACAACTCGAGTGTACTTTGGCAATTGAATAAACTGCAATGGATCATATTTCATAATGTGGATGGAAGACTGTTCAGCACAAAAAGGAGCAATCTACTGATAAGCACAACAATATAGATGCATCTCAAAAACTATGCGGAGTGGGAAAAAAGCCAGACACAAAAGAGTACATACTGCATAATTCCACTTATTTGCAATTCTATAAAAAAGCCAAGCTAAATTATGACAGATTGCAGGTCAGTAGTTGCCTGGGGATTGACGACAAAAGGGCAACAAGGAGCTCTTGGGGATGATGGAAATATTCTGTATCTTGATCGTGGTGGTGGTTACATGGTTACATACATTTATCAAAACTCAAAGTTGAAATGTTTACATCATATGACCTAGCTGGCTCACTTTTAAGTATAGAGCAATATTTATCAAACTGTTAGTAGAGACCCATTATTAGCGAATCATTAAATCAATCTAGTATGTCTCCTTAGAGAGGTATTTACCATGAAACTAACGATACTTAAGCTTCAGGCTTCCTCATTTGCAAAGCCTCTTCCACGGCCTGGTTACTAATTTTGTGTTCTTTTTCTAAAGGGGGTCTCCAAATTGTATAAATTTTAGGCTTTGTCACAAAACATATATTGGCTTCTGGATGGCCAGATATTTTTTAATGAAACAGAAAAGAAAACAATGAGAATGTTTTATGAAATGTTTCAGTTTATATAATGGTCATGTCATAAAAATTGATCTCTTACCAGGGTTTGTGTTTAAGAGAGAGAAAAAAAAGAAAGTTGGAAACTCAGTGCTGTGTACACATTCAATGCAATTACTCTGTTTAGAAGAGTAAATATTTGGAAATAACCTAAATGTCCATCGATATGAGAATAATACAGTGTGGTATATGTATGTTGGGGAATTCTATATGGTTAAAATGAAGGGACTAATGGTATGTGCCTCAGGTTAGATGACTCTCATAAACCCACCATTAAGTAAACAACAATAACAAAAAACATGAGTTAAAGGTTACCTAAAGCACAATATTTAGATAAAGTTTAAAATCATGTGAGAAACAATAGTAAGTCTGTTTAATTTAATAGTAATTAAAATTAAAAATTTTTAATGTTTTCTTTATAGATATATGTCAGATATAGATATAGATACATGCAGTAAAAGTATTAAAATATGCATGAAGCTAATAATAAATTCAGGGTAGGATAGTGATTACTTTTGGGGAGGAAGGAGAGAGGGAGGGAATGGTATCGCAGTATGCACAGGGCTTTGTTTTATGCAATTTTTATTTTGTTAAAGAATGGATTTGTTTTGAGACAGAGAGGGGGAGAGAGAGCGCAAGGGGAGGAGGGGCAGAAAGAGAGAGAGGGGAGAGAGAGAGAGGGACAGAGGATCTGAAGCTGACTGCAGCGAGCCTGATATGGGGCTCAAATCCGTGAACCATGAGATCATGACCTGAGCCGACTGAGCCACCCAGGCGCCCCTAAAGAATGGATTTGAGACAAACCAGAAGTGTTAAAATTTAATAAGGTTGGTGTGTAGATGCGTGGGGTTTTTGCTGTATTATTCTGAATTCGTTTCTGATTGCGTCGTATTTTGTATGCATATTGTTGTAGACCATTGGTAATAAATAGTATTTCATATTTGTGTAATGTGGGCATTCACACACCTCACACCACTTAATCCTCACGATGACCTTATGCAAAAGTAGGGCAGACACTATTATTCCTATTCTATAGTAAAGGAAACTCAAACTGCAGAACAATTTGTTAAAAATTGGATTGGGGACTCAGTTGTTTCTTATTTCTTCTAGATTTGCAATGGAAAAATGCTGGAGAAATTTCTTTCAAGTCCAGTCACTCCCTCCTATCCCAACCTCAGGAAGGCACTTGCTCAATGAGGGAATGGATTGTATTAATAATGGCTAAATGTTTGTTCAAAACGCAGTCATTCTAAAGTACCAGAGGAGAGCTCCAGTAATGACTTTGTGAGGAGGAGGATATGTATTTACAAGTCAATTCTTCAGAGGCACAGGCCGGTGCTTTCCACCTGGCCGCCGCACCGTGGCTCACTCAGTGACCTTGGACAAATCACTTAACCTTTCACTACTGACACTTACAATCCAGTAAACCGAATGTGTAATATTCATGATTGCTCCCTTGGGGCTCCCGATGAACACTTCTTGAAAAAATTAGGGACCGATTTAAAGTCAATCATAATGCAACAATGTCAACTTTTCAATGCAAATTATTCTCCAAGCTCCCTATTCCTCAAAGACTATTTTCACATTTAAATGGTGATGTCCATTTTAAAGGAGATTGAGTTTATACTTTTTAATGATTAATAACTTAAGTCCTTAACATATGAATACCTTTTGTTGTTAAAAAATTAAACCATTGCGTAACTAGACAGAATAAAAAGTGAGCAATTTCTATTCTGTTGCCCGTTCCTTCTGTAGTGGCTCTCGGAGATTTTGAAAGCAAGCAGTTTGTCAACCTTAAGGTTTAGAATCTTATTTCAACACTGATAATGCTTGATAAGAACCCTGTAGGTTCTGGGTTTTGTGGTGTGGAAGAAGAGAAAAACGGCGCAGAGGGGCTCCGAATCCAGGCAAATAGGAAAAGATAAAATAGGAACCGGTGCGTCCCAGAGCGCCAGGCTAGTTCCGACTTTGGCCGTGAGTTGGAGCGGCTGTGGTGTACGGCTTGGGACTGGCCCCGGAGGCTTTTGGCAAAGAACTTGAGCCCTCTCGCGGCCAAACTGCCCGCAGAGGCCACAGGTCCCTTTAAGGCGCCCTGCGGGCAGACGCGGAGTCGAGGGGGCGGGAGGAGGGCTCGCGAGCGCACGCCACGTGACTCGGCTGCCAAGTGCGCTCCCGAGTTTGACAGAAGTTTGAATCGGACTCGAGGGCTTTCTGCAGCCGGAGGGGCTGAGCTGCGGTCCCGGCCTCTGCTAGCGCGAGCCGCAGCGCCCCCGCGAGCCGCCCCGCCAGCCTGGAGCCCGGGCCGCCGCCGGCCGTCCGCGCTCCCGCTCCGCTCGCTGCCCCCGCCGCCCGCCAGCAGCCCCCAGCCCGACCGCGGTGCCCACAGCCTCCGGGCCAGGGAGCCGAGCCCCCTCGCCGCGCCCCGGACCCGCTGCGCCAGCATGTCTTCGACCGAGGGCTCGAGTCGCGCGGCGGACAAGTCACCGCGCCAACAGGTACTCCCCGCGCGCCCCTGAGGCTGTCTTCCCACCCCTTCTCCACCCGGGGGTCGGGCCGGACCCTTATTCCGCCCCCTCTCCCGAATGGGAGTGGGAGGAAGACCAGCGCTTTCATGGGTCCCCCCACCGCCATGACCCCTTCGCCGGCCCCGTCTCCGCAGGTGGACCGCCTGCTCGTGGGGTTGCGCTGGAGGCGGCTGGAGGAGCCGCTGGGCTTCATCAAAGTTCTCCAGTGGGTGAGTCGATGCTCTGGCCGCGCGCTATTTCGGGAGCCTGGGCTGTGACGCTGACCCGAAGCAATGTGGCCGGAGTGGGGGGCGGGGAGGTGCCACGGCCGGCCCTGGCGGAAGGGTGGGGGGCGGTGACAGGTGGGCGGGGGAGGGGCGGCTGGGGCTGCTTCTCCAGCACTTGGTGGCAGGAGGGTGAGGAACAAGGCATGCAGAGTCCCGGGATTCGGTCCTTCTATGTGCAAGGAGCCCTTGCCCAGGGCGCTCACATTTCACCCGGGCGAGAGGACCCGGGTGTAACCTTTCCAGAACTCTGATCCTGCACATACCACTCTTCGGTGGCGGGAGGGGGGAGGAGGACAAGGAGGAGGAGGAAATCCACGGAGGGCAGAGGAGGGAAGGAGGCGGGCGAGGGAAACCATCCGGCCTCCAAACCCACCAGGACCTGGCTGATCTTGAAGGTGGACTCCGGAGACAGGGTCTCGGCTGGCTGGCGGTTGTCCTGTTGAGGTTACTAGAGTAATCTGGGTTCCTGTAACTGAGTAAGAGAGAGAGTGAGTGAGTGAGTGAAACCTATGGCTTTGCGATTGAATAAAAGAAACAATACCAAGACGATAAAAATCACACTGTGGCCAAAATGTGACTTGTAGAATGAAATAAAACATTGGGTTCGGAATCTAGGGCTCTGGGTTTCAAACACGGTCCTGCCTTTTCCAGCTCTATGACCTCGGGCAAGTCACTTCCTTGGACCTCAGCTTTCAGCATTAGTTAAATGTTGACCACACCATCTCTAAGGTCCTTTCCACTCTAAATGGGTTGGTATGCTAGAATAATGTCCTTCATTAGTGACCTTGAAGAAATCACTTGCCCATGGCTTCAGTTTCCTCTGTAACTGTCTAGGGGAAATACCGTCTCCTCGGTCTCACTGATACTTTGAGATATTGGTATGTTCTCTGTCCTTACAAGTGCTGAAGTCCTCCTGAGTGTAAGAATGTGGACAGGTGCGGTCATTCTTTCAAATCATGAAAACTAGCTGGGAGCATTTAGTGCACTATAACCGAAGAGATTTGAGTTAGACAATGGACTCACCAAATGGTGTGTGAATAGCTTAATTAATGTGCTTTCAGCACAGAATTCAGCTAGGGAATAAGTTAGTGTTAATACTGAGGAGGATTGAGTTCTAAAGGGCTTTTAACTTGCTGGAGGCAGGAGTTAGCACTGTGTCACTGAGTCCTGAATCATCGTTTGGTTGAGAATCACTAGATCTGGAATTCAGGGGCAATAGTGCATTTGGGGTTATCTCTGGATATCTGAGACCTTGACTGGGGCTACAGGCCAGACAAGGAGCTCCCAAGTGCAAACTCTGGGATCTGATGGGGACTTTCCACTCTCCCTACTGCCTCAAGACCAGTTGGATGGACTGCTGACTGAGCTCTTTCACCTCCCCCCACTTCCCTGTTCTGACCCACCACTCGGGTACCAGTGGCGGCCGTGTAAGAATGTTATTAAGGCTCTATGTGATTGCCATCCAGAGCTAGGGAGCCATTATGAGGAGCAGAACCTGGATGTAAGAGTACGATTTTATCATTAAACTAGACAAATAGGGTCTAAGGGAAATTTGAGAAAGACTGTCAAGGGATGAGGGAAACAATGAGGTTATTAGACCATAGAATCATCCTTCATGGGGGGATTCTGAAAAGCTTCCCTCTTCAATCCTTCCATCCTTTTCTCAATGCCCTCCTCCCCCAATACTCGCATCTCTATAAAGGCTACACAAAACGATGCCTAGGAAAGTGATCCAGTCTCCTCCCAGGGTCAGCACTGATCCCTAAGAGTTAAGGACCATTTGACTTTTAGGACGCTCAACTTCTTAGAGGGGGGTGCTGCCTTTCTCTCATAGTGCCAAGTCCAGGGGCCGGGGCTAGACTCCGAACTCAGCCTTCATTCGAAGGGCAGCATCAGGGGCTGCCATCCTAGCAGCCTGAATTCAGAGCAGGAGTTTCACTTGCCCTGAGTCTCTGCAGGATGAGCTAATAAAAAAGTACACAGAAACCAGCACCAGAAATGACAGTGAAAACGTCATTTGGGATTTTCACTCATTTCCTGCTTGGAGGGATCAAATGCCTCTGACTGGAAAAGGAAAAAAAAAAAAAAGAAAAAGAAAAAGAAAAACACAGATCTTGCGTTTATTGTAATGATACTTGAAAACTTGTCATTGTTATCAAAAAGCAATTTTGCTGGAATCCTGGTAAGAAGAAAGCAATGTTAGTCTTTTATTAGTCAGGAGCTTGGCTTAGAGTGTCTTTTTTTTTTTTTTTAACTCAGAAATTAATCTCACCTCAATTCCAGTTCTGGAGTCTCGTGAAGTCTACACGAAGCTAGCAAAATAGCATGGGTATAGACCAATTATTAAAGAACTGGTTTTCTTAAAAAAGGAAAAAGGCAGACTTTTAGGTCGATGGGCTTTGGTTGAAATGGAGTCTCCTCTGCTTTCTAGTCATAGAATCTGAAGTACCTAGGGTAAGTAACAAAATGTCTGTGGGCCTCAGTTTCTTAATCTGTAAATGAGGGTAAGATCCATCTCATGGGTTCAGTGGGAGGATTATGGGAGGTCGTTTCTGTGAAGCATCCAAGCATTCAGCCCAGACAGTCTAAGGAGCTGTTCAGCAAACGTTGGTTCCCTTTCCTCCTGTTCCCAAACCTCTCCTTTCCCCCAAATTTCCCCTTTATGCATACTCTCAGCTAGACTTGCCCTTTGGTTCGATTATTCAGATATCACTGCCAGATCCTCACTTCGGGTGTAAGGTGCAAAAGAATCTCCTGGATTACTCAGTTCCTGTTCCCATAATAAGTCATATTATTATTAACTGTATCCCGGATCAATAATTTGAGGTGCCAGAGCCACTTACTTGGGCCCGGGGTCTCTATAATGAAAATAAGCTACTTTGGTTGGTGTGGGGAATGTGAAAGCATACCGTTAGAGTCCATCGAACCAATAGGATGACTGTGGGGGGAAGATTGCAGGGGGGGATCTCGTCTTCCTTGTGCTCCGCACTAACTAGGGATGGTAGTGTCCCCAAGACTGACAAAGGAGCATCACCATCACACAAGTCAGCACCAAACTGGCGAGGTTATTCTGACATCTTTCCCAAAGAGATACAGAGGCAGGAGGAGGAGGGGGTGGAGAGCAATATATGACCATCACTGTCCCTAGCAATACAGGTCCAAGAGGAGGAAGGTGGCAGGTTGGCATCAGAACTTCAGAGATCCACCCCCTCCCTGTCTCAGGGACTCTATCTCTCCTTGGCTCCTGTTCTTTTTGAGCAGTTTGCTCAACTCAGAAACCCTTACGCTTGGTGACACGGATGGTTTCAGTTCTTTCCCGCTCTTCCCAGAGGCTCAGTCACCTGGCACATTTAGGGAAGAAAGCAAATCTGGTACAGAAGGGTGGAGGGGGCTGCGACGGAGCGTCTTTCCATGGCTCCTCCATGCCAGGTGCAGAGCTACTCACGGCCTCCTTACTATCCTCCTTGAACATAGGAGAGATGCCCTTTTGTAGCCTTAATATTTTGTGATGCAGAATTTTATTTATTTGTTTGAGCATGATACTTTTTTTTTCCTGGATGTAAACTCTTAAAAGAAGGTACCAGGTCTTACTCATCTTTTTGTCTCCACCACTTGGCACAATAATGCATAATAACTGTTTGTTGATTTAGTAGGAAGAGCACCGGACAGGGAACCAGGAGTTGTGAATTCTAAGGCTGGCCCACATAATGGCTAAATGTGACCTTGGGAAAGTCACTTAATCTTTTGGGACTTTAATTTCTACCTCTGTGAAATGAGACCGTTGGGCTTGACAGCCTCCAAGATCGTTTTTGCTCTGCTGTCCTGTGAACCTACGAGGTTTCCCTCAGATTTTTCCCATTGTCCGCTTACATAACAATCCTCATGCTATTTGGCATCATGTGACTCTGTGATGTTCAGATTTAATTATATATTCTGATTGATAAGGAGCTATGTAAGGCGTTGAGAGATCCCTGACTTTCAAAGAATCAGAGCAGAAGAGGATACAGCTGGCACTAAAGTTATTCATGGTGTATTTCACTCTCTGAGCCGGGCTCAGGATTCTCAGACCCTCAGGGTTATCCTCTACACATAGCAGAACTTTGGGCTATGATGGAAAAGTCCTATTTTCTGTGTTGTCCAATCTGGTACCTGCTAGTCACGTGTGGCTATCGAAATATGGCACTTGGAATTGTGGCTGAATGTGACTGAGCCACTGTGAATTTTTAATCGTTTTAAATTTTAATGAATATGAATGTAAACGGCCACACTTGGCTAGTGGCTACCATTGTGGATAGTGCAGCTTCACAGTACAGGCTCCCTGAAGACAGAGATTTTTCTCTTTCGTTCACTACTAAATAATAGTGCTTAGAAGGGTGCTGGTACACAGTAGGTACTCAATAAGTGTCATCTTTCCGTAGATGTTCAGGAGTGCCTGTCCAGGAAGTGCTAGTGAAGAGAAGGCTTCATAACTCACCATCCATTGCCCCCAAGTTAGGAACATCTATTTTCTTAGGGGACTTTTTTGGGTAAAAATGTATCCAGCCATGCTGCCCTTCCTAGAATGCGATACTCTAAATTGTGTGTCCAGTTCTGAGCACCGGAAGCTACTCGTAAGAGGCTCACAGAGCTGAGAAAAATTGGAGAATTCCTATGAGGGAGAGCAAGAGAAGCATCATTGTTATGCCGGTGAGGTGGCTTGGAGTATATAAAGGGTAATGATGCAGAGGCTTTGGGCAACTTCTCTTCAGCTCTGTCGAGATGAGCAAACAGGGCTCCACTGCCATCTCTGTAAATTAAGCCAGATGAGGAGGCTAGTCAGGCATTGGAGAGAATTATACTATCTCCTTTCCTGGATGTTTTTTAAAATGGAGACGATTCTCAGTTGTCTGAACTAAACCTCCTGGAAACAGAGAGGTGCTCATTATGACCTTTAGAGAGGGGTCAATGGCTCCAGCACGGAGAAGATCTGCCAGGGCAGGCGATGCGAGGCGGGGCAGTGGCACCGGACACTGCCCGGGGGCAGAGCACAGCTGCCGGCAGGCCCGGCCAAGAGCACACTGACGGCATTACCCTCACCCAGTGGGAGAGAGACCTCTTGATTGCCTGCTCCAAACCCCTCATTTTACAGATGGGAAAACTGAGACTCAGAGACCACAGTGATTTATTGGAGGTCACCCAGCTCATCAGTGACAGGGCCAGGACTAGAACCCAGATTTCCAAACTCCTAATCCAAGTGCCTTTTCAAAACCCCATAATGCTATCAAGCATGAGCAAAATCACTTACAAAACTCTGGGCGCAAGCCTGGGATTTAGAGGAGCTGTCTTCTCGGTGCTTGATGTCCAAGACTCCGAGACACGGAGAAACATACAGAAAATTATCATTAACAGAATGAGCTCCGTGCTAATAAGAATGATAACATCGTGTTCAAGCCCGCACGAGGTAAGTGCACAGCAAACGGGGCCAGAACAGATGCAGCGGGAGGATAAGAGATCCCAGTTTCTCACCTCCTTTTCTAACCAGTGTGTTTTCCCAGAAAGAAATGAGAAAATCATAGGTTGAGGAAATTTCATGTCACTCAAGGCAGGAGGTTTAGTAACATGTGATGAAAGGTAGAGAGGAAAACAATTCGAGTGACCTGAGATGATTCTGGTTTTTAACACCGAGCAGTGGCAGCATCAACAGATTACAAAGGGAAACACCGCCAGGGAAACAGTGGAGGCTGATAAGGCGAGTGGAAGGTACTTTGCTCTGGGCTTGGGCCAGGACTGTCAGTATGGATGCAGCCAGCATTGTTGCTGCAAGGGAAAGTACCTTTGGGGGAAGAGGGACATAGCCCTCCCCGCTTGGCCCCTCGGAAGGCCTGGTGGAAGTTGCCGCTTCTAGCTATACCTCCAGTGTGGCAGGAAGCCACTGGAAGTTAGTGACAAGGTAACGACAAGATTCAATGACAGCTTCAAAGGAGAAATGGAAAGAATTCCAAAGCATGCCTGATCTCAGCACAGAGGAATCTATTTCTAGGGCGCCTCTCCATTGGGCAAGAAATTCAAGTCCAGCTTTATGCTAGACGTTTCCAAAAGCCTAAATCGTTTGTGTCGCTCATTATCTTAAGGAGGCTACCTATATTCTCCACTGTCACGTCCTTCCAATGGGGAGATGTGGAAACTGTCCATTTCTTGTTTCTCTCTATCTTCCTCCCAGACACCACTCAAAGTCAACCTCATTCATTTGACTATTTGGTCCAGGACTCAGATGCAGTGAACACAGCATCCTGAGGCTGGAAGACCAATGGAAGCCCTGGTTCCCTACCCAGAAGGGAGTTGATTAAAGGAAATCCTGGCCCCCTCCACCATATCTGCACCTGCTAAGAGTCAGAAGGTGGTTCTGATGAGATATACGTACTGACTCTCAAAGGGGCTTCCCTCTCCCTCAGCTCTTTGCTATTTTCGCCTTCGGGTCCTGCGGCTCCTACAGCGGGGAGACAGGAGCAACAGTTCGCTGCAACAACGAAGCCAAGGATGTGAGCTCCATCATTGTTTTGTTCGGCTATCCCTTCAGGTGAGCAGGAATTGATTCTGACCCCACACAGCCTCTCTTGTTGGTTTGGCAGGACCTGTTTGGTCTCTTCCTTCTCCAGAAATTTAAAGACCTTTTGTTGAGTGCCACTCCGGGTTCAAATAAAACTACAAGACTTGGGTCCTCCCCTCCCTTTAGGAATTTCAGACTAACCATAGAAAAGTGTAGGGAACCTCAGATAGATCATCGTCATAATAATGTTCCAGTCCATAGATAATCAATAGCAAGTCTAACATAGTTCCTTCAGAAAACAACCATGCCGTTGGGGATGGAGGCTACTAGGAGTCTCAACTAGGCGGGCAGGACTCTCTGACCTTCAGCAACTTCCTCCCTGCCTTGAAGGTTAGGGAACTTGTTAGTGCTAAGATCCTAAAGAGTCGATGTGGGGTACTCACCTGGCGCCACTAGAATATGAGGATGTGCACCCTGACCAGGAGGTAGAAAAAAATACTCTTTCTTGGTTACTTGGGAGCTTAGGGAGGGGAGTCCTGACTGTTCAGAGGAGAATTGGGGATAGGGCTTGCCTTTTCAGAAATTTTTAGTACCAACGATTAACTATCTCTTGTATATAACAGGGTGTTTGTTTTTCTCTCCTTAATTTGTCCCACATAGTCTCATGGGGGGGGGGTGCTGACTAAGGCCTGAGAATGGGAAAGTCCAAACTAACCTGGCCACCATGGGCCTGTGTGCCCCTTTCCCAGGGGCAAAAGGAAGCTGATTTCCCTGGTTGTTCGGCTACAAGAAATAGATTGATTATTGTGGCAGTGACTTTAAGGGCCCTGGGGATACTTGGAAATACACCGTCACCACATCTGGGAACGAGAGGTAGAGTTTGACCAGAATTCCAGGGATGTTCCTGTTTTGACGGCAGGGTTCCCTCCAGAAGCATTCCTCCCCCACAAACCCCCTTTCTTGGCTCTGTAAGAGTCCCAGGGTGAGAATGAGCACAGGACCACCCCCAGGGCAGGCACAGTCCTTTGCCTCCACGGGGAGCGGACTGCCCCGAACTCGGGATGGCATCTCCTGCCACCTGCAGGTTGAACCGGGTCCAGTATGAGATGCCCCTCTGCGATGATGACTCCACCTCCAAGACCATGCACCTGATGGGGGATTTCTCTGCTCCCGCCGAGTTCTTTGTGACTCTGGGCATCTTTTCCTTCTTCTACACCATGGCTGCGCTAGTCGTCTACCTGCGCTTTCACAACCTCTACGCAGAGAACAAGCGCTTCCCGCTGGTGGTGAGTAGGCAGGGGCCAGGAGGGAGGGGGTGGGGAAACCCAGCAGATGTGCCTTCTGAGACGATGTCAGAGAGAGGGGGAGGACACCCATGCCTCTGCCTGTTGATCCCTTCGGGAGCTGGTTCCCACAGCCCCGGCGACTCTGTCTCTTCCCATCATTTGCTGTGCTCACAGGAAGCATAATAGCATCAAGAAGCGGACTCTGGAGTTGGACTGCCTGGGTTCAAATTCCAGGGCGGTCCCTTACTGGCGGTGTGCTCTTGGACCAGTCACTTATCCTCTCTAAACCTCAGTTTCCTCAATATAAAATGGGGATAAAGTTAATACCTATCTCCTAGTGTTTGGAGGAGATGAAGTGAAAATGCACGTAAAATATCCGGTATATAGTTAGCGTCAATAAGTGTTGGCTATAATTAATATCATTCCCCCTTTACTGTCTCCCTAGCCCTGGCATGCAAGGTGGAAGGGGTGCCTCAGGGGACCCCATTTGTCTCCTGCAGTCTGCTCTCACTCTGCTACTAGTTGCAGCTGAGCAATGGCAACCAAAGGAAAAGCTTGAAGGGCAGAGTGGGGAGTTTAGGTCACCTGGCTGTGGGGGTGACATTGACAAGCAGGCGCCTTGATACACTGTTACCTGACCTCAGTTCTGAGGGCATGGGGAGGGGTGGCCCTGGGCGGCAGGATTCCTTTGGTGGCAGTGAACAGATGCCTTAAGATGACATGGGCTCCCAGAGGTTCCAGGTATTAGGTAGGGTAGGAAGAGGTGACTGTCCTGGGACCCCAGGATCCCAGTGCGTTATAGCAAGAAGAAAAGCAGTAAGTAATCACAGGGGCCTTGCTGAGTGTATTTCTTGTCCCTCTGATCCTCCCAGGATTTCTGTGTGACTGTCTCCTTCACCTTCTTCTGGCTGGTAGCTGCAGCTGCCTGGGGCAAGGGCTTGACGGACATCAAGGGGGCCACACGGCCATCCAGCCTGACCGCAGCCATGTCTGTGTGCCATGGAGAGGAAGCAGTGTGCAGCGCTGGGGCCACACCCTCCATGGGACTGGCCAACATCTCTGTGGTGAGACCTGTGGCCACCGAGGGGGCCTGGGGGAGGCAGTGCTATCCCAGATACCCAGGTCTGTCCCAGCTAGCAGGTTCTGGGGCAAACAGAGAGGGTGACTCTCCAGCTGGCATCCCCTGCAACTGGAGCTGGTGACCCCAGCACCTAAGGGTGGCTGCTGGCCCCTGGCTGACCCTGAGAGGGCATTTTAGCTTGGGGGGAACCCAAGAGCCATTTAGCCTCCTTTTCTTTCCGCCTCCTGTGTTCTGTCTTCCCTTTTCCCTTCTCCCCACATTCAGGCACGCCCTGTGTGACTGCCTCCTACTCCTCCTGCTTCTTTACAATGTGTGTGTGTGTGTGTGTGTGTGTGTGTGTGTGTGTGTGTGTGTGTGAAGAAGAGCACAGGCTGTGGCTGGGCTCACAGCTGGGAGCAGACCCAGAGTGAGTGAGAAGGGGTTCATTGTCACTCAGGCCTCCAGACCGGAAAGGGGCTTGGGGCAGGGGTGGGTCTGGCTGGTATGTACATGTTTGGCCGTCCCAGTTGTTAGAATGTGGAAATCTTTCCGTATCAGTTGGTAGGGAGCTGAGGTCTCAAGCTTTTCAAATGCTCCCTGTCACCTTAGCCCTGGCCTGAAAATACCCTGAAACTCCCCAAGGCCCAGCAACTGAAGGGTTTAATCCCTGGCACACCGGGGAGCCTTCTAGACCTTGCTCAAACCGTGCCGATGGGTTTTAGCCCCCAACATGTTATTGTAAAAATTTTCACACATACAGCAAAGGTGAAAGAATTTTACAATGAACACCCACACCCTCACCGCCTAAATGGCACCATTAACATTTTACTAAACTTGCTGTATCAGATATCTACCCGCCTCTCTTCATCCATCAAGCCATCTGATTTTTAACGCATTTCAAAGTTAGTTGCAGACATCGGTTCACCTCCCCCACCCCAATACTTCCTGCTGATAAGTTTTTAAGTATTTTTGAATAAATATTTGAATATAACCGGGCTGGGTCCCTGGTCCTAAGAAAGAAGCACCTTGGACAGCTCTGGTCACACCCACCCTTGAAAAAGGCACTCAGAACAGTGCTCTAGAAAGCGCCACCAAAGCCCCTGCTCCTTGCTCTGCTTTGCATGATGCTTCGCTCCAGGGGCCAGACTCTCCTAGCAACCAAGACCAAGCGACAACTCAGGCGCATGCTGCGGACGGTTACAGACTTTCTCCAGAGAGTCCCATAGTGGGTGTTGGCATTGAACCCTGCCTATACCTCCAGTTCTCTGTATTTTAGTCTTCTGAGCCCTCTGTGCCTCTTCTCCACCCCCACCCCCTGCAGGAACTCCTCCCCCCCGTTCCCACAATGCCCTCCTTACTATTCTCACAAACTTCCCTGATGTCTTTGCAGCTCTTCGGTTTTATCAACTTCTTCCTGTGGGCCGGGAACTGTTGGTTTGTGTTCAAGGAGACCCCGTGGCATGGGCAGGGCCAGGACCAGGACCAGGACCAGGGCCAGGGCCCCAGCCAGGAGAGCGCAGCTGAGCAGGGAGCGGTGGAGAAGCAGTAGGCAGCTCCCAGCCGGCTACTCCCGAACAGGACAGCACCTCTTCAACCACCTCCAGCGTCCAGGACCTCCCTCTTCTTCCTTCTCCAACTCCCCTCGTCCATGTTCTGAGCTTTGAGCTTTGAGACGTCGTCGATGGATGGGGAGGCATCAGCTGTCAGAAACCCCGGCGGCCCTACCAGTGGCTTCTTATCCCTCCTCTTGCTGGAGCCTCGGATAGCAGGAGCTCAGTGCTTCTTGTCTACTGCCTGGACCCCAGCATTTTACTTGGGGTCTTCCTCATATACTTACAGCCTCCCATTGCAGGAGGTCTGGGGGCAGGAGACCAGAGTCTCGAGACTGGTTCCTAGCAGCCACTTCTATCAACCTGTCAGCTTCAATAAAAGTGGGGGTGGGGGGAAATTGGCTGGCAGCCTTCTTCCTGGTCCTTTGCATGAAGGGCCCACCAGTGGTGTAGTGACCCCTCTCAAATGGCTGTTATCTAAGCCTTGTGTCCGCCCTGATCTCCAGTCAGCCTGAGCTCGGTATGCTTCCCACTTTTCCCTCTGGCCTCCACTTGCCCACAGAGCCTACCATGTGGGAACCCAGGAGGCCGACTAGCCTAGAAAACGGCCCTGTAGAGGGTTCCGATGAGGCCTGGGCTCAGCGGGGAGCAGATATATTGCAACGGGTTGCAACTTCAAGAAACTGAAGCCAGGCAACTTGCTCGGGAAGCAGCTTCTTCTATTCCCTCAGCCCTCCTACCCCTCCAGGCTGGTGCACTTTCCACCAACACTAAACTCGCACTTGCCTTAGAAACCCCTGACCTTCCTCCCTGTCCTCCTTCTTGGGCTTAATCTCACACATGGGGCACTAGATGAGGGGTCTAGAAGCAACTCGCTTTTAGCCCTCTCTGCCTCCGACCTCTCTGTCCATCTCCCTTCCCCAGTCTCTTGGGTCTGAGGCATTCAAGATCCTTTTCCATGTCTGTCCAGGCCTTCCTCTCATTCCTGTGGGGCCATATAGGGGCTTTGGAAGGGCCCAGAGGACCACCATGAGGCTAAGTTGCCCCAGAGCCCCAGGACATGGATGGATGGGCCCATTTCTTCCTCATTCTCTGCTCATTTCCTCCCAACCCCCACTCCTTCTCTGGCCACTCTTTCACACTCCCCGATCTCACCTTTACAAAAGGATGTACCCTCTCGGTTTGCCCTCCGTTTCCCACCCCCCCCTGCTTCCTCATTTCTCCCAGGCTCTATCCCTCCCCGCCCAAACTCCCAGTCCAGGGCAGGCCAATGCTATTGGTGCTTCTTCACTTCGGGACCCAGTGCCATATTTGTCTTTGATATGTCTCCTCTTTCTGACACCTCCTTCAGTCCCTCTCTGGACCCCAGGGCCTAAGAGTCATTGCTGACTGGGAAAGGGCCATCCATCTCCTCCCCAGCTCGAAGCACTTCAGTCGGCCCTGGCCATAGGGCTGCTCAGGGAAGGATGAAGAAGGAAGAATCCAGCCATTTTCCGATCCAGTGCCAATTAGCCCACTTATCATCCCAAAGGTGAATGTGCCCCGTGCCAATTTCTCCTCAGGACTGAGTCATCCCCTCCAACCTTCTCACCTCCCTAAACACCATCCCCAGTAGTGTGTACATTACTGGGGTGCCCAGAAGACAAGATCTTTGATTTTGGACCAGTCATTTCTTTGGGTCAGAGTTTCCCCACTTGACAGGGGGAGTGTGAGAGTTACATCCTCAAATGCTCCAGAATCCTTCAGCGAAATAATTAGGTTTTTTGTTTTATTTTTGTTTTTAGATTTTGGGGAAGTGATTTGAGGATAGAGGAGAGGAGATGGGGATGAGAGTATTTCTAAGTCTGAACCTCTCTCTGTCCTGAGCTGTCCCCATGGTTACTCAAGGAAAAAGGGGGAACAGTTTTGCCTATAGCTCCAGAGACACAGAGAACAAAGAGGTGACCATTTTTCTCTAAGCTGGCCCCCCTGAGGGTCTGTGAGCAGCTTCTACTGGAATTTTGTTTGGATTCTGTGTATGTATTTATAATTTATTTGAAATGTGATGGATAAAGTGTTCTCATTTGGGGGCTGAAGTTAGCAACTGGCCCTTGAGCTAGGGGAAGGGGTGCGGGGTGGGTATTCACTCCTGCCAAGGACTCCTAGCCCAGAACTCTCCCTAGAGCAGAGAAGGCTCTTTCTCTTCCTCAAGAGGCTGGCTTGTTCTCATCCAGACGGGCCTTGATTTAGGCTATGGCCTCTTTCCATGACCGCCCTGAGAGGAAAGGCTACTTCACCTCATGACCTCCAGAGGGCTGGGTTAGGCCAAGTGCTGAGGGCAGAGCTGTCCTCATAGTACTTAAGTCCCCTCCAATCAGGGGTGGCACTACTGCTTTGCCGAGTAGGGCCCGAGGTAGGAGACCGTGTCTGGTTTCTTCAGACTGCAGGAGGCCAACAGTCAGGGCATTGGCCCTTTGCCCTCCTAAACTCTGAACCTGCCAGGGTGCCCACCAAGGACCTTTTCTGAACTTGATTGCTCTCCACTATCATGGTCATTGGTCTCCTACTTCCGGGATTGAAGATCGATCGGGGTGGGGGGAGAATGTTGCATGTTGTTTTCTGGTGCTTGTTATTACACATTTGAATAAACAGTGCTTCAAAGCATTTGCCGCGAAGGAGTCAAGACTAGAACCCTTCCAGAGATTTTTTTTCCCTCTTATTCCTGTTACTTTAAGTTCTTGAACAAATATCAGTATTTCCACCAAAACTCCTCTCCTCTCCACTCTGCACTCCAAGCAATAGAGTCTGCGTCTTCTCTTTTGGTGGCACCAATTAGTCCAAAGTAACTGAGGCTTATTAGCAGATTTAGAGCCAACTCAAGAGGCAAGAGATAGTGGCTTCCACAATACTGTTTCCATTTGCTCTCCTACCATCCGTGACCCAGACAAGCGTCCTGTCAGGAGGTGAGGACCATATGCCTTGCCCTCTTAACTATAACGGTTCTTTCTGAACAAACTTGCCCCTCTCCCCCCCTTCTGACATGCTACCTTTACATTCCCTAGAAAAACACTCTTGGACACAGTATTACATTCAGTTTCACCAAGTTCCTGCACTCCCTAGGGATCATCTGTGGTTCTCAGGTTAAGGATCTCTGCCCTCAGAGATGATCTTTGTGGTACTTAAACCTTCCCTGGGTGAAAATGAGAAGAAAGTCTGAGGTCTTGAGGTCACAGACCTTGACTTATTTGCCTCCAATTTGGTTTCCCTTTAGCTGAAGAAATGAGTATGGGCTGAGCTGTAAGGGGTCAAAGAGGGAAAAGAGAACTAGTATCCCTTTTCTGATGTGATGGGGGGGTAGGCTTTTTTCTCTTGATTGTGTGAGGATGGGAAGAAATGTTATCAGCTGAGAAGAAGAAAGAGAATGATTAAGGTATTTTCTAGGCTGTAGCAAGGAAAATGACAGATCTGATGAGAAATCTCCCTATGCTGAGGCTCTGGTAGCAGCCCTTCTAGCAGAGAAAATATTCATTAGAAAAAGAGGCCAAAGTGATGGATGGAGTCGGGGTCCAGCCAGGATTTGGGAATAGGCGGTACAGGGTATCGATCGCAGTTCTCAGGAAGAGAGAAGGATCAGCAGAGATGCTGCAAACACCAGCAGCCTCGGGGCCACCCCAGTTCCGGGGCTGGCTCTGGCACGGAGATAGCCTTCTGTCATCCTGACAGGTGATCTTGATCAGCTCATCTAGATCCTCCCAAACCCAGACAACGGCACTCCAACCCTCTGCCCTGCATCAGGGCAGCGTGGGTTTCCCACAGATGAAGTGCAACACGGGAGACGAGGACCCTCCCCCCTACTCCAACCCTTGTGTCCTTCAGCACATCCTACAGACTCCCTCCCCTTGCCCTTCTGATTCACAGCGCCCACCTCCCTGCACCTACCCTATTCGATCTACTGGGGAGCGAAGTCGCTTCTTGACCGCCAGCCCGGAAAGGGGCGCCAGCCAGCTGGCGGAGACACGGCTTAGAGGGGCGTCTTGGGCAGAGAGAGGTTTGGGGCTAAGGTGTGTACGCAGTGAGCTTGGAAGAGTGGGCTGGTAGCACAAAGAATGTGTGCGCAAGGGTTAGGAGAGGAGGTCCTGCGCCTTTGGTCTCTTTGCCCCCCGCATTCGTGCATTTCGGAGGGGCTTTTGCAGCAAGCACGGTAGGCAACAGCACCTCCTCCAAGACTACATTTCCCAGAAGGCTATGTGGGAGGGAGAGTGAGGGGCAGGCAGCCTGTGCTGCGCTTGCGCAAAGAGTGAGTTGGAAAGGTGGGAGGGAGAGGGGAGGCGTGCCCGCGGCGGGGCTTGGGGGGAGGGGGCCGCGCGGCGGTGGCGCCGGGGCGGGCGCGCGTCCGCGGCGGTGATGGCGGTGCGTGAACGCGCGGCGGCAGCAATGGCCGCTCTGGAGCGGCGGGTGCCGAGTCTCGATGACTTCGCGGGACAGAGCTGGAGCTCGTGGGTGGAACGGGCCGACCTGCCCGCGGCCGACGGTGAGTGAAGCTCCCCTAGAGTCCGGGGACCCCATCACTGTCTCCCCTCCCCCTCCCCGGGCCCCCGCCAGCAGAGGGGAGCCGCCGACGGGAGCCGCCGTCCGGCTCCCCGGCCCCCCAAACAAAGGACCCGCCGGGTCCTAGTGCCCGCCTGCTCCGTCACCTTCGCGCCTCCGGGTCCTAGCGCCGGCTCACCGCCCGCAGCCCACCCTGCCCACCTCTGCCTCTGCCGGTGCCCAGTACCTGCCCCCACATCTGCTTGCTTTTATCTTTCTCTTCGCCTGCTGTCCTCTAGCTTCCGCCCCTCCTGCACCTGCCTAGGGCTTTCCCCGTCCGCAACAGTCCTCTCCACGTGTTTCCCACGCACCCCACTTCTGTGTCCCCCTCCCTACCCCCCTTGTTCCTTCGCCTTCTGCCCCACACCTCCTGCTCCTCCTCGGCGTTTGCCTGCCGGTTGCAGTGCTACTGGACCCCCCCTGCCCCCTCCGCATTAGTTCGTCGGTCCATCCATCAATCCATCCTCCCTTCCTCCCTCCTTTCGTCCATCCATCCCTCTATGCCTCCAACCCTCAGTCCTTTACCGGGCCTCTTGCCCTCCCTCTTGGCTCTCTCTCCTGACCCCCACCTTCTCTAGGCCCCTGAGTGCCTTTAGTAAGCGGGCTGACAGCCCCTTCTGCTGATCTTTGTCTCCTGGGCCCCAGGGGGCACCTGGCCTCGTGGCCTTTGGGGTGACAGCAGGCATCACAACCCTGAAGAAGTTTGCAAGTGAGAAGAGGTGGAGGAGGAGACCGCATGGAGCGGTCTCTGGTGACACTTGTTCTCCTCTGAGACATCCGACTCCCAGCTCAGTTCTGCCCATCACTGCATTTAAAACGGACTTAGGAGTGGGAGCTGCCCCTTGTCTCTTGCATGCCTAACCCACTACCCCTCATATCTGGAGATTATGTAAGACTGTCAGCGATCTTCTAATCCTAGAAAGGGGCAAATCTATTAGCAGGCGTTAGAAGCACATCTAAGTGGAAGCCCAGGCCATCCCAGGACTGCCCCATGCTGGGTGGGCAAGGATGGGGCCATTGTCAGGGTCTGGGTGCTTTGAGAACCGGAAATGGAATCAGACGGGTTTGGTGACTCAGAATTGATTTTTTTTTCCAAGGGACAGGGAGGGGGCGTAGAGGAGGGGAGGGGAGAGGAGTAAGGTAGGGGGATGGGGGAAAGAGCTGCTTTGCACAGCTAAGATGTTTTTGTCATCAACCCAGAAACTGAGGTACAAGGGCAACCCTTGCCCAAAGCCCTCCTAAAGAGGGGAGGGGCTTGCATAGCTGACCAAGGGGACATTGAAGATGCCACAGGACCCCTGATAGAGCAGTTTCTGTGCTCTGTGACCACCCTGTCAATGCAGGACTTGAAAAGCTGGGTGTAACTTTGTCAGTGCCATGGTAACCCAAGTGGAACAAAATTGCATTCATGGGGGTGGGGTCCTGGGAGAGTATCTGTTTGGTGTAGCACAGAGTAGCAGAAAGGACCCATCTGAGAAATCTCAAGAAGGGACTTGGAGATCTATAGTAAAATATGTTAAGGATTGTTTCCCATTTAATGAGGAAACAGGCCCAGAAGGAGATCATATTTACCCACAATCACCTAGCTGGTCAACAGTGGAACCCTGAATTGGAGCGAAGGGTCCATAGGAAAGGTGGCAGGGTCCCTCCTAATGGAATCGGCTCGTTCCAGAGGCAGCAGGTAAAGGAAGAATGGGCGCTTGAGAATGACCCCCTGAAAGGTTCTCCAAGTGGTCCTGAGCAGCAGGAGCTTGTTAGGGAGTGTGGGCTCCCTACTGCTTGGCTGCCAGTGCTGGTTGGGTAGGAGGTGGGGTTTCTGGGGCAGGGGTGGTCCTCCTGAGCTGTGTTTCTCCTCCAGGGGCTGAGTTGGAGGAGAGTAACAAAAACACAAAGAAGTTGGATGCCATGACCCTCATTAAAGAAGGTGGGAGTTGACACGCATTAGGGCTGGGGCCTGGGACAGATGGGGATGTGGGTGGTGGTGGCAAGTATCTTCTGAGTGGGGGATGGGAGTGCTCTCTGATCTTACAGGGAAACCCTGGGATCCCCAGCCCCAGTGATAAGGGCTTCTGTCATTGCAGACATGTCCATCTTCGGGCACTGCCCTGCCCATGACGACTTCTATTTGGTTGTGTGTAACCACTGCAGCCAAGTGGTGAAGCCTCAAGCTTTCCAGAAGCACTGCGGTGAGGGGAGCCGTAGGGAGGAGATAGAGGGGACAGGGGAAGGTGGAACACGGAACTCTGAGGACAGAGTCAGTTGGGAGGTCACCTGGGTAATGGGGGAAGGCTTTGGGGATCAGAAGGTCCTGGGGGCAGCTTCTGAGGATTGTGGCAGATCAGGGTGATTGTTTGGGCAAAATTCTAGCATCTAGCGGAATTAGGGGAAGAGCTAAAAGGTTCAAGAAGCTGGGTCCTAGAATTTTGAGTCTCGAAGGCTCAGATTCAGGTGGAAAGACCGCAAAGTTAAACTCTAGGCTTGGGAAATTCCAGTTTGTATCGAGAGTCTGGGAGCAGGGCTAGGGGGTTGGGGAAGGAGGCAGTTGATACCACTCACCTCAATTACTCTCTCCACCTCCTGGCGACAGAAAGAAGACATGGGCCCCTCAGCAAGCTTTACGCCCGGGCCCCACCCCCACCTCCAGCCCCTGCCAGCTCTCAGAAATGCCATGTAGTGAATGGGCGGGGCCCGGCTTGTAGGGCCCCAGGTTCCACCAAAACCTCCAGGGAGAAGGGCCAGGGGTCCCGGAGCCGCGGCCACCAGCCTCCTGACAAGACACAGAAGGACAACCTCTGGTAAGGAGAGGCTAGAGACTCCCTGAGACCAGCCTTGACCCTGACCCTAGCCCAGGGAGGGGTTAACACAAATGGAGGCAGCTGTGGGGCCGTGGGCACTGCTCACAGCAGGGGGCAGCCAACTCTCTCTGCCGCTCCCTTCCATGTGCTCCAAGGAATATGGGGTCCCCTTTTCCCATGTTCTGCACCCCTGCTGGAGCCCTCCCAAATTCCAGGGCTGGGAAGGAGATGACTCTGGGCTAGAGTCCAGGGCCCAGGCCCAGGCCCCCTGCCCCCCAGCCCACACCCTCTCTCCATGTGTAGCCTTTTCGTGCCTGTGGTGAATCTGGAGAAGATGTCCAGTCTTCCGAAGCCCGATGGACACGGAATCAGGGTGGCCCCGCCCTCTGCTTTCCTCAGCCAGCCTGGCGGCCTCGCCAAGGACTCCCCTGGAAAAGCCCCCATGGCACCCCCTTCTAAAGAACCTCCTGGGAGAGAGAGCATCGAGATGACCCCCAGCGAGGGCCCCAGTCACCGGGCTGAAGGCAGCCCCCCTGAAAAGGAGCCTGGTGGGGCCAGGCTGCCCCCCAAAACCCACCGGAAGATGGCCCGTGAGTAGTCATGGCCTCGGGGGCCAGGAAGGTAGAGTGGGAACCCTTCTGGACTGCTTGGTCCTTGGACCTGATGGAAAGGGGTCAGGAACGAGTGGGCCTGGCCATCACTGGCTGCCAGGGTACAGGAATCCCTGGTCACCCCTTGACGTGGACACATGCGTAAACTCCTTGCTTTCTAGGAAGCTTCTCTCCAGCCCAGGTCTCCTGATCAAGACTAAGGGAGCTTATGCCCAAGCAGGTGAAGGTATTCTTCTTCACCCTGGGCTGTTGACCTTTAGCCCTTTTCTCCCCTAGATCCAGGGCATCAGACCCCTCCCCCAGCCGGTTTCTCTGGCATCCCACATACCTGTGGCTGCTTTTGTTTCTTGATGTGCGTTGCCCTCTTTTGGACCTGGCATTGCGAAAAGGAGTGCCTGGGCTGGGCGTGGGGATGGGGATGGTTCTTTTGCCCAGCAGAGAGCTCCTGGTGCCGGGAGGAGTTTCTCTGGGAGGCCGCAGCCCCGGACTTGAAGGCCAGAGGCTCTTGCGTCTCAGGCCCAGCTCTCCCTAGGCCTTTCCTTGGGAAACGGCCTTGGGGTTCACGGGAACTGTTTGCCCCACAGGGAAGGAGTGCGACCTCAACAGGCAGTGTGGGGTAATAAACCCAGAGACCAAAAAGATCTGTACCCGCCTGCTGACCTGCAAGGTAATCCCAGTCCCTCTGCACCGTGAGGGAGGACCGCACAGTGACGGGTCCTCCGCGCTGGAGAGAAACCGTAGCGTTAGCCAAGATCCAGCTCAGGGGCCAGGGGTAAAGCCCCAATGAAGCAAGGGGAGAGGAGGCTGCCCCCGGTGGGCCCACGGTGGGAACAGTAGGGAGGGGTGGCTTCCAGATTGCCCACTCGGCGGAAGGTTCTGGCCCTTTGGGGGAGTGAAACAAAGACACACAAAGACACCCACGAACACACTCACGCCCCCTCTCGCCACTTGCCCAGGCTAGAGCACACTGCTGCCCCTTACTCCTGCTTGGCTCACACTGCCCCCCCCACCCCCCCGCCGCTCTGTTCTAGATCCACTCGGTGCATCAGCGCCGGGAGGTCCAGGGCCGAGCCAAGGACTTCGACGTGCTAGTGGCGGAACTGAAGGCCAACTCTCGCAAAGGGGAGTCTCCCAAGGAGAAGAGCCCAGGCCGCAAGGAGCCCCCTCTTGAGCGCCCCTCCCAGGACCCCCCCTCCTCAGTCCAGGTCGTGGCAGCGGCCGCCCCCAGCAGCACCTTCTCTGCTCGCGCCAAGCAGACCTACCCATACTGTGCACTGCCCAGGTAGGTCCGCGATCCAGTCCCCCATCCGGGGACGTTTGATCCAAAGCCATCAGGGACCCCGGGAGATCGGCCCAGGGAGTCTCACTCCACCCTGAGTCGGGGGGGTGGGGGATACTTGGGGCCCCTGGCAGTGGCGTGGAAGTAGGGGACTGCCTGCTTCTAACTGAGCATACCATAGTCCCTCAGCCTCTGTAGCGTGCCGGTTCCTGTACCCGGGATAAAAACACTTTCCCAGCTGCTTCTAACAGGCCAAAACTCGTAACTGGGGAGCCAAAAGGGTCAGGGTCCTGGGGGAGGCAGTCCTACTGTGTACTCATTCACTGGCCCCTTCGTGTGCAGAGGCTGCGCTGGAGCCCGGGGAGAGCCTGCCTCGCCGAAGGAGACACACACGCATCTCTGCCTGTAACACAAGGGGCAGACGCGAAACAGGCTCAGCTCACAGACAGGCTCACAGGAATATGTGGTGCAAGAAGGGGGTTGAGAGAATTGGCTGGGCTGACCAGAGCTGGGTGCAGTTAAGCTCAGAAGATTTTCTGGAGGAGGCGAATCTGGAGCAGATTCCCCCCCCACCCCCACCCCAGGAGGCAGGGCCTGGGAAGCGAAGGGGCTGGGGAGAGGATCCCTTGGGAGCTGTGGCCCCTGACCTTTCCGGCTCTTACTCTGTGAGCTCTGTCGTTCCCTCCCTTCCTGTCCTCCTTCCTCTTTGACTGCCCAGCAGGGTGTCTGCCCTGGCTTTTTGAGCTTGGCCAGTTCAGGGACACCCCCCCCCCCCCCCCCCCCCCCCGCCTGACCCACTCCCGGCTCAGTCTCGTCGCCCTCACATCCCCTTTGGCCCTTCCAGGTCCCGGGCCTCCTCTGAGAGTGAGTTGGATGATGAAGGCCCCTGTGGTGGTGATGGGGACCCAGGCCTGTTCCCCTTTCCCCTGCCCCGGGGTGGGGCCCAGGCCTCCAGCGAGGAGAGTGAGGAGGAGGGGACATCTGACGACCTCCACCTCCCTCCTGACTGCCATTATGCAACCCGGCCCCCGCGGCCACAGGCGGTAAGGACCTGGGGCAGGGACCTGGGGTGGGGGGTGGCCCAGCCCTCCTGGCCCTAGTGTGGGGAGGAGGTCAGATCCTTTGTCCAAGAGCCCTCCCTGCATCCCAGGCCCCGCTAACCAGGGACCTTCCTCCTGCCTCTAGTTCTGCACCTTTGGGAGTCGGCTGGTGAGTCCAGGATGTTACGTGTTTAGCCGCCGGCTGGACCGGTTCTGCTCAGCCCTGAGCTCCATGCTGGAACGGCACCTCAGCTCACACATGTGGAAGTGAGTCTCGGAGGCCCAGAACTGCCCTCCCTAGACCTCAGGCCCCAGACACACGCGGGCTTCAGAAGCCCCAGTTCTTCTCACAGACCTCACATGGACGTGGTTTGGCCGTTTGTAGGGAAGACCCCAGAGAGAATGAACAGGAGGTGGGGAACCCTGGCGGCCTGAAGCTGGGCTAAGGCAGGGCGCGGGTGGGTGGCCTGGGCGTGAATCCCGACTCTCAGCCGTCACTTCCGGTACCTCTTGGGTGACTCGGGATGGGAGATGCCCAGAATGAAATTTGAAATGAGGTTCTCAGTGGGTCTGTATACTAGTTCATCCCTGCCCATCCCTGTGCTTTCTTCCTAACCCTCAGTTCCAGTGTCTCCCAGCAGATGGCAGCAAGGCCGGGGCTCTGTGGGCCATTTCTAGGTGGGGCACGGAGACTGGTGTGTGTTGGTAGGGAGGGCCTCTTGTTTGCTTGGCGTCACAGCGGAGCTCTCTTTCTGCCGCAGGAAGATCCCCCCGGCGGCCGAGCCTCCATCCCACCTTGTCAGCTCCCCACTCTCTGCTCCCCTGAGCCCATCCTCTACGGGCAGCTGCCCCCGCCTTCCAGGCCCACCCCTCAGGCCCGCCTGCCCAGCCTCCGCGCCCCCCGCCAAGGACAGCCTTGTCCCCAGCTACCCCGCAGGCTCCCCCAGTGTGGCAGCGGCCTGCAGCCAGGCGGAGTGCATGGGCGGGAGCCAGGCCATCACCTCGCCACTGCCTGCCAACACGCCGTCCCCGTCCTTCAGCAAACTCCCGCCTTCGAAGGCCAGCAAGTCGTCCAAAGGCAAGGACGGGGCTGAGGTGGAGGCCCCTTCTCGAAAGCGCAAGTTATCCCCAGGCCCCACAACTTTCAAACGGACCTGCATCCTGGATCCCCCTGGAAAAGGCAAACCCTCTGGCTGCCGGGGCCTCTCGGCCAAGACTAAGACAGCCCTGAGCATGGGGCTTAACGGGACAGTAGGGCCGAGAGTGAAGCGGGCAGGGCCCCTGGACTGTCGGGGTTCCCCTCATCAGCCCCCTACACCAGTCAAGGCTTCTCAGCTGGACAACCGGGGAGCGGCCGGACACCCAGCCAAGGCCCTGCCAACCAATTGCCTCTCTGAGGAGGAGGTAGCCAAGAAGCGGAAAAACCTGGCCACGTACTGCCGGCCGGTGAAGGCCAAGCACTGCCAGGCCGGCGCCCCTGCTGACGCGGCCTGTTCTGTGCGCCGCAAGAAGCCGGGTCCGGCCATGGCCTTTGAGGAGAAGTGTTCTACACTGAAGGTACCAGCCCGGCTCCCCGAAGAGCATGGGCAGGGAAAAGTCAGGATGGACGAGGGTAGAGTGCACAGTGGGAACCCGACACAGAGAAGGCGCTAAGTAAACGTGTTAGGGAAGGGGGGGTGAAGGAGGAAATTCAGAGAGTTCCTGGGCCATCTTCTCTAGGGAGAGGCGGGTCAGCTCTTGGAAGGGGAACCCGGCTTTTGTTTGGTGGGCCTTCCTCGATCGCCAGCCCTCTCCCTTGAGCTAAGGAGATGCCGCCTCTCCCCTGCCCCCACAACTGCCTCTGTTGTCATCAAGGGGCCACTTTCTGAACTGGCCGTGGCCCTCACACCAGGAGCTAGGGCTGCCTCTGTCCCCTGAGGGAAAGGCAGTTGGACTCCATGAACTCTGATGGGACAGGTGTGGGCAATGGGGTTGAGCCCGGGTGGCTGAGCTGTGGCCCGACACGCTGGGCAGCAGGGCGGTCGGGCTGGTCCGGCTCACTGGTTCTGCCTCCGGGCCTCAGGGCATGCAAGGGCAGGGACACCACCCAAGGTCCACGTACGCACATGTGCCCGCCTTGCACCTGTGCCCGCTTCCAGGTTTTCAGGGGCCAGGCGAGTGTTCCAAGGATTCTGGCAAAGCCAGCAGCCAGGGTCATGTGCTCTTCTGGTTGCAGCCCTGGAGTAGCATGCTCTGGGCCATCCATATGGTCTCAGCCAGGAGGGACTTACTGGCGGTGAGAAAGGGGACGCCCTTCTGGTTTAGGCACGGGCCAGATGCCTACCAAATCCTCTGGCACCCACACAAGAGGGTGTTGGACGGTGCCCCACGTGTGTGTACACGTGTGCGCGGATGTTCTCAGGCTGTCCCTGTCGGGCTGGCATTCATCTTCCCCCTCACCGAGCTTGCCCCTCCAGCCCAGCAGGGGGAAAGCAAGCGTTAGCCCTAATGGTCCACACAGTCCACCGGGTAGGAGGCCCGCCAGGCCCTCCCCGCCCCAGCCTGACCGTGTCTCTTGCCTCTTGTCTTCCTGCAGTCTAAAGCCCATTAACAAGAAAGTGCCTGCCCACTGCGATGGAGCCGCCAGCACCTCCTCCCCTCCAGATCCGGGCCCCAGGCTGCTGCCGCTTTTTATAACTTTATATTATTTTTTTTAAGAAAAAAAAAAAAACTCTTTAAAATACCTCAAGACTGTCTCCCTGTTCTGTTGCTGCTAAGAAAATGTAAAAACAGAAACATAGAAAAGGAAGGAAAAAGATGTAATAAAATGAGCGTCCTTGCTGTCCCCATCCGCACCCCAGGAGGCGGAGATGATGGGCAGGCTGACTCCAGCTCCCATCTCTCGCCTGCAGAAGTCTCTTAGGCTCTTATGTTTTTGTCCTTTTTAAACAGCGCGGACATGGCTGGGGTTTGTGTCATGGAGGAGTCTTCTCTCCAGAAAAGATGATGAGGCATAAGGCTCACCAGAGTCTTTATCCCAGAGATGACTCCAGGGCCACCGGGAAGGGAAACTTGACAGGGGGCGGGGAGCCACACCTCTGGCTGTACACTCCGGTCTTTGCCCTCAGGGGCTGTGGGAGTCCACCAGGGTCCTTTTCCAGTCTTCCAGCAGCCCTGGGCCTCCACCCCGTCTCTGAAGGATTGCCTCAGTCTTCAGCTGTTCCTGCCCTTCCTGCCTCTCACTAGCAGCCTTATCTTCTCAACCACTGGGGAGCTCGAATTGAGTTGGTAACTCCTCTAAGGATGTCCGTGATTTCTGGGGGGCAGCCTGCTTTGGTCTCTCTGTCTGTGGCCTGTGGGTTTGCCCTTCAGGAAGGGGTAAGGTCTCTCCCAGGTAGGCCTCCTTAAGGTGAACCACACCTTTTGGGAGGCAGGAAGGGGAAAGGTATGATCACTTACGGAACTACTGGTGTGGGAGGCAGCAGGAATGCGGGAGGACCTGGTCCCTCAGGATCACCTGGCTCCCCAGGACTGAGCGGATGATGTGGAGGTGGGAAGGGCTGGGAGTGCCCTAGTTTTCCCCTTTATCTCACTGGAGACCAGTGCGTATCCCTCCTTTGGTCCTCAAACCTGAACTCACCAGGCCCAGGGCACTATTTTTTGGCCTTGTCTTTTCCGTCTCCTTGCTTTTAGGCGGAAAAGATTCTTATTCCCTAAACAAGACACAAGAAGGCAGGCGGAGAAATCCAGTGCTTCTGGAAGAAGACTAGACTGTTCAAACCACTGGTTTCACACTCGGTTCCGTGTACGAAGTTGTGATTGGGGTCTGGGGGGAATCAGTTGCCATAAGTAATTTCCACAGGCTACTTTGAGGTGTATAAGTCCTTGTGGACAGAAAGGTGCAAATGAGGTTGACCCAAGAAACCAGTCTGGCCGCCTGCCCCGGGGCTCTCTAGGGCAGACGCGCTTTCCCCCCAGCCCACAGGGGGCGCTGTGGGCGAGCCGCCGTACTGCCGGCGGCGGCCCGGGGAGGGGCCTCTCCCGCCGTCGCGGCCGCCTCCGCGATCGCAAACCCGGAAGACGGGCTCTAGCAGCTGTGAGTGTGCGCCGGCCCGACCATGCAGCCCTTGGAGGTAGGTCTGGTTCCCGCTCCAGCGAGGGAGCCGAGACTGACCCGCTGGCTGCGGAGAGGCAGTGGGATCTTGGCGCACCTGGTGGCTTTGGGCTTCACCATCTTTCTGACTGTGCTGTCCCGGCCGGGAACCAGTGAGTGTGCAAGCGGGGCGGGGCCAGGAAAGGGGGCGGAGCCGGGATGCTGGAGGAGCGGCGCCTGGAGCGCTCGGAGACCTGGCGTGGGGACCCCCGCAGTGGTGGTGGTGGGCGGGGGGGGGGGGGGCGTGCCGTGGAGGAGTAGTAAGGGCGTGGTGGGGCGGGGCCCCGGAAGGTGGGTCCTGGAAGGATCGGCTCTGGGTGCTGGGGTGGAGAGGCAGACAGTGAACTGAACCCCTCAGTTCATCAGAAGCAGAGACCCTCGTGGAGAATACAAGCAAAGAAGGCCAAGGTCCATTCTAGGACTGGGCTGACAGCTGCGAGGTGACGAATGGGGAACCCGGGCTAAATTGGTGTGTATTTGTCTCCCCGGATGGTCACCGTAAGGCCCCTTGGCTGTTCCACGTTGCACGGAGTTCCTGATTCCTGATTGGAGCTGGGGATAGTACACTGACCTTTCCCCTGTAGCCGGATTCTTTGGGCTTCAGCCAGCCACAGGGGCAGAAACAATGGTGCCCAGCCGTCAGTCTGTTCTCTTTGATTCTTAGGTCTTTTCTCCTGGCACCCTGTATTCATGGCCTTGGCGGTGAGTTTGGGCTTCTCTTCTGCAGCTGATTCGTTCGAATATGCCCGTAGGGAAGCATCCAGCCTTCCGAAGGCGCAGCCTTTCTAAGGCTCAGAGAGGTGGGGGGGGGGCGGGGAGAGCGAGGGCCTCATCTTGCCCTGCAACCTATGATTGGGAGACATGGAGGGCTGGGCTGTAGTTAGTGTCAAGTAGTTGAAGGGGGTTGGGAGAGTACGGAAGATGTATCTTTCTCCCCTAGGGTCTGAAAGGAGGAAGTAGAAGGGGTGTTGTCCAGTCACACACACACACCCCCCCAGCTCCCATAACCCCTCAAAGCTCAGGAAGAAGTTTAACATTTGCTAAAGATTTGCTTAATGTCGGTCAAGGAGTGGGACTCATTGCCTGTGGAGGAGGAGGAGGTGGGGCACGGATGTCAGCCTGAGTGATAAGACTTCCCGCTCAAGTGTTAATGCCCCGTTGTGCCCGGAGATGCTGACCTGTGTGATGCAGGAGGTCCCGGTGGGGGTTCTTTAGCCTCCACCCTTTGTCCTCCCTGTTTGGATGTATGAGCGCACCCCCTTTTTCTTAGGCCTCCAAGCTGGCCTGAGGCTCACTGGCCCTCTCCTGTGTTCACAGTTCTGCCTCTGCATGGCCGAGGCCATCCTGCTCTTCTCGCCTGAGCACTCCCCGTTCTTCTTCTGCTCCCGAAAGGCCCGGATACGACTCCACTGGGCAGGGCAGACGCTAGCCATCCTCTGTGCAGCCCTGGGCCTGGGCTTCATCGTCTCCAGCAGGACCCGCAGTGAGCTGCCCCACCTGGTGTCCTGGCACAGCTGGGTAGGGGCTCTGACACTGCTGGCCACTAGCGGTCAGGCACTGTGCGGGCTCTGCCTCCTCTGTCCTCGAGCAGCCAGGGTCTCCAGGGTGGCTCGCCTCAAGCTCTACCATCTGACTTGTGGCCTGGTGGTCTACCTGATGGCTACCGGAACGGTGTTCCTAGGCATGTACTCCGTGTGGTTCCAGGCCCAGATCAAAGGTACGGCCTGGTACGTGTGCCTGGCACTGCCACTCTACCCGGCCCTGGTGATCATGCACCAGATCTCCAGCTCCTACCTGCCAAAGAAGAAAATGGAAATGTAACTTCCTCCGGACTCTGAATGGAGGTGGGACACTCGCCTTGGACTTAAATGTTTCCTCTGGTGACCTTCAAGGGATCCACTTCCGAAGTGGTAGGGTTTTCGTACTTCCTAGCTGGGCCGGGGGCCGCAGAAACCCAAACTGCTATTGCTGACAACGATCCGGGGGGCCAAAATGGGGAAATATACTGGGTGCAAGTGGAGGGTGACGGGGACGGGGGGGGGGCTTGGTCCTGAAGCCTCCACTCTTGATGGGAGACCGAAGTGCTGGGTGGCGGCGGTGATGGTGTCGGCAGTCAGTTCTTGCCTGCGCGCCTGATGGAGAGTTGGGTTACGGTAACTTACGAATGAGCGCAATGGCTCTTTGGGTCTGTTTGAGAAAGCAGGGTGGAGAGAGCCTGTGGGTTATGGTTCCTGTAGGCTCTAACGTGCAACTTTGGCAAGTCACGTGTCTCAGGACCTCCGTTGCCACATCTGTGTCATGGGTGAGTTTCTAAACCGTCTCCCAATATTCAGTGTCTGTCAGGTTGATGTCACAGAACGCTCTCCCCACTCTGGAACAGTGGCTGGACCACTAAGCAGACTCAGGAGGGGATTCATACGTGTGTTATTCTCTTATCCCTCATCCCTCTGAAGGGCTAGGTCTGCCCTTGTGGCCTTCCGGGAATCTATGCCGATTCGGCTCCTGGACTAGGGCACCGAAGGTCAGGCACTGTGGAAAGAAGGGTTCCCGTGGGAGGCTCTCTTGAACTCCAAGACAGTAAAGGCACTAAAGTCACTTTAAAGCTTTTGAAGGAGCAGAAGGGCATTGGCCTCACCAAGCCTGTGACTCCTGGCTGGGCGTCTTCGCTCAGTTAAGAACTTCCTCCAGCCCACCTCGGGATCTGGGCTTGAGGGCTGCAGGCCATGGGTTTGCACCTTCCCCGGACGTGCGTTCTCAGTAGCAAAGTAGTCCTGAGCATGTCCGGTTTTGCCCTTCCTAGGGTTCACGTTTTTGCCTTAGCACAGAGCTTTGGGGAGGTATTCTGAAACTTTTAAAACAAAAAACGAGCTAAGGAAGAGGGGTAGGGCTGTTCTGATCTAGGGAAAACAAAGGTCTCCCTGGTTCCCCTTCTCAGCTAAGCTTTTCTCAGTGGCGGTCTCTTGCCAGCTCTTTGGTCCAGGAGGGGGCTGAGTGTGGTGCCAGCCGGTGAGAAAGGGCTGGGCCCTCTTCCGTGCAGAGACCCCCTGCTTGTTCCAAACTGAGGGTAGTTCCCCAGACCGCTCGCAGCGGTGAGGGCTGGCTGCCAGACTGGTTAACTGCGATCTCGCTTGGTCGGGGAGATGGGACCTCTGTGGGTCGTGGCAAGGACTGAAGACGGCCAAGCCAGAAAAGCTGAGGTTGAGGCAGGAAGAGACAGCTCAGGGCATACTCTGGGAGGCCTGGGAATAGGACCTGGAGCTCCAGGCCCCAGGAGCAAGGCAGGCGTTCCTAGATGGCAATAACTTGGGTGTCCCAGGTCTTCCTAAAATGCAAGACCTCCCGGTCCGGGCGGCTCGGAAGCAAGGAGGTCTGTATGATTTAACGGTCCGGGAATTGGGACGGCAGGGCCACAAGCGGCCTCTGAGTGGATCTCACTGGGTTAGACGGCATCTCCAGGAGCTCTCCAGACCCAGAGCATCTAAAGGGGGTCCCTGCTGTTCGGAGGGGGATCGCACCTGTCTCCTTGCCTGCTCTTCTCTCTCGAACTGCCCAATGTGGTCTGAACTTGGAGGAGATGGCTCCTGGGGCATTCTTACCTAGGGTCACTTGGATCAGGGACTCCATCTCCTCTCCCCCCATCACAGCCAGTGCTGGGAGTCCCATCTGTCTACAGCAGGGTGACAGGACTGGGTGAGGTTCACCCGCTTCTGCGAGCCAACCAGGCAGCGCCATAAAGCCCGAGCCTGCCTGAGGTGTTGCCTCCTCCCAGGTGGTGCGGGGGCTGGCGGGCGGGCGGGCAGGCGGGCTGACAGCCGGCAGTTTGCGTGGGCTGTGCCAGCTGATGTCTATTCCCAGCCCTGGGAGGAAGGGGGAAGTCATTTATATTCTGCAGGAGGAAGGGGCCCCAGCTGTCACCTCTCTGACCAGGAGGCCTGGAGGGCAAGGGCACAGGGCCGAGAGGAGGGCACAAGTAGCCTTCTGCTTAGCCTGACTGTAGTCTAGAGAGTAGGTCACCAGGAGGAGCCCTTCTTCCCGGCTGGCCAGATTGTGGGGGGACTTCCCGCCCCCCCCCTCCTCTGCATCTCCGTTGCCACCTGCCCTCACATCCTGGGCCAGCAGCTGGACAACCATTAGACCTCAGTGCCAGGGCACTCTTCCTCCAGCTGGGATCTCGGTGCCTGCCTGCCACATATGCCTCCTGCTTGTGCATTTCCTCCTCCCTCCACCCTCTGTTCCCCCAACCTCTCCGTACCTCCCCATCTGGGATATTAGCTGGGCTCCTCAGCAATGAGGCAGAGGCCTTGGGGGGGAGGAAGGGAATGGCTGCCCTTTTGCCCTTGTTCCCTGGCTAGGGAAAGCTGCTAGTAGTCAGACTGTACTGCCTTTAAAGAAAAAAAAAAAAAAGCCAGGGTGCTCAAAAAAAAAAAAAAAAGCATGTCATTTGCACAAATTTGCATATCAGGCTCACTAAGACTTGATTCCAAATATGATATTTTAAACTCAACCTTGAGGACATTAGAAATGTAGGTGTTTTTTGTAACCACATCCAAATGGTAACAGGATTACCAGTCCGGGTGGAGATTCCCCCCCCCCCACCCCTGCATCTTTCCCGTAACCACTCCCCTTGAGCCGCACCAGGGCTGGGGCTGGCGTTGAATGGCAGGAGTCCTGTGTCTGGGGAATTCTTCCAGCCTCACCTTCTTGGCTGTTCAGCTGCCTCAAAGGTAGGCCGCCGTCCCTCGCCAGCCTGTTTCTCCTCTCCCTACCGGCTCACAGGGCAGACTGCCCGTCCCAGTCCCTGACACCGGCCTGTCCCTTTCTCATTGTCTCCACCCTTCCACCCCCGTGCATGGCTGCTCTGGGTCTTGTTTTTCAAACCTCACTGTGGGAGATCTAGGCATCCTCCCTGAGCCAGCTGGCTGCTGGGCCAAGGCCTGTTCAGAGTTAATAATAATCATTAGCTACCCGGTGCTGGGGCCTTTCAGCTCCAGGGCTGTAGGCACTTGCAGGCTGAGTCAGCCAGCCCTCACCCCCCTCCCTCTGGGCAGCTAGAGTGTAATGGAATGGGGAGGGGAGGTGGTCAGAGTCTCACTTCCTAGCCATGGCTCAAGGCTGCTTTCCTTGGGGGTGGGCCCTGAGCTTCCTCTGAGTAGATTACTATGGCCCCTTCACCCAACAAAGATCAGTCCGTGGGGAACACAGCGTAGGCTCCGCTGAGAGTGGCAGTGGCGGCCGTTGACCCCGAACCTCCAGTACCCCTGTCCTTCCTTCTGTTATCTGTCTTAACTTCCAGAGGATACCCCTGGTCCTGATGCCCCAATCTCAGCATTTCTGGTGGCCCTCTGCGACCTTAGGGAGCAGGGAGGCTTCCGGGTCACTGCTGCGCTGCTCCCGTGTCCGGTCGACGGAAGAGCCCGTGTATCATGCAGTGAAAAGTGCATTGACCTGGGGGCCGGCAGAGCTGCGGTCTACATTTGCGCAGCTCCTAACACTGGCGTGGCCGTGGGCAAGTCGCTTCCTGCTTGACCTACCTCACAGGGCTGTTGTGAGGGTTTCGTGAGAGAATGCATGTTCACAGGCACTGGAAAGTCCAAACATTAAACAAATGGAAACAGGTGATAGTGTGTTCTTGTCCTTGACTCTTTCACTCAGCCTGGCTCTGGATCCGATGCTTCTTTTAGGGAGGCAGTACTCACTTATGGATGAGATGCTTAGGGAACCCAAGTCCCCGACAGCTTGTGTTGTCAGCCATCCCAAGGGCACACACACACACACATTTCCTCCTCTAGATGCCAGGTCAGCTCTCATCCAGTCCTGTCAGGAAAGCCACCAGGTTATGACCCTGCAAAGCCAGCCCTGAGTGCTGCTGGTTTCAAGGCATGAGGCTGACTGCAAATCCGGAAGTCGGCGCAGCTGTCCCCTCATCCAGCCTGAAGTTCCCGGAGCTGGTCTGTCTGCACCTCTCCACCTCATCCTGCGCCGCTGAGGGGCAGCGGAGCAGACAAGCCAGGGAGGCAGGAGCTATAGTAAGGGACACAACGCTGCCACTCTCTGGTTTCCCCTGTAGCCCCAGGCTGAGCAAGGCCTGCCTCGGGGCCCTCATGCCAGGCTCTGCAGATGCAGAGCTGACACACGGCCCCTCGCTTCCTCGCAGGTTTTTTTCTCTTTCCTTGTTACAGCCTCTTGGGTAGGATCACAGTCCTCTCCTCCTCAAACGACTTTATTGGAATTAAAACACACACACACACACACACACACACACACACACACACATGAAAGCATTTCTATTGAAATGTTAAATTAGGGGAAGGATACTTTCTATTCCATCTGAGACCTGCCAGCAGTCTGCTGGGAGTGCACAGAGGCAGGGACAACAGCAGTGCAGAGGCTCCAGTATTCGGTTTTTTCTCTTGTTTTTTTTTCCCTATCCTGGGATCCCGCAGTGAGACACTAGTCAGGCGTGGTGGGCACAGCCCCGGCGGTTCTCACCAGCACAGGCGCAGAGCGGGTGCAGGTGACATACAGGAGGACAGGGCCCCGGCACGGCCCTGGTGGGTGGTATGCAGTAGACAGTCCCCAGCACTGGGCTAAGCTTCAAGCGGACCCAAGTTCCCTCCAGTAAGACAGCCTCCCCCCTAGACAGCCACCCAGAAGCTTGGCTCGTCACCAGTGTGCAGGGAGGAGGAGTCCCAGGTTTTAATCTACCCGCTGTTGTCAGAATTTCCCAGATGATTTTTTAAACCTCTGCTGAAAGCGGATTAAATAGCTGCTTCAGGCCATGCTGTGGTACCAGAGGATTCAACTCTCTCCCTGGGTATTCGTGAGGGGCCCCCAGCACCCCTCTCTTGAAAGCAGTTGTGAGTTATCTCACGGGGCTTTCTAAGGAGGCCCAGGACTGAGCTGGGCCTTTCCAGCTTGACCCCACCCAAAGCAAACTTCGGCCACGCGAGGAAGCCGTGGGAGGGGAGGGAAAAGCAGCGCCTAGTTCTGTCCAGCTACGGTCTTCCCTCCCCTTGTGCCTATTCACACGTGCATGTACACCCCTAACTTTGGGGCCTCTCGCCTTATGCACACCAGTGCTGTAGGGGTGCCTGGAAGGCTCCCTGCGGGGCTCTGTGTCCTGGCTCACGGAAGGGTGGTTCTCAGACTGGTTCCACGCCCTCCGTGTGTGGGACAGTGACCACACGGACAGACTGGAAGGCCTCGGGGCAGGTCTAAGTAGCCTTGCCGCTCGCTTTTTTCCTACCTGACAGCGTACAAGCCTGGTGAAGGGGCTTGATGAGGCAGCTGCTTTAGCCCTCCTCTCTCACGCCCCGGGAGACGAAGCGTCCGCCACAGGCTCGCTGTAGGCAGACGGGGAGAGCCAGCCTTCCTGCTGCATAGGCCTGAGCCCTTTCTGCAGCGTGGGTGAGGAAAGGAGGGTCTTCGCGGTGGCTTCCTGGGAGACACGGGAAGTGCTGCAAGAACTACAGCTGCAGAAGGAAGGAGGTGAGAGGTCAGGTGGAAAGGAGACCAGGCCGGCCAGGGCCACTGAAGCTCCCACTTCTGTTCTGCAAGGCGACTGTCCTGTAGCCTCCACCACTCCGCCAAAACGCCACCTAAGAGGAGCCGAGTGCTACAAGACATGGCAGACAAAATTGCACGTCTTGGCCAGGATCTTAGGGAACTTCTTGTGGTTTGGGGATGGGGGGGCGGTGGCTGAGGTGCAGCCATGGCCTTGGGAGATAGGAGAAGGGAGCACCAAAGCTTTTCGGGCTCAGAGACAGGGCTTGGCACAGGCCATGGCAGAGGGGAGAACTCCCGGCAGGCTTCCCAGACCCGTTCTCTTTACCAGCGTCCTCTTCTGGGCCAACGTCAGCCACAGCAAAAGCTGCTTTGAAAAGATGAAAAACTGCTGTTTAAATGTAGACTATGGGGGCACTCTGGCCTCAACCTGTGCCATTGTGCCGACTGCCAGCGCTGCCTTGTCTGACGTGCCTGGAGTGGTGTCTCCGTCCCCTCACCACTTTGGTCGTTCCTCATGAAGAAAACAAGACAACGATCCAGACAGGAGGGCTGCCCTCTGGTCAAGATTTTATCAAGGTAGGAAATTAGGTAATGATTCAAATTCATTTCTTTTTTCCTTATACCGTCTCCTCTCCCCTTTTGGAATTTACCACAATTCCCTTCCAGAAGTACCCAAAGAATTTGCACGTGCAGAGTTTAGTAGAATCCAGTCCAGTTTCTGATAGACCTGTGTCTACCAAGAGCCCGGGGGTTGCATTTCTCTGTTCTGTGCAATGCCCAGGACACGCTAAACTGTCAACGAATATTAACCTGCCCCAACCAATGAATATACTTTTAGCCAAACTCAGTTACCATTTACGGCATGAAAAAATACACATAATAATCAAAATAGTGAAACTGAGCTGCTTTCCACCAATTCTTTTAATCCAGTCCAAGTGTTTTTCCATAGCATGGTTGGTAGGCTTCATCCAGACTTTTAAGAGAACTCTGTGGGGAGGCAGCCCTCCTCCCCAGGGATCTAGGAAGACTTCATTATCTACGGGCTGTAGTCCCAGGTAAAGGAATTTCTAAACTCTCTCCTGCTAGTCAGTGCCATTTCTTTGGAGTATCCTATCAGGTTGGGTAACTATGGTCGGCTGGCCAAAATCAGCCCATTGCGGGGTTTTGTATGGTCTGTGAGCTAATAAGACTTTTAACATTTTGACATAGTTGAAAAAACTCAAAAGCCATGTTAAGGGGCGCCTGGGTGGCTCAGTCGGCTGAGCGTCCGACTTCGGCTCAGGTCATGATCTCGCAGTCTGTGAGTTCGAGCCCTGCGTCGGGCTCTGTGCTGACAGCTCGGAGCCTGGAGCCTGCTTCGGATTCTGTGTCTCCCTCTCTCTCTGCCCCTCCCCCACTCATACTCTGTCTCTCTCTGTCTCAAAAATAAATAAACATTAAAAAATTAAAAAAAAAAAGCCATGTTAAAATTATATGAAATTGAAATTTCAATGTCTGTAAATGAAGTTTTACTGGAACAGAACCACGGTCATTAGTTTATGTACTGTCTATGGCTGCCTTCCTGTCACAATGGCCCAACTGAGCAGTTGTAACAGAGGGTATGGCCTGCAAAGCCTAATGTATTTACTCTCTGGCTCTTTACAGAAAGAGTTTGTTGGCCCTGGTCTATTTTCCTGCCTCGATGTGGATTCTACCCTTGCATTTAAATATCCTCTCCTGGCTTAGGCCACACACTTCTGAGGTACAGCAAGCCCCACCCACAGGCTGAAAAGATAAATAAACCAGTCACAGACTATGCTAGAACAGAGACGCAAGCCAGGTTTAATGATCATAGTCCAGTGTTCAGAGCCCAGAGGCTCCACGGTCTGCCAGCCTGGGTTGTACACAGTGGGAGGGATAGGGTCCCGGACACTGGGAGGCCTGCTGGCTTTGCCAGCAGGGCTACAAGGAAGTACAGAGGAAAGAACACACAGAAAATTGGAATCAGTCGGCTTTACTGTCCCCGGCTTGGGTGTACTCTCTCCTGGCCCCTTCCTAAGGAGCCCCATAAATACAAGCAAAGAAAAAAGATCACAAAAAATCACACAGACAGATTGTAGAGCCCTGTCATATTCTGTCTCCAGGGACGCCTGCTTCCTGGGAGACCTGTCTGGTTTACGGGCGCAGGGTGGGGGGAAGGGAGGGAGTGATTTCTCAGCCTTTGCTTATAACCAGACTTGGCAGTTTCCTACACAAGGTTCTAGTGAGCTTATATATACCGAACACCTAATCCCCCGAGTAGGAAGCTGCTTGGATTCTAGCAACTGAACCATGAGAAGAGGCTAGTCAGTTCAACCTCTTGGTGGGGCAGCCAGGCACACCTACCCGTCTCTCAAATGAGGGGCCTACCTAGTGGGTACAGCAGGGAGACAGGGCCTCAGGGCCTTTTCCTGGTCCCTAAACTGGGTAGGGACTTCTGAAGAGAATGGCCCTCCTAGTCCTCAGGAAGTCAGAATGCTCCAGAAGGCCAACTTCATTTGACTTTTCAAGATTTTCAGAGCCCTAGGTGGTGCCTATCGGGAAACTGCAGCCTGGAGATGAAATTTTCCCAGGTTCCCTAGTAAGTCTGAGGACGGAGGCCTGGTTCCTACAGCTCCATCGACAAAATCTCCAGAAGTCTCTGGAACATAACCAGACAACAACTTTTCCTTCTGGGCCCGTCACTGACCGAGCTCTACATTTATTTCTCGCATACACGGACTTTAATCCGAGGACGGTTTCGGAGGGGTCTGAGGAACCGGCTAGCTCCCCGTCACCCCTTCTCCCCAGGTCCCCCGACCTGTGGTTCTCCTAACCCCAGCTGCGCTCGGCAGAGGAGTTATTCGGTGCCAGGGAGATGAGGGTAAAGCCTCAGGAGTTCAGAAACTAAAAGTACAAGAGTTGGCGTTTGGGGAGCCTGGCGCAGTTACTGTCTCTCCTATGGGATACAAAAGTTGTGTGCGTGAAGCTGTGCCCCTAGCGGAACCCGCTCTGATGGGGGACGGTGGCGGGGACTGAAGAGTCACTGTCCTGGTGGCAGTCAAGGTGCCAGTGTGCATGCATACCTGTAAGCGTGCATACCTAGGAGCATGCAGGTACTCGAGGGGAATGCTGCGCCTCTCCCGACAAACGCGGTTACTAATTAAAGGATGGACAGCAGTCTTGGCCTCCCGGGCACAGACCAGGGGAAGATAGTGAGTTCCGGTCCCCTTTCCCGATCTTAACAGGCAGCAGGAGTCAGGCCCTCCCAGCGACCAGCCCTCACCCGCAGGTCGACGACACCTCTTGGAACCTAAAAAGCAGGTCGGAAAGCTAGAAGATCTGGAGAACTTCCAACGGACAGGGGACTTGGTTGGGAGAGGGGAAGACACTGAAAAAGATCAATGTCAGAGGACACTTGCGCCTGTGCCCCGCTCGTCCCCTGGCCAAAGCTCAGAGCACCCGTCTCCCAAGGCCTGCAGTATAGTCAAAGCGCACAGTCCTCTCCAGACCCAAAGAATTCTGCAACCTTGGACGGAACGGAACGTTGGGCCTGTTCTTAAGCTCCTCTGGCCCGACCACCACAACGGCACAGACCACTGGCTGACAGCGACGGAGGTGGCAGAACTCTCCTTCTGAAAGTTCAGTGCCACTGTCTCTGTTACAAGGCTGCCTGGAACCTTGTGGCGAGGGGCAGAACTCTAAGCTGCACTCCACCCTGCTGTTCTGGGGCAGAGACCACCCGATTCCAACCCCTTGCGTGACGAAATCCCACGCTTTGGCCCTGCAGCAGGGTGAGATCTAAGAGAGGAGAAAGGCTGCTTTGTCAACACCGAGAAAACACACAGCCAGTTCCCTCGTCCCCGAGCGCAGTCTAGCCCAGCCGGGGCCAGACTTGCCAGGGTCCCTCCCTTGGCGGTCCCACCGGAGCTTGCCGAGAAGCCCGAGAGAAGAGACGGCAAACACGGGAGATCAGGTACGTCCAGCTGGATGCTACGTAACGTAGGCTGATTTACCCTCCTCCGCCCAGCGGGAGGCGGCCCCCTATCCCACGTCTGTGGCAGGCACCCATAAAAGCTCTGCCTCCGGCAGCCCCCACCCTGGTCTGACACCCAGGTGCTGGGAACCAAATGCTCACCAAGGGTTTCACCAACCAGGGAATCAGCAAATCTGGAGCTTATCCCCCATCTACGAGTTTCGTGCTGGCACGTACGCCGTGACGCAGACCCCTCCGTTCCTAACGTTTCCCTCTGTGCCACTGGTTCCGGACAAGGGACAAGGACCACCTCTCACACTGTTGTCGTATCTGACAGGCAACGGGCCAGGCTCCTGCAAAGATCCATCCATCCAGGACTCATCGGGAAAGAGAGGCATTAGTGGGAAATCTCACAATAGCTTTGGGGAGCGTTATTGATTGAGGCCTCAGCCTTTTCCTGACTCATTTTCCCAAAGGTTTCCAGTGTCCCCGGCTGTGAAGTGTGACTTACTGGCCCAAGAAGATACTACGGCTCTTCCCCAGTGTCGCTCCTATGGAAGATCCCCCCCACCCCCAGCACGCACGACACCGCAGGTGTGGGTGGGCAGAGATAGAAAAAAAAAAAATTTTTTTTCCCCAAATGATTCTCCCTTGAGGAGCTAGGGATGACCTCAAAAAAGTTTCGGGAATCTGCTCTTCCCCCCCACCCCTTCCTCATTCCCACCCAACTCAGACGCGCTCCTCGTCCTCCGCCACGCTGAGAATCCCCAGGGCTTTGGGTAAGGGTGCGGCGCTCACCTAAGGATTGACATATCCATATTTGAAAATCGTGGCAGCCACACCCTGGTTGAGGTCTATGCCAGCGATTGTACCCGTGACCAATTCCCTCGCGGTCAGGGGGAACCCACTCCCTTGGGCAGCCAGCCCTCTCTTCCATCCCCTCATAGCCTTCAGGGGTGCGTTACCTCTCCTGGGGCAGAACCTCCCCACCACCCCATCCTGCTCACACCACAATGGGTGTATCAGAGAAGACCGAGCTGACCGATTCCGGATCCGACATCCTCCGCGGGCCCTTGCCTGTTGCCTCGGGCACCGGCAGGGTGTTGCCTGGCTTGAGCTTGCCATTTTGACCCTGCCCGGGGCCAGCAGGCTCCAGGAAGGCCACCCGCCGGTCAAAACCATCATCCTTGTCCCCACCGGCCATAGGATCGTGATTGGGTGTGGTACTAAGCATGGAAGAGCTGAGGCTGTCTCCTTGATGGCTGGACGGTTTCTCCACGCCCCGGCACCAGCAGCGGCAAGGCGTGAGGTACAGGTATATGAGGACCAGGACCACACTGAGGATACAGCCCACGAGGGTGGTATAGGCTGTGTTGAGGGTGTCGTGGTGTCCGTGCAAGGTGAAATTGTACACTTTCAACTCCACAGACAGTGTCTCGTTGAAAGCCTCCCCCACGGCGTAGCAGGTATACACACCCCCATCCTCAACCTGCACCTGCTGGAAATGAAGACTGCCGTCCTTGGACACCGTCACCGTGCCGTTGGCCACCTCATCTAGCACCCGCTCGTTGCTCGGCGTCACCCACACCTTGGTCATTCCCTGCTGCTTGGTGTCGCACTTGATGGTCAAGGTGTCCCCCAAGTGGGCCTCCCAGGCACGCTCCTTGTACTCGCTGCAGTTGAGGAAACTCAGGTTGAAGACGCTGTGCAGCTTTTTGGAGCTCATGCAGTACAGGTCCTCCTGGAAGTCGACCACGGAGCTCAGCTGCCGGGACTGCCAGTGCGAAAAGAGCTGGTAGAGCTCGCAGTCGCAGTGCAGGGGGTTGTTGTGCAGGTACAGCCCGTTCTTGACCCACGCGGGCAGCTTCTGCAGGTCGGGCAACGGCAAGTTCTTCAGCTTGTTGGAGGAGAGATCCAGGAGAGTCAGCTTGGGCAGCTTGGCTCCTTCCTTGACCAGTTCCAGAGGGAAGCGGGAGATCTGGTTCTGGCTCAGGTAGAGTTTCTGCAGCTGGGCCATGTCGTCGAAGGCGCAGCGGTCCACTGCCATGATGTGGTTATTGTAGAGCAGCAGCACCTCCAGCGCCTGCAGCTCGCTGAACAGGAACTCGTCCAGCGTCCGGAGCTGGTTGGAGGAGAGGTCCAGGTAGCGCAGGTTGGGCACCGGGGAAAAGGCCTCGGAGGAGATGAAGTTCAGGTGGTTGTGGCTCAGCAGCAGGGACTGCAGGTGGACCAGGCGGGTGGGCGTCCACTCGGCCCGCAGGCGGCTCAGGTTGTTGTGGCTGAGGTCTAACAGCGCGGTGTAGCTGGGCAAGGAGTGCGGCACGGCGGGCAGCTGCTGCTTGGAGCAGCTGAGGATGTTGCTGGCGCACAGGCAGGCGGCGGGGCAGCTGACCACGGGCCGGGCGGCCCTGGCCGCCTCAAAGAGGAGCAGGAACAAGGACAGCAGCAGGAGCCGGAGGCCTCGCGGGTCACGCTGGGGTTGCATAGTGTCACTGGGCAGGGCGAGGAAGGCCACCAGGAAGATCTGGGAGGGAGTCACCCGGGCATGTTCTGGTGGGATAAGGAAGGAAGGCTCACTTTCACTCCCGGCTTAAGAGAGACGGTATGGGTTTGTGGTCATGAGCGCCTCCGAAGGGAAGGACTGACCCTTCCTCCTCCCCCTCCCCTTCTTCCCTGCCCCCCCTCCTCCACCCCTACGTTGGGCCAGAAGAGAGAAAGAGATGCTGGGTAGTTTCCAAGCGCTGTGCAGGCAGTGGGCTCAAAATACTGGGCAGAGGAGGTGGTGAGCACACGGGCCTACCGGGCTGGGGTCACAGGAGTGCAGGATGGGGGTATGCCCGGGATCGTTAGGAGCTGTCGGGTTTCACAGGGGTTGCGGGCCGGTTCGACAGCAGGGTCAGCAGGGCCTCTGGGGAGGAGCCGAGGGAAGGTCACCGGGGCACCGGCTGGGCAGGGCGCCTACTGACAAGGCTGAGGGTTCCCGGGGCCTGTGGGGGCGGGCTCCCCCCGGGGCCGCTGGTCACCGCACCTGCTCGGCAAGGACGCGTCTCAGCCCATGGCGGGTCCGGGAGCTCCGTCGCGGCCTCCCCCGGCGGCGCCTCACCGGCCGGCCTGTCGCGGCGCCCGCCTTACGCAGGGGCCCGCGCCCGGCCACATCGCCTCCCGGGGACTTGCCGGGCTCCGCTCCGCCGCGCCGCCGCGCCGCCGCCTCGCCCGCCGCGCCCGCCGGAGCCCACCGACCACGGCCGCCGCCTCCGGCTCCGCGGGTCCCGCGTGGAAGCGGTGCGGGGAACCGGAGACGCCGCGATCCGAGCGGAGGGAGCGGCGTGGGGGCAGCGAGCACCGCGCGCGCGCCCGTCGCCGGAGGCTCGGGGCGCGTGCGCGCGGCGGGGGCGGGGCGCACGTGCGTGTGTTTGTGTCGGAGCCGGACGGGCGGCCGCGCGCCAGGTCGTTCTTTCTCGGAAGGGGGTCCAGGCGGGGGGGACCCGAGGACGGAAACTGTCGGGAAGGGACTCTGGCCCCTAGCTCCTCTCTGACTTCCTCCACCTTCTTTCATTCTCTTCACCGCCCCCGAGCTGCTACCTACCGAAACCGCTCCTGCGGAAACTAGGTCTGGCTGGAATGAATTCGCTGCAGTGACTCCGGGGCACGAAGCGTCACATGTCTTTCAGTCCTACAAATTAAAGAAATCTGGCTCAGCTTCCCGCCTGTCAGTGTTGGCGGGAAATTCATTAGTCACGTTCTGAGGTTCCCCACTTCTCCCTCTAGGGCTGTGAAGTCTCAAACATTTGGGGGAAAGAGTTGGGGGCGGGGGGAAGAGCCTCGTTTGTGTGTTTGGTTGAGTCTTGATGCTGTTATTCCACCACCCTTGGGGTGCCACCGAAGGATACATTTCCACAGCCTGCAAGCCAGGGAGGTAAAGGGGTGGTGGTCTTTGGGGCATGCCCAGGCCCCAGGATCCCATTTCCCCAGCCTCCCCAAGAAGTCATCCCTACTGCACCCCTGATACACACACACACACACACACACACACACACACACACACTTCATACAAACCAGGAACGGGTTACCACTTTGGGAACCTTCAAAACCTCCCAGCCTGGGGGAAGTCGTTCATCCCTTAGGCCTGGCCACTTGCCCTCTTCCTGAACCAGTACCAGCTCTTTCCTCTCCTCTTACGGAGCAATTCCAACATAGTTTCTCCATTGCCTAATCCTCAAGATAAAGCCAGGAGGGGGAGTGGGGACGGTGGGGAGGGTGGGATGGTGGTCTTCTTTAGGATGGTCTCTGAAACACCAGGAAGCTGTTAACCAGTGTTTGGTGTTGGGGGTTGGGCAAGGAGTGAGAGAGAGGTAAGAAGAGCTTAGACCTTTTATAACTCAAGACTATAGCTGTTTCTTGGGATGGTAGACCCTAAGGGAGAAATTTCCTTTTTATTCTTTCTAAGTTTCTTACAACGGCAGCAACGAGGCTGAAATTATGTCTCAATACATTAACCTGCTAAGAGTTTGAAAAAGAAAGACTTTATATCTGTCACATATGTTTTACATTGAATTTAAGTGAATGTATTATCTCTTCAAGGGGTACTGGCATGTTAACCTTATGCATAGAATGAAAGGCCTTTCCCTGTTCATTTGAGGCATCAGTTGATAAGGTGGGGAGGGTATTCAGGGAGGAGAATATGCTGAAATGACATTGCGTCAATACTCTCTGACTGCATAACAAATTACCCCAAAACTCAGGGGCTTACTATAACAATATGCATTTATTGTCTTTCACGGTTTCTGTTGGTCAGAGATTCAGATACGGCTTAGCAGGCAATGATGGCATGCAGGTCTCTCGTGCAGTTGCAATCATATGTCAAGTGGAGCAGTCATTGGAAGGCTTGACCGGGGTAGAGAGTCAACTCCACGGAGGCTTGCTTACACGCTCGCTCTTGCAGGTGACCCATGGCAGGAGGCCTTGGCTCCTCTTCATAGAGACCTCTCCACAAGACTGCTTGAGTGTCCTCGCAGCATGGTAGCTGACTTTCTTTAGAGCAAGAGATCCAAGAGAGAGCAAGGCAGAAGTCACAGTGACCTGGCTCTTCGAGGTCACACCTGTTATCTGCACCTTGGTCACCTGGACCAGCCTCGATTGAGTATGAAAGAAGACTACACAAAGGCATGAATACCAGAAGGAGCAGATCACCGGGGGCCATCTTGGAAGCTGACTATCACACACGTCTTGGAAATCACATCTGTTTTGAAAAGTTTCAACCCTGCACAAAAGTAGAGACGGAGTACAATGAACTCTCATATACCCATCATCCATGTTACCCACCCAGTAATTATCAAGGGAATTCCATCATTTTTATTTTGTGTAAGTATCCGTGAGAAACATACTCTTCCAACCCCATCCCCCATATCCTCTACTAACTTTCCTTAGACCCCATGTTCCAGGCTCTTTCTTTCTCTCCCTTTCCTCCTTGCTGCTTCAGGGATGGAGGGGAGACAGATACAAAGAAAGAGGGAGAGAATGCCGGATACCAGTCTTATGCCGGACACCAGTCTCAAGTGTGGAAGTCTGCAATTTGGAGAGGTCATCACAGATAGGGTCCTCAGTCAATCCTTTTTTTTTCCAGCTCATCCGGAAGTAACCATGCCCTTTTCAAATTCTAATATGCATATGGATAACCAGGGGATCTTGTTAACATACAGTTTCTGAATCAAGAGGCCTAGAGTGGAACCTGAGAGTCTGTATTTCTAACAAACTAATAAGGCGGTGCAGACCCTGCTGGTTCACAGGCCACGCTTTGGGTAGCAAGGGTCTAGAGCCGTGCTGTCCAAATCGGTAGCCACTAGCTACATGTGGTCATTTAAATTAATTAGAATTAAATAACATTGTAAATTGCCTCTTCAGTTTCCCCAGACGCGTTTCAAACATTCAATAGCCACATGTGGCTAACTAACCCTATTGAACAAAATCATGGAAAGTTCCATTGGATGGCTTTGGCATGGAGAATTGACTGACGCTAACTCTCCCACAGCTGCTTTCTAGACCAGAATAACTATTAATTCACAACAAAAAGGAGACCTTGGTAGGATAAACAGGTTATTTATAGTGGATATTTATAGCCTCTTGCTGGAATAGATCAACCCAGTATTCCTAAATACAATTTGGAAGGTTGTTTGGTCAGCTCAGCATTCGAGCAAAAGAGGCTGGATATGTCTACCAACTTAGGAGACTAGATAAATCAGTTTTCTCTATTCTGGAAGTATTTTTTTCTTTTCTCAATCGAAAAGAGTATTGACCATCAGAATCATAACTAGAGAATATTGGAGGAAGACACCCAATTAAGAAGCTACATTTGACTCCATTTTAAAGACTCCATAGGACTGGCCACCCTTCTTTAGGACCATGTAGTCTAATTTGCCGGGCACAAATTCCATTTCACATCGTGTATATATATGTCCTTATAGAACTTTCCACCTACTGTTTTGTCTGTTTACATGTCTGCTTCCCCATTAGATTGTAAGCTTCTCGAAAGGGATTTGCCTTGGGTCTGGCCAGTAGTAGGCACTCAAAATATGTTGGTTGAATTAATTCATCAATTAATAATTGCATCAAATTAACACATTTATTATATGTTAGTCTCCGTGCCTCGTGTAGAAGGAAGGATAAGCATAGCGTTTGGGCTTGGACAAATCACAGCTGTATACTGGCTGTGTGACTTTGGGTATTTCGCTTTGTACTACTGAATCTCATTCCATTATCTATAAAATGGGAACAATAATAGCACTGGAACATACTTCATAGGGTTATTTTGGGGATCAAATGAACTAACATTTGTGAAAGGTCTTTATAATTTTTAAGTATTATCTTCTTTAAAATCCTAGTTTTCGCCGTAAGAGTTAGGAGATCCTTCGGTCTTGCTGCCATCACGTGTATAGATCACCTTGCCCGATTATCTGCCTTGTTCCCACAGCCCAGGGTATCTGCCTGTTTGGAGCACTGATTCAGATTTACAAGATCTCCTTCTCTGGTCTATCTCTTGTAGTTTAAAAATATTCACAAATTTTAAATAAAATTTTCAACTTAAATTAAAAAAGTTTTTTTTAAACATTCTTATTTTTGTGGAGAACCCCGTTGTGTTACTAATATGGGGGCCATTTTTGTAGTTCTTGGAGTCTCCCCAAGAAGAGGAGGCTCTAAAGCTCCTTCCAGAAGCTATTTCTGGGAGGGGTAGCAATAAAGATTAGTCCTTTGTTCAGTATTGCTTAAAGGGCTAAAATCTAAGTGCCTAGCATTGGGTTGAGCTCCAGCGGGTCACCCATGTTACCATTTTTGGTTTGTCCCTGAAGACCCTCAGCCTGGAGGATTCCTGTTGCCATCCCTCCACGCCACCTCCATGAGCTATCACTCATGTCACGGACCCTGTTAACTTTTTAGCTTGCCCTTTAGCATGCCCACCCATTATTTACTGCCCAGGAGGCAAACATTGCCTCCTGTCTTTTGGGACAACTGACATCTGACTCCCCCCCTTTTTTTTTTTCTATTCCTTACCCATTTCCACTTCCACCCTGTCCGCTTCCTCAGAAGCTCCACGTGATCTGGAGAAACCACCAGGATATGGATGTTAAACCACGGGCAGGAACGGAACGACTGGTGCAGGCGGAGGGGTGCCATCGGCACCTGTCGGGGTCCCGGGCTTTTCAGGTTTGTCACATAGATCCGAGGGCACCTTGTTCAACTTACAGCTCATGCTGTTGGTCAGAGTTCTACTCCCATAGGGGAGCGATCACCCCTGATGGCTCAGTCACGAACCTCTTTTTTGACTTCTGACACTCGCATAGGGATGCCTCAAAATAGCCCAGGACTGAGTCATCAGATAACTCCGTCTTTGGAATATTGCTGACAAATAAATTCAGGGTACACAATGTTATTGCGGCCGTTAGGGGTGGGGTTCTATGACCACGATCACCCTGCAACTGACCAGACATCCCAGAGACGGAAGACTTTGTTCCAAGCACCATTATAAATAAGACTTGTCTGGAGCCTCTGCCATGTGAACCTGGATAACCAGGAAGTCCTCCAAAAGGAGTTTCGTCTTTTTTCATTAAGCAGTTTTGTCATCAGTCTGGAAATATTTTCTTTTCCTGTACATGCAAGCCCTCTCTTTTGACTTCTAAAGGCTTTATATCTAAAATTAAATTCTAACTCGCGTGAGACTTATCAGCTAATTCTTACCAATGAATCCCTGATTAGTTTGTATTATATTTGGGAAGTTAATATTCTAGTTTAGGAATCAGCGCTTTTATGGCTGGGGGGAGGATTTTCTCCCTTATCTAAGTCAACTGGACTAACACTTTGAGTTACTCTCTTTCCTCTAATGATGCTTTTTGAGTCCTTAGCTATTCATTTATGTCCGAAGTTTCTACACTTCAACCACTTATACTGTTCTTAGCTGATTCTAAGGCTAATCATAACGTTAGCCTGTCTGGCCCTTCCCCATAATGACAGAAATTTAGACTACCAGGGCTGGAAAGTACCTTAGGAGTCAAGTTCACAAACTGGTTCCGGCGGAGCTGAGTTAACCTGGAGAGGGAGTGCGGCCTTGTGGTTAAGAGTGTGGTGTCTGGAGCCAGGGTTCTTGAAGTCATATTCTAGCTCTGCCACTCACTGTGTGACGTGAGCTGTTACCTAACCTGTAAAATGGGCACAATCAGAAGACCCGCCTAATGGGGTTGTTTTGGGGATTCGATGAGTTCATGTACCTAACAGAGTCTCAGAGTACAGTAGGCACTCTATAAATGCGAGGAGGTAGGAGGGGGCTACGTCCTTCATTCTTGTTCAGGGTTCTTTTAGATGCATCATAACACTTCCGGGGATGGCGCAAAGCCGATAGAACTGGGGGGAATCTGAATTTGTGGCCTATGCTCTCCAGCGGTTTCAGGCCCAGACTTGGGGCCTAGCAGAATTACAAGCATAAGCGGGGGCTAGGATTAGGAAGAGACCGAAGTTGCTGAGGAGAGCCCAGGGTCAGCGAGAGAACAGTCCGTTCCTGTTCGTTCTGTGAGGGCACACACCAGACCACCAGGGAGGGCAAGCTCCGGCTCCCCAGAACAGGCAGCGGTTCCTTTAAAACCCTGGGCAAAGAAGCTCCTGCTGCACTCGGTGAGGGTCAGCCCATAGCCGGAGTATCAAGTTCAGTTCCAGAGGGCTCATTTACCGTCTGGAGCACAGCCAGGGGTAGCCGATGGCATGGCACCACAGTGCAGTCGTCCTATCATAGTGCGTTCTCTGCGTTCTCTCACAAAAATCTGTTGGACCCCTAGGGCAGACCACTATGTTATGTTCCCTGGGGCGATGCCGCATGGCGATGCAAGTATGGTTTAGAAATAGTTTCTTCCCAGGGTGCCTGTGGGTTAAGCATCCGACTTTGGCTCAGGTCGTGATCTCACGGTTCGGGAGTTCGAGCCCCACATTGGGCTCTGTGCTGACAGCTCAGAGCCTGGAGCCTGCTTCCAATTCTGTGTCTTCCTCTCTCTCTGCCCCTCCCCACTCACCCTCTGCCTCTCTGTCTCTCAGAAATGAATAAATGTTAAAATTAAAAAAGAAAAGAAATAGTTTCTTCCCTCTAGGACCTAGAAAGTACGTATGTGGATTCTATATAATTTCACAAATGTCTATGGATAGCCTGTTATGTTCAGGGCTCTCTGTAGGTGGTAAGGCCTTTGTGGAAAGAGCACTGGGCCTCGGTTTTCTCATATACAAAGTGGGAGCTATGATACTTGCTCTATTAAAAAAATTCCAGAGCCCCCGATCCATTGACCGAGAAATTTCATGAGAGGAGCAGGGAAGCATCTTGATCGTCAGGGCAGTTGGGAAACATTACCTGTTAGGGCAGTGTTCTCCTTGGGTGGGCCTCGGGCTGCTTGCCTCAGCATCTCCAAGGAACTTAATGGGAAAGATGATTTCAAGGCCCACTTCGGACTTGCTTAGAACCTCTGGTGATGGGGGCTTGGGAATCTGTACTTAAGGTGAAGCCTGGTGATCCTCGGTACCCCCAAATTTGAGAACCGCTATGAGAGGAGTTTCATGAGGGTTAAATGAGAGCATATGTGAATGCTATGATAGCTCATACATGAGGGATGACTTAGCAATGAGACCTTTTACTTTGGGAGGAAGTCACAATAACCACTTTGGAAAGCTGAAGGGCTGCCTATTAGAATCTTTGGAACCACAAAGAAGAGTCATATCTCATAGTTTTCAGAAGAGAGGTTTCTTGCAGGACCCCACAGAGGGAGCTAGGGAGTTGCTTTATTAGGGGTAATAACTGTGGACCCAATGCTTCCTACATTTGGAGAACCGAAACAGTGGTTTGAAATGGCAAAGAGAGGCTGGCGGCCCCAAAAGTACCCGCCTTCTGTGGGTACCATGAGGATGTCTACCTCCCCAGGAAGAGGCTTATGGGTCAAATCGCTGGCATCCAATGTGGAGAACACTTTTGAGCAAAATTCCTATCAAGTCATCTCCTTCAGCCTCCTGCGTGTCCCACCCGTACATGGTCACCTTCAGCATGTGAATTAATCTGCACCCAATCATCCGTGGTTAGAGTAGCAGAATTAATTTTGCTCAGGACACATGACAACTTTGGAATCTGCTTTCTTTGGAAAAGTAAGGCGGGAACATCGGAAAAAAGCAAGTATTTCGAGGCCCTGTGGTTTGTCTAGCATACATTTTCATGAGGAAGAGGGGGTAGACACATGCAGTGTGGCTCTAAGATTTGGTGATACAGACTGCTTTGTGAAACCAATGCACTTCCCTTGAGTGCATGGGCACACACACACACGTTTATACACATTTCTTGGGGAGAGGGATCTTATGAGGCTCTCCATGGAATCCTAGGTCAAGGACTTCTGTTCTTTCGGGCTTCTAAAGGGAAGAACTATTCTCCTGGGTAGAAGTGTCAGAGAAGCAGATTTCTGTCCCATGGACACAAACAGCTGACATTTCAATTGTCCAGTAACGGGTCATTTCCATCTTGAGGTAATGATCTCCCCATCACGGGAAGCATTCACTCAGGGGCCAGATGACCACTTTGCACAGATATCCTTTCGTGGGTTTCTTCATTCATTCTGTCACACACACCTCATTAACATATAGGAAGAAATCCTGTGAGTGTTTAGGAATAGAAAAGTGAGGGGCGCCTGGGTGGCTCAGTCGGGTAAGCATCCGACTTTGTCTCAGGTCATAATCCCGTGGTTTGTGAGTTCAAGCCCCACATTGGGCTCTCTGCTGTCAGCACAGAGCCCGCTTCAGATCCTCTCTCCCTCTCTCTCTGCTCCTCCCCAGTTTGCTCTCTCTCTCTCAAAAAAAAAAACATTTTTAAAAAAAGGAGTAGAAAAGTGAAATACAAAGGTAGACACACAAGAAACAGTCTCTGTTCTCAAGCGTCATGGTTTGGTGAAGGGCACAGACACCGGTGGTCACAAGACATGATGACAGATAATATACGAGCTGGTGTACCAAGGGCTTAGGAGGCCAGAGAAGAGACTTGAGCAAACTGGTGGGGAATCCTGTGCAGGGACAGAGGTTGACCAGATGTCTCTTAAGGCCTCTTTGGGATATCCTATGTGGCAACGGTGCCAAGAAGTGGCGTGAGAGGGCTTTATCTACGCCATGGCAAGCAGATGTCCAATATATGGAAACAACCCCAGGGTACTCGCTATGCAAGCAAAGCTTCAGGACGAGCCTTTCACCTTCCCTTACTCCCCACCTTCCAACCAAACGGCATCCTCTTAGCCTGTCCTATAGAGAAATTTTGGACCTGCTACTGATGGAAGGTTCAGTATTTCGCAAAGTTATCAAGACACAGGTCTGAGCCCTCGCGGAGTTTGCTACTTGAAAGGAGCACCTTCGGTCTCCTCTTTGGGCTGGAAAGACAGGGACCGCCAGTAAGAATGCGAGGCTGAGGCTGAGGAAGGAGGCAGGAAGGAGTGCCAGTGGGCATGGAGTGGCTGTCCTCAAACCTCCAGTCATCAGTCTGTGATTGTTCCCAAAACTTTGAGGTTTGAAAGCGTTTCTTTCCCTCCAGGTTTTTCTTATTTTCTTTGCCTGCTTCCGCAGACAGTGTACCCGCCCTCTCTCCCTCCCATCAAGGTCACCGCTCAGCAGGCTTTGATAAATGTCATTTTTTTTGAAAGTCGCCTTGGAAAAAGGCAATTTGACTGCAGCGAGGCAGAACAGGGAGCTGAAGGCCAGCCGCCCTTTATCGACCAGAGCCCAACCCCAAGAACGAAACGCAGAGGAGTGTGGCGCTGCCTGGGGCTCCTGGTAATCCCAGGGCTGCCTCTCCCCAGGGAGCTGCGGGCTGTGCGGGAAGCCTGCCGGCCACCCGGGTCCTGTGGTCGGGTCTCCTCCTCCCTCTCCCCCTCTCCCCAGCCCTTTGTCTGCTACTTGTTTCCTGGCTGGTAACTAAAGGTCCCTGAGAACCCCCACAGCTCTGGGGGCGGGAGCCCTCTCCGCTGTGCAAGCAGTGGGCTGCTGATTAGTGTGGGGAATAAATAACAGCAAGCTAATTATCTCCTGATTGTGGCTTGCCTCACTAACAAGGCTGGGCTGGAGTGGTGATGCGACAGTTGATACTATTCCAAGCATGCTTCTGGGTTCAGGGAAATTTCCATGCCTTTCCAGTCTGGAGACTTTCCCTTCCCAGATACTCTGAGGTTCTAAATGGAGCCGTTCCCACTCCCGCTTCACCTTGGAATTGAGAGACTGACCCCAGACAGACTGTTTGTGTCAGACGCTGGTGGGTGAGGGGAGCTGGCTTCTGGTAGAAGCAGAGAAGGCTTTCAGGGAGGTTTGGGGTTTGGCCAAGGTCATGGGGAGATTAGGTCCTCGGGAGTGCACTCTTCAGCACTTAGTATCCTAATTACATCTGCTGCTCCAACTGTTAGAACCGAGTGGCTCCCATCAGACCCGCAAGCAGAGAAGCAAAGTACTAAGAGCACTGGCCTGGGACTTGAGAGGTCTGGGTTCTAGTCCTACCCTTGACTGCCTCTGTGACCTTGGACCTGCTCCTTAATGCCTCCCTTGAAACAAAGGTCCTTGACTCCCTCCCCATGAAACGAAGGTCAGACGACCCTCGGGGCTTCGCCTAACGCTAGAAATATGACCGTGTGACTCTCACTCTGTAACTTGGACTGTGATGTTTGGGAAGCTTCTGGTGCCTCGTGTCCACATTTCCAGACTGAGTTTTCCTTTCCGTTTAATTGCATTGTTCCCCGCCTTCTCCTCCCACTTTACCTGACTTCTCTCACTCTCTCAAATCTTGAAAATTTGTTTGCCTAGAGGGAGAAGGGTGAGGAATATCCTTTCCGGGAAGATTTCAATTTCTAGCAGCCTGGACGGTGCTAACTTGCTGAATCAGGAATTATCAACTTATGAAAAGCCAGGATGTGTATGTGACCGGTACCTGCTGCTGGCCTACTGTGTTCAGGCGAAGAAATCAACTTGCCCCCCAGGTATTTAGGTCCACCCTGAGACTACAGGCCCTGTCACCACCTCCACGCCAACCACAGAGTCCACTTGTAGGAAATTGAAGGGCTGTCCCCTTTCCTTGGGGATACTCACCTCTACAGGCTGGGTAAGTCTCTCTCTGCCAGAGATCAGGTGTTAGACCAACGTGATATTTCCATCTGATAAAGATAAGCTCACGAAAGAGGAAACACGGGGCCACAGTCCCCTTGGGAAAAGAAAAGGGAGAAGGGGAGGCACTAGTATATACCTGGGCAAAGGAGGAAAATGTCACTTTCAGAATAGTGAGACATTCTGATAGAGTTACAGCATCTTGAGGTATCAAATGCATGTATGTGGTCTTGTTTGATGGGAAGAGCTCTCAGGTAGGGCTCATTCAACCTCAGAAGCTTTCATTCAACGCTATGCTTCACTGCTTTTATTTTTTTAATGTTTATTTATCTTTGAGAGAGAGCGTGCAAGTGGAGGAGTGCACGTGGACAGAGGATCCAGAGTGGGCCCTGCACTGACAGCAGCAGGCCTGATGTGGGTCTCAAACTCACGAACCCAACCCCAAGATCATGACCTGAGCCAAATTTCAATGCTCAGCTGAGCCACCCAGGCACCCTGCTTTTCTTCTAAGTTTTAATTTTATTTTTAAGTAATCTCTACACCCAACGTGGGGCTTGAACTTACAACCCTGAGATCAAGAGTCACGCACGTTAAGACTGAGCCAGCCAGGTGCCCTGATGCTTCATGGCTTCTAAAGGGTAAATTTGGGCAATTCATTTACTCTCTGTATTGGTAGGATGGCCTAACTGATGTGACTTACAGCCCCCAAGTCTCAGTGGCTCATCCCAATAGAAGTTGACATTCTCATCGCATGACAGTTCAATACTGATGTTCAGGTGATGGCGTTCCGTGGACAGGGTGATTCAGGTACCCAGCACTGTCCATCTTGTGGCTCTGCAAACTGCTACAGGCTTTGAACTCCTCTACAGGGTCCCCTGTATTCAGTCAGCAGATGGGGAAAGAGACAGGGGGTGTGCAGAATTGTGTGGAAGGTTTATGGGCCAGGTCTGGAAAGGGTATTCATCAATTTTGCCCATATTCCACGGTCCAGAATTCCAGCATGTGACCACATCTGACTGCAGGGGAGGCTGGGAAATGTAGTCAAGCTATGTACCCAGGAAGTAAAAGAAAGTGGTCCAGTAAACAACCAGTCTCCGATATATCTTCCTTGAAGTTTTGTGTCCAAACTTATGGGTAAGGACGAAGGGCTTCTCCGTTGTCATCTCCACAACTTAGCATGAATATAAAATAGATTACGAGAAAGCTTTAAAAATGCAGAACGAATGAATATAGGCACATTATAATTTGTTTTTCAGATTCATCTAGAAAAACTTTCATAAATATTGGCTCTATAACTCTATTGGACACATTAACAGTGCTCTGCCATTGGTACAGGTATCTTTAGGTTATATGACAAATATCTGAATGACTGAAATTGATTCAATGTGTGATGAAAACAAACTCTTCAATAAATCCAATCCTTTAAAAAAACTGTGGAATGTGCCCTTCCCATCCTTTTTCCCTTTGATCTGGACGGAGGATTTAGCCAGCATGGCTGGTGTGGTCAGCAGAGTTGGGGCCAAGATTTGGCTGAGTCAACTGGCATGTTTGGTGAATCCGGGCTAGAGAAGATGGCCCGTGTGGTTAGGAAATTGATTGCAAGTAGAGGAATTAAGAAAATAGATAATGTATTGAGGAAAATGGGTGCCATATTTCTGGAGGTTCGTGAAAGGAGTTACATTTATGGAAAGGGAATAAACTCCATGGTATTAGATCAGAATTGGGGTACTTTGTTTGAACTCGTGTTTTTAATATAAATAGATATAGGTAGGTGTGTGTGTGTGTGTGTGTGTGTGTGTGCTCTGTCTGCTGTGAGGTCCTAGAAGCAAAGATAATCTAATAGCTGCAAGCACACCGAGCACCCAGATCTTGGCTTCTAAGTATCATTTTCCACTAAAAAGAACCAGGACTGATCAGCTTGAAGGTACTAGATGAGCCTGGAGCGTCTTGTTATGCTATAAAGTAAGAAAGTGCTCAAAGAATGATGGGAACATGTCAAAAATATACAGAATCTAGGGGTGCCTGGGTGGCTTAGTCAGCTGAGCATCAGACTCTTGATTTTGGCTCAGGCCATTACCCATGGTTTGTGGGGTTGGGCCCCATGTCAGGCTCTGCACAGTCAGAGCCTGCTTAGGATTCTCTCTCTCTGGTCCACCCCTGATGGTGCATGCGCTCTCTCTCAAAATAAATAAACATTAATTTTTTTTTTAATATACAGAATCCGTGGGCACCTGGGTAGCTCAGTCGGTTGTCTGATTCTTGATTTTGGTTCAAGTCATGATCCCAGGGTAATGGGATTGAGCCCCGCATTGGGCTCTGCACTGACAGCGTGGAGCTTGCTTGGGATTCTCTCTCTTTCTCTGCTCCTCCCCGGCTCATGCTCTCTCTCTCAAAAAATAAGTAAACTTTAAAAAAATTCATCATGAATTCTCATTTTGGGGAATCTACGTGGCTCAGTTGGTTAAGCAACCTACCTACTCTTGATTTTGACTCAAGTCATGGTCTCTGAGTTTGTGAGCCCTGTGTCGGGCTCTGTGCTGACAGGATGCTTAGGACTCTCTCTCTGTTTCTCTCTGCCTCCACCCCCTGCCCTTGTGCTCTCCCTTTCCCTCTCTCTCTCAAAATAAATAAATAAACATTAAAAAATATACATATACAGGGATACCTGGGTGGCTCAGTCCGTTAAACTTCCAACTTCAGCTCAGTTCATGATCTCATAATTTGTGAGTTCGAGCCCCACATTGGGCTCTCTGCTGTCAGCACAGAGCCTTCTTCAGATCCTCCGTCTCCCTCTCTCTCTGCACCTCCCCTGTGCTCTGTTGCTCTCTTTCTCAAAAATAAATAAACATTTAAAAAATATATATATACAGAATCCAGCCTGAAGGGGTCCTCATAGGCCAAGTCTGGGACAATCGAGGCATCAAAATAATTTTATTAGTAGGTTGTAACTCATTGAATAGGAACAGATGAGTTAATATAAATAAATAAACGGGGAGAAGGGAAGACACTATCTTACATTAGAATGCCAACTGATTATTTTTTTTTCTTCGCCAACTGATAAATGTGAATGGGGGTCTTTGGATTCGACGGTAGTTTTGTATCCATGTTAGTTTCCTGATTATAAGGTTGTACTGCAGTCTTGTGGCAGAGTGTCTTCGTTTTTAGGTAGAAGTGTTAAGAACTAATGGGGCACCATGCCTGCAACTCACTCTCAGCAGGTCAGAAATTACATATCTGTGTGTATGAGAGAGGGGGAGGGGAGAGGAAGGAGGCGAAAGGCCAAAGGACACACTCGCGATGCAGCAAACGTGGTGAAACTGACACGTAACACAAATCAGGGTACTCAGCGAATGGCCTCGGGGAGTGTTTTGTACCTTTCTTGCAACTTTTCTGTAAGTTTGAAGTTATTTCCAAAAAAAAGTTAAAAGGATCATAGACTACAGTCGTGTGTGGTATACGGCAGGAGTATGGCACACGGAACACGTGCGCCTTTGGTCTCCGGTGGGAGGGACACTCGGCGAGGGCTGGAAGTTCACGGGGGGGGCGAGAAGCAGGAAAGAGTCAGGGGAGACAGACGGGGGTTGGGATAAATGACCCGGACTGTCACCTAGTAGCTGGGTGATCCGGGCAAAGGCACTTCACTTCTCCAAGCCTCAGAAAACGGTGTGTCTCACAAGAATGCCTTGCGGCTTAAATAATAGGCTATGCGACAGTCCTTTGAAATGCATAAAAGATGATCCCAAATATAATCATGAGTGGTATCTTCTTTCTCTCAGAAAACTACAGCGAATGAAGGCAGAACCGTCCCCCTGTGACGTCTCTTCCGGTTCCTCATCCGGTTACTATCACGTCGTTATTCTCAAAAACATTACTCCTTTAATAGTCTGAGAACTGAGGGGGCCTGGCACCCTGGAAGGCAGACAGCTGATGGCCAAGCCACCGGGGATTGCCATGACGCACGTGTCTGCATCCGTGTGTGTCCACACACGTCCCGGAAGCCTGGATTTAGGTGCCTTCTCTGTGAGCAGAGAGCCCCTGTGGGGACTGACGGATGCTGTTATAGATTCATAAACATCTGCTAGTGGGGCCTGGGAAGTCCCTTCTAGAAGGAGAGCTCCTGCGCTTCTGTCACTCCTGACAGGAATGCTTGCGCGCCCGGTGTTACGATACGAGCCCTTCCTGGCAGCTTAGGATTCAGAGACCTAATGCGCTCATTGCAGATGAGCTGACAGGCAGCGGTGGCGTCATAAAAATCGTTTCTGTTTGTACACTTCCCACAGCCTCTCGCCGATACTCCTTCGTGTGGGCCTGAGAGCCGCGGCAACCTGCGCAGCCTGTATCTTTTCACAGGTCAGGAGAGGCTGACCGTCCAAGAGGCCAGGACCAGCCCCAGTCCACAGAGCTGATAAATGACACCAATAGGACATCTGGCCAGGACTCCTTCCCGTGACACGCTGACTGGAGATGGTCCGTGGCTGGCACCTCTCTCGCTCCCTTTTCGTGACCCCTTTCCTGCCTCGAGGCCCTGCTTCCTGCTTGCTCTGCTCAACGGTCTGTGGCACAGTGCCCTGTGCGAGAAGTCTTTCCGTTTGGCCACTCCCTCCCCCCCCCCACCCCCCTGCTGGGGTCTCACTCATACAGCGAGGATTCCATGTCTTTGCACCTGCTGCTTGGGATGTCGCTTCCTGTCTAGAGCCAAGAGAGAAGAGAGTAAGGATGAGGCCATCCTGCCGGCGGCGTTGGGTCCCCAGGACCTCGCCTAGGGCCCTCTCGGGTTCCCAGGCCAGTTGCTGAGTCCTCTTCCGGTCCATGTAGACACTTCTTTCCTCACCATGCCCGCAGAAGAAGAAATACCTGATTTCTTCTAATTCACTCCGTCCCTGTGAGTCACGCCGGAGGAAGTTCAAGCAAAGCCACGTTATCATCGGGCTCCCTCTGCCCTAAGCACCTTTTACACCCGGACAGACAGACGGATTAACATCAGACACAGTAGAGCCCAGCTGGTCTTTGCTTGATCCCTGGAGTAGCAGCTGCTGCTGACCCGATGGAGGCTCATGGGAGAAGGAGCTACTTCTGGCGGCAGTGGCGTGACCGAGGAGCATTCTGATGGGCCCCAGGTCCCCTCTGAGTTCCGACAGCCCAGAGAAAGAGGGTGCGTCCTGAGTTTGCTAGAGAGCGATTCGTTGGCTTTGTTTGGACATGCTGGATGGGTCAAGGGTGACCTGCTAGATCTCGGTCAGTGGCTCTGGGGACTTAGAGCTGAAGCCCTGTGGTGGAACGGGCCCAACACATGGTTGGGAACGCTTCGAGAGTTGGCAAACCTGTCTCAGCTCTGCCTTAACCAGCCAGGCGTCCTTCCGCAAATCGCTCCTCCCCACGGGACAGTTTCCTCATCTGTGACATGAGGAGTGCACTTTAAAGGCCCTTTCGGCCCTTTCTGTGCGTCCAGTTACTATCAGTGTGCTGACTCTTCAGGGCTGGAGCCCAGCCGAGAGGAACCTGGGTCGGGACATCAGACCTTCTAACTCTCATGCTCTATACTCACTGCTGATTCTGGAAACCAAGGCCACGGTGGGAGGCTCGGGGAGCAGAGGGCCCTCCCTGGTCTCTGTTCAGCAGGGCAGGGAGACTGCCCAGGGACTCGGCATCTGGACCCAACAGGACTTATACCGGTCGGTGCTGTTCCCCACGGAGGGGCTGGGAGCGGGGGCGGAGGCAGGGTGGAGGGGAGTCAGGGGTCCAGCTGTCTTCACGGCTCTCCCGGAGAGTGAAGCCTCCACCAGTGGCCTGAGGACACGTGCTTGAGAGACCTCGGGGTATGTTAGAACTCAGTGTAGAACAATCAGGAGAGGAACAGAGAGAACTAGGGCCCCTTGATGGCAGTCCGCCAGGCCTCGTAGAGGTTAAGGCATATTAGAGCTTGCTTCCCGGCTCTGGAGGTCTCTTCCAGCCTTGACGCTTTATGACTTCGTAAATATAAGACCGGTTCCCTTCACCCTGAAGTCTCCTCTGACAGTGGGCCTCCTGGGGTCAGGCCGTGTGGGTAGTTTTCCTCCTGCTTGGGTGCCCCCCAGCTGACCTGCCCGCCCAGGGCCCGGAAGAAAGAAAGAGAGAGAGGATGAGAGCTATCGCCTCTTTCCCCCCTCCTTCCACCACTGGGATCCCCCAAGGAGCAGAGCATCCCCTGCTATCTCCCCACTCCAGGGGAGACCAAACCCGGGGGCACGGAGAGGTGGGCCCAGGGCCAGCAGAGGCAGCTGCCCGAGGTGTCATCTTGCTGTGGGGGTGGAGAGGAGCTGGACTTTGAAGGCCTCCGCTGAGACAGGCGTGGTAACCTGAACCTCTTTCCTGCCCCGCTAATGCCGCGAGAGAGAAGACTCGGAGAGCACCTGCGGGCCAGGTCAGGGTCAGCCTGGCAGCCCCGGTCTGTCCCTCCGGGCTGGAAGGAGTCAAGCTGTTGTTTGAGAGCCCCAAGGAGCTCAGCTCCTGGCAGCCCGGGCCCCGGAGAGCCGCCCGGGCCCGGGCGAGTGCCAAAGGAGGCAGGCACCGGGCTGCTTCCCCCACAGACAGACGGGGTATTGATCCCACTCGCGCACCCCCTCCCTCTCTTCACTTCATGGTGCAGCTAATGGTCTGGAAAAAACTGGCCAGCTGTTCCCCAGCTGTGACATAATGAGCTCAGGGACGATCAATGCCCGTTCCGGTGTCTAATTAGGCCGGGGAGCCGGCTGGGGTGAGCGTGCGGCCTGTTTCCTGAGGGCACCACTTCCACTCCAGTCCCCAGCTGCTGTCTGCTGGCAGCCACCTGGGCCCGCGCATCTGCGCCCTGGAGGGGGGGGCGGGGGTGGGCAGGGCCCTCGAGTGGCCCTGGGGAGTCTTCTGACCCAGAGCTCCTTCTCTAGCAGCAGAAGGAGGGATTCCATAACCAGGGAGGGGGTGTAGGCTGGTGGGGGAGGGCCCGGCCTGCATGGGAAGCTCCCGACTCCCAGCTTGCCGTCACACCCCAGCCTCCATCCGGGCCTGGCCTTCAGTTCCAACCCTGCCACCCCCCTGCCCCTGAGACCCTGCCCAGGACCCTCCCCACCGTCGGTCCCAGATGCCTAACTCTGGGACTGGAAGGAAGAGTCTGGGAGCAAGCTTGGCTCCTGGCCCGGCCTCCCCGTGCTATTTATACGCTCAGTCCAGGGAAGGATGGATCAGATTCTCGATGCGCTCACTGCAGAGGAGGAAGTGAGGGTGGAGAGAGAGATGGAAAGGGAAAGGCAAAGAAACAGAGAGGTGGGCAGCAGAAAGGCCCGTGGGGAAGAGGCCCTGAGACATGCAGAGTCCCAAGAACGGACAGTGAATTCCCGAGAGAGCGAGATCAAAGAAGGGAAGCCAAGTAAGAGACAGAGAAGTGAGAAACGGGGCTGCGGGGAAGAAAGAGGGGACGGGACACATGAAGTCGGATATGCCCTGTGCTGAGGTGCTGATCAGATGCCCCAACGGGGTGGGTGCTGGCCAGTGTGTCCAGGGCTCTGGTGTGAAATTTCAGGCATCGAGAGAATGGCTGGGGTCACAGAGGCCCATCTGGAACAGGGCTCATCTGGAGCTGGGTAAGGGCCTTCCCCTAGAATCCGGGCTGTGGGCTCTGCTTCCTGGGGGTGAGGGTGTGGGCGGCGAGCTGGAAGCAGAGGCCAGAGCAATGTGGGGGGAAGGAGAGGAGGCGACTGCTGGAGAGTCTGGTGTGCAAAGGCCAGAGAGGGACGGGGTATAGGCTTTCTGCAGTCTCCACTGTAGGCAGCCCGATCTGGCCCCGAGGCTTTTTGGGCAGGCTGGGCCTAGCAGGTGACCTCCTTCGGGCAGCTTCCAGCTTAGTGTTCACACGGTCAGATACAAATATGGCAGATGGAGGCCCTTAGAGGGGTCTCTCTGGGGCCCAGTGGACCCTGGGAGGCCCTTCCTGGGCCTCTTGCCAGTCCTAGCACGCGTTTCTTCCTGACTGTGATTCCCAGAGCCATGACCTGGTTGGCAGAGCAGAAGTGCCCACTGCTATTTCCCGCATCTGCCCTCTGCCCCGGGGGCCCTGAATCTTTCAAGCTGTCAGGGCCCTGGAGAGAGAAGCCACTCAAGGACAACCGCTGACTCAGACTCAGACTCCAGAGCTGCAAAGGACCTTAGAGACATCTTCAAGCCTATCCCACGCCCTCATTCAAAACCGAGGCTCAGAGAAGTTAGGAGAGTAGCGCCAAAGGCACTGCTCACTTATGCAGGCGCAGCCTTTGGACTCCAAGTTCAGTGCTCTTTCCAGGATGCCAGTCTGTCCATCTCTTCCTAAGTACCTCCTAGGAGCAAGAGGGATTTTCTCTTGGAGGCTTGGCCCTCTTGCCTGGACCCTGCTGCAGAGACTGTGGGAAGTCAAAGGGGTGAAAGGTCAGGGCTCACAGGAACAGCAAGTCTCCCAAGAGAGACGAACCCGATGGGGATTTATTTCTAAGGTAGCAGCCTGTCCCCTTGAGACTTCAGTCTCTGTGGCCAACACTGCCCTCTTGTGGCTATTAGCCATCATGGCAGCCTGGGGGGAAGGTTCCTCTTTCTGGCCCAGGATCTCACTATCCTGGGACCTCTGCCCCAGTGCGGGGCTAATTTAGACCCTGCAGAGCTACCCTGCCAGGCTAGGCCATCGAGAGACAGAGCTTTCCCCTGTCATTCTCTAATAGGGTCCTCAGGCCGACCATCGCCACCCTCCGAGGGGCCACTTAAAAGCCATCTCTCCAAAACCCTGAGGAGCCCTGGCCTTCCTGGGACTGAGGTGCATAATAATTAAGGAGAGTCCCGTGTTTAGGCAGATCAGGAACCCATGGGGAGGACTTTGTAGAAAAGGAGAATATCTGGGAAAGAGGCCCCAGGATCCGTGTCCCTGTGCCTAGCGGCGTCCAGCCTGCCAAAGAAGGGCCAGGCCGCCCGAGGGTTCAGCGGGGCTGGTGGGATCGGGGGCCCCTCGCTTAGATGGGGCTGACCCAGAAACGCCGAGGCAGAGACCAGGCCCCGCTGGTGTGCTCTGCGGAGCCCAAGCTGGGAAACCCAACCCAGCCCTTTGTTCTCAGGCCAGAGCAGAGGACCCGACTCTGAGCTGGCCATCCTCACAGGAACGAGCAGCTGGGCCGTCCAGGGCACCGTGTCCCTGTACATCAGGTCGGGCAGCTTCTTATGCCACCGTGAGTCTCGAGGGGAGGGTTTCCAGGCTCTCAAATCATCTTACCACTCCACGATTCCCTTCCTCCACACAGCGTGGACACACGGGTCACTCTGAGAGCCCCACCTGGGGGCGTGAGTGTCGCACGGTCTCGTCTCTCTGCCTCTGCTCTCCGCTTTCCTCTGAGTTGACTCTGTTGTGTGTTCGAAGGCCCGATGTCCTTGGGGACCTGTACGTTTTCCCTCCTTCTGGGCCTGAATGACAAGGAAACTTCCCAGCCTGGAGTTCAAGCCCTCACTCTGGAACTTGTGCGTTCAGTAAATACCTGTCAACTGACTCACCGATGGCTCCTCGGAGGCCCTTCCTTTCCCTGTTCAAACCATTTCGCTGTGTTGGCTTTTCGGTCTGGCTTGCCCCTAGCCTGGCCCAGCTTCCTCTCTGTTCTCACGTCTTCCCTTCGTGTGGATTATTTTTCAGTCTGAACGAATCATGGCGCCCTGTTATTCCCTAAACGTGCCTGTCTCTGTTTTATTTGTTTCTAGACCAGCTCCTTCCTCCTGGACTCTTCTCTTTCTCCACCCCTTTCATTTACTGCCAGTGAAAATCAGACGCTCCCCTTCAAGACCTACGCCACTTCCTTCGTGAAGTCTGCCCAGATTTCCTGAGGGAGTGGTTCACTTTTTTTTTTTTCTTTTCCCTTTCAATCTCCACAGCACTCGGATTCTCTCTGGAAGCTTATAACCTGCATCACCCCTATCTTGGATTGGAAGCACCGGGAGGGCAGGTTTTGTTTTCATCAATTTTCATCATCTTTTCATTGTTTTCCTTTCATCCTTGTCTCTCACCCCCTGCATAGAGATTTGCATAGAGTAGGTACTCAATAAACACTTCTTGTATTGGGTGAACTGGAGCTTGCGGTTTGGGCCGTTGGGAGCTTAAGGGGGTGGGGAGGGGGTGCTCCGAAGCTTTAGGAGACTGTAGGGGTGTGCTCAGGACGGGGAGGCCAGGACCTGCGTGGGGAAGCGAGTGGGGAGTCTAGGCATCCTCAAAACCTTGCTGGGGAAAACAGGGGGCTGGGCGGGGTGAAAGAAGGGTACCGGGGTGTCCCGGGACCGCAGGTTGACCCCAGCGTCAGGTCTGATGGACCCCAACTGTCTGCATCGTTAATGACAGGCCAAAAACAAAAAGAGAGGGAGGAGTCTGGAGGCTGGGTTTCTGGTCTCCTTCTGATCAGCTGGGTAGCCTTGGGCAAGTTGCTGCCCCTCTCTGGGCTTATTCATCTGTAAAATAGGTACCTGGCCTCCTATGACCCTTTGAGTTCTGCCATTCTGATTCCAAGTCAAAGGTCTGAAGTAGAGGGGTGCTGATGGGTGGGGGGTTGTATATGGCCCCGCCCCCAGGCCTGAGCACCAGGAACCACCCTAACTAGGTCCTGAACAGTGTTCCCCAGAGAAGGTGACAGCCCGAAGCGGTAGCCCGGCTCAGAGGATGTGGGCGCGGGTGGCAATAGGAGACCGTGTACCCAGTTCAGAGCAAGCCGAGTGCCAGTTATCAGACCACGGGGAAGCGTTTTCGGATCCCCCTTCCCTGGCTGTTGCTTCCCTGTCCTCTTCCTGGCCACATCCCCATTCTCAGTAGACACAGATCTGGGATTTGAAGCCCGGCTGCTCAACTCTGTGGCTCTGAGAAAGTCACTTAACCTCTCTGAGCCTCAGTTTCCACATTTATGAATGGAGTTACTTAGCTCTAACTCAAGATCATCGTGGAACCCTGTGAAAGCCCCCAGTACTGTGTTCCTGCCCGATGTCCCCTCCTGAGCCTGGATAAGGGTGATTGATACAGGTTGCTTCACAGGCCACAGGGTGAATGGTTAATGGTGCTTTGTGGGTGCCCTGGGGATGGGGCTTTCGGTGGGGAGGCAGATGGTGGGGAGGTTGGATGGGACAAACAGGGTATTGCCCAAGCAATCCCTGACCGCTCGTGAGGAAGACTCACTCCGCCTCTAGACCTGCTTATTGTATGGTTGTCAAGGACCCAGGAGCTGTCTGTCATTCTGCTTTGGGGGTCCAGCATTGAGCCCCAACTGATGGAAGAAGGGCGGACCGTGTGGGGAAGGCTCCCCGGTCTCCTAGCAGGCCTAGCCTGCACATGCTCTGTGGGTGTTCCTGCCACTCTTTTGAGCCTGGTTCATTCAAGGCCCCCAGTTTCTAATCTGGTTGGGAAGGATTTATTTTTGGGTCCCTGTAACCTAGCAATGGGCTCACATGACCAGTGGCAGCTGCAGGCTGAATATACCGTTGGCTCCTGGCTCCTGGCAGGGGGTGTAGGCCAGACTGTGGGGGAATAAAGGGAAGGGAAAGGCTCTCACCGCTGCCATCCTCTTCGGCCCCTCAGCCCGGCCCCCAGATGGTGGGCACGGGGGTGGGCGCCCGGGGAGCAGGCATGGCTAGCGCTGGCACAGGGGATCTGGACGGCCGCGAGCTGTGGCAGGGAGGTCCCAGCTGTGAGCCTGCTGTCTCGGGGGGGGAGAGCTGGGTGTCCATGTGGATGGAGGGGGTGCAGAGAGGATGCAATGCTGGCGTCCTGGGGCAGGGGGCAATCCAGGCTGGGGAGCAGGCAGTCGCACGGACAGTCCACGTCGTGGGATCTCGGGGACACCCCTGGTCGATGCCGGAATCCCAGCATTCAGCTTCTTCCCTTTGTTCCTTGTTAAATTGTTAATATCCCTGGGAGAGGCAACACATTAGCTGCTATCAGTGTGAGTGGATTTATCAGCCTCTTTCCAAAGAGCAGGTTTCAACAGACACAGAGAGAACGGAGGAGGGCGGTGGGTGCCCCTAAGCAGGTGAGGAGCTACCGGGAGGGTGCTGTAGGCACATAAAAGGCATTCGATAGATATTATTGACTAGGTAGTTGGACGGATAAGAGGTAGACTTGGTTCGCTTCCAGGTCTCCTCTTGGTGGTGGGGGGAGGGCGGATGTAACCCTGTTGGGCGGTGCTGGTGGGCAAGGGTGGGTAGGACAGGGCCGCCCCAAGGAGCAAGTCTGGGATGGAGAAATTAGATCTCAGGACCAGGGACCCCACCACAAGACTGAGGAGAGGGGTGCCGCTGCCCCCGGTGTACCGGGAGCCCATTTCTGGGCATGGCGCGGCATGGCGGGCCATGGATTTCTGACATGGCTTGTGTGACCACCCCGGTTTCTCCACCTTGGTCTTCCCCTGTCCTCCATCGCGCTAAACTCTAAAAGGAAGGATTGGCAGGGTGGGACGGCGGCAGGTAATGTCGATAGCTATTCCAAATGTTGATGTCAAGCATTTAGGGAGATACAGCATAGGAAGCGCCTCCCCAGGCTGGGCCCTTGAAAAGTAGTATCGCCACCACCATCGTCTTCGTCATCACTGTCACTGTTACTATTGTCGCCAGCTGCCCCCAGGCCAGGCCGGGCAGTTTTCCCTCCCTCCGTACTCCCAAGCCAAATTACTTCCAGCAATCGAGAGGACCCTCCAGGTTCCACTGCCTCCTTGGAACCACCTTTCCTAACAGCTGTCTGGGGGGGGCACTCAGGGCCTGGAGACGTTGCTCACTGGCCACCACACCAGTTGTTTGGCTAGCCAGGGTGACTGTACGGTCTCCCCCAAGCCTGAAAAGGCTATGTTTGTATTGCAGGCTTCCTATCCCTATCAGATAAGCTAGGGGTGCGGGAGGGGGTGCTAAGAATTTTTGCCCATTTTGTAGATAGAAAAACTAAGGCACAGATGGTCAACTTATAGGCCAAGGTCTTACCACCAACCAATAGAGTAGAGCTCAGCTATAATCCGGTTCTGATGAGCCCGAGTCTGCCCTGGTTCTTTCTCAAGCCTTCGAAGGGGCATTGGCGGGCCCCTGCAGGAAGCATGTGGGTGCTGATTAGGTTTTGCCCGATTGATCCCAGAGGGTTTGACTGATCTCAAGGTGATCTTGCCAACACGTCAGCGCAGGCTTTAATAGAAACTATTCTGCCGTCTACAGGTTTATATTTGATATTTCAATTTCATATCCCTGCACTAAGGTATATGTAGATTTGTTTTAGGCTGTTTCTTATTTTATTTTTATTTTTTTTAAATGTTTATTTATTTTTGAGACAGAGAGAGACACAGCATGAGTGGGGGAGGAGCAGAGAGAGAGGGAGACACAGAATCCGAAGCAGGCTCCAGGCTCTGAGTTGTCAGCACAGAGCCTGACCCGGGACTCAAGCTCATGGACCGCAAGATCATGACCTGAGCTGAAGTCGGACGCTCAACCGACTGAGCCACCTAGGCGCCCCTGTTTTAGGCTGTTTCTTGAAAGGCAGTGGCCACGTCTATGGAATAGGCGCTAGGGCTTCAGCCCAGAGTCTCCGTTTGGGTCTCCGGAGGGGGCGTGGAGGAAAGAATGCTTTGGCTTCAAACAGACCTGGGTTCAGCTGTTGGCTCCGGCACTTCCTATGTGTATGATCTGGGGAAAGTCTCTTAACCCTGGCACCCGTTTCCTCATCCGTAAAGTCAGAGAATAAAGGCTGCCTCCTAGAACTGGTGTGGGGATTGGAGGAACTGTCTGTAAAGGACCTGGCGCTTGGGCGGTGGGGGATACCGGCGATCACAGCTTCGGCTCTGGGATGGTCGGGGGCCTCTTTACAGTTGACCTGGGGCCTGGGGCGGCCATCTTGCTCTTTCTGGATTTTCTGGGTAATTCACTGTTCTTATGGCTCTGTGGGCCGGGTCTGGTAAATAATTCCAGAATTCTCTTTCTTCCCTTTTGGAGACAAAAAGGAATTTCTGGATAGGCGAGGCTCAGGGCAGAGGGCTCTGAGTAGGTTATCCCGTCCGAATTCCTGGTCCAGTCTCATGGCTCTGCCATGTGTGGCTTTGGACAATCTCTTCACCTCTCTGGGCCCCAGAAACATGGATGCTTTGTCCCGTGGGATGTCTTAGAGCTCTGCAATATTAGGATCCTCTCCTTGGGTGTCAGTCATATACCTAAGGGAAGTGACCGTTTCTTCATAGTGGGAAGTCATCCTTCTCCATCGGCTTATCACACGGCCTTGGGCCCTCCATGGGTAAAGCCATTTGCAATCTAAGAAAACACTAGCGATGTGCTTGTTTGAGGGACAGATGCAGGGTTAGGACAAGGCCTTTAGCTCCCCCTCAAAACTGAATGTCACTCCTAAACCAATCCTTTGTACATATCTGGCAACTGCCAAAGAAGCCAGACCCTGGAGCCTTGGCCCCTGCCAGGCCTAACCCTGGCACTCTGTGTCTACACTGACTGGCCTGCTACAAAAGCCTCTTGGTTCTCATGTCACACGGAGGCACGCAATGGCAGGGCTGTCAGGAGCCTCAGGATCGTCTATCCCATATTCTCTTTGAACAGATAAGAAACCAAAGGCCAGAAATGGGAAGTGACTTGCCCAAGGTCATACAGCTAGTAAGTGCCGGAGCCAGGCCTTAAACCTGGATTTTCTATGAGCGCTGCGTGTTATATGCAAGCCATGAGTCATGGGAATCTACTCCCGAAGCCAAGATCACCCTGTAAACGCTGTAGGTTCGTTAACTTGACAATGAATTATATTAAAAAAAAAAAAAAAACAGCACTGGATTTTCCGACGCTGAGTACCCTTTATACTTCATCAAGCTGGCCAGGAGCGTCTCCCCCGCCTACGGTCATCTAGTCCCACTAGAGTTTTGAGATGCCAGTCCAGCAACCTGAGAGAAGAGAAGGGGGATTGGAACCACCCCTGGGTGTCTTCCCTGGGGGTACCGGTGCCTGGCTCCTTGTTTCCGAAGTGGCTCCAAGGGGCTGGGTGGGAAGCAGGAGGCCATTAGGACCCAGAAGCTCGTGGAGCATCTTGCTCTGCCGGCTGCCTCTCACTGCTCACTGCAGTGGTTCAGGCTTCAGCAGCCTTGGAGAAGCATCAGCTGAGAGGAGCTATCACATGGGAGCCGGGAGCTGCTCAGCAAAGGTAGGAGTTGCCGACTAGGCCAGGAATGGGGGCCAGTCCGACGGCCCGATGGCGAGTGCCGAGGCACTCCGCAGGAGGGTAGCTCCGTGTCCCAGGGACCAGCCCACCCAGCCCACCCTACCTTAGGGTGAGCAGTTTTGTCAAGGGATGGGCTCCCAGGTATCTCAAAGGCAGTATTTGGGTGTGGGCATGTCTGAAGCCTAGAGATGGGGGTTAATATCCTGCCAGCGGGAGTACCCACATCCCACAGGCAGACAGGGTTCCCCATCTGTCTGGCTCCATGTCGTAGGGATGGGTACCCCACATCCTAGGAATGGGTCCCTTGGCATCTACGCTGATGAGCAACTCCGTGTGCTGGGCGTGGGCAAGTCTGCTGGGGAGAGGTGTGGTGGCCCCCTGGAAATCTCCCCTGGCTTAGGAGGGGGCATGCTCTTCCTAAAGAAAGGCTGGGCTCGGGTCCTTGGGATGGAAGCTCTGTATTTGGGAACCAGGTGCATGCGAATCCCAACGACACCTCCGTGGCCCTGGGCTCAGCACTTATGCACATCCTGCCTCCCGAAACCAGGGTATTTGTAACTTGACCGTGCCCTTGCTGGGGGACCAGACTTTAGCCCCTGTGGTGGCAAAGCCTGCCAGGTACTGAGAGGTCCTGGAGGTGAGGTAGGGGTTGCTGGAAGGAAGCAGTGGGAAGACGACAGCATGTGAGAAGGCGTGATGATGTGAGCTAGGGGTGGAGGGAGGCTCTCTGGGCTTCCCCTCTGACACCGTCATGCACAACCCTCCCCTCCCGAACCCCTCCCCCCATCCATCAGTGAGAGAGGTGCTGGGGAGCAGGAACGTTGGTCCATCTGTCAGGAGGTAAATTGGAATCCTGGTATTTGGGAGTCAGCGTGGAGATACCGGCAAGGCGGAGGGGGCTATGGAAACGAGAAGTGTCCAGTGCCTTCTTGCCTACGGCTCCATCATGGCTGCACGGCACCCCCTCCATCTCCACGTGGAAACCAGGTCTGCTTCCCTCAGTCTGGGGCCCTGGGTGCACCTTGCTGGCAGAGTCTTGATGTCCATGCAGACGTGGAGGCCTGTCCTTTACCTCCCAGGGCCTCAGAGCCACATCTTCTGGGTTCCACTCCCAGGCGGAAGGGACGAGGAAGTCACAGTCTGCAGACTAAGGGGCCAGGATACCTCCCCTAGCTTCGCTCTCTGCATGTTTTCTGGTAGACTGTCTTGTGAGAAGCTGGTGTCTCCACTTTTGAGCCCTCTCTTCACCCTCTCCGTAGGCTCTGAGCCTATGTGGCCATTTTAATTGTGAAATGAGCTTTCTGTTATTCCCCGGGGAAAAGCATACCTCGAGGCAATTGTCCAAAGTCCAGGAGCCCAGGTTACCCTTCCCAGAGCAGAGTCCCCTGGCTGGCACATAGCTGACGTACCGAGTGTACTGGGAGTATGTACTGAGGGGCAGGGATTTAACAGATAAGTCTGAGTTTGATATAACTCACAAAGTTATACTGAGTATTTATCGCATGCACTAGTGCACGGTTGGTGGTAATGCCAAAACTCAAGAGCGATTGTAAGGCTGTAACTATGGAGAGGGAATGGGGCCCGTCTGCCTCGCGCGGTCCACTTTACTGCAGTCAGGGAAATGATTTCCTCTTAAGTTTATTTATTTTGAGAGAGAGAGAGCAGGGGAAGGGAAGAGAGGGAGGGAGGGAGAGAGAATCCCAAGCAGGCTCCACATCATTAGTGCAGAGCCTGATGCAGGGCTCACACTTACAAACCGCGAGATCATGCCCTGAGCCGAAGTCGTGACTGAGCCATCCAGATGCCCCATGATGGGTTTTTTAACTGAGCAACCACAGGGCCCTTCATTGCCCAGGAACTCACAGATAAGCGTTGTCAGATACGGGAGTCTTGGAGGTCATCTGGTTCAACCTTCCCATTTCACAGATGCAGAAACCGTGATCCAGGGAACTTGTGACTTGTCTACAGACAGCCCATCAGCCTTGGTCTGTCCATAGTTGGCCTCTAATTGGCATACCTTCACACGTTATACTGAGAGACTGTAAGAATAGGGTATGGAAACAAAAATAATTTATAATTGCGTTATCATTTCAATTACATGCAAAGTTATTATGGATAATGGGACACATAAAACATTTGATCTGCCCTTCGATCAGGAGAAATGAGGGACACTGAAACCCCCGACTTCTTCCTCTCCCAATTTCTTCCAGTTATCTTCTCTGCCCTATGCAGAGATTGCAATCACGGTGACCCACAGGGACCTACCCTCTCTCGCCCCGCCCACCTCTCAGCCGCCTACTCCTCCCTCCTCACTCTGGACTCCGCCAGCAGTCCAGGACCAGGAGGACTCTGGGCCAGGGATCTGCTCCAGTGATCAGAGATCCGGGGCCTGGGGAGTGCGGAGGCAGGAGCATTTCCTCTCCCGCCTGCAGGGGCAAAGTGGCCTTGAGCGGGTGAGGAAGGGCGGCTTTCAAGTGACTTACCCCCTTCCGGCTTTGGGGGCAGTGGAGGCTGGATGAGCTGACACCCCACTTTCCTTCCAGCCGGGACATTATGTTTTCATTGTTCCTTCTCGACCCTCCCCAAAATGGCAACTCTTTGTCTTGGCCGGGGAGGGGTGGCGTCATGGTGTCACAGGAGACTAAAGCAAGGTCCTTCCCCCTTTCAGGGGATCTCTCCCCAATGGTAGACCCAGAACACTGACAGACATTTTTAGAGATGGTGCAAATTCAACAACTATTCATCGAATGCCTACTGCGTTCCAGCCGCCATGGGGGGCACCGTCTAGTGGGCTAGAGACTGGCCCTGGAGCCTGGGGGCTTGGCGTCTGGGTACACACCCAGACCTTGCCACCTTTGGTGAGTTATTTACCCTTTCTGGGCCCGTTCCATCAATTGCAAATATAAGAACAATATCTAACTCACAGGTTGCGCGTGAGGATTAAAATGAGTTTATTTACACACAGCGCTTAGAGCAGGGTTTGGCATGGGGAACGCACCACATAAATGTTATGTTTATTGGTAGTATTGTCATGAAGCCTCACGGATCCTGCAGACACAGTCACGAAGTAGACCTTATTCCCTTCATTTTACAGATGCCTTCGTGAGGAGACTGAAGTTCACAAGAGTCACAGACTTAGTAATTCTCAGACCCGGGCCTGGAAACCAGATCTAGGGGCCCTTCTCCTCCCCAACAGCTCCTGCCATTCGGAGAGACAAGATATCAGGAAGTCTACATAAGCAACTTTAAAACTAGGCCACTGTCCTGGAGCTCAGCGGGACCCCGGGAGAGGGAGACAGAGGATTTAGAATCTTCTGGAGAACAGTCCCTGAGAGGGGAGAAGGGTATGGAGATCAGAAGGAAGGAAAAGAAAAAAGGAGCCCGAGACCACTCAGAAGGTGGAGTGTTGAGCGAGTGAGGCTCCGGCAGCCCTCACATCTCCTGCTTCTTCGAGGTCGCCACAGTGGACCAGAGCCACCATCTGCCAGAAAGGAGCGAGGAGCTTCTGAGCCCTCAGTTCCCTATGCGCAGTCTGGCCTGGGAGGCTGGCGACAAGAGCCGGCCCGGGAGGCTCCAGCAGGAGGCGCCCTCCCCCACCATCCCCACACACCAAATCGGGAAGCCTGGGCCTGGGCTGGCCATCCCAGGGTCACTGGACTAGGATGGGGGATGGGCCTGTGACAGGAGGTGCCCTGGGCGTCCTCTTCCGGCCCCATGGAGTCCTCTCCCATCCCCCAGTCATCAGGGAACTCTTCCACGCTGGGGAGGGTCCCTCAAACACCAGGTCCCTCCACTGCCAGCGGGGTCCCAGAGGTAGGGCTGCGGGACGTGGCCTCCGACTCCGTGGCCCTCTTCTTCATGCTCCTGCTGGACTTGATCGCTGTGGCCGGCAACGCCGCGGTGATGGCCGTGATCGCCAAGACGCCGGCCCTCCGGAAATTCGTCTTCGTCTTCCACCTGTGCCTGGTGGACCTGTTGGCCGCCCTGACCCTCATGCCCCTGGCCATGCTCTCCAGCTCTGCCCTCTTTGACCATGACCTCTTTGGGGAGGTCGCCTGCCGCCTCTACTTGTTCCTGAGCATATGCTTCGTTAGCCTGGCCATTCTCTCGGTGTCGGCCATCAACGTGGAGCGCTACTATTACGTGGTCCACCCCATGCGCTACGAGGTGCGCATGACGCTGGGGCTGGTGGCCTCTGTGCTGGTGGGCGTGTGGGTGAAGGCCCTGGCCATGGCTTCCGTGCCGGTGTTGGGAAGGGTCTCCCGGGAGGAGGGAGCTCCCAGCATCCCCCCGGGCTGCTCACTCCAATGGAGCCACAGTGCCTACTGCCAGCTTTTCGTGGTGGTCTTTGCGGTCCTTTACTTCTTGTTGCCCCTGGTCCTCATCCTCGTGGTTTACTGCAGCATGTTCCGAGTAGCCCGAGTGGCTGCCATGCAGCACGGACCGCTGCCCACGTGGATGGAGACACCCCGGCAACGCTCCGAGTCGCTCAGCAGCCGCTCCACCATGGTCACCAGCTCGGGGGCCCCCCAGACCACCCCGCACCGGACGTTCGGGGGAGGGAAGGCTGCCGTGGTCCTCCTGGCCGTGGGGGGACAGTTCCTGCTCTGTTGGTTGCCCTACTTTTCTTTCCACCTCTACGTGGCCCTGAGCGCTCAGCCCATTTCCACCTGGGCAGGTGGAGAACGTGGTGACCTGGATCGGCTACTTCTGCTTCACTTCCAACCCGTTCTTTTATGGCTGCCTCAACCGGCAGATCCGGGGGGAGCTCAGCAAGCAGTTTGTCTGTTTCTTCAAGCCGGCTCCGGAGGAGGAGCTGAGGCTGCCTAGCCGGGAGGGCTCCATCGAGGAGAACTTCCTGCAGTTCCTTCAGGGCACCGGCTGTCCCACGGAGTCCTGGGTTTCCCGACCCGTACCCAGCCCCAAGCAGGAGCCCCCTGCTGTGGACTTCCGAATCCCAGGCCAGATAGCTGAGGAGACCTCGGAGTTTCTGGAGCAGCAACTCACCAGCGACATCATCATGTCGGATGGCTACCTCCGGCCGGCCCCCTCGCCTCGCCTGGAATCCTGACGGGCTTCTGGACACTTGGAGGGAGACGGGGCTGGGGCCGCTTATGACTGAAGGAGCATCTTGTGCGATCGCCTTTTCCCGGCTAGCAGGGGCTGGGGCTGGGGTCTCTGCACACGGCTTTTGCTTAGTTTTTCTGGGTCAGAAACAATGCCAACGGGACGAACGGGTGGCAAAAGCCTTGGACATGGTTCTGATCCTTGACTACTGGGGGAGGGAACCTGGTGAGATGGTAATGAGAATAAACGGTCACACAGGTGAGATAATGCCTTTCACCCAGGGAACTTTCCATGCCTCAGGAAGCAGGGAAACTCTCTAAGGGTAGGAGGTGGAGGATACAGAGCAGGGGGCCGGGCTTGGAGTTATCCTGGGGATCCTTCAGGATACTGCATTTTTCAGTGTTAATTATCCAGGGGCAGTAACTGCACCCAGGCAAGGTATGAAAATGCCCCGTGTCTTCTCCTTTCCTTGCTAGGTTTAAAAAGAACAAAATAAAGTACAGCTAAGTGTTTCCATTTGAGTTCATGGATCTTTTTCTAGTTTAGACCCGAGGGCCAGCGGGATAGATTCCTTTCCTGAGTTTGACCAGAAGCAAGAGGAAGTAGCAGTCAGGGTACAGACAGAAGGCAGGAAAGCTGACCGCAGCGCTCTCCCACCCTCGAGGAAGAGCCTTTCTGTCCTCTGCTTCTGTCTCCCTCCTGCGCGTGGGAGATCAGGCTTGGGGCTTGATCTCAGCAAAGGCGAGGAGATGGCAGGATGGCTCTTTCTCCTCAGGTTTCAGGATGAAGAGGTGGAGAGATGTGAGTCGGATGGCTGAAGGTGGGGGTTAGCATTTGAATGGCTAAGATGGGTGGATACAGAAAGGCCAGATGATCGCCTTGTCCAGTAAAACTGTAAATTTTTTTTTCTTTTCCTTTCTAGGATTGGCCTTCCTGATCTCTCTCCTCATGGCAGTGACCCACCTCCAGCCCCCTGGACAATCGGGTACAAGAGACTAAGGTTGGGAATGGGAAGGGTGGGGTTTCCGTGGTCCATTAAATGCCTCCCTACTCCCATTCATCGCTCTCAAAATTAGCTTCAGTGACAAAGACTTAAATCTCTCTCCTACCTGCAGCCCTGGGTTGGAGAGAGGGCGCGAGAGTTGGGTTCAGCTGTTTGCTGATTGAGACCGTAGGAACTTGTTGGTTGCTATTGGTGGTGGTATTTTCGAGGGAGGGGGAATAGTTGCCAATTGGACAGGACACCCATCTGGGACCACCTGTCCATCCACTTCCCTCTGTCGAATCAAGTAACGTTAAAGGATTGAGGCAGGACCAGAGGGTGGTTTGATCTCGATTGGAACAAATTCCTGGCTCACTGAACATTAAAGGGTAAGATGGGCTGGTGGGAGTGGGATAGCTTCCCCCCTTTGAAAGGCCAATAAATAATTTTTATTTTAAAAAGTTAGAGTGATATCAACATTGCCTATTTCAGTCCAATTCAGTACATAATAGTTGAATACCCAGTATTCTCTGGGACCCACAGAGAGTCACTGCCTTTGAGGAGTTCATAGTCTAGTTTGATCAGGCACCTCGTTATTTTTACAGAGCATTTATATCTGGCGAAGCACTAAAGAATGTTTGAGAAATATATTAAAGAATATATGGGAGTTCAGTCCATTGCGGCAAGATACTTACATGGGAACTTCCTGTGGACTGTGGAAAGTGTGAGGGTTGTAAATGAAACCATAGTTGAGGAAAATAATTTATTTACTGAAACTGAGCAAATCTTCCTTTAGATCTAGGAAACTTTATAGGTTTCTGTCTTCCTACTACCAGACTTACTCTAGTCTAGGACCCATTACACTGAGGAAACCCCTTAGATAGTGTAAGTACCAAGGAGAATCTTTTGTGATTTGCAAAACATCTCCATCTCCTCCCGTTTAAGATAAACCCGTTAAGGGAGGAACCTCATTCCTAGATAACAGGAAAAAAAAACCTCTTCTTCCAACATTGTTGATCAGCTAGTAGGCCCTAAGCATTGCCAGCAGGTGGCAGTGTGAGTCCAGTGGAAACAGGAAAGGTGCTGTTGGGGGGGCTGTGGGGAGAGGGAATGGGGAGAGGGGAGGACATTAAACATTGCCTGGCAGCCATTTTGTTAATTTATTTTGCCTTTTCCTTTGACTTTGCCCTCCAACCCTTCCTTCACATATATCAAAGAAGAAAATTTTAAGTGCAAGGATATCTCTAATTCAGGCTGAAATTTCCTGACACTGTGATCTCACTGGCATTTATTACAGAATTTGACATATGCTGGTTCATTTGCCATTTATTTTTCCCTGAGTGGATCATGAAAGAAATAAACATTTCTCTTCTATTATGCTGAGAATTCTCCCAACAATTTCTGCCATGACCACCTTCCAGTTGTTTTCTAGTCACCAGGATCGCTTGGTCAAGTTTGCTCTGTGATCCCTGGCTGTGCAAGCTGTTCCTGGACCAAATTGGACTTCTCTAGTCAGCTCCAGAATCAACAGGTTGAGACAACCTTCCCTGTCAGTGACTTTTCCTGCACCCCGGTGGTGTTGGGGTAACCCTCAACCCTAGATGAAAACCTGTCATCGGGTCTCCCCAGGTTAACACCTTATAGTGGCATGGTAGAAAACGGGTGAATTTGGAGGCAGAAATCTACTTACTCACTGTGTGAACTTGGAAAAGATGCTTAATTTCTCTGAGCCTATTTCTTCATCTGTAAAAATGGGGGTAACATCACCTACCTCACAGGGTTGTTGTGAGGATTAAAAGAGATAATCGTGTGGAAGCACCTAGCCATACCTGGCAAATAGGTACTCAATAAATATTGGTTTTTCTTCCCTTTCCTCTTGCCCTATTCCCCCAGAAGTATTGATTATGGGAAAGCCATCCCTTTTATTTTTCAGTCATGTGGGAGTGAGTAGGAGGCTTTTCGAACTTTGAAGAACTGGCATTACTAAATTATAGTGGATGAGTTTGTTTATTGTGGCTCTCAAGAAATCCCCCCAGTTAATGAATCATCACCATGGACACCTTTCTGTTGGGGCCTTACATTCTAAGGTTTAAAATCTATTAAGGAAATCGTTTTTAATCCCAGGGAAAGGTTTGGGGGCTACGAGAGTTCTCTCTCTAGAGTGTACGATAAGAGTATTTGTGCAGCTACTTGGCAGTAAGGATGAGTTAGGGCCACTTTCAAGGTAGCACCCAGAATTAGGAGTGAAAGGGCGGAGTCTCCGGCTTTTGCAGTGGATTTATTTTCCGGTGATGAGAGAGCTGAGAGTCAAATCTACTAGAACTTCTCTTTTTGTGAGATACTCTTAACAGGAAAGTTTAGTAGGAGATTCGCAGGATGCACTGGTTTGTTTTGCGGTGTGGGCCTGACGTTGTTAGTCCGAAGCCCCTGAACGCAGGAGCTAAACTGGCAGAGCCTGAACGCGCTAAAACTGGCTTATACTGGAGAAAGGCGGCATGGAAATGTTCTAGAACTACACGCTTACCTTTCAGGTAACAGAGTATCTTAGCCATTTCAAGTGGCCTTTTGCCAATATAGTCGCTCGGGCAACTCGTAGCTCACGGCACAAGGACCAAGGTACCTTCTGACAGCAGGAAGCGGTGGGCTAAAGGAGGGCAGAAAGGGATCGCTAAGGTCCCAGGCACGGTCGGTCGTACAGATCTCTGCTGTGAAGCGTGGCCGGGCCCCAGGCTCTGCGGTTTGTTTCCACCCGTAGATCGGGCTGAGAAAACCCAGGCAGAGACGGTGACCTACACTTGGGAAGGGGCTCCGGGTCTCCACAGAGATCAAAGGGGCCTTCTGACCAGTGAGAAATTCCCAGCAGAAATTCCTGCGCGGGCTGTGGACTTTTATTTGGGACCCCACCCCCTCCAATCCAAACCCCCTCCAATCCACAGCCTGCTGTGTGACCTCAGGAGGGGCCACGAACGGGAGAAGCCAGTCCCTGGTTTTCCTACATTTATCCAAATAAGGCAGCCGAAAAGGAGAAAAGGCACTAAGGTCGAGCGGCGTACCGGGAGCTCGATCAGACCTGGCTACTCCGCGGAAACGCCGCTCTGCCTCACCGGCCCTCTCCCCGTACTTCCGCTTTTCGTCGCTCCTCCTCTACCCCAGCTGGACAGGTTTGAGCAGTAACCGCCGCGGGGCGTTGCCGGAAGTGTCGTAAACGCCGGATATCCGGTTTCTTCGGGCGCCCAGGGAGCTGACGGAGAGGGCCGCCGCCCAGCAGTAGACGCTGTCTCAGCGAGCCGAGCCGCAGTCTCCGCGGTGTGTGAGTGAGCCCGGGCTCCGTCCCCTCTCCCGCCGCCGCCATGGGCTGCACGTTGAGCGCCGAGGACAAGGCGGCGGTGGAGCGGAGCAAGATGATCGACCGCAACTTGCGGGAGGACGGGGAGAAAGCGGCCAAAGAAGTGAAGCTGCTGCTACTCGGTGAGGGGCTGAGGGCGGGGCTGGCAGGGTGAACGCGAGGGCCTAGGCACTCGGGAGCCCTGAGGAGGGTCGGGCCCTGCGGGCGGAAAGGACCCCGAAGGGACCTGGAGGCGTGACGGCCGTGGGGCGGGGTGCTCGTTGGTGGCTGAGGCTCTGGAGGGCGTGATGAGGGGGTGGGGTTTGGAGTTGTAGGAATTAGGCTGGAGGGAGGGCGTGACTCCGTGCTGGAACTGCGTTTAGTGAAGAGAGCTTGGGAGTCTGGGGCAGGAGGACGTGGAGACCTGTGTTAGGAGTGTGAGAAAGGCTCGTAAAGGAAGAGCTGATATTAGGGAAGGTTTTGCAGAGGCTCGGAGTGTGTTCACAGCAGAGAGGACGGGATAGAGTTTGTTGGGCTTGTAGAACGGCCCGAGTTTGGAGCGCGGTGATAACTTTGACAGGATGTAGTTGGGCTGCTTGAATGATTGATGTAAACAGAGGCGCAGGGACAGAGTGGTCACGCCAGGACCCTGCCATTTATTAGCGAGTGGGCATTTTGAACTGTTGGTCGGGTGAAGGAACTCCTGGAGAATCCACGAACGTGAAGATGTGTGGTTGAGAGCAAATGATAAGTTCTCAGGTACAAAGGAAAAGAGCTTGGGGCACAGAGGCTGTCTATACTTTTCCACCCTTTTCTATCATTTTTACTCTCTTAAAGTTCTATAACTCCTTCCTTTGTTATTATAAAGGGGGAGGTGGTGCGAGCTGAGGAAATTTAAGGGCCGGCTTCTTCGAGTTTTGTGGCAAAAGATATCGCGGACAGTAGATTATATACTTGGGAGTTGCTGAACAGTTGCCAGGGATGACGTGCAGTGGGAATGGAGTTATCTTAGGAGAAATTCTGGAATTGGACACACTATAAAAGCTGTGACAAACTTCTGGTGAACTGTTTTAGCTTTTTGATTTCTTCAGACTAAAAATAATCGGCTTCAGAAAATTACTGTTTATTTTACCCGACATTCGTTCTGAGCAGTTTGTAGGTGCAGTCAGATGCATTTTGCTCAGCATAATTCGTTTAAACATTTTGGAGACTGGCTTCTAGAGACTCAGTACTCTCACGGACCCTGGTATTAGCTTACTGATAAGTTAAGCCGCAATTCCTTTACTGTTAGCATTTTCTACAATTCTTTTAGAGAAGAGTAAGTAGGAGTGAGGGTTTTGTAAGCAACACAACTTTTTTAAACACTCGATTTTTGGGGGGGAAAAAAAAGGCGCTTTAGGAGAATCGCCAGATTTTCACGGTGTACACCTCCAGAGGACAGAACGCACCGCCATAACCCAAGGCCCATTTTGTACTCCAGGATGTGCCGGGGGCCCCTGCTAGTCCCTTGACGTAAATGTGATTAGTAGTTTGTAGATTGCAGAGGCCCTGGGAACAGCCCTTTGGATCTAGGGGGAAAGTTATACATTGGAACCTGAGTTTTTAGTTTGAATATCTGGCTTTTCATGACACATGAATTCAACTTGTAGAATTCTAGACTGCCACTCTCTATAGAACAGGCATTTTTTGCGGATGAGCATGGTCCATGGCACATAGTAGGTGCTCCTGAAATAGTTGCTCTTAACTAGCATGAACCAGCTAATGTTGGACATTGCTCTTTGGGCTTTTAAGACGTTTGGGATAAATCATTATACTCAGGGCATTAGTGTTGTCTGCATTGATTGATTGGTTATGAAATTAAAGATGTATTTATGAGTTTTGATTTACATCGGCCATCAGAAATCCCCTTAGGACATTAGCCTAGTGTAAATACAGTTGTAAACTGTGAGGCTTTCTTCCAAATGGCAGGATTTGGCAGGCAGAATTTAGGCAAGCGAATGTCTGGAAAATCTTTGTTCAGAACTTTATAAATAGTGCATTTAATTAAAAACAACATTAAATACATGATGACTTAGGGAACTTCAAAAGCAGTAAGTAAAAATCAAAGTACTAAAACATTTGCTTTTAATTTTTATCAATTTCATTGTTTTAAGTTTTTTTTATATTCTTGAGCAAGTTAAATCAAATTTGAATAGGTTGCAGGCACAGATGCTCTTGCTTGAACCGTGTCATTATGCACAGCAGTTAAAGTTAGCCCTTCTTTTCTGTAAGCAGAATGTACTCATCACTGTACGCAGATACCTTTTTTTTTTTGTTCCTGTAGAATACCTCTTTTGATGCAGTCATTTTTACTTCATTGTGAAACTATCAGACTTAATCTCCGTTGAGATATATTTACTTACCTTTGTCTCTCCTGGCGCATAATACGTGTTCATTAAATATTACTGTATTTTCTGTTTGGAGGGATGTGGTTTACTATAGTGGTTAACAGCCAGGCCTATGGAGTCAAACTGTTTCAAATTCTAATTCCCATTTATCAGTAACCTTGGGAAAATCACTCAATTTCTCTGCCTCTGTTTCCTCATTTTAAGATGGAGAAAATAGAGCTACTTCATAGGAGTGCTGTGAAGATTAAATATGATAATAATGTAAAGTGAAACACAGCCTGGCACATAGGATTAGCTCAGTGGATATTAGCTATTATTTATTTAAAAACAATTTTTTTTTTAGAGAGAGCGTGAATGTGGAAGAAGGGCAGCGGGAGAGAATCTCGAGAGAGCTCCGTGCTCAGCCTGGAGCCCAGCGTGGGGCTGGATCCCTTAACTGAGATCTTGACCTGAGCTGAAATCAAGAGTCAGATGCTTAACCAACTGAGCCACCCAGGCGCCCCTGGCGATTATTGTTATTCTTAAATCAGAAAGAACGGTACAAATTATAGGTACTATAGAAATTCAAATTAAGGAGCTGGTGTGGGCCGAATTAGTAATACTTCAATGGAAGTATTATACTTCAGTGGAAGGAATACTTCAATGTTACAATTTTTTGATTACGTTTGATTTGAATTTCCTTTAGGTGTGTTATTGGGGAGATCTCGATAATGCCAAATTAATCCTAGTATTCTGTGGAAAGACCGAATTATGTCATGCAAAGCTTCCCAACCAGAGTGTAGTGCATAGGGCATACAAGTGTGCTGTTTGTAAATTTTTTTTATAGTTTTGAAACTTTAAATCATTTTCATCACTTTAAAATTTTACAACAGTTGGAATGATACTTGGACATTTTTAGTATGATTCCCCCTGTAAACTTTGGAAACATGGCAAATGAAAATATTTTATTTGGAAGGTTTATGCCAATTAGGATTTAATATCATCTGTAATACTTTGTATTTTATTTTTCATGTCATAATTTTATGATCTAAAGAAAATATACGTTATTTTCACCAAGCCCCTCCAGCTTACCTTAGTAAGCCTTACAAATACTATTTTTAGTGTGTGCCGTCGTGTGACAAAAGTTCGGAGGCATTAGTGTAACAGTGGATAAGAGCACTGCTTACAGAGTCACATAAAACTAAATTCAATTCCCACTTTCATTTCCTAGTCGTGAGACCCAGAGCATAGGACTGACCCACACGAATCTTATTTATATATATAAGGTGGGGTCGACGATGCCTGTTTCATAATATGCAATAAGGTAGTATATGTAAAATGCTTAGCAAACAAGGATTCAGTATTGGTAACTTCTGTTTTTTGTGATAATGTCTGTGAAAGCTTATCATTTTAGCTGCTTTCTTCAGGGGTGCTTGAGAAGGTAATTTGATTTTTTCAAATAAACTATTCTTTTCAGAGGTCTTCAAGGAATTTTAATAAAGAACACTCTTGTGGTAAAAGGAATTAAATACTATCATTTAGTTTTGTAAGCTGTTGAATGATGTAGTCTTGTGTTATCTTTAGATTTTCATTTCTTGATAGTTCCCCTTAGGTCTTGGGAATATAGTGTTATACAAAATGAGATTAATGCTTTGTTCTTTAGGATTTTGCTAGGGGTGGTATGGCAAAAATTAAGTTGCATGCAGAGGATTGTAATCCTCTGATTCACTTAAGCCTTAAACAGTTTATTATTTACATTTAAATACCTGCATTTACTGGCCGAATATGCTTATTATTGAAAATAAGTGTTTTTTGGTGATTAGAGAGTTATAATACTGAACTTTTCCTTTAATTTAGCTTACACTAGCTTCTTGATTTGAATTTCCATAGTTCCTGTAGTCTGTAGCATTCATTTTGCTTTAATAAGAGTAATACTTTTATTGTTTCATTAAATTCTCATAGGAAGATATTCTTTATAATGTTTGCCATTTTTTCGGCATAAAATTCATAGACTGTTATTACATTTCTTGTGAAGATGCATCTTGTATCTGGACCAAAAAAAAAACACAAAACACAAAAAAGGAAAAAACTATCAAAAAATAGTCCTATTTCAAAAATAGGTTAGTTTTTTATCAGCACTTTTTTGTGTCTCTTGTGTCTTTTATTTAAATGCATTTATCACTGCTTTAGTCTGAAAATATGGTCCTTTTCAGGAATTACAATATTGTAATCCTCCCTAAGTATGCTAATTCTGACGTAAGTACAGAAATAACCATAGAGTAGGGTCTTAGGACTTAATAGATTTGACAAGGCATGTAACCTTTGAATCATTGCTGCAACTATCCATGCTGTCTTCTTATGCTTAGTTTAGTTTTATTTTATTGGAGAATGGGGCTTGTCAGGAAAAGTGGTGAGGAAAAGATATTTTAAGTACTTAGGAACTAGAATATTAGCAGTAAAGTCCAAAAAATAGAAATACGGGTTTCATACGAAGTATACAGAGCAGTGGACACTAAATTGGTTCAGATAACTGGTTTGTTTTAAAACTTGTTTTCTCGTTAGAAGAATATATATAGTAGACTAACACTAGTAAGAGATAGTTCTTTGAGCTGGTAACTGAGTTCATAAATAGGCGATCCCATGTAGTGTAGGGTTAAAGAACAAAGATACTGGAAATTGGGGGTTCATCCTAGTCTCTGAGCTTCATTTTCCTTTTTCTGTACAATGAGGTCCAATCGTCGGGGTTTCTTGTCTGTGATGTTAATATTATCGGCCCGATGAAGGATTTTGGCAAGTTATAAAGAGGGCTGTTACTGTTGTTATTGCTTTTATTCTTGAGTTCCACTGAAATTAGTTTAACGTAATAAAGCTGTTTAGGAAGATAGTTATAGGACATAATGTAAATTTTCAAGAGAATATAAGGAAAAGCATTGTAGTGATTGATTTCCCCTCCAACTGTAATTGTCTTCATTTTGGTAAAACTCTTTTTCAGTGTTAGCAAGTTAGAGTTATCTTTAAGCCATTATCTGTCTGGGCTATCCTGTTACCTGCTTAGCAGTCATCTGTAGCATCTCTGTAATTCAAGCTGTTTGAACTGAATAACATTGTGTTAGGATCACTGTTTAATTGTCCCAGTTTTTATACAGTGTTCTATGTAAATGAAATATCCTATTTTTTCATGTCTTGCTATTACTAAGTTGTAACAGAAATGAATATATCTGATCCGAACCAAACAAAGAAGAAGACCCAGAAAAACCATATTTGTTTGACTTGAACCCGACTAATGACCTGGTGATCTTAGAAACAAGCTTTGGGAGGATATAGTTTTTACACGTAGATTTCTTTCGATTTTGAAGTTAGACTTGGAAGATACTTAAAAGTTTAAGAGATTTGTTAAGGGCCAGCAGAGATGTTAGTGTGTTCACTGTTCCGTTACTATTTTGCTGTTATGGGCCTCTTTTTGTCACCAAGTCTAATTCACAATGGGTAAATGTTTTTAATATTCATACAAAAAGACTGAGTTTTTTGGATGATGTTAGTGTTTTTATATCTCAAAAAATTTTTGTTGCTTAACTCTGAAGTAGATATTATTCAGAATTTTTTTAGTTGCTCATATAAATCTACAGCTGTACAGTCATATGTGTCTCACCCTGATTAAAACACACTCTTACATTTAAATTGTGCTTGTATCTCCTGCTTTTATTTATGCGGCCTGCTATTAACACTTATTACTCTCATGATATAGGGACCATTTAAATCAGACTTTTTTTTTTTTTTGAGAGAGAGAGTGAGCAGGGGAGGGACAGAGAGAGAGGGAGACAAAGGATCCGAAGCAGGCTCTGTGCTTATAGTGGACTTGAACTCACAGACGCAGAGAACGTGATCTGAGCTGAAGATTGCTGCTTAAGCGACTGAGCCACCCAGGCGTTCCTAAATCATACTTCTTTAAAACTAACTAGCTTGATTCTTTTTATCTTACAATTTCCTGTAATGGTTGGATTAAAAAAAAATTTTTTTAATGTTTATTTTTGAGAGAGAGAGAGAGAGAGAGAGGGACAGATAATGAGTGGGGTAGGGGCAGAGAGAGATGGAGACACAGAATCCGAACAGGCTCCAGGCTCTGAGTCTCAACACAGAGCCCAACCCGGGGCTCACACCCACAAGCCGTGGGATCATGACCTGAGCCAAAGTCAGACACCCAATTGACTGAGCCATCCAGGCGCCCCAATGGTTGGATTTTAAAATTAAATAGTATTCCGTTGAACTCTAAGAACTTACTATGAAAATGTAATACTGTATTTTGATTTCTATTTTAGTCGTATATTGATATCCCTAGTTTTTATATTTTTTTATTAAATAGATAGTGTCATATGGAAATGGAGTTTGCCCAGGACCTTGGAAATTATGTTTTACAGATTACTGTAAATTGCAGAAGGACTGTTTTAAAGTGACACACTTTTGATAGAACACTTCCCCCTCTATTTCCTGAAGTTAGAACATCAGAATCATTAACTTTGAAACAGGGTTCTGTTTGATGTATTGATAAAATCACTATCATGATTTTCACAGATAATGTAGTTCTGATGTCTGTGTTAGCATAGTACAGTCTTAAACTTTCCATGGAAGTTATTTCACTGTTGAGTTATGTATTTTTGAAAATAAACATTGAATTACTTCAGTTTAAAGATACCAGTCTCTTAGATCATTTTTCAGCATTACTAAATCCTTACGTATTTTGGTTCATATCAGGTTGTTAAAAACTAATGTCCTGCTCTTTCTTTTTCTGCCTCTGAGAAGTATATTTCTTACCCTTTTATTTTTTTATTGTAGTTATGACTAAAATCCATGTTCATGTCCTCGTTAATTGTACTTTTTTGTAAATTTTCATTTCCTTTATTATTGATGAGATTGTGCAGCCTTTCTTAGAGTTGTGGTCATTCATTTTCTTGAATGAATTTGTCTTTTGTCCATTTTCTTTCATTATTGGGTGGTTTGCTTTTCTCAGTGATTTGTAGCCATTCTTTATATATTTTAGATCACCTGCTGTTTTGCTCATTGCAGGTATTGCAGATATTTAATTCCCAACTTGTGGCTAGTGTTTACTTTCTTGTTGATTTTTAATATTTTTTTCAGAAGTTATTAACTTTAATATTTGTACTTTTTTGAATTTTTCTAGACTAAAAAGTTTTTTAGTGAACTTTTTATTTTGAATAATGTCACATTGTATTAAAAATTTTTTATTGTTTATTTCTGAGACAGAGAGAGCAGGCGCACGCGTGAGGGGGAGAGGGAGGGGGAAGGGGCAAACAGCCAGTGAGATACAGAATCCGAAGCAGCCTCCAGGCTCTGAGCTGTCAATACAGAGCCTGACGCTGGGCTTGTATTCATGGACTGCGAGATCATGACCTGAACTGAAGTCAGATGCTTAACGATTGAGCCACCCAGATACCCTGGAATAATATCACATTTATAGGAAAGTTGCAGAGGTAGTACTTAGAATTCCTGTATACTCTTTACCTGATTCCTCTTAATATCGACATCTTAGATAGCTGTGGTACGTTGGTCAACAATGCACAATATTGATGCACAGTAGTGCACAGTGTGGTGCGTTACTGTTAACTAATCTACATACTTTATTTGGATTACATCAGTTTTTCCACTCATGTACTTTTTCTGCTCCAGGGTCTAATCTAGGACACTGCATTGCATTTAGTCCAGGCGGCTTTTATTGAACTTTTTGGTGTTCAGGGTTGCACTGTCTAGATGAGGCTCATTTGTGAACTTATTTATGGTTAGGTATCCCAGCTCATCTTTTATGTGCACAGGTACTTTTTTAGCCTGGAGATAAATGGGAAAGAGACAGAACTCCTAAGCAGTTAAAGTTGTGGAGATATACAAGTAAAGCCTGGTAATGTATGTGGAATGCAGTTACAGAAGGAGTAACCAATTTGGGGAGGAAGAGAAAGAAACGTGCCAGGGAAGTCTTCCTGGAGGAGAGACATGTGAAATGGATCTTGAAGGATAGATGGGAACTTTTAAGACAAAGACTAGAGGGAAGTACATCCACACAGAGGGAGTAGTAGGTACAAAGGCTTAGAAACATGAGTGAGCAGCTAGTTAGATTTGCCTGGGATGAAGGTTTGGTGTACAGGAGGGGTGTGAGAGATAAGGCCGGAAAGGCGTGCAAGGGATTTGGGGAGTGTTGCTTTTAAATTTTAGTGGCTGTCTTTTAAGCCATATTTTTATTTTATAGATAGAGGTAAACATAGATATAATTTGGAGGGAAATCATATAGGGACTTTGCATTCTCTACCCTCTATTAGCTGCCTGTTTGGCCATTCCACTGCTCGTTATGCTGTAACAAAAGGTTAGTAAAAGTAAATACGTATATGAACTCCAGACTTTTGAGTTTTGACTTTCAGCATTGGTGAACATTTATATGGTAAAGAAATTGAAATTGTAGGCATCCTTGTGTTCTGACAACTCAGTTTATAATATTTTGCTATTTGTGAATTTTTAAAATGTGGCATTTACATTTGATTAAATAGATGTGTAGAAAAGTGCCGTGTGCTTGCCATCAATGTTTAGGAGACTTAAGTAGGGATACAATTCTAACATTTTTAAATGTAAAATTTTGGGATATGTGGGTTTTGATAAATGGATGTGACATTTCAGTTAACTTTGGAGGACATCACTACATATAAAAAATTATTTATATGGGTTAAAAATGAGTATTGTACATTTCTGTCTCACAAAATTTTGAGGCAGAGCTAGAAAAAAATACACCTTTGCAAAAATAGTTTCCAGTCGTGTCATATGTACATACCATATAATTTAGCATCAGCACCAAAATGACTGTTTGTTGCTCTGCTTTTAAAGAAATAAAAGGAAATTTACTCACCAGGGTCCAAAATCAGAACATTGAGACAGTCAGAGGATAATCCTCCCTCCTCGCTTACAAATGACTGTTTCCTTAAGCATTCTTTTTCTATCCCACAAAAGTGTAGAAGAAACCCCACTTCTCCCTCTTGATTGGCCAGCTGCCCAAAGGGAACACGTGATCTTTAGCAACACTCAAGTTACCATTTTCATATTCTCAAGTGATAACATTTTGGGGAGAGCTACATGGCTGAGTGAGTTGCTTCTCCCCACCCCCCTTTAATCTAGGATTTCACACATTGCGATCTTGTAGTTTAGGATGACTTTCTGTATCTTCTAGTGCAGATTTCTCAGATAATCTGATAGGTCCTACTCATCTTTTGGAGCTGGTCACACAGGGTGTAGTCCCTTTGTCAGCCGTGACTGGGTAATTCCTGTATCAGGTATCCATTTACTCCTGATCCAATCATGGAGAGGAGAGTGGCTGAGGTCTTGCAGGCAATTCCCCACTGAGGAAGCTAGGTAGGGATATCTCTAGGGGCTATGGGCAGGCATATATTCTGAAATTATGCCTAATATAGCAGTTTAGTTTTATCAGAAACTTCTTAAATGTGCCTTAAGCCTTTTTGGTTTTTGGTGTGTGATTGCGTCCTAGAAAAATCTTTTTCACAGAAGAGACCTATTATCTCTGTCCCAATCACAACTTACTGTCATCTTTTACTTTAAGATACTCATTCATTCGTTCATTCATTCACTGAAGAAATACTCGAGGACTCACTATGTTTCATGCGCTCTTTTAGGTGCCGGGACACAGGATGTTCAGGACAGATTGATAGCAGTTTATTTCACCGGAGTGGATGGTGGGTGCAAGGGAGCCGGGATGGAGTTTGAGAGTAAGGTTTGGAGGAGAATAAAAGGATAGAATGCCTGTGAGTGAGTCCAGGTTAATGTCAGGTATAGCTGTGAGGTGAGAGTTGAAGGCCTAGCCAGACATGGGTGTGGGGCTGAGGAAATACAGCAGAGGAATGGAAATCTTCTGTTGACTGCCCACATTGAAAATTCCATCCATTGCGGCCGGCATTTGTAAAATGTGATTAGGCAACTACTGAATCTCACAGAAACTCAACCCATTCATCCCACACCTATTATGTGCCTACTCTGTCCTATATGGGGAGGGGGGGAGGTAGAAACACAGAAAGAAGGCACTGTTTTGTGCTTTCTAGGAGTGAGCTTTTTTTTTTTTTTAATTTTTTTTTTTAATGTTTATTTATTTTTGAGAGACATAGAGACAGAGTATGAACAGGGGAAGGACAGAGAGAGAGGGAGATACAGAATCCGAAGCAGGCTTCAGGCTCTGAGCCACCAGCACAGAGCCCGACGCGGGGCTCGAACCCACAGATGGTGAGATCATGACCTGAGCCGAAGTCGGCCACCCAACCAACTGAGCCACCCAGGCGCCCCAGGAGTGAGCTTTTGAGTTTAGGACTAATGGAGTCCTAAACAGGTACAAACCCAAGTAATTAGAATAGTTTGACCAAGTATTAGTGTTACGGTGTTTGACACTAAGCTGTAGGGCCAGGTTGGGCCTTGTCAGGTGCCCTTAAGGGAGAAGTACACAGACGTGAAAGGGTTTTCAGATCCTGCTAGAAAGAGTTTCATTACCATTTTAATCAAAATCAAGAAAACCGATTAGCAGTTTATGAAAAGCAAGGAGATTAGGAGTTGGAAAGACAATCAAGTAAGTTTTTTTAGAGTAGCCAGACCTGGCTAGAGATAATGAAGTGAAGTGGCAGGGAAGGGTAGTTTGGGACTTAGTTTTGGAAATTAACCTCTGGTACTCAGGCCGCAAGGGTAGAATCTGTGTCAGCCATCAGAGTGGGAGTAATAACTCCGTGGGGAAGGAATGGAGAAGGCTTCAGCAAAGAGCTGAAGTTTGAGTTGAGTGAGGTTCTCAAGGGTATTCATAATGTAGAGGCATGGCATGCTTGGAGGGACAGTGGGCTGGGGGAAGCGATTATTCTGATATTTTAGGCTATAGAAACTTGCTAATTTCACAAGAAAAATAGTTATAACTTTCTCATGAAACCACACATTCCTTTTTTGTATTTGAAGTCTCAGTGTCAACCAGTTCCAGGCACATCTGAAAGACATGTTTGTCAAAAAAAAAAAAAGAAAAAGAAGAAGAATGAATAACAATCTTTATTTGCTCCATAATGTTTTTCCCATCTGTAATTCTGCTAACCTTTTCTTTGACTGATTCGGGAGCAACTGGTTTTTGCATTAAGTATGGTACTTTGAAAAGCATTTTGAATGAAATGTCATTTTTAACCTTAATCTGAATTTTCACTTTGTTGGTTACTTATGCCCGTCAATAGAAAGAAATCAGTGGGAGCGATAGGTAAGTTTATTACTGGAAATAGCATGGACTGTGGTGCTGTGATCTTTAGTTAGAGGTACTCCTAGTCTTTTTTTGGTGTTTTTTTAAAGAATAGCAGTCTAACTTGAATGTTCTGTTAGCTCGAGACTGTGTAATTATAGAATACCCTCAAGCGCGAGTGTAGAAGGTTGGCTGCCCGAGAACTCTGACTTCCTTACATTGCTGCACTCTTTCATTCTTTCTTCTCTCTGTCCAGACCGATCAGGAGAGGGGGATTGGCGAGCATACTGGTGACCGTATTATGGCAGCTATCTTGAATGGTTGGGTTAATAGGAAGATGTGGCTCTGCGGTTTGAAGTCTCTGTGTGTCGGAAGTAGAGTTTTAATCTGCTTTTATAATAATTGTCCTAGAATGTCAGAGTGCAATCGAGGCCAAAGCCCTTCACATTTTATGTGTAAGGAGACAGACAGGCATTGTGAAGTTAGGTGACTTGCCCGAGGTCACACAGACTAAAATCTGCTCTTCCACTGAATTTATTACTACATGGTATCATCGACTAAAAAAATCTTTTTAAGCGAAGTTAGAAAAATCAAATAGACTTGCTGATCACGCTTTCAGCCTACTGTGGGAAGAAGGCTGTCTATGCATGATCTAATCATCTGCTCCCGTGTGTCTGGTACGGGGTGGAGGGGAGGGCACGGGTGGGCTGTGGGAAGACGAAGAAGAGTATCTTGGTCTAGCACTGGCTAGAGGGTGGTGTAAAAATAGTGCCGTACTGGGACTTCGCCCTGCAGACCTCTAGAAAGGGGGCTACGCCCTACTTAAAATGCTGAACTTTTAGAAGATCAGGATTTCTCCCCAGAAACAAGTATTTAAAAGGAAAAGGCGATGTTTCAGTTGCCACTGGAATGACCGTTAGTACCCATGCTAGTGGTACAGAAACCTCTGAGGAACACTCAACGAAAAGACGGAAGCAAGTGCAGATGGGTGAGAAGTGTGGGGGGAGAGGTAGTTAGGAGTATCTCGGGGCTGAAAATATATTTAACGAAGAGAGTGTTTTTGTTCCTCATGGTAGGGTGGAGAAAATGAATAATGCTTTGACATAGCTTGCTGTGGCATTTAGGTTCTAAGTTGCGGTTTTAGTGTGTGAATCCAGACTCCATCTGGGGTTTTATTATTGAGAAATAGCTGCTAAGTAGTTATACCATTTCTGCTGGGATTTTGAACCAACTTACAATATCTAGGGGGTTTTTATTAAATTAAATTTTGGGGGACTTAATATTACTTGGTAGTATTCCAAACAGTGAAAACAGCATTCACAAATAATAGCTGGTTAACATTTATTGAATACCTACTATGTGCCAGGTACTGTTCTGAGCATCTCCTATTGACCCTTGTTTTACAGATAAGGAAATTCATTGTGCCTGAAGGCATAGAAATATAAAAGAGCGTAATATACACATCTACCTTCCTTGGACTGGCTTTAAGTTTTCTTTTAATCAAAATGAAAGAAAAAAAGAGAAGGCGTCCGGTGGCGGTGTTTTTCGAACATCAGACATCTTTTAGGGTTAATTTTTTAAAAGTATATTTATTTTGAGAGAGATCGAGAGTGGGGGAAGTGCAGAGAGGGGGGGGAGAGAGAGAGAGAGAGAGAGAGAGAGAGAGAGAGAGATGAATCCCAACGAGGTCCTGTGCTGTCAGCACAGAGCCCAATGCGGGGCCTGAACCCACAAACTGTGAGATCATGACCTGAGTCAAAGTCAGATGCCCAACCGACTGAGCCACCCAGGCGCCCTAGGATTAATTGTTTAAAATTAGTGTATATGTAAGTTGAATGTATTTACTGATGACAATTATTTACTTATATTAGCAGTTCACTGACCTTTAAAAAGTTTTGCAAAGACATTATCACTGTCTCTCATTTTTCATACCCATAATGTAATATATGTTATGGGAAGAAAAGGGGGGACATATGATGGTGTCTCCTCTCCAGGAGCTCCTTAAAAGTGAAATGTAGGATGTATTTAGGTAAATATAATGATTTTATGGTGGAGTATATACCGGGGAATTGTTTTTCATCTGACCTGTTCTATTGATTGTTTATAAGAAGATTTTCTAAATTAATTCTCTTATCCTCTGCAGATTGCCTTCCTTTTATTGTGAGTAAGAGTGTCTAATTTGGCTCCTTTTTTCCTTTTTCTCTCAAAAATCTCCATAGCGTCCTCCTTCATCCTTTCCTCTTTATGGGAGATGTCCTTTAGATATATATTGTTTTAAGGATGAGTCTTCTAAGTCAAAATGATTCCATTCCTCTCTCTCGGGATTTCAGACTTTTCTGCCCTATGTATCCTATCCCCTGACCATTTCCATCCCTCCTGCCTACAGAGTCTTCTTCACTTCCTCCCTCTCCAAGCTATAGGTTGTATCTTTGCAGTTCCTCTGTATCGATTCCATTATTTGTTTCCTTAATATTATTACTCTGGTAGATGGGAAGATGAATATCTCCTTAAATTTGTGAATTTTTTTTACGTGTATTTATTTCTTTTGAGAGACAGAGAGAGAATGAGAGGGGGACAGAGGATCCAAAGTGGGCTCTGTACTGAAAGTGATGTGGGGCTTGAACTCATGAACCATGAGCTCGTGACCTGACCCGAAGTGAAATGCTTAACCAACAGAGCCACCCAGGCGCCCCAAATTTGTGATGAATTTTAAAGGAAGATAGATTAAAAAAAAAAAAGTAAATAAAATAAGGGAAGTTGCAAACATCACATAATATGTATTGGGGGAGGGAGATGAGACACGGAGGCAGTTTGGGGAAGGCCTAAGAGCAAGAGGTTATCAGAGAGGAAACTTACTACCAAAGCAATGGAACACAAGAGGATTGAGGTAAAAATTAAGAGTTCAGACCTAATAAGAAAGGGTTATAGAACATGTCGGAGGAGTTTAGAGAGTTATTGGTGCCATTTGGAAATGTTAAGAAAGAGGTCCTTTGAGCTGGAAGTTTGAGAAATTTCAGCAGTAACACACGGCTCACTGTCAGGCTCAGCCCTGTGAGGCGTAGAAGGGGTTAATTTGAGAAATGCATGAGAAGAGAGATTTTGTTACAGCTTGATGTAAGAAGAGAAGAGTGAGTGGGTTCCAGATGATTCTTAAATTTCGTACTTGGAAGAAAGGTAAGATGGTGGCACTTTTCTTGCTGATCTAGAAGCTGAATGGGTCAGAGACTTTTGGTATAAAGTACTGCATTCTTTACTTGCACAAAATGCCCTGGAACTCCCAATAAAATACATCTTCTATTTAGTTCTGTAGTCAGTAAGAGGTGCCTTAAACAGGTGGAATGGATGCCTATAAAAGCGTGGGTGAGTATGTGTAGTGTGATAATAAAGAGAAGGACAAACTGACATTTTATCAGGGAACCTTGGAAACATGAGAGAAGCAGACCAACATACTTTTTTAAAATCATCACCTTGAGGGCGCATGGGTGCGCAGTCGGTTAAATGTCTGACTCTTTGTTTCGGCTCAGGTCATGGTCTCACAGTTCTCATGAGTTCAAGCCCCCCATTGGGCTCCATGCTGGCAGTGTGGAGTGTGCTTGGGATTCTTTCTCTCTCCCTCTCTCCCTCTCCGTCTCCCTCTCCGTCTCCCTCTCCGTCTCCCTCTCCGTCTCCCTCTCCTCCTCCCTCTCCTCTCTCCTCTCTCCTCTCTTCCCTCTCCCCTCTCCCCTCTCCCCTCTCCCCTCTCCCCTCTCCCCGCCTCTCCCCCAGTCGTGCTATCTCTGTTTCTCTCAAAAATAAAATAAAGCTTTAAAAAATAAACCATCACCTTCATAGGGTGGAACTTAATGAGATGGGTATAAATTGATTCTCTGAATGATAGACTCACTGATTATTTCCTTCAGTCCAACATAAGTGATAGAAATCCTGCTTTCAATATATTAAAAAAGTGCACACATTACTTCATTAATTTCTACTTTTCCTAGTTAATTTAGTAACTGTTGCTAGCATGGGATCATCTGGGAATTCTGTGTTTTAAACTAATATTTAAAATATAGCTGGTATGCTTTTGTATTCTCTTCCCCAAAATTAAATCACTTTTAAAAAATTTTTAATTTTTTTAAGTTCATTTTTTTATTTTGAGAGAGACAGAGTGCGGGCAGGGGAGGGGCAGGGAGAGGGAGAATCCCAGGCTCTTACACGAGAACTTGAACTCCTGAAACCGTGAGATCACGACCTGAGCCAAAACCAAGAGTCGGATGCTTAACTGAGCCACCCTGTGCCCCAGGATTGTTTTTAGATATCCATGGGAGGAAGTACTTCCCTCTAACAGTGTCATTAAAAAGTTCTTTATGTGTTATATGAATATTTAGTGCCACCCCTAATTATTGGTTAGATGATAAAAACAGGTAAAGTCAGACAGAAATGTCCTTTTCGAATATGTAAAAGTGTAGGTTCCTGGAATTTTCAAATTATTTGAATTTTGTTTTAACTAATAGTTTTGGTTGAAAGAGTTGAGAAGTATTTAGTAAAGGATCGTGCTTATTAAGCCTTAGTAACTTATCTGTTCGATAATGTCTATTTCCCTGGACAGTTTGTGTCATGCTCAGTTCTGGGCCCTGGGAATACAGAGGTGACTAAACCTTCATGGGGTTTATAGTTTAGCGAGATAGGAAATGAACAAATCTGTGATGCGAAGAAGTGATAAGTGCTTTGAAAAAATATAACCTAGAGTAAGGAGAGAGAGTGTGATGGGGTGGGGACTGTTTAGATAGATTAGTCAGGGAAGGCTGTTCCGAGGGAAGGAGAAACTCTTGCAAAGACTTTCCAGGCAAGGGAATAGTAAATGGCAGAGCGTATGAGTCAGGATCTAGCTCATTGAGGACCAGTTTGGTATGTTGGAAGAAAAGCAAGAAAACTGGTCTGACGAGCAGAGAGAACAAAGTGGAGAATGATAGGAATTGAGGGTAAAGTGGTGGGCAGGGACCAGAGCATGTTTTACCTTATTGCCCATGGATTAATTAATTAATTAGAGGGAGAGAGAGAGACAGAGACAGTGCTCGTTGGGGAGGCACGGGGTGGGGGGTGGGGAGAGAGAAACCCAAGCAGGCTCTGCAATGCCAGTGTGGAGCCTGATGTGGGGCTTGAACTCACAAAACCGTGAAATCATGACCTGAGCCAAAACCAAGAGTCAGACGCTCTACTGACTAAGCCACCCAGGAGCCCCTGCCCATGGATTTTATTTCGAGTGTACAGTTGACCCTTGAATAACATGGAGTAGGGGCACCAATACCCCCACCCCACCCTGCCTACTGGAAAACATGCATATAACTTTTGACTCCCCCAAAACTTAACTACTAATAGCCTCTTATTTTTAATTTATTAAAATTAATTAATTAATTTTGAGAGAGAGAGAGTAAGAGCAGGAGAGGGATAGAGAGAGAGGGAGACAGAGAATCCCAAGCAGGTTCTGCACCATCAGCACAGAGCCCGATGTGGGACTTGAACTCACAAACCATGAGATCACGACCTGAGCCGAAACCAAGAGTCCCATACTCAATGGACCAGGCTATCCAGGCACTCCCTCATAGCCTACTGTTGACTGAAAGTCTTACCAATAACAAATAATTAACACTTATTTTGTATATTATGTGTATTATATGCTGTATTCTTACAGTAAAGGAAAGAAAATGTTATTAAAATATTACAGTAGTATATCTTATTTATTGAAACAAATTTGTGTATAAATGGACCTGTGTAGTCCAAACCTGTTATTCAAGGGTCAGCTGTAATTGGAGACCATAGGAGTTTTGGGGCAGATTTGTGACACGATTTGATTTACATTTTGAAAGTCCATTTCAGCTACTGAGTGGAAAACTGACCATAGGAAAGGCAAAGTCTCAGGCATTGGGCCGTTTAGGAAGCTTTTGTAGTGATCCAGCTCGCGGTTTCCACTGTGCTCGTGATGATCTCTGTGGTGCAAGAAGAAACTGTGAGAACTATATTTATATTTATTTTTCAAAAACTAAGCTTTACCAATATTTGGTGTACATGTTGGTATGGCACCCACATTCCATCTGTATATTCGTTACACGTGACCTACCATTTTTGGCCTGAGCAGCTGGGTGAGTGCTGGTGTTTACTAAGACGAGAACAGGGTGGAGCAGGGTTTGTTTGGGGGTAAGGGTAAGAAAACAGGAACTCAGTTTGGGGCATTTTAAGTTTGAGGTGCCTATTCAAAATCTAAGGAGATTTATCAGGTAGGTGGCTTAGATGTATGGCTCTGGAGCCCAGCTTAGAGACAAAAATTTGGAAATCATCAGCATAGAAGCAGTATCCAACAACTGGAGCCAGATTGTGTGAATACAGATTTCAGCTTTGCCACTTACTGGCTTTAACTCTGAACAAGTTAATTTGGCATCTATTTACGTCATCTATAAAATGGAGAAAATAAGTGTCTATCTTGCTGGGTTATTGCGAGGATTAAATGAGTTAATAAAAACAAAGTGCTTCGAACGGCATCTGGCACGTACATAGTACACCCTGGTTATTAACTATTACTGTCAGTTTATGAATGGTGTTTAAGAGCAGGGGGATTAGATGAGATGACCTAGAGAATGAATGTAGGTTGAGAAAAGGGCCCAGGGAAGGAGTGCTGAAACACTACAACCTTTCGGATTCAGGGACCGGAGGGAGGAGACTGGGGAGTGGGGTAGGGGTCAAGCCAGGAGGATATGAGGTCTGGAAGCCTGCCTAGTGCAGAAAATATTTCAAGGGGAGAAGTCACCATTGGACAAATTCTGTGCGAGAGGTTGAGTAAGATGAGGACCTAGAATTGGCCATCGGGAGACCATGAGAAGTGGTTTCTGTAGAGTGGTGGATGTGAGCGTCTGGTTGGGCTGGCTTAAGGAGAGATTTGGAGGTACAGAAGTGGAGAACATGAGTATAGACAACTCAGGAAGAGAGAAAATGGAGTAGTAGTTAGAGGAATACGTGCAGAGTCAAGGAAAGGCTGGAGTGGGGGTGTGATAGCACAGCAAGTTTGTGTGCTGATGAGAGTGTCCCCGTGGGAAGAGAAAACTTCACAGGTGAGTGACATGGGGTCAGTACCCAAGACTGTCAGTAGGTAAAATCAGGAGGTCTAGGGCAGTCGAAGGGATTGGTCTTAGACATTAGCAGAGACCGTTCATCCCCTGATGCCGGTAGAGAATATTAGCACAGGGGTATAGATAGATTGGTAGATTTGGTTATGGGATTTGGTTTTGAGCTAGTTTCTTGAGTGCTTTAACTTTTCCAAGAAAGAGAGGAAAAATCGTCAGCAGAGAGTCAGAAGTGGGAAGGAGTTTGTAAGATTTGAGAGAGGAGTTGGTATGCTATAGGCATCTTGGAAGGTGGGAGAATTAATTGAGTGGGTGAAATATCCAGTTCAGAGGACTCACTCTTCTGACGCGGTGGTCATTTAAGTGATTCCAGCTGGCAGACAGGGGAAGTGTGGTTTTGAGAGGATACACAGTGAAAAAAGTGGTGGAGACGACGACTCCTCTGCTTCTATTTTGAACTCTAGTCACATGGCTGAGAGGATTGCTCTTGAAACATTCCTCAGACCATGGATGTTGACAGAAGAATTCATAAAAGTGAATAGGCCAAAAACGAATCATTTCATTTTGACCCATGTTCATTTTCTATATCATGATGTTTTGTGTAGAGGATGAGTTCCTAGAGGCATTCGTGTCTCCATATCTCCTTGAGCATGCCTACTTTACACAAATGATGCCAAGTAGGTCCTGGGACTGCTTTCAGTGAATTATATTTGGTTATTGAGTTATGCTAAGAAAATAAAAAAAACTCTAATAGGAAAGTTTAGTAGTTTTTTTTTTTTAATGTTTATTTTGAGAGAGAGCATGAGAGAGGGAGGGAAGGAGACAAAATCTGAAGCAGGCTCTAGGCTCCAAGCTGTCAGCTCTAATAGAACCCAACATGGGGTTCGAACCCACAGGCCAGCAGATCATGACCTGAGTGGAAGTCGGACACTTAACTGACTGCCTCAGGGTTTGGTAGTTTTTCTTGATAGAAAGCCTCACCTAAGTTTTCCCTAGGACCTGTGGTTTCCATTAGTCTAGAGTCATCGCTCATGTTGATTTCATACTTTGTGTCCAATTACAAGTGAATTCAAAGTCTGGTTTTCTTTTTTTGCAGGTGCTGGAGAATCTGGTAAAAGTACCATCGTGAAACAGATGAAGTAAGTTGGAACATGGCCTTTTGTAAAACTACACTTCCTCATAATGCATGGAAGTCTGTAGTATCTTTTTCTTTTCTGTCCTGGGTAATGATCTGTGGTTTTCTTTTTAAAGAATCATTCATGAGGATGGCTATTCAGAGGAAGAGTGTAAACAGTATAAAGTAGTCGTCTACAGCAATACCATACAGTCCGTCATCGCGATCATAAGGGCCATGGGACGGCTAAAGATCGACTTTGGGGAAGCTGCCAGAGCCGTAAGTGTTTCTCATTTCCTCTTCACTTGCTCCCTTTGAGTAGATGCAGTCAGGCAAAATTTGCTACATGTTTTAGGGAAATGAATTTAAGCCTCAAGATAAGATGTAGCAAAGGACTATGTGCTCATTTGAGAAGTATTAGCAACCTGCTTTAGAAGATACTAGATTACCACCACAAAGAGGAGTCAAGGAAATGGGATTCTGTGGATCTATTGTAGGTTTCTGTGATAACTCTCTTGTTCATTTGCTGCTTTTATAGCACTGTTTACTTAGAAAAAAATTTTTTTAATGTTTATTATTGAGAGAGAGAGACAGGGCATGAGCATGGGAGGGGTAGAGAGAGGAGGAGACACAGAATTTGAAGCAGGCTCCAGGCTCTGAGCTGTCAGCACAGGGCCCAACGTGGGGCTCGAACTCACAGACTGCGAGATCATGACCTGAGCTGAAGTCAGATGCTTAACTGACTGAGCCACCCAGGCGCCAGTTTACTTTTATTTTATAGTAATAAATGCTAGTAAGTTGAAATAATCTAAAAGAGGTGCCTCTGCCTTTTGAGGTATAAAGATAAAAGACAAAATCAGCCTCCCAAAATAAACTTGATAAGGACATGAACACTAAGTCAAAATTTTGGGGACAATTTTTAGCTGTTCAGTAGTAGTGTATCCCTATACTACATCAGACTGCAGCCTATAGAATTGGATTATACGATGACCTAGTATAATAATTGAAAGTTATGTCGGTCAATCATAAGACTGCACCATGTAGTTCTTGTTTGTCAGTTAGGATGTTTGATGCAGTGGGGAGAGGGCCAAAATGCAGGTAGGAGACTTTTATGTCTCCAGCTATAGTCTAAGAGAAAGCTCGTGATGTATAGAACGATTTCCTAGACCAATTTCCTAGACCTAAGGGAGTCGTCGGCTACGTTCAAGTGTCATTCTTAGGTGCTGTGGACAATAAAAGAGGGCTCTGCCTGGAAAGGCAAAGCCTACATGTCTGTGAAGTAGCTTAGGAACTGTTATCTGCTCTCAGCTTATCAACTAATAAGTTATTAATCTAAATTAATATTCAGTAAATAACTGGGGAGATTGTTGATGGGAAAGATTACAAAAGGATGGTTATAATTGGATGGTATTCGACTAGGAACCTTAGAAGTGGAATAAGGGAAGAGGAGCCAGGGAAAAGATCGTAAAACGATTGGAGAGAAGAGTAGTAAAAGAGGGGATGAGGAAATACGTGAGGCATGACTTTTATGTTTTTGTAAAAAGGTGCCAAATCACAAAGATTAAAGCCTTTTTTTCTCTAAGCCTCTGAGAGGGAAAAGTATGATAGCAAATACAAGAGTAAACGAAGCATTTTTGTCTTACATCGTGTCATCCCTTCTCTGCCTCCTGCTTTTCTTTCCTTTTCCTTTCTTTCCTCTTCCCCCCCTGCTCTCTCCAGTGTTCTTATTTTTTTTCCTCCCTTTACTCATCCCTGCTGTCACCTAACTCTCCATCTGCGTTGTGTTTGCCATATCCGATACCTGGTCAGTACTACCGTGTTGAGTCCCTTCCCTCCCTTTGTTGGCTTTTACTCCGTCTCAGTTATTCACTCCTTCTCTTCATTTCTTCCTTTATCTATCACCGTCTGTCCTTTATATCTCCTAATCATCCTTCCTCCTTTCTTTTCTTTCCATTGTCAAATTAGTTGTTATTAATGTTCGGGTCCTCACACTGCTTTGTCACCAGATACAGTTGACATTTTCTGCCCTAGTCCAGTTCTGCTGCTGTAACAAAATATCACAGACTGAGTAGCTTATAAACAACAGACACTTTATCGCACACACTTCTGGAGGCTGGAGGTCTGAGATCAGAGTGCTGGCATGGTCGGGTGGCGGCCTCTACCCTCATGACCAAAGTACCTCCCAAGGGTCCCAACTCCTAATACTATGACATTGGGCATTAAGATTTCAACACATGAATCTTGGAGGAACACAGACATTTAGATCATAGTTTAAATGACCTCCTTTCATTACTTTCCTTTGTCAGATCTGTGTCAATCATCTTTGGGTCCTGACACTCCTGTGTCACCAGATGCGGTCGCCACCTTCATTCTTGTTAGGCCTCCTGAATCACCTAGCTTTCCGGCATCCACCCATCCTGATCTACAACCGTACATAATTGTTTGAAGTTTCTCTTTTTTCCTCCATTTGTAAGGGTTTATATTTATAATTCCTCGCTTTTGTCCAGCTTCTTACAGTTGGTTAGAGAGTAAATGGACAAGAATAGAGCTGGATGGGGGTGGGTTGCTTTTTCATATCCGCTTAAGGGTGGAGATACGAAGTTCATTGTAAAGAGAGGCCTCCTTTAAAAAAATTTTTTTTTTTATATTTTTATTTATTTTTGAGATAGAAAGCATGAGCTGGGGAGGGACAGAGAGAGAGGCAGACAGGAACCAAAGTGGGCTACGCGCTGAACAGAGAACCAGATGCGGGGCTCGAACCCACGAGCTGTGAGATCATGACCCAAGCCGAAGTTGGATGCCCAGCCGACTGAGTCACCCAGTCGCCGCAAGAGAGGTCTTCTTAAAGGCCTGTAAAGAGGGTTTATTGTGGAGAAGCAAGAGTAGGCAGTGGAAGAGATTAAGTGGTAAGGAAAAAGTATTTCCTCTTAAAGCAGTATTTAGAGTCAGGACAGCAAAAGTATGTAACTGTAACTCTCTATGTTAATAAAGCTTCTAAAGCTGGAATTGTGGTATTTAATACAAAGTAATGCTTATTGATGTTTTTGAATACCTGCATGAGCATAGTTCAAATTTCAGGATAGACTATAAAGTCTTCACGTGTTAAATAAAGCACAATACTATTTGTACATAGAAGGACATGCTCAGTATTGAGTATGTTTGCCAATTTGTGTACTTTTTCAACTTTCCTCAATCATTTTTTCCTTTATTTAAAATTTTTTTTCTAAGTTTATTAATTTATTTTGAGCGAGAGAGAGAGAGCACAAGTAGGGGAGGGGCGGGGGTTGAATCCCAAGCAGACTCGTGGGGCTTGAACTCATGAACCATCAGATTATGACCTGAGTGGAAATCAAGAGTCGGACACTTAACTGTCTGAGCCACCCAGGCTCCCCAAAGATAAAATTTTTGAATAAAGGGGGTGCCTTTATTTATCTGTTGGTGCAGAGCCTGCTTGGGATTCTTTCTCTCTCCCTCTCTCTCTGCTCCTCCCCTCCTCGCTGTGTCTCTCTCTCTCTGTCTCAAAAATAAATCAGTAAATCTAAAAAAGATAAAATTTTTATGTTTATAAAGAGAGGAGGGGAATATGCGTGTTAATAAAGTTTCTCAGGAACGGCCCTACAGTATTACTTGAAAGAATGCAGGAAAGCATCCTATAAAGGAGGGCTCTTGCTTGGCAAAAGCTTTTTAAGGCTGAAGACCCCGAATTTGGCATGGTTAGTTTTGTTTTGCTTAGGAGGGCCCGTGAGTTTTGGGAACACTGAGGTCTTAGGAATTTGGGGCTGTGATTTCACCTGTGGACTGAAACGCTTTTTTGCTTGCTAGTCATTTTCATAATGACGTCATATGATACAGTTGATTGCTCCTCTTTCCCCTTTAGTTTTTCTTTACCCAGTATATGTGTTTTTTAGTATCTGCACTTTAATAGTTATTTGGAAATCTCCTGAGGAAGATAAATGTGAGATTTGAGGTAGGGAAAGCATCTCATGAGACCTGGGTTTATTTATTTAAGGTTTTTTTTTTTCTTAAGTCTCTACACCCAGTGTGGGGCTTGAACTCACAACCCCGAGATTAAGAGTTGCTGACGGTCTACTGATGGAGCCAGCCAGGCACTCCACAAGTTCTTCTTTTTAATTTTTTTTTTAAAGATTGAGACCTGGGTTTATTTTTAAACTTCTGACGAGTAAGGGTGGGTAGAATAAAGCAAAACCAATCAGAGTTCTCATAGCCCTTTTCTGTCCTCTCTACAGCTCACATGCTTTAGGTTTAAAAACTGTCACCACTTATAAAGCTCTGTCTTTGCCTTATGAGTTTTGATCAAATCTCTTTGTAACTTTCTTTTCCTCTTGCCTTTTTTTTTTTTTTTTTTTCCCCCTTTTATTTAGAGGGTTATTATTCCTTGGGGAATCTAGAAACTGAAATTTTCTCCGAGGGATTTATTTCTCCCACTAGGCTTCCAGACTTCTTAAATCTCTCAATTTCCTCTTCTTCCTGTTCTTCTATCTGAGCTGAAGGGGAAAGAAGAGAACACTTTTTCCTAAAAATGCAATTAATGTTTGACTCACTCTGACGTGTTAGGTTTTACCTCTTACATGCTAGTTTATTCATTTCTACTTTATTGTAGGCTTCCTTTAACAGAATGGGCATATGTTCTATGTGCCCATCTCAGACCAGTTTTTTTCTGTTAAGAATCATGAGTAACCAGGGAGATTTGTAGGGCAATCAGAAGAGATCTTTTCAGGGATGGTGGTATGTGGTAGGGGGATGGAAGTAATTCCTCAGCTTAGCTCTGCACTTGTAACTATAATGGAGTGGAGAGGAGGAACGACTTCATTGGAAATTCTCTCAGACTGCCCTGCCTGGAAAGATCTCTTTAATCCCTCTCTTAAAGTAATGTAACGTAGAGAGAGAGAGAGAGAGAGTGTGTGTGTGTGTGTTTTAATGTTTACTTTTGAGAGAGAGTGAGCCAGCAGGTAAGGGGCAGAGAGAGACAGGGAGACTGAGGATCTGAAGAGGGCTCCGTGCTAACAGCAGAGAGCCTGATGGGGGGCTTGAACTCACAGATCATGAGATCATGACCTGAGCTGAAGTCAGACATTTAATCGCTGAGCCACCCCAGGTGGCCCTGTGTGTGTGTGTGTGTGTGTTTTAAAGACTCTTGTCAAGTCTTTAAGAAATGGAGAATCATTTGTCTCTTTCTTAATTGCTTTTTTCAGGATGATGCCCGGCAATTATTTGTTCTGGCTGGCAGTGCTGAAGAAGGAGTCATGACTCCAGAGCTAGCAGGAGTGATTAAACGGTTATGGCGAGATGGTGGGGTGCAAGCTTGCTTCAGCAGATCCAGGGAGTATCAGCTTAATGATTCTGCTTCATAGTAAGTAATTTTTCCCTGTGAAACCTTAACAAAATAATTTGGTGACCCCAAGAAAGTTCACTGTCCTTAAAGACATATTTAAGTAGCAGACGCTCTTAGAAGTCTATAGTATCCCTTGTAAAGATGGTTTCAGCTTAGGGTTCTATAGCGCATGGTCATTTTGTATGACTTGGAGGAGAATGTTTCCTCTTGAAATGTAAATGGAAGAATAGGCACGATGAAAAGTAGTTCCGTGGTAGTTTATAATAAGCAAGCGAAATAGGGGAGAAATCTTTTGCAGCTGGATCTGGGATCTCTTCCAATGCAGTAAGTTCCCTCTGCATAAGGACTTTACCAGCTAGTGCGGGAAATTAGAATCATGATATCCCTTTTTATGCACCCAGCTCTGTGGCCGGGCTGCACTGTGGATTCCTGTGATACTAGTCACCACTGAGAAATCTTTTGCCAGATCACAATTGTAGACTTTGTACCAAACGAGAATGTGGAGTCTTGGAAGGAAGTCAAGGCGTCTATTTGTCAAGGAAATTCTCTTAAACGTTACATAGTTTTAGAGAATTTGTAATTAATACTTGTGCCAGGCTATTACATGCTATCCTGTTTTGCTTCTTTTATAATATGTTTATTTATAAGACTTACATTCAGAATGTATTTTTTTAATGTGCTTTTTGCGGGCTTGGTGAGTTCTTGGTACCTGTAGGCATTTCTGTATTAATTGAAGGCACTTCTTAGCATTAAGGTATTTTCTCCAATAATCTGTTTTCCTGTTCTTCATTCTAGTTTGTTACAGAAAGAAGTTAAATTAAAAATTTTTTAATGTTTATTTATTTTTGAGAGCACGAGAGACAGACAGAGCGCAAGCAGGGGAGGGGCAGAGAGAGACGGACACACAGAAAATCTGAAGCAGGCTCCAGGCTCTGAGCTGTTGGCACAGAGCCTGACACGCTTGAACCCACAAACTGTGGGATCGTGACCTGAGCCAAAGTTGGATGCTTAACCAACTGAGCCACCCAGGCAGCCTAAAAGTAGTTAAATTATATTTGAAAAACTTATTCTTTAAATGAAAACTTAACTTTAGAAACAAGGATCTTTTAATATTTTTTAGTTGTAAATGTTAGTAGTTTCAGTAATTCTCCCAATAGTCGTGAAAGCTAGATCGTAATTATTGCTTAATTAAGCTTTGAATCCTCTAACTACACCAGAGAACATGTGATTTATATTTTTCCCCCCTGATGTTTGGTTGAGGCTTGACTGATTCCTTCACATTAATGGTAGTACTTAGTTTCATAGAAGCTTGTTAATGATTCAGTTATAATGGTGCCATCTGTTCTTCAGTTTTCTAGCCAAAAAAAATCTTAAAAAAATTTTTTTTAATAATTATTTTTATTTGAGAGAGAGAGAGAGAGAATGTGTGTATGTGAGTGGGGGAGGGGAAGAGAAAGAGGGAGAGTTTCCAAGCAGGCTCCAGGCTCCACACTGACAGCAGCAAGCCTGACGTGGGGTTCAAACTCATGAGCCCTGTGTGAGATCATGACCTTTGCTGAAGTCAGATGCTTATCCAGCTGAGCCACCCAGGTGCCCCTAGCCAAAAAATCTTTAGAAACCCGAAGTCACCAAAATTTTAATTTAGCTTTGAAGCAGTCTTTTAATTATTTCACTGAATACTTACAGTTTGTTTTTGGACTTAGATTTTTTTTTTTTTTTTTTTTTACAGGGAGTGTAGGCATGTGCTCAGGTCCAGCCCCATGGGAGTTGAGGACCAGGATACTGAGTCCCCGAAAACCCTCCTTGCCCCCAGGATTAGCTCTCACAGTCTCCCTGTCTGGAGACCTTACATCTCCTCCCCTTCCACACTCTGTCCTATTGCTGTTGCCTGAGAAGCTCTGGATGCTGTTCCAAGTTCTTTACCCTCTTTCCCACTCTGGACCCCAGGGTCTTATCTTACCTGAATGTCCACTGGACTTAGATTTTGAAGAAAACCACAAGTTTTCTGTTTCATGAATGGAAACAGGAAATATTCTTACTGAACATAGTTCTCAGTTTAATTTTAGTAATGTAGACACCATCCTCTCATGTCCTATCAAATGTCGGAGCCTGCAAATGACCCATTAACTGTAAATGTCTGAGGGGTTTTGTTTCGGTTTGGTTTTCGTGCTATGCAATGCGCAGTTGATTCGGTATTTAGCATTAAATTTCGGGAATCTTTCTTTAATAATAAGAATAACATCTCCATCTACTTTTGGTAAGGAATTAGTTTATAGTTTAGTCTGTCGACTTGCTGTGCACGTGGTTGGCTTCACCAGGTAAAAATAAATGTGTTTTTTATTTAGTTACCTAAACGATTTGGATAGAATATCCCAAACCAACTACATTCCAACTCAGCAAGATGTCTTGCGGACAAGAGTGAAGACCACAGGCATCGTGGAAACGCATTTCACCTTCAAAGACCTATACTTCAAGTAAGTCATTAATTAGCCTTTTTTGCTAGATGTGCCAAAGACAGATATCTTTCCTTTAGTTAATATCTCTTTATCAGAGTAAAATTTCTCTAGGCAATATTCTTTGGTTTAAAGACCTACCGTCATATTCATCAGCCAGTATTTGAATATTTTAACTGAATGGGGGCCCAAACCGTTCTTCTTTGTTCAGATAGCATCAAATATTTTTGTCTGTTTGGAGGAATTTAAATTCAAAATTAAATTGTAAATATCAATAGAAGTAATCACATGGTTATCGGTTTATTTTTAATTTTATTCTTTTCAGCTGCTTTTTTGTTGGAATCGTCAAAACAGGTATTGAACATTTGTTGTTTAGAAAGGTAACAACAATACTAAGGCTAGAAGGCTAGTTTTTTGGTTTACTAGTGTGGCTTTGTTCTGCCATTTTGATATTAAAATAGAAATGCTTTATTCACCCGCGTCCATCCTTCCTTACTGAAGTTCATTTCTCTTTAAGTTTAATGGAACGGAGCTGATACTGTCATGGCTCATGGACTGATTTGTGCACAGTATCATGCACAACTGAGTTCTTGATGTAGTATAGAATGGAAAATCGATCTGGAGATAGAGGCATTTTGGGGAAGTATGAGGACAGAAAAAGCGGTTGTTTTAGAGAGAGAAAGTTCTAGAATACGAATACAAAGGACTTTCATTAGCATTAGTCTAATTCTAAAATAGGCTTCAGCTTATCTGTGCGTTAATGGTCTTTTGTAAATATTAGAACTGTATTTTTGGTTCCCTCTTTCTGCTTTTGTGACCTTGGAGATTAGGAATAAGCTTTTCCCCTTCAACATATGATGTTCTTTCCAGTTGCCTCATTATGCTTGTATGTAGACTCTGATACTCAGCACTGTTACACGCAAATGTAACTTCTTGCTTGGAGCTTCTCAGTTTTCTTTTCTCTAAAACGTTTGCTTTGCAGGATTTGTGAAATCCACACAGAGTTTGGGTATTACTAGATAGCAGTGGAGGTCTTGAAATCTTAAACCCAAACAGGTTTGAGACATGGTGCAACAAAATAGCAGTTCAGCTGAATATTTGTAGGTTAGGAAAGCTGCTTGTCTTCAGCCCTGATAAATTTATCTAAAAGTAGAGAAGACCATACGGCTTTACCACCCCTGAAACCGTAAGAATGAGATGTCTTTTGTGTGCAGGAAGACTAGTAATCCATTTATAATTAAATGTGGCGAACTCTATTTAGTGCGGGAAACATTCTTGTTGATGTCACGGATTGATCTTTAGTTGGGTAAATCCTGTTGGTCTTCGTACGTCAGGATCAATAGACAGATCTAGTTAAGGTGCCGTACCCACGTTAATTGTTGGCTTGTAGATATCTTGTTATGAAGTACTATCATTTCTTCCTTTTCCTCTTCTCTCTAGGCAAAACCACTATCCATTCATTCAAACATTTATTGAGCATCTACTATATGCAAGGCATTGTGTAATTGCTTACTTGCCTCTCAGTTATGAGGTAATGTTTATAAAATGTTCATCTGTTAGTAAATTATATTGTAAATGTTAATATGTGCTAAAAGCCCACCTCGGGGACATCTTAGTATTCTACCAGTTTTATGGACTTTGTAGAAGAAAATGAAGGGGTAAACTGAAATTATTGGTGTCCCGGTATGTCTTCCCTTGAGAGACTTTTATGGTGATATATATGATGTCCGCTTTCCTCAAGCCTATAATATGACCCGGTATCAAAGCCAGCTTGTGATTGCATCATTCCAGGTGTCATGACCAAAGGCTGAAAAAAAACAGTGCTAAATCAACCAAAAGAAAAGGCTGAGTCATGAAGAGATCATATGACTGTTCTCTTTCAAACGTACATTGAGAAATTACTCAGTGATGTCTTATTTCTCTCAATTTCTCGGGGAAAATAGACCCCTCGTTACCACTGTGGATCTTGACGTACTAAACTTATCTGCGTACGTCCTCAGATGCTGGTCCCAGCTAACAGGCAGAGCACGGCAGGTGTTGGTCTCACTGTAGGAGGAAGACGAGGACACCGTTGACAGAAGTACAGCAGTTGAGTCAGGATATTAAGTAAGCCCGCCAAAAGCGAGCGATGGACTAAAACTCATCTGGAGTGGAACATAGAGTTTGTCAACAGCTGAGTTAGCTTCAGATGAGACTTAAGAGTTCAGAAATACTGGTTACGTTTGGTTTTTAGACATTGGGTTCTTTGAGTCCTACCCTTAAATATGATTAACCTTCTCTATAATTAATCTTTAAAATATTTTTTCCTTAAAATAAGGAAAATGTATCTCAACTAAACCTCAGCTTTAAAAAAGGAAGTCATTTTTTTAAAAAGTAAGGAAACAAACTTTTTGGAAGCAGAATGCAAGTTGGAGATTTCTGTTTTTTCATTGTTCTCTTTAATTAAAGAGGTAAACCATTTTGAGAGGTAGAGTGGTGTTGTGGGTAAGGGGGGGGCTGGAGTTAGAGTGCCTGGGTTCAGAGCCCCAGTCCCCATTTGTTCGTAGTGTGCCCTTGGGCAAATTACTTAACATAACTGTGCACTGGAGATAATAATAGTACTTACAGGAGTGTTGTGAGGGTCAAATGAGTTAATGACCTTAAGATGTTTAGGATTGTGTCTGGCACCATGGTAAATGGTAAATATTAGTTGTCATTCTTGCTGTTATCTTAAGTTGTATTATTCAGCTTTTCATTTTTTCCTGTCTTTCCCCCTCCCCTTTTCCTTTAATCCATTTCAGTGCTTATTCTGCTGATTTTTGAATTATAATTTCATCTCATACAGGCCTTGATAGGAGTCTCAGCTAGTTACCTACAATGAGAATTTTGATTATTCCTAGGTTTTGTTTGCTCATGTTATTCTTTTACTTTTGACCACAGATTATTAGTTTGACTACATTTTGTCTGCTGCTTGTTTGTCTTTTCTCTTATAAATGGGGTTTTCAACACGCAATAGTGGGAGGTTCCCTAACCATTTCAGTTTAGGGAGAGGTGTGTTTGTGACCTTGCTGAATTTGTGCTTTCTTTCCCTTTACTTCAGGATGTTTGATGTAGGTGGCCAGAGATCAGAACGCAAAAAGTGGATTCACTGTTTTGAGGGGGTGACAGCAATTATCTTCTGTGTGGCCCTCAGTGATTATGACCTTGTTCTGGCTGAGGATGAGGAGATGGTATGTTGGATCTTCTGGTAAAAAGCTCATCTAATGCAGCCAGGAAATGGAAAATCACTTAGGAAGATTTAGTCCATCTATTTCCTTGTTGAACCAAAACTTGATTCCTTAATTTTTTTTCCTTGTCAGTGAGTTTAGAATTTTAAAATATTGATCCATGCTCTGTTAATTCTTAAGAGATATAACAGCACACTGAGTATGGGGCAGGATTAAGTCCTCTTGGTAGCCGTAGCCAGTCTTCTTTCCACCTCCCGACCTCCAAGAATTACAAAAATGAGGACTGATTTAGCTTTTGAGTTATCAGTCTCTGGCTTATTTCTGTGAATGCCATTCAGTGCTTTTAAAACTTGTTGGTCTGTTTTTTCATTAACAGTTAATCCACTTTTATTTTCTGCCACTGATGTCCTTTTCCCCTCCCCCCTCAGAACCGAATGCATGAAAGCATGAAATTGTTTGACAGCATTTGTAACAACAAATGGTTTACAGACACTTCAATCATTCTCTTCCTCAACAAGAAGGACCTTTTTGAGGAAAAAATAAAGAGGAGTCCATTAACGATCTGTTATCCAGAATACACAGGTAAGGGGTCACGGGCGATTTTGTTGGAGGTACACATCTCACTTAGGCCAACGCTTCGGTGGCATTCCTCTACCTGCGTTTTATTTTAAACGATGCGTGTGTAACCTTATGGAGAGTCTTCTCTGGTAGTGGTGTTAACGTTAAGCATGTGATCAAGGGCAGTTAAGTCTAAAATGCTATTCCCGACACAATTGAGTTTACTGTGTTTATTTTATATTTCTGTCTCTCATTTTTTGAGGAAAACTGAGAAAGATAAAAATCAAAATTTGGTGTAAGGATATTAAAAAAATACAAGGATAAGGTGCAGTCATTGCACTCAAGACACAGTAGTTGTAGAGAAAGGGACACACATAAAGAATTTCATTGTAGTATGAAATGTTCATTAACAGAAGTGGTTACTGCTGTGGGTTCAGTGTTCTCTTTTTCTAGAGGAAATGACACTTGGAGCGAGATAATGAGAAGATGAATTAGAAATCACTAGGTAGACTGAGGAATAAAAGTATTTCAGGAAGAAGGAATAGCCTATAGGAAACTATGGAGTTAAAAAAAAATAAAAAAGACACGATACGTTCTGGAACCTAGAAGGAATTTGGTATTGCCAGAGCTTAAAGTGGTGGGAGGGAGTTGTTGGAGTGATGGGCAGGCATGCTCACGGAGGGCTTTGTATCTCATACTGAGATAGGGACCAGCTATCGAAGAATTTTGATTCGGGTACATGATACAGGAAAAACTGTGCTTTAGAAAGATGATACAGGGGCGCCTGGGTGGCTCAGTTGGTTAAGCATCTGACTTCAGCTCAGGTCATGATCTCACAGTGCGTGGGTTTGAGCCCTGAATTGGGCTCTGTCTGATAGCTCAGAGCCTGGAGCCTGCTTTAGATTCTGCGTCTCCCGCTCTCTCTTTCCTCCCTCGTTCTCACTCTCTCTCTCTCTCAAAAGTAAACATTAAAAAAATTTTTTTTAATTTAAAAAGAATAAAGCGTAAAAATATTTTAAAAAAGAAAGATGATATGATAAATGGCAATAAAAATAGATAGTAGAGGAGTTGACTTAGTAGGGAGTCCCTTAGGGTGCAAGTAAAACCGTTAGGTGAAGATGCAGGGATATATCATCATAGAAGCCAAGGCAAGGATGCAGACATCTCTTAGGAATACATGTAGAACTAGGAAATAGAAACGTATCAGGGATCCTGGAAGCATTTCTTTCCCTATCTCTTCTCTCCTGTGTATCTCCTTTATTCTTCTCTGCTTTCCAACTTTCTGTGCTATTCAGTTTATCTGACATAAGATGGCCCTGCCATGGTCTCTCTCCTGCATGTAGGTAGGCAGGTAGGTAGGTATGTTTGTATGTTTGCATATTTCTTTATTTTGAGAGAGGGAGACAGAAAGAGAGGGAATACCAAGCAGGCTCCATCCTCAGCATGGAGCCGATGTGGGGCTCGATCCCACCACCATCATAAGATCATGACCTGAGCCAATTTCAGGAAGTAGACACTTAACCAACTGAACTACCCAAGCACCCTTCTCTCCTGCATTTAAAAGATAAGGCTAGGGGCACACGACTGGCTCAGTTGGTAGAACATGTGACTTTTCATCTCAGGGTTGTAAGTTTGACCCCAGGCTGGTGTAGAGATTACTTAGAAATAAAATCTTAAAAAAAATTTTTTTTTTAAATAAAAGCCCAGGTTAAACTGATAATGGTTGGCCCCAGGTTCAGATTCCTAGGAGAGAGATTGTGGAAGGTTAAGTCAGTTAAAAATACTTAGTCCAGTCAATGTCAGGGACACAAACACGGATGCACCACTATAACCTTTAGATCAGAATTGGGTATTTTCAGGGAAGGAGAACTTTTTTTAGCTGAGCAGACACTGTAAATGCTCTCTGTAATAAAGTGAACGAGTGTAGCTAGGGTAAGGAAGCGGGAAGAGTCGAAGGTCCTCCCAGACTTCTGTCTTGATTGGCTGCTGGTGCTGTGATCTCTAAGGATGCTTAGGAATGTTGGTTTTGAAGTATCCGCGGAACATCCAGATGGAGGTATCCAAGAGGCAGTCGTATATGTGGCCTTGGAGCTTGGGGAGAGATTGGCGGTTAGATACATTGATTTGAGATCATGTGTAAATACAACTTGGAAGTGGATGAGATGACATGGGGTGATGATACAGGGTGAGAACAGAGAAGGACCATGGGTAGAATGAGAGAGAATTTCAGACTCTTTTGGCAGGAGGGAAAGAAAGGTTTGTATGGGGTACAAAGAGGAGAGCCAGGAGAGCCAAAGGATCAAAAGCTAAGAGGTTAAGAAGCGGAGAGTGGTCTACAGTGTGGTGTGCAAATACAAGTAAGATACACATGAAAAATACCCTCTGGAGTTACCGGTCCAGGAGATCATGCGTGTTACTGCGAGCAGCGTCAGCAAGAGTAAAGCCAGGACAGTGAGTTACTGAGTGGGAAGTGGAGAAAGGAAAATAGGAATAGCCTACTCTTGAGCAGCTTGGATTACAAGGGAAGGAAAGGTTTAAGAATGTTCGTAAGCTTGGAGGTAGGATTTTATAGCAGAAGAGAAGTTGTAAAAATTGGATGTAATTGATGGAGCAAGATTTGTAAGCAGGTGGGAAAGGAAGGAATCAAGGAATTCCATACAATGGAATTATTATCATCATCATCATTATTCAGCCATAAAAAAGAAATGTCCTGATACATGCTACAACTTATATGAACCTCATAAACATTATGCCACGTGAAAGAAACCAAACACAAAAGGTCCCATTTGTGTGATTGTTTTATATGATATACGCCAAATAGGCAAATCCGTAGAGACCGCAGATTGCTTGATGGTTACCAGGAGATGGGGGTGGGTACTGTGGGGAGAATGAGGAGTGATTACGTATTGGGAATGGGGTGTTTTTATGGGTCGGCGAAGACATTTTGAAACTAGAGAGAGGTGGCGGTTGTATAACATTGTGAATACATTAAATGCCACTGTATTGTGTACTTCAAAATGTCTTTTTGTATGTTATGTAAATTTCACCTCAACTTGAAAGAGTCTTGTTAGAGGTGCTAAATTTTGCACCAGAAGGAAGACCTCTCTAAGACCAAAGGTACATACATATAAGTGGAGATGCAGGTGTCTTTTTAAGTGAGGTGGGGGGCTAAAAAGTCAAGATATAGTGTTAGCCCCTGGCCTTTGTTTTCTCTGGGAATTTGGAAATGTAGTAAGAATCAGGAGAGAGGTGAGAGTTAGGTGAGTAGAAAAGTAGCCAGGTTTTAAGGTGGAGAGAAATCTTAAGTAGAGGGATTGACAGTGTTCTAGCCGAAAATCCTCCACATAGCAAAGAGCCCTCAATACCATAACCTTTTTTCTTTTTTTGGGGGGCGGGGAGTGAACTTCCAAGCCTGTCTTCCTGTCTTGCACTGGCTTTGTTCTTCTTAAAAAGTCTCACAATCCTCATAGTCCTCATTTCCCAAGAGTCGGTATCTGTTCTACCAGACAGAACTCACTTTTCAGTCCCCCTTCTCCTTTAATTTACAGAAGTTCTGCAGATCTCAGGAGACCTATTTCAAGCACCTACCAAGCTGTCCCTTTATTTCTTTTAAGTATTCTGTTTAAATATCGTTCCTTTCTTGTTGGGATTTGTTGCTGTGCCTCATGTCACTTAATTTTCACCAATGTTATTTGTGGAGAACAGCCTCTGGTTTGCAAGAATAAAGTATTGCCTTTGTTGAGTTCTTCTGGTTCTGTAGTCAGTTTCTAGGGCTATTCCAGAGGCTCACAGGTAGATGAGATGGTGTAGGAGCTTGTGGCTAAGTGTTAATTACAAACGTTGAAAATGAGGTTTATTTTTTGAGCCCCCCCCTTTAAAAAAATAACAGCTTAATTGAGATAAATTAATAATTTATATGCCACAAAAACATGTTTTAAAGTGTATAATTCAGGCCCCTTTCCCTTTTGCATGTACTGGTTTACCTTTCATTAAATTCTTGCCGTAAGGCTCTGAAGCTGAACTCCCTTCAAACTGGTGTGATTTTGAGAAGAAGCATGACTAACTCTTTTGAATTGTTTATTTCAAGATCACTCCAAGGAGCACAGGCTCTCTGACCTTTTCAACACTTGTGTCCTAGCAACGCATCTTCCTACTTCCCTAGTTTCTTTTATATGTTCTTGGTTTTTTAGCTGAAAAATCTAAATGAAAGGGGAAAAAGAAAAAGGTTTGTTTCCCTAGATCTTTTATTGTGATGATTCGTTTTACTTAGAGTCTGCTCTCAGGAAAGCCTAATGGTTATAGAAAAACCTAATGATTATAGAATTAAAGAAATTTGTCTATATTTATTTGGGTTATATTCCCTCTCTTCATAAGTCAGTGGTGATGGCCTGAGTTAGTTGAGTTCAGGCAGTGTTATAATTTAAACTGAGAATATTGGGTGTCTGCTTCAGGTTCCAATACATATGAAGAAGCTGCTGCTTATATTCAGTGCCAGTTTGAAGATCTGAACAGAAGAAAAGACACCAAGGAGATCTATACCCACTTCACCTGTGCCACAGACACCAAGAATGTGCAGTTTGTTTTTGATGCTGTTACAGACGTCATCATTAAAAACAACTTAAAGGAATGTGGACTTTATTGAAGAGGGTTGGAGATTAATGAAAGGTAACACTTCAGACAGTTTAGTTCATAGTGCTCTAGTGATGTCTCTGGACTTTGTAAACTTTTCTAATTAAGAATGTTCTTCTTTTCTAGTTATTACAGTGTGGAGTGTTGAGACCAGACTTCTTTTGCTGTCTCATTGGGCAGCTGCAAGCATGAACGGGACCAGGGAATGGCAGCAGCATGCAGAATCTTAGCTCTCTTTAGCACAATCTTCTGTATTAGGGAACTCTTAATTGACATGAGATGCTAAAGTCAGACATTGGAATTGGAACAACCGTAAAGTATGATTCGATCGTCAAGACATCACATGGATTTCATAATCTCAAATGTTTAGGGCCGATGCGAAGTTGAGGTGCTGCATTCCAGAACTTTAATATGTAGCTTACTCTCGTTTTTCCTTCTTAACAAACCACCACTAGTTCATTTTCAAAGTTTTTTTTTTTCGTCAAGATAATAACGTTACTAAATTTTATTTCTTCCTTTGCAAAAGAATCTTTATTAAAACACAATCTTAACTATGCACATGATGTGACCAGATCATCTTGAAAATATTCCTCTTAGTAGGAACTCTTTGTTTTTAACTTTTGGTATGGTCAGAACATAGTATTTCCATAATTACTTAATTCTTTATGGTTATTGGGGCTATGATTATAGTTTTTTTTGGATGAAATTTATGTTACTATCCTGTTCAAAGTACCATTATGGTTTTTAAACGGTAATTACATCGGGAGAGTTCTGTAATAAGATTCTTGCTCTCTAACTTTAAGTTTATGGTTTAAGGCTAACCTGGTTTATGCTGATTACCAAATTACTAGGTAAACGCTGATGTAGGATGTAAAGTTAGCTTCTCGGAGACGGACACACCCAGGGCAGCTGTCAATTAGAAATGCAAATTGCAAAATTCCAAACAGTGAGACCGGGACTTTGCTGCTACATATCTACTAAATTGACCACTTTGGTTCTTGCTTGTTTGTCTCAGTCATAGGGAGTTCTGTAAAAGATGCCCCTTGTTTTCCATCTTCCATGGCCTTTTCTGTTGGGAAACATCGAAAGTGTATTAACAGTGCATGCTTTTACTTTGTAAACGTGGTGCCAAATCCCTGTTTGCCATTGTTTTTATTGTAGCAATGTTAATTGTAGTAATCCTTAGTCAGTACCTTCTTTTGCCGAAACTCTTGCATTTTGGGACTTTTTCCACTATGTTGTATGTACAGATTTTAATCTGTTATAGTTGGCAGCAGTATTAAAATGGTGAGTAAAGAGTCCAGGTTTGTTCCTGTTTGTAATTAGTCCTTTCTGGAAATACTTTTTTTCCGTTTGTTTTTGTTCCTGCTGAATGTGCTTTGGCCCTTGTCTGAGAATGGGTTTAGGTAGAGGGCTCCCTGAAGGTCTAGTCTTTTGGTGTAATAGTATTGTTTTATTCTGGCCTGACTGAGGGTCTTCTGTCATACCTGTGTCAGTGACATGCAGTCATAATCCATTTTCCAGGCTTACTCTTTGGTTTTGTGGAGAGCTTTCTTCACCTCAGCCTGCAGGTCCTTTTGTGTAATGTACAGCAAATGTCCTTAAATAGTGAATGGGCCTTTGGGGGAAGGCAAGTGAAGAGAATGCATTGTGAGCATTACAGATCGGCAGTTTCGAGCAGTGCCTTTTTGGGTCCAGTCTTTTTGGACTGGATTCTATGTCATCTTTGGATGTGACCTTTTACTAGTTTAAAAAAAAAGAAAAAAGAGTGATGGTCATCAAAGCTGATTCAGAAAGCAAGCCACAGCAGTTCAGTGCCTTTACCGGAATTTTTCCTTACTCTTTTTGGAAAAGTATAACTATGCAGATGCTATAACTGTTATTATCTAAGCAGTTGTTTTTTTTTTAGGGCTGGGAAAACTGGATCTAAAAGAAAGAAAATGATCAGCTTCGAGGTGCTGAGCTTATGCCCACAATGTAGATAGGATCAGCAGTTCCCGTTCATTTTGAATATATCTTTTCCTTATTGTAGTTTGTGATCTAGGATCATCCGGAAATGAGAACTGGTGGAATATTGTTTTAACCGTAGTCTCTCTATAGTCAGAGCTAATGTGTTGATGATGATCCATAATAACAAATAATCTAAATAAGTTGATTTTACTTCGAAACGCATCTTGGATTTTCATGTGAATACATCTATCTGCTATGTTCATCTTTTAGCTTTTCTATTAATGAAAAATAGTAATTCTCCAATTTTTGCCCCCCTTGCCATTTACATTTTTCTTTGTTTACATGAAGATCACCCCTACCCTCCCATCCCAAGTAACTTACCTAAATGCCCATTCCTGGAGGACACAGGGACGCAATTCAAGTCATTGGTTTTCAAATACGCCTTAAGTCAAAGTCACCTGGATCCATTTCAGAGATTGACTCTTGGCTGGTGGGCCTGGTGATCTATGATTTTTTAAAAGGTGATTCTTATCATCAGCTTTGCAAATCACTGTTGTGTTTTGAAATAAAAGATCTTTTCTGATAGCAAAGCCAGAGTGTGGGGGTGGAACGTCATATGTCCTGGCCTGGAGAAAAAAGGATTGATATTTGTAATCAAAGAAACTAAAAGTTGCCTTGTGTCTTTTTCTGTGGAGAATGCTGGAGGTTTGCGATGGACTGCATTTCAGTATTCATGTGGCCAGGCTTTGGACCATCTGAGAAACCAGCACGTCTAAGAAAATTAAATTTTCATGCATAAAGAACAGTAAACAGACCCTAGTAGGAAGGACTGGAACAGTAGCTTTATTTTGTTGACAGTCACGTCTTCACCCAATTAAAACCCTGGGCTATAGAAATGTCGTTCGTTAGGCTCTGTTTACAGAGGGTGTATTTTCCTTAAAGGCCGGTCTTCCCAACCTTAGAAACTCAGCCTTGCAGCAGATTTCACCTCCTGGCACGAAATTCCAAGAACTTTTACAGTGATTCATAAATGGCTCTTGGGATGACCTTTCATCTTGGACAGTTTAAATTCTAAATCTCTAGTTCAGTGTATCGTTTTATTATTATTGCCAATGACGGATTGTTATTTTTTATAAGGTGCTGCATTCTAAGAATAGATGGACCAAATTTTAAAAACTATTTTCTTGCCTGGTTTCTTATTCTTTTATGTGTTCTATTTGTATTTTATTGTATGCACATTTTAGAGTATTTAAAAATAACTGCTGGTTCTTCTGATTCATTTGCCCACCTTATATTCTTATATCCTGGCCATTGTTCAATTTGTAGCTATGACTTTGGACGTTGCTTGTGTAGCCTGACTAGTTGTTTCCGTTATTTATACTTTTGTTGAGCATGGTTCTGGAGCGTCTGTTGCACAGCTCGTTGGTGTTTTGGCAGTTACATATAAGGTAAAGTTAGCCATTTATTCCAATTAAAAACGTCCCTTTGGTTGATTTTTTGCCTCTTCCAGATGTTCAGATGTTTATTTGAGAGAGAGAAAGCACATGTGTGCTTGTGTAAGGGGCAGAGAGAGAGAGAGAGAGAGAGAGAGAAACCCAAGCAGGCTCCACATGTTAGCGCAGAGCTCCGTGTCAGGAGATCAGGACCTGAGCCAAAATCCAGAGTAGGACACTTAGCCAACTGAGCCACCCAGGTGCCCCTCCTCTTCCAGATGTTCAAAAAACCACAGTCCTTTACTCATTTAAATATACCCAAACAGCATTAGTTTTTTTCACTGTTACTACTCATGAAATCTTTCATATCTTATACTGACTTGAAATTTTTTAATGTTTATTTTTGAGAGAGAGCATGAGTGGGGGAGGGGCAGAGAGAGAGGGAGATGCAGAATCTGAAGCAGGATCCAGGCTATGAGCTGTCAGCACAGAGCCCCACCCAGGGCTTGAACCCACAAACCCTGAGATCACGACCTGAGCCGAAGTTGGACACTCAACTGAACAGAGTTATTTCAGGGGCGCCTGGGTGGCTCAGTCGGTTAAGCGGCCGACTTCAGCTCGGGTCAGATCTCACGGTCTGTGGGTTCGAGTCCCATGTCGGGCTCTGTGCTGACAGCTCAGAGCCTGGAGCCTGCTTCAGATTCTGTGTCTCCCTCTCTCTCTGCCCTTCCCCTGCTCACACTCTGTCTCTGTGTCTCTCAAAAATAAATTAACGTTAAAAAAAAAAAAAAAGAACAGAGTTACTTCAGTTTCTAGTACTGCCAGGTCATTCTTCAGGCTTCACATACAAGTCAGAGATCTGACTGGACCATCCACAGCTCTCCACGTAGCTTTATGGCCATCTAAGCATGAGAGAAAACCGGGCTGCTGAGAGGCCTGAAATTGAAAGTTGATCTTGTGATTTAAGTGAGTCACTAGGGAATGAACTTCCTGGATGGTCAAGATCTTTGTTCCTCTACCTTTAAGTTTTAACCCCTCACCCCCATTTTCTCCTAACTTCTGCGAATTACTTCTGCTAGGAGAACATACTCCAGAACAAGTCAGGACAGGACGGTGTTTTCTGGTACGATGTCAGGCTTACATACCTGGCTCGACTCAAGTCTTCTTAGGAATGAGAGATAATAAAGAAGGTTATACGGTAGTAGATACCTGAGGTGCAAGATTTAACATACACAGATTCCCTGACCAAGCTCTGCTAAATTAAGATGTCTGAGACAGGACTTGGGAACATGTATTTTTAAATACATTTCTCAGGTGGTTCTGATGCAGCTAACCTGGGCCAACGTTTGGGGACAACTGAATAGGACTTAATGTTAAAGATCAACACACATAGTAGACAGATAACCTTAAAATCACTAGTAAATGAGGTATTTTTCACTCGCCAACAAATCAGAAGCACCTTTCGTACATGACAGAGTACCATCCACCAAAAAAATTCGTCAAAGAACATTCCTTCACTTTTGATACACAGAGTATTTAATTTTCATACACAATTAAGCCAAAACCCTTGAAGTTTCCAAACACTGGTTTCATTTATTTTATTGCATTTATTCAGTGAAAATGGAAAGACACCTCAAAGTAAAGATAAAATCCTGTGACAGAGGTTTAGCTATATGTATGTAATAACATGAATATTTACAGTTGGTGGATGAAGAGCAAAGCCTGCCTGCTCTAAATTACAGACTGGAAAGTCCTTTTGAAAGAAGGCTAGGGAAAGGACAGATAAGGGGAGGTTTCGAAGAGCCAATAGAAAACTCTTTGTATGTTTGCTGCTAACCCGTGTTCTCTCCCTGAAATCTAGTGGGAGTCAGCAAGGTAGCAGAAGCAATCCAATATTAGCAAATACACTGCTAGGATACACCATCCCCGTGTGTTAGCATTCAGATGTAAGATCTTTGACAGCTGGAATAGTAAATTCTGTACAATGTGGTTTATCTCCTATCCTCTACTACCGCCCCCTACCCCGCCTCCTGCCCCCATACTCCTTTTGGTTATCCAGACATTTTTACCTAGAGCCGTGTTTAGATGTAAGAGAGATTCCCAGCAGACATAACAAATCACAAGAAATTACCTGTTCTTTCTATACTTTCTAACTGTTCATCTTTGCTCATGGAGGATAAAGGTCCTGAGACCTCTCAGAATTTTATGGAGAGTCGTTTGTCGCCCTGGGTTCTGGTCTTTTCCCTGCTTCCAACCAGCTATGAAATCTCTGTCTTAACATTCCTCATCTTAGAGGTGGACTTGTTACTTAAAGGTGGACCAAATTATTCCTTCCAGCTACGACATTCTGTAATCCTGAGGCAATTGAAATAACATATTTAAAAGTGCTTCGTAAATATTCTTCATGATACTCAAGGTTATACTATACTGCAAAACAGGTAATCTTCTTGTAAGGCGGTCCCAACAGGTGTATTCATTGTAGCCGGCCGTCTTTTCTTGGCATCACTTTTCCCATTTTTCTTTTGAACACCTGAAATGAAGTTCAACCATAAATGGCTCTAAAATTTGTGAAGCTGGGTAAAAACGAAGGTCTTTGCTTTGTTTTGCTTTTAAATCCAGTTCTTTATTTCCGTTCATATTAGTGCTTGCTTTTTCATGGCCAGAAGGCAGAAAAGTTCCCTTGCGCAGTCTGCACCGTGTCTGCCTGACCTCACAGAAATGTCTTCATGCTTTGACCTAGCAGGATCACCAGAGGCTCTGGCACACTTGCAGTCCCCGGGCCAACACCGAAGTCCTGCTGGAATCCGTGCTCCGGGGGCTGTGCCGGGTAGAGAGGGCAGTGGGAGGTAAGGGCTTTTCATTTCACCCTTCACCACCTTCTCCACCCAGCGTGGCCAGCACGCTTCGGTCTACGGCGCGTCTCCAGTTGTAGCGTGGGTTTTGAATGCTGTTGTTTCTTACCTTGGGGATGGGGCTACTCTGATTTGGACTATCTGGGGTACACGTGAGTGAATTTTTTTTTTTTTTATCAGAGTAGGAAGTGTTACAAGTAAATGTGTCTTTTATACTGCTTTTAAGACTGAATTTTTGTGCTGCTTTTATCCACAGAACATAAAAGCACATTTCCAATTACATTGTATTCTTTCCAGTATTGTTTTACTGTGGTAAACTCTACGTAACATAAACTTTACCATCTTAATCATTTTTAAGTACGTACATAGTTCAGTGACACCAAGCACATTCACACTGTTGTGCAAACCATCACCACTGTCCCGTCTCCGGAACTTTCCGCATCTTCCCAGACTGAAACTCTGTACCCATTAAACACTAACTCTCCATTCCCCTCTCCTCCCAGCCCTTGGGAATATAAGTGGAATCATACAGTATTTGTCTTTATGTGTTAATTGTGTGTTTTTGTAAAAAGAAAAAAAAGGCAACTGTCATCAGATCTACAAGAAGTGGAACCTACTCCACATGTGGCTTACCGTCATCAGGGGCTAAATGCACTGCAAGGGGACTGCAGTAAGGTCTCTGCCCGCCTCTAAGGATACGAACAGGAGATTAATTACACCTTCAACAAACAGACCGAAAGCTATTTATGTTTTTGTTGATTTTATGCTAACTTCACATTCCACTTTGAGACCGATTTGTTTTCAGTTTGGAGATGATTTTGCTAACTATCTATGATTTGGAGATGGCGTAATTTAAATATAACCAAGAATTTGGTTGGGAATGGGGGGAGCTTAGGGACATGAGAAAATTGACTTTGACTTTATCGTAGTGCATGGTGGGCTTCCAGTGGCATTGTGCATATGTAGAACACTGGCTTGGGATTCAGGAGACTTAGTTTGGAGTTCTAGTTCTGCTACTTCCTAGCAGTTTGATCTTGATGAAGACACTCCTCCTCCCTGGGCCTCAGTTTCTTATCTATAAATTGCTAGGGATGGGCCTGGACTATTGTAAAATTCCTTCTAGCTTTACCATCTTAAGAATTAAGGTTGCAGTTCATGCACGTTGGGTCGAATGGTTTCTAACCTACCTTGTTACAAAAAAAGAATTTCTGATGGTAAGAAAATTCAACATTATAGTGCAAATTTAAAAGGAAGCAAAAGAAGACCGATAAAGACAGCAGAGTGAGTAGAGTACCGGAAGACGAGGTCCGTTGGCTGTTTTCACGCTTGGACTATACGGCTGGTTCTGTATGAACATCACAACCAAGAAGCCTAGGGTAGACTTTGATAGTTTGGCCACTAACCAAGTCCTGCTTAGAGTCAAAGATCAAGGAGAAGATATTAAAAGAAGCAAACAATCTGGTACAATTTGTGGGGAGATTGGGCTACCCTATTTGAAGATGGGGTAAGTGAGATAAATTAGATTTGGGGCCTGAAGAGACAAGAGCTTAGCGGGAGTGAGGATTCTTAACCTGGGGCTTCAGGGCTCCAAAGACAGAACTTTATTCCTCGTATGTTGGTTTCCCTTGTAATTTTATGCATTTGTAAATAATCCTGAGAAGAGGTCCATAGGTTTCATCAGACTGTTGGAGCTATGAAACAAAAAAAGGCTCATAACCTCTGTATATGGAGTTAAATCAAACAGGTTAGTGATAGTTGGAATACGCCGTTTAGAATATAGTCCCTGAACAGGGCTCTTGGATGCATGAAGTCTTGCCCAGGTTTTTTCTGTGGCGAAGTTTTATAATTGGCAAGAGTCAGAGTACTTTCCCTTATTTCTCTGGTGATTCTCCCAAGTTGATTTCTTTTCATGGAATCAAAAAGACGATTAAATGAGTCCAATTTTAACAGCTGCAAATTTATTCTTCAGTGTATTTCAAGCTCATATGGCTCCCTAGTATCAATATTGCTAGTAGCAGTCTAAGTGTGAGTATGTGTTTCTGGCAAGGAACAGATTTTCATTTTAATTGACACTTTCCTTTATATACTGAATCTTGGACGCCAAGAGCTTTCCTCACTAGTAGTTGTAGATGCTAAATCTGTACTTGACTTCACCACCTCCTGTCAAGATAAATGCAGGCTTCGTTTCCCCTCAGAGGAGTTCAAAGAAATAATTTACTTGTCCTGTATCGGGAGATGTTGTTTTCAGCCAGGCATCATGTGGATCCAACTGCAGAGATTTTCAGTGCCTAAAGCAAGATCAGCTCGTTGTCGTCGTCGTCGTTGTTGTCGTTCTGAAGCATGTAGCAGTTGAAATGAAAATTTTAGGTTTGCTAGTTACTCTAAATTCTGTGATCGAGAAGGGTAGCAATAAAAATCATTAATACTCCCAAGTAGGAGTGTGTCGAAGCCTTCCAAATTTATTCAGAAAGTGTCTTGTGCACCCGAGACAGTTACCTAACAGAGATAAAGGAAACTCTGTCTTTATGGCGGTTTGGGGGTAGAGAGAGAGAGAGAGAGTCTGCTTAATAAAGATGATCATTTTGGGACATGCGCCTTAGAAACTAACAGACTTACATCTTCAGTAATCCAGATCTCTCTGAGCTGAAGCGCATAGGGTCTGTTAGTAAAAAACAGTGGTCAGGTTTATCGAGGTCTCGTTTTTTGTTTTTATTTTTTTCAGACAGTAGGGAAGGTTTGCTATTTTGCTTGGGATAGTTGATCTAAAAACTTGGTCTTGACTTTCATAAGTGGCTGCTTTTACATAGAATTTCTTCTGTGACTCTGACCACGCAGCTTTTATGTTCCTTCTCTTCAGTTATGTTTGTGAACATTAGAATAACCCTGTGAAACAGTAGAAAAGTTATCTTTATTTTATAGATGAGGGACTCAAGGCTCAGAGAAATGAAATATTTATACTTCGTAGTAAGTTACAGAACCAGTACTGGCACCTGGGTCTTCTGACTTCTGGCTTGTGCTCTTTAAACTGCCCTAGCTACCCCACTTGGAAAGGAGTATAGGGGACACAGCTGTGATCATGTATAGTCTGTCTCCAAGGGAGAATAGGTTCACTCTTTATGCCGTGGTGTATTGATCTATGATTTTCTGCTTCAAATGACCCAGATTCCAAGCTCATTGGTGGAAGGTATACTTGAGGAGTGATGAGGATTAGAAGAGCCCACAGTCCTTGAGATTTTCTTTGATGATAATATCGGTAACTGCATCAAATACAAATTTGACATTCTGCGTGTCTGTGGCACAGGTCATGTGACTGTAGATCTCTTTGACATCTTTTCTCATGTTGAGGTCCAGGAACTGACTCTTGATGTAATTCCCTGCATCTTCATAAGAGTTGTTCCCTGGTTTTCCAAAAGAAAAGTAGCAAAGAAGTGGGATAAATTAACCCCTTTTAGCTGCTCACTTTTTTTTTTAATGTTAAAATTTATGTATTTTGAGAGAGGGAGAGTGTGGGTGCACACAGTGTGCTTGCACACAAGTTGGGGGAAGGGCAGAGAGAGGAGAGAGAGAATCCCAAGCAGCCTCCACACTAATGCATGGCTTGATCCCACGAACCGCGAGATCATGACCTGAGCCGAAATCAAGAGTCAGACACTCAACCAGCTGAGCCACCCGGGCATCCCTGCTCACCTACTTTTTAGGTGACCTACCTGATCCTTGAAATGCGTTGGACAGCTGCAGTCGGGGACCTACTTTTAGAGGGAAGGTCCTCTTCTCTATCATATTCCAGTGTTTATCGCTTGAGTTGAGCAACAAAATTGAGGAGAGGCATCTCTTTGTCTCTGCCTTTGATTTCTGGGACGTATCGTTTAAATAGTCAGTGGCTCTCCTGCATCCAGTGTCTGTTCTGTTCCAGGGACATCTGATTTTAAACTTATGACTGAATACCCAAGTTTCTCAGATTAGACATCCAAGTGTCACTTGGACATCACAAAGCTCATAAGAAGAACTGAGTATTAAAGGGATAAGGTGGGGCACCTGGATGGCCCAGTTGGTTAGGTGTCTGACTTCAGCTCAGGTCATGATCTTGCGATTTGTGGGTTCGAGTCCTGCGTTGGGTTCTGTGCTGACAGCGCAGAGCTCGGAGCCTGCTTTGAGTTCTGTGTCACCCTCTCTCTGTCCCTTCCCCACTCACACCGTGTCTCTCTCAAAAATAGATAAACATTAAAAAGATTTCTTAAGGGATAAGGGGCCACCAACCTGGCAAAGCAAAGAAGTTACACTTCGTACTCCCTAAAGACAGGTTTTTTTATGTCTTCTTGGTATAGGAAATGAGGCAATCACTAGTCATTACCAAGAAAGCATTACCACTATCTCCATCCCTTGACACTTACCGTCATACTCTGGAAAGCAAATGCTGAGATGGACTTTCTTGATTTTTTCCTCAAAGAGGTCTTTCTTGTTGAGAAAGAGGACAATGGAAGTAGCCGCAAAGAACTTGTGGTTACATATGCTGTTGAAGAGGTGTAATGACTCATGCATACGATTCTAGTAAGAGGAAACACCATCACAGATGTCAGATTGAGCTGATGGGCTGTTGTCTACTTCCTGTTCTTGTTCCCCTTGGAGAGACTAGTGCTCCAAATTTAAGAGGGAAGTTGGGGAAAAGCTGATCTCTTTTTAGTGTGGTGGGACAGGGCCAAAGAGATCTAGCTGCCCTTCTAATCCTTGTTCTGCCATAGCTGTGTGACTTGGGGGAAACCACTCAACTTTTCCGAGTTTTAGTTTCCCGGTCTCCTAGGGTTGTTATGGAAGTTGGACAAGATCGTGTATGTAGTGTCCATGATAGTGGTGGGCATATAGCTGTCCATCTTTGGCCGCCAGGGCACTGCGAAGGATTTGACTCCATAAGTGCTGCTTATACAGAGTTGAAACTAGGCCTGAGTGGTCATGTGCCTATTTGCATCTCCACGATAATTTCTTTTTCAGCATGATTTTGATAGGCTTCTGTTACAGAGTCCTGGATCTCAGTGTGGGCAGGAACATAATAGGGGTTACTGCCCTAGTGTCCAATGGTGAAGACTAGAGAATTTCTCAGTGCCACACCACAAGCCCTTCTGCCTTTTTCCTCTGACTGCCACTCTGAGCAGGTGAGAAGCGGCTATGTATCTGCAGAGTCTAGATGTCGCCAAGTGCCCCAGACCGGCCTATTTTTAGGGAGCAGGCCTTTAGGATTTGAAGTATGCTATCATCTGACTTGGGCTCAATCTTTTCACCCAACGAAGAAAGAAAACAAATCTACTCTTTTGGCCTTTTGTCATTGCTAATGCTCCTGCAGAACACCTTAAGACTTCATAGACTGCGGGGTTAAAGTTGGAAGAGATCTTGAGAAATGAATGACCCTGTAAGACATTTGGCTAGAGGATATTCATAGTGCTCTAATGTGAACTTGAACTGCTAAGGAGGAGAACTGGAGCGAGGGATGGGCGTATAGGAACTTTGCGTCTATCAGTAAGCTGCGGGCCTCCGTTAGCATGTTCCATGCCTCAATATCCTGGGTCTCAGATGCCAAGGCCGGGCTGATGCTTGGCCTGCAGAGGTCCTGTCTTCTTAAACTGCAGGCTCAAGAGACTCACCCTTCAGGTAGTCTTTCCGCTGCCAATTTCAGTGGCATGTGAGTAACCTGGTCTGCCAGTCTCTCCTTAGTCCTGTTGACAGTACATACTTAGGCTTCCAAGCAAGGTTAGTAGTCCAACCCTCTACCCTGGTGCACAGAGATGCACGTCATACATTGTTTTTCTGCTCTATCGTTTTCATCTCTTATCCTTTATTTCCATAGTTGGCCCAGAAGAGTCCTAAGTGTAACCCCTGTGCTTTGCCCAGTTGCCACCCCTTGTCCCTTTAATACTCCGTTCCTCTTGTGAGCTGCGTGATGTCCAAGCGAGTCTTGGGTGTCTAATAGGAGACCAAGCTCACTTCCAGTAAATTGAGCTCTAAAGTGCTAACCTGGAACCTGCAAAAGAGGAAGTTTTTCTAGAATTGTTTACCCGAGACATTGATTTGTGTGCCGGAGGACTGCTAGACTGTCAACGTTAGCTGAAATCACCCAAGCTGAAAACCTGGTGCACAAAGCGTAGAGAAAGGGTCACAGGGGGGCTGTCCATCAAAGCTGCGTAGTGTGAAGGCCACTTACCACTTCGTCATCTTCCACTAGCACCATATCATAGGCGCTCAGGGCTGCACAGAAAATGATGCAGGTGACTCCCTCGAAGCAGTGGATCCACTTCTTTCTCTCTGACCTTTGCCCTCCCACGTCAAACATCCTGAGAGAAGAAACAGCACATGTAGTTGGTGTTTATACCAGAGGGGTGGCCACTTTGGGGCCGGTTGGCAGTGAGATGGGAAATGAGGAGAAATAGGACAGTCATTCAGATCGGGCTTTGGTGAAGGCCAAACCTTTTTTGGTTTCCGAGGTGACCCCAGGGAACCATGCGTGTATCTGTGGTGCCCCCAGGGAGCTCTGTACTCACCTGAAGTTCAAGTCTTTGACAGAAAACTTGGTCTCAATGATGCCTGTGGTTTTGACTCTGGATCTTAGCACATCTTGTTCATTAGGGAGGTAGTCAGGGGCTGTAATCCGGTCTAATTGGTTCAGGTAGCTAGAGAAAAGAGATTGGAATGGATGACATTAAACTTTGCACAGCCAGGAGCAAGAAAGGTAAAGGGTCTTACTCAAAGTTATATAACTAACTTGGTGATGGAACCAGGACTAGAATCCATATTGTTAAATCTAATATTCTTTCCTTCAAACCCTCGTCTGTCCTTACAAAAGGTAGTGTGGGCTGAGAGGCGTGCCCAGTTGAAGCAGGGGTTCCGTAACATTTAAGTCAAATCAGATAACTTTTCCTTAAGTTTTGCCTGGCTACAAGCTTTTCTAGATCCTTCCGTAAGATTTGGTGGTTTAAATGAGTGCCAAAAGTTTCCGCAAGAAGCAGAAGTAGGGGCGCCTGGTGGCCTAGTCGGTTGAGCTTCCGACTCTTGATTTCGGCTCAGGTCATGATCCCGGGGTCATGGGATCAAGCTTTGCATCGGGCTCTGTGCTGAGCGTGGAGCCTGCTTGAGACTCATTCATTCACTCTCTCTCTCTCTCTCTCTCTCCCCCCCCTCCTCCTCCTCCCCCCACTCATGCTCTCTTTAAAATAAATTTAACAAGGGCGACTAGGTGGCTCAGTCAGTTGAGCCTCCGACTTCGGCTCAGGTCACGATCTCGCAGTCCGTGAGTTGGAGCCCTGAGTCGGGCTCTGTGCTGACAGCTCAGCGTCTGGAGCCTGCTTCGGATTCTGTGTCTCCCTCTCTCTCTGCCCCTCCCCCACTCATGCTCTGTCTCTCTCTGTCTCAAAAATGAGTAAATGTTAAAAAAAATTTTTTTAAATAAATTTAAGAAGCAGGAGTAGACTAAAAGAGACTCCAGAGACACAGGACATTGTGAGTCAGTGTAATGCATGGACCTTGTTTATATCCTGAATCAAGTTGAGGCGTAAACAGTTGAGGTAACTGGGGAAACTTAAAATGAGCACTGGCTTGGATATTGATGACATTAAGGAATTACTAAATATTTGGATGTGGTGGTTACGTTGTGATTTCTTTTTTTTTTTTTTTTTTTTTTGAAGATACATAATGAAATTTTTAGGATGTAACGATAGGATATTTGGGACTTCCTTCAAAATAATCCAGTGGGAGATGGAGATAAAATGGAACAGGAGTGGTCATGAGTTGGTAACAGCCAAAGTCAGGTGATTCACTCTATTCTACTTTCGTGTGTGTTTGACAGTTACCATGAAATTTAAAAAAAAAAAAAAGACCAGAGGAAGGCAGATGTGAAGTGGGATGACCGAGAAGAAAGGAAGGAAGATTGACAGGCGTGTAGTATATGCCAGTATTTTCACATTTCAATTCGCCTTTAACCTCATACACCTTCAATTTTCATGTCCCATTTTACAGATGAAGGATAGTTTCAGAAGAGTTGAATAACCTGTCCAGGTCAAGACGCCCTGTGGTGTGTTATAAAAAGCATTCAACTTTGTGGTCAGATGGACCTGGAGTCAAATTCAACCTCTGCCATTCGCTTATATGACTTTGGGCAAGTTGGTTAACTTTTCTGAACCTCAGTTTTTCATCAGACTAATGAAAAGTACTATCTGCCTCGAATGATCAAACGAGATGGGGCACCACGCACACCCGGCAGCGCCTGGGCCTTAGTAAGCGCTCTGGGGACGGTAAATGATAACTGTGTTACAAATGAGGTGACGTAAGAGGGATTAAATCCAGGTCTATCTGACTACAGAGCTCATGCCCATCTATGAAACATGCTGTTTGAGGTATGACAGAGGCTTGACAAACTCTGTACTTTATCTTTTTGGAACCAGCTTCGTGAAGTTGGCTCTTTTAAATCCCTGACCTACTTCCGTTGGTTTGCCCTGAAAGTTTCTGTGTCCCATGCCCTGGCACCCTGACATAAAATGCTTTGTGTGAAGGAGGCATTCGTTTCTGCTTGGTGGCCTAAGTAGATACACTGAGGTTACCAGCTAGAATGTTCCACCCTGAAAAGACCATGGTAAATCACCTGCCTCCTGGGAGAGCATGTGGCAGAACTGCAGATGTGTCTTTGTGGTTCTGAAAGGAGAGACTACATGTATGAATTAAGAGGACAGCGGTCTGAGGGCTACAAAGCAGGGCACACTTGTTTTTAATTTGGGGGTCTCCAGCTCTGTAGGCTGCAGCGAACCAGGGTGAAGCAACACAGAGTGGTGGCACCTGTGGCAGTGCCCCTCTCTAGAGGCATTAAGGTCAGAGCATAGTGTTAGTAAACACTGCTTAAGCCTAACAAAACAGGTATCCAAGTTGAATTCAGCCCTTATGACTCCAGCTTTCATGCCTGGAATCTTAGGCTGGGTGTGATTTCTCCTAGAAGGTTGTTTAAACCCGATCCCACCCCTTCCCCAGTCAGAGTCTTACTAAGATGCCGAATCATTGAGCTGGTACTCTGCAGCTCTCTCGAAGCAGGCCTGCACACCACCATCCTTCCACAATTTCCTGATGACCTCCACCAGCTCGGGAGGCATGGTGCCCTCCTCGGTGGAGTCAGCCAGGTTGTTGAGCTGTCGCCCAGTATCCTGTAAGGCAGAAACGCGGCTGAGAACTGCACGGGAGTAATGGCTTTCCAGGAGGCTCCTGGGAATACTGCTGAGAAGAGAGTGTTGTGCATTGCTACCAAAGCCTAAGATGGAGATTGCAGCCAGTGAAGACGCTGAGAAAACATACTGATTAATTTTGAGTGTGCTTCTGAGATGTAGAGGGTGGCAGTTTATCCAGTCCCAGGATGTCTAGGGGAAAACAGGTTCCAGGGGCTTCCTCTGTGGTGTTTCTGGCTCCCATCCTTAGTTCAAAAGAGTACCGCCACAAAATGCGGGTCCTCTGCTCGCGGGGAGGTTGGAAGTTTAAAAAGCAGATTGACCGTGAAATAGACCAGATGGTAGACAAGAAACCATCAGCTTTGTTCTTTCAATGATTCAAATCTAGGAAAAGGCAAATACTAGAATTAGGGCTTTAGCTTATAAAAGCTCCATGGCCAGGCAAGGGAGCCCAGGGGAGCAACTTAAATGGCAAGGTAAGACAGAAAGGCAGAGGAAGCTAAGAACAAGATTTTGGTAATGTATTATAAAGGTAGGGATTGCACACGTCTCCAAGACTGAAGTCAAAAGCCTGGAAGCTCAGTAGGTAGGATTTAGTTACACGAAACTCTTTTCCGACCCATATTTCTTCATAGCTCGGTGGCTGCCTGTTGTGCTCTTTAGCCTTTCCTTCCAACCTTAACCGCGTGCTGGTTACCACATACCGCACAGCCTGGTTCAGCATAGTCAATACCCAGTGTGGACATGGCCCTGATGATAGCCAGGATGGACTGCAGCACGTTCCCATAGATGATGGCCTTGTACTCCAGGCACTCTTCTGGCGAATAGCCATCCTGATGAATGATCCTGCAAGACACCCGGCCCTTAGTTGGACCTGAGTAACCAGACCCAAGGGATTGGGAACCTGGAAGGATTTAAAGAGTCATAAGAACCCAATCTCTATTCCTACTGCTGTTCCAAAGTGCAGAGTGAGGGGAAAAGGGCATGCAGATGAGGGGCATTGGGAATCAGGTTCTTTATATCCTTTACATCCGGGTTCCTTCAGGCTGAAGAGCCCTTCATCCTCCATGCGTCTACTGACTCCATCACCCTACCTCGGTCCTCGGGGGTTTGTTCCTACTCACTTCATCTGCTTGACGATCGTGCTCTTTCCTGACTCCCCAGCACCTGCAGGGAGAAATGCGTACGCTTCAGATTTCCGCCCATTCTCCCCAACCCTCCAGTAGATGGCTTGTGAGCAGTCTAAGCCAGGGCTCGCTTGGGAGTCTTGTTAGGAGAGAACCTGTAGGGATGATGGCTGCCCTCAATTTCTGCCAGCCTCGAGCTCAAGCCCCTCAGTCTGGGTTTAGAGCAGAGTTTCTCACTCTCTGCACTGCTGACATTTTTGGCTGGACGGTTTTTGTGGGGGGAGGGGGGTCTGTCCTGTGCATTGTAGGGTGTTTGGCAGCATTCCTGGCTGGCCTCTACTCACTAGAGGCCAGTGGCACTCTCTTCTTACAGTTCTGAAACTAAAAATGTCTCCAGACATTCCCAAGTGTCCTGGGGAGGGGTGAGGGTGGCAGCAAAATCTTCTGGAGAACCACTGATAGATGCAGGGAATTCCTGTAACGCATTTCTCTTCTGTCCAGTTTTGCTCAGGAGAGTGATCCTGGGGCGGAATTGCAGAGACCTGGATAACTTCACTGAAATACGGGTTTTTCATCATCTCGCTTTTTCCTTTATTGGCTACAACGTCCTGCTGTCCTCTCATTCACACCCCGCTCTCCTTCCACATACTCTTCAACCCTCTCCCCCAGTCTGCACTGCCCCGATGCCCCTGCCTCTCTCCCATGGAGTCCGTGCTGGTTCCCCCTAAGCTGCTTGTCCCGAATGTGGAAGAAAGCTGCTTAGGCTTAAAAGATCTGTCCGTGGCCTTGCCATCTCTTTCCCCTTCTGTAGCTTCTTGGGCCCCTTGGAGTCCAGCTGACAGTGGTATGCTCACAGATTGGCTGGGGGAAAGGAGGCGCCACGGCTTGGGGTGCCCGTTCACAGGCTGCTCATGGGCTTGGAAACAGCCCAGCCAGCTAATCCGCTGCTGCAGAGACCCCGCCCGCTCCAGCTAGCCTGTCTGTACTACCGTTGGGGTTTTTTTTTCCCTAAGCCAGATGTCCCCAACTCTTTATTGTCTTGGTCCTGTTTACAGCTATGACCAGTCTCTGACCAACAGAAGTGCCTTCTTTTTTCAGCACAGACCTATGATCTGCTTAGGGCTCAACAAGTTAATGAACCTCCCATCTGGCAGGGGCTTTCCAGGCAGCTATGGACCAGGAAGGGACTGCCGTAGACGTTCCTCCTCCCTCAGGGCTCCCTAGTTATAAAATGTATACAGAATGTTGACTGGAAGCAAGGAGAAGGAACCCGTTTATGTGGCAAGAACCAGTGGGCCCGCTCCTGGGACTACATGGCACTGACGCCATGGCAGGACTTCTGAGTCCACTGTCCTCTTGAGTCCTTGACTCAGAGAGCTCTCTGACTGCGATCAGGTAACTGTAAGCCTAGGGTTCATGGTATTTGCCAAGCTGTGAGGTGTTAGGTTTGGTTACATTTGGAGATGGATAGGTCTCCCCCAGCCCTTGCACTATTCCTGGTTCGAGGAAGAGCAGGACTGTTCCAGGGTGGCTTTGGCATTCTGCATCTCGTGGGGTGGCTGTGCTCAGCCCCAGAGTCCTGATCCCCTAGCCTGAGTACAGATGGGGAGAGGAAAACGACCTGCCATCCGTCCTCCCCATGGGGTGGGCTAGAACCCATCTACCCGTTCAGGATAAGCAGGAAGGAGCAGTCCCTTCTCCTTCTCCAGCTCGTCCTCCCATCTCGCTCACCCAGCAATAGCAGTTTGACGGTCTTGGCTTCCTTGTCAGCATCCTCCTGCAGCTTCTTTTCTAGCTCCTTGGACCTCTTGGCCAGTTCTTTGTCCTCAGCACTGATTCCACTTCCCATCTTTCTGTTATCTCCTTCTCCGCTGCTGCTTCTGGCCCTTAAGCTTCTCCTCTAGGGTTTCCTATCTGTGAGAAGATGGAAGATGAGGAAAAAGTAAATTGGGATCGCGTCTCAGTTTCGTAGTCCTCCTCAATAACCGGTCTATGGGGGCTCGGCGAGGGAGCCGGCTCTAGCTTCTTGTACCCTGCCTGTCTTGGCTGTGACTTTCTACCCCAGCTGGAGACGTACTTAGTCTAGGGATTGTAGCCTTTTTATCTAGCGATGTGATGGGTCAAGCCAATTAAGAGCTCAATATGACAAAGGGCAAAGACGTGTGTTTCTGTAACTAAGCAAATGGCTGGATTTTGACACAGGAGGACAGGATGCAGGTACCGGAGCTCTCTGGAATGAGATCACGGCTGTCCCATCCTTTTGAGGGGCTGATCTCCTAAAAGTCTTTCTTCCTTGGATTCATTTGCATCTTAGCGCTAGAGATTAGAGGCATAAACGTAAGAAGCTCTGCCCATCCTGAGACTCCAGATTTTAGGGTCTTGGTTTCAAGGGTTCAAGGCATCAAAGCACCCTCTCCATCATACCAGGCTGGTCCTGGCAAGGAAATTTCGTTTAGGGTGGTGCCCTTCCTGGAAAGATGAGAAACGATTCCTCCACTTCTCCAGTGGCTGCCGCCCCAGGAAGCTATTAGCATTGTTCTGTTATGTTGGGTCATCCCCTCCGTATGTGCTTCTGTTAATAGCACTTATCACTTCATACTGTACTTTGCCTTATGAATGGGTTTCCCCCAGGCTGAATTCTTCCCCTGGAGGTCAGGAACCAAGTCTGATTCACATTTGAATCCCTTAGACCTTGCGGTTTATTTATTAGCAGCCCCTCAGTAAAGGTTTGGTGACTGAATGAAGGAAAAAGGGTATACATAGAGTGAGTGGGGCTCGAACTCTCTAAAGCCATCTGAGGGCCACCTTCACTTGGTGACTGAGCTTTGCTGTTTAGCGTGGGGGGTTGTGCTGCCTCATACAGCAAACTGATTCCTCGGGGAAATTGGACTCTAGCCTCTGGCTTTGCAAAGGTTGGGGCAGCCCTCCCTCTGGCCCTCATTCCGGCCGCCCCTTCCTGGGAAGAAACGCCAGAGCTGCCTCTCGGACCTATGGAAGACTCTCCATTGGTCGTATTTCTCTATGCCAGTTATTTGAGTTTAAGTAACTGGGAGGCTGGTGCAGCCTCCCCAGAAGGAGATACTTCCGGATTTTGCTACCCGAAACGTGGTGCAAGGCCCAGCCCAGATCACCTGGGAGCTTCTTAGAAACGCAGGATCTCAGGCTTTAACCCAGACCTGATTCAGAGCCTGCGTTTCAACTGGATTGCAGGGGACTCAGGATGTTAACGGTCGGGAAGCACTGCCCTTGGAGGTATCAGGGAACTGGTTTTTCCTCAAACCTGCCTAATCCTGAGGCTCACCTGAGAGGCTAGTTTCTGCGTGTTATCAAATCTTCGGTCTCACTGATTGGGAGATCACGCAGAGTTCGAAGATGTTAAAATAGCCTGTATGTTCTTCTAAAGGGGTGTGCTTTATTTAGAATCATTAAGTTCCGGAAATAGTGCTAATTCCAGGGCCCGAGAAACTCTTTCAGAACACAAGTGATTGTCATCGTCTGGCAAGTTTGGAAAAACCTGACCCAGAAGAGCAGTTCTCAACTTTTGGTGGACTTCGAAATTTACCCAGAGAGCTTTAGAAAATAATACTGATAGAATCGGTCTAGAATACAGTCCGGGCATGAAGAGTTCCAAATTTCCCCAGGCGATTCTAATGGGCAAGCCAAGGGATTGAGGGCTTAACTTGACCTGGAAGGGTTTAACGTGGGAAGGGTTTAACGTGTTCCTTCCTTTGAGAGTGGAATTGTGCTAGCGTGGCCTGCACATTTGGACTGAGCCGCTGGGAGGGAGCACCTGGGCCTCCCACCTACCAGGTGCCCTCAGCCACCGCCGAGCTCCTTCCTCCTCCCACCACCTTTCAGCTGCATATCTGAGCATCTGGCTGAGAAGCCCTGGGCCTGGAGCCCAGACTCTCAGGGCTGATGGAGGAATAGGTAGCCGCCGCGGTGCCTTCCCTAGTGATCATGTTTTCCCGATCAAAAATTGGCAGGTGCTTCTTGACTTAAAACAGGAGAGTGTCTTTGAAATTGTGACTGTGTTAGAATCTTGGCTATGAGGTTTCAGTAATTATACCTCCCCAGCCCAGCCCTAGCCTACCCACAATATTGGTAACCTACATCCAGGCCAGAGGTGTGCTGAAGCTTGGTCTGTTCAGAGCAGGGGACTGCCAGCCACTGTGCCGGCCAAGTTCTGTGGCTCCTATCAGTTCATTCCCACACTAACTTCAAGGTAAGTGCTCTGTCCCCAGTTTACAGACCAGGAAACTGAGACTTGAGGGTTAAGTGACTTGTTCAAGGTCCGGTAGTTCAATAAACAAATGAGATGGTCTTTCTTCCCACTACCCCCACACAAGCAGCCAGTGAAAGGACACTTGCAGAAAACAGGCAACATCCACGGGCTCAATAACCGGAGCACTCGCATCGCTAAAGGAACCACTAACTTGTTTGACGCGTGGAGAAAATGTTCGAGCTCGATCCTATTTCAGCTACCACCTCTGCAGACTTCTGGGCTGCTCCTACTTGCTTCCTAGTGTCCTGGGCTCCCATTCCGATTCCTAAGCTGAGTAAGGGAGCTCCTGACCCTTGCTTGGCCTCTAATTGTGCTGACCCATCCTGAGGCCAACGACCTCCGGCCTCCGGTCTTCCGGTCTTCCGCTCCTATGCCTTTCGAAACTGTGACTGTTCTACTTTATCTCCGCGTTTGGGTTCCGTGTCCTGGCGGAGTAGGAAAAGCGTGTACGTGCTATTCCCATTTAGAAGCACAGAAAGATGATCCTCATCTTAATAAACAGATGAGCAGCAGAATCAGCTAGAGCTCAGGAGTCCTGGTCACAGCCTGATAACCAATCATTTTGAGGGAAAAAAGACTCCCCGTTTCCCAACGAATTTAGTCCTGTTTCCTGAGCTCAGGGGAGACCTCAGGATCTGTCTTCCCCTCAGTGATGGGGATGGTGGCTAAAGCCTTGGCCCAGCTGGAGTAGGGAGGGAACATGAATGAAGAATTGCTCTCAGCACCTTCCAGTCCAGAGGAGGAGGTGGGGTAAATTCGGAGAGAAACAGTTGATTTAAAGGAACACTCTGCTAGTGCTGGAGAATTCAGAGCTGTTTAAAACCTACCCTCCGCCCCTGGTAGGAAAGACGATTATAAACCCATTTAACTGTCAGACTGAAAAATTCTGTAGAAGAAAGGAGGGAACGAAGATGAACAGACTAGCAACAGAGAAGCAGAACAACAACAGAAATGGGAGGAAGGCATTTCGAGGAGAAGAAAGCATGAGAGAAGGCATGGAGGCAAAGTGTGCTCAGGGAAGACTGGGAAATGAGACCTGACCGGTGCGGCGGGAGAGGGAAAGGTGCGAGGGAGGGAGGGCTGGGAGAGGAGGACAGCAAAGGGGCATTGTGGCTAGCCGGTGAGGGCCTGGCACGACAGGGCGTGGCTAAAGTCATTTGAAAACCTACAAACTAGTACCGGTGGATGAAGCTGTAGGGTGCTGTAAACAATGCCGGGGGACTGGGGAGGAGGGTGGGTGACAGGACCAGCTGCTTGGACAAGCCGAGACACAGGAGCTCAGTAGCTTGGTTCCAGAAGGATCTAAGCATAGGGGATACTTTGGGAAACTGTTCTGGCCAAGATCTTTGTGAGGCTGGAGGTGGTCTCTCCCAGGTCCGGTGTCTGCAGAGAGTGGTCCGGCCTAGTGGGGAGTCAGATCACCAATGAGCTTCCGGCCAGAAGCTAAGAGAAGCCTTCTTCAGAGAATTAAGGAGCACACCTGAGTGGGGGCCTGCAGGGAGGGCCATTTAAGGACCCATCCGGTGAATAGAGTAGGAGGGAGGGAGCTGTATTTAGAGCTAGGGAAGATCTCAGAGGCTCAGAGACAACACTGTGGCCCCAACATGAAAGAAGCTGGAGGCCAGAGAGGATGACTCACTCCTCCACTTCCCAAACTCTGTTTTTGCGTAGACGGTGAACCCCGCTGAGATTCTTACTGGTGGTGTGTAGGTGGGGAGATCGATGCTTAGCTGTAATCAGGACACACTTCCTAGCAGGCACTGCGTAGCAGGTGGCCTGGAAACAGGAGAGGGTTGTGGGGTGAAGGGTGTGTTGCAGATGGGACTAGGGAGGAGCGAACCGGTTTCCCTGGGTAGGGTGGAGGGCAGGGATTGCCACCTACGGGCTGGTCGGGTAGGTAGGTCCAGATTAAGGGGGAATCCGAGTGAGACCTAGCCCAATGCAAGATACCTAAAACTGTGTCAAAGTATGCATTTTATCACAATATAGATGACCTACATGGTTACCTGCTGCGTGATTTTTAATCTCGAGGTTTATTTTGTCATTCATTGTTGGGAGCCCAACAGCTTCAAAATTCCTAAAGATCCCAAGACCAGTTTAGTCTGGGATTAAGACCCAGGAGAGTCTGTTGGGAGAGGGGCGTGGAGGCTGTTACAGATTTGCTGTTTCCTATTCCCTTGCTTATAAAAGTAATGGATATGCATGGTAGACAATTTTTTAAATGCAGGTAAGTATAAAGAAGAAAATATAATTCCCAATTCTACCACCCACAGATAATCATTTGTTAACTTTTTAGTATGTTTGTTTTCTAATGTCACATAATTAGGGCCATACCGTATGTACAGATTTTTACATTCATTTTTTTAACCAAACTTTGCATTGTAAACATTTCCACCTCATTAAGAAGTTCTCCAAGAACAAATTTTAGTGGTTGTATTTCATTGCATGCACCTGACAAAATTTAAACATTCCCCCATTGCTGGACCTTTATGTTTCCAGCCTTTCTATGTGATAAACATTGCAGTGATGAACAAATTCGTGCATATTTTTCTGGCAGCTCTTTAGAAGAACAACTTCCGGACAGTAGAATTACTGGGTCAAATAATAGGAACTTTTTAAAGACTCTTGATTATGTATTACCAAATGGCGTTCAGAAAGTTTATGTTCATGTTCACGTCCACCGGTAGTGTATGTGTGTGTCCCGTCTCACTACACCCTTGCCTGTATTAGGATTTTTTTCCCCCTTAAACTTGTTAATTTGATGGGTAAACATGGTTATTTTCTTTGTTTTATGTTTTACTGCTTCTTTGTGAGGTGAACTCCCCCACCCCCATGTTTATGGAGGCCATCGATTTTCGAGTTTGCTCAGGGTGAGGAGGAGTGGCAAGCAGCAGAGAGCAATAGATGTGACACCAGTTACACACAGATAATAGGGTCCAGGGTCCAGAATCTGGCTTGGGGAGAGATGGGGGAGGCAGAGTTTGGGAAGGGATTTGGCTGCACGGGAGAAGTGGGAGGAGCTGGACAAACAGCATTAATATAACTGGGTGTGGGGAACAAAGGGCTCCTACAAAGGTGGAGAAATAGGGAAAAGATTAATTACTGCTAACGTACTTAATTATGTTTAGTGAAGTCTTAGCTCCCCCGGCCCCCAGTTCCCTTTAGGTAGGATTCTGTGTTACTTGGGAGTGGAGATGCTGGCTGGGTGGGGTGTCTGTAGTTCCCCAAACATCCCAACTCCACTTCTATATAGGCCACCATGAGAATCATCACCATGTGAGGTTGTCAACAGGGAACCAAGGCCAAGGACATAGCAATATAAGACACAGACATTAACTGAGTAGTAACTCCAGGCCAGGCGCTAGTCTCAGCACTTAATTTATATTAACTCATATATCCTAACAACCACTATACAAAGCAGGGTCTCTCACAGTCTTTTTCCAGAGGAAATAGAAGCACAGAGAGTCAAATAACTTCCCAACATCAATCACAAAGTAGGTGGAGGAGTCCGGAATTGAGCCCAAGTATTCCAGCTACAGAGCCTAAGCTTTTAACCAATAAATTTAGAAGTAAATGTAGGAAGGGGAGCCTGAATTGCAGGGCACCCCCTGTTTATCTGTGCCTGCCAGAAGAAAACAGAGGACCCCAGAATAAGAATGCCCAGGAACCACTTCTAAAAGTGAATGAATGGCGGCACCTGGCTGGCGCAGTGGTGGAGCTTACGATTCTTGATCTCGGGGTTGTGAGTTCGAGCCCTACCTTTGGTGTAAAGATTACTTAAAAATAAAATCTTAAAAAAAAAAACATAAAAATGAATGAGTTCTGAGACAATACTAGCTTTTATCGGCCACCGACTTTGTGCCAGGCATCGTGCAAAGGTGCTTAACGTTTAATGCTCAGAACAACTCCCTCGAGTGCGATTACACCACCCCATTTCACTGATGAGGAAGCTGACGCACAAGACTTGCCCAAGACCCGCCCGGCTAACTGCGGAGTGGCGGCTGCCCACGTGGCGCGGGGAAGAGGAACACGGCGGGGGCGGGGCCTGCCCGGCGGGGGCGGGGCCTCGGACACGGCCGGGCCCGGGGCAGCCGAGACGCCCGGAGGCGCTGGCGAGGTTTTGGTGGGGTCGCACCTGTTGCGCGACTCCACCACAGTCCAGCTACGGGAGTCTGATCCTGAACACCCAGAGAGTGTGGAGAGAAGCGCAGACGAGTTCCGGGTCCTGCTCTCTGGGGAGCACGTGGCCTGCTCGCCTCCTGAGCAGAGAGCTGAAAGTCGGGACTCCCGGGGTCTTCGAGGCCAGTTGAGCGGCCAAGGTCCGCCGAGCTCCACCACCTCCCGCCTGCGGGCAATTTTGAAAGACTGCCTTACTTCTTCTGTCTCAGTGCCAGGGCAGGGGTCCTTGGAGCGACTTGGCCAGGGTCTGGGTTTAGCCCTCCTCCCCTCCCTTACCACCCAGCTTCCCAGTTGTGTAGACCCTGGCGGGCAGCCTCCCACATAGCCCTCCGGGCTCCGGCAGCATGGCCTCAGGTAAGTGTACGTGCCTTTAATGGGCGGAGGGTCTCTGGGACAGAGAAGTACATAACCAGGGTGACAAGAGGGTGGGGGTCTCAGCACAGCCTGCGGACCTAGGGAAGGTGGCTGTCTCCTCCTGGGGCGGGTCTGGGAGAGCAGAGCCTGAGTGCCGAAAGACAGAAAAGTCAGACGTCGCTGGGTCTCTTTCCCAACCCCCCCCCCCCCAAAGACGCCCCTGCTTCCTGGCCTCCCTGCCTTCCTAGAAGGTAGCGACTGCCGGCCAGTGGAATTTTCCCAAGACAGGCTCCTCCCTACTGGGTTGGGATTCTCAGTTCTACCCCATCCTCCCAGAGCTGGGCTACCCCTGGGGCTGGGAGTCTGACGGAGAAGAGGAAAGGGGACTGTGTCCCAGAGGGGCTGGGTTTTCACGGAGTATGCCTGCTTTGAGAGAAATGCGTTCTGAGCTTGCCGTGGCTCGCGCAGGATTCCTGTTTATTATGATTTTTTTCTCCCATGCTGGCTGGACCAGCTAGCCCGGACTTTGACTCCTTTGCCCCAGATCCCTGGCAAGGGGCGAGGGCTCCTGAAGCGGTCAGTGGAGTGCTAGGGGCTGGCCCTTCTCCACCTTGTTTGCTCACCTCCATCCCCCCAGGCCCTGCTGCCATCGGTCGCTCGCGTCTCTCCGGGGTCTGAGGAGGGAAGGGCAAGGCTAAGAGGCGGGGATGGAGGTCCCCCTCCCCGAGGTTGCCTAGACAACATCAGAAATCGTGGCCAGGGCCTCTTCCGCCTGCGGGGCTTCTGCTTCCTGCATCAGTCACTCCCGCTGGGGGCGGGGCGGAGGAAGGGGTTGGATGTGGCAGAGCCAGGCCCAGCTGGTGCGGCTCAGACTCCCCCCGCCATCTCCGCGGCGCGAGCCATGGCATCCAACCCATCTGGCGCCGGCAGTCCCAAGGCCAAATATCCCTTTAAGAAGCTGGCCAGCCTGCAGGCCTCCTCTGCAGTACCAGGTGAGTGTGTGCTTCCTCGCCTCAGCCGCTCTAACCCCACCACCGCTGGCCCTGGCTACTGGTCCCATCAGAGGGGGTACCCCTTCTCCTGCACCCTCTCTGCGGTGGTGCCCCTGGCCCTCCCTCCCAGGGACGGCTGGCTTGGGAGGTGGTGCGGAGAGGGCGGTGGGGTGGAAGGTGACAGGTTTCTGGGTTCGACGTCGGGCGCGCTGCCCTCTGTAATGAGGAGTGGGCGCGGGTGTGGGTGCAGCAAGAGGTGTGTTTGCACACGTGTCAGCATGTGGACGTGCTAAGACTGTTTGCATGTGCAGTGTGTGTGAATGGAGAGGGAGATGGGTGGGACGGACTGGTTTGTGGGCTGGCCACACTGCTGGCAGCTGTGTCTTTACCAGGCAGTCAGTCTCCGGCCGTCCTGTGGTTAGTGCGCCTTCCTAGGTAGGACCCCAGACTTGGAAGCCCCTTCCTGGGGGGGCTCTGATGTTGGGGCACGCTTGTTGCTATCGGGCACCCCAGGGCTGGGGGGGCTCCACGGTATCCATCATTTGCCGTTTGCCCACTCCTGATCTGTCCCGTGAGCTTCCTCAGAAGTAGGGGGTGCCCTCGGGCCAGGCCTGTTTGGGGGCTCGGGCTGGGGCCACCGCCTGCCCGTGCGTGCTCCTACACCCTTCGGTTTGGCTCCCACTCTGATAGACGTCTCTGCACCATTTGGAGCAGGCAGCGCGGAGCGGCTATGCCCATCTCCCTGAGGGCTAGACGGCCCGAGTCAGTGCTTGCTGAGGGAGATCTGCCTGCCGTCCGCTGCCCCCAGGCTTTGTGGCTAAGGAAGGACCGTTTGGTCAAGCCAGCCTTTTCTCCTCCTCCCCTCGGCAGCTATCTGTACCTATAGCCTGGTCATCCACCGCTCTCTTTTCTTATGCCATCGAAGATCCTGCCCTGCGGTCAGCGCTGTCCTGAGGGCCTGTGTTTTCCGTGTCCAGGTCTGGGCCATCCAGACCGTGTGTACCCTGGAGCCAGATCTGTGTGCCTCTGGGTGGTCACTCGGTGGGACTATCTGATATTTATGGGTCAAAGCCTCGGGCACCTCTTTGCCTACTGAGGCAGTCTTGGCAGTGAGTGAGGGGGCTCCTGGTCAGAGGGTAGATGAGGGGGCAAGATCTTGGAGTTGATGGGAACAGGCCCTTCCGGCCTTTGGTGGACTCCTATGCGTGTGTGAGTGTGCGTGTGTGCGTGTGTGTACACCTGTGTGTGCATGCGTGTGTGTGCGTGTGAGTGTGTGGGTGTGTGTGTGTGTTGCAGTGGCACAGACTCTGGGGAAAGGACCAGCAGGCGGGCAGCTGGGTCTTCTAGGCCTGGCCTCAGGGAGTGTACACCCTTAGTGAAGCCCAGCAGCCCTGTGCAGGGGCCTGCAGCCTAGACGGATGGCTCTGGCTGCTGGACCCTGTCCTGGTTACCCCTGCATTTCAGCGGAGATCCTGGGCCACCCTACTAAGACCGGAAGTTGAGATTGGGCCTTTGGATTCAGCTCCTGCTGACCTGATAAGAGACCGGCCCTGGAGGTCTGTGGTCAGCCTCCCCTGCGGGGGGCGGGGGGGCTAGAAGTGGAGATGAGTTGTGTAGGATCATGGTTCTTGGGCAGGCGAGAACCTCGAGCTCTGTCTTACACGCCGTGTGTGGAAAAGGTGCCCGTCTTTCTTTCCTCTTCCTGCTCTGCCCTCTTCCAAGTATGAGACAGTGTCCGTCCCCCCAGCTCCACCCCTGTCAGGTTTTGTTCTCTTCGCTGCCCTTCGCTGCTTGGTTGTGTTGGCGTGAGCTGGGCCTCGGAACCTCTCACCCTCCCTAGGAGGTGGGAAAGAGGGAGGTGTCGGAGGGCCCCGGGAGTTCATAATCGCGGAGTACGGTGTCTTACAGAATACTTGCAGAGCCGTATCTCTTTGAGCCTTACGGCGGTTTGTGGCTAGGCAGGGTAGGACCCGCTTATCACTCCATTATTACAGGGCCTGAAGCCTCCGGGAGGCAGAGATACGCTCGTAAGTGGGAACAGACTCAGACTCAAGTCCTCCGAATTCTAGTCCCTTATCTCCCACGCTTCTCCTCCTCGACAGTTCGCCTGCAGCCACAGGCTTGAAACCGGGGGGTTGGAGGTCTGGGCAGCCATGAACCAGCCCCCTGGGCAGCAGAGACGCCCAGTAACTGGTCCCTACCCGGAGCGAGTCACTTCCCTTACTGCCACCCGACTTCCCTCCCTAGAAGAGGCTTTGTTTGTCCCAAGGAACCCCATAGTCAGGAGACCCAGGGGACTGTGGGGAGCAAAACAAGGCCTCTGGGCAGAGGAAGCTGGCCTGGGGCTGTTGGGCTTGGAAATGAGGGCTGCTCACCCCACCTCTGTCCCCCCTACCCTTTGGGCAGCAGGGCCCTACCCACTCACTATCCCCAAGGGTAGTACATTTTAAGGAGGCTTGGCCCCTCCCAGCCAGACTGCCCAGCCCTTATCAGCCTCCCCCGCTCCACCCCCTTGGGGACTGCACTTTAGGCTGGGCCCTGGTACTGTAGAGGCTAAGGCCCTGTTCACGTCTCTGGTTCCTCTTATTTCCCAACTCTGATGCTCCTTCCCTTGATTCCTGGCTCCCCTGGGCTTCCCTAGCCCCCTGCTCGCTGTCATCCTAGGGTCTCCCCTGCATGTTGCTGCACTTGGTACAGCCCGTGCCGGCCCCTGAGCTGTCCTGGGGGACTGGCTACAGCTCCACTCAGCAAACAGGCGGGCAAGGGGCACAGGGCTGCTGGCCGGAGCTGTCTGAACTCTGCAGGTAGGACCCAGGCAGGCATCGGGGAGAGCAGGGGCTGGGTCCTGGATCTGGGGCAGGCACCTCCTCGTCCCTTTGTCCAGCCTTGGGACCCAACTCTGGGGATCGTGAGGTGGGTCCCCAGACTTTAAAGCATGCTACCTGGGCAGAGCCTCCAATCTGTCCCTAAGACGCAGTGGAGAGGGGAAAGGGGGGTGCTGGAAGGGAATATCCTTCAGAGCTGGCTGGGAGAGCCCAGTTGGGTGTGGAGAGCTTCCTGGTGGGGACGGTGGGGCTGGTGAGCCCAGGGAGGGTCCTTCAGGGTTGGCTGGGAGCTCAGACAGCCCCTAGACTAGCAGCTTCAAGGCCTTTAGTGCCAGCCTCCTGGTGGTGCAGCTGAGTTCTGTCCTCCATGTGAAGAGGCCCCGGCTTCTGATACTCCCTTCTCTAGGCCCTCCCTGGGGCCTCCAGCCCAGATCCTGGGGCCTCCGCGTGGCGCAGACTGTTTGTGGCAGCTCCCTTTGGAGGGGCAGCCAGCAGTGGGAGGGGCAGGCTGGGGCCAGGCCGCATCTTGGCAGCCCTGGGGTCCTGGGGGAGAAGGCAGGCCACTGGGGAGGAGGTAGGGTTACTGCTGCCAGCCAGGTCCTCCACGTCCTCTCCTCCTCTTTCCTTAGGGTTTGGTCCCCAGTTCAGAGCTAAGTGGCTGCTGTGACTTGCCTGTGCTCTGTAGGTCTGGGTTATCAGGTGCGGGCCATGGGTTTCTGAGAGGAGGATTGCTGGGGCCAGAGGCAGGTCAGAGCCTGGAAGCTGTGGGCTGGGGATTGCTGGCGTGGCCACTGGGTCTTTAATGAGCAGAGAGAGAGAGAGAGAGAGAGAGAGAGAGAGAGAGAGTGTGTGTGTGTGTGTGTGTGTGTGTGTGAACACGTGTGCCTGCCTGTAGGGGGTCCCTGCTCACCGAGGCAGCGGTTCCTAGTCTAGGATTCAGATTCTTATTCTGGAGTGAGGGAATCCACTTGCTCTAGGGGCAGACTCAGGCCCCCCACGCCCGAGCCTGGAATGCGTGAGGGGCCCTGCGCTAGACTGTGAGGCTGAGGTCCTCCGGGAGCCACACGCGGGCCCATTCCTAAGCCTCTGAGGGGCGACTGCCCACTTTCCAAGCCCTGGCTTCTCTCTGAGGCGGGCCTGGGGCCTGCAGGGGCCCAGCGCTTCTCGTGCACACAGGCCCTGCCCTCCACCCTTTGACCCTGGCATCACTGTCTCCACAGAGGCTCGGGGTGGGCTGGGGGCCCCTCCGCTGCAGTCTGCCCGATCCCTGCCAGGCCCTGCCCCCTGCCTCAAGCACTTCCCACTCGACCTACGCACGTCTATGGATGGCAAATGCAAGGAGATCGCCGAGGTATCGCCTGGCACCTCACCCCGTGTCCCTCCACCGCTGTCCCCATGCCCTGTCTCTGCTCCCCACACCCCTCCATCTCAGCTGTCCCCTTACTTCACGCTTGGCTGTGCCCTGACCCCTAGCCTCTCCCAAGCACCTCCAGCTCCTGCTGCCCTCACCCCATCCCTAGACTCTGCAAGCGAGGGCCCAGCGGCTGAGGGCTAGGCCACACTGACCCTTCCTTCCCTCCCACCAGGAGCTGTTCAGCCGCTCCCTGGCTGAGAGCGAGCTCCGTAGTGCCCCGTACGAGTTCCCTGAGGAGAGCCCCATCGAGCAGCTGGAGGAGCGGAGGCAGCGCCTGGAGAGGCAGATCAGCCAGGATGTCAAGTAAGCCCCCAGCCCCAGAGTCCAGCCGGCCACCGTGGGTTGGACCAGGCACAGACAGCTGCAGGGCTGGGGAGGGTTGCACAACCTGGCAGCCATTGTTGTGGGGGGACACAGCCAGGCAGCGGTGGGAGGGGACACAGCCTGACAGCTGCAGGGTTGGGGGTAGGGGGCACAGAGTAGTCTGCCCAGTGTCCCTCCGTCTCTGCCGGGACACTTTCAGAGCCCCGTCTCTGTCCGTCTCCCGTCCTGTCCTCCCTCTGGGGCCCACTAGGGAGCAGCATAGAGCAGTGGTGTGAAGCCCAGGCTTTGGAGTCAGGCTGGCGACTTCTGGTTCTGTCTGCTACCCCGCAGAGTGCCCTAGAACGCGCCGCTCAACTTCTGGGGCTGCTTTCTCATATCTAACGCGGGGCAAGGCGGCACAGTGCAGGGTTCTACAGCCCCACGAGGCCACAAGGAGCAACGTGCACGGCAGCTAGTGCGGCGCGGGGACCTGGGAACTAGGGCCGACCCTTGTCCTCTGCCTGCCCTTCTCACTTCTAGGCTGGAGCCAGACATCCTGCTTCGGGCCAAGCAAGATTTCCTGAAGACAGACAGTGACTCAGACTTCCAGTGAGGAGGGCAGAGGGGCCCCGGGGGCGTGGGGGTGCGGGGCTGGGGCCTGTCCTGCCGCTGGCTCCGGCCCCCTCCCTTCTCCTCTCCCCCTGTAGGCTCTATAAGGAGCAGAGCGAGGGGCAAGGTGACCGGGGCCTGCGGGACCGAGACATGGTGCTAGAGCGGGAGTTTCAGCGGGTCACCATCTCCGGCGAAGAGAAGTGTGGGGTCAGTGTGGGCCTCGGGTCTCACTCCCCTCCAATTCCGTTGGCAGCCTCCCCCAGCTTGGGAACTGGGTGGCGCTAGCGTGGGCCTTCCTCGTCTCAAGCTGGAGGGGCAAAGGGTCTGGCAAAGGGTCAGCTAGCTGATGTGCCGTTTCTAGGGTCAGGGCCTTGGGGAAGAGGTGAGGGTGGGCCCGGTATGGGTCTGAGACCGAGGAGAGTGATGCCACATCCTTGTCTCCAGGTGCCATTCACAGACCTGCTGGATGCAGCCAAGAGTGTCGTGCGGGCACTCTTTATCCGGGAGAAGTACATGGCCCTGTCACTGCAGAGTTTCTGCCCTACCACCCGCCGGTACCTGCAGCAGCTGGCCGAGAAGCCTCTGGAGACACGGACCTATGAGCAGGGCCCCGACACCCCTGTGTCTGCTGGTGGGACCCCCCATCCCTGCCCTACGCTAAGTGCCCTGGTTCCTTGGTGCCCAGGAACCTGCACCCTGCCTGCTTCTTCATTCCCGCCTCTTGGTACCTGGTGGGTGGAGGTGGGGGCAGGAGCTCTCACCCTCCGTGGAGCCTCTGGGCCGGGCAGCGGGTGGCCTGGAGGAGCCCTGGCCCTGACTCCACCCTCCCCACCCCTGCAGATGCCCCGGTGCACCCCCCTGCGCTGGAGCAGCACCCATATGAGCACTGTGAGCCGAGCACCATGCCGGGGGACCTGGGCTTGGGTCTGCGCATGGTGGAGGGCGTGGTGCACGTCTACACCCGCAGGGAAGCTGACGATCAGTAAGTGGGCGTGGGGAGTGCTGCGGGGAGGAGCTGGGTGGGGGCCGCATTGGCTTGGGGGGCTCTGTGGGGCACGACCTGCCCTCCTCACCCAAGCTCTCGCTATGTGTCAGTGGCTCAGAGATGGAGCTGCCGTACCCTGACCTGCAGGAGTTCGTGGCCGACGTCAATGTGCTGATGACCCTGATTATCAACGGCCCCATGTGAGCCTCCCTCTCAGCCTGGACTCTCCAGCTCCAGCCCTGCCCCAGACACCCGCCACCATCTCTCACCCCTGCACAGGCACGGAGTCCCCGACTTCCCCTCTGTCTTTTGGCTCCGGGGCAGTGTCAGTCCTGCGCCCTCCCACCTCCCCTCTCTGCCTCGTGGCCCAGGCCCTCCCCAGGTGCCGCTTTGTGGCCTCGAGCCCCTCCCTTACTCTCTTCCTGCCCAGAAAGTCCTTCTGCTACCGCCGGCTACAGTACCTGAGCTCCAAGTTCCAGATGCACGTGCTGCTCAACGAGATGAAGGAGCTGGCCGCCCAGAAGAAGGTGCCACACCGAGACTTCTACAACATCCGCAAGGTGGGCCCCCGCGCCCCCGCCCGGCCTCCGCTGTGGGGCCCGGCCCCCCCCTCCCCCCCCCTCCCCCCCCGCAGCGTTCCTCGTGCAGAGTCCTCTCCCAGCCCGCGGCCCCAGGGCCCAGGCTCTCTCGGCCTCCGGGGAACCCAGCAGCCCCGTTCCGCCCCAGGTGGACACGCACATCCACGCCTCGTCCTGCATGAACCAGAAGCACCTGCTGCGCTTCATCAAGCGGGCGATGAAGCGGCACCTGGAGGAGATCGTGCACGTGGAGCAGGGCCGCGAGCAGACGCTGCGGGAGGTCTTTGAGAGCATGAATCTCACTGCCTACGACCTGAGCGTGGACACGCTGGACATGCACGCGGTCCGTCCCGGTGGCACGGGGGCTGAGGGGCCGGGTCGGTGTGCGGACCGGGGGCAGGGCTGACCCGGGCCCGCCTGTCTTTCCCAGGACAGAAACACCTTCCATCGCTTTGACAAGTTCAATGCCAAATACAACCCCATTGGGGAGTCTGTCCTCCGAGAGATCTTCATCAAAACCGACAACAGGGTCTCTGGGAAGTACTTTGCCCACATCATCAAGGTGAGGAGGAGTGGCTGCCAGGGTCCGCGTGCAGGGGCAGCAGCCTCAGCCTTGAGCAGCCCTTCCCTGGACCGTGCGGGGGCCTGGTGTCTGGGGGAGGCGGGTGGTGGGAGGCACGGAGACGTCTGACTGAGCGCACGTGGTGGGTGCAGAGGCGGGGACGGTGTGAGCCGGGGCGTGATGGTGGCCCCACCTGCGTCTCGCAGGAGGTGATGTCGGACCTGGAGGAGAGCAAGTACCAGAACGCGGAGCTGCGACTCTCCATCTACGGGCGCTCGAGGGACGAGTGGGACAAGCTGGCCTGCTGGGCCGTGAAGCACAGAGTACACTCCCCCAATGTGCGCTGGCTCGTGCAAGTGCCCCGCCTCTTGTGAGTGTCCCTTGGAGCGGGAGGGACCGTGGTGGGCAGGGTTCCGGGGGCCAGGGCCTGCCTCCCGCCCGCCGCGGATGGCCGACCCTCTCCCGTCCCGGCCAAGCCCTCTGAGTAGAAGAGAAACCTCCCCGGTTCCACTCCTGGTCTGTCCGGTCCGGTCCGGCCCGGCCCGCCCCGCCCGGTGCGGTTCAGAAGCGCGGCTTTGATTCGGGCCGCGCCGTGGTGCTTACTGACCCGCGCGTCCCGTGTGCGTCCGCCCCGCCCGCAGTGATGTGTACCGCACCAAGGGCCAGCTGGCCAACTTCCAGGAGATGCTGGAGAACATCTTCCTGCCGCTGTTCGAGGCCACCGTGCACCCCGCCAGCCACCCCGAGCTGCACCTCTTCTTGGAACACGTGAGGGGGGCGGCGCGGGGCGGGGGGAGGGCGGCTCGCCTCGGGTGCGGCCGCAGCTCTGGGCCTGACCCCAGGGTCCCGTGCCAGGTGGACGGCTTTGACAGCGTGGATGATGAGTCTAAGCCCGAGAATCACGTCTTCAACCTGGAGAGCCCTCTCCCTGAGGCTTGGGTGGAGGAGGACAACCCGCCCTACGCCTACTACCTGTACTACACCTTCGCCAACATGGCCGTGCTGAACCACCTGCGCCGGTGCGTGCTGCTCCAGCGCCGGCCTCTACTCCCCCCACCCCGTGCGCGCGCGCGCCCACCGCCCCGGCCTGGGGCCCCAGAGCCCTGACCCTCCTCCTGCCCCAACTCCCGGACCCGGTGGGTTCTTTCTGTGCCCTCGGGGCTCCATGGCTCACCTCTCAGAGCCAAGAGTCTGCCCCGGCCCCTCGTCCCAGACCCACCAGGCACCGGGCGGGGGTGCTCAGGAGCCCAGGCTCGGGAGCTGACACTGTCCTTGCACCCCCCCCCCCCAGGCAGAGGGGCTTCCACACGTTCGTGCTGAGGCCACACTGTGGGGAGGCCGGGCCCGTCCACCATCTGGTGTCGGCATTCATGCTGGCAGAGAACATCTCTCATGGGCTGCTTCTGCGTAAGGTCAGCGCTCGCGCCTGCGGCCACCCCTCCCAGTCGCTCACCTTCCTCTCAGCCCTTTGGGCCTCTTCAGCAACCTAGCTTCTTTCTCACCAAACCCCCAGTTTGGACTCTGCCTCGCCTCAGCCTCCACAGGGAGGCCCCAGCTTGGGTTTTGGCTATAAATGACCGTTGGCAGGTCAGGCCGAGCCCGGACTCCCCGTGTCCTCCGGCCGTGGCCCTCGCCCTCCGGGACCGGGTGTCCTCCCCGGCCTGGAGGCCGTCTGACGGGCCCTCCCTCCCCGCTGCCCGCCCAGGCCCCGGTCCTGCAGTACCTGTATTACCTGGCCCAGATCGGCATCGCCATGTCCCCGCTCAGCAATAACAGCCTCTTCCTCAGCTACCACCGGAACCCGCTGCCTGAGTACCTGTCCCGTGGTCTCATGGTCTCGCTGTCCACGGACGATCCCCTGCAGTTCCACTTCACCAAGGTCAGAATCCGGTGGGCAGCCCCCCCAACCCCCCCGCCCCCGCCCCCGGGCCTCAGGGCTGGTGCTGCCCCCTGCTGGCGGAGTGTGCGGCATGTCATGGCAAACCCCGGGGAGAGTGGGGCGCGGGTACCGGCCGAGGGTGGGGTGGGCAGGGACTGGGCGGCAGGCCCAGGGGCACCTGTCTGAGGGAAACTGGCCCGTGCAGGAGCCGCTGATGGAGGAGTATAGCATCGCCACCCAGGTGTGGAAGCTCAGCTCCTGCGACATGTGTGAGCTGGCCCGCAACAGCGTGCTCATGAGCGGCTTCTCCCACAAGGTACCGCGGCCACCCGCCTGCACCCTGGCGGCCACCCTCTCCCCTCCTTCTCTGCATTTGGGAAAGCCCCCGGGGTGCCGGCCCTAGGGTGCTTCAGAGCTGGGGCGTGGCCCCCGAAAGCTGGCCGCAGGCCCGCCTGATAACCATGCCCACCGCAGGTGAAGAGCCACTGGCTGGGACCCAACTATACCAAGGAGGGCCCCGAGGGCAACGATATCCGCCGTACTAACGTGCCGGACATCCGCGTGGGCTACCGCTACGAGACCTTGTGCCAGGAGCTGGCGCTCATCACGCAGGCCGTCCAGAGTGAGACCCTGGAGACCATCCCGGAGGAGGCTGGCTTTACCACAAGCCCGGGGCCTCAGTGAGCCTGGCCTGCACAGGGCCCCCTGCATCTCGGCGCCTTGACCACGTTCCATCCCCAGACCCCTCCCACCCCTGTCGGGTCTGCATGTGTCCGTTCTTCGTCGTTCTGTCCTGCATGTCTCCAGCCTGGGTCTGTCTCTGTGCCACCTTCGTGAAAGTGGTGCCCAGAATCTGCTTCGCCCTGGTCTGGGCCCGAAGGCCCAGCTCTGCTGGCTGCCCTGCCAATGGCCCTGTCCCAGGAACCTCTGAAGCCTGGCTGTCCTGTGGGCATTGAAGTGTCCACAGGGGCTAGGGATGGTTGAGGGGGGCTGGCCCCTCCAGCCCTGGGGTCCTGCTGGGGAGCAGTCCGGTGGGGCCCGTGCGTACCCACTAGGGGTCTGTGGAGCTCCAGCAGCTCTGTGGTGAGCAGAGCTGGGCCGAGAGCTCGGTCACAGCCCTGGCCGCCTGGACTCGGGCCTCGGAGGTGCTGGACCATCGCCTCCGCCAAGTCACTGCCTAGCAGCCTTCTCCGTCCTTCCTCCAGTCTACCTGCCCCTCTGGTGTCCACTTCCTGTGCCTCTGTGGGAGGGGGCGGCTGCCCTGTGTTGTTTCCAGGGCCACTGCAGCTGGGGGTCCCGAATCTGTCACCAGCCCTGGGGGTGGTATCCCCACTGTGGTCCCCAGAATTCTGACCAGACCTGAATCTACTTGGTCCCCCGTGTCGTGTTCTGGACTGAGGTCTTTGCTGTGAAATGCAGTGTTTCATACAATCCCAACTTTCCTAGTGCATGAGAAATAAAGGTTATTTAAGTAACGAGGCAGGTGGGGTGTCTGTTGGGGAGAGGGAGAGTCCTGGTGGGGGTGGCTGAGGGTGGATCCAGGAGCATTGTGGGTAGAGGTACGGCGAATCCTGAAGGGGGTGACGGGGCTTGGCTGATGTGTATTTGCACACGTGGAAACCGACAAAGGAAGCCGGGTGCGGGGAGAGGCCCACCAGGGACCCATCTGCCGCCCCAGGCCCTCCTCCAACCTGCCTCCTCTGAAGGAGACACTTGACCCCAGGTCTAGGGCACACCCCTGTCGGACCACCCTGGGGGCTTAGCATCCCCTTCCACCTCCTACTTCCTCACTTCCGGCCTTTCGGGACGGCTGGATACATGTGGGAACATGTACTTCCAAGCAGACCTGAGGCCAGTGGTTCTCAAACTTGGGACATCAGGCTTTTCTGAGGAGCTGGTTTAAATGCCATTTCCAGGGGCGCCTGGGGCGCTCAGTCGGTTAAGCGTCCGACTTCAGCTCAGGTCACGATCTCACAGCCCGTAGGTTCAAGCCCCGCATCGGGCTCTGTGCTGGCGGCTCAGAGCCTGGAGCCTGCTTCAGATTTTGTGTCTCCCTCTCTCTTTTCCCCTTCTCTGCTCGCGCTCTGCCTCTCTTTCAAAAATAAACATTAAAAAATAATAATAAAACTAAATAAAATGCCATTTCCAGGCCTGACCCTCAGGGATTCTGATTCAGTGGGTGGGAAGCGAGGCACAGACACGTGCAAGCTCCCCGGCACATTCTAAGGGTCGGAGCAAGCCTGCGCCTTCGGGATCCAGGCTTACCCCACTTGGCTTCAGTCCACGTTCAGTGCACAATCTCTGGACCACCTCCCAAGGCATGGAGGTTGCTGGAGTGTGTTGCCCGAGTACAGGAGAAGAGTGGACTGTGCCCTGTGCCGTGCAGCGTCTGGGGCTGGGGACAGAGAAGCCTGTGGATGCTGTTGCTGGCGAGCGGGGAGATGGCTGGGCTTGAGCTTCAGAAACCATTAGCCCTGGAACAGCGCGAGAGTGTGTAATCGAGGGCCTGGTGAGGGAGCAGGAGGCCGGCTTCCTCCCCTCCTGTCAGCCAGCTCTGCCCCAGCCCTGCCTCTCCTTTGGCAGACGGCGCATCTGCACCTCACCCGGCACCTCTGGGCGGAAGCTCTCCTGATGCCCCCTGGCTCCTGAGGGCCAGTAGCCACCAGCCTTGCTGGCAGCCACGGCCGAGGGTCCATCGGTCTCCAGAAGGCGTCATTCGCTAATTCTTTCCAGCCATTTACATACAGTAATGTCGAATGTTAGAGCAGAATGGTGAGCAAGAGACTGTACCACTCCGGCTGATTTCCGGTGCGGGAAACAGGCTCAGGAGGTGCAAGTGGCCTGTGACAGAACCTGCATTGGAAGCCAGGGAGCTCATGGTCTAGGGCTCCCCGACCCCGCACTGGGCCTCGTCTACCCAAGGAACGATGCTTTTCCATATAACAGAATCCATTCCGTTTTCTCATCTCTGGTACGTTCTAAGTGTGTGCTGAGTGAGGCCTAGCCCTAAGAATACTACTGATTTATTTTTTATTAAAAAAATTTTTTTTTAAATGTTTACTTATTATTTTGAGAGCGAGAGAGAGAACAGAGCACGAGCAGGGGAGGGGCAGAGAGCGAGGGAGACAGAATCGGAAGCAGGCTCCAGGCGCTGAGCTGTCAGCACAGAGCCCGACGCGGGGCTCAAATCCACGAACTGTGAGATCATGACCTGAGCCGAAGTCAGATGCTTAATCGACTGAGCCACCCAGGTGTCCCAGGAATACTACCAATTTAAAGAATTTCTGAGCAACCTCTCCACTTTTTTTCAAAAACGACTTGTGTCTGGTTTTTTAGTTTCTCAGAAATGTCTCTTTTTAAATATTTACTGGGAGCCAGTAATTTTAAGACAGGAAGGCCTTAATAGTTTTTCCTATATGGAAAGAAAACAATTTTCATTTAGAGAAATTTGGAAAATACCGAAAAATGGGAAGAAGGAAATCCATTCTCAATCCACCAATTTCAACATACAGATCTATGTCTGTGCACTATTTATATATTTTAAATACATATATATATATTCCTTTAGGTTCTTTTTTAAAAAGACATTTTTGAGTCGAGATCATACTATGGATAATTTTGTGTTCTTAAAATATTTTGACATAAGTCCACATTTTATTAAAATAAATAAAAAAATATGAAAAAATATTTTTTAACGTTTATTTGTTTTCGAGAGACAGAGCGTGAGCAGGGGGAGGGCAGAGAGAGAGAGAGGCAGACGCAGAATCTGAAGCAGGCTCCAGGCTCCGAGCCATCAGCACAGAGCCATCAGCACAGAGCCTGATGCGGGGCTCGAACTCACAGACCGTGAGATCATGACCTGAGCTGAAGTCGGCCGCTTAACCGACTGAGCCACCCAGGCACCCTGAAATATTCTTAATAAATACGCATACCTCAGGGATATGGCGGCCTGGGTTCCAGACAACTGTGAGGAAACGAACATCACGATAAAGTGAGTTGAATTAAGTTTTGGTTTCCAAGTGCATATACAAGTTATGTTTCCACTATACTACAGTCTATTAAGTGTGCAACAGCATAATATCTAAAATACAGACTATACGCCTTAATTTTAAAATATTGCTAAAAAATGTTAACCATCATCTAAGCTCCCAGCAAAGCCTCACCTTTTTGCTGGTGGAGGGTCTCACCTAGATGTTGGCGGCTGCTGGCTGATCAGGGTGTTGGTTGCCGAAGGCTAGGCTGGCTGTGGCAATTTCTTTTTCTTTTTTCAAAAAATTTTTTTGTTTATTTATCTTTGAGAGAGCGAGAGAGAGAGACAGAGCATGGGTGGGGGAGGGGCAGAGAGAGGGAGACACAGAATCCGAAGCAGGCTCCAGGCTCTGAGCTGTCAGCACCAAGCCTGAAGCGGGACTCAAATTCACAGACTGAGATCATGACCTGAGCCGAAGTCGGACGCTGAATCGACTGAGCCACCCGGGCGCCCCAAGCTGTGGCAATTTCTTAAAATAAGACAATGAAGTTTGCCCTGGTGATTGACTCTTCCTTTCACAAATGATTTCTCTGTACAAGTGATGCTCTTTGATAGCATTTGACCTACAGAGGGACTTTCAAAATTGGAGTTAGCTCTCTCAAACCATCTATCAACTGAGTTTGTGTCATATTCTAAATGCTTTGTTGTCATTTCAACAATCTCCACGTAATCTTCACCAGAAGCAGATTCTATCTCAAGAAACCACTGTCATGGGACGCCCGGGTGGCTCAGTTTGCTAACTCTCCGATTTTGGCTCAGGTCATGATTTCATCGTTCCCAAGTTCGAGCCCCGAGTCGGGCTCTATGCTGAGGGCTCAGAGCCTGGAGCCTGCTTCAGATTCTGTGTCTCCCTCTCTCTGCCCCTCCCCTGCTCTCTCTCTCTCTGTCTCAAAAATAAACTTTAAAAAAAAAAGAAAAAAAGAAAAAAACACTGTCTTTGGCTCCTCCTCCATTCAAGTTCGATCCTGGGATCGCAGCCATTCAGTCCCGTCTTCAGACTCCACTTCTAGTCCTAGTTCACTTGCTGTTCCCGCGCCGTCCGCAGCTCCTTCCTCCACGGAAGTCCTGAGCCCCTCCAAGGCATCCATGAGGACTGGAGTCACTTCTTCCAGACCCTCGTTAGTGTTGATATTTTGACCTCTTCCCATGAATCGTGAATGTTCTTAATGGCATTTAGGATAGTGAATCCCTTCCAGAAGTTTTTCAACTTACTTTGCCCGGCTCCATTAGCGGAATCACTATGTCCAGTAGCCGCAGCCTTACGAAGCGCAGCTCTTAAATAATAAGCCTCGGTCGCTGAAACGACTCGATCCGTGGGCTGCGAAACGGAAGCTGTGTCAGCAGGCGTGAAAACAACGGGAGTCCCATTGTCCGTGTCCATCAGCGCTCTTGGGCGACCAGGGGCCTGGTCAGGGAGCAGTAATATTTTGAAAGGAATCTTTTTTTTTTTCTGAGCAGTAGGTTTCAACAGCCGGCTTAAGATACTCAGTAAACCATGTTGTAAACAGGAGTGCTGCCATCCGGGCTTCGTTGTTGCACCGATAGAGTGTACGGGCCGAGTACATTTAGCCTAATTCGTAAGGGCCCTAGGACCCCTGAATGTTACATGAGCGCCGGCTTCCACTTCAAGTCACCAGCTGCATTAGCCCCTAACCGCAGCCTTTGGCTTAAGGGCCTCTTGCGGCTGATTGGATCTTCTGTCCAGACCACTCAGACTTTCTCCGTGTCTGAGGCTGTTTTGCTTTCTTATCATTCACGTGTTCCCTGTGGGAGCATGTCTAATTTCCTTTAGGAACTTTTCTTCGCATGCACGACTTGCTAATAAGAAGCCTAGCTTCTTGGCTTTCGACACTAGGTTTAATCATTTCTAGCTTTTGATTGAAAGTGAGAGCGTGACCCTTCCACGCGAACACTCAGGGGGCCATGGGACGGTTGTGCCTCGGCGCGATTTCGGTCTGGCTGCCTCTCAGGGAGCAGGGAGGCCCGAGGAGAGGGACAGAGATGGGAATGGCCGGTTGGTGGAGAGGTCAGAACGCACACGTTCATCGCTTGAGACTGCCGTCTTACGTGGGCGTGGTTTGTGACGCTCCCAACCATTACAAGAGTAACATAAAAGATCACTGGTCACAGATCACCATGACAACTCTAACAATATTAATGAAAAAGTTTGAAAAATGGCAAGAGCTTCCCGGATGTGACACAGGGATACAAGTGAGCAAAAGCTTTTGGAAAAGTGGCACCATAGGCTTGTCCCAGGCAGAGTCACCACAGTGACTTCGGTGTGTAAAAAACGCAGCGTCTGTAAAGTGCAATAAAGCAAGACACGATTAAGTGAGACATGCCTATATAAATGTTAATTACTGCACACCGTCCTATGGTAAGCCTCACCAAAATTTACCGTCACGACTCTTCTCTGGTTCAGAACAGCGATGGCCTAATGTCATGGCTAACAGTGTTCGCTCTGGAGTCAGACGACCAGCGTTTGAATTTCGGCTCCACTGCGGTCTGGCTCTGTGACCTTGGGCAAACTGCTTCCCCTCTCTGTGCCTCCAAATCCTCACCTGGTAATAGCGCTGTAGCGGGTTGCTTTTGGATTCATTCAGTCCATCCCATCTCTGGCTCTAAAGCGTTAAGTGCTCAGGAAATACGAGCCGTTATTATCGTTACACGCTTCACAGATACTCCCCCCCCGCCCATGAGGGAGATGACCAGGTCTAAGATGTGACTTTTAAATTTTTTACTGCTTTTCGATAGGAATGAATCAAAGCGTGTAAACCAAGCTTAACCTCCTTTCCTTGCCCTCCGCCTCCCCGACGCCTCCCACGCAGTTCTGCCACCTTCTTCCCTTTCCTTGGAATCATCCCAAGCCCTCCTCGTGCCCTGCTTGGCAGGTGTGTGCGGACGTCTCTGGGAGGGAGGATGCCGTCCCTCCTCTGGTCCTCGCTCCGCGGTCGTCGGGAGCCAAGGCATCTGCCCCTGGTGTGGAGAGGGGCAGGGAAAGAGGCTGGGTAGCAGAGGCGACTTCAAACGCGGGTCTGCTCTAGGGGCGCCCGGCTGGCTCAGTCGGTAGAGCACGCGACCCTTGATCTTGGGGTCATGAGTTTGAGCCCCGCACCGAGCACAGAGCTTACTTCATAAAAGACAAAAAGAAACAAACAAAGCTGGTTTGTTTTAAAAGGTCCCAAGCAGAGCGCAATACCCACTTTGTCCGGTCCGACCTGCGGGGCCGCCCTCAATGCAGTCTGTACCAGGGACCCTTCCAGGCCAGTCATAAAACATGCAGCTTCCCGGTGCCCCTTCCTGGGGGAGTTCCGGAGAGGGGGGGGCGTCCTGGCTGTGCCCCCACATGGTGGGGTGGTAGTGTTTGGTTAGGATGACAGTCTTCCTAATTGACAAACCCTGTATCAGAACATCCGCCCCGTCAAAATATTGCCTCATTTGTAAATCTATTTCTATGAAACTCCAATAAAAGCTTAAATATTAAATCACATTTAATCCAACGTTTGGCAAGTCATTTTTGCTTTGGGGATGAGAATAAAGTTGCCCAAATTAGGTGGCCCTTGACAGGCAGGTATTATTATAATTTTTTTTTTTTGAAGTAGGTTCCACACTCAGTGTGGAGCCCAGTGTGGAGCTTGAACTCACAACTCTGAGATCAAGAGTCAGATGCTTGACTGACTGAGCCACCCAGGCGCCCTGGGGGTCCTTGTAGCGGAACACGCAGGGGAGCCTGCGGGTATGGAGACCCGGAGCACTCGGCGTGACCTGGTTCTGTGAGCAAACCCACTCACCCTACTCAGGGGCGGGGGTGGGCTCTCAAAGGCCTGGGAAAGGTCGAAGCCCTAAAAGAAAAGCTTTGAGGGGTGGTGGGGGGCGCGGCACAATAGGAAATAGACCGTCTCGAAATGGGTAAAATGTTTCATCAAGTGCCTTCAGAAAGTAGCGTGTCAACTTTAATATCTGTTAAGTTTGGTATCCACACAAATGTCATTATATTTGAAAACAATTTGTACGTTGGATTCTTGGCAAGAGTGCCAGGATATGCAGAAGGATTGAAGAGAAATCATAGCCAATAGTAAATTAAATGGCTTACTCATAGTCAAGTAATTTCAAAAGCAAATTCGTAAAAGCCCCGTTACATTTAAAGCGGTGCTGTCTTACGGGGCACCTGGGTGGCTCAGTCGGTTAAAAGCGTCCGACTTCAGCTCAGGTCATGATCTCACGGCTTGTGAGTTCGAGCCCCGCGTCGGGCTCTGTGCTGACAGCTCAGAGCCTGGAGCCTGCTTCGGAATCTGTGTCTCCCTCTCTCTCTCTGACCCTCCCTCACTCATGCTCTGTCTCTCTCTCTCGAAACTAAATAAACATCAAAAAAAAAGTGAAAAAAAATAAATAAAGTGTTGCTGTCTTTGATGAGGGAGCTGGGTGGGTTTTAGTTGGTGGCGATGGGGGTGGGGCAGCCGGGCCCTGCACCTGCTCCTGGTCCGGGGATCGGCCCAGCTTCCGAGCCGGCCCTCTGGCCCTGCTGTCTCCCTAATGAGGCGGCGCAGAGCCGGGGCCCCTGCTCCTGCCACAGGCAAGGCGTCTTCTCGAGATTCAGGCCAGACCGCATGTGGCTGGAGGTTCTGTCTCCATGTTGCAGATGAGAGACTTGGGTCTGACACCTGAGTATTCCATTTATTAGCGGGGCAAGTCCCCAGTCCTTCCTGACTTCCGAGGTTTGGGGGTGACACACAAAGGGGGGAGAGTACCACCCCCTTCCCAGCCTTGTGTGTCCACCACGTGTTTCCCACGGTGGGGTAAACGCGTGCCGGGCTGGCACTGGGCTGAACGCCTCACGATTAGGAATCCGTTTGGTGCGGCTAAGAACTGGGTGCTGGCTGTCATCACGGCGCTCCTCTTAGACAAAACTGAGGGCCAGGGAGGTTAAGTAACTTCTCCAAGGTGACCCAGCTAGCAAATAGCAGAGCTGAGATTTGAACCCAGAACCGCCTGGCTGTTAGGTCCGTGTTCCTTCTGCTCTGTGATGGTCCCTGAGGGTGGATTGTGAGTGCTGAGCGTCTGGGTGGTGGGTCTCTGTAGGATTGGGTGCTCAGGGAGAGGAGGGTGTCTGGCTCTGGGGAGCAGAGGCTGGAGGCAGAGAGGCCATGGCAGAGGCTCCTGCAGCACCCCAGGTGTGAGTGACGAGGACTTGGGTGGTGGCAATGGGGATGGAGAGCGGCCTTTGCGGGGAGGCGGTTAGGACCAGTGGTTAACACAAGGGTGGCAGAACGGCCGGACAGAAGACTGAGATCGTGAGTGCCCTGAGGTAGGTGGGCGCCCTCATTGCCACAGGCCACCCCCGTCCCCTGCTGCCTTACACCTGACCCAGTCCACGCACTGCCGGGGAGGTATCTGAGTTTGTGTTCCCTGGTATAAAATCACCATTCAGGGGCGCCTGGGTGGCTCAGTCGGCTAAGAATCCGACTTCGGCTCAGGTCATGATCTTGCGGTTTGTGAGTTTAAGCCCCACGTCGGGCTCTGTGTTGACAGCTCAGAGCCTGGAGCCTGTTTCAGATTCTGTGTCTCCTTCTCTCTCCGTTCCTCCCCCACTCGCATTCTCTCTCTCTCTCAAAAATAAATAAAGATTTAAAAAAAAAATCACCGTTTCATGGTACAGCTCTTTCACTTCTTACCCGTGAGATCTTGGGTAAATTATATGAATTCTGAGCCTCAGTTCTCTTATAAAATGGGGAGAGGAGGGTCTACTGAGTTGTTATCGAATGCCGAACACACAGCTGTCGGCAGAGTGGCCGGCACACAGAAAACCCTCAGTGCGTCCACGAAGCTCACGAAGCCGCTGTGGAAACTCACGTTCCCCGCTGGGGAAGGAGAAAACCATATCTTGTGCCTGAGGTCAGCCCAGAGGACTTGGGAAATTACGGAGTTACCATTGGCAACTCCCCTGGGGGGGATGGGAGAAGGGCGGGCTCATTCCTTTTTGGAGACAATAGCAACAGCATCACGCTTGTATAGCGCTCGGTAATTTTTTCCGCGTTTCATTTGTACAACAGCCTTATGAGTTGGACGGGGGTGTGCTCATCCTGCCGGGAGACTGCAGCTGTTTTGAAATAAGGCGGATCCAAGCGGAAATGTAGAGATGTTATGTACCCGGGGCGGACAATGGCTAGTCTCCATTACCCTCACATCCCAGAGGCAGGAGAGACGTTGGCCTGGGAGGGAGGCTGGTGCTGAGGCAGAAGTAGGAGGAGGGGAGGAGGAAAGAGGGGAGACTGTTTGGCGGCACTCACCCCGGGGGAAACGCATCAGCGGAAGTCAAGCTGGAGGTGGAGATGGGGTTCGAGAGGCCGCAGGGTGGGGGGGCGGGCAGCGGTCCTGCAGGCCACGTGCTCAATCTGTCGCGGCCCCCAGAGATGACCAGGCCACAGGAGCTGACCCCCACGGACTCGGCTCGCAGGAAACGCGCGCCGGGCCAGGCGAGCCACGTTTCAGCTTGAAACAGGGAAGCAAAGTCCCAAGCACAGGGTTTTTCGGAAGTCAGCGAGCAGTGGTTTGGTGAACGGTGAGCTGGAAGCAGGGTTTTATTTATTTATTTATTTATTTATTTTTTAATTTTTAAATGTTTTTTATTTATTAGAGACAGAGAGAGACAGAGCATGAGCATGGGAAGGGCAGAGAGAGGGGGAGACACAGAATCCGAAGCAGGCTCCAGGCTCTGAGCTGTCAGCACAGAGCCCGACGCGGGGCTCGAACTCACAGATCGCGAGATCATGACCTGAGCCGGAGTCGGACGCTTAACTGACTGAGCCACCCAGGCGCCCCGGAAGCAGGGTTTTAAACAGCCTCATTGGCCCTGGGCCTCCTCCTCTGCACCCACATGCCCCCAGGGAAGAGCGCGTTAGCTTATGGCGAGCCTCCCTGTATTCAGAAAAAGAGGCCCCTCCCTTGGGTCAACACAGCTTGTGCTGGGGAGAAGCGCTTGGTGAGCGGAGAACAGTCGACTTTGGCTCCCTGCTCACTCAGGGGCTCTTAGTGCATACCTTCCTTTAGGGAGGACTTCGGTGGCAGCCTGGCTCTGAGGTCCCTGGGCACCTGCAGCCTGGGGGTGGGGTGCAAGCGGCTATTACCACTGATGCCACTGGCTCTGGCACTTGCTCTCGGAGGATGTCCCCCAGCTGGGTCTAGGAGTTCCCAGCAGCACCCTGCAGAACCGCTGCTCCACCCCAATCCTGACCTGTAGCTGAACAAGGCTCAGCGCCCACAGAGTCGTCCGGGTGCCTCAGTGCTGCTACAGGAGGGCACGTATCATGCCCGGGGTTTCCCTGGGGCAGTCTGTCTGGGGCGTCGGAGTCCCCGCTGCGAAGGATCCAGGTGTGTGGCTCTTATCCCTCCCCCTCTGCCACATCCTGTCGCCGTGCACCAGCCACCTTGCGTAGCTGCTTGGGCACCTGGATCATGCACAAACCCAGGGCTGACGCCCACCTGAATGTCACCTTTGTGTGAGTTAGGAAAAGGTGGGCCCTCTGGGTAGACGTGACCCTGATAGCTCACAGAGCTGCTGTTACCTTCCGATAGGGAAAAGAGTGTCCCTCCCCCCAGGTGGTGGTAGCCCTTCCAGCTTCTTGCTAAACTTGCTCCTGGACTGGTGACCCGCTGCAGTGTCCAACTTGTCCACAGGGTGGCAGTACTGAGACCTTTGTGAGACCTGGTTTGGCTTCCGCCTGCAGGGTCTGGCTCTGGGGCTGGGCTGCGGCACCCTCTCCAGGCACCCATGTCACTCATGCAGTGGGCACCTGTGGGACCCCACCCCACCAATCCAGTGGACAGGCTGGCTCACGTAGGAATTCCCCCAGAGAGAGCTATGGCTTAGGCTAAGCCAGAACTCCCGTGGAAGGAGAGCCGCCCACCACGCCCAACTGGCGTGGACATGCTTTCTCCCGGACAAGGCTGGAGATGCCCATTCTGGCCCTTTGGTTGTAATGTTCTAGATCCCGCTCCATTTTGCTCCCCATGGGTGCTCAGGAAATAGCACTGGCGGGGAGTTTGGGGGCCTGAATTTAGCTATCGAGGACAATAACAAGAGCTAACATTTATTAAGCACTTACTGTATGCCTGGTGTGACCTCATTTAATCCTCAGATCAGCCCTAGGAAGTAGGCACCGTTATTATTATTGCCATTTACAGGGAAAGAAACAAGGGCACAGAGGGGTTTAGTGATCTTCCCACGGTCACACAGCTAGGAAGCAGTGGAACCAGGATGTGGCACAATGCTCTACCTGTCATGCCCACCTTTCCTTTGGGTTCTGTGAACGAGACAGCCAAGGGGCCCGTCACGGCTGGGCAGGATGGGGCCGACCCCTCAGACGGTAAGGGAAGGCTGGCCTATGTCCTGGGCCTTACCAGCTCCTCTCGGTAGATTTCCACAGTGAGACATCCTGACTGTGCTTGCAGCCGCAGGCCCGGCCGACAACCCCCGCTCTCCGGGGCGGCCCTGGCTCTGTGGCCCAGTCAAAGTTAGTTCATTCTTTGTCCCCATTTTCTGTCTCACACCTGCCAAGCCCAAACCCCGGCCCCGGAACTCCCTGTGAATGTCCCGCCTACGTGCCTCTGTCGGTCCCTGGTGCCTTTCCTTCATTTCCTTCCAGCCTCCTGGCTCCTGGGCAGAGTTCTTTTCCTCCTGGGGACTCCTCGTTACTTCTGTGGCTATGCCAGATCTCGTCCTGAGCGCGGTCCTCTTCCCGGACTTAGAGAAAGAAGAGTGCCCCCCACCCACTCCTGCCTTCACTCGGAGAGAAACTACTATCACCGCTGACCCCAAAACGGGGTCAGGAGAGGACGGCCTTTTCAATAACTGACGCTGGGCCGACTGGGGAAGCACACGGAGGTGAGGCCAGCCCCAGCCTCGCACCACGTACAAAAGTCAATTCCACGTGTCTCGAAGGTCTGCTTCTAGATGGAAATATAAAAGACCGTCTGGATGACCCTGGAATACAAAGCTTCCTTAAACAGGATACAAAAAGCACTAAGCGTAATTAGATTCTATTAAGATTAAGAAATTCTATACATCAAAACCCACAGAATGAGAGCGGAACATAAACGGCTTGTAGGCAGAATAAAGAACTCCGAATCAGTAAGGAAAAGACAGCGAACAGAACATAAACCGAAGTGGGGCGCCGGGGCGGCTCAGTCGGTTAAGCAGCTGACTTCGGATCAGGTCGTTATTTTGTGGGTCCAGAGTTTGGGCCCCGCGTCCGGCTCTGTGCTGACAGCTCAGAGCCTGGAGCCTGCTTCTGATTCTGTGTCTCCCTCTCTCTCTGCCCCTCCCCTGCTCGTGCTCTGTCTCTCTCTGTCTCTCAAAAAAATAAACATTAAGAAAATGTTTATATATAAAAGAGAAAATAGACAGAAAGCTCGGTCAGGCATGTCACAGAAGAGGGTATCTAAATGACCAGTACACACACCAAGAGGGGCTCATTTTTATTTGCCATCCGGGAAATGTACATTAAGACCTCAAACAGCTACTGCCCCACATCCGCCAAAATGGCCAAAAGGGGAAAGCTTGACAACCAAGTGGCAGTAAGGACGCGCAGCGGGGACGCTCATGTGTTCAGGGGAGAGTGTATCAGTGAGGCTACGGAAAACTGGCCGGTCGCGCCTGTCAAAGCAGAACACGGGTGGACCAGTGCCCTGCGAACCCCGGCCCTCGGTAGGATGTCACGACAGTGCCGGTCACGTAGCTCCAGGCTGCGGACCGCTCAGTGCCCGTCGCCTGCACAGCCGTGCAACGGAATGCCGGACAGCCACGAAAATGGCCAAGCTACAGTTACATGACAGCATGAAGGAACGCCACACAGAAGCAGCCAGACACAAAAGAGTTTGTGCTACGTAGCCCCGTCGACGTAAGCCTCAAGGCAAAACTCGTCCATGAAAATCAGGCTAGTAGGGCACCTGGGTGGCTCAGTCGGCTGAGCGTCCCGCTTCGGCTCTGGTCATGATCTCTCGGGTCCGTGAGTCCCAGCCCCCAGTGGGCTCTTTGCTGTCAGTGCAGAGTCCGCTTCGGATTCTGTCTCCTTCCCTCTGCCCCTCCCCTGCTCGTGCTCTCTCTCTAAAAAATAAACAAAAAATTAAAAAAAAATTTTTTTTAAATGCAGATTCGTGCTTACCCTTGGGTCGGTACAAATTTGGGGGGATGTTTAGGGAGTATCGATAATGTTCTGTTTTTATCTGCGTGCTCTTATCCAGAGTGCTGAGTTTGTGAAAATACATCAAACTATAGACTTACCACTTCTGTACTTTATACTGTAATAAGAAGTTAAAAACCGAAATCATGGGGAGCGGTCAGGGTGGGACTAGCCCACAGACCTGACCCGGGGGCGCTGGTGACCCAAACCCGGGCATTCTTGGGCACAGGACCACGGCGAGGCCTGCAGAGGTGGCGTGGGCTCTCTCGGCAGTCTTAAGGTGGGAGACACAGGGAAGGCCCTCTGAACGGGAAGTTTTGCCTCAACCTGGAACTCACCTTCAAGCAGGGGATAGAGGAGATTTGCCCTCCCCTTGCAGAGTTGGGGTCGGGGTTGGCTTGGCCTGCTGGAGGGGGGAGCAGTGTGGGCCAGAGAGCGTGACACGCTGGCGTACATACATCTGTTTCTCTGCCTCCAAACTACAGGCTTTGGGTTTGCCAGTCTTACCTGCTCTATCCACACACTGCCGTGCTATTCTTTCCTTAACAGTTTTCTTTATGTTTTTTAAAAAAATTTTTAATACTTTTATTTTAATTTTGAGAGAAAGAGACAGAATGAGAGCAGGGGAGGGGTAGAGAGAGAGGGAGACACAGAATCGGAAGCAGGCTCTAGGTTCTGAGCTGTCCAGAGAGCCCCACGCGGGGCTCGAACTCCCTAACTGTGAGACCACGACCTGAGCCGAAGTCGGACGTTTAACCGACTGAGCCACCCAGGCGCCCCTTAACAGTTTTCTTTAAATATTAAGTTAATTCACTTTAAAAAATCAGCCTCAGTACAACTTCACAACCACTAGGATGGCTATAATTAAAAAAAAAAACAAAGAAACGGGAAAGATAGTAAGTATTGGCAAGGACATGGAGACGCTGAAATGTACGATGGTGTAGCCACTGTGGGGAATGGTTTGATGGTTCCTCAAAAAGTGAAACATAGAATTATCATCCGACCTAGCAAGTCCACTCCTAGGATATATGCCAAAGAATGGAGAATTGTTACTTGAATAAATACCTGCGCTCGCACGTTCAGAGCAGCACTGTTTACAATAGCCTAAAAGTGAAAGTAGCTGAGCGCCCACCAACAGATAAATGGATAAACAAACCGCATTCTATCCCTACGATGGATATTATTCAACCACAGGAAGGAACGGAGCACTGGCTCAGGCCACTCCGCGGGTGAACCTCGAGAGCATTATGCTAAGTGCAAGGGGCCAGACACAAAAGGTCAGAGTGACCGCGTTTACATGAAATACCCAGGCTACTTCGGTTCAAAGGGACAAAATGACAGAATGCAGATCGCTGGTTGCCAGGGGTTGAGGAAGGGGGATAACGCGGGGAAGGACTCACTGCTTAATGGATGCGGGAGTTCCTTTTGGGGTCATAAAGATGTTTTGGAACTAGAGTTGGTGGTGGCGCAACACTCTGACTGTGCGGATCGCCACTGAAGCGCTCACTTTAAAACGTTTAATGGCATCTTATGTCAGTTTCGCTTTGGTAGAAAAAGGAGGTGAGGAGAAACTCACAGGCTCCGTTTTCCTACTGGTGCAAAGAGGCTAATAATACTGCTACCGCATGGGAGGCGGTAGGGAATAACGGGACGTGCAAAGTAGCTGGACTTCAGCTCTTCAGGAAAGGGCACCCATTGTCCCCTGAGAGACACTTACTAGGGACGCCTCAGTCTCCCTGCAACCCTGGGGGTGGGAGGTGAGGCTTACCTACCTGGGCAAAGAACCCGAAAAACCCAAAGAGCTGCAGTTTCGAGGTGGCGCCCAGTGGGCTGTCCCGGTACACGGGCGCGTCCCTCCCCGGATCAGAGTGGCGCGGAGAACCGAGCCGCCCAGGGCTCTGTGCAGGGTCTGGAGGGTTCTGGGGCCTTTTCGCGCCTGGGGGGTGGGGGTGGGGGATGCAGGTTCGGCCACTAGGCGGCGCTGCTGGAGCCGTCCTGCCAGGAATGGGGCGAAGACTCAGGCCTTACAGAGTACCAATTACTTAAACTTGCACCCTCCTGGTAACAGGACAGCCTACTAAACGTGGGATGTGGCGGGGTTCCCCAGCCTTCTCACGTCGCTTAGCCGAAGCCAGACGACACCCCCTAGGTTCCTCTTCTGTGCTTCCCTAGCCTGCGCCCCCTCCAGAGCAAAGGGGTTACTGCACCTTCCGTTGCGAAGGTCGTGAGCTCAGAGGGGCGAGCAGACGGTTCGCCCCCACCTAGGGCACCGCCTTCCCTCCGCCTTCAGGGCCCGGCCTGCCCGAGTGAGAAGGCTCCGCGACCCGGCAGCTGGCGGGTGGGGCCTGTCTCCTCGCTGAAGGGTCAGGGACCTGGGGATCCAAAGTGCGTCCTGACCCCTCCATACTGCTAAGCCGCGGCCTCTCCTTCCCTCGCGGCCACTTCTGCACGAGCCCGCATGACCAAAACACCAGGCAGTTTTCAGCCAGGCTGCAGGCTGCCGGGAATCTCAGATTGCTGAGACCCCGGCTCTCCCGGCCCCTCCTCTGCTCGGAGGACCCCCGCTCCGCCAGGGACAGAGCCCCCTGCACCACGCCGCCAGCACCACCACGACCACCTGTGCTGCCGGGAGATCGCTGCTTCTCCCTGGGTCCGGGCCACACCTCCTGACTGCGGGCGAGGCCCTTTCAGTGGCCTGGGGCCAAGCCTATAACCGGTTTGTGCTGGAGCCAGATCCCCAGATTCCAGATCCGGCTCACTGCCTTCCCCACCTGGCCCCACCCTCCCTCTGCATACTTCCTTTGTATTTTTTTGTATTTAGTTCTCCACTGATCATCTCACACAAGCCCTGGGGTTTAATAGGAGGGGCCTCTTGGCAATTCAGTGATGTTTTTGACCCCCGGTGCACTGTTCCGAAGTTTGCAGCGCCTTCTTTCTGGCACATGGTCTGTCTCTGGCGTGTCTGTTACTGTGTTTCGGCCGCTTGAAGTGTTTATAAGATCTCCATTACATTGAAATATTCCGGCCTTGCGAAGTTGAGTTTCTCGCAGATAATGAATACAAAGGACACAAAGCCAGCTAAGAAATATCCACTGTGCTTGGCATGTGAGGGCCTCTGGCTTACTTGCCGAGTTTATCTAATGTCACCTCCCATGGCGTCTGGAAACAGTCTTGGATTGTTGCTGGATCCTCTAGTCCTGTGGGTTCACTCCGCAGCCTTTTGTAGGCTGTGCGGTGCCCTGTGTACAGCTGGACCTCCGGGCTGACTGAGTCAAATGTACCTCAGTGACTGGGCGTCCTGGGGCAGGTTACTTAATTTCTCTGAGCCTCGGTTTCCTCACCTGTAAAATGGGGGAAGAAATATGTAGGTGAAAGAGATGTTTTGAGAATTCAGTGAGAAAGTATATGTAGTAGACATGTGATAGGCACTCAATAAATATGGCTGGGATTATTAGTAAATACTAACAGGACCCTTCTTTATTTTTTTTTAAATTTTATTTATTTATTTATTTATTTTACTTTATTTTTTTGAATTTACATCCAAGTTAGTTAGCATATAGTGTAATAACGATTTCAGGAGTAGAATCCAGTGATTCATCTCCTACGTATAACATCCCAACAAGTGTCTTCCTCAATGCCCCTCACCATGTAGCCCATCCCCCCATCCACAGCCCCTCCAGCAACCCTGTTTGTTCTCTGTATTTAAGAGTCTCTTATGTTTTGTCCCCCATCCCTGTTTTTATATTATTTTTGCTTCCCTTCCCTTATGTTCATCTGTTTTGTGTCTTAAATTCCACGTATGAGTGAAGTCATACGATATTTGTCTTTCTCTGACTAATTTCACTTAGCTTGATACCCTCTAGTTCCATCCACATTGCTGCAAATGGCAAGATTTCATTCTTTTTGATTGCCGAGTAATACTCCATTGTGTATATAAACCACATCGTCTTTATCCATTCATCTGTCGCTGGACATGTGGGCTCTTTCCATACTTTGGCTATTGTCGATAGCGCTGGTATAAACATTGGGGTGCATGTACCCCTTTGAAACAGCATACCTGTATCTCTTGGAGAAATCCCTAGTAGTGCCATTGCTGGGTCATAGGGTAGTTCTATTTTTAATCTTTTGAGAAACCTCCATGCCATTTTCCAGAGAGGTCGCACCAGTTTGCATTCCCATCAGCACTGCAAAAGGGTTCCTCTTTCTCTGCATCCTCGCCAACATCTGTCATTTCCTGAGTTGTTAATGTTAGCCATTCTGACAGGTGTGAGGTGGTATCTCAATGCGGTTTTGATTTGTATTTCCCTGATGATGAGCGATGTTAAGCTATTATGCCCAGAATTCGGGAACCCCAAAAACCACCAGGGAGCCGAGTCCGATGCAAGAACAAAGCGCCTTTATTCGAGCTAGTTCGAGCTCAATCTCCTACCCGCACCGACGCAGCGGTGGGTCGAGAGAGAGAGAGAGAGAGAGAGAGAGAGAGTGGGTTCCAAAAACACAATAGTTTTAAAGGGGTCTAGGGGCAGTGGGAGGGGTGATGGTCGTGGCCCTAGCCGATTGGCTGAGGAAGGGTCAGGGTCCTGTTCCATAGGTCAAGCTTCATGCAGGTGCAGGGGACTCAAAATGGAGTCAGTCTCAGTTTGCCCTTAAACAAAATGGAGTCAGTCCCGATTTGCCCTTACAAAGCATCTTTTCATGTGTCCGTTGGTCATCTGGATGTCTTCTTTGGAAAAGTGTCTATTCATGTCTTTTGCCCATTTCTTCACTGGATTATTTGTCTTTTGGCTGTCGAGTTTGATAATTTCTTTATTAATTTTGGATACTAACCCTTTACCCGATATGTCATTTGCAAATATCTTCTCCCATTCCATGGGTTGCCTTTCAGTTTTACTGATTGTTTCCTTCACTTTGGAGAAGCTTTTTATCTTGATGAGGTCCAATAATTCAGTTATGCTTTTGTTTCCCTTGCCTCCAGGGACGTGTTGAGCAAGAAATCGCTGTGGTCAAAGAAGTTCTAGCCTGCTTTCTTCTTGAGGATTTTGATCGCTTCCTGTCTTACATTTAGGTCTTTCATCCATTTTGAGTTTACGTTTGTGTACGGTGTAGGAAAGTGGTCCGGGTTCATCTTTCTGCATGTTGCTGTCCACTTACTGCACCACTTGCTGAAGAGACTGTCTTTATTCTGTTGAATATTCTTTCTTGCTTTGTCAAAGATTAGTTGGCCATACGTTTGTGGGTCCATTTCTGGGTTCACTATTCTGTCCCATTGATCTGAGTGTCTGTTCTTGTGCCAGTACCATATTGTCTTGATGATTACAGCTTCATAATACATCTTGAAGTCTGCGACTGTGACACCTCCAGCTTTAGTTTTCTATTTCAAGATCGCTTTGGCTATTTGGGGTCTTTTCTGGTTCCATACAAATTTTAGGATTGTTTGTTCTAGTTCTATGAACAATGCTGGTGTTATTTTGATAGGGACCAGCCAGTATTCTTATTATCGTGATTCTAAATTCTAGTTCAGACATCTTGCTAATATCTGCATTGATTAAGTCCCTGACTGTCATTTCTTCCTGTTCTATCTTTTGGGGTGAATTCCTTTGTTTTGTCATTTTGGAGGAAGAAAAGGAATGAATAAAATAAAAAATTAAAATTAAAAAATTGAAAACAACACAAAAAATCAAATAAAGGAAGCTAGATCCTAGGTGTATTTTGGTCTGGCTGTTGAAAGAAGCTTGATAGAATAGAGAAAAAAGAGAAAGAAAAGAAAAGAAAAAGGAAGAAAACGTTTAAAAAAGTATACAATAAAACAGAATAAAATGAAGTGAAGAAAGTAAAATAGAATAAAAAATTTACAAAAAAATGTAGTAAAAATTAATTGTTTAGACAGAAAATAAAAATAATTTTTTCTCTTTCTGTATCCAAGAATAAGAAAAAGAGAAGAAAAAACAAAACAAACAGAAAAGAAACGAATAGATGGACCAGCGAACAGAATGAAATCCGAATGAAATTAAATCCAGTTTCCCCTAGAAGTCTAACTATAAAGCACTTTATAGTCTGCACACTAAGCAGGCAGAGAGACTTGTGGTGGTCCTCTAGGGCCTGAGCTTGGTTGACTCAGTTGGACCAGGCAGAGTGTAACGGCTCCGTTCTCCACTAGGTGGCACTACTTAGCTTACTGGGGTGGATTAGTGTAGCACGCATGCGCGTGTTTTGTGCACGTGCGGGAGAGGGGAAAATGGCTTCACCCAGATTCCCAGTCTCTGACCCTGGAACTCTGCGCCCTCACCGACCATCAATCAAACACTCCTCCTTTGTCCCTGGCTCCCGTCCACTCCGCATTTCTACACTGTCTGGGGCCAAGCCGTCAGCCTGCAGCACCTCTTCCTGAATTGTGTCTCATGTGGGGCTGTGTTTCCAAACCCCCGCACCTCTGAGAGCCCTGTGGCTTGGACCCGCTCCCCCACCTCTGGGGGATGGTCTCAGAGCAATGGCCGGGTGCCAACTTGCCCCCACCCCGGGAAGGGTCCTGAGGCTGCGCTGTTGCCGAGGCCCAGCGATTGTGGCCGGGTGCCTGCCTGCCCCAGGGAAAGTACGTGGGGTCGCGAGACAGCAGAGGTTCAGAGCTTATGGCAAAACACAACACACGCCGGTCCAGGTTTCAGTGCCCTCTGGATTTTTGTTCCAATACCAGCAATTGTGGCTCTTCTCCGGGGTCAGCTGGGACCTTTGCCCGTGGGGACTCCCTACGGCCTCTACAGGATGTCCTCCGAGCAGGGGAACCGCTTCTCCCGTGTGGCCCCTGGACCCCTCGGACCTCGCTCCTGCTCCTGGGGATTCGCCCTTCCCACCAGAGCCCCGCCAGGTCCCGGCTCTGCTCGCCCTGTTTATAGACTCTAATCGTATTGAAACCGTCTCCTTTCTCCCTTCTCCCTTTCCTGTTCAGTCAAGTGTGGCTGTTTCCACTCTCTCTCTTTCTCTCCGGCTACTCTCAGGGGGGAGTGCTTTTCCTGGGCTCTCCCCCCTTTCTCTGTTGTCTCTCTGCAGAAACAGCTCCCTACCCGCCGGGGCCTCTCTCTCCCCCAGCTCACCTCTCCGCACCGCGCACCCGCGGAGTTCTGTGGCTCAAGGCATGCAGATTGTTGTGTAAACCCTCAGATGGATTTTTCTAGGTGTGCAGAATGGCTTGGTGCTGTTCTAGCTGCATTTTGGGGACCAGAGAAGCCGAGAAACTTCCATACTGCTCCGCCATCTTGGCCAGCAGGCCCCTTCTTTAAAGAGGAACAGTGCTCTTTCCTCAACACCTTTGTCACACTTAAATTGGTTGCCAGGAAGTTGTCATTCCTCCTCCCTGTCCCTCGAGGCGTCCGGGAGCAGAGGCCAGGGGAAGGGGGCTGCCCCCCTAGGGACCTCCGCCCTCAGGCACAAAGCAGGAGAAAGACCATTTCCGGCCTCTGCCGGTTTGAGGAGCAGAGCCCTCTGTCTGGGCAGAGGCAGTGTTGTTCTCAGAAGTGTTAGCTGTAAGGCCCACAGCCAACATGTGAGATCAAATCTGAGAAGAACAGCGCCTCAGGGGACACAGAAGCGAACCCCTACGCCCAGACATGCTGACAGCCGCAGGCGTCCCCACAGCCGGAGAGCCGGGGCCAGACGTGGGTGGCAGATGGCACACGTTCGTTGAACACTTACTGTGTGCAAGGCGTGGCTTCGAAGTGCTTCTCACGTCTTACCAGATTGAATCCCCTAAACAACTCCCACCGAATGAAAGCCCTGTGGAGTCTGAACTTTGTCTATTTCGGTCGCTGCTGAATTTCACAAGCGTGCCTGGCGCATTGATTAGATGCCTGGTAAAAACGCAGTGAATGGACAAACCCAACGAGGCAGGTATGTCCTACTGTCATCCGAGGAGGAGACTCAGCCGCAAGGGGATTTAGTAACTGGCCCCTGGATGCCCCGGCTGCTAAAGGGCAGAGCCAGGATTTGAACCCAGGCCGCCATGAGACGCTGCCTCCAGATTCCGAGAGTCTTTCTCCTGCCTGCTTTCACTGAATGTCTGGCTGGTTTCTTTCCCTTCTTGTCATCTGCGTGTTTGGAGTTTTCCTACCTCGGCTGTCCATAGACATTTGCATAACTCGGACAAAGTACCTCTGGGGGCACTTAGCTCCCCGCCCGCTGTTGATGTCCCAGTTTCGGGGTGTGATTTACTAGCATTTCAGACTCGAGTTTTTCACGACAACGAGGGTGTTGATGGGAACTCGATTTCCAGGGTCGAAGCGCTTGCACAAAGTCGGAAGTCCTTCTGGACAGTCGAGGCCTGTTCTGCATGTTTAGGGAGGGTGTGAGGGATGGACGTGATGGTGTCTGAACGTGCTCGTCCCACTCCCCTCCCCGGAAGCCTGGGAGGGGTCACCCGTCTGACGCGCGGCCTTGACCGACAGGCTGTTCTTTGTGTTGCTAGGTTTCCGTAGCCTGGGGTTATATGAAAAAGAAATAAGATGTATCTGGAGTTACTGTGCTGATTCCGTGAAAAGAACTAATGCACCGAGGCGGCCTACTTGGCCTCCGCCAGCTTTCCTGAGATATCATTGACGTATAACATTGGGTACTAGAAGGTGCACAACTCGATGGTTGGATACAGGGATAGACTGTGACATGGTTACCGCAGTGAGGCTAGTTGACACTCCCATCATCTCAGACAGTGACCACTTTTTCTGTGTGTAGTGAGAACAGTTCAAAGCCCCTTAGCAATTTTCCAGGTGCACGATGCAGCGTTGTTAACTATGGTCTCCAAGCTGTACATTAATCCCTAGAATTTAGTCATCTTAGAGCTGTAGGTTTGTCCCCTGTGACCACCATCTGGTCATTGCCCCCCTCCCAGCCCCTGGCAACCTCCAATCCGTTCTCTGGTTTCGTGAGTGTGCTGGTTTCGGATGCGAGGGAGATCACACCTGTTGGCCTGCCATTTCATCTTGCATCACGGCATTACATCATCCATGCTGTCGCCGACGGCGCAAGCTCCTTCTCTTTCATGGCTGAGTAATAGTCCCTTGTAGACACACACCTCTTTTTCTTTATGTCTTCATCTGTTGGTAGAGATTTAGGTTGTTTCCATCTCTTGGCTTTTGTGAATAAGGCTTCAGTGAGCATGGGGGTGTAGACGTCTCTTTGAGATAATTACTTCGTTTCCGTCCGATCTACGGGATTGCTGAATCCTACAGTACCTCTATAGTTAACTTTTCTTTCTTTCTTTTTATTTTGAGAGGAAGAGAGAGTGTGAGCAGGAGAAGGTTTCTAAGGGGGGGTGGAGAGTCGGGGATACAAAACACTGGTTACTATATACAATTTTTATTTGTTTTTATTTTAAGTTACCAGTTTATGCAAATGCCTTGGGATGACGATGCATGTATATTTATTTTGGCCTTCACAAAATGGCTACATAGTGTGACGGTTCAAAATTTTCTTTCCCGGGGGCGCCTGTCTGGCTCTCAGTTGGTCGTCTGACTCTTGATTTCGGCTCAGGTCATGATCCAGGGGCATGGGATGGAGTCCCCCATCAGGCTCTGCCCATGCTCTCGCTCACTCTCTCTCTCAAAATAAAGAAATAAACTTTGAAAAACACAACATTTTTCCCCCCCTTTGAGTTTCTCTCGTGCCTAAACAAAAAAAGAAAAGGTTGGTTACTCTAATGAAAACTAATGATTAGTGTGGTTGGTTAATTGTTCAGGATGCAGCAATAGCAGAGATACAGGTGTATATATATAGAATTAGATGTGATTTTCTGTTTATTCAGAAAAAGCATTACGGGTTAATTCAAATAATGAATTTAATGAGACATATTATTTTCATTTAATATGCTGGTAAGTTAAAAACGAAGCTATAGTTAAAATCTTTAGTAATATCTATTTGTATGTTTATATATGTGTGTATCTAAATATGTACAAATAAAGAAATATTAGTAGATCCTTTACTATAATCTCTTACAAAAATAATGTACCAAAGGAGTAAAATTAGTATTGAGGTCCTTCATGTAAAATGCTTAATTTCTTCTACACACAGGAGTAGAGGCTCCTTTTCTTCACCAAATGATTCTCAGAACCTTCAAAGCTTTTCCCGCACTCTTAAATCATTTTGTTAGAAATTCCCTTGGATAGCCCTGAACTCATTGTATTTGTTCATATTTTATTTTATTACTTATTTATTTTTTTAAAAACCGTTTTATTATTTATTTTTGAGAGTGAGAAAGAGAGAGAGCACGAGCAGGGCAGGGGCAGAGAGAGAGGGAGACACAGACTCCAAAGCAGGTTCCAGGCTCTGAGCGGTCAGCACAGAGCCCGACGTGGGGGTCGAACTCATGAGCCTGCGCTGAAGTTGGACGCCTAACTGAGCCACCCAGGTGCCCCTGTTTGTTATATTTTAAAATGCTATCAAGGACCTAAATTCACACTCAAAATAGAGACCACTCCAGAAATCAAATCGGTTCTGAAGACGAAGATAATCGCCCTTCCCTGGGCCTGCCAGCTGGGAGAAGCAAACGAGCGAGCCCATATGCTGTCAGCAGATGTGCTTTAGGGGTAGTCTGCAAATTTGGAATGCTTTAGAAAGGAAGAGCTTTCTAACTTTGACAAAACCTGTAAAAATTGGACAAATTAAAAAAAAAGTTTTAGCTGATTTGCTGTTACCTAAGAAAATAGCTAGGATAAAAGTAGAACATCATTCAAAACACCAAGACTGGGAATCTCACGGTACTGAGTCAGCTGTGGCTGCCTCCCCGCCCCGCGAGCAGATCCCCCGATGGTGCTCCAGTGATGGCGTTGAAAAGAGAGGCCTGGCGGGCGGGGGGGGGGGGGGAGGTGGAGGGTGGGGGGGGTGGAGGGTGGGGGGGTGGAGGGTGGGGGGGGTGGGAGGTGAGGGGGGTGGGGGGCAGATGGCTCAGTCAGTCAGGTGTGCAGCTTCGGCTCAGGTCATGATCTCATGGTTCGTGAGTTTGAGCCCCACATTGGGCTCTGGGCTGACAGCTCGGAGCCTGGAGCCTGCTTCAGGTTCCGTGTCTCCTTCTCTCTCTGCCCCTCCCCTGCTCGCACTCTGTTTCTCTCTCTCTCTGTCTCTCTCAAGAATGAATAAACATTAAAAAAAAAAAAAAAGAAGTGGAAAGAGAGGCCTTGGAGGAACTCAAAGAAGCCATGTTTTAAAATTTATTTTATTTTGGGGCGCCTGAGTGGCTCGGTCGGTTAAGCGCCTGACTTTGTGTCAGGTCGTGATTTCACAGTTCGTGAGTTCGAGCCCTGCATCAGAGCTGACGCACAGAGCCTGGAGCCTGCTTCAGATTCTGTGTCTCCCTCTCACTCCCTCCCCTGCTCGCATTAAAAACGTGAAACACTAAACATCGTTGAAATATAAAGCTGGGATATGGATAAGAACCAAAGTCTTGAGAGCCCTTCCTGCCTGCAGATGGGTTTTATACAATTGCCTCTTGCAATGGATTAGAACTATGTTTGGGTTATTTTCTGTTTTCTTCTCAGAGAAGATTAAAGATTTTCCTTGCCAGACGCTATCGCTCTAACTGTAGCAAAAAAAAATTTTTTTTGTTTCATTTTCTTTCCTGTCCTGGGAAATTTCCACTTGTCTTTCTAATAATGACAGAAGCTCATCTGACTGGCACTGTTATTAAGAAACACTGTAAAGTTTGCCTTCTACCCGGAAAACCTTTACTATTCTGGTCATCCATGGTCCTTAAGAAAAATGAAACTAATGGAATCCTAAAAGCAAGAGCCTCCTTAAACTTCCATGGCCTAAAATATTACCACTAGCATTAATGTGTATAAGAGCAAGCCCCTCTAGGACTCACAGGTTATATTCTCATAAATTAATAAGGGGCCGGTCCATGTGTTTGAAAGTCCCGTCCCCCAATCCTAGATTCTCTTCTATGACGGTATATGATTGAGATATGATTATGTTCTGGAAGGGACTCCTAAAATAACTCTAGCTTTATCATCAGCAGGTCTGAGCTGCCTTTCCAAACCACTCACGATCAACAACAGGAGATCTCGTGTTCCGGAAAAGACACCTGAGGTAAAGGACCCTTGAGCTTCAATGAAAAGAATCTTATATATCCTGTTAATAACTGACCCGGCATCAAAATTTTCAGGTATTCATCCTTAGTTAATATTTACCAGCTCAAAAGATATACAGTACTTCTCCTGACTGCTGGATGTCCATTCTATTGGAAATCTTAAGTCGAGATTCTTAGGAACCTTCTAGAAGATGCTACTTCAGAAGTAGACAGTGTCTTCTCAAGACTTTGGATTGAGATTAACAATCTGATTTGATTTAGGTCAATTTAAAAACCAAGTGCATCAATCTTATTTAAAAATGGCTAATTTATGGGCGCCTGGGTGGCTCAGTCGGTTAAGGGCCAGACTTCAGCTCAGGTCATGATCTCTCGGTCTGTGAGTTCGAGCCCCGCGTCGGGCTCTGTGCTGACGGCTCAGAGCCTGGAGCCTCTTCACTTCTGTGTCTCCTTCTCTCTCTGCCCCTCCCCTGCTCACCATCTCTCTCTCTCTCTTTCTCAAAAGTAAATAAACATTAAAAAAAATAAAAATGGATAATTTAATTACTTTGTTTTCATGAAAAGGAAATCAGCCCTTTACCTTTCGGCTGGGAGACCCATTACAGGTCTTTGCAGCTGGCCAATGTACAGCCACCGTCCATTCAGAGAGTTCAACGACTCACCCTACAATCGAGGGAGAAGGAAAGATGAGTTCTGGCTTAGGTATACACTACGCTCCACGCACACTCTTCCGATCCTGGGTAGGCAAGTCTCAGCACTGGGAGAAATCCGGATTTCGTGAATTAACGTCCTGCTGACTTTGTCACCGGCCCAAAGATGGGGAGGGGGACTGAGAAAGAAATAAAGTCGCCCCCCATGTCTGACTTTCAGAGCGAGACCTCCGTGTTGACGCAAGCTGGACTCCGCTCTCCTCTTGCTTGTTCATTTAGGTGTAAAACTTAAAGTCAACATACAGGATTATATTCGCTTCAGGTACACGACACAGTGATTTGACGTGTTATCTACATCACGAAACGCTCACCATGATGAGCGTAGTTACCAACCGTCACCGTACAACGTGACGACAGTGTCACCGACTGTGTTCTCTCTGCTGCCCTCTTCATTCCCAGGACAGATTTAATTTTATGACTGGAAGTTTGTACCTCTTCATTCTGTCCACCTTGGACAAGTAACCCACGGAACAACGACCTCCCAGTTACTCTGGGACCAACGACACGAGATCACTTGATGATTTCACCTGCTCACAAACCAAAGGTCACTGTGACAAAATACCCAACCACAGAATTCCCTTGCCCCCAATTTCCTGACAGCATCCAAAGGAGAGTGAGCCCCCGCTTCCTGGGACTCTCTCCCAAATCACCCAACCAGAACCTCAATCCTCTGATAGAGTGTTTCTCACACCCTCTTCATGAGACACTCTGGTTCTCTGTGTGGTCCCCCTGGCTGCAGAGAACCAGGAAACCCGGCTTGTTTTTCCTCTGCGTTCCTGGTGGTCTTTGCTGGAGAGCAGGGACAGCGTCCATTATGCTTATTTAAGATTCTTGGCCCGGAGGCGCCCGGGTGGCCCAATTGGTTGAGTGTTGGGCTCGGCTCAGGCCATGATCCCAGTGTCGTGAGATGGAGCCCTGAGTTAGGCTGCACACTGAGCATGGAGCCTGCTTCAGATTCTCTCTCTCTCTCTCTCTCTCTCTCTCTCTCTCTCTACCCCGTCTTCTCAGTTTGTGTGCTCTCTCTCTCTCTCTCTCTCAAATTAAAAAAACGTGTTAAGGGGTGCCTGGGTGGCTCAGTCGGTTAAGCGGCCGACTTCAGCTCAGGTCATGATCTCATGGTCTGTGAGTTCCAGCCCCGCGTTGGGCACTGTGCTGACGGCTCAGAGCCTGGAGCCTGCTTCAGATTCTGTGTCTCCCTCTCTCTCTGCCCTTCCTCTGCTCCCGCTCTGTCTCTATGTCTCTCAAAAATAAATAAACGTTAAAAAAAAATTAAAAGAAAAAACATGTTAAAAAATAAAAAAAACAAAAATAACATTCCTGGCCCATATATTAAAGCAATGCTGTGTCTGACAGTGAATGTTGTTCAAGTTGTTGCTTTCTTTTATAATAACTGTACTTCTCAGTTAAGTGTCCGACTTCGGCTCAGGTCATGATCTCACAGCTCGTGAGTTTGAGCCTCACGTTGGGCTCTGTGCCGACAGCTTGGAACCTGGAGCCTGTTTCGGAGTCTGCATCTCCCCCTCTCTCTCTCCTTCAAAAATAAATAGACATTAAAAAAATTTTTTAAATAATTGTACTTCTCAGATGCCCCTGACTGTCTCTCTCCTACTCTGGTCTTTTTTTCCCCCGAGAGGCAGTCCAAGAGTCTTACAAAAAGATAGACAAGATGACAAAAAAGTGAGTTACGCAGAGGAAAAGTGAAATGAAAAGAGAAGCAGCAGCACTGAGCCAGAGGCCAGATTTCCACAGATCGAACTCCGTGAGATCCTGTGTTCTTTCCAGATGACGCAGTTTGGCTCTGGCACGCCTGGAACTCCAGGCAAGAACCAAGTACGACGTGTTAGGCAATTCTGTCCTACAAAGTAAGAAGGTGACCCAGCGGCTTGGGGGAAGCCACCCTGTTCCAGGAGTGACCCCTGGAGGACTGTCTCCTGCAGGGTCCCAGTAAACGTAGTGAGCACCAGCCGTGTCATCCGCAAGGGAAAGTCCAGTGACCGGTTTCCAGGGACCGTCTTTTGCAGCCTCCTTCTGAGGAAGTGTTTTAGGATCTACCACAGGAAGGACTGTCTGCCTGCCCCCGCCGCCGTCCCGGGTCAGCTGTACTTGGAGTCTCCTGATCCCAGCGTGAGGACGCCACAGGGCTCCCTGCTGCCCCACTTTACTGCCTGCCCTCGCCCCAAGGCGCAGCTCTTCCTCCGTGGGGGGCACCCAGGGCTGGCTGCACCCACGGGGCTTGAGGAGTGCCCACTGCCTGTGTCTGGGCCTCCCCGGAACCCCGTGGGCAGCTCGCCGAAGTGAAGCACCTAGTGCTTTCCTCACGACAGGCCGCGGGGGCTTTGGGTGATGGCCCGTCCAGACCCCCCCACCCCCCACTTCCTGGCCCCAGAGCCACAGTTTTCTCCCGCTTCTGATGGGAATGCCAAAAAAAGGCAAGGGGGACTTAAAATACTTGCTGTTCTTTCTTTGTCAAGGATCCGCAGGGTCTGGGAAGGGACACAGAAGCATCGAGTACCTTTTGTAAGAGCAATAAACAACAGCCAGAGGCTACTAATCCCTTCCGCTCAGTGTTTTGTGGAGACGTCAGAGGGCTCAGGTCCCTCAAAGGGAATTTCCCCAGGGTCTCCCAAAAAACGCAGGCAGGTGTCAAAACGCCACAGCTCTGTTCTGTTGAAGCCATTCTGTGAGGAGCCCCAAAAGCGTGGTCTAGGTTGAGATGGAAATATAAAATTACGTGTATCTTTCCACAATTTTTTTTAAAGTGTGGTCTAAAGACTCACTTTCTCGAAGTCTGTTTTTTTTTTAATTTTTATTTTATTAAAAATTTTTTTAATGCTTACTTATTTTTAAGAAAGAGGGAGAGAAAGAGGGGGGAGGGGCAGAGAGGGAGATGCAGAATCTGAAAGGGGCTCCAGGCTCCAAGCTGTCAACCCAGAGCCCAACGCGGGGCTGAAACCCACAAATCGTGAGAATCATGACCTGAGCAGAAGTCAGACGTTCAACCGACTGAGGCACCCAGGTGCCCCACTCAAAGTCTGTTTTTTTGTTTTGATTTTTTAAATTTTTAATGTTTATTCACTTTTGAGAGACAGAGTGTGAGCAGGGGAGGGACAGAGAGAGAGGCAGACACAGAATCGGAAGCAGGCTCCAGGCTCTGAGCCATCAGCACAGAGCCCGATGCAGGGCTCGAACTCACAAATCGCGAAATCATGACCTGAGTCGAAGTCGGATGCTTAACCGACTGAGCCACACAGGCGCCCCTCAAAGTCTGTTTTAACCCGAGGTTGCCACTTAACGCGTCTACGGGAATGAACAGATGGCAGAAATCACCGAGGGAAGAGTAGTCCTCGCGGGAGAGCGTCTGGTCCTATCGGGGGGCAGGGTCTGAGGAAACCCCGGAGTGCACATATTCCCCTTCTGCTAAGGAGACTGCAGATACTCTGCCGCAGCTGTTCAGCCAGGCCCACCGGGGAATCATCTAGTGAGCTTTTAAAACCACAGAGGCCACCGCCTTCACTGGGGTTCTGACTTCGTTGGTTAGTGGCAGGACTTGGCCCTCGGTCTTTTTGAAAAAGTTCTCCAGGTGATTCAAACAAGGTTGAAAATTACTGCCTTTAAGTCAACAGAGCTGGGGAAAGGCTGATATTTTCAAAAAATGTTTTATTTCAGAGACAGAGAGACAGCACAAGCAGGGGAGAGGGGCAGAGAGAGAGAGAGAGAGAGAATCTCAAGCAGGCTCCGCACCGAGCGTGAGCCCCATGGTGCAGGGCCACGTCCCACGCCCCCGGGATCATGACCTGCACCAAAATCAAGAGTTGGAAGCTCAAGTAACTGAGCCATCTAGAAGCCCCAGACTTTTTTTTTTTTTTTTAATAAAAGTTAAGCAACGCAACCACAGCCCACGCCCGGAGAGCCAGCCTGTGTCTTTCTTACAGTTTCCATCTCCTTGTTCTTAGTCTAACCCATTTAAACAAAAGCTTTCTGTCTTTGTTGACAGCGTAACTGGGCATAACCCTTTAAGGCTTGGAGATATGTCACTTGATCTGAAGAGCCACCTTGCGAGATCCAGCAGGTATTATAATCCTTATTTTCCAGAGGCAGGAAGTCTCCTTCATTCAGCGTGAAGGGATTGAGCAACTAGCCGCCTGGGCCAGGCCAGGGACAGGGTAGAGATGCCTCACTGACGGGACGCGTGACACAACTCACTGCCGCTACCTTGGAGAGACCACAGTGAGACCGCTGTGGCCCTGAGGGTCCCTAAGGGAACAAGTGGTGTTCTGTGGCTGCGCTGGAATGTTCTTCTAGACCTCCCGCACGCTTTGCCTCACAAAATACTAACGTACAAGTCTTCTCTGAGGAACGGACCATGACAAAAAAGCCGTATCGGAGGAAAAAGCGGACTCTAGTCCTTCAGTTGCAAGACGTGCTAATGATTTTATGGCCAAACAAGAAATCTGAAACACGCTGCTGTGTAAACTACCACGTACTGTTGATCGTAAGGCATCCTGATTCTGAAATCACTTGATTCGCTGACGTTAGAGTGTTAGATGCTGGGATGTGGGAAGAAAGAGTCATTGTAGGATCAATAAAATATGGTACCTGTAGTCATGTCCTCTTTTAGTGCCCCGGGAAGAATGTGAGCCTAAGTCCCAGGGGCCCGGAGTCGAAGTGGGGTCTCTGGAACTCCAAGTACCTGCATTTTATGTTCCTCTCCATCTCCGTGAGGCCCAGAGTCCCCACCACACCCCTGGGCTCCCTCCCAGCACTGCCACGCCAGGTGGCTCTTCATGGACCATCGTATGCCCTAGGCCAGCCCCCCGCAAGGGAAATAGGGCGGCCCCCTGTCTAATATTAAGTGTTCTTGCAGCCGCATTACCGAGTACAAAGAAAAAAAGAAAGTACCTTTCGTAACATATTTTATTTAACCCGCTATATCCAAAATATTATAATTTCAACATGTAAATCAATTTAAAAATTATTTATGAAATATTTTACAAGCTCCCCTCTCCCCCTCCGGGTTGTCTTTGAAATGCGATGTCCGTTTTATACTCAGAGCATATCTCCCTTTGGACCCTATGTTTTCACAGGAAATACTTGACCTGTATCCAGATTTCCAAACATTTATAGTTGAAAAATTCGATTCACCTACCCGGCATGTCCCGAACATACCTAAAAGTTTTTCGAGAACCAAACCGAGTGTCGGTTTTAGAAATTAAGCTTATCGCAATGAAATCAGATGACGTGAGTTCCTCCGTGGCTACGTCTCCAGCCCTGAGTCGCCAGATGCGGCTGGCGGGTACCATACTGCACAGCACGATTCTCTTTTCTGTTCTTCTTATTTTAGAGACAGAGAGAGAGCCTGAGCAGGAGAGAGGAGCAGAGAGAGAAAGAGAGAATCTCAAGCAGGCTCAACGCAGGGCTCGATCCCACGACCCTGGGATCATGACCTGAGCCGAAATCAAGAGTTGGGAGCTCAAGTGACTGAGCCTCCCAGGCGCCTGGCCCAGCCCAATTCTCAGCCACAGTTTTCTTGAGGGCAGGGCTCCTTTCTTTGCACTCCCCGAGTCAAACACGGAGCCCAGTACATGGAGGTCCTTAAATGTTTGTTGAATGAATAGCTAGCAGAGTTGGGACACACTGGACACACTGCTGTCACCCACACCCACATGGATGCCAAAATGCTTCCCAGGCTTTAGCCACGCGTTGTAGCCAGCTCTCGACTGAGCACCTCTCCCACGGGGATCCTTTCGGTACTGCAAACCCAGTGCAGCCAAACTGAATTTATCTTCTTTCCTCCCAATCCATTTCTCTTCCTTTCTCTCTACATTTCCTACTATGGTTCAAAACACTATGATTTGTCAGTATACTCCAAAAAGGGCCCTTCCCTGGCATATACTTCCCTCACCTAAATCCTTCTAAGATTCTATAGAACCTTCCTCCCCAAAGCCCACCCAGCTCCCTTGGCTTCTAAGTGCTTCCAGAGCTCAGTTTTCCAGGTCGAGAGGGAAAAAACACTTCGCTGCTTCTCCGGATGTCGACAGCTGAAGGCTCTGCATTTCCCAGGTCTCAGAGCACCCAGCGGGCCAGGCGGGCAGGTGTGGGCACGCCACCCTCTCAGCCCCGTGCAGGGACTTCCAGGAAGAGTTCTGCGCTCTGGTCATAGCCCAGGCCAGTGGAAACTTCCATCCTGTCAAAGATGGCCCCTCAGGGACGAGGGGACAGAGAAGACCAGGGAGATGTGCTTTCCACGTCAGTGTCTGCAAAGGGGACTCCCATGCTGTTTAGGTCGTCTTTCCCCAACCGGGGGGGGGGTTCCTCTTGGAAGTGGGGTGGGGAATAGCTGAAGCTGGGGAGGGACCATTACCTCCATCCAAGTCAACATGGAGGAAGCGGTGTGAAGGTTTTAATGTTAGGAGACGAGGTCCCAGTAAGCCTCTCCGGGAATTATTAATCTTCGAATCTCAGTCACATTATGCACCCGAGGGCCATCGTGCCTCAGAGTGCTGGGAGACCAGGCTCCGGGGGCAAGTTGGGAAATTTGAGATCGCCCCCAAACCAAGCCGAGGAGCTTCCCTCTCTCCCCTAAAGGAATAATTGGCGCCTGTCCCTGCCCAGCTTTGCCGGCCCGCCTCCTCCGTGCGGGTTTCGCTAAGTTAGTCAGCCTCTCCTGCAAGATGCACGGGCATGTCTGAGCCCCTTTGTTCTGCGAGGGCCGCACCCGTGTGTGCAGCCCTTGAGGAGCTATGAGCCTCCTTCCGGAACGGAAAACCATCGTGGAGATGGAGTGAGTGACAAGGCCTCCTGGGGGAGAGGGGTGGGTGGGTGGGGCAGCGAGAAGACGTCACAGACAGGAGCACAGACCCAGGGACACACAGAGCCAAGCTGCACGCCAGCCCTTCCCACTCACTAGCTAGGCGAGCAGGAGAATACTGCTTAGCCTGTGTGTGTCTCCGTCTCCCTTTTTTGTTGCGAGGAGGTTGGGAGAAAAGCCCGGATTTGATTTACAGGGGCTGTCTTGTCCCTGTTAACCCCACGACCGGAGCTTGCCCTGGCCTCCCTGTGCCTGCACTGCTGGTGGCCCGATGGGCTCCAGGTCCTGAGTCAGGCTCTTCCCCACTCTCGGCGCCTAAAGAAGAATTTCCGCCTGCACAAAGCCAGCTGCTCCTTCCAGCCCGGGGCACAGCTGACCCTGGGGCCCCGGAGAGTCCCAGGAGTCCTTTAAGGTCTCGGCGGCCCACTGCCCTTCAATACATGTCTCTGCACTTGTCCCATTTGGGTGTTCTCTTCTGCTGTCAGGGTTATTGAGGTGAGGCGGAGGGTAGAGACCTTGCCCATGGAATAGGTCCCCGACTTAGGAGAGGGGCTGGGATACATCCTATGGTTGACTCTGCTTTGAGGAGCTCAAAGAGACCGCTCACCTGCTGTATTTAGCTCTGAGCCCCCCTCCACTGCCCTGCTAGGACAGTGCCAACCTACTGTGCAGGCCTCATGGCCAAGTGGGCCCTTCGCTACTCCGGGCCGCGGCAGCTGGCTCGGTCCCAGCTCGAGACAGGTCTGATCCGCGGGTAAAGGCTGAGCCTCACCTTTTGGGTCTTGTCTCTTTCCCTCCTGACTACCTGGACCCACCACTGGCTTTGCTGCTTCTGGGAGATTTAAAGGGCCACTGCCATGGCTTTCCCCGCTTCATTTTTCACTTTTTCTCCTTTTGGAAGCCAGACATTTAAGGGCTAGGACATTCAAAGGCAACTACATATATGGAGGGATTTAGAAAGGTACCACATAGACCTTCAGTGTCTGCCTCAGACTGATGTCTGGCAAAGGGACACCATATAAAAATGAAAACATACACACACACACACCAGAAAACCCTGGAGAAGGGGGAGAAAACTAGAGGGGAATTAAACTCTCCAATCAAAAGCCAGAGGTTGGCAGAATGCATAAAAGAAAACCATGACCTAACTGTATGCCAGCTGAAACAGACACACTTGGGATCAAAGACACAAATACGTTGAAAATGAAAGGATGGAGAAAGATATTCCATAAAGTAGTAGCCAAAAGAGACCAAAAATGTCTATGCTAATCGCAAACAAAATAGACTTTAAATTAAAAAGATTATAAGAGACAAAGAAGAGACAAAAAATATATTGCATATAATATATTACATATTATATATGTAATATGTGAGTATTCAATATTAAGGCTCAGGTCATGACCTCATGGTTTGTGAGTCCGAGCCCAGGCAGCCAGTGCAGAGCCTGCTTGGGATTCTCTTTCCCTCTCTCTGCCCCTCCCCCCTTCAAAATAAATAGTAAATAAACTTTTAAAAAAGTATTCAATGAAGTAAGAAGACATAAAATATAAAAGTTATAAACACTGTATACCTAATAATAAGAATAATTGTGATGTATGTGTATATAGTACATATATATATAAATGCTGAAACTGACAGAATTGAATAGAGAAATAGTTCTACAACAGTTGAATACCACGTACACAATAACGGATAGGACAAACAGATGGAAGGTGAGTAAGGAAACAGAGGGCTTGAGCCACATAATAAACTAACCCTCTGTAACAGACGTATTAGAACACTCAACCTAGCAAGAAAAGTATCCACGTTCTTCTCAAGTGCACATGGGACAATCTCCAGGATTTGTGAGGCCACGAATGAAGTCTCAAGAATTAAAAAAAAAAACATAGATGTAGATATCACGCCAACTTCAAGCACATTGGGATGAAGTTAGAAATCGGTGAACAGAAGGAAACTGGAAAATTCGAAAATTGGTGAAAATTAAGCAACACATTTGAAATCACTGATGGTCAAAGAAGAAATCACATGGGGAATTAGGAAATCCTGAGAGATGAATGAAAATCAGAGTGCCACATACCAGCACCTAATGGGACACAGCAGTGCTACAGGGAAAATTACGGCTGTCAATGCTACATTAAAGAACGAGAAAGATCTCAAATCAATAGCCTGACTTCACAATTTAAGGAACTGGAAAGAGAACAAAATAAACCCAACTCTAGGAGAAGAAAGGAAATAAAGATTAGGGCAGAGATAAATAGAATAGAAAAACAATAGAGAAAATCAACAAAAAGGTTAACAAAACTTCCTTGAAGAGCTTAACAAAAGACAAACCTTAGCTGGACTGACTAAGAAGAAAAAGAGAGAAGCTGCAAATTACTACAATCAGTAATGAAAAATGGGACAGAACTACAGACACCATAGAAGGACAACTGCAGGAGAATATGATGAAAAACTGTATGCCAACAAACTGAAAAACCTAGATACAGGGACACATTCCTAGAAACGCCAAATGTACCAAGCCTGAAACATGAAAAAATAGAATTCCACGTTTTATTTTGAACTTGAATCCTTCCAAAATTCTTGAAGCCTTAGTTCATTTCTCTTCATTCGTGATACAATTGGCATCTAGAAAGTTTGTTTCTAAATTCCACTACTGCAGATTCCTAGGAAACATGATTTTTGTTTTTGTTTCTAGATTAAAAAATGGTTTTTAAAAAATTTTGAAATTTGAAGTTTATTCAGACAACATTTAAAAGGCTTTTAAAAATTACTGTGAAGAGAGATATTTTAAAACTATTGTTGGTATTTAATTCTACTATGTCATTTCATATTTTGAGGTTAGTTTATATAGATTTTTAAAAATGTACTTTGAGAGTTTAGCGTATTAGCGATAGAGCTGGAAGGAACTCTGGTATGAAATCCAGATATCAGACTAGAGTCCCTCAGGCCAAATTTGACACAATTAGCTTTTAAAACTGAACTTGTCACCATTTTAAAATCAGGAGAGAACAAAGGTAAATCCAGAGGGTCTGGCAATACCAGGACTGAGTTGCCTGGTGACAACCGGCGACACTCCCTCCCCTCGGGCCGCTCTCCAGCTTCCCTGCTCCCCACTGCTCCCTATCGCCCTGCCGCCCCTCCCCGCCCCCCCCCAACCCTCCTCCTCCTCCTCCACCTGCAGAACTGTCCCCTTTCTTCTGAAGAGGCCCCGCGAGCTCTGGACCCCTCTCTCGACTCCTCGGTGTCCTATTGTGCCAGCAAGTGCCTCTTTCTCCTGGATTCCTCCTCTCTCGCACTTAGTGTCTCTTAGTCTTTACACAGGAAACACGTCCATAGCTGAAGACACCTTTCCCTTCCCAGGTCCCCCGGGACTTCCAGTTTCACAGCAGGAGTGTCTGCTAGATGACAGCGTCTCAGCGGTGGTTTGTCATAAAGGAACGCCCAGATGGACGAGCGCCAGTGAACAGTGTCTGTTCTACCCATTTGACACGTTATTACTCTGCTTCTCGTTAGCTTCCACATAGAACTTTCTCCGTGGAATCTAGTAATTCCAGGCTGAAAGTGGATAAGCTCAAAATGACAAGTCCTTAAAGTATTATGAAAATATAACTATTTTTTAAATATTTATTTATTTTAGAGACAGAGAGAGACAGAGCATGAGTGGGAGAGGGGCAGAGAGGAGGAGACACAGAACCCGAAGCAGGCTCCAGGCTCTGAGCTGTCAGCACAGAGCCCGACACGGGGCTTGAACTCACAAACCACGAGATCATGACCTGAGCTGACGTTGGATGCCCAACTAACTGAGCCACCCAGGCGCCTCTGAAAATATAACTATTAAGAGGGCTAGTTAATGTGTGTTTGCATTTGGCATCATCACCTCCCCCCTGGGCGAAGCTAGCTGGAATTCACCTTGGCCACAGGCTACATCCTGAGCCTGGACGCAGACCTGGAGGACTGGTGCTGGAGGGGCGCAGGGATGGGGAGCGTGTGCCACAGAGCTGAGCTCTGCCAGCCTCGGGCGACACGCTCGCCCAGCGGCTCAAGTTAGCAGAGATGGACAGGCCTCTGGCTTCTGTAATTTAAAAGGAATTAGCTGTTGCCTCTGTGTCCTATCATTCCCCACTCCACACTCGACCGCAGTACTTTGAAATCCTTACCGAACTCTGGGTTCACACTGTGATGTCCTAACAAACTGTTAGTTTTAAGCTTTTTTTCTGTAGTTCACCAATCTGTGCTTTCACTCCTAAGCCATTTGTGTTATAAGGTTCCCTTCTTCTGTTTTCATCCATGAGTCCTTGCAAACCCTTTGTACAAAGGAGAGCGAGCCACAGCCAAGCTCTGACCTACTCGCCCAGCTCTGAAATAGTCTTCTGCCTTCAGAGAGCAATGACAGCAGCTAGGAGAGTGTTGCCGTGGAGGCTGTGCCACGTGAAGGACTCCAAGGCCACCTGGGCCACCGCGATGTACACAAAAGCACACGTGGGTCACAGCCAGGGTCGGGGCTGGAATGCATGGACCTAGGCAGCCCAGGGTGTGCAGGGCCCGCGGGAGCGTGGTCCCGTGGGGCGTCCCCCCCCCTCCTGCTGACCACCCCCTCTGGGTGCCCTCTGAGGCAGGACAGGTGCCCGGCTGGTCAGACGACTCCCCTTCCCCCTTCCCTCACATTGTGTCTGTGACCAGCACACTCCCTGTCACTGTGCGCTCCACGTGAGGGACGTCTAGCTGGCTGGCAGGACCTCTCAGGGGCAGCACCCCTAACCCTGCCCTTTGCTGGACTGGTTCTGGATTCAGATTTACAATTTAGGGCGTAAGGGCAATTGATTCATTTCCACCTGGGCCTGATTCCCAGCCACGTGATTGAAGGGCTGGGTCCTTGGGTAACGCTGAGACCGCATTTCCTATTCTTTGCCCCTTGTCCTGGATGGTAGTTCCGCCACTGCTAGTCTGTCCTCCAAGACATGTCCAGGGAGGAGCTTTCAGACTGGCCTGAGTCCTGGGCCTCCCGTGACAGGTGCTTCTGTAAACTCCGGACGAAGGACACCTCTCTTTGGACTTAACTTGACAGGCAGAGGCTCCCAGAGCAGCGGGGGGCCGAAGCGGAGCGATGTCTATCGGGCAAGAGGGAGAGAGGAGTGAGCTCTGGATTCAGACCTGTCCCCGGGCGCCCCGCCAGCTCCCACCCTAGAGGGAGTGCTCTGGATGGGGCCGGGAGCCGCGGGTCTGTGGGGAACCCGGGCGCCCTAGGCCGATGGCCTTCCGCGTCGTGACGAGGGTCCTGCGCCCCCGCGACTGGGGGACACACCAGGTCCTTCCGCAGCCCGCCTCAGATCGGAGCGGAAGGAGCTGGAAGGGGGCGGGGCGGAGCCCGGGTCGCGCCTAGGGTCGCAGTCAGGCCCCGCCCCGGCCCGGCCCGGCACGCACCCGGGTCAACTTCCAGTGCAGTTCCACTTGGGCCTTATCCTAAGACCACGAGACGCTGACGGCCACCATGATCTTAGGATACTGGGACATCCGTGGGGTGAGCGAGGGGGCACCGGGCTGGGGGGGGGGGGCGGAGGGGCGAGAGGACAGGAAATGCTGCCCTCTGCCAATAATCCCAGAAGGTTCCTCCTCGCAGCTGACTGCAGTTCAGCTTCTAAAGGGGGCGTGTGTCTGAGTCCGTGTGTGTGTGTGTGTGTGTGTGTGTGTGTGTGTGTGTGTGTGTGTGTGTGTTCGTGTTCGTGTTCTCACGCACGCGCGCTCTTGCGCGCCAGTAAGGGTCCTGGGGGGTGAATGAGGTTATCTGCAGCAGAACCAGCAGGACTTCAGGACTCTGATCCCTGACGTCTTCCTCGGGTTTGTCCCCAGCTGGCTCACGCCATCCGCCTGCTCCTGGAGTACACAGACTCCCACTACGAGGAAAAGAAGTACTCGATGGGGGATGGTAATGGCAGTTCCCTCGCGTTCTGACTTGTGCCCAGCTCCTCCTGATTTGTGACCAAGCCGCCGTGCCCTGGCCCCGCGGTGCTCCCCTCTGCCACCCTCCCCCAGCTGGAGCAGGGCCTGCCTTCTCTGATTCCTTTGAGGGTGCAGCTTGGCCTTCCAGGGCAGGACGGGAGAGGGGGGCGCTGGGGCCCCTGTGTCAGGAATTGGGTGGGTTCCCCTTAGGGCTTACCTACATGTTTTGTAAGACACTCCTGCAGGGTCCAGAGTCTTGGAAGCGTTCTTTGTCCCCAAACATGGCTTGGGAGACTTAGTGGTCCAGATTCCAATCCACCTGTTGGGGGGGCTTTGCCACTGACTCCTTGTCCCCACCCCCAGCCCTCAGGCAGCAAAGGAGGGTGGGGCGAGGGGAGTCTGTGTCACTCATCTTCTCACCCACAGCTCCGGACTATGACAAAAGCCAGTGGCTGGATGAAAAATTCAAGCTGGGCCTGGACTTCCCCAATGTAGGTGCAGGGGGTGGGGGTGATGTGGGGAAAGTGAGTGGGGGGGGAGGGTCTACTCCATCTGCTTTCCGGGCTCAGAAGTTTCTGGATTTGCTGGCTTCTTCTCAGGCTCTCGGCTCCCGGTTCTCCCCATGCTGTAGGTTCCAGCTCATTCACTCATTTTACAATCTGCTGACTTAGTGCCTCCCATGAGCCGGGCACTGGGAGTGTCCTTGTCCGAGGGAGGGGGTGTAGGGGGGCCCGCGGCCTACCCACCTGCCCCCGTTGCCCTTGCAGCTGCCCTACCTGATCGACGGGGCCACCAAGATCACCCAGAGCAACGCTATCCTTCGCTACATTGCCCGCAAGCACAACCTCTGTGAGTGGGGCAGGGGGTGGGGTGCGGGGAGCAGGTGGCCGTGCCCCTGGGCTTGCCTGGCGGGGGGGATGCTGAGGGTGAGTCTCTGTTGTGCGGGCTGCAGGTGGGGAGACAGAAGAGGAGAAGATTCGGGTGGATATTTTGGAGAACCAAGCTATGGACACCTCTAATCAGCTCGCCAGGGTCTGCTACAGCCCTGACTTTGTGAGTCCCTTCCCGGTGGACTGGGATGGGCCGGGTTTTGACAGGAACCTTGTGTTCCCTCTACTTCACACTGGAGCCCCGTGGAGCTTCTGATCCCCTAGCCAGTCCCTATACTGTCCTCAAAGTGGCCTTCTTAACTCAATGCATTAGGTGAAAGCTCTGACTCAGTTCTCGCTCATGAGAGAGTCCAGTCCCCAGGGTGGAAATTCAGAACCTAGACAGTGTGTTTACCTTGTCGGCTCACACTGTCTCCTGACGCCCCAGGCCTGAGCATCTTTGTGCAGCAGGCAGCACAGGGACAGCCACAGGGCTTTGTACGTCTCTCTCCTTCCTCGCTGCCTCTCAAATTCTGCATCTTTCCAGAAATTGCTCAATGCTGCTCCTTTTTTTTTTTTTTAATTTTTTTAATGTTTTATTTATTTTTGAGAGACAGAGCGTGAGCAGGGGAAGGGCAGAGAGAGAGAGGGAGACACAGAATCCGAAGCAGGCTCCAGGCTCTGAGCTGTCAGCACAGAGCCTGAATGCGGCTCCTATGTACCACCCACAAGGTAGATTAGAGAATATCTTTCCCGAGGCCATTTCCGTTGTGTCTTCTTTGCTTCTGTCTGCTGCCTGAGTCCAGAGCTCAACCTGGTTCTCACGGCGCTCGGGGGTCTGCCCTAGGGGAGGGCGTTTGGAGATGAATGGGGACAGAGTCCGGGACAGTGAGGTGGTGTTCTCTGCCTTCCTATTGCCTCTCACAGATGGGAGGTGGTGCCCAGTGGACGTCTGGTGAACACAGATTAGATAATTCACAGCCTGGACAATGACCAAGGCCTGGTGGGGGACATGGCTGCTCACCCCTGGCAGTTGGGGGACATGCCCAACCCAGGGGAGCCCTGCCTCTCTGCCTAGGGAGTCTGTGCTGCGGGCAGTGATGGCCGTTCTGTCCCTTAGGAGAAACTGAAGCCTGCGTATCTGGAGTCCATCCCCAATGAGATGAAGCTGTACTCACAGTTCCTGGGGAAGAGGCCTTGGTTTGCAGGGGAGAAGGTAAGGGGAAGCCTCGGGGGATGGGGGTTGTCATTCCCCCCAGGTTCGGAGGGAGGTGCTCATTCATTCGTTGCCCGTCCTTAGATCACCTATGTGGATTTCCTGGCTTATGACATCCTGGACCTGCACTGCGTGTTTGCGCCCAAGTGCCTGGACGCGTTCCCCAACCTGAAGGACTTCGTGGCCCGCTTCGAGGTGATTCCCCTCTCCTCCTTACTAGTTATTGGTCTTACGTCCTCTGTCCTTTCCCTGATCTTTCTCTAGTCTTAAAGCTGAAACAATGAATAGCTAGATGTATGGAGGATGTGCTTTCCGCCGGGCTGTGATCGCTTCTTCCCCCTACCGTGGGAAATTAAATCTTTACCGCATGCCCACTAGCTAGCAGAGCTGTCCCCTCCCCGTTACAGATTAGAGTAATGAGTCAGAAAGGAGTCATTTGCTGAAGGTCACAGAGGCAGCGCAGGCTGTCCTGGGCTCCCGGGCAGCGGCTGGTTGCTATGGGCGGCAGTGAGTGGCCCTCCGTTTCCTGCACCAGAAGGTACACTTGAGGTCCTTCACTTGTCTGGGTCACGTGCTCGGGTCCACGCGGACGCGGCTGATGTCCGGGAGCGTGTGTGTAGCTGGCAGGAGTGGAGTGGAGACGGGGTAGGGGTGATTACACATGAGAAGGACTCAGACCACATTTACCTGCGTCTCCAGGCAGCTCTGCCGCAATCTGACCCCCGCGCCAGCGGGCAGCGCGGAGACCCCCAGGGATGGAGCTGGTACCGGGGCGGGAGGACATAAGGGAGGCCCCGTGGAAGGTGCTCATCTCGAGTCTTCTGTGGCGGGGCACTCTTCTTACCTTACCTCCGCATCTCCCTCTCCTTCCTCTTTCCAACTATGGAAGATTCTGGCTCAGAGATGGGAGGGTCCATTCACTGTGGGTCCTGCTCACTGACCTGATCGCCTCCTATGGGTGAGGCACTGTGTCGGGCACAGTGGGGATGCAAGGGTCCTGAGGCCAGTGCTCAGTGCAGGTGGGGGACTCCACAATACCCAGCTGTGTGGCACGTGTGGTGCCAAGTGGGTGCTGGGCGTGCACAGCCTCGGCCTCACCTGATGTCACTGGTCATCCTTAGGCAATCGGTGGAGGGCACAGAGTCTGCTTTTGAGAGATGTGGTGACATCTGGGGGCATTTGTCTGCCCGCCAACTGTTTCCCTTTCCCAGTCCCCGTGGAGAGATCTGCTTTCTCAGCTGGTTGTTATCAGCCCTGGTTCTGGGCCTGGTGACTGGCCTGGGGGATCGTGCCAGAGCTCCCGGGACTGTTTGGCAGGAGGGACAGAGACAGCTGTGGGCTGCAGTGTGTGGCCTGCTCGGCACAGGCAGCCCCAGGTTGTTCGAATCCTTTAGAAGTCAGCACGCCCTCCGTGTGAGGAAGACGGTGCTCAGACGTCCCTGAGTGCCATGTGCCCAATGGTTGCAGCAGGGCCTGGGCGGAGGTAGCTGGTGCCCCTGACACTGGGCTCTGGTAGCAGGTCCAAGTGTGGCCGGCCTGCCCTTCAGGCTCCCCGCCTCTCCCCTCTCATGCAGGGTTTGCTGAGTCACGGGGTGAGGCCTGTGCTGCAGGTTCCCCGGACTCATTCTGACCCCCCTCCCACCTCCCCTTGTTCTGCTGGGGTGCCCCGTGTAGCAAACCCTTGGAAGCCAGGAGCCTCTGTCAGCAAAAGGAGGGTGTTTGTAAGACAGAGAGGGAGGAGGCCTCCTGAGAGGGTCGGGAGGGAGGAGGGGGCAGCAGAAAGAGCACAGACCCGGCAAGAGAGCGGTGCACTCCAGCCCTTCCCACCTCTGGGCCCTGGAGCCAAGGAGGCCGCCAGCCTAAGCCCTTGTGCCCCCGCTCCCTGCTGGAGAATGGAGGGGGCAGGACCTCTGGTGTGGGTGGTTGGGGGAGGGTCTCCACCCGCGCCCTCATCTGTGGTGGAAGCAAGCCCCCAGCCCGGGGTAGAGTCTCCATATTTCAGTTTGATGTCACATTAGTTACTGGAAACCGGAAGAGGTAACTTACCAGAGCTGCGGGCCATAAGAAGACTTGTCTTATTTCTCAACACTGGACCTTCCAAGGAGGGTTCCCGAACTTGCTGTCCCTCAGTGGGCCTGCGTGAGCCCCAGCGGGGCGGCGGATCCTGATCGTGCACCTTCTTTCCCCTCCCGCAGGGCCTGAAGAAGATCTCTGCCTACATGAAGTCCAGCCGCTTCCTCCCACGCCCGCTGTACACCAAGATTGCCGTGTGGGGCAACAAGTAGGCCTACCTGGGGGTGATGGGAGCGAGGAAGCAGTTGTACGGTTCGGGGCAGGGGCCCTGGAGAGCCGCTGGACCGCCCTCCATCCCTAGAACCAGCTGTCCTGCTTCCTTCTCGCATCTTCGATTTCCAGTTAGTCCCATTCAGCCTCATTCTGCCCCTTTACCCTCCCCAATGCAGTTTGTCAGAACCTTTAAAACTGGCCAGTCCCTACTCTCTTCCACCTGTCCCCATGGACATTACCCTCCCTCACTCCGCTCAGTGACTGCTCTCCACGGTGCAGCCCCACTGTCCCCGGGCCTGGAGCGCTCTGCCCGAGGTCCCCGAAGCACGGCCTGAGGACAGGAATGGCCTGGAGTGCAGACCCTCCTCCCCCAGGCTGCCCTCCCCAGCCCTGCCTGGAACCCAGTAAAGCCTTAATCCCACGGGCCGTGTCCTGTCCTCTTCCCTCCCGGGCGCCTGGGCTCTGCCCGCCCTGCTGCTGGAGGGTCCTGTGCAGACGCCGATGGGGCTGGGTGCACGCGGATCCTGGGTGCTAGCGAGGTGTTTTGAGACTCCTCGTTCCTGTTTCTGACACCGGTAGAGGAAGCCTGTGTGCTTTCCTGATTTTTACATTTCTTACCTCACTAATTCTAATGAAAATAATTCTCTTTAAAATAATGTATTCTTCTGGTTTTGATTACTTTGAGTGGATCCCTTAACAGAGAGTAGAGGGCAAAGGGGAAGAACCGTTTTCCCCCTTTGTCTGAGATTTATGAGACTATTTGTTGCGTGATGCCACCTGCAAGGCAAGTGGTTCTTTCTCCGATCCCTTAGGCCCCTGGGCCCCACAATTCCCTCGTACACTCGCTTTACACGTTCGTAGTACTACCTGAGGTTTTCCACCTTTATGTCTTGCTGATTGTTCGTTAGCACGTGCATGTTTCTTTTTTTTAAACCTTTTTAAAGTTAATTTTTTTGGAGAGAGAGAGAGAGAGACAGGGCTTGAGTTGGGTAGGGACAGAGAGAGGAAGACACAGAATCCAAAGCAGACTCCAGGATCTGAGCCAGCAGCACAGAGCCGGACTTGGGACTCAGACGCCCAAGCCGTGAGATCATGACCTGAGCCCACACCCCGAGTCAGTCGCTTAACTGACCGAGCCACCCAGGTGCCCCTGCAACTCCTACAGCACCTGGTAAATGATTCTGTTTAGTCTCTTATTTTCAGATTAAGAAATATTCTTGTATTCTGGATGTCTTAAATTCATACAGATAATATTTAAAGACTTACAAAAATAGCATGATGTAGGATATTTTAATTGTACTGTTGGCATTCCTTTGTTATTTTGTTTGTTGTTTTTTTTTTTTTGTAAATGTTTATTTATTGAGATAGAAATAGAGAGAGAGGGAGACATGATGAGCAGGAAAGGGGTAGAGAGAGAGGGAGACAGAGAATCCCAAGTAGGCTCCGTGCTGTCAGTGCAGAGCCCCACGCAGGGCTCGAAGTAACAAAACCGTGACATCATGACTTGAGCCGAAATCAAGAGTAGGACACTTAACCCACGGAGCCACCGGGCGCCCTACCATTCATTTCTAATACGTAGCTTTGAAATCTGAGTCTACTGTGTGTAGGATTTTTGCTAATTTACCTTGTGAGGTCAGAACGTCGGCAGTAGGGCCGGCAGGAATTATGGGATGCCGTTCAGAAGTCGTCCTAGAGGCCAGTCTTCTGGACCGGCTGTGGTCTTTAAAATATTAAAACTTGTCACCATTTTAAAATCAGGGGAGAACAAAGGTAAATCCAGAGGGTCTGGCTATACCAGGACTCAATTTCTGCCTGGTGACAACCGGGGACACTTCCTCCCCTCGGGCTGCTCTCCAGCTTCCCTGCTCCCCACTGCTCCCTATCGCCCTGCCCCAGCCCACCCCCTTCACCGGGATGATCCTGTGGTCCCTGCCCCCGCCCCCCCCCCAGGTCAGCCCTCCTCCTCCTCCTGCAGAACTGTCCCCTTTCTTCTGAAGAGGTCACGCGAACCCGGGACCCCTCTCCCTACTCCTCGGTGTCCTTTCGTACTAGCCAGTGCCTCTTTCTCCTGGATTCTTCCTCTCTCCTGATTATCGTCTCTCAGTCTTTACACAGGAAACGCGTCCCATAGCTGAAGACACCTTTCCCTTTCCAGTTCCCCCGGGACTTCCAGTTTCACAGCAGCAGTGTCTGCTAGATGACAGCGTCTCAGCGGTGGTTTGTCATAAAGGAACGCCCAGAGGGACGAGCGCCAGTGAACAGTGTCTGTTCTACCCATTTGACATGTTATTATTCTGCTTCTCGTTAGCTTCCACATAGAACTTTCTCCGTGGCATCTAGTAATTCCAGGCTGAAGGTGGATAAGCTCAAAATGAGGAGTCCTTAAAGTAATATGAAAATATAACTATTAGGAGGGCCAGCTTATGTGTGTTTGCATTTGGCATCATCACCTCCCCCCTGGGCGAAGCTAGCTGGAATTCACCTTGGCCACAGGCTACATCCTGAGCCTGGACGCAGACCTGGAGGACTGGTGCTGGAGGGGCGCAGGGATGGGGAGCGTGTGCCACAGAGCTGAGCTCTGCCAGCTTCGGGCGACACGCTCGCCCAGCGACTCAAGTTAGCAGAGATGGGCAGGCCTCTGGCTTCTGTAATTTAAAAGGAATTAGCTGTTGCCTCTGTGTCCTCCTCATCCCCCACTCCACACTGGACCACGGTACTTTGAAATCCTTACCGAACTCTGGGTTCACACTGTGGTATCCATAAAAGTGTTACCTGATTTTAAGTTTATTTTTCTCTAGTTCACCAACCTGTGCTTTCACTTGTAAACCTGTTTGTGTTTTTTTTCCCCCAAGTTTTACTACCATCATTTTATTTTATTTTTATTATTTTTTAAATTTTAATTCAAGTTAGTTACCATACAGTGTAGTCTTGGCTTTAAGAGTAGAATCCGGTGATTCATTGCTTACATATGAAACCCAGTGTTCATCCCCAAACGTGCCCTCATCAATGCCCATCGCCCGTTTAACCCACCCCCCCAATCACCTCCCCTCCAGCAACCCTCACTTTGTTCTCTGTTTTTAAGCGTCTCTTACGGTTTGCCTCCCTCTCTGTTTTTATCTTATTTTTCCTTCCTTTCCCCTATGTTTTCTGTTGAGTTTCTCAAATTCCACATATGAGTGAATCATGATATCTTTCTCCGACTATTTCACTTAGCAGAATACCCTCCAGGTCCATCCACGTCGTTGCCAATGGCAAGATTTGATTCTTTTTTATCGCTGAGTAGTATTCCATTGCATATATAAACCACATCTTCTTAATCCATTCGTCAGTTGATGGACATGTGGGCTCTTTCCATAATTTGGCTATTGTTGATAGCACTGCTATAAACATTGGGGTACATGTACCCCCTTCGAATCAGGGTACCCTTCGAACCTTGGATAAACCTCTAGTAGTGCAATTGCTGGGTGGTAGGATGGTTCTATTTTTAATTTTTCGAGGGAACCCCATAGTGTTTTCCACAGTGGCTGCACCAGTTTGCCTTCCCACCAACAGTGCAAAAGTGTTGCCTTTTCTCCATGTCGTCACCAATATCTGTTGTTTCCTGAGTTGTTAATGTTACCCATTCTGTCAGGTGTGAGGGGGTATCTCATCATGGTTTTGATTTGTATTTCCCTGATGATGAGTGATGGTGAGCATCTTTTCATGTGTCTCTTGGTCATCTGGGTGTCGTCTCTAGAGAAGTGTCTATTCATGTCTTCTGCTGATTTCTTCACTGGATTATTTGTTATTTGGGTGCTGTGTTTCGTAAATTCTTTCTAGAGTTTGGATACTAATCCTGTATCTGGTATGTCATTTGCAAATAAATTCTCGCATTCCGTCGAGATGTTCTTCTTTTAGGTTTGCTCATTGTTGCCTTCGCTGTGCAGGAGCTTTTTATCCTCACGAGGTCCCAAGAGTTCATTTTTGCTTTTATTTCCCTTGCCTTTGGAGACATGTCACGTAAGAAGTCTCTGGCGTCTAGGTCAAAGAGGTTGCTGCCTGTTTGCTCCTGTAGGATTTTGATGGTTTCCTGTCTCACATTTAGGTCTTTCATCCATTTTGAGTTTATTTTTGTGTATGGTGTAAGAAAGTGGTCCAGTTTCATTCTGTATGTCGCTGTCCATTCTCCCCGCACCATTTGCTAAAGAGACAGTCTTTTTTTTCCATTGAATATTCTTTCCTGCTTGGTCAAAGATTAGTTGGCCATATATGTGTGGGTCCATTTCTGGGTTCTCCTATTCCATTGATCTATGTGTCTGCTTTTGTGCCAGTACCATACTGTCTTGATGATGATCGCTTTGTAATACAGGTGAAATTAGGGATTGTGATGCCTCCAGCTTTGATTTTCTTTTTCAAGAATACTTTGGCTATTCAGGGTCTTTTCTGGTTCCATACAAATTTTAGGATTGTTTGTGAAGAATGGTGGTGTTATTTTGATTGGGATTGCATTGAATGTATAGATTGCTTTGGGTAATATCAACATTTTTAGCATTATTTGTTCTTCTAATCCATGAGCATGGAATCTTTTTCCAATTTTTTTGTGTCTTCTTCAATTTCTTTCATAAGCTTTCTATAGGTTTCAGTGTATAGATTTTTCACTTCTTTGGTTACATTTATTCCTAGGTATCTTATGGTTTATGGTGCAATTGTAAATGGGATCAATTCCTTGATATCTCTTTCTGATGCTTCTTTATTGGTGCATAGAAACGCAACCGACTTCTGTGCATCGATTTTATATCCTGCAACTTTGCTGAATTCATGTATCATCTCTAGCAGTTTTTTGGTGGAGTGTTTTGGGTTTTCCATGTAGAATATCATGTCAACTGTGAAGAGTGAAGTTTGACTTCTCCCTTGCCACTTTCGATGCCTGATATTTTTGCTGTGTGATCGCTCAGGCTAGGACTTCCAACATTATGTTGAACAAAAGTGATGAGAGTGGACATGCCTGCCATGTTCCTGACCTTCGGCGGAAAGTTCTGAGTCTTTCCCTTTGCGATGAGAGCAAGGACTTCAGTATATGGCCTTTATGGTTTTGAGGTGTATTCCTTCAGTCCCTACTATCTTGAGGGTTTCTATCAAGAAAGAGTGCAGTATTTTGTCAGGTGCCTTTTTTTCCATCTTAAGTCCATCTGTGTTAAGGTTCCCTTCTTCTGTTTTCATCCATGAAATCTTGCAAACCCTTTGTACAAAAGAGAGCAAGCCACAGGCCAAGCTCTGACCTATTCGCCCAGCTCTGAAATAGTCTTCTGCCTTCAGAGAGCAATGACAGCAGCTAGGAGAGTGTTGCCGTGGAGGTTGTGCCACGTGAAGGACTCCAAGGCCACCTGGGCCACCGCGATGTACACAAAAGCACACGTGGGTCACAGCCAGGGTCGGGGCTGGAATGCATGGACCTAGGCAGCCCAGGGTGTGCAGGGCCGGCGGGAGCGTGGTCCTGTGGGGCGTCCCCCACCCTCCTGCTGACCCTCTGGGTGCCCTCTGAGGCAGGACAGGTGCCTGGCCCGTCAGAGGACGACTCCCCTTCCCCCTTCCCTCACATTGTGTCAGTGATCAGCACACTCCCTGTCACTGTGCGCTCCACATGAGGGACGTCTAGCTGGCTGGCAGGACCTCTCAGGGGCTGCACCCCTAACCCTGCCCTTTGCCGGGACTGGTTCTGGATTCAGATTCACAACTTTGGGCATAAGGGCAATTGATTCATTTCCACCTGGGCCTGATCCCCAGCCACGTGACTGAAGGGCTGGGTCCCCCACAGGCCATGAAGGGAAGCACTGAGACCACGTTTCCTACTCTCTTCCCCTTGTCCTGGGTGGTAGTTCCCACCCACTGACGGTCGCTCTGCGGGACATGTCCTGCGGGGAGCTTTCAGACTGGCCTGAGTCCGGGGCCTCCGAAGACAGTGCTGCTGTAAACTCCGGATGGCCGGTTGGCGGAAGCGGAGGGATTCCTAACGGAGAAGCGGGGTGAGAGAGTGTGTTCCTTCTTGACTCACACTCCTCCCTGAGCGCCCCGCCAGATAAAGCGGAGAACCGAGGGGGACGGTGGGAAACTAGGGGCGCGCGAGAACACGGAAGCGGCTCCCGCACCCCCCCTTCTAGAAGGAGCTCACGGACTGACCACTTCCTTTACAGAACCTTTCACATTCGCGGCGTTTTGCAGGCGTATTGGGGGCGGGCTGAGGGGCGGGGCGCGTCGGGCCCCGCCCACCCCAGGTCAGAGAGTTATTTTCAAGCCCTGCTCTGTGAAGCCCCTCCGCTCTGCACAAGATAGCACCATGGTCATGATCTTGGGTTACTGGGACATCCGCGGGGTGAGCGACGGGGCTGCCGGGCTGAGTGGGCTGGGAGCGCGCGGGGAGAAAGGCTGCGCCGTGGAGACCACTAGAACCAGAAACTCGTCTTCGGGGCTGTTTGCAACTCAGTCCTTACTACCAGTCTCAGCTGGACATGTTCCTGAGTCGTGTGTGTGTGTGTGTGTGTGTGTGTGTGTGTGTACTCGCGCAGTGGGGAGTGAATGAGGTTATCTGCAGGAGAACCAGCAGGACGTCAGGACTCGGATCCCTGACGTCTTCCTCGGGTTTGTCCCCAGCTGGCTCACGCCATCCGCCTGCTCCTGGAGTACACAGACTCCCACTACGAGGAAAAGAAGTACTCGATGGGGGATGGTAATGGCAGTTCCCTCGCGTTCTGACTTGTGCCCAGCTCCTCCTGATTTGTGACCAAGCCGCCGTGCCCTGGCCCCGCGGTGCTCCCCTCTGCCACCCTCCCCCAGCTGGAGCAGGGCCTTCTCTGATTCCTTTGAGGGTGCAGCTTGGCCTTCCAGGGCAGGACGGGAGAGGGGGGCGCTGGGGCCCCCGTGTCAGGAATTGGGTGGGTTCCCCTTAGGGCTTACCTACATGTTTTGTAAGACACTCCTGCAGGGTCCAGAGTCTTGGAAGCGTTCTTTGTCCCCAAACATGGATTGGGAGACTTAGTGGCCCAGATTCCAATCCACCTGTTGGGGGGGCTTTGCCACTGACTCCTTGTCCCCACCCCCAGCCCTCAGGCAGCAAAGGAGGGTGGGGCGAGGGGAGTCTGTGTCACTCATCTTCTCCACCACAGCTCCGGACTATGACAGAAGCCAGTGGCTGGATGAAAAATTCAAGCTGGGCCTGGACTTCCCCAATGTAGGTGCAGGGGGTGGGGGCGATGTGGGGAAAGTGAGTGGTAGGGGAGGGTCTATTCCATCTGCTTTCCCGGCTGAGAAGTTTCTGGATTTGCTGCCTTCTTCTCAGGCTCTTGGCTCCCTGTTCTCCCTATGCTGTAGGTTCCAGCTCATGCAATCATTTTACAATCTGCTGACTTAGTGCCTCCCATGAGCCGGGCACTGGGAGTGTCCTTGTCCGAGGGAGGGGGTGCAGGGGGGCCCGCGGCCTACCCACCTGCCCCCGTTGCCCTTGCAGCTGCCCTACCTGATCGACGGGGCCACCAAGATCACCCAGAGCAACGCCATCCTTCGCTACATTGCCCGCAAGCACAACCTCTGTGAGTGGGGCAGGGGGTGGGGTGCGGGGAGCAGGTGGCCGTGCCCCTGGGCTTGCCTGGGGTGGGGGGATGCTGAGGGTGAGTTTCTGTTGTGCGGGCCGCAGGTGGGGAGACAGAAGAGGAGAAGATTCGTGTGGATATTTTGGAGCACCAAGTTCATGACACCCGCATGGCCTTGGCCAGGCTCTGCTACAACCCTGATTTTGTGAGTTGTGTCCCTTTGGGCTGGGCTGGACAAGATTTTGACAGAGACTAGATGCTTGTCTTGTGTCCCTTCTACTTTGCATGTATTTGCCATTTGAACCTCGTGGAGATACAGATCCTCCAAGCTGGTCCGTATATTTCCATCAGAGTGAATTTCGTAACACCCATTGAGTTGGATGAATACCTTGACTTAGTTCCTTCTAATCTTAAGGCATAGTCGAATCCCCAAGATGGAAATTCTGTTCTTAGACAGTGTCTTTACCTGGTTAGCTCACACTGTCTCCTGACGCCCCAGGCCTGAGCATCTTCGTCCTGTAAGCAGTGCAGGGGCAGCCACGGAGGGGGCTTGTACCTCTCTCTCCTTCCTCTCAGCCTCTCAAATTCTACATCTTTCCAGAAACAGTTCAAGCATCCACCCCCATCCCTCATCCAGCAGCTAGAACTTACAACCTCTGTCCCGAGGCCATTTCCGTTGTGTCTTCTTTGCTTCTGCCTGATGCCTGAGTCCAGAGCTCAACCTGGTTCTCACGGCACTCCGGGGTCTGCCCTAGGGGAGGGCGTTTGGAGAGGAGTGGGGACAGAGTCCGGGACAGTGAGGTGTTGTTCTCTGCCTTCCCATTGTCTCTTGACCTTACATTGTCTCTTACAATGGGAGGTGGTGCCCAGTAGGAGTCTGCTGAACACAGATTAGGTAATTCATAGCCTGGACAATGACTGAGGTCCAGTGGGGGGACTGGGGTCATGCACAACCCAGGGGAGCCCTGCCTCTCTGCTGAGAGAGTCTGTGCTGCGGGCAGTGATGGCCGTTCTGTGCCTCAGGAGAAACTGAAGCCTGCGTTTCTGGAGTCCCTTCCCGATGAGATGAAGCTGTACTCACAGTTCCTGGGGAAGAGGCCTTGGTTTGCAGGGGAGAAGGTAAGGGGAAGCCTCGGGGGATGGGGGTTGTCATTTCCCCCAGGTTCGGAGGGAGGTGCTCATTCGTTCGTTGCCCGTCCTTAGATCACCTATGTGGATTTCCTGGCTTATGACCTCCTGGAACGGCACCGCATATTCGAGCCCACGTGCCTGGACGCGTTCCCCAACCTGAAGGACTTCGTGGCCCGCTTCGAGGTGATTCCCCTCTCCTCCTTACTAGTTATTCGTCTTACATCCTCTGTCCTTTCCCTGATCCTTCTCTAGTCTTAAAGCTGAAGCAAAGAACAGCTAGACGTATGGAGGATGTGCTTTCCGCCCGGCTGTGCTTGCATCTTCCCCCTACCGTGGGAAATTAAATCTTTACCGCATGCCCACTAGCTAGCAGAGCTGTCCCCTCCCCGTTACAGATTAGAGTAATGAGGCAGAAAGGAGGAGTCATTTGCTGAAGGTCACAGAGGCAGCGCAGGCTGTCCTGGGCTCCCGGGCAGTGGCTGGTTGCTATGGGCGGCAGTGAGTGGCCCTCCGTTTCCTGCACCAGAAGGTACACTTGAGGTCCTTCACTTGTCCGGGTCACGCGCTCGGGTCCACGCGGACGCGGCCGATGTCCGGGAGCGCGTGTGTAGCTGGCAGGAGTGGAGTGGAGACGGAGTAGGGGTGATTCCACATGAGAAGGACTCAGACCACATTTACCTGCGTCTCCAGGCAGCTCTGCCGCAATCTGACCCCCGCGCCAGCGGGCAGCGCAGAGACCCCCAGGGATGGAGCTGGTACCGGGGCGGGAGGACATAAGGGGGCCCCCTGGAAGGCGCTCATCTCGAGTTTTCTGTGGTGGGGCACTCTTCTTACCGTAGCTCCGAGTCTCCCTCTCCTTCCTCTTTCCAACTGCCAAAGATTCTGGCTCGGTGATGGGAGGGTCCATTCACTGTTGGTCCCATTCCCTGACCTGATCACCTCCTGTGGGTGAGGCACTGTGTTGCAGTCTGGATGCAAGGGTCCTGAGGCCAGCGCTCAGTGCAGGTGGGGGACTCCAGAACACCCAGCCGTGTGGCAGGTGTGGTGCCAAGTGGGTGCTGGGGGTGCACACCCTGGGCCTCACCTGAAGTCACAGGTCACCCTTGGTCCCTCGCTGGAGGGCACAGAGTCTGCTTTTGAGAGATGTGGGGGTTTGGGGGCATTTGTCTGCCCGCCAACTGTTTCCCTTTCCCAGTCCCCCTGGAGAGATCTGCTTTCTCAGCTGGCTGTTATCAGCCCTGGTTCTGGGCCTGGTGACTGGCCTTGGGGATCTTGCCAGAGCTCCCGGGACTGTTTGGCAGGAGGGACAGAGACAGCTGTGGCTGCAGTGTGTGGCCTGCTCGGCACAGGCAGCCCCAGGTTGTTCGAATCCTTTAGAAGTCAGCGCGCCCTCCGTGTGGGGAAGACGGTGCTCAGACGTCCCTGAGTGCCATGGGCCCAATGGCTGCAGCAGGGCCTGGGCGGAGGTAGCTGGTGCCCATGACACTGGGCTCCGGTAGCAGGTCCAAGTGTGGCCGGCCTGCCCTTCAGGCTCCCCGCCTCTCCCCTCTCATGCAGGGTTTGCTGAGTCACGGGGTGAGGCCTGTGGTGCAGGTTCCCAGGACTCATTCTGAGCCCCCTCCCACCTCCCCTTGTTCTGCTGGGGTGCCCCGTGTGGCAAACCCTGGGAAGCCAGGAGCCTCCGTCTGCAAAAGGAGGGTGTTTGTAAGACAGAGAGGGAGGAGGCCTCCTGAGAGGGTCGGGAGGGAGGAGGGGGCAGCAGAAAGAGCACAGACCCGGCAAGAGAGCGAGCGGTGCACTCCAGCCCTTCCCACCTCTGGGCCCTGGAGCCAAGGAGGACCCCGAAGCCCTTGTGCCCCCGCTCCCTGCTGGTGAATGGAGGGGGCAGGACCTCTGGGGTCTCCCCCCGCGCCCTCATCTGTGGTGGAAGCAAGCCCCCAGCCCAGGGTAGAGTCTCCCGATGTGGTGTATGTTTGTCAGACGTCACTTAGGTATAAGCACCTGGAAGAGACAACATACTAGAGCTGGGGACACTGTCTTACGTCTCAACACTGGACCTCACAAAGAAAGGTCCCAACCTTAGTGGGACTCGAGCAGCCCTTGATGGGTCCTATTTTTCCCCGCAGGGCCTGAAGAAGATCTCTGCCTACATGAAGTCCAGCCGCTTCCTCCCACAGCCCATATACTTAAAGACCGCCTTCTGGGGCAACAAGTAGGCCCGCATGGGAGGCGACGTGAGGGGGAACCCGCGCTGTGCCCGCGGCCGGGCCCTGGAGAGCTGCTGGACCTCCCCGCATCCTCAGAACCCGCCTTCTTGCTTCTTTCCCCTTTTCTTTCTGGTTATTTCCACTTAGCCCTTATGTGGCCCCCTTACCTTCCCAGTGCAAGTTCCTCAAAGCTGAATAGCCCCCCACTTTACTTCACCCTAGTCCCCTATCCTCCCTCACTCCGCCTAAGCAGCCCATTCCCCTCAGTGACTGCTCTCCACGGTGCGGCCCCACTGTCCCCGGGCCTGGAGCGCTCTGCCTGAGGTCCCCGAAGCACGGCCTGAGGACAGGAATGGCCCTGAGTGCGGACCCTCCTCCCCCAGGCTTCCCTCCCCAGCCCTGCCTGGAATCCAGTAAAGCCTTAATCCCACCGACCGTGTCCTGTCCTCTTCCCTCCCGGGCGCCTGGGCTCTGCCCGCCCTGCTGCTGGAGGGTCCTGTGCAGACGCCGATGGCGGCTGGGTGCACGCGGATCCTGGGTGCTAGCGAGGTGTTTTGAGACTCCTCGTTCCTGTTTCTAACACCGGTAGAGGAAGCCTGTGTGCTTTCCTGATTTTTACATTTCTTACCCCACTAATTCTAATGAAAATAATTCTCTTTAAAATAATGTAGTCTTCTGTTTTTGATTATTTATTTGGGTGGATCCCCTAACTGACAGTAGAGGGCAAAGGGGAAGAACCGTTTTCCCCCTTTGTCTGAAATTTATGAGACTATTTGTTGCATGATGCCACCCGCAAGGCAAGTGGTTCTTTCTCCGATCCCTTAGGCCCTTGGGCCCCACAATTCCCTCGTACACTCGCTTTACACGTTCGTAGTACTACCTGAGGTTTTCCACCTTTATGTCTTGCTGATTGTCCGTTAGCATGTGCATGTTTCTTTTTTTTTTTTTTTTCATTTAAATGTTTATTTTTGAGAGACAGGAGGAGACAGAGCATGAGCAGGGGAGAGGCAGAGAGAGGGGGAGACACCGAATCTGAAGCAGGCTCCGGGCTCCGAGCTGTCAGCACAGAGTCCGATGTGGGGCTGGAACTTGCAAACCGTGAGATCACAATGTGACCTGAGGTCGGACTCTTAACCGAGTTCCCCAGGCGCCCCTCCTGTGCTTGCGTCTGCCCGATGAACCACGGTCCGTGCGCCTCCCTGTGTAAAGCTCTGGGTAACCTTTCCCCGCCCGTGACTGATCCCTGAAGCCCAGTTAAAAGATGAGGTAGTGGCAGCTGACACCATCTTTGTGGGCACAATGGACTTAATGGTGGTTCTATTCCAGGCTTCTTCTTATATGAAAAAAAAATACACAATTTCATCACGGTTATCAACACTCTTCGTAAAACCAAACATACAGAAAGAGCTGAAGCACAGCCCCAGTCTGGAGGGCTCTTTCTGTGTTAATCCGGACGGGCGAGCTGCCTTCCGACACAGCCACAAGGAGGGTTGCCGCGAAGATACCGTCTCTTCTTGTCGGGAAATCTCCTTGGTCATTGTCACTCTCGTAAGGCGTGAAAGGGCCCCTCATCTGTCTGCTTGCACATTTTGCCACTGCGACGTGGACGAGCGTCCCCGGGAGGCCTCGCGTGGTTGGGAAACAGGGAGAACACGCCGTCCGCGAGATGACTCCATCCCTGATGTCCTTGTCTGGGGCAGTCATTTAGATGCATAATTTAGACATGGTCAACATTTGGCCACCTCACTGGGGTGCTAAAGACAGTCCCGGTCCCAGGGTAGGCATCGGGCGCTGGTTGTAACTTGTAGGAACTGCGTGTACCCCTTCTAAGCCATGCTAGATGCGTTTTAGAAGTAAATTCACTTCTTCTCATCTTGCCATGTCCCCGGAGCTCGTGAGGAATTTCCTTCCTGGCACAGGACTCAGTGCTGCCTGACCCCAGAAGAATGTGCGGAGAGCTGGGGGCGGGGGTGCGGCGGGGGGGAGGGGATGGGGGGGCGGGGTCTGACAGCAGTAGTCACACCACGGCTGCACCAGGCTGCCCGGCCCAGCTCCCCCTCTCCTGGCCAGCTCTCATCCTCCCGTCCTGCAGGCTGGGGACTGTTTCCACGTGCTCCCAGGGCAGCGGGCGCTGCGGTCTCCTTCCTCCTAGCCGGCGTGGCCGAGGCAGTGTTTCTTCAATCGCAACATGTGGCCCAGGATCGGAAGCTTAAAAGAGTTTCCAAACCTCAGCACTGCTGACGTGCTGGAGTGCGGAATTCTCTGTTGATGGCAGGGTCCCGTGGATAGCACAGGGTTTAGCAGAGTCCCCAGCCTCTAACCCGCCCGCTGTCAGCAGCTCATCCTGGTCGTGACCATCGAAAATCTCTACAGACATTGCCAGGTGTCCCCCAAGGGCCCAAATCACCCCTGAGTTGAAGACGACTCACGTAGGAGATGGGAGGCTGGCATTAAAAAACACTAGAGTTCTAACACATCAGAGTCAACAAGTACTTAAGGCAAGAGTTCCTTGATGAAACTATTACTTCAGTTAAGAATACATGCATGTATGTACGTATTCTTGATGCATACATGATGCAGGACGTGCCTGCGGTAAACGTATTCGTTTTAAGTGTCGATACGTCAGACTTTTAGACAATGTGCCGGAATAGTACAAAGAACTCCTGCGCACCCCACCCGACATGTTAACTTTTCCACACTTGCTTGCTCCTCCCTCTCCCCCCTCCCCTTCTCTGTCCTTTTCTGTCCGTTCTGCATGAGCACGGGGGCACTTGTAGCAAACACTCCACACTCAGTTCCGGTTCCGTAAGCTCTGGTTACTGATGTTGGAATTTAGCTTCAAAGTGACCGTGACTCACAATCATCCTCACTCGTGCTGTCCTTGTCCTTTCCGGGGTAGGGGGTTCACGCCGCACTCAGCTGGAGTTTACGCCCATGTATGCGATGCATTTCCTTTCTGAAATGTTTGAAAAGATACCCAGAAATTTCCTGAGGACCAAGGGTCCTTTCTGTTACGATTTTTCATCATGAGCCCCTTATTACTTGATTCGGAAGTTGTCTTTCTTTTCACATGGTTTGATGTATCTGTGTTTGTTCCACCTGGTGGTGACATTAAGTAACCATTGTCTGAGAAAACGTTAAGTAACCATTAGGGGAGAATAAGTTTTGCCCAGTTTGGCTGGTCATTAGACTGATTTTTTATTAATTTGTAACTGCCTTTTTGTTTTCGTTGTTGGACTAATGTCTACTGTTTTAGCTCATGTTTTCAGAGAATTAACTAATGGTTTTAGGAGCATATTAATAACTACTTCGATAGTTCTCCTCTAGGTATTGTTCTATATTTTTTCACCTTGAATATTGCTCCTTTTCTAAATTGCGGAGGTCTTAGTTGTCTTTCCTTATACAGAATAGGGTAGGCAGGTAGAAAATTTTTCTTTTACAATCAGTGTGACAGCATCTTGTAAATGGTTGTCTTTATGCTGTTTTTTTCCAGTTTAAAGAATATTCTTGTATCCTAGATTTCCTAATATACACAGATATTTAAAGACTTACAAAAATACCATGAAGTAGGGTATTTTAATTGTACTGTTGGCATTCCTTTCTTTTTTGTTTGTTTGGTTTTTTTGGTAAATGTTTTTTTATTGAGACACAAACAGTGAGAGAGAGAGAGACAGGACAAGAGAGAAAGAGGTAGATAGAGAGAGGGAGTCAGAGAATCCCAAGTAGGCTCCGTGCTGTCAGTACAGAGCCCCATGCAGGGCTTGAACTAACAAACTGTGACATCATGACTTGAGCCGAAATCAAGAGTAGGACGCTTAACCGACGGAGCCACCTGGCGCCCTACCATTCATTTCGAATACGTAGCTTTGAAATCTGAGGCTACTGTGTGTAGGATTTTTGCTAATTTATCTGGTGAGGTCAGAACGACAGCAGTGGGGCCGGCAGGAATTATGGGATGCCGTTCAGAAGTCGTCCTAGAGGCCAGTCTTCTGGACCGGCTGTGGTCTTTAAAATATTAGAACTTGTCACCATTTTAAAATCAGGAGAGAACAAAGGTAAATCCAGAGGGTCTGGTAAAACTGGGATTGAATTTCTGCCTGGTGACAACCGGCGACACTTCCTCCCCTCAGGCCCCTCTCCAGCTTCCCTGCTCCCCACTCTCCCTATCGCCCTGCCCCAGCCCACCCCCTCCACCAGGATGATCCTCTGGGCCCTGTCCCCCCCACCAGCCTTCCTCCTCCTCCTCCTCTTGCAGAACTGTCCCCTTTCTTCTGAAGGGGCCCCGCAAGCTCTGGACCCCTCTCCCGACTCCTTGGTGTCCTTTCGTGCCAGCCAGTGCCTCTTTCTCCTGGATTCCTCCTCTCTCCTGCTTACCGTCTCTCAGTCTTTACACAGGAAACGCGTCCCATAGCTGAAGACACCTTTCCCTTCCCAGTTCCCTCGGGACTTCCAGTTTCACAGCAGCAGTGTCTGCTAGATGACAGCGTCTCAGCGGTGGTTTGTCATAAAGGAACGCCCAGAGGGACGAGCGCCAGTGAACAGTGTCTGTTCTACCCATTTGACACGTTATTATTCTGCTTCTCGTTAGCTTCCACATAGAACTTTCTCCATGGCATCTAGTAATTCCAGGCTGAAGGTGGATAAGCTCAAAATGAGGAGTCCTTAAAGTAATATGAAAATATAACTATTAGGAGGGCCAGCTTATGTGTGTTTGCATTTGGCATCATCACCTCCCCCCTGGGCGAAGCTGGCTGGAATTCACCTTGGCCACAGGCTACATCCTGAGCCTGGACGCAGACCTGGAGGACTGGCGCTGGAGGGGGCGCAGGGATGGGGAGCGTGTGCCACAGAGCTGAGCTCTGCCAGCCTCGGGCGACACGCTCGCCCAGCGGCTCAAGTTAGCAGAGATGGACAGGCCTCTGGCTTCTGTAATTTAAAAGGAATTAGCTGTTGCCTCTGTGTCCTATCATTCCCCACTCCACACTTGACCGTGGTACTTTGAAATCCTTACCGAACTGTGGGTTCACACTCTGATGTCCTAACAAAGTGTTATCTGATTTTAAGCTTTTTTTGTATAGCTCACCAACCCGTGCTTTCACTCGTGAGCGATTTGTGTTATAAGGTTCCCTTCTTCTGTTTTCATCCGTGAAACCTTGCAAACCCTTTGTACAAAGGAGAGTGAGCCACAGCCAAGCTCTGACCTACTCACCCAGCTCTGAAATAGTCTTCTGCCTTCAGAGAGCAATGACAGCAGCTAGGAGAGTGTTGCCGTGGAGGCTGTGCCACGTGAAGGACTCCAAGGCCACCTGGGCCACCGCGATGTACACAAAAGCACACGTGGGTCACAGCCAGGGTCGGGGCTGGAATGCATGGACCTAGGCAGCCCAGGGTGTGCAGGGCCGGCGGGAGCGTGGTCCCGTGGGGCGTCCCCCCCCTCCTGCTGACCACCCCCTCTGGGTGCCCTCTGAGGCAGGACAGGTGCCCGGCTGGTCAGACGACTCCCCTTCCCCCTTCCCTCACATTGTGTCTGTGATCAGCACACTCCCTGTCACTGTGCTCTCCAGTGAGGGACGTCTAGCTGGCTGGCAGGACCTCTCAGGGGCAGCACCCCTAACCCTGCCCTTTGCTGGGACTGGTTCTAGATTCAGATTCACAACTTCGGGCATAAGGGCAATTGATTCATTTCCACCTGGGCCTGATCCCCAGCCTTCACTGACTGAAGGGCTGGGTCCCCCACAGGCCATGAAGGGAAGCACTGAGACCATGTTTTCCTACTCTCTTCCCCTTGTCCTGGGTGGTAGTTCCCACCCACTGACGGTCGCTCTGCAGGACACGTCCTGGGGGTAGCTTTCAGACTGGCCTGAGTCCAGGGCCTCCTGAGAAGGTGCTGCTGTAAACTCCGGATGAAGGACGTGGCTCTTTGGCCTTAACTAGGCCGTCAGAGGTCTCCCAGAGCCCGCGGGGTCTGGGCAGCCGAGCGCGAAGCAGAGCGATCCTTAGTGAGGGAGCGGAGGCAGACGAGTGAGCTCTTTTTGTGATTCAAGCTCATCTCAGCGCCTGGCCAACTCCCAGGTCCCGAGTGAGTACTCTGGTTAGGGCTGGGAGCCAGGGACAAGTGGGGGAACTTGTGGCGAGCGAGCCCAAGGCGCGTTCCGCAGGGCAGCCGTCTCTGCACCCCATTGGCTGAGTGTCGGCGAACGGACTGCCTCTGCTTGCTTGGCTGCGCGCCCTGCAGGCGTGCGGGGGCGGGGCCGAGAGGGCCGGGCCCCTCAGGCCCCGCCCACCCCAGGTCGGAGGGTAAATAAATTCCAAGTGCTCTGCGGTGAAGCTCCTAACTCCGCGCAAAAGCAGCACCACGGTCATGATCTTTGGTTACTGGGACATCCGCGGGGTGAGTGATGGGGATGCCGGGCTGAGTGGGTTGGGAGCGCGCGGGGAGAAAGGCTGCGCCGTGGAGACCACTTGAACCAGAAACTCGTCTTCGGGGCTGTTTGCAACTCAGTCCTTACTACCAGTCTCAGCTGGGCGTATTCTTGAGTCGTGTGTGTGTGTGTGTGTGTGTGTGTGTGTGTGTGTGTGTCAGCTGGGCGTATTCTTGAGTCGTGTGTGTGTGTGTGTGTGTGTGTGTGTGTATACTCGCGCACGCGCGATCTTGCGCGCCAGTAAGGGTCCTGGGGGGTGAGTGAGGTTATCTGCAGGAGAACCAGCAGGACGTCAGGACTCGGATCCCTGACGTCTTCCTCGGGTTTGTCCCCAGCTGGCTCACGCCATCCGCCTGCTCCTGGAGTACACAGACTCCCACTACGAGGAAAAGAAGTACTCGATGGGGGATGGTAATGGCAGTCCCGCCGCGTTCTGACTTGTGCCCAGCTCCTCCTGATTTGTGACCAAGCCGCCGTGCCCTGGCCCCGCGGTGCTCCCCTCTGCCACCCTCCCCCAGCTGGAGCAGGGCCTGCCTTCCCTGATTCCTTTGAGGGTGCAGCTTGGCCTTCCAGGGCAGGACGGGAGAGGGGGGCGCTGGGGCCCCTGTGTCAGGAATTGGGTGGGTTCCCCTTAGGGCTTACCTACATGTTTTGTAAGACGCTCCTGCAGGGTCCAGAGTCTTGGAAGCATTCTTTGTCCCCAAACATGGATTGGGAGACTTAGTGGTCCAGATTCCAATCCACCTGCTGGGGGGGCTTTGCCACTGACTCCTTGTCCCCACCCCCAGCCCTCAGGCAGCAAAGGAGGGTGGGGTGTGGGGAGTCTGTGTCATTCATCTTCTCCACCACAGCTCCGGACTATGACAAAAGCCAGTGGCTGGATGAAAAATTCAAGCTGGGCCTGGACTTCCCCAATGTAGGTGCAGGGGGTGGGGGGTGATGTGGGGAAAGTGAGTGGGGGGGGGAGGGTCTACTCCATCTGCTTTCCGGGCTCAGAAGTTTCTGGATTTGCTGCCTTCTTCTCAGGCTCTTGGCTCCCTGTTCTCCCCATGCTGTATGTACCAGCTCATTCTATCATTTTACAATCTGCTGACTTAGTGCCTCCCATGAGCCGGGCACTGTGAGTGTCCTTGTCCGAGGGAGGGGGTGCAGGGGGGCCCGCGGCCTACCCACCTGCCTCTGTTGCCCTTGCAGCTGCCCTACCTGATTGACGGGGCCACCAAGATCACCCAGAGCAACGCCATCCTTCGCTACATTGCCCGCAAGCACAACCTCTGTGAGTGGGGCAGGGGGTGGGGTGCGGGGAGCAGGTGGCCATGCCCCTGGGCTTGCCTGGGGGGGGGATGCTGAGGGTGAGTCTCTGTTGTGCGGGCCGTAGGTGGGGAGACAGAAGAGGAGAAGATTCGCATGGACGTTTTGGAGAATGAGGTTATGGACACCCGCTTCGCCTTGGCCAGAATCTGCTACAACCCTGATTTTGTGAGTCGTGTCCGTGTGGGCAGATGGACAGGGTGTTGAGTGGAGAGTGGACCTTTGTGTGCCGTCTGCACTGACCTTTTTGCCATTTGAACAAGGAGCTACTGATCTTCCAAGCTGCTCTCTATACTTTTATAATTCAGGGCATGAGATGGAAACTCTGACTCAGTGCTTGCTAATATTAGGATGGAGTCTAGTACCCAGGGTGGAAATTCAGTTCCTAGACAGTGCGTTTGCCTTCGTAGCCTCGTACCTTCTGCCGACCCCCCCCCCCATTCCCCCTTTGTCCAGCGGGTGGAAAGGGCAGCCAGGGGGCTTTGTACCTCTCTCTCCTTCCTCTCAGCCTCTCAAATTCTACATCTCTCCAGAAACAGTTCAAGCGTCCACCCCCATCCCTCATCCAGTAGCTAGAACTTACAACCTCTGTCCCGAGGCCATTTCCGTTGTGTCTTCTTTGCTTCTGCCTGATGCCTGAGTCCAGAGCTCAACCTGGTTCTCACGGCGCTCCGGGGTCTGCCCTAGGGGAGGGCGTTTGGAGATGAATGGGGACAGAGTCCGGGACAGTGAGGTGGTGTTCTCTGCCTTCCCATTGCCTCTCACCGATGGGAGGTGGTGCCCAGTGGGCGTCTGCTGAATCCATTTTGAATAATTCATAGCCTGGACAATGACCGAGGTCCAGTGGGGGGACTGGGGTCATGCCCAACCCAGGGGAGCCCTGCCTCTCTGCCGAGGGAGTCTGTGTCTGCGGGCGGTGATGGCCGTTCTGTCCCTTAGGAGAAACTGAAGCCTGCGTATCTGGAGTCCCTCCCTGGCACGGTGAAGCTGTACTCACAGTTCCTGGGGAAGAGGCCTTGGTTTGCAGGGGAGAAGGTAAGGGGAAGGCTCTGGGGGATGGGAAGCCGTCCTTTCTCCCAGGCTCAGAGATTCATCCCACACCATTTTTAGCTCACCTATGTGGATTTCCTGGCTTACGACATCCTCGATGTGCTGCGTATATTCGAGCCCAAGTGCCTGGACGCGTTCCCCAACCTGAAGGACTTCGTGGCCCGCTTCGAGGTGATTCCCCTCTCCTCCTTGCTCTTTATATCTCTTCTGTCCTCCCTCCTTTTTCCTGATGCTTCCCTAGTCCTGTCTCTAAAGTGAAGAATAAGCAGCATTTGTGGAGGTTTGGCTGTGTCGTGAGGTGCGCTCGGAATCTTGACACATATATTGTGTCAAATTAAATCTTTACCACATTCGTACATGGGAGAAGAATTATCTCCTTTTTAAGGTAGGAAACTGAGTCTGAAAGGGTAAGTCCTTTGCTGAGGGTCACAGAGCCAGTCCCATCAGTGCTGCGCTGAGTCAGCCTATGGCTCTTGTAGGCAGGAGCCCCTGGCTCTTGTTTTCCTGGGCCAGAAAGAACAGGGTCGGCTTCTTCACTTGTCCGGGTCACGCGCTCAGGTCCACGAGGACGCAGCCAATGTCCGGGAGCACGTGTGTAGCTGGCAGGAGTGGAGTGGAGACGGGGTAGGGGTGATTCCACATGAGAAGGACTCAGACCACATTTACCTACGTCTCCAGGCAGCTCTGCCGCAATCTGACCCCCGCGCCAGCGGGCAGCGCGGAGACCCCCAGGGATGGAGCTGGTACCGGGGCGGGAGGACATAAGGGGGCCCCCGTGGAAGGTGCTCATCTCGAGTCTTCTGTGGTGGGGCACTCTTCTTACCGTAGCTCCGAGTCTCCCTCTCCTTCCTCTTTCCAACTATGGAAGATTCTGGCTCAGAGATGGGAGGGTCCATTCACTGTGGGTCCTGCTCACTGACCTGATCGCCTCCTATGGGTGAGGCACTGTGTCGGGCACAGTGGGGATGCAAGGGTCCTGAGCCAGCGCTCAGTGCAGGTGGGGGACTCCACAATACCCAGCTGTGTGGCACGTGTGGTGCCAAGTGGGTGCTGGGCGTGCACAGCCTCGGCCTCACCTGATGTCACCAGTCACCCTTGGTCACTCACTGGAGGCACAGAGTCTGCTTTATGAGAGATGTGGGGATTTGGAGGCATTTGTCTGCCCGCCAACTGTTTCCCTTTCCCAGTCCCCATGGAGAGATCTGCTTTCTCAGCTGGTTGTTATCAGCCCTGGTTCTGGGCCCGGTGACTGGCCTTGGGGATCATGCCAGAGCTCCCGGGACTGTTTGGCAGGAGGGACAGAGACAGCTGTGGGCTGCAGTGTGTGGCCTGCTCGGCATAGGCAGCCCCAGGTTGTTCGAATCCTTTAAAAGTCAGCACGCCCTCCGTGTGAGGAAGACGGTGCTCAGACGTCCCTGAGTGCCATGTGCCCAATGGTTGCAGCAGGGCCTGGGCAGAGGTAGCTGGTGCCCCTGACACTGGGCTCCGGTAGCTTGGCCTGCTAAAGGATTTTCTCCTTTAAGAGGGGTGATCCGAGTGTGGCCAGGCCTGCCCTTCAGGCTCCCCGCCTCTCCCCTTTCATGCAGGGTTTGCTGAGTCACGGGGTGAGGCCTGTGGTGCTTCCCCCGGCTCATTCTGACCCCCCTCCCACCTCCCCTTGTTCTGCTGGGGTGCCCCGTGTGGCAAACCCTGGGAAGCCAGGAGCCTCCGTCTGCAAAAGGAGGGTGTTTGTAAGACAGAGAGGGACGAGGCCTCCTGAGAGGGTCGGGAGGGAGGAGGGGGCAGCAGAAAGAGCACAGACCCGGCAAGAGAGCGGTGCACTCCAGCCCTTCCCACCTCCGGGCCCTGGGGCCGAGGAGGCCACCGAAGCCCTTGTGCCCCAGCTCCCTGCTGGTGAATGGAGGGGGCAGGACCTCTGGTGTGGGTGGTTGGGGGAGGGTCTCCCCCCGCGCCCTCATCTGTGGTGGAAGCAAGCCCCCAGCCCGGGGTAGAGTCTCCATGTCTCAGTTTGATGTCACATTAGTTACTGGAAACCGGAAAAGGTAACTTACCAGAGCTGCGGGCCATAAGAAGACTTGTCTTATTTCTCAACACTGGACCTTCCAAGGAGGGTTCCCGAACTTGCTGTCCCTCAGTGGGCCTGCGTGAGCCCCAGCGGGGCGGCGGATCCTGATCGAGCACCTTCTTTCCCCTCCCGCAGGGCCTGAAGAAGATCTCTGCCTACATGAAGTCCAGCCGCTTCCTCCCAGGCCCTCTGTTTCTAAAGATTGCCGTGTGGGGCAACAAGTAGGCCTACGCGGGAGGCGACGGGAGCTGAAGCCAGAGCCGTGCCTGTCCCGTCTCCCTGAGCAGCTCTCTTACTTCTTTGTCCTTTGTTACATTCCTCTGTCCCCATGAAATACCTTATCAGCCCCCTTTTTCTCCCTCCCAACCCATTTTCATCCGGGCCCTTTGACGCCAGCTCTCCACTTGGGCACGTTCCCTGCCCCGCTGGTGTTGGCCCTCTGGTGCTTGAGCCAGCCAGACCCTTCTTCCCTCGGTGGTTGCTCCGCTTTCAGGAGCCTGATTGGACTCCTGGCCTGCGGTGCTCAGCTCCGAGCTCCCCAGCATCGTCTGAAGACCCATTTGGCCCTGTGGGCACTCCTGGCTCCCAGGGCCTCCCTGCCCAGCCCGGCCTGATCCCCAGTAAAGCCTCACTTAGCCCTGACGCGTCTTGTCTTCTTCCCTCCTGGCCTTGCGGTTCAGGACTGACTGGGTCTGGCGATACGCGAGTCCCATTCTCTGTTGTGTACTTTGCCAGCTCGGCGGATGGGCATGTGTGTGTGGTGCCCGGAAAGGGCTGTGAGGATTCTCGTTCATTTCTATCTCTACTTCCTAGAGTTCCGTGCCTCGGCACGGGGTCTCTACAGAAAAAGCGAGGCCCTTCTGTGGCTGGGTTCCTATTTCATTCAGCACTCGTGGAGCGCCTCCCGCGAGCTTGTAGTAGGTACTCCGTGTCGGGCTTCAGGGGCTCCTGGGGGTGGCGCAGTCCACTGACAGTGTGGGTCCCAGCCGACGACATTCTGTCCCCCTTTCCTGGATATTTCCTCTGCTTTAAGTACCCTTCCTCTGGGCTCTTACAACTGTGAAAGGTGAAATGAAATGTAATCACTTGTATGAAGGGCTCTGGGGGCGCCTGGGTGGCTCAGTACGTTAAACATCTGACTTTGACTCAGGTCATGAGCTCGCGGTTCCTGAGTTCAAGCCCTGCATCGGACTCTGTGCTGACAGCTCAGAGCTTGGAGCCTGCTTCATATTCTGTGTCTCCCTCTCTCTCTGCCTCTTCCGTGCTCATACTCTGTCTCTCAGAAATACATGAATGTTAAAAAAGAAAAAAATGGGAGGGGGAGTTTAAAATGCGGCTGGGAGGCTATTAAAGAGATAGAGCTTATGCAGGTCCTCATTAACGAAAGCATGAACTTTGAACTGGGTCAAATTGCAAATGTTCCAAAGACTCTGCCCAAATGCTTGCATCCTCCTTTAGTTGGAGATTTTGCTCGGAAACAGCCTTAGCAACCAATTATATTCAGCCAACAGTCGTTTCTTGCCACCAGTGCCAATCACAATTCTTTGTAAACACATATAAACGTCTTTTAAAACCTTTGGCTTTTGTTCCCTAGGGGAACTTGGGCTGCTGCCCGAGTCTGAGCTCCCTGAATTACAATTCCGAGACCCCGAGTACCTGCTTTTGTTTCATTTCATCTTCGCCTCTTGGTCAACATGACATCTCTCAATAGAACAAGAAGGGATAAGAGTAAAAAGGAAAGAAGGAATAGAAATTAGGAGTGACACGAAGTTAAAAGATGCGGAGAGAGAAGAAAAATATGAAATCTGAGTAAAATAGATGCAAAACAAGAACGGAGTTGGCAGGTGCTTTCTGTAAAGGGCTAGCGGGTACATCATTTGGGCTTTGGCGCCATGTGGTCTCTGTCACAGTTACCTTGTCATTGTCACGTGTTAGTTCGCAAGCTCCTTGGGATCTTCCCAGATGGAGTCTGAGACCGGGCCCTGTCCTAGGAGGGCAGGGAGAGGCAGAAGAAAGAGGCGGGTCCCTCCAGGTTGGTGGGTGGCAGGTTTCACGAGCACGGAACTTACACACGAGGCTTGTCTTGGGTGGCCGCAAGATGCGTAGATCTCCACGCCCACCTGCCAATTCTTCAAGGTTTGTATAGAGACCTCAGCTGGGTTCAGTCATGTGTACCGTCCAGATGGTCTCAACATCGCATCCCTGTCTCAAGGCTACGTCATCGACAATGACCTTTTCTTAACAACAGCTAGCCCCTCAAGGGCCTGGAAACCTTGCTCCTACATTCCTTAGAGACGTCTGCTATCCCTGACCCCCTCCCAACCTGAAGGTATATAATCCGTCATCCGTCACAACCCCAGCGCAGCTTTTTCTGCCCACGGGTCCTGCCCCCGTGCTTTAATAAAACCACCTTTTTGTACCAAAGACGTCTCAAGAATTCTTTCTGGGCCGTCGTCTCTGAACCCCCACGTTTCCACGTCATTCGGTGATCATGAAGGGACCCAGTCTTTCCATCTGGGCTCTGAGCCTCGGTGCTAACTTAGTGAGTACTTCCTCTCCTCTCCCTTTGCTTTCCTTCCAGGGGCTCTTCAAGGACGATGGTCTTATTGGAACACTTTTGTGTCAATTGCACAGGCCGTGATCCTCTAGCCTGCGGCTACGCTATGGGGAAGAGAAAGCCTGCCGTTTGGTTGGAAGCACCACGGCCAGAAAAGTAATAAGACCCAGAACCTTGATGCCCTCTCTTTATTCCTGTCCACATACGAGGTTGGCTGTCTTGGGCCCAAGACAGCCACCCAAGTGGCTAGCACAGCTGCCAATCTTCAAATTCCCATGGGAGGTTTCCTCCTCATTGGTATAGCGTGATCCCCTCCCCTTCTGGCGGTGGGACTGCCACTTGAAGCCGCGCGGAAACTAGTACCCAACTGAATGAAAGCCCATCCGGGGACCATTTCCTAGAGAAGTTGGCGGTAGCGACTACACGGGTTGGAATGTTACTTAGACCATAATGGATTTCTGTCTTTACTGTTTTCTGTCAGTATTCCCTACTAACTACTTAAACCACAGAATCGGATAATTGCCCCTTGTAAAACATTTTTAGTGTTTTCCATGGGTTGAAAATAACATAACCTTCACAGCAAGGCAATAGCATGGTCTTCGGTGCCCGGCTTGGACACAGTACGGCCTGGTATTTCAGTCCACTCACCAGGCACCCGTCTGTAGCCTAGGATGCAATGGGGAGCCGAGGGGACACCAGCATCCCTCCTATGGGGCCTTTACAGCAGGATGGTGATTAATAGCAATTTTCGTTCGAGTGATGCTTTTGACACAGGAAACCTCTGACATACCTGCATGGGACGCCACCTGGGAGTTGGGGAGATTTTTGGTAATGAACCTTCTCTCTTCTGGAGTCCCCAAGGACTCTCCCTTGGGATGCCTTTTAACCCACTGGAGACAATGCAGATTGCAAAATTTAGAAAAGGACCGATCTCCTGTAACACTGCGTGGCCTCAGTAGGATCTAGCAGTTAGATCTCTTCTGCAGGAAACAAGGCAAATGGACAGAGATACCCCTAGGTCCAGGCCTTGAGGGCTCGAAATCAGGACCCGGATGGAAGGGCCTCTTGCAGAACACATTCGGTCAGTAACCAGGCCAGTAAACTCCCTCCTGATATATTGGATGATAATTACCTAACTAGGCCTCCTCCTGATAGAACCCAGGTTGCTGGAGGGAAAACAGGTCATCCCTAACGAAGGGGACACTTTGTTTTGGGGAAGTTCCCTGTGTTCTCTGGCCCGACATGGACTGCGTATTTCCACTTTAGGGGAAAAAAAACAAAAATAAAAACATGGCGTCTGCCCATCTGTCTGAGGTGATGAGGTTTAGAACCAGGAACCTCTTTCTCTGCCTTCTGGCGGTACCTCGCCTCTTCTGCCTTCCCCACCCCTTCCTCCTGTTTCCATACCACCTTAGGTGTGGCCTGTATAACTGGTTCATGTACTATCCTGGGAGCCTCTGGCACCATTGGCTTCTCCCCATAGCATTCCTGTCAAGGAGTGAAGACCACCCCCTTTGGACTGCCCACTTCAGATTGCCCCACTGGAGCCCCGGGTAAAAATTATCACTGGGGGAACAAACTGACTTTTAAGGGGACCCGCGTGGAATCTAAGTTGGTTTTTAAACTAATTTAAGTTTGTTGATGTAATGAAAATAAACATGTCTTTAGAGCGTTCAGCATTAAATATGAAATTTTTATTCTACCAAGGTTTACTAAGGGTCAAATAAGCTCAGGTTATCTCTGTTGCAATCTGCTAGCAAAAAGACGACTTACGGGCACCTGGGTGGCTCAGTCGGTTAAGCGGCCGACTTCAGCTCAGGTCATGATCTCACGGTCGGTGAGTTCGAGCCCCGTGTCGGGCTCTGTGCTGATGGCTCAGAGCCTGGAGCCTGCTTCAGATTCTGCGTCTGCCTGTCTCTCTCTCTCTCTCTGCCCTTCTCCTGCTCATGCTCTGTCTCTTAGAAATAAATAAACATTAAAAAAACCCAAAAATTTATTAAAAAAAAAAAAGACGACTTAAAACGATGAGTAATTTTGTCTCCAGTTTTCATGGATATGGTGAAGATAGTTTTCAAAGACTTTGGCAACCTGAAACTTTAAAGTTTTGCTTGGATGGTAAATTGGATTGAATTCGTTGGACATCTAGGTTATCCCATCTACCTCCAAATGGCATAAATCCAAAGCACTGATTACAAACATAAGGTTTATCTGCGTTTGACTTATTGCAGAGAAATTAAGGATATTCAGGTCTGTTGGTAACCATGCTTTGTGATTGATCGCTTCATGAATTTGCCATCTAAAGAATTCTGGTGTCACAGTTCACAGTTGGTTATTACTTAGTTTTCACTGGAGATTAAGGTTTCTAAGAATGCAAAATTCGGCTAAATGTAATTAAGACTGATGGAAATAAGGGAAGCAGCTCTTTAAATGGGTATAAGGAATGGAAATACACTTTTGTTGAAGGTAAAAGAAAGTAATTTTGTCCTAAAATGAGACTGGTTGTTTGGAGAGAAATGGCTTCGGACAAAAAGGAAGGCCAAGGAAAGTTGTAGAAGGTTCGTGAAGGGAAATCTTTGGAAAGGAATTTTATGTGTGGTCAAGACAGACTGATGTTGAAATGAATGGATTTTAAAAGTACCCTGGTATAAGCTCGATATTCTCCTTTTCTCTCTGTTCGAAAGACCAAGTTGAATCGTTGGTTTGTACATGATAAGAAAATGTAAACAAAGTTGTTTTTTCTTTGTCTGCTGGAAAAACCAGTTTCTATTCTTTCCCTGTATCGGGTCTTTGATTATAATCCTACTTAGACGTGTGCTTTAAATCTTTCTATGGTTTTAACAAACTTCCCCGAGATTAAAAAATATAAATGAAGTCTTTCTGACTCATTCAGCTTGTTTATTTGGTCTCTTGTGTTCTGGTATAAGGTTGTCACTCGATATTATGATTATTGAAGTGTTCTGTGTCACAGAAATCACTGAATTTCCTTGTCAACTGCATCATAATGACCTCTCTTCACTTCGTTAACAGTGTTCGTTTTGGGTTTTTGCCATTTATAATTGTTCTTATTCTCTTATAAAATGCGTTTCATCTTCAAGGAGATTCATAAAAAGGACTTTTGACAAATGCAGGTGTTTGATGTCTTTAAGATCATAAAACTGAAATGGGAAAGAATTTTCCAGAACTAACTGAAAGCTGCATTGGAACTGAACAAGAATTAGTAACGTGGAACTAAATGAATTGAGAAGAAATGATTCTAGCTTTTGTGATCCTTGTTCGAAATATTGCTGATTCTCTAATGTTCTTCCAGACTGGGGAGACTTTCTCTTAAGACATCTATGACTACGGAAATGTGATAAAGTATTCGTTTGTGAACAAACTGAAACATTTAACTTTTCGCTCTACCTGAACCCTTTGCAGTTCAAAAAGTCTCAGTGAGTATTCTTTCTTCAGGGGCAATCATAATCATTTATAGAAGTTCAACAAGAATCTATTCTCCTTGTAAGAGGACACCATTGCAAACGTTGGTTATTTTACCGAGACCTTGACTGGAATGTCATACATAGACTCGTGACCAAATTGCTTTAAGGAACTAAGGTTGATTTTATTTTGTTTTATTTTCTTTTATTTTCTTTTATTTTATTTCATTTTTGAGAGAGAGAGAGAGAGAGTGTGAACAGGGGAGGGGCAGAGAGAGAGAGGGACAGAGGATCCGAAGCAGGCTCTGTGCTGACAGCAGGGAGCCCGATGTGGGGCTTGAACTCAGGAACCGTGAGATCATTACCTGAGCCGAAGTCGGATGCTCAAGTGACTGAGCCACCCAGATGCCCCAGGGTTGACTTTATGAAACATAGAGGGGCACCTGGGTGGCTCAGTCGGTTAGGTGTCCAACTTTGACTCAAGTCATGATCTCATGGTTCGTGGGTTTGAGCCCCGTATCGGGCTCCATGCTGACAGCTCAGAGCCTGGAGTCTGCTTTGGATTCTGTGTCTGCCTCTCTATCTGCCTCCTCCCCTGCTTGTGCTCTGTTTCTCTCGCTTTTAATGTTTTAACATTAAAAAAATTAAAGAAAACTAAAAGAGAAAATAGATAGACAGCCAATCCCTGAAAAGGCACTCAACATCACTCATCATCAGGGAAATGCTCCTACCAGTCAGAATGGCTGGAAACAAACACATAAGAAATAACAAGTGTTGACGAGGATGTGGAGAAAATGGGATCCTTGTGGACTGTTGGTAGGAACGCAGACTGGTACAGACACCGTGGGAACCAGTGTGGAGGGTCCCCGAGGAATTAAAAACAGAAATGCCATATGACCCAGTAATTCCACTGCTGGGTGTTCACTAGAAGAAAACGAACACACTAATTTGAAAAGCTATATGCACCTCTATGTTTATAGCAGCATTATTTACAATAGCCAAATGCGGAAGCAGCCTAAGTGTCCATAGGTTGATGAATGGACAAAGAAGATGTGGCAGGCGTGCGTGCACGCACACACACGCGCACACACACACAAATATGCACACTGGAATATTACTCAGCCATAAAAAAGGAATGAGATTTTTGCCACTTGTGACATGGATGGATCCAGAAGGTATTATGTTAATAAGTCAGACAAAGATGTTACATCTAGTGCAATCTAAAAACCCAAACAAATGAAGAAATAACCCGGAAAACAAACTTAAATACAGAGAACAAACTGGTGATTGCCAGAGGGAAGGTGGTGAGGGATGGGTGAAACAGGTACACGGAATTAAGAGGTACACACTTAGACTTATAAAATAAGTAAGTCATGGGGATTAAAAGTACAGCACAGGGAATATAGCCAATATTTTCATAACACTGTATGGGGACAGATGGTGACCACACTTATCATGGTGAGCACTGAGTAACGTATGGAATCATTGAATCACTATGTTGTCCCTCCGAAACTAACATAACATTGTGTGTTAATTGTACATCAATTAAAAAACCATATAGCACAGTAAAGCAAAGCAAGAATTCAGGAGCCATGCGATGGTTAAAAGTAAATGTACTTTTAAAAAGTATATTTCAGTACAGGCGGTGCCCAATGTACTATGGTTTTCCAAAAAACAAACAAACAAACAAAAGAAACAACATGAAATCCTTAATCCCCTTTCACTTCCATCCTGGGTCTTTCTCTCATTTGCCTGAAGCAAGTGCCGTTCCGTGTGTCGTTCCAGATCTTTCCCTCTGCGTTCACATACATAAATGTATCTGTAGGAAACGTTGGCCTCGTGGTTTCCTTCTTCAAAACTTAAAAGCTGTCAGGGCGCCTGGGTGGCTCAGTTGGTTAAGTGTCTGACTTCAGCTCAAGTCATGATCTCACAGTCTGTGAGTTCGAGCCCCACATCGGGCTCTGCGCTGACAGCTCAGAGCCTGGAGCCTGCTTTGGATTCTGTGTCTCCCCCCCCCCCCCGTCCCTCCCCCGCTCATGCTTTGTCTCTCCTGCTCTCAAAAATAAATAAAACTTTAAAAAAACTTAAAAGCTGTCGTCCTGGACACGCTCGTCTGCAACCTGAGTCTAAAAATCCAACGCGTGGCCTTGGGGAGCTTTCCGTGTCCCCTTAGGACATTCCACAGCGCCGACGGGCATTCCCAGGGTCTTCGCTTGTCAACACAAGCACTACCACACTTAGTCCACACCGTAGGCGTGTGGGGGTGTTTATCCGGATGGAAATTGTTGGGTTACGGGACACAATTTGAAGACAGTGACAAACCATCCTCCGAAGCAGCTGTACCGTGTTGCAGGCTCACCAGCGGGAAATGCCTTGCCAACCCCTCACAAACTTAATTTTTGTTCATCTGGTAAATGGAAAAATGGTCTCTCACTGTTGTCATTTGTAGTTCTTGGATGATAAACAGCTTTTTTTTTTTTTTTTAATGTTTATTTATTTTTGAGACACAGAGAGACAGAGCATGAGCAGGGGAAGGGGGAGGGACAGAGAGAGAGAGGGAGACACAGAATCTGAAACAGGCTTCAGGCTCCGAGCTGTCAGCACAGAGCCCGACGCGGGGCTCGAACTCACAGACTGCGAGATCATGACCTGAGCCGAAGTCGGCCGCTCAACCGAGCCACCCAGGCGCCCCGATAAACAGCTTTTTAACAGACTTTGGGGGTTGTTTTGGCCATGATGAGTATTTCTAGCTCTGTGAATCCTTTGTTCATAGATTTTTGTCCATTTTATTTTTATTTTGGGAGAGTGAGCGAGAGCAAGCGAGCAAGCAGTGGAGGGGCAGAGAGAGAGAGAGGGAGACGCAGAATCCCAAGCAGGCTCCATGCTGTGAGTGCGGAGTCTGACCAGGGGCTCCAGCTCAATAACTGTGAGATCATGACCTGAGCTGAAACCAAGAGTTGGACACTTAACCGACTGACTGAGCCACCCAGATGCCCCGTGATTTTTGTCGATTTTAAAAAAGAGTCTTAATGACTTCCAGGAGTTTGGATAATCATTATACTGGGTCCTTTTGGTCTCACTTGTCATCTTGTCATTTTAAAACTTTTGCTTCTTTATGCCTTTTCTTAGAAAATTTTTGAATTTGATACTATTCAATTTGCAAATCTTTCCTTTTGTGGCTTTTAAAAATGTCTTATTTAGAGAAACCTATCCTAAGATCATAAATATTCTTACATTTTCATCAATACTTCTGCAGCGTTGTGTTTAATGTTGGGCCTTAGCTTACAGTCGTTGGAGTTTGTTTTAGTGAATGGTGTGAAGTAGGGGTCTATTTTTTTTTTTTTTTTTTTGGTTTATTTTTGAGAGAGAGAGAGAGCAAGCAAGCAGGGGAAGAGCAGAGAGAGAGGGAGGGAGGGAGGGAGAGAATCCCAGCCAGGTTTTGCACTGTCAGCGCAGAGCCCAACACCGGGCTAGAACTCATGAACCACGAGATCACGACCTGGGCGGAAATCAAGAGTCGGGTGCTTAACCGACTGAGCCGCCCGGCGCCCCTCTATTATTTTTAATTGGCAAGTAGCTGCCCCAGTCCTCTTTACTGGCCAGCCCACCAGTCTGAAGTTCTGTCTTTACCACACTACATCCCCACACGTAAGGGTCTGTTTCTGCACTCCAGTGCCGTGAGGTCCACGGTACCGTCACAGAGTTCGGCTCGGGACCTACGCCGCGTCTCCGCAGGGGCTCCAGTCCCATTTGACACACCTGTTCTCCACAGCGCTGCGACCTCAGCTTCGTTTCTAGCGCTTGCTCTCCAGGCTTGGGCAAGAACCTCTAGCTTCGAAGCTGGGGTCTAGGGTGTTGTCAGTATTGCGGTGATTGGATTCGCGTCTCGGAACCCCCCCCCATCTCCTTCCTCTCCTCTGGCCTTTACTCCCAAGAGAAATCCAGCTAGACACCAGCAGCCTAAATGCTATTTATTGAAAAGAGCAGAGAGAGAGATACAGGCCCCCGGGGCGGGGTGGCGCGCAGCGAGCAGTGCGGCCTGGCCCCCCGCTCAGCAGGCTTTCTTGTTGCCCCACTGGGCCATCTTGTTGTTGATCGGCATCTTCAGGAAGCGGTCAGACTGCATGTAGTTGGCTATCTTCTCCAAAGCCTGAAAGGGAAGGCACACCACACCTCATGAAGACTCTAATCCGGTCCAACGGACCCATTCCCAAACAGTGACATTCCCAAACTGCCGGCCCGCACCGTCCTCCCCTCCCCCGGCCGCCATTTCGTGTCGACGGCGCCTTTAGGGTGTAGAAGCCAGGCCCTTCCCAAGACTGGAAGGTTCAGAAGGGTCCGACCATGGATCCCTTGAAGCGAACGCTGGTGTTGAGAAAGCATCTATGCCAGCGGGGACCCGCGGGGACCAGGGGAGCCTGTGGTTTTGTAAGGGACCGGCGCAGGGGGCATCACCTCAAAACGGCACATGAAAGCCTTCAGGTTTGGAAACTCATCCAGGCACTTGGGCTCAAACATACGGTTCTGATCCAAGACATCATAGGTGAGGAAATCCACGAAGGTGAGCTGGAGAGACAGTAAGACGCTCAGGGCTGGGGAGTTCACGAGCACTGGGGAGACAGAGAGGCGTCTTCTCCCTTTCCTTTCTTCTTACCTTTTCGCCTGCAAACCATGAGAATTTCCCCAGGAACAGGGAGAACTGTTTCAGTTGTCCAGGCAGCTGTTCCAAGTACTGAGGCTTCAGTGATTCCTGGAAGGGAGGGAAAGAGAGAGAGAGAGAGGAGAGAAGAGCTGTCAACAGTCAGGCATGGGCATGGACACTGAGTGGCGCCCTTCTCCAGGTGCCTTCGTTTTACTGCCTTCAGCGAGGCAGGACAGAAAGGAAGAGGGGCCACCACCAGACCTACATGACAAGTGGACCCCCCAGTCCCCCGATAAAGGGGTTCTGTTTCCTATCCTGGCAGACTGGGTTGGGGGGAAAGCAGAAGTACCAGAAGGGAGCAGAATTAACCCTGGGGTTTCTAAACGCTCCTTTTCCTTGAGGCCCGCCTGCTGAGGAAACTCACGAGCTCAGGGCTGTAGCACAGTCGAACCAGCTGCGTGCGGAAGTCCATTATTTGGTTCTCCAGGATGTCCACTCGAATCTTTTCTTCTTCGGTCTCACCACCTGTAAGCCAGAGAGGCCGGGAAATCACCCCTTGGAATCGACTGCCTTCGGGAGAACCACCAGCCCGGTCTCCCTCCCCAGCCCGACCCCGCTCACACATGTTGTGCTTGCGAGCGATGTAACGCAAGATAGCATTGCTCTGGGTGATCTTGTTCTTACCGTCCATGAGGTAGGGCAGCTGCAAGGAGAGGGACAGGTCACACCAACAGCCAGCTCCCTTCCCCCCCCCCCTCCCCGCCGCCTCCCCCTCCTGGGGCAGATGAGACTTGCAGGCGCATGAACAGAAGAGGCAAGACGCTGTGTTAGGAGGAAGAAGACAAGACGTAGAAAGAAGCTGGATTCTAGATTGCGGCTTTTAGTCTGCATGTGTGTGTGTGTGTGGTGTGTATGTGCACGCCATGGACCCGTTCCCAGAATACCGTTTTGAAATGTAAAAAGCAGATTATATATATTTTCATAATTTATAAAACAGTAAAGAAACAAAATTATAGTAATTCATGCATTAAATAACAAGCAGGTGGAACAACTATCCTAATTTCAAAGTATGATACATATATATAATATTTAGGCATAATATCTGCCACACGTGTAATAGAATATGAAAATCCCCAATTTCTGCTAGTGACAAGGCCACCATTATTATTATTAGCCATGTCACTACGGCTAATAACCAATGTTGGCTATCGCCTATATTCACAATAGAAGGAATTGTTAACTTTTGGTTAGTGGTTAGTGGTTAGTTAGTGGCTAGTGGTTCAGGCACCCTTGAATTCTATTTATTGCATCTATTGTATTGTATTGTATTCTATTTATTGAATCCAGGTTAAGGGCCCCTTTCTAGGTCCCCCTAGACCACAGAGGAAAGAAGCAGCAAAGATACATTTGACAATCTTCCCTTCTGCCACCCCTTCTCCTAAAGCCACCTACATTAGGAAAGTCCAAGTCGAGCTTGAATTTCACATCCAGCCATTGGCTCTTATCATAGTCGGGAGCTGTAAGAGAATGAAGTGGAACCCAACCTCCTTAACGTCCTGCCCTGGGGAGCGTGGGAAGGTCGAAGGAAATAACTTGATCCTAATACCTCACATTCCCAGGCCCTCAAGGTTAACTATTTAGGTTGGAACATGGCAGGAGGAGGAGCCCCCGCTCCAGCTAAAGGATGCTCCCATCTCTCCCTACACGGGACACAGCAGTGGACTTCTGGGGGGCTAGGGCAGCCGTCCCAGCCGACTTAGTGGCGAAGGCACCCTCTGGGCACAGGAGGAAAGTTGGACAGTTGGAGGGCTAGCGGCTGAGGCGCCGGGGCGCACGGACACGCGGGGCTGTATTACCTTCCCCGCACGTGTACCGTTTCTCCTCATAGGACGTATTCGTGAACTCCAGGAGCATGCGGATGGCGTGCGCCAGCTGAGGGAGAGAGCCCCCCCCCCCCACCGCCGGTCAGCGCCTGCGCGGCGCCCACGGGCCCCCAACCCCCGCCCACCAACCGCCCGGCCCAGGCCTGCGGAGTCCGCGGAACTTGCCCGGGCGGTAGTTAAGCCGCCAAGGCGGCTGCATATCCTCAGCCCTCTCCGGGGCCGCGATCCCAGAGGCGGGCTAGGGTCGGCTCCCGGGGTCGGGGAGCTCGGCTTGGAGCAGGCTGCTCCGTGGCGAGGGACGCCGGGCTCCCGAGGAGACCCCTTTTCTCCGAGGCAGCTGACCCTGAGCCCCGCGCCCTCCGCCCCCGGCCGCCTCCCCGCCTCCACGACCATCTCCCTGACCTAGTGGCTCTGCGGTCGAGACCACACTCACCCCGCGAATATCCCAGTAACCCAGAACCATGGACGACTTGGACAACGACATGGCGATGTTTCTCCGGTGCCTTCGAAGACTGGACGGAGACTGCGAACGGCCGATGAAAGGGAGTTATACCCGACGTAAGTGGGCGGGGCCAACGTGTGCTCTCTGACTCCGCCCCCACCCGTGCCCGTGCCGCTGCCTGCGCAGGTTCGCGGGGCGCGCGCTGTGCAGGGTCTGCAGCCTCTGGGGTTGGAGGTTGGGCAGCCGAGGAGGCCGTTGGGTTGGGGGCTCTGCGCTCCCCAGCGGTGGAGCTGCGCCTAGTTGGTAAATGGTGCCAGTCAGGGCTGGAGGAGCATCAACAACGCCAGCAGCGAGGACCCCGGTTAGTCCTGGAGAGTGAGGTTCATGTCATATTTCTCCAGCAGCGGCAGGTGGGGGGCGGGGTAGGGGAGGTGAGCAGGCCCCAAGAGGTGATAAAAGAAATTTTCAACTTTTAATGTTTGTTCCTGGGTGCCCAGGGAAGCTATACTTCTACCAAGGTCAGAATGACTTCGCTAAACTTCAGAGCATCGGCTCTGTTTCTGCCCTGAGCACACATAGTACATCTACTTCATTAGTAAATAACCCCAAAGAAATATTTCAAACCAAAGATAAGAGTAAAAACCTCCCTAAGTTCTGTTCCCATGCCTCCGAAGCCTGCAACCTTGACATACTAAACGCATAAGACAAAGTTTGTGATTTTCTGCGATGTACTTCATCATGATGATTTGTAACTCTTGATGTAACAGAAAAACCATGTGTAACCCTGCATTAAACACTCCTTCTCATGGGGCACTCTCTTCTTTGTGAGGATTGTGTGTCCTGCGGAGCTATCATCACTTGGGCTTGAATAAAACTCTCCCCTACTTTTTTTTTTTTTTTTTTTTTTAGTTCTTGGCATAGTTGGCAGGATATCAGAGCAACTTACCTGACAACATCCGGAGTGTCATCGGGTACTCGGGGTGCTCGGTCCCAGCAGGGGCCCTTTGTGTCCCTCTGACTTCTCAGCACGTGATGGGTATATCTGGTGAGTTCTGATCTCCAGACCTCCTCAATTTGAGTTGAAGATCCTGACTTTTATTCAAGCTGTTAAAGGTTACCGGTAATGTTCTCTAGGCGGGAATAACCCAGAGGGGGGAGTTGATGGGTTGGTTGTTTTAATTTGGCATTATACTGATATTATTAATATAAGGCTTGAATCAACTTTCTGGCTAGAAATACGAGAGACATTCAGCTCTGAAAAGAAGGGACACTTGCTTCTTTGGGCCACATGGTGCTTTCTTCAGGTGACTGAAGATGTAGACGGAGCATCTGAGGATAATTTTCAAGATGCACCAGTCCCACAGGAATTTCCGGGTCCTAAGGTAGTTAATGATTGGCTTCTCTGGAGAAGCACACCTGAGGATCCATCCTCCCGTGCTCCAAGCCCCATTGGTGGTCCTCGACCTCACTGGGAAAAACGAGGCACCTAAGAGTGTAACACAGCCATTTGGAAAGTGACACTCATGAGCCTCACCCTTTCGATCCACCATACTTAATATCCTTAGATCTTGTTCAAGCCTTGTTCTAAAAATAAAACTGAAATGAAAAGAAATGGAGAACCATACTTCAAAGGATGGAACGACCCCTGGAAAACCCATAACCACCCGCAGAAACTCCTGGAGGTGATATGTATGGTATATAGGATCCTGGACTTGCGAATACTTAACTTAAATGGGAAAATGTAATGATAACTTGAGTCTCACATGGCCCAAAGTGCCATCATTCAGCCCTGAAGAAATGAGATACTTGCTCCTTCTGGCCAAATAGTGCTTTCTTCAGATGGCTGAAAGCGTAGAAGAGTCTGAGAAAATAATTTTGTCCTGAAAAGAGACTGGTTATTTAGAGCGGGAAAATTGAGGACAAAAATCTAAATACGAAAGAAAGTTGTAGAAAGTTTGTGAAGGGGAAACCCTGAAAAACATTGTATGTGTGGTCAGGACTGACCAAGATGGGAATAAAGGAGTTTTAAAAGTACAGTGATATAAAATTAAAATTTGCCTTTTCTTTCTGTTAAAAAAACAAACAAGAGTTTCTTGGATGATGGCTGTGCTCTTGATAAGAAATTATAAACAAGGTTTTTTCCCTCTTCTCTATTTGCCCAGAAAAACAAGGTTTCCATATTTGTTTCTATTGGGTCTTTGATTACTTAAAAAGGCTAAATCTTCTCAATATTAAAGGAGCTAAGTTTTGCTAATAACTATACAACCTTCCATGAACTCTCTTATGGCCACCTTGGTTAAACAGTAATTAAATATTAAGTTTTATAAAAATCTATGATCCTGTGTAGACACAAGCTTTAAAACATTCTAAGGGGCGCCTGGGTGGCTCAGTCGGTTAAACTGGCCAACTTCAGCTCAGGTCATGATCTCACGGTCTGTGAGTTCGAGCCCTGTGTCGGGCTCTGTGCTGATGGCTCGGAGCCTGGAGCCTGTTTCAGATTCTGTGTGTGTCTCTCTCTCTGCTCTTCCCCTGTTCACTCTATGTCTCTCAAAAATAAATAAATGTTAAAAAAATAAAAAAAATAAAAAAAAAACATTCTGAGGGTTTATTTGAACAAAGTTCCCAGAAATTCAAATCCTAAATAGTCTTTTTGACTAATTAGTCTTGTTTATTTGGTACGTTAAGTTACTTGGAAAGCACTGTCAAATATAAGAGGTTGTATAGTATGGATAAATGCTATAACTTTTCTAGAAAAGACATGAGAGGCGCCTGGGTGGCTCAGTCACTTGAGTGCTGACTCTTGGTTTCGGTTCAGGTCATGACCTCATAGTTTGTGAGATGGGGCCCCACGTCGGGCTCTGTGTTGACAGCGCTGAGCCTGCTTGGGATTCTCTCTCCCTCTCTCTCTCTCTGCCCCTCCCCTGTGCTCCCTCTCTCTCTCTCAAAATAAATAAATAAACTAAAAAAAAAAGAAAATATATGAAATTCCTCAAGTTTTAATATGTCCTGTTGTAAGGTCATCACTTGATATTCTGATGACTGAAATGCCGTGTGTCACGGAAATAACCCAATTTCCTTGCCGCTGTATTATAACGAATTCTCATATCAGATTTTTAGCCATGCCCAGTTTTGAGGCTTTTGTCATTTATAATTAGTATTGTGCTGCTCTTGCAAAATGTGGTTTGTCTGCAAGGAGACTCATAAAAGGAACTTTTTGAGAAAGACAGGTATTTGATATACCTTTATGATCATAAAACTAGGCTGAATAAAAACTTCTAGAATAGAAAAAGCTGCATTCAAAAAGAGTTAGTAACATGGAGCTAAATGGATTGAGAAAGGTGATTATAGTTTTTTTTTTTTTGATTATAGTTTTTAACGACTCTTACCTAAAACATTGTTGCTTCTCTAATGTTTGCTGTTTCAGATTGAGGAAGCGTTCTTTTAAGATATCTATGATCTACAGAAATATTATAAAATATTCCTTCGTGAACAAATTGAGGCATTTAACTCTTCTCCCTATCCGAGCCCTCGGAAATTCAGAAACTCTCTGTGAGTATACTTTCTTTCATGGCAATTATAATTACTTGCATAAATTCAATAAAAATCTGTTCTCTGTATAACATGACGCCCTTGGAGGCATTGGTTATATTCTCAAGGCTTTGACTGGAATATCATATTTGAAAGAGACATGCATAGAGTTAGATATGACCAGAGAGTTTTAAGGAATTGACTTTATGAACCCAATAGAGTCCCTTGGAAATATTAGCCCGATACCCTTCCATATAGAATTCCCAGCAGCCTTACTCATAAGGAAACAATGTCACTTCCTGGCAGGCGCAAGAACCTCAGGATATTCGGGGACCTTGAGAAGAGGAATTCGCCCGAATCTAGAGGTTACAGGCAAGTTTGATGGTAAGTATTTAGATTGGCCTCTGGTCTCAATAGGGTATTTAAAGTTTAATCTAGAGATTCCTTATAAAAAGTTCCAGCAAAGCAAGTTTTGAAGAATCTGTATGGTCAGTCACTGTTCTTGCTGAGCATACGTAAATAATTAGGCCAAGTTTGTTACAACTGGACTTGTTCTATGAACCAATTAGTCTTGGTTTGGCTATCTTTAAGTCTGAGGGTGATTAGGGGTGCCTGAGTGGCTTAGTTGTTTAAACGTCCGACTTCGGCTCAGGTCAGGATCTCATAGCTCGTGAGTTTAAGCCCCACGTCGGGCTCTGTGCTGACAGCTCAGAGCCTGGAGCCTGCTTCACATTCTGTGTCACCCTCTGTCTCTGCCCCTTCCCTGCTCGCACTCGGTCTCTGTCTCTGTCTCTCTCTCAAAAATAAACATTAAAAAATTTTTTTTAAAGAATGAGGGTGATTATAGGAAGAGCATGTTTCAAGGACACAGAATTGTAAAGAATAGATGTTAATACTGTTCATTATAAACTAGACTAGATCCTGAATTCTTCTAGTTTCCTCAAATATCTAGCTATGGCTCTCCAAACTAAGGTTTCCAATCTTCTTCCATTCTCTTAACTAAAACTGCCCTTTCTCCCTAAAGCCGGAAAAGCAGATGCTAGACCACTTGAGGTCAGCTGGCTGGCACCACTTGCTGCACCGGCAGGAACCCCTCCTGGGAAATAAGAATCCATATAGGTAGAATCAGGCAGCAAGCCACTCGGCTATAAGATATACCTCCGCCCAAGTTCCATAGAAATGGAGTGAAGGATTGACGAAGGGAAATTATAACAGGAAAGAAAAAAAAAACCCAAAACTTGGCATGTCTGACTCCATGTTGCTTCTCTTTCCCTTGCTGTTCTGACCTTTAAATGAAAAACTTCTGCTGAGCCCAGCCCCGTAGGCATATTAGAGCTAAGCTTTGTAAAAACTGCTCTTTACCCCAAACCCACCTCACCTGAAGAGATAAAGAAGTGGACAAAATGGTTCTTGTTTTAATTCTTCAAGAAGAAGGAATGATCATAACTCGAGAACGGAAACCGCGCCCCGTAGGGGTACCGGAGTTAAAATTGACACAAAGTTTGAAACTTGTTTTTCAGACCAAGGTTTCCTCCTAATCGCCTCTTGTGTCTTTTCGGACCCCACTCACAAACTCACTAGCTTTCTCTGCGGAAGCCTGGCTCAAGGCCAAATGATATGGTCCAGCCCGGGAACAAGCAAGGCCCTGCATTCATTCTCCAAGATAACAAGCCAAGAGCCCATCCAGTTCATACCAGTTCTTGGAGCATGGCCGTAGCCCCTTTGCTTTATCCTAAGAAAACCTGATGTCAGGGACTGAATTTTGCCTTCCTCTGAGGCTAAGTCACCACTCCAAAGAAACATGGGAATATACCTTATGTTTGCTCCATGCACGTGCTCTCCTCAGAAATAATCACAAGTTTCCCTACCCCTTTATCAACATGCAAGAAGATTTTTTTTCTTCTAAGTCTGTTCCAACATCACATTGGTTTCTTCAAATTCTATTTATTGGAATTCTTTTACTGTCCCCGTATCTTTGTCATAACTGTTATATCAAACGCGAAACTAGACAGTCTAAGCCAAGCCCATGTATCATATTTGCTCATCATTTGTACTTAATAGAGAACATATATCACTTTTAAGTTTCCCATCATGTTACGTTACAATAAATTCCCCCCAATGAAGAATCCTCCATAAAGAATACATATACATTCACACCTAGCAACGAGAGACTCGATGGACCCAGGGCAGGCGAGCCCGGCACCCTGGCGCCAAGACATAAAATAACGTTGATCATCAGTGCTTTCCGAGGAAAGATTGTTGATCGAAGAAGGAAATAAAGGAAATTTTCAACTTACAATGTGTGTGGGCCCTCCTCCTAGGCTCCCGGGAAGCTCTGCTTTTACCGAGGTCAGAATGACCTCACCAAACTTCAAAGCACGGGCTCGATTTCTGCCTGAGCACACACTGGCCGTCTGCTTTGTTAGCAAATAACCTAAAATATCTCAAACTGAAGACTAAAAACCTCCCTAAGTTCTGTTCCCAGACTTCAGAAGCCCGCAACCTTGCACCTACTAAAAGCATAAGGTAAAGTTTGTGATTTTCTGTGATATGCGACATCATGATGATTTGTAACTCTTGATGTAGCAAAAAAATCACATATAACTCCGAGTTAAACATTCCTTCTCATGGGGCACTCTCTTCTTGGGGAAGATTGTGTGTCCCCGGCAGCTGTTCTCCTCACTTAGGCTCAAATAAAATTCCCTTTTCTTCCTTCCTTCCTTCCTTTCTTTCTTTCTTTCTTTCTTTCTTTCTTTCTTTCTTTCTTTCTTTCTCTCTCTCTCTCTCTTTCTTTCTCTCTCTCTCTCTCTCTTTCTTTTCCTTCCTTCCTTCCTTCCTTCCTTCCTTCCTTCCTTCCTTCCTTCCTTCCTTCCTTCCTTCCTTCCTTCCTTCCTTTTCTTCCTTCCTCCCTCCCTCCTTCCCTCCCTCCCTCCCTTCCTTCCTTTTTTTCAATTATAAAAGGCTTGTTCATTTTTTGTCCACAGAGCAACCAAGCCTCTGGCCACCAGGGGATTGCTGTTGTGGAGACCGGTGGGGAGGCAGCTACTTGGGAGGTTTCTGACCCGACCTCCGCAGCGTGGCCTCTGAGGACACTGAGCCCCCAACCCCCCCCGCCGGGTGTGGGAAATCACATTTCCCCCTTAGTTGGCTGAAGCAAGGTTGGGATTTTTTTTTTTTTTTTTTGAAAGAAAGAGAGAGAGAGAGCATGCATGCGAGAGCATGAGTGGGGGAGGGGCAGAGAGCGAGGGAGAGAGAGAATCCCAAGCAGGCTCCACACTGTCAGCACAGAGCCTGATTCGAACTCACAAAGCCTGAGATCAGGACCTGAGCCAAAATCAAGAGTCGGCCTCTCAACCAGTTGAGCCGCCCAGGTGCTCCAAGGTTGGGGCTTTTTAAAAGGACACCTCACTAAAAGGAAGAGGGGGGGGAAAGCGCCCACGCATGGGGACCCGTGAATTAACATGCCTGGATTCCTCTTCCAAGATCACAACGGGCCAGTCACAAGTTTAACCGACGCTGACAAACGTGCTTTGAGCACCCGCGATACGCCAGGCAAGAGTCGAGGTATTTCATACAGGTTGGCTTGTTTATTCCAATATAAGCTTCACGGCGATTTTGTGAAGTAGGTTTTATGCCCATTTTGTAGAAGATAAACAATGCTTGCAGAGGTTAAGCTGCCTTTCGAAGCTTCCGCCCTCATGGGGGGCCTGGGAGTCAAACCTCGGTCTGTCTACTAGCGAAACTTGTCCCGGTCCCGCTGTGCTTCGGTGTCCAGACAGCCCCTCGCCTCACGTCAGTCTTTGCTGGGACGTCTGGGGAGCCCTGTGCTGACACACTTGTTTTTTTCTGGTCCCGAAGCCCTTCCCAGCATCCAGGACTCCTTCAGCTCTGTGCAGCCCCAGAGGGCAATGGGTTAATATCGCCTCTGCCCATTCCAAGAAATTAACTTTCTGGTTGACTTTGGCCCCTGACAGTCAGACTCCCTTTATTCTTGTTGGCGAAGAACAGCTTTTGCTTTCCTCTTCCATGTTACCAGCTAAGAGGTGGTTTTCGGAGGCTAGGAACTTGAGGGAAGGACATAGGCCTTCTAAAAATAGGGTCATCCGGGGCACCTGGGTGGCTCAGTCGGTTAAGCGTTCAGCTTCGGCTCAGGTCATGATCGTGCAGTTTGTGGGTTCGAGCCCCACGTCGGGCTCTGTGCTCTCCGCACAGAGTCTGCTTCGGATCCTCTGTCCTCCTCTCTCTCTGCCCCTACCCCCCCTCCCAAATAAACAAACATTAAAAAATGCAGCTTCCTGGGCCCACCTCAGGCCCACTGGAACAGAATCTCTAAGCGGGGGGCGGGGGGGGCGGGGGGCAGGAATCTGTATAAAAAATTTAAAAATAAGGTAAAACCTGGGGCCCAGGCAAAACAGAGACTTAAGGGGACGTCTGAACAACTCTCAAAGGCTGTTGGCCGTGGGCACATGAAGCCTCTCTGTAGACTAAATAAAAGTATAACCTCCGTTATGCGGGGAGAGAGTCCAGGACGGCTCCGAGATTTAGAAGGCTGTGTGTACTGACTACTGGAAGCCACGAGCAGTCCAGCGTCTGTACTCAACCTTGGGGAACACAGGTGACTTGCTTGAGTTCCGCCAGCTGGTGGATTTTCAACTTCCAGGCCGTTGTCCCCTATGCTCTGCGCTATCGCTATCGAGACGAGCAGGGCAGGGAGCTGGAGGCTGGCTCGCCCACCAGCAGGGGACAGCAGTCGTGTTAAGGGAAGCGAGTAGAGCCTGGAGCCGCTGGTGCTCGTTAGCGCTTCTCTGGGTGAGCAGCCGCTGTGGCCCGAGTGCCCTCTGCTCCTGGGCAGCGTTGTGCCTCAGCTCCCCCGGGGGGCCCGGGGAGCCGCTGGGAGAAGTGCACACAGAAGGGTGAAGAGGGTGAGCGCCGCCCGCCTTGTTTGGAGTTTGTTGAGAAAGAGAGTAAGGAGAGCTTGGTCTGTAATTCTCGAATTCTCCCAGCGCCGGCTTTGCAGTAGGGATTCCCACTCCGTTCACAGTCTGGCCCCGCGGCGGGTGGGGGGCCGCTGCTGCTGTTCCACGCCCAGCGTCCCACCTCTCCCTGCCTGCCTGCCTTTGGCCCCCCACCAGGCCCGGAAGAAGCTGCAGGGAGGACCACACCACGTGGAACTCGAAGATGCTTTTATTGGGGAGGAAAGGGGCGGAACGGAGTCCCGACAAATCTGGCATGAGTGCTCCAGGCTTAGGAAAGAGATGCAATAAATTAGGTGGTAACCGGGGGAGGGGTGGGGTCCCTCGACGCAGCGAGAAGGGGAACCGCTCGTCTCAGCCTCCGGGCTTGCTCGTCCTCTTCGCTGTGTGAGCTGGGGTGCGGGGCCTGCAAACTGGGGGCCTCGGAGTGGGTTTCTCAGGGCTCCATGAAGAATCAGATCTCGCTCGTGAGAGGGTCTTGGTCTTAGAGGTGCTTGGGTTGGCGCCTAATGGCTCATCTGAGGAAAGAAAACAACCGAGGCGAGGCCGGTGCCGGGTGAGGGACCCCAGAGCTCATGCCATTAGTCAGAAGCCTCCCGGCAGGCCTGAGTGTGAAGCCGAGCCTCTGGGGAGTGTCCCCTGTGCCCGGTACCTGCCACACTCAGTTCTAGCGCAGGGTGGGGCCGGTGGCGCTCTCGTTCCCACCCAAGGAGCATCCCACCTTTCCCGTGGGGGTCAGGGCCCCAGCTGTCCTCACCCCCAGCGTCCTTTTGACAGCTTCCAACCGCGCCAGGACCCGGGGGGCCTCCTGCGGACACAGCATCTGTAGCTCCCCAGGCCTCATGTGAAGCAGCTGGCTCCCTCTCAGGAACCTGAGGCTCCTCACCGTGCTGGGGACAAGGACAGCAGAAGCCGTCAGTGGTCGAGCAGAAGGACTCGGGCCCGAGTGTTTGGGGCTTGGTGTATTTCGGGGTATCGAGCTGTGTGGGCTTGGAGGCTGGGGTTACGGGCGGATTCAGGGCACAGGGTGTCTGGAGGTGAAGGAGTCAGATACGCATGCGTGCCGAAACCAGCGTCAGAGCTCCTGGGTTTGCACCGAGAAATGCCCTCGGAGAGGGTTTGGTGGTGGGAAGGGGTGGCCGGCGGCTGAGTTTCTTCCTGCGTTCCCTCTAGTCCTGCCGCCTTCCCGGAGGCGGAGGCTCCTCACTCGGTGCTCTAGAGGGGCGTGGGCACGCCTGTTCTCCTGCTCTCTCTAACTCAACAGAGCACTGCCCGGGTGTTCTAGGCCTCCAGGTTCCCTTGGTTATTATCTGAGTCCTTTAAAAAGGTTCTCCCAACACACCCCGTGGGGCTGGGCACTCACACGGTGGAGAAGTTCTCTGCCTGCAGCCAGGCTGTGACCTCCTCAGGCGTCGAGCTAAGTCGAAGCATCGGAGCCTAGAATCAGGGGACATGAGAGGTGAGGCCACCTCGTGTCATTTCTACCCACAGCCCCCATCGTCTGGGCCCCTTTCAGATCGCTCGTCTCGTTCCGTGGTGTGTTTGTCTGCTGGGGACAAGGCTTGTTCTCTGCTCTGGGCCCGCGATAAACTTGGCACCCAGGAAACCTTCCATACTACCGATTAGACCAAACCACGGCTCTCTCCTCCACTTGTCATGGAATCCTTCCTGCCCCCGCCTCCGACTTAGAGCATCGCGATGGTCTAGGTTGGGTCGTACCCGAGAAGGCGGCTGGCTCCGGGGCCCCGACTCCTGGGGCTCGAGGATGTTGCTGGGAATGTAGCCACTCTGTCCGTTCTCGTTCTTCACCAGCCACCACCGCTTGCTCTGGTCCAGAACCTGCCAAGAGTCACCCGACTCCTCAGTCACCCGAGCCTCTGTCCACCCCATACTCCCCCCCAAAGCTTCCTTCCTTCCTGCCCTTCCTCACCCTTCTCCTCTCTATCTAGGCCGCCCACCCCAGCCGCCCCACACCCGGACCCCCAACCCCTATGGCTCCCACCGACCGCCACCTCCTTTTCTAGGCTTAAGCCCGTGTCTCACCTCCAGCATCTCTCCCTGGGCCACAGTCAGTTCCTGTGGGTTCCTAGCTTCGAACTCGTAGAGAACTTGCAATTTCAGGGCTGGCTTGGCAAGCCTGGGGCTGGAGGGCACGCGGTTGGGGCCCCCGGGCTGAAGGCCACGGTTGTGCGTCTCTTCTTGATCAAAGTAGGCGCTCCCTAAGTCGGGGCTTCCCCCCAACCGCACACAGAGTCAGGATGGCTGGAGCATGGAGCCTCAGAGACTTGAGTCCCTGTCCCAGCCCCAGAGACCCAGGTATCCCCTGCCTGGAGTCTGGTGGTGACTTTTCGGCTGCCCCAGGGGTGTAATAGCAGGTCAGTGTAAGGCAGGGCTGGGGTGGGGGAGGCTTCTGCAGGCAGGAGGGGTCTGAAACGTCTCTGGTTTCTGAAGGCTCTTCTAGCAGTGACCTCCCTGGGCCTGAGCTCTCCTCCAAGCGCCTTAAACCTGAGCGCTGGGAAATCAGAGGCGTGTGTGGACAGTAGCACGAGAAGAAGGATTCGAGTCTGGGAAGGTAAAAACCTGCTTTTTCACCCGAGGTGGGGGAGGGATGTGCCGTACACACACACACACACACACACACGTCTGGCTAAAGGGAGCCCAGACGGCCTCTGAGCTATAGAGTCTGCCAATCCACGGGGTCGGTCCCATCCCTCCCTCCCCAGAACCCTACAGTCCCGCCTGTGCCCAGGGCATACCCGAGGGAAGTAGAGTCCGGGTATTCTGAGGGTGCCTGCAGGGAAAGAACAGAGACCAAGAGCAGGGAGTCAGCCGGCATGGTGGTGGGGAGCTGGGGTATCAGACCGCAGACCCGCTCGCCCCCACCTGCCCACATCCCCTCCCCGGCCTGTCCACCACACAGATCTGGGTACCCACGGGGCCCCACCTGCTACTTAGCTGCCCCGTGACCTGTGGTTTGGAACCGAATGGGCAAAAAGGAGCCAGAGACTGGGGCTTTGGGCAGCCGGCTAAGCTCCCCTTACCTGGTTGGAGTGTTTTGGAGGCTGCCAGCCATCATAGAACGTGGGTTGGTAGGGCACGGGTTCACTGCCTGTCCAGTCGGCCCTGGGGAGAGAACAAGGCTGAGTCCACTCCGCGCCAGGCGGCTGGATGTGGAGAGGGAGGGGATGGTCTAGCCTCAGGATCTTCCAGGTGACGGCGGTCATGGTCCGTGCGCACAGATGAAAGGCCCAGACACCCACACGGGGGCGCGCAGTTAAGCGTGACCGCGTCCCACGGCGTGAGCATCTGTAGGCCAGCCTCACCTCCGCCCGCACAGTGCGGATACACCAACTCCAGAAGGACACGCTGGGCACTTCATGGCACTGACCCGCGGCGTGGATCAAAGGCGCAGAACGGCAGACCGGGAGGGCCGGAAGACCCCTTGGGGTCTCAGGCAGTGTTTTTTCTAACCTGCTTTTCATTTCTTGGCAGCAGATCAAAAGATCTGTTTAGCCAACGAGTGTGTGGAACTCCACCTTGCGGCCCCAGGGGCTGTTGTGGTCAAATGTGGGGCGGGGGCTGGTACTTGCCTCCCAGCCTGCCCTCTCACCCACCGCACCCACCTCACCCACTGCCGGAAGGGCAGTGCTGGGGGGAGGGGCGGGGGCCAGGCTCGTTCTGCTAAGAATCTTCTCCACCTGCCTGTCCCGGGGAATCCCCACTGGGCTTGACGCGGTTCCCTCCCTTCCTCACGGGGGCAGAAGTGAGCACTTCCTCCTGGAGCGGCCCGGGTTGCGGCTCCTCCCCCCCTGAATTACACCTGCTTCCCACGGGCAGTGCTCCTTACTCCAGGGGCTGCTTGAGCGCCGTGCCCTGAGGACGGTGGGCGGTGCGTAGGAAGGAGCTAATACAATCTACTCGATGGGAACAAATAAATCATTCCCTCTTCTGAATCTTTTTTTTTTTTTAATGTTTACTTATTTTTGAGAGACAGAGGGAAAGAGAGAGAGAAAGTAGGGGAGGGGCAGAGAGCGAGGGAGAGAGAGAATCTCAAGCAGGCTCTGCACTACCAGCTCAGAGCCCGTGTGGGGCTCAAACGCGCGAACTGTGAGATCATGACCTGAGCTGAAGCCGGCCGCTCAGCCGACTGAGCCACCCAGGCGCCCCCATTCCCTCTTCCGGATGGTTTTAATTGGTTCCTTTTCTTTACCCTAAAAACATGCTCAAGTCTTCTCCTGACTCTGCTAATACTCCTTTTCGGCAGTCCTTCTGTGACCTTCTCTCTTCTGAGAATGTGTCTTTATGCTCGGCCCACGTTTTCTTTCCTCTGGTTCTTCCCTGGTTTCTTGCAGCCTGATTTGGCCTCTGCAATTACTCTGTCGAAACTAGTTCTTCTAAAGTCCCGATGGCCTCCCGATTGCCAAGTACACTGGCCTTGCAGAGTCTGCCTCCTTCTGGATTAGCACGCATTTAGTGTTATTTATAACTTCCGGTCGGTTATAATATATATAAATCTATTTGCCAAAATTCAACTCTTTTGAGGGCTTTTACATCTTTTTGGTTAGTCTCTTTTTTTGTATTCGTCTTTCAATTCACTCATTCACTGACTTTTGGTTGTTTTAAGAAATTGGAGAACATTTTAGGGCACATTTGACTGCACTTTATATTTAAAATAATAAACAGGGACAGAAAGGAGAATAAAAATTCCCTGGCGTTGGGGAGAGGAGGAACGGGTACAGAGTTCTGTTTGGTGTGGTGAAAGAGTTCTGGAAACGAACAGCGGTGATGGTGGCACAACACCGAGAGGGTACCTAACGCTATCGAATCACCCATTTTAAAATGGCAAATTTCGGGGCGCCTGGGTGGCTCAGCCGGTTGAGCGTCCCACTTCGGCTCAGGTCATGATCTCACAGCTTGTGTGTGCGAGCCCTGCGGCAGGCTCTGTGCTGACAGCTCAGAGCCTGGAGCCTGCTTCCGATTCTGTCTCCCTCTCTCGGCCCCTACCCCACTCATGCTCTGTCTCTCTCTCTCTCTCAAAAATAAATAAACAAGAAAAAAAATTAAAAAAAAATAAAATGGTAAATTTCATCTAATGTATATTCTCCCACGATAAGGTAAGTAAGTTACATTGTCGTAATTCATGTGTTTAGATGGGTTTGACAAAATCCCTTGAATGAGGCTGAAATGAAAAGAACTGCCCACTTGGCAAGAGACTCACTCGCACCCCTGGCTCGTTTCCTGGTTGACGCCTCTCTTTCTCAAACCCTCTTGTCTCTTGGTTTCCACGCCTCTGCTTTTTCGTTTCTCCTTTGAACTCCCTGGCATTTCTCTTTGCCGCCTTGACCCTTTTCCCCTTTGGCCACCGACACGTGGCGGTGTCTCTTCTGTCATCGTCTCCGGCAGGCCTCGCTGGCGTAAGGGAGCTCCCGGGGCTCCCTCTGGGAGGACGGCTCCGGCTGTCACTTCTGTGCTGACTGAAACCCGCAAGCCAGCTGGGGCCTTTCTCTTGAGGACCGGGCCACCCTGTGTCTGGTGATGTTTCCCTGACGCCTCAGCTCGGCGTTTCCCAGCTGGTTTCAGCTCCTGCTCACTCTCGTCACCTCGGCCCGGTTACCTCTCCGCCCATCTCACAGTAATACTGGTGTGGAATCTCTCTCTCTCTCTCTTTCTCTCTCTCTCTCGCCCCCTTGGCCTGTCGGTTGCCAGGCCTTATTGATGTTACACTTGCATCTCTTATGTCAGTAATTCTTATGTTCTGGCTGGATTGAGACAGAACAGTTTTCACTTTGTCCTTGGCAAAAATGAGAAAGTATTCTATTATGTTTTTAATTTTTGAAGTTTTTTTTTTACAGTTTTTTAAATGTTTATTTATTTTTGAGAGAGAGAGAGAGAGTGAGAGCAGGAGAGGGGCAGGGAGAGAGGGAGACACAGAATCTGAAGCAGGCTCCAGGCCCTGAGCTGTCAGCACAGAGCCCGACGTGGAGCTCGAACCCACAGACCGTGAGGTCAGGACTTGAGCTGAAGTTAGACCCTTAACCGCTTAACTGACTGAGCCACCCAGACACCCCTGAGGTTTTTCCTAATGTTTATTTTTGAGAGAGAGAGTGAGCGTGAGTGGGGGAGGAGGAGGGGCAGAGAGAGAAGGAGACAGAGGCTGCAGCGTGGAGCCCAACATGAAGCCCGAACCCACGAGCCTTGAGATGGTGACCTGAGCAAGGTCGGACACTAAACCGACTGAGCCACGCAGGCGCCGTAAGAAAATATTTTAATAGAAGGTTGCCAACTCTGCTTTCTTGGGAAGAATTGTTCTTTTCTCCTTCAGTGGCGGGTGATGTGAGTGGTAGGTTTTTGGTTTTTTTTTTTAATCGTTTATAGTTAGTCCAGTAAAAAGTTGGGAACTCCATGTTGAGTCCCCCACCCCGCCCCCCGGCCAAATTTGTTTTGAGATGTTTCTGGTTTGTGCCCATGTAGAGCCTGCCATCTCCAAAGTCGTGCCTGACGTCCCCATGCCCCTCACCCCGATTCAGTTCAGGCCTCGTCCTCACTCACCGGCTGGTAGTCCAGGCCGCACCCAGAGCCTTCCAGAAGTCACTCTCACGTGGGCTTAGGCAGGACTGCAGCAGGTCGATGGCTTTGGGGGTGAGGAGGGGTGAAATCACGCGGGTGGCCAGGCCGGGCTCAGAGCACTGGGCCAGGATCTAGGGGAGAAGCGGAACGGGTCAGGAAGCCCGGGCTCCCCCCCGGGCCAAGGCGGAGTGGGAGGGGCCTGGAATTGCTGGCTTCCCACTCCCGCCAGGCTGCGTCGCCTCAGGCCTGCTGCCCTTCCCTGCGGCTCTTGGTTCCCCGGTGTCCTCGGCTCTGACCCCAGCCCGTCTCGCCTGCCGAGGGGTTCTGTACACAGCAGGGGCGGTATCTTGGAGTCAATGAGATGGTTGTATTGCGGTGAGCAAGGCGCAGGCCCCACAGCCTCCCTTGGCCCCCCCCCTTCCACCCTGGCCTCTGCTCCATGTGAGTGCAGCCTCCCCCCCTTCATCACCCCGTCATCCCCAAACTCACAAAGTCTAGAAGTTGGAAGAGGATGTGCACGAACTCGGGGGCGTTCTTCTCCGGCAGCCAGGCGGCCAGCTCCCCCTGCGGACACAGGGCGCCATGTCCTACTACCTTCATCCTTCCTTCCCCGCCTTCGCCAGGACCGCGGGGCCCCATTGTTGTTCTGGGCCTTGGTTGGGAGCCTGACGCCCTCCAAAAAGAGTCCCAAGAGGAGGAGGGGAGGTTTAGGGGGAGAAGTTAGAGAAGGAAAGGACTCGGGGTGTCTACAAGGCCAGAGAGGAGGGGGCTGCTGGGGCAGGGGGTGGGGGGGCTGTGGAGCTCGTGAGGAGCCGCATACCAGGAGGTTGAGGCTGTACTTGGCTTTCTGCAAGCAGTCGATGTACTGTGCCTGTGTTATCCCTGTCGGGGATGGGGGAAAGGGGGGTGGGTGGTAGGTCGTCCCAGGAAGACACCCCCCCCTCCCCGTCCTCCCCACCTCCCGCCGCGCTCAGCACTCACCCCACTGATCCTTGCCCTTTTTCTTCCCCAGTTTCTTCTTCTTATGGCTGCTCTTTGCCTGGGCCTCCTTCAGCTTTCCCACAAACAGCTCGATGTCTCTCAGGACGTGGCTTAGTATCTCCTGGACCCCAGACAACCCGCACCCTTGAGCGCGCAGTGGGGCCCCCCCTGGAATTCCCAACCCTGCTCCCCACCCCTCCCCACCTCCAGCAGGAGTCTCGGGCCCAGCCCCGGGTCCCTCCTCAGCCCTAGGCCCTCCTTGGCCCTCCTGGGGCCCCGGCCTCCTGGGGGCAGGGGGAGGGTTGATGTCTTCCCTGGGGCTGGGGCCAGAAAGTCAGGACAATGTATTCTTACCTCATCCCTCTCTGGGTCCTCAGGGGATGGGGACTGCCGTGGAGGAGGCAGAGTGAAGGCGCTGGGTTCTCGGGTGCTGGAGCGGTGTGACAGGGGCCTCGGGGATGGTGGCATGTCTGCAGTGTTAAGAGGACCGTGGCCCAGAGGCTCTTGGATCTTCGCTCCAAACCTTCCTTTCCGCCTGCCCTCATGCCCCAAACTTACTGTGCTCTGGGGTCATCCAATAGGGGCGTTCTGGAGCGTGCTCCTTAGGAAATGGCCTTCCCGGAGGAGGCCCCCTCCATCTGTCTTGGCCTGGGTAAAGGGGTCCAGCCTGGGGTCTGCTGAACACGCGACGGGGACACAGTTCAGATGGGGTTCTTGCGACAGAGGCTCTGCTTGCATTTCTGCCCCAGGACTGAGGGCTTTTCCCACCTCTCTCCAGGAGCCCCACCTGCCCTGCTCCCTGGTCTCCATCTGGACCCCACCCTGCCGCATCGGCCGGCCCTCCAGGTCCTCGCGGTCCCATGTCCGTCTCCAGGGTTGCCTGGTCCCAGCCCTAGCTCCTTCCCTATGCCCATCTGTACCCCAGTCCCGGCCTGGTCCCTCCCCAGCGCCAGGCCCACGTTGGTTGGGCCACAGGCCTCTGGGCTCCTCCAGATGCGGGTCGTGAGGTCCCGAAGGCGGGCCGGGGCAGAGGCCGCCTACCTTTGCTGTTGATCATCCTCCAGGGCCTTCTGCAGGCTGGTCCTCAGTTGCTCTGCCTGGAGGAAGCAGCGACAGGCAGGCTGTGTATGTGCGGGGCGGGGGGGGGGGGGGCGGCGGGGGGAGGGGGTTTCCGGGGGAGAGCGATGGTCGATGGACCCTATGCCCACTCTCTCCCCAGTCCTACCCCTGGTCACTCACCCCCACCTCCCGGCACTGGAAGAGCAGAGTGCTGGTGCCTGGCAAGCCCGACTCCCGTATCGTGACGGACAGGACGGAGTTGTAGGAGCAAGTGTTGAGGGCCACGTCCATGGCCTGGATGCCGTCCAGGCGGTAAGAGTCCAGCTCCTCCTGGGCCGGACACAGGGTTTGGCTGTGAGGTCACTGAGAGCCGTGGCGGCTCCTGGAAACTCCTAACCTGGGCTGCCTCCGCTCTCCTGGTGGCCTGGGGCAGGGGTGTCATCTTCCCTGACCCCCGCGCCTCTGTCCCCCATCTCCTCCGAGGCCTGGGTGCGTACTGTATGTGGGGACAGGTGGCTGCTGCTCGGGGCATGGAAGGGCAGAGGCCATGCTTGCTTTTCCACAATCTATGGTAGCTGCGATCCATTGCGGAGCGCAGCGGGAGGGCTGACCTTTGTCTCAATGTCCAGCAGCTGGAGCCAGCCGTCTTTGACCCCCAGGAACAAGTCTTGACTCCACACCCGGCCCTGAGCGTCCATCTCCTGCAGCTTCTTCAGGGCGTCCTTGGGCTCTTGGACTTTCTGAGTCCCCAGCTTACATGTCATCAGGTGCTGAGGGGGAAAGGAGGTTTGGAGAGGGGGCTCACAGGCGGTGGTAGGCAGGGGTGAGGGTGAGGGGGAAGGCAGCAGAGGAGGAGGGCGTGTCCCTGGCCATCCCCATGTAGCAGCCTTCAAGAGTCAATGGGAGGGCCAGGTTGGGTTGGGTTAGGACAGGGCCCCCAAGTCGGGGTCTGCAGACGAGCTGCAGGAGAGGGTTTCAGAGTCTGGAGGGAGGACAGTCGTGGCCCTTCGCAGTCCAGGCCAGCTGAGGGGGCTGGGTGGTGGTAGATATGGGTTCCAGTAAGCCAGCAAATAAAGTCTGCCCTCCTCTGAGTGGGGTATAGGACCTTCGGATTCTGTCCCTGTCTTCCCTTGCCCCACTTGGGGATCCACCATCCTAGCCTGGTCCATCTCTTCGCTGACCTGGCATCCCTGCCTCCCCGACATTGCTCATGCTGTTCCCGTGCCCAGAATGCCTTTCCCGCCCCTGCTAGTCCATCCCTTCCCAGTCGTTCAGGAAGATCAAGAGTTCCCCCCCTGATTTTTGCCCGGCACGGTCCATGGTCACCTCGGTCTCCGCTCAGAGCCCTTGCCCGCGGCTGGTCTGATCATGTTTTTGTGGTTATTCTCCTTCCTCGAGGAGACCCCTTCCTTCTCCTATCCAAATGCCGCCTTTTGTCTTTGCCCCCAGGGCCTCGTTGGGGGGCTACTGCCTGCCCGATCCCCCTGCCCTGCTCTCCGCCCAGTCCCCAGTGCCTCTCCAGGCGTTCACACTGCCTGCATGTCCAGGGGTCCCTGGCCTCATGAGCAAATGCCTGGCATCTAGGACATGTCTGCTCTTGCTCTCACCTGCCAGGCCTCAATGAAGCCCATTCCCAGCGCCCACCTCTGCCATGAAGCCCAGGACTCCTGGCCCCGACCCTGCTGGCTGAGGTGGGTGCCCCACCTCTGCTGTCCTGTGAGCCTCCAGACCACCGCCCCGTGCCCCTCTCTGCCTTCTCTCTGAGAGCCTAAGTTTGCCACTGCCCAGGGGCTGTTTCTACCCCAGATACTCCAGGGGTCTGCTCACGTGTGTGCTCTTCCCCCTCCTTCTAGTCTGTGCTCTCCCTGTGGGGCCGACACGGCGCCAGTGTTGTCGGGCCAGGCAGGGCCAGAGCCTCCGGGCCGGCCTCCACGCAGCTCATGGCCGCCCTGGGAACTCAAGTCCAGACATTTCCCTCCCCGAGACAGTGGCCTGGTCTCCTCGCAGGGACCGCTCTCCTCACGCATTCCTTCCTCCAGCCATGCCAGAGGTTACTCACCTCCACCCTGTGCTGCAGAAAAGTGGGCTCTGCGGAGAGGTTCTGCAGGTACTCCTTCCGGTGCACTGCAGGGGTGCAAAGCCAGGGAGTGGGGAACAAGAACAGGGCAGGGGAGACACGCAACTACAGGGGCGAGTCAGCGAGGGAAGGGAGACCCCTGAGGGCGGTGGGTTTGGGGTGGGGGGAAGGAGAGAGGGGACCGGAGGGGGGGCTTACGGTAGATGGCTCTGCTGCTGGGCCGGGACATGTCGGCACTGTTAGACGTCTCCTAGAATCTACACTGAACCAGAGAGACAGCCGTCAGGGCTGGGGGGGAGAGACAGCAGGGCCGAACGGGGCAGGAGGGCTGCTGGTGCCGTTCATCCCTCGCCCGGGCCCGCGGCGCGGGCCAGGCTCTGACCCGGGGCCTCCGGGACCAGACCGGAAACTTCAGGCTCCGGGGGCCTTTCCAGAATCATCTTCAGATATGCCGCTCTCTGAGGAGCCCCATCTCGCTGGGCCTGGGGGCCCCAAGGCAGGCTCCTGGCTCCCCATTATTTGGTCAGCGAGGCTCATTCCTGTGGGCTCGGGAAAGCTGTGTGGACAGGCACCTGGGAACGTATCCTGTCTTGGGCCTGAATGGGGGAGAAGCCAGGTCCATGGGCAGCACCTAGCTTCTGGAGGAAAGGCGCCGGGGGCAGCAGCCTTCCGTGCCGAAGCAAGCCTCTTGTCCAAGCCTGTTTCAGTTCTGCAAATGTCACCTCTTAAGCTGTGGACCCACTTAGGAGGGGTGTATGTTATGTGTGTGTGTGTGTGTGTGTGTGTGCACGTGCACGTGCACGTGTGTGTGCCTGTGTGTGTCTGCACGCATGCGTGTATGCATGTTTATCAGGGAGCTTCGCAGGGTTCGTCAATGATTTGCATTGCTCTGAAAGTCTTATCAAGATTCCTGTCTCTTCACCTTTCCATACTCTGAACTCTCTGCCCAGGGCCCCTCCCTACCCAGACCTTTCAATCCAGCTCAGGGATGACCTCCTCGGCGAAGTCCCCCTCAACCACCACACCGCCCCCTGCCCAGAATGCCCTCCTGATGCCACACCCCCCCTTGTCTGTTTCTCTCTGACAAAGACAGCCACGCTGGTGGTGAGCCTGGTGCCATGCCCCTTACAAACATCATTTTTTAAATTATTTTTTAATATTTACCTATTTTTGAGAAAGAGCGAGAGAGGGAGGGAGAGAGAGAGCCGGGGAGGAGCAGAGAGAGAGAGGGAGACACAGAATCCGAAGCAGGTTCCAGGCTCTGAGCTGTCAGCACAGAGCCCCAGGCGGAGCTCGAACTCATGAACCGCGAGATCATGACCTGAGCTGAAGTCAGACGCTCAACCACCTGAGCCACCCAGGCGCCCCACAAACATGATATTTAATTTCCACTACCATTGCTTATACATCTTTGGCTCTCTGTGTCGAGCACTGTTCTGTTGACTTCTCTTTCATCGCTTCATTTAGTCCTCAAAGCGAACTCACCGGGTGGGTACTGTTATTATTCCATTTACCAGATGAGGACTCTGAGGCTCAAGGAGAGTAACAGGCCTGAGGTCACCCCAGAGTATTTACTGGAGAATGAACCCAGCCCCGCCTGGCTGCAAACCCCATGCTTTCATTGTTTATATACGCCTCTGTCATTGGGCTGTGACCTGCTGAGGACAGACTTGTCTGGCCACCGCTCTCTCTCCAGTGCCTTCCTGGCGCCGAGGGGTTCTCGAATATAAATACGTTGAAATGGAACAGAGGTAAACGCAGTGCATGCGCACGTGTGGGGTGGGGTGGGAGTCCGCCGAGCCTGCGGGGCAAGGGTGAGCGCTATTTGGATGACATATGTAGACATCATGAACAGGGTATCAAGTCTGTGGATGGCGGGCCCCTACGTGGTGTGCCTGTGCATGGTGTACAGAAACCCCGAAATATCCTGGGCAAAGTGTAAGACAGCGGCCCACACCCGTTTATGAGGACTGTTATGAAAATAACAGAGGATTTGATAAGATGACTCAGTGATGGGGAAATCGGTTGCTAAGAAACAATCGAAGGATTACGGAGAGGGCGGCGGGCTCTGTGTTCCTCGTTTGGGAGCCCTTCTTTTCCTTCCAAGGGTAAGGGGTGCTAGAAGCCCGCTCCTTCTCCTCACTGTACCCCGCCCTCCCCCAGGCTAGAATACTTCCTGCTTCTAGATCCAGAAGAGAAAGAAGACAATGAGCTCGGCCAGCAGCGGTTAGGAGCTCCCCTCCCCCCATGCCCTGCCGGTCCCTCTGGGTCCCTGTGGGCAGGTCCAGAGAACCATCTGAGGCGCCTAAGATCCCAGACCCCCGGAGACGGGAGGCAGCTGGCTTGGGCCCGTAGGGCTATGGCGGCCTAGTTTCCCCTATGTATGCCGTGAATTTAGGGGTTTAGAGCAGGGAAGGGGTGTCTACATCACAGACGTCACAGAGAAGGAGCCCCAAGATGCTTCTGGAGCCCCGGCTCCCCCTGCTCTGCGTCCTAGCCAGCTAGCCAGCAGCTGAGTCCCACGCCCTTCGCGGGCTTACTCCTCCGGGCCGCATCTGGCAATGGCCTGGAGACCTCGGCCTGGGGAGACCCGGAGTTGTTCCCGCCACCCTGGGCTCCCCTGCAGCTGGGCGGAGCCCTGAACTTCCCAAAGATCTCCCTTACCTGTGTTCCAGGGAGGCTCGTCCCCTTGTGGGGGCTGGTGTTTGAGCTGGTGGTCCGAAGCCGGGGGCGGGAGGCTGTGGCTTCTCTGCTAGCGGCCACGGATAGAGGCCCTGTGACCAGGCAGGCCCTGTGACCAGGCGGGCCCTGGGTAGCAGGCGGGCCTTATGATGATGAGGCCATGAGGCAGCCACACCTGTGTCCTTTGGACTCTGGTGGGTGTGGAGGCTTCTTAGGCTACTACCTGCTCAGCATGGGAGCCGGGAGCTGTGGCAGTGCCAAGCTCAGCCAGAGACCCCTGCGTCCTGGTTTCCTCCTCTGCTTGCCTCCAGTTTAGGGGGCGGCCTCCTCTTCCCTCCGCCTTTTGGGTACCTCCCTGAGGCCCCAGGTCAGCATCAGGCACTAGGGCTGGGACCAGAAGGAGAGGGAGCCCTTGGCCCAAGGGGGTCTGGCCTCTGTGGTCAGGGGACAGGCGGCTGGAGGTGTTGGAGAAGCTGTGGACTGGCGTGTGTGCCCGTGTGTGTGTGTGTGTGTGTGCTGCCCGTGTGGAGACATGGTCACGGGTGCACAGGTGGTGTCTGGGAGTAGGACACGGATCTCGCAAGAGCCATTGGGGACCAGGGACCGGAACCACCGGAGTATTACATGGAGAGCTGGGACTTCTCCCGGCAGGGCCACCTCATTCTGGCCTTTCTTCCGGCTCCTCCCACCCAGCAGGGAGTCCTCTCACCCCCCCCCCCCCCAGTTCTTGTTCTTCCGCTCACTTTCCTTCCCCACCCTGCCTCATACCCTCGCTCACTTTCCTTCCCCACCCTGCCTCATACCCTCGGACCTCTGGTCCATACCTGGCTGGCTTCGGCAAAGATGAGAAACCTGCCGAAGCTTGCCTTTGTCTGTATTCACCAATACGCCTAGTCCCCGTGCTTCCTCGTGTTTGAAAACCTTCCTTGGCGCCCAGGGTGGGCTGGGCTGCCTGCCCTCTGGGAGCTCACAGTCTAGCAAGGGGGGGGGGCAGCATGCAAACAGACACCAAGGGAACAGGGCAGGAGGGGAGGGGTGAGGAGAGGAGGGAGACTCAGTGTGGTGGTGGGTCTCGTGAGGTCGGGACTGGTAGGTGTCAGGCTCTGTGGAGAGTCCTGCGGTCTGGGAGCCGAGGCTGCGTCTGCATATCCGGCCTTGGCTTCCTGGGCCGTCCCGGGAGATCTTGGCTGGCTTCCCCCTCCTCCCCCCAGCCCAGCCAGCACCACCCTGGCTGGTCTGGAGTCCAGGGGTTGGATCCCAGCCAGGGCCTTCGCCTGGGAGAGTCCATCGGGCTGCGGGCTCGAGGGGCCCAGGGGTCAGGTGCCTGCTGACCCAGCCCCTCGCCATGGCCTCATGGGAACCTCCAGGCCTCCCCGGCTGTTCTGCTTCCTGGGTCTCGGCTTCTTGGTCCTCCAGCTTCTTTCAGGGTAGGACAGCCTGTCTCGTTGCCTCCTCTGGTCCCAGCCCCGGCTTGGCCGTAGCCACATTCTACCCCAGACACGGGCTCGAGTGCCCAGCTGAGGCTGCGCTCCCACCCAGCTAGGGCCAGGCCCGTCCTTCCCACAGGCCTCCCCTGACATCAGGAGACTCTCGCACAGGGGACTGGGGACAGGGGAGGGGCACAGCCCACTGCAGAGACGCACGTGAACCTCAGGACAGAGACACAGGGCGCGCCAGCCGGCATCCTCAGCTCTGCGCTCCACAGTGCCCTGTAGGGGTGCCCTTGGGAGCAGCGTGAGTCTGAGGCAGGAGCCCTTTGCCACCTGGGTGGGACTGACCCGAGCTTTCTTTGGTGCCAGGCACTGTGGACGTTGGCCAGAGTGGAGCCACTCCAAGGTTGAGGGACATTAGGGGTGGAGAGGCCAGGCCACCCACGCCTGGGGATTTGGGGGCCATAACTGATGCTTTTGCACCGAGAAAGCTCCAGGTGCCAAAGCCATTCTTTAGCAAACTGCTCCTGGCTGGGGCACCGCCAGCTGGGACTCAGAGGGCGCCTCCTTGAACTGTGGGGCTATGAGGGCTTGGGACCTCCTTCATTCATTCACTCAATCACTCGTTCACTCCGCAGCTCCATATCGAGGGCTTCCTGTCTGCCGGGCACTGTGCTAGATCTAAGAGGCACCTTGGGACTCAGCCTGGGTTCAGTATCTCCCTCCAAACAACCCAGCCTCTCCTCCCATGTTCCCAGCTCGCCGGAGGCACCAACAGCCAGCCAAGCATCCCAGCAGGGGTCTGGGACCATCCTCCCTCAGCCCCCCCACCCAGCCGGTCCCCCGTCCCATGAGTCCCCAAGAGAGACCCATCTGCCCCCACCTCGCTGCGAGGGCCTGAGCTCAGGCACACGGAACTGTCTGCCAGCAACGGCGCGACAGCCTGTAACCTCCCTGCCTCCGGGCAAGTTATTTGTCCTCTCTCCTCCCTGCACGCAGGGATGGTCCCTACCCGGAAAGGTGACCATCTCCCCATGTCCAAAAGCCATCAATGGCTCCCTGATGCTCTCAGGATAAAACCCAAACTCCGGATGTATGAAAAGATACATTAATTCAAACATTGAAGACATGTAACAATGTACTGGTAGATTCTGATTGGCTCTAGGAAACCTAGGGGGTCTCAGGAATTGGATTTCAAGGATTTAGAAGGAACTCCTTATAAAAGCTTTCAGCATTACAATTCCTTGTTACCCTGGGACGTGGACTGCTTTGGGCTTCGTTTCACCCCTGAAGCGCTGTCTTGATAAACTAGTTCACAGCAGAACCGGACTCTCCTCCGAGCACACACCACGTTCCCAATTAAACAGAATAGGAGCTTCGTGGACTTAAGGCTCCCGCCTCCGAGCCCGGCCTTACCGCCTCCCACTCCCTGCCCTTTGCACTTTACACCAGCTTAGGGTGACCTGGGGGTCTGGACGAGTCATGCCTTCACACCCGGCTCCCCGCCTTCTCTCGGCCAGAAACGCCCGTCCCTTCCTTGCCCGTGGGAAACACCTCTGTGCCTTCGCGTCTCCACCCGAGCTCGGCCTCCTCCGGAAGCCTTCGCACTGCCCAGGACTGGAGGCGACTCTGGCCCTTGGTTCCCAGGGGCAGGTCCCCTTCCGACTAGGATTCCTGAGGACCACGGTAGTTTTTGCCACAGTCTAGAGGGAAGAAGGACTAGCCGACAAACGCGTGCACTGGGGCAGCGCAGGACCAGGCTCTGTTTGAGGGCATCAGGGAAGGCTTCCCAGAGGAGGGAACGCTGGGGCAGGCTGTTAAAAATCATATATGAGGGGTGCCTGGGTGGCTCAGTTGGTTGAGCGTCCAACTTTGGCTCAGGTCATGATCTTACCGTTCCCGAGTTCAAGGCCTGCGTCGGGCTCTGTGCTGACAGCTCAGAGCCTGGAGCCTGTTTCAGATTCTGTGTCTCCCTCTCTGTCTCTGCCCCTCCCCAGCTCGTGCTCTATCTACCTTTCTCTCTCAAAAATAAACATTAAAAAAAAAATCATATACGAGTCGGGCCCAGAGATGGCGTGGGAAGGGAATGCCAGGGGGAGGGAACGGCAGTCCTGCCGAAACGGTGTGGTGAGAAGTCAGGTATGGCCGGAGCATGAGCTGTACGTGTGTGTGTCACAGGCAGGTGGTGGCAGGTGACAGGATATGTGTGTCTTCGTCACCTGGCGGTGAGTGGAATCGCCGAATGGTTTTGCACAAAGCTGTGACAAGGACGTTGCTGGTTGTCTGCTTCCTCAGAAGGGCCCTGCCACTTGCTGGTTCTCAGGACATAGGGAGGGGCTTCCGGGGAGTGGGGCATAGGGACCGACCGGGTGCCTAGGTTTGAGGCTGAAGAGGGGCCAAGTTGTCCCTCCAGGCTACCCTGGCCTGGGCCTCTCAGAAGCTCCAGAGCGGGGCCTGGTCAGTGCTGGGGAACTCTAGAGGAAAGTGCGGTCTGTTTTCATGGAGGGCGGTAAGAAAGGTAGGGCGGGACCTGCTATCTGGGGAGAGAGGCCCCTTGTGGCTGAAAGGGACAGAGGGCCAGCTAACAGCACCGCAGGCTCGTGGAACTGGACGCCAGGGCAGGGTCCAGCCAGAGCTCTGGCCGGTACACTGCACGGTGATAACAGATCGGGGGCCGGGGCCACGGCCAGGGGCTGACGCCCGGCCCTGGGGCTGCCGGAGAGTCACAGAAACGGACCCCATCTCTGCCACTGCCGCCTCCAGTCCTGGCACATGGGGGCAAGTCGCTTCTGTGAGCCGGGCCGGGCCGGGGAGGAAAGGGCGCTATCATCCCTGCATTCGGAGTTTCTTTACATTCCAGAGGTAGAAGAAATGCCCAGATATAAAGGTCATCAAAGCCCTGATAAGTGGCCGGAAGGAAACCAGTGGGAAACCAGACCGAGGGCATGGGTGTGGGAGGATACTTTGGGTGCACGTTATCAGAGAAGACAGGCCCGAGGAGGGAGCTTCTGGCCGAGATGAAGGCGTCGGAAGGAGCCAGCTGTGTGAAGTGGCCATGGAAGGGGGACGGCAAGACAAGGGTGGTGGGCTGGGAAGGCAGGGGGCGGGGGTAGAGAGGAATGAATGTGGGGAGAGGTGGTCTGAGGTGAGGCAGCAGGGACGGGCAGTAGTCACAGTGTACAGGCTCTGCAGACCATGGCCGGGACCCTGGCTTTCATACCAAGGGCAATCGGAAGACACGAGAGGTACCGAGTGGAGGAGTGGTGTGATCTGGTTTGTGTTTTAATTTTTTTTTAAATATTATTTATTTTTGAGAGACATAGAGACAGAGCATGAGCAGGGGAAGGGCAGAGAGAGAGGGAGACACAGAATCCGAAGCAGGCTCCAGGCTCAGAGCCGTCAGCACAGAGCCTGATGCGGGGCTCGAACCCACAGACCGCGAGATCATGACCTGAGCCGAAGTCGGACACTTAACCGACTGAGCCACCCAGGCGCCCTTGGTTTGTGTTTTAGGTGCTTCCCTGAGCTGGGCTGGGGAGCACAGGCTGCGGTAGGGGTGCGGGCCCCGGGAGACCCGGGGACAGCTCTGTGGTGACGGGGAGGGTGCAGAGGGCAGTGACGCTGGGGACTCGGGGTGTGGGCTTGGACAACCAGGCAGCTTATGGTGACCCTTGGTGAGGTGGGGAAGACCGAAAGAGCAGGAGGAGCCGGGGAGGAGCGAGGAGATTCAGTTCCATCCCCGGTGTCTTCTGTTTGAAAGGCTTCTGTGGCCTCTGAGTGGAAGCATCGAGAGGGCAGGAGGAACTTGGAATTGGAAGCTCAGCACGGGGGTGGAGGGGGTGGGGGGGATGGCCCGCGATGCCGCCATTCAAGCCCCCGCGGCGAGACCGTTGAGCGATGCGGGGGCAAGTTCACGGTGCTGCATCGGACACAAAGAGCCCAGGTTTGTCCTGCAGGGTTGTCGGTCAGTACTTGGCAGTTGTATGCAAATAGTGAAGAGGAGGCCCCCCGCCCCGGGGAGAGCACGCGGGTGAAGGGCAGTGGCCTCGGGCTGGGCCCTGGCACTCATCATTAGGAGATTGGGGAGACGAACAGGAACTTTCTAAGGAGACCGAGTGGCAGCCTGTGAGCTCTGAGGGGAGCCAGGAGGGGAGAGTGTTTCTAGAAGGAAGGAGTGGACGCCTGGGTGAGGTGCTGCCGAGAGGTGGGGAAAGGCGCTGAGCAAAAAGAATCTGGGTAATCGCCCGCATGGAAGCCACAGGTGGGCCTGAGGAGGGCAGTTCCCGGAGCCGTGGTGGCCGGAGCCGTGGTGGCCGGAGCCGACCGGAGCACGCTAGCATAGGCTCGCGTAAGAAGCTCCCCCGGGGATGGGACGGCGGGGTCGGGGGCTGAGATACGAATACTTGCTCAAATGTGTTTAAGGGAGGAGTGTTGTAGCGCCTTTGCTGCCGGGGAGGAGCTACCGGGGAGAGAGCAGAGACTCAGGACTGAAGCCTTGGGGAGCCGCCGAGGACAGGAGGGGCCGTAGATGGAGCTGGAGGGGCTGGCATCGCTGGGGGAGAAGGGGCCCACAGCCTGGGGAGCCTCTGCTGTGCGCCCCACTCCCTATCCAGGCAGAGGAGGCCGAGGCGGCTGCACTGGGGGAGGGGGCGATTTGAGGGCATGCGGTCAATTCTCTGGGGTCAGTGTGGTGTCCCGGCCTGGAGTTTTCCGGAGAGAAGGCCGGGCCCCAGGTGGCCCCTGGAAACCGCCCCATCCAGGCACTGGGACACCAGGGGCTGGCCCCCCAGCCTCAGCCCCCTTTGCCTAGCTTGCCCTCAGTCCCTCCGTCGCCCAATCCCCCAAACCCTAAGCCAGCGCTCAGGCCTCGTGTCTCCCTCCTTTCCCTAAATGTCCCTTTAGCAGCAAGATGTCCCTCTAGGTGTTTCTCGGCACGCCTCTCCCTGCTTCTGTAAGGGCAAATCGGGACTGATTCCATTTTGCTTAAGGGCAAACTGGGACTGACTCCATTGTGTTCTGTGTCCTCCACCTTGAGTCCCCAGCGCCTGCGCAGAGGCTTGACCTGTGGGACAGGACCTTTGACCCTTCCTCAGCCAATCGGCTAGGGTCACGACCATCACCCCTCCCACTGCCCCTAGACCCCTTTAAAACTATTGTGTTTTTGGAACGGGCTCTCTCTCTCTCGACCCACTGCTGTGTCGGTGCGGTAGGAGATTGAGCTCGAGCTAGCTCGATTAAAGGCTCTTTGTTCTTGCATCGGACTCGGCTCCCTGGTGGTTCTTGGGGTCCCCGAATTCTGGGCATAACACTTCCGCTCACTCGGTTCTGTCTCTCTCCAGCCTCGGATCCGCCGGGCCGCTCCCACCCGTCCCTGTCTTCTGCGGCTTCTCCCTCATCCAGGGAGGGGGTAGGTGAGTCAGTGGACCCCAGGGCCTAGAGTCACCCAGCTCCACCTCGACCAGACAGCCCTGGAGGAAAGGCCGTCAGCGATGAAGCCCTTCACCAGATGCTTGGACTTGGGACTGTGATTCAGAGCAGGCTGCCAGGAAGGCCACTTCAGAAGGGGCAGCCTCTGGGAAGCGTCTGCCCTGTGTGATCTCAAGGGAGGAGCCCGGTCCGGCCCCAGCTCAGGTCTCTAACCTCCCGGAGAAGGGGAGAGGGTCAGTGTCCTGAGTCAGCCCTGCCTGGCGGACTGCCCTGGGTGTACAGGGGAGAGGCCTCAGCCAGCACCTCCGTCGTATACTCTGCCCCTGCCTCCTCTTCAGGACACCGCCCAGGAGGACCCCAGTGCGGCCATTCACAACAGCGTGGAGAAGATCACTCAGGGATGTAGGGTGAGTTCATGACGCGGCATGAGCCGGAAAAGGCAGCCTCCCAGATGGCGGACACCGTGAGGTCCTAGTTTTGTGAAATAAACGAATTAACAAATAAGTACATTGAAATCGTATAGCTGGAAACAGAAAGGATCTCAACACAACTTGTAATTGTGTCAATCTAAATAGAAAATAGTGCAAATCATGTAAATCTAAATAGAAAAAATGGTCGTGATGGGGGCGCCTGGCTGGCTCAGTCCGAAGAGCACGATGGGGCTCTTGACCTTGGCGTTTTGCGTTTGAGCCCCGAATTGGGTGTAGGGGTGACTAAAATAATCCTTTTTTTCCCCCCCCAAATAAAATCATAAAAAAAATAAAGAAAATGTTCACGATGTAGTATTAGGTGAAAAAGGCTACTTACAAAATGGTAATACTCAATTTTGTAAAAAATAAAAATTGGGAATCTAAACAAGGAAAAAAGTTGTCACCATGTGAATCTAAACGTTTTTTCTGCACTCGCTGTGAGAGACACTCATCTGGGGGTCAGAGCATGCTCAAAACCACCTAGAGGGAGATTCTGTTACTTTCATCCCCAATTTACATAAGAAGACGCTGAAGCACAAAGAGGCAGAGAAGTTGAGTGATTAGTCCCAGGTCACACAGCCCTGAGCGATGGGCGTGCGATTTGAACTTGGGAGGCTGGGCTTGAGAAGACCCCAGGAGAACCGGGGGCAGCCGTCTCCAGCTGTGCGGGCGTTTCCACGTGGCTTCGCTCTCTCTTTATGCGTGTCTGTATTTTCCAACTTTTTTTCCTGAACCGCGTATTACTTTTGTAATCAGTGCCCCTCTGCTCCCCCTCTGCCCCACACGAGAGAAATGGGAATTTTTAAAGTAACAAAACAAGGGGGGCCCGGGGGGCTCAGTCAATTGTTTCCGACTCTTTTTTTTTTTAATTTTTTTTTTTTAATTTATTTTGAGAGAGAGAAAGCAGGAGCTGGGGAAAGGCAGAGACAGAGAGAGAGAGAGAGAGGATAAAGAGAGAGACACGGAAGTCAAAGCAGGCTCCAGGCTCTGAACTGTCAGCACAGGGCCCGATGCGGGACTTGAACTCACAAACGGTGAGATCATGACCTGAGCCAAAGTCAGACGCTCAACTGACTGAGCCACCCAGGCACCCTGTTTCTGACTCTTGACTTCGGCTCAGGTCATGATCTCACGGTGGGGCCCATGTTGGGCTCCACCCCGAGCGGAGAGCCTGCTTGAGATTCTCTCCCTCCCTCTCCCTCACTCCCTCTTCCCCCATCTCAAAACAAAAAAAAGTAACAAAACAAAACAAACTTATCTCAGGAAGACACTCTTCCTGAAGCCCGGGAGCTCTGTCCTGCTAGGGGTGACTGCGGGAGGGTGAAATCAGTGCCCCGAAGCCTGGGAAGGCCAGAGGGGGGTTCAGAGCTCCCGTTTGTCCCGCGTGGCCCTCAGGGGGCCCAGAGGCCTGGGCCGTGTGTGTGTGTGTGTGTGTGTGTGTGTGTGTGTGTGTGTGTGTGTGTGAGCACAGAGCCAGCTGAAGGGTCTGAAAGCCTCTCCTTGGTTTCTTGGCCCTCTCACCCCCACCACACGTTCCCTCCCCTCACTGTTTGGCCTCCACACAAAGCAAGGTCCAGCCGCTGTCGGAACCCTCTTGGTGACCGGGGGCCTGTCACCTCACCAGCAGTGCAGGCTATGTGAGACTCTCTGCAGTACAGAGCTAGCGCCTCAGAGTCCTAAAGAATTGGTTGGAACCCTGGTGCCGGCCTTGGAATCTGCATTCTCGGAGCTTCGGTTCATCACTTGTCAAAAGGGCTGACGTTGGCTGTGAGGACTGCATAAGGCAACATGGGTCACGTGTCTGGAGCAGGGGCAGGGCTCCATGAACGTACTCCCCAAAGCGGACCTCCCTGTAAGTCCTCCCGGCCACTCCCGGCACCCCTGCAGAAGCACTCAGAGCAGACTGGATCCCTGCTAAGTGTCTCCACACCGGGTGGGCTTTCCCCAGCGCCCTCAGCCGCCCTGGCACAGCAGGGCGTCGAGGCAAGCTGCCATCTTGACCTCTCTAGACCAGTGTCTCAGATGCTGGCTCCACGGGAATCGCTAGGAAGCTTGGTTGAAAATGGAAAGTTCTAGACTCCAACATGGAGAATCCAGGAAGGAGTCCTGGAATCCCAATGTTTACAATCTCCCCAGTGGTTCTGATGGGAGCCGGTGCTCCATGGTCGTCCAGTTGACACAGTCCTGCCTTAAGTGGGTTGCCCAGAAGTGACCAGTGCCGGGGTGCTGCCTGAGCGGCTTGGACCCCAGACACTGTCCCCCTGGCTATCTCTCACCCTCCCCACTCGGTCCCCCAAGTGTGCCCCATGGGGTGAGCTTGTGCCACGGACAGGCAGTACCCTTCCGGAGAACATTGTCCTGCCTTGCTCCGCTCTGAAACTGGGCAGTAGCTGTGGTCCTTTGGGGCTGTGGTAGCACAGAATCCAGGCTACCCAAGCGCGCGCCCTCCCCTGAGAGGCCCGTCTGGGATTCTAGAACAAGCCTTCTGTAAGATAGATAGTCAGTGGGGGTGGGGGCCGTCCCTTGACTGTGACTGGGATCCGGGGGACTGCAGAGCAGTTACCGGGCCCGTCTAGCCCCGAGGCTGACATGTTCCAGGGACAGTGTGCATAGCCACGAGGCCCCAGGAGAGCCAAGCCTCTGGAGGGGCAGTGGCCTCTGTGACTCAGGCAGGCACCCACTGTGCCCGGCCCCTTGGTCCTCTCAGAATGTGACCTCCTGGGCTGGCGGGGGCTTTAGAGAGACCCACCATCCCTTAGTCCCTGACTCCCTGAAACACTCCCTTGGAAAGCTGTGCTCACAGACAGCCGCGGCAGTCCTACCCCAGCTCTGACCGTTACTCCACTCTTCCCTGGGCCGGTGCCGGGCTCGCAGCCCTGTGCGACCCGGCGAACACCCACCCGGCGCTCCCTCTTTTAAGGCAAGCCCTTCAGATATTTAGACATAGGATCACGCCCTCAGGGAGTCGCCTAGATCATCGCGGATGCCTATACCCCTGGGTCCAAGTTCAACTCTCGGGACCTCAGTTTCCTCATCTGTGAAATGGAGACAACTACGGCTACTGCTTACGGAGTGCTTGCCCTGGCCAGGCACCGCGCTAAACATGTCACAAAGCTGGCACAGAGGTGATTTAGGAAGATTTCCTGACCCTGGGCTGGCCTCCCAAGCCAGGGCTCCAGGCCCGCTGGGAGGGAGTGCTGGCTCCCTCTGCTGGACAGAAGGTGAATCGCAGGCGGGAAAGGCTAGGACAAGATTGAACAACAGTCCTGGGGACAGGTAGCTCAGAGATGGCCTGACTCAGCCTGGTGTTTTACAGATGAACAAACTGAGGCCAGGGCAGCCACCTCACTGGATGAAGTTTGTGGCCTCTGGATTGGGGGAGCTTTCCCCACAGAGGAGAGCTGGGCAGTTTAGTCTCAATGGCCTCCCTGATGCTTCACACGCCCCTACTTTTTTTTAACCCACAAAGGGACCCAAGATCTAATGTTCATTTATTTTTGAGAGAGAGAGAGAAACAGACAGAGTGCGAAAGGGGGAGGGCCAGAAGGAGACGGAGACACAGAATCCGAGCTGTCAGCACAGAGCTCGATGTGGGGTTCGAACTCACAAGCCGTGAGATCATGACCTGAGCCGAAGTCAGACGCCTGACCAGGTGCCCCAACTCCCATTCCACCTCACTCCTCCGGGCTGCCCAGTGGCGAGGTGGGAATCAGGGTGGTGGGACGGACGCTGCCTGTCCCCAGCCACAGGACAAGGCCCCCACTGTGCCCTTTCGCCAGCAAGCTGCGAAGGTCCTGAAGAGCCAGGAAGGGGATCAAGACAGGTGGGCTGAGTGTTTGTCCAGAGAACACCACCCCCGGGAGGGACAGAAGCCCAGACAGCTGCATTTCCCAGCCTGTGCCTCTCATGGGCATAATTGGGAGTTTCAGGGACATCTGTATCCCGCCTGGATTTGCTCATCCAGCCGGTGACAAAATGGGCAGGTAGAGGCCCAAAGGGGGCTTCCGGTCCAAAGCTCTAGCACACTTGGAAGATTCTGGAAACTCGCAAGAATCTTCGAGTGTGCCGTCATGATAGTGGCTCTCATTTCTTGAATACCTGTTTGTAAGGAGCTGTGTCATGCACCTTATGGATGTTATTTCTTTTCCTTTCTATAATGTAGTAAGGTAGGTATTACTAGGGCCATTTCATGAAAGGAGAAACTGAGGCTTGGAGACGTAAAGAAGTGGTAACATATCTGAAGAGTTGGGGTATGAACCCTTGTTCTCTGATGCGAGTGCCTTTCCACGAACCGCACTGCCTCTCCTTCCTTCTTGCTTCCCTGTCTGCCCAGTGATACGAGCCCTAAAATGAGCGGGGCGATCCATCGCGGCCTCCCCCCACCCCAGCTGTCCCTTCGCAAGTTCCTTTGCAAAGTTTGAGCCCCGGTCTGAGAGCCGCAGCGTCTCCCGCTGCTCGAGTCCCCTCTGACCCAGCTGGATGACTCCTCTTGGTCACCCTTGGCCAGCGAGCCTCAACCATTCCAGGCTCACCGTGCTCCACACTGAGCCCGCCCTTGCCGCTCTTTCCCCACCCGCTCCTCCCTTCCCAGCTGGGGCCCCACCGTCCACTCCCCCAGCAGCCCCCGAGGCCGGGGATTGTCTTCTTCACATCTCCAGAATCCGTTCGTGGTTTTCCTTCCCTGCTGCTCCTGCCTTGATTCAGACATTCATGCCCCCTGATTCCACCATGGCCTCCCCATCGGGGGGATCTCCTCCCCGAGGAGTCTCCTGACCCTTCCTCACCCCTGCGCAGCGTACCTTTTGTTCATTTATTTTTATAATTTTTAAATTAAGTTTATTCATTTATTTATTTTGAGAGAGCGAGAGAGCAGAGGAGGGGCAGAGAGAGAAGGAGAGAGAGAGAGAGAGAATCCCAAGCAGGACCTGCACTGTCAGTGCTGAGCCCGACACCCTGCTCGAACCCACAAGCCGTGAGATCATGACGTGAGCGGAAATCAAGAGTCGGGCTCCTCACCGACTGAGCCACCCAGGCGCCCCTGCCCAGCGGACCTTTCAAAATTCTGATGCACCCTTGTCGCTCCTAGCTTGTACATCTTTCAGTTGCTCCCATTGCTTTAAGAAAAATAGCGAGTTCTAGGTTTTTCCATGACACTTGAGATCTGCCTTCTGCCTCCTCTCCACTGCACACCAGCCCCCCTCCCCACCTCCCCGCACCTTCTGCCTTCTCAACCTTTCTTGCCTGGAAGCCTCCTCAGCCTCCCCTTCCCGCCTCAGCTGAGTCCAGGTTCTTATCTGGGAGGGCACACCCCTTCTCGTATCTCCTGTCAGAAACCTTCCTGCACGATAGTGGTGAAGATCGCAATTTTTCCTTCCGCGAGATGTTGAGGGCAGGGTTTTGTGTCTTTTCTGTGTAACACCCACTTAATCCACTAAGGTCTAACGGCGAAACCCGCAGGACAATCGGGCTAGGGTGATCTTCTCGAACAATCCCATGCAGGGCGGCCAGGCAGCCCCTGGCACTGCCCCCTCCCTTCCCTGGGCACCCCCTTCCGCCTCACCAGTTGAGGGGCCATTCCCGTGGTGGCCAGCAGGGGGCAGGACTGACCCACGACATTCCCTCAGCCCGGGTCTGGGGTGGGGTGGCCCTTCTGGTGGCAGAAGGAACACCAGGCACAGAGCGAACAGGCCAGCTGTGCACAGCTGGGGCGGGCGGAGCGGCCCCTTCCCTCAAAAGGCCAGTTTATGGTCCCCGAAGCTGCCAGGTCGGGTGACTTGACAGGACAGCCCCGGGGGCTGAGCACCCACTCCTCCTGGGCATGCACCCCCAGCCCCAGCCCAGCCCTCAAACTGTGCCCCTTTGCCTTTAGTGTGCTCAGCAGCTCCCTCTGGTGGAGCCTGGCGTCCGGGGGGGGGGTATCTGCATTGGGCCCCTGGCGGTACCCCCGGCTCCCTCGGAATCAACCCAAATCAGGAATTTGTGGAGAAAGAAGCCCCATTCCTCTGCTCCCTCCTGTCCCTCAAGAGGAGGAGGGAAGGTTGTCAGAATGAGGGGAAGCCATCCCTGTGGGCATCCGACAAAGCTTGACCCAGTGGCTTCTGGGCTAGGGACAGGCACACGAAGACAGAAGCCCCCAGGGGCCCCCAGGCGCGGGACAAACGGCTCCAATGACTCGGACGGCAAGGGCTGGAAGGGCTGTGAACAGAGTGCCCAGAAGTTCTGAGGAAGGGAGACTGGTCTGCTCGGCAGAGGGGGCTGCGGAAGTTTTGACAAAGGAGGGACGCCCCAGCTGGGCTTTGAAACACGAATAAGATTTTGCCAGATGGAGAAGGAGGGGCATCTCGGACGGGGGAACTGGCATAAGTGAAGGCCAGAGGTGAAGCTGTGTTCAGAGAATAGTGATGAACAGGTACAGTTATATTTGCTCTCCACCCCCCGCAGCTTTATGAGATATAATTGACAGGGGACGTTGTGTGGGTCGAAAGCGTACAGCATACTGAATTGATACAGGCATATATTGCAAAGTGATTACCACGATAAGGTAAGTTAACTGCACGCTTCCGAATGGCCCCTCGTCGCCTGGCATGGTGTGCTACCCTATTTATTTATATTATTTCGGATTCTCCCATCAGTCCTCAAGGTACCATGACCCTCACTTCACAGATGAAGAGACCGAGGGTCAGGGAAGCAACCTGACAGCCCGGGGAAGACGCTCAGGAGCTGACAGCCTAGTCGAGGACCACGTGACCCCACTCTGCGTCCACAGGACAGCCGTCCAGGCAGGGCCCGTGTAGGTAGAGGGGATGGCACAGAGCAGAGAAATCCTCCTCTCCCGTAGGACCTCCCCCTTGGACCAAACATCTCGGGCCGGGCTGTTAAGATCTTCAGAAAATTGTTCTCCAATAGCTTATTCCTTACTCTTCTCCTCTTAGAAACTTTCCTGTGCAAATTTCACTCTGTGGCGCACAGATCTCTTCAGGTTCCGGCGAAAGAGAAAGAGAGAAGAGGAGGGTTGGGGCGGGGTGGGAGGGCTGGAGCCGGACCAGACCCCCGGGGCAAGCCGGCCTCTCCCGATGACGCTCGGCTGGTGTTTAAGGGGTGGCTTCTTTCCTTGGTCTCCGTTTGTCTCCCCTGTTTGAGTGGGATCGAATTCTGACTCCCTCTTCCAGATGAAAGAGAAGCCTGCTCTTAAGGGAGTCCCCTTCTCTGCAGAGGACCCCCCAAACCTCCTCTTCCCGGCCTTGGTGCAGTCTTCCCCACACCCTCCCACGGGCCCTCCTTGGCCCTCATCCAGTTGTTGTTGTTGTTTTTTTTTTTTTTTGAGAGGGAGAGCAAGAGTGAGTGGGGGAGGGCCAGAGAGAGAATCCCAGCAGGCTCTGCGCTCCGCATGGAGCCTGACTAGGGACTCGGTTCCGTGACCCCGCGATCATGACCTGAGCCCAAATCAAGAGTTGGACACTTAACCGACGGAGCCACCCAGGTAGTCCTCACCCGGTCCTTCCAGTCCTTATAAACTGGGAGCTCTCATCTTGCCCGGGGCCTCTTTTAAAAATCGATAAAAAATTATAAAAATGATGGTAAGTAATATAACAGACAAAGGTACATAAACATTAAAAACATTCTACTCACTCTTGCCCCTAGCTCTAGCCTATTCTCCATGGAACTACTTGTAACAATTTCTTCTTTATCTCTGAGATATGTTTTTTGTAGACGAGCAGATACCGCATAAGTCGCTAAATGTGCTTTAAAAAATCCAAACGAGGGGCGCCCGGGTAGCTCAGTCAGTTGAGCGTCTGACTTCAGCTCAAGTCATGATCTCACGGTTTGTGAGTTCGAGCCCCGTGTTGGGCTCGGGCTGAACGCTTGCTCAGAGCGTGGAACCTACTTCGGAGGCTGTGTCTCCTCTCTCTCTGCCCCTCCCCGACTCATGCTCTGTCTCACTCTGTCTTGCAAAAATAAATACATGTCAAAAAAAATTTTTTTAAGATGCAAATGGAATCATACTATAACTGTGCTATTCGATAATATGTCAATATCTGTAGATGTACACATTTTTTTTTTAGTTTTTTTTTTTATTTTTGAGAGAGAGAGACAGAGTGTGAGTGGGGGAGGGGCAGAGAGAGAAAGAGACACAGAATCCTCTAAACTGACTGAGCCACCCAGGCGCCCCAGGAGACACAGAACCCGAAGCAGGGTCCAGGCTCTGAGCTGTCAGCACAGAGCCCGATGTGGGGCTCAAACTCGTGAACCTCAACATCATGACCTGAGTGGAAGTTGGCCGCTTAACCGAATGAGCCAGCCAGGTGCTCTGTAGCCATTTTATTTTTAATGACTACAAAGTTCTTTGTATAGACTTGAGCTACTACTTTCTTTTTTGATGGACATTTAGGACGCTTCTAGTTCTTGCCATGGCAAACAAGGCTCTTTGTAGATTGACTGCCAGCTGACTAATATGGTGGTGTGTTTAAAATCTGAATACATGTTCCCCAATTGCCTCCAGAAACACTGTGTTAGCAATTTACAGTTCCACCGTAGTGTATGAGATTGCCCATACTGTTATATCTGCATCAGTACTGGTATTAACAAACTTTTGTCTTTGTGGATTTGATAGGTGAAAAATTCGATCTCACTTAAAAAAAATTTAAATGCCTTTAAGAGTGAGGCTGAACATATTTTCCTATCTTTGCTGGCTATTTGAATTTCTATTTTTTTTTCTTTTTTTTTTTTTTTTTTGGTGCGTGCCATGTTATTGACCTTTGCCCATTTTGGGGGAGCGCTAGTTACCTTTTTCTTATTGATTTGTCGGAGCTCTTTATATATTAAGGAAATAAGCATTTAAGATCCATTTTATTATTTCCTCCACCACAAACTCGGTGTTTGGAAAAATTTGGTTAAACAAGCAGTTGTTACTACTTCTTTCTCCATTTTCTCAATCCGAGGCCCTCAGAATGTTTATCGGCACAAGGTGGTCGGAGTTTCTGCACTGAACTGATGTAATCCAGGCCAAAAGCAAAGCCTTGGGAGTTTTCTTAACCTTAGAAGCCTCCCTATGGCCAAGTGTAGGACATCCATTGGCCTTCGGAAATATTTTAAGTGGCTGGAGAAACCCGAGAAGTCTGGGGCCCTAGAGCGGGAGCCACAGCTCTGGATTTGGCCCCTTACGCTGCAGCTCACTGGAGCAGCAGTGTGGTCTGCACCTGTGTCCAGCCTTCTGTCCAGCTGTGGATTCTTCTGTTCCGCTGAGGGGGTGGAGCGTATGCATATTTTCTCCTTTGTTTATAAGCACTGAGGGCGGTGGTTTCCCATTCTCTTCAGCAAAAAGTCCCTGAGACAGGACTGAACCTACTACCTCCAGGCCAGGCCCGGTGCTGAGTCCTGGGGATTGAAGACGAGGTGGAGGCGGGTAGGACGGAGCAGGAAGAGGCTCACCCACAGAGCCTCCCTGCCAGCCCTGACCCCTCTCATCTGGTATCTCCTTGGGGAAAATCTCCCTAGAACAACGACCAGTTCCTCCGAGGGTGGGTGTAGGCCCCCGGGCAGAAGGAGAGGTGGCTTGCAGAGCCCCAGGTTGGGGAGTGGTCTGCAAGATACCAAATATGGGCCTGTGTGTCCCGAGGAGGAGCGGGGAGGCACGAATCGGGGTGGGATGGGAGCCGCTGGTGGAGAGAGGAGGGCCCTGCGCAGGGGGGCGGTAGTTTTCCGGTTTCTGCGCACCTACCCCCAATCTAAAGGGGATTTCACAAGGACGACCCCGTTCTCTCCTAGTTCTGAGGTGTGTTGAAGAATGAAGGCAGTGGAGGGTGGGGGGGAGGGCAGCGGGCCTGCGCAGACGAAGAAAGGCCAGAGACCTGGCGGATTCTCAGCAGCGAACTTAGAAGCCTAGGTTGGTTTGTTTGTTTAACCCAGGGCGGACTTTTATGAGACCGCCACATTCCTGGGGGATCGGCGAGTGAAGGTGATTAATGGGGTTGGCCACGGGAGCTGGAACAGCAGGAGGCAGGGCTGGAGGAAGCCAACTGGCACTCTGAGTCAGTACCCTCGGAGCCCGAGCGCCTCTGTGTCGGGGCGGGTGCCCGGGATGGCCACCCCGGGCTCGGGTGCGGAGAAGCACCGATGCCCCCCTCCCTCCAGACTCGCAGGGCACCAGGCCCGGCCCCGCCCTCTCTGCCCGGTGAGCCGCACCGAGGCCTGGTGAGCAGGCACGACCAGGGCCAGAAGCAGGCCGACTTGGGTTCTGTCCTGGAAACGCGCCGGGGGCAGTGACTCACCATGCCCGGCTTGAGCTTCCTCTTGGAAACGGGGCCAGGAGGTAACTTACAGACGGGTGCCGGGCACCCTTCCCCTTAAAGGTTACCCCACTGGCCCTGCCCGCCCTCCTGGGCGCTCCGATGCGGCCGCGGGAAAGAACCGCACCTTTTCCCCGAGTTTGGCTTTGCTTCGCAGGAATATTGCCTCACTCGGTGCACACGGCCCCGCGACGGCGCGTTCGCACGCCACTCCGTGTACGGTGCGCCTCCGCGGTACGTGAGTTCCTGTTTCCTCTATCCCTGTCGGCGTCGTGCCTGTCACAGCCGGGGATGATGACACTTAGAACCTGGCAGTGCAGAATGAGACTTCGGGGCCAGAGCCAGACAGATGAGGAGGACACCTGTCCCTGTCGCCCGGGAGCTGGCTCAGCCGGGGCCGGCGGGACCCAGGACTCCCTTGGGTGTGGGTGCCGGTGCGCCGGCCAGTGCGCTCGCTCTCCCGATAGCCCTTCTCCCTCCCCCAGCCAGGCCCTGCCCACCAGGCCCCTCGGGGTCTGACTCCAGACTGTCGCCTCCCATCTACTAGATGAAGGCCCTTAGCGTTCAAGTGTGATGGCGGTCTCTACCGCCAGCTGCGCCCGAGCTGTCCGACTCCACGATGGATTGAGCAGGCTGGGTTGAAGGAGGAGGCCTAGGCCAAGAACTTGGGACACCACTGTTTTGGTGGGAGAGGAGTCAGGAAAAGCCTGGAACATGAGGGAGGCGCGGGGCTTCAGCTGGTGGTGAAATAGGAGGTGCTTGCTGGTCGTCGACATGGGACACGTCTGTGCCTTCGTGCACGCGTGCCCAATGTCACTGGTGTGCCTGCGTGTGTGTGCGCATGAATCTGTGTCTAGTCGTCTCCCAACACAACACTTGCCCTATTTTCTTTTCTGTTTTTGTTAAAGGTTTATTTATTTTCGAGAGAACACAAGCAGGGGGGACAGAGAGGGGGACCGAGGATCTGAATGCAGTGGGGGCTCCGAGCCGTCAGCCCAGAGCCCGCAGATGCGGGGCTCGAACTCACAGACTGCGGGATCTTGACCTGAGCCGAAGTCGGACGCTCACCCCACTGAGCCATCCAGGCTCCCGTCCCATTTTCTTGTTTTTCAAGAGCTGGCCTGGTGGAGGCGGCGCGTGCACTGGGGAGGAGAGGTGACTAACTGCAGCCCCCGGCCAAAGGCTTCTCCATTTTTTTTTGTGATTGTTTGGATATTTTTTTTTTTCTGTTCCTGTGACACACAAAATCAAAGGCTTCTACTTGATTCATTCCCTCAAGGCATGTACTGAGCTAGGCTCGGGGTTGTATTCTGCGTCAGAGACTGGCCCTGGGGATCCCAGAGATGAGGCGTGATTCCTATGGCCCAAGCCCGCAGCCCGGGGAGCACTGCGGAGCGCACGGACAGGGCTGTGAGTAGCAGTGGGTACCTGGGCAGTGGTGGCACAGAGGGGCCGTTCACCCTGGGACGGGTAGCAGGAGGCTCCACTGCTACCAAGGTGGCCTTGAGCCTAGACCGGAGATCGCGTAGGCATCAGCACAGTCCCGACAGTGAGTACGGGCACCGCGGCCGAGGTCCTGCTGGTGCAGGTGCTCCGAGTTGTGAAAGAGCGTGGGCTCTAGAACCAGAGATAGCGTGCTGTGGCCAGAGCCTTGGGGACAAGGACAGTGAGGACAGAGAGATGGAGATGCTGTCCCGAGTGCCGGCCACGTCACCGAGGCCTCGGGGGCCTGGTGGAGAAGTTTGGACTTCTGCCTGTGGGCAGGGGACCCTGTCTGCGCTGTCCGCAGGGGCCGGGGTGGGAAGGGAGGGACGGAGACGGCGGGGTCAGGAAGAGGCTGCAGGGAGGGCGGGCGGGCCTTCTCCCAGCCGCTCCCGCCGCTGTCCGGTGGGCAGGCAGACCCAGTTGATATGTCGCCAGACGGACTCTTCAGAGAAGCTGGAAATGCAGATTTTTCTGCGGGCACTTTTGATTTTTTGATGTGAGCGACTAATTCAGAGTTAACACGTAACAAAACGAAAACGCACGGTGAGGGCCAAACAGGGAAGGTCAGTGACCCGGATTTGGCTCAGAGGCCCCTGGTGTGCTTCCCCTAACCTGCAGGGGTGCGGGGGAGGGAGGTACCTGCAGGGGGTGGGGAAGGGAGGCGCCTGTGGGGGGAACGGAGAGCCCCACAGGCTCCCAGTGGGGGTGATGTTGGAGACGGCAAGAAGGGCAGAGTCAAGGGAGTCAGGGAGAGCACCTACGGAAGCTAATAGAAAAACGTTATTCCTCTTCATTCGTTCATTTAACAAGTGTTTATTGGACGCATGCTCTGTGCCGGGCACTGGTCTCGCGGCGGCTGCTGAAGGAATTCCCAGAGGTCCAAGTGAAGAGTGTAACAGACACCCTGAGCTCCGAGGTTCAAGGTCGCATGCTTGTGTCTGTGTTCTGGGCCTCTGTCTCCCCTAGCCCCATTTTGCCAAGGGCAGGCCAAGGCCTAGGCTAATTCTCCTGTTCCCTCCCAGGCACCCGCTTCTGTCTCGGTAGGCCCCGAGGCTACGCACGGAGGTCCCAGGCCAAACCTGCCCTCTGCAGGCCCTCTGTTGCAGCCTCTTGTCTGGATTTTGCCCTGCGTCTGGTCATATCCCCCCTCTACTCCTCTGGAGTTTGCTGCTCCGTCCTTTGGAGGTCACGGGTTCTTTGAACGCTCCCTTTGGCTCCATGGCTGGGGCCTCCACTCATCCCCCGGCCCTTGCCTCCGCGTGGGAGACGAGACGGCCCTGCGCCTAGCTCCCTCTTCTGCTTATTAGCAGGAGGGTAGGAGAGCTTTTTCTCTGGTCCCAGGCGAATGCTCTTGTATTCATGCATCTAGGTGAGCGAACACCTCCAGCCTGTGGTGGCTTAGGAGCAAAGTGTGTGTGTGTGGGGGGGTGGTCAGGGAGGCACCAGACCTGGCCTTGTCCATAGGGCGCTCCCTGGGACAGGGGAATAAGGCCTGTCCCCCGCGGCCTGTCCCCCGCCAACAGGAAACTGCTTAATGCCCGAGAGAAGGTCCTCGTGAGCCAAGGAGGGCTGTACGGGCACAGAGACTCGATTCTCATGCTAGACGCCTGCCCCTCGTGGGCTCCCGGAAGCCTCCCCGTAGCCCATTCAAGCCAGCCCTGTTGTACCGTTGTGCAGGCGAGGGGAATGAGGCTCAGAGAGGCGAGTCGCCTGGCGGCGGCGGCCAGCACCCCTTGGTTTTGGCCCCAGGGCGCTTGACGGCAAAGCCGGCTCTCCCCGTGTACATGCTTTTTCCTCGGGGATCAAGGAGCAGCACTGGGTTGGGAGCCAGGGTCCATGACTCAGTCCTGACCTTGACTTTGGGCCGGTACAATGGGCATAGGTACTGATAATCCTACGGTAATAAACAATTTGAGGATTATACTCGGAAACCGTTAGAGAAACTTAGGAGGCACGAGTCAGCCGTCGATTCAAGAGGTATTTATGGAGCGCGTGCTCTGTGCCAGGCTCTACGCTGCAGTTTAGGGATATGGTCCCAAGGGAGACAGATGCAGTTCCGACTTACACAGATAACTACGTAAGTCCACGCCGCATTGTGCCAAACGGGGTCGTTTAATGGGGCCCAAACATGGGGCCAAAGAGGTTTTCCTGAGGAAGTGGGATTTAAGCTGCAGGCTGAGGGGCCGGCCGGGCACAGAGCAGGGCAGGGGCCCCCTGGCACGGGTGGTGAGTACAAGATCTGGAGTGGGGAAACAAGCCAGAGGCACGAGCCGGGGGAGGCTGGGGGTACTGACCGGGCTCGACCGGGTGCGGCTTTGCGACAGGGAGCTAGTAGGATTTCCTCTGAGCGAGCCAACAACAGTAAACCTCTATTTCCAGGCCTTTTCTGTTTGGCCTGGGCCCCCGGACTGTCTCCCTGGTTTCTTTGCCCCCGATGTCCCTTCTGCCCCGTGAGAGCTGGGCCTGGGGAGGAGGCCTCGGCCCCCCCGCCCCACTTCCCCCCGCTGAGGGGCTGTTGATTGGAAGCAGATGCCTCGCCCCGGTGGGGCCCCACCGGGGACGGTGCGGCCGTGGTGGGCCCGGCTCCCCACTGCTGACCTCAGACCTGCACCGCTGGCATGTCCAGGCCGCAGACTCTCTGTCAGCAAAGCCGCATCCGTCCTGCAGAGAGACGGTCACTGTGGCCGTCCGCACCCCCAAGCCAGCAATTTCCCTGCCACGGTGGGAAACCTCCTGGGCTCCCTGGCCAAGGCCCAGCCTCCTCCAATCGCGCTCGAGATGCCAGCCCAGCTCACGGATGGGCACGAGGTCTGTGTCACCCTACCGGACTGCTCGGACACCTGGACCGGCATGATGGCAGGCGAGGCTGCCCTTCGGCACCGTGCGCCGGGCTCTGGGTTGAGTGCTTCCCATCCTGCCATCCAATAGTTCCATGACGTCCATCCTGTTGCAAGGTGCAGGACTGAGGCTCAGAGAGGGTGCCCGGCTGGTAGGTGTGAGCTGGGGCTTGAAACCAGGTGTGCGGGCTTCGAAGGTCGCAACCCATTTGCCCTCTGCACTGCGTGCTGGCTGTCGTTTCGGTCCCCCTCGGACACTCCCTGTGCCCACTGCGTCGGGGGAAGGCCAGGTCAGAGACCTGCAAGCCCCAGAGGCCCCCGGAAGCTTGCGTCCTAGCACGGGGCGCTGAGATGGACGCAGAGAGAGTTGGAGCAGCTTCCGGGCCGTGGGGGCTCGTCTCTGGGGCAGCCTGAGCTCTGGACTCTGTCAAGGGCAGAGTGCTTGCTGTTGACTTACGGGTGGAACCGGGGCTCCCTGCACAGAGGGGAGTTAAAATTCCCTGGGTCCCTCTGACAGCCCGTCCCCCAAATCTCCCCCTCTGGGGCTGCCGTCCCCACCAGCTCCTGCCAGTCATGCTCCCCACCCCCTGCTACACGCCTGAAGGAGTCCAGCAGTCTCCCGAGTCCTCCCAGAGACGCCCCCCAGGTGCCACCCTCACTCTTTCCGCTGCTCCCACGAGGCCGCCCCACCTCTCCCGCAGACCCGTCTGCTTCCTGCTTCCCAGGCGCCTGGTTTCCCCTCTTCTGGCCAACCTCCCATCTCTGCTTGATCCTCCCCGCCTCGGGCAGGTTTTTGCTCTCAGTCAGTCAGTCAGTCAACAAACGTTGACTGAGCCACGCACGTGGACATGTTGGTGAGGGCTCAGGCTCTGGTGCCAGAGGCTGCGGGATACAGAAATGCAACCCTCTGGTCCCACGTCTCCAGGGGCTCGCATCCCAGACTCCCGGAGCAGAAAGAGAAAAGGGCTCTATCGCGGCCCTAGCTTCGATTTTGTCTGCTCTCCACTGCCTGGTTACCGAGAAGAAACGTTGTACAGTACGGCAGGGTGCCTCCTGGAGACCGTTTTCTCTCTGTCGTGTGGGAGAGTTACCTGGGTGGTCCACGGGCAGGGGGATCGCGGGGCTGGCCATCGGGTAGGGGGCTGGGGCGGCCAAGGGGTGCCGCTTTCTGGGGACTTTCAGACACGGAGGAAGAACGAGGCTGTTTGTTTGCGTTCGGGGGTCTGAGAAGGAGAACCCCAACCCCAGCGTGGATCCTGGGGAAGGAAAAGGGATTAAACACCTAGCCAGTCTGTGAGGAGTGGGCCCAGGAGCCCCGCAGACTCGGCACCAGGAATGCCCACGTATGGGCACCCACAAGCCACTAAAGTGGGTAGCAATCCTTGGGAGTAAGGGTCGGGGCACCCTTGGCCATACGTGGAGTCATCTTTCTGGAAGATCTGCCTGGGCGGGGCAGGACCGGCTTCCTCCTTCTGACCACATGGGAGCAGCTGTCAACAGACACCACGACAGCGGGACCAGTCAGAGTTCTGGTTCTCCTGGCCCGCGGGTGGAAGTTGGACCGGCCACCTCCTTCTTCTGGAGCACGTGAGACTTGGGGTTCTTGAGAAACCTAAAGGGAGAGGAAGTGTCCAGAGGAAGGTATACACTTCCTTCAAGGAGAGTAGGTTGGGTCTGGATGGCTTCGATGAAAACTGCAAAATGAGGTCAGTACGATAGTATTTGCACCCTGGTTGTGGTTGCCCCTCATGGCGTTGACCGAAACAAGAGCCTCTACTTACCCAGAGCTTACTGCGTGTCAGGTTTGGTAGCAAACATTCCATGGGCATTGTTCTAGTCAATGCTCACAAGAAGGTAGGTGCTTTTTATCAGCATTTTACACACGATGAAACCGAGGCACAGAGAGGTGAACCAAATTGCCCAGAGTCACACAGCCAGCGAAACTATGAACTGGGCTTATAACCCACGTATCTGCCACTCCGAAGTCCTTCAACCACAGAGCCCGCCCTATAGCTGCATCCAGGGGTTCCCTGCCTCCGGGGAGGCCCAGTAGATACGGGCCTAGAGGCGGGCACCCCGGGGTCTGGAGGCCTGGGGCCTGAGACGGCGGGGCCACACTGTCAGGTGCCTGTCCCCCCCGGCGGCTGGGTCCCATCGCGGTGCAGATGTTCCTGAGCTGCGACGGAACAGGGTGACCACAGCCAGTAAGCTCGGGGGCCCCTTGTGTTCCCACTGCCTGCCCGGCAGGGTTTCACAAAGCCGTTGACGTCGGCGGGGCGGCCGTGTGGAGAAGGCAGGAAGCCTGGGGGCTTTGTGGTCTGTAGCCATTGCTCAGAGTTTCCTGGGCTGAGGCTTCCTGCCGGCCCAGCGCCCCCTGTCCTGAGGCCTCCCTGTCTGGCTGGGAGAGATATCTCCTCCCGACTCCAGGGCCTCTGGAGGCCCAGGAAGGGCCCACCCTCTGGGTGCTGAGTCTTGGGAGGGGGGGAGCTTTGAGGTTCCGGCGATGACCTTGGGGTGTCCGAGGTTTCCTGGGGACCAGCACGGGGAGGCGGGGCAGGGACCTGCAGTCAGAAGACCCAAGCTCCACCCTTCGATCCAACACCGACGAGGCCTGCAGCCTCTCACCGCCCTGAGCCCGCTTCCCTCGCCTGCCCCACGGGGCAGTGTGAAATGCTTTGCAGGTGTGGGTGGCCCCGGCAGGGCTGTGGCCCGACCTTACACCTGCCCACCATTAAGTTTCCCTTCCGAAAGCTCTGCCACGGTTGAACCCACAAACTCTTGCAGACAAGAGGAGAAGCGTTCCAGGGAGAGGGCAGCGAGACAAAGACAAGGTGTGCACGCGTGTGCCCCCACCCGTACCTTTGTGCCAGGAACCGTTCCAAACATCTTACATATATTAACATATATGCACATATATTATATATATTAACTCATATTAACTCATTTACCTCTCTTATCAGCCCTGTGAAGTGGGTATTAGCTTGCCCTCGTCTTACAGATGAAACAAGGTCCAGAGAGGCAAAGTAACTTGTTCCAGGTCACACAGCTAGAAGTGGGGAGCCAAGACTGGAACCCAGGCATGACTGGAAGCCGGGATGGCGGGCCTAGAAAGGACAGGAGCGATGCCGAGACGGGCCACGTCTTTGTCCACTGCTGCGGGGCCAGTGCCTAGGATAGTGCCTGGCACATAGCTTCCTGAAGCATGAGCTCTGCAGAAGGTGTGGCCAACTTACACATCTGGGGACACTGAAACTTGGCACGACAAGGGGATGCTGGCGTTGTTGGGTGGGAGCAGTACGGGCCCAGGGGTGAAGCCTCCGAGACTGCTTCGTCTCCTTTCTAGCCTGAGATCTGGCCTCTCCCCGGACCTGTCCTCAAGCCAGCAGGCTCCTTCGCAATGGGACAGCTTAACCCCCACCGGCAGGAGGGGCCGCCGAGGAGGCAGGCGGGGAGTTACAGATAGTTCCTCAGCACCCCTGCGGCCCCCTCCCCTTAGGCCCAGCCTCTCCGCCCTTGGCATACGAGCATCCTTGCCTCCTTGTGGAAGGTTCTAAGCTCTCCCAGAGTCAAAGTCTAGGGAGGGCCAGGGCTCTGCGGGGAGGACCCGCACAGGCTTAGAGGAGAGAGTTTGCTGCCGGCAGAGGCTGCTGTGTGCCGGGCTGGGGAGCTGGGGTCTGGTGAGAAAGGAAGTTTCCGTCCTCTGCGGCATTCAGACCCCACCAGGAATGTGGCTTCGGGCCAGGATCCCTCTGGGCAAGAAAGGATGACTCGGCAGAAACAGCGTCCTGACCCCACAGGATAACAGAGCCGCTGCCTTGAGGGCGGGTGCCAAGTGGCAGGGCTGGTGGATTCAGGAGCCTCCGCCGCAGCCTTCGTCTGTGCGGCTCCCGGCCCTCCCTAGATGTCCTTCTCTGGACTGGGGTTTTAAGTCTCTCAGGGGAGCAACTTTCAGACAGACCAGGGGGGCGCCCCGCACTGGCTAGCTCCTTCCTACCCCCGGGGGGAGGAAGCAGCTTGAGTCCCCTCCCCCTGCCAGGCCTGGCTAAGGGCAGAAGCCCCCGCATGCTTCAGGGTGGGGGGCACCGGGCAGCGGGGGTTGCTGGGCTGGGCACGGGGGAATTCCAGCCCAAGGAGCCAATTGGAAGCACATGTGTTTAGACAGGCACGGAAACCCACAAAGCTGTTTTTCCTCTCCGTGAGCCCGAGCTTCTGAAAAATTAAGGATCTATCACCGGGAGCCTTGGGACATGCGTCCCTTCGCTGGCACCAGCCTCCTGGCCGCCGGCACCCCAGGTCCCCAGCGGGAGTGGGTGCTGGCGGTGGCGAAGGGGACAATACCGTCAGAGCCACGGCACCGCTGCCGTTAGCATTCGTCAAGGACTTCCCGCACACCCCGCTGGCCGCTTGCACCTGTCTAGTCTCCTGCGCTCCTCCTAACAACCCCAGAAAGTAGAGAAACAACCCTGTAGAAAGTAAAAACAACCCCACTTTGTAGAAAGGAAACACCACCGCGGAAGACGAAGTACCTCGCCCGAGGTCACCCCGGGTAGTGACTGGCAGAATAAACTTCCAAGTCTGGGATCTTAATGGTTTGCTTTGTTCACGACACCTTCTTCTGCCCCTTGGAGGGGGGCGGAAGGCGGAGCGCCTGTGGTCCTGCGCCCCTTCCCCGAGGGCCCCACAGTGACCGAGGGTCACCGGGGCTGGCGCATGGAAACTCTGACCCCTTTCTGGGGGCCGTTGCAACACTCGGCGGCTTCCTGTGCGGTTTCCCTCGTAGGGCGCTTGGGGTGCAGAGAGCAGCGGAGGTCCTGGGATTCGGGGCTAGAAGACACGCAGCTGCCTCCTGACTTACTGGCTGCGTCACCATGACACCTCACTTTGCCTTTCTGGGCCTCGGCTCCTTTACCTGTTAAACGCAAGAGCGACTCGGCCTCTACCACCTGCCCCAGCAAGATTAACTGCAGACCATTAGGCCTAGATAGAAAGCGGGGCGGGGGGGCACCGGGAGGGGGGGTGGAGAGGGAAGGGGGTGTGGGGTGGCAGGAAGGGGTTTTCAGGCTGACATCACGCTTCTCGGCTCCCGGGTCAGGAAGGGAGGCCGACAGAGGTGAGGGTTTCCTTTCCCAACAGGTGACAGCTGCTTTGCACAGTCTCACCGGCCTGAGAGCCGTCCCCGGGGAGTGGGCCCAGGAGCCTTCAGCGAGGCCCCAGAGCAGAGCGGCTGCCTCCTCCCAGGAAAACTGCACGGGTGGCACTGCTCTGGGCACCAGGGTGACCGTCGGTTTCTTGCAAGCGCCCCGTTTGCTGACTTCCTGTCGCTGGAAGCTGTCCTGCCCTCGAACCTGGGCTGCTCTTCGTGGACTGGTTCCCGTTACCCGGGCAACAGCGGAGGCGGCTGCGAGCGGCTGTGTGAAATCACTTCATCAATTGTCACCCACAGGCGCTGTGTCATATGAGGGCTGGTTGCAGCCCCGTTAGGCTTAGTCACTGCCTGCTACTAAATGCGGCTGAGGTGGTTGTTGACACGCTCGGCAGAGGCAAACAACAGGCCTCCGACAAAACACGTCTTGGTTGACGAGAGAACTTTCGGAATCACGAAGACTTCAGATTGCGTCCCTTACAGTTATCACGGTGACTATATTCCGTTACATTTAAAATCTTGGCAAACCAGCAATGTACAAAGGAGGTGCCCGGTCGGGCTGTCCCCCAGCTGCCCCATTCCTCGGCTCTTGATGAGAGCATTTGTCGATAGCGGCATATCCGTTCTGTTTGGGCTGTTATTATGCCTCTCTCCTGAAACATCCTGGACTGGTTATTTTTCGGAAACCTCATAATCTCTTAGCAACAGAACTTTGAGGGCTAACGGCTGAGGCACGCTCCCTGCAAGAGGGTTGTGACTCGTGGGCCAACAAACCCACAGCAGCCGAGTCGGAGTGCCCTCTGATTATGGGTTTAATTGTTGGAAGTCGTTGAACGTCACCAGCACCCACCACGGACTGAGCTTGCTTTGTTAGACGCTTGAGAGCCTTGGCCGTGGCAGCCACACACCCAGCGCCCCGGGGGGAGCTTCCGCTCATCGGGTGCCCAAGGCTGTCGCCATCTTGTTTCCTTGTCTCCTGTCGCCATCTTGTCCTGGAGCCTGTGTCTGACTGGAAGAGGAGGAGGGCAGGAGCAGTGGTCTTGCGCTCTGTCCACGTCCTCCCAGACCGCTTTCGTGGCAGTGTTAGACTGTCCCCACACTGGGTTGGAATCCTGCCCTTCCTGAGCCCCTAGCCTTCCTTCTTCCTTTCCTTTCCATCTTTTCTCTCGCTCTCTCTTTTTTTCCTTCTTGCCCCCCCCCCCCAATAGTTTTGTTTGTTCAAGAGCTCATACCGCAAGCATGAAGCCAAGTGCAGGCTTTGGTTCTGGGAGCCCAGATTCACCTATCTACAAAGATAAAAGCAAAGTGTGATCCACGTACATGGATAAAAACTAGAGATTCACGGTTACTCGCGTTGGAGTCTTTCAATTTCTACAGCCTGGAATCCAGAAGTCACAGATCTTTTAGGTCCTTCTGGATGTCCCACAGGGTATCTGCACTTTCCTGGAGCTAAGCGACTTGGTCGGCCCTCAGCTTCTGGTTGATCACACCGGTCAACCCCTGAGCACTTGGGATACACGGAAGGTTCAGGAAGACTTCATTCTCCACGCCCTATGTTCCCTTCACCATCATCAACCCGGGATGAACCCTGGATAGATTTTCAACATGCATCCAGTGAGGTTGGCCATGCTTATCCAATAGCCCATCTGGCGTATCCTCTTGGCTCGATGGTTCCATGGGCACTTCTGGCCACCATCTTATATACTTCCATCCAATTTTCGCTCTCATTGGCCTTCCCACTTCCGGATTCAGTTCCTCCTGAGAAATGCCTACCACGTCGACACCACTCCACACGGCCTCACGAAAGACGCCACATTCCCCCCAAACTCGCCAGCTGCTGGGACGAATGCCAAGTTTCTCAGCCAGAAGATCGCAAAATCTTGCACTCGCTTCCGATCACAGGGTGCTCAGGTAATCCAGTTCGATGCCGGGTAACACAGGTGAGAGTGGGGGAAGCCACCGGATTGGGAACTATAATTATGAATCTGAAGACATTCCTCTGCTCCAGATTGAGTTGACCGTCGTCCTCTGGCTGGCGGACCGACTCCCGCGTTTTCGGTCACAATCTTAGCATTGGCGGTCACGGAGTAACCTGTATCTGCCACCGTTTTTCGGTGTCTGAGGAAGCAAGCTTCCATGCCGTAGATGCGCCGTTTCTTTTTTGAGTTTATCTCCTAAAACGTCCAGCAAGGGCACGTTCATCAGGCAGAGCGCTTCCCAGAAGGCCGTTGGCACTTGCCACACCAGCTTGTTCCACAGCTGCGATTTTATTGTTTGGTCCTATTGCTGTTGCCTCTTCGGCTGCAACCAGGGTGATCGGCTTTGCCCCAAGAGCTGCCATTGAGCACGAGAGAGAGGCGGCTCTGGGGAGGTGGTAGTCACTGTGCAGAGAAGACAAGGAATGTCAGCTGGGCGGCCTTGCCTCCACTCTCTCTGCTCATCCCATTCACTCATCCAGGGCCACAGGGACAGCTGGGTCTTCACCTGGTCTGTAATCTTCCAAAGGGACTGCATAGTGCGGCACGTGAAGGCCACGGCCACAGACCAGTTCCATGGGTCGAAGGCCACACACACAGTGTGTGCCTCCTGGAGGCACTGAACCCAATACTCACAGGCAGCATGGGGGACTCCTGTCAGTGGGGCTCGCAATCCTCTCTTAATTCTGGTTCTTTCCGGCCCCTCCCCAAGGTGAGATCGTGGTTCCCCATCTGTGAGGAGTAGGAATAAACATTAAAATAATAGCTACCACGGGGGCACCCAGGCAGCTCAGTCAGTTGAGCGTCCAACTCTAGATTTGGGCTCAGGTCACGACCCGATGGCTCTGGGCTCCGCGCCGAGCTTGGAACCTTGCTTGGGACTCTCTCCTCTCTCTGCCCCTCTCCCTGGCTCATGCTCTCTCTCTCTCATAATAAAATAAAATAAAATGAAATGAAATAGCGACCACGTAATTACTGTGAGCCGGGATCTTTACCGATATGCCCTTAGTTGCTCCTGAAAACCTTATAAGGACATGATACTGTTTTTCCCCGTTGACAGATCAGGAAATTGAGGATCCGTGTAATCGAGCGACTTGCGGTAAGTCACAGAAGCGATTTCTGTTTGTGACACCCACAGTCACGCTCCGCCCCTTCCCCAGCCACATGACTCACGAGCAGAGGTGGATTTACTGAGAAAGTCCTGAAGCTGGGCTCTGGGCCCCCTCGCTCGCACTACCCTGTCCAAGGGCCTCTTGGTTCATAGGACCACGTATCTTTGTGAGATTTGCAAAAAGAAGATATTTTCATATTTCGCCTAAAGGAGGCGCCCCCTCCGATTCCACAGGTTCCCCCCTCCGATTCCCCCCCTTTCCATCCCCTCCTCTGCTCTATTTGTTCTCCTTCGCCCCATCACTGATACACCGTGGACTTTGTGTTTTCGTCTCATTTATTGCACGTGCTAGGCACCGCTCGCTACGTGTTTTGAATGAATGAATGAATACAGCCTTTGTCCTTACGCTTAAGGCCACCCTGTGCCATAGGTCAGGCAAAGATATAAAAATGTGACCAGCGACTTGCTCAAAGGCCCCTACTTCCAAATCCGATCCCCTTTCTCTGGCTCGGAGATGCCTTTGAACCCGGTCACGCCTAGGTTTCCTCCGGCCCCAACATTACAATTCACTCAGAGACCAGACGTCAGCTCACTGGTGTTTCATCCCTGACTCCTCTCTCTCTCGACAAGTTCCCTTACCCCCCAAATCCTATCGGCCGCCTCCCAAGTGGCTCCCGAACTAATCACTCTGTTTCTCTCCGCAGCCCCCACCACGGATGGGGTCTCCATCAGCTTCCTGGCCTCCTCTCTGCCCCAAGTCTGTTCCCCACGCAGCTGCCGGAGACTGAGTTTCCTGCTGGAATTACTCCCGTGAGTTCTCATTTCTTAGAGATCGTATCCGAAAGCCTCAGCCTGACCCACAGGACTCGGGCTGGCTTCTTTTGTTGTTGTCGTTGTTTTGGTTTCTCAAACTCACCGTCTCCCTGACTAGGAGCCTTTGCACCTGCTCTAACCCCCTTCAGGCACCAGGACAGTCTTCCCCTCCCCTCTCTCTCTGCCATCCCACTTAATTTTCTCCTCACCTTTCTGGTCAGGCGTCACTTCCTCAGGGCTACCTTCCATGTCCGCCCACCCTGAGTCAGAGCCCCTGTGAATTATTTTTATAGCTCCCTGTTATATCTCTGCCTGGAACTGATTACAACTGATGTAAGTAACCGACCGTATAATCCTGGGTGTTTGGTTTGGCGTTCTGACCCCTCCCTCTAGCCTCCTCTTCAGTCAAAGACCTAAGTTCCCAGCGGGCAGGGACCGCATCTGCCTTGCTCGCTGCTTTATCTTTGCTTGGCTTGTTGGGCCGAAGGAATAAAGGCATTCATTCCTTTCTCATGTAAGCCTCGAAGTGAGTGTTTCTCATCAGCTGGCAGCAGTGCCCCGTCTGGTCCTTTCGGGGCCCGGGTTCCCTCCATGCTGTGGCTCTGTTATCCCTAAGAGTCGTCATCTGCACAGTCGAGGCTAGGTCATCGCCACCTCTGGGCTGGAGCCAGCAGGGAGGAGGGGAAGGTCTTGGTTTGGTTCCGGTGATCTGTTACCGAATAACAAACAGCCCCGAGACACAGCGCTAAAAGACATCAACCATTTCATTACCCTCCTAGCCTCTGCGGATCTGTGAGGAATGCTGGGGAATTTGGACAGAACGCAGGGAGGGTGGCTCGTCTTTCTGCCGGGTACCATCTGGGGCCTCAGCTCAGACTCAAGTGACCGAGGGTGACTCAAATGGCTGGGGCTGGATGTTCAGGAGGCGTCTTTACTCACCCAGTGCCTGACTGGAAGACTAGGCTCAGCCAGGCCTGTACCAGGGGACCGGCAGGTGGCCCCTCCAGTTGGGTGGCCTCAGGGGAGCTAGCTTTCTTGATGGAAGCTCAGCGCTCTAAGAGCAAGAGTTCTCAGGGAACAAGATAGAAACCTCTAGGCCCTAGCCTTAGAAGTCACGTTACAGTGGGAGACTGCCCAGGTTCAAGGGGAAGAGTCATAGACCTCCTGCCTCTTGATAGAAAGAGGGTTGAAGGATTCATGTCATATTTTAAAGCCATTGCAGCCAGAGGGGCACGTGCCAGTTTCGCTCCCATTCCCCTACTGAGAACGTGGGTGGACGGTCCCGGCTCAGTTCACAGGGCTGGAAAACCCGCGTCCCTAGTCGTGCGCCTGACATCGACTTCATCATAAGGAAGGAGGAGAAAGGATCCGGGCCAACTGTTTGCATTCCGCCACGGCTATTCCTCTGGCCACCAAATATCCAGGTGGACCCCCTCTTCCCACGCGTGCAGTGTGCTTCCCCTTGGGGGCAGACCCCCGAAGCTCCATGGACTGCCTCTTTGTTGAATGCCTAACAATGTTTGCAGCGTATCGGCGTCCACTGTAAAGACAGGGTGGGCAGAGGCACCGTTCCGTTTCTTAACCTGGAGCCTCGAGGTGGGCTGGTCCCGAGTGGGGAGGCAACACTCGGGTAGCGGTGGCCTCTCGGGAGCGAAGAGAAATCGGTTCTCCCTCCGTCTTGGTACTTCATTCCAACTATTTACAGAGTAGGAAAAACAATAATTGTTCATTGAAAAGAATGTCTGTCTCATCGCGCATCTGAAATTAATTCCAGATGGATCAGAGATGCAAACGTAAAAAATAAGCCCATAAAATGCTAGGGGGAAGGATTAGAGCAGACGGTTCATAGAAGCAGCTAAATAAAAGGCAGACGACGGGATGAGACGACACGTTCCCGAGGATGAGGGGAGGCAGGAACTCATGTGCGTTATCGGGCGGCGTTTAAATGGATTGTTTTTACATAGCGGGGTTCGGCGATATCCTGCACGGTGTCAAATGTTCAATGCCCTTTTAGCCAGAAGCCACGTTTCTAGGTATTTATTCTACAGATACACGGTATTCCCGCAACGGAGCAAAACTATACGCCAGGGATGTTCAGGGCAGGCTTGTTTAGAATAGCTAAGAAGCTGGAAACCACCTAAATGCCCCTCCGTGGGAAACTATTAAATAAATAAAGTAGAAGCCCACGCAGCTGTTAAGAAGAATACGGTACTCACATGGCAAAATGTCCAAGGAGCTGCAATAACCAGAAACAAGAGGCAGTCTGGAGGGCATGGCGCGTAGTGTAAAGTCATCTCTATTAAGAAAGAAAAGAAGGAAAAGAATTCGTAGGTATTTTAAAAAATGCCTGGGAAGCGTCACAGAAAGTTTTTATGACGGGTACTTGCGGGGAGTGAGTTCAAGATTGTGGGGAACGGGAGGATGCATACTTTTTCCTTTATGTCCTTCTCCACTGTATGGATGGTTTTGATCGTAAAAAAGCAGGTATCGCCTGCATCTGTTTTATAGGAGAATCACATTCAGGGTAGTGGTTATTCCGAAGGAAGAAGACACGGGAATGAAAGAGAGGACACAGGGCCCTTTAACTGTACAATGTTATGTTTCTAAAAGAAATTGAGGGCACTTGGGTGGCTCAGTCGGTTGAGGGTCCGACTCTTGATTTTGTCTCAGGCTTGTGATCTCACGGCTGGGGAGTTCGAGCCCCGAGCCAGGCTCTGCGCTGACGGTGTGGAGCCTGCTCGGGATTCTCTCTCTCCTCTCTCTCTGTCCCTACCCCGCTTGCTCTCTCTCTCTCTCTCTCTCAAAAATAAAATAAATAAATAAACTTAAAAAAAAATTGTAAAGAAATCGAAATGGCTAAGAAATGGTCAATTTCGTTAGTTCCATTTTCCCACCGCCAGAACCACCAGCACAATGAAACCGTAAGGGACGATAGCTAAGAATTGATAAGAATTGGTCGATGGGTACCAGAGTGTTCATTCCAGGATTCCCTAGGCTCTTCTAAATTTGGGGGGCATTTTACAACTTAAAAGAAGCTTTTAAAAAAAGGATTCGTTCTATACAACAACATAAAATAAATGGAAAAGAAGCCAGGAAAACGAAGCAACTTGGTAAATTCAACCACAGTCTCATAGGAAGGAGCTACGGAAACGTAACATGTCCCTTTTGGACTCTCGGGAGCCCCTGCATTGGAAGAAACAGTAGGGATGACGACGTTGCTTCGAGAAAGCAAATGTGCCAATCGGGCCCTGAGGCTGGAGTTCCACGCCGGAGCCCGGGCTGGGTGCGCGGTTGGGAGACGGCCGCTGGTCCTGGTGTGAGCAGGTGAGCGGCAGGCTCCCCCCTCCCCCACTACAGGGCAGGGGGGCGTGGCAGCCTGGAGTTCACACTGCGCAGCCGCAGCCGGGGCCAGGCCAGGGCCGAGGACCTGGGGGAGGACGAGGCCTCCTGGTAACCCCTCCTCCTCTTCGCTCCTGTCGCACGCACCACGTCATCATCTGTCAAGCAGTCGGGGCACCCGTGTCTCCTTTCTCCCAGGTACTACTTCTGGGGGAGGCCGAGCATCACCCCAGTTCGTGCACTGGCCGCAGGAGCGCAGGGCCTCCTGCCCTTGCCTCCGGCCCCTCCCGCCGGGCAGGGCCTACGTCTACTGCACCTGCAGTTCTTCGATCCATTTCCGTTTCCTTTCTTTTGAAAAAAAAAAGAAAAAAAAGAAAAAAAAAACACCAAAAAACAAAAAACCAAAAACCAACCGCAGTGCAGTGCGTATTGCCAACCCGACTCTGTTACTTTGAAAACCCTCTTCCTGTGAACCTGAGATGTGGGTGATAAAGCCAAAGGACAGAGGCCTGTGGGGCTCACCAAGGGCCTTTGTTCTGGGCACTGATGACATGTCACCCGCAGGCAGAGGTGGGGCCCAGAGTCTGTCCTGGAGCTCGGAGGGCTGTCCCAGGCAGGGTCGCCGGTGTCGCGGCAGGGGCCCCACCTAAGCGACACCCGTGCAGGTACATGGGAGGAGTCCCACACGGGAGGCAGGCTCGGGCTGCCGAGGGGTCCTTCCGGCCGGGCGTCGGGCCTGCTGCCACCGTGCCACTCACCACAGACATCCCAGTGCAGACCCCAGGCTTCGGACAGGCCCGGGGCTGCTTCCCTGCAGAGGGGCTAAGACGAGGGGCACACACCCTCCCGCGGCTGCTGCCTGTGCGCGTGCGCGTGTGCACCCTCAGGCCCCCGCAGGGAGACAGAGGGTTTCTGGGTCCCAGTCCTGGCAGAGACTCTAAGACCCGCTGAGCCGACAGCTCACCAGTGCTTGTTTGATGCCCACGGTTTCTGGGCCAGCGTCCGGCTTCTCGGTGGCCCTGATTTTGTGTCCTTGTTGCTGAACTCTTGGGAACCGAGGGCTGGCAGCCGGCCAATGCACGCGGGGCTCCACGCTGGAATCCTTCAACCCATCGACGCGTTTCGAATTCAGAACGACTGAATACAAGCGTGCTCAGCATCCCTGTTTTATGGAGGAGGAGACTGAGGCCCAAGAAGGTCGGAGGGCTCGTCCAGGGTTCCCGGCTGGGAAGGGGGTGGGGTTGGGATTGGGTCTCTTCTCACTTCCGGGTCTGCTCCCCAACTTCTCTTCCCTGCTCTGTGCTGAGGCGGGTCTGTAAGGATTGGGGGGGGAGGATGGGGGAGGGAGGAGCCCTTACTCTGCACCTGGACCAGCGGGGAGCCCCGATGGACTATGGGAGGCAGAGTGTGCACGGCCCTTATGCTGTCCCACACCTCCTGTGGGGTGGCCGCGATCGGCTGCGGCCCTCAACTGCGGCCACGGCTCGCTTCCCAGACAGTCACCCCCTTGACCTCTCACCCCATCAGACCTAGCAGCGGATGGATTGCTGTTGGTCCAGGTTGCCGGAATCCTTTCCCACACCCTGCCCTTAACTTTGAACATAATCCCTTGACCGAACGCCCCTCAATGGCCCCATCCGAGTGTGCCCTCTGCCTCCCGCCGGCCGGGACCCTGCCTGATCCATGCCGTCCTGCCAGCTCATTGGCCAGGAGCGTTGGGTCTGCTGAGTCATCACAGACAGCAGCTGGGATCGTTGGGGGGGGGTCCCTTTGCTAATTCCTGCGCTTTTCTCTGGCTCTGCTTGCACCCCCACCCCTCCTCATCTGTCTGCCCCCCTCCCCTCCCACCTGCAGCTCTTCGCAGCCAGATGCCGGGGATGTTTAGGGGATGACGGTCACTGCTAAGCAGCCCCTGCCCCTACTCCATCCACCCGCGATGCATCCGGGAAGTGTGCTCCAGAACCGCGGGCGTCACGGGCGAGTCACAGAGGCCCCGGGTCCTCGGGACGGGATGTCCTGGAGGCTGCGCACAGAGACGGGATGATTTCACATTTGCCGGGCCAGCCTTCTTCCCCGGGGACCCGCCACCAGGAAAGCTTCCCCACTCACCCGCCGACTCACTCACTAGCAATGCAGAGGGGGGCCGACTCCCCACCAGGCCGCCCCCCCCAGGGACCTAGTTGTCACTTCCTCAAGGAGACCGTCCCTGGCCCTCGCCGAGGCTGGCTGCCCCTTTCATCCCATCCCTCCTTGGTTTGAAACCCTCATCACACTGATAGCCCTTGTCACTGTTCGCGTCCCTCGCTGTGCCTCCTACTCCCTGAAAGCAGGTCCTGGATCCGTGCTGCTCACTGCTCAGCTCAGATCATGACCTGAGCCGAAGTCGGACGCTCAACCGACTGAGCCACCCAGGCGCCCCCATGCCGGTCACTTTAGTATCCGTCTCCTACAATACTAATCCCCATCTCCTAGAATTCTGGAGAGAACTGGGAAAAGAATGTATGAAAGCGTTCACACGGTGCCTGGCACTTAGTGAGAACTCAGAAAACGGCACAGAAGGTGGCTAGCAGCGACTGTCTTTTCCTTTGGCCCGCTTCGAAATAGGATATGTCGGCTCACTGTTGGCCCCACCATGCCCTGTTCCCTCGGCTTCCACCAACAGGTTGCATTGGCCATCTCCACATCTTCTGTCTAGATCTTGAAGGCGGTTGACTGTGCCGTGTGGTAGTAACTAGTGTGATCAGATAGGTATTCTTGCTCTTGTAGTTAAAAGTTCTTGACAGATGAGGCTGCATCTCGCTAACTTTTCCAGCCTCTGGGGGGCTAGGATTGAGTTGAGTTTAGCTTGGCCGCTCCAAGAGGGTTACACCACAGCACCACCCAGAATGGTCTGAGTCCACAGCCGCAGGGAACACGCGGTGATTGGCAGGGAGCGAGGGGGCAGGGGCGGGTTGGATGGATGAGTCAGGGAGGTGCGGGGAGAGTCTTGGCAGGTACCAATGTCAGGCTCTGCTGCGGGAAGCCCCGAAGCCCCTGTTGCCAGGCCTGCCCACCTCCCTCACCCCCCAGCTTTCTTCCCGCCTTAGTGGTCAAGCCCCTAGCTTTGAGCAGGGTCTCTGTGGGATCTGGCTGTGGTGGGCCGTGCCTGTTCTGATGAGAGAAGAAAAGATGGATTCTTTCAGAAATAGACCCCCCGGGCTGGGAAGGGTCTTAGCCCCCCGGGAAGTGGTCAGCAACTAAAGTGGTCTGCAGGTGACAAGATGAGGAGTCATGTTTGTTGAGCGCCTCCTCACGACTTGGGCTCCACATTTCATATATTTTATCTCCTCTGTTGTCTCAGTCTTCGAGGCGGAGACCCTAAAGCCCAGAGAGGGAAAGCGGATTCCCCTGATCACGCAGCGACTGGGTGGCAGAGTTAGGACAGAACCTAGGGATCCGGACCGTAGGTCCGAAGTTTTCTCTCTACAACACTCCTCGAACCCAGGCTTGTGGGCCCACTGGTGCTGGGGGCGGGGCACACTTTCCCTGGCCCTAGCCCAGATCTCCACACGCGGTGCCCTGGCTTCCCAGCTCCTCAAACCTCCCTTCCCTCTGCCCCCCGCTCCCAGCACTTTCTCCGCTCAGGATGCTCCTTCGCTCGTTCTCAGCCTGGCCCACACCAGCGATGGTGGCCGATCAGACCCAGAACCCAGGGATTCTTTCCCAGCAGACAAAGGGGCCCCCCGAGGCTTGCGCATCTGGGCGTTTATTGCCCAAGTCTAATCTGCAGAGGATAAACCAGAGGGAGCGTTTCTGTCATTTCTGGACAGAGCCACGGCCCCGGGAGCTGGAGTCACTTCCCAGAGGCAGAGGACCCGCCTCAGCTGCGGGAGGAGGGGTAGCGGTGAGAAGGGTTCTACCCGGCGGGGTCGCCCGTCCCGAGGCAGGTGGGCCTCTTCGAGTCCGGTCAGACAGGAAGGAAGTAGGGGAGTGGAGGCACTTGTCCAGGGGCCGGGGCTGCAAGAGCTGCTAAGAGTCTGAAGCATTTGTAAATCCCTCGTGCGGGACGCCTTTGTTACTCGCCGTGCTTTCCCTGAAGGGGTCGGCGGTAAGGCGTATGCTGGACTTCAGGGTGGGAAGAGTGGGGAGCAGGGTGTTCCTTTCGCACCCAGATTCGGCACGGGGAGGCGGAGAGCAGATGGCCAGAGCCGAGAGAAGCTGGCTGTGTCTCCGCGGGGGTGGGAGGCGGTCTGGACCCCAGCCAGGGCTGGGCCGGGACTTGGTCGGCGCGGGGAGCCGGCTGCTGTGAGGGCTCCGATGGGCTGGCAGTACCCTGAAGCCCAGCCCGACTTCCAAGAAAACCCTCTCAGACCAGGTCAGTGACCCAAGGCAAGAGCGTCCTGCAGACTGACTCCACTTCCTTTCGTAAGTGGGAGCCAATGCAGGCTCTTCAGGGGTGGGAGCGAGAAAAGGAGAAAGCACACAACGGATCCACACACGCCTATCTCTCGCCTACGGTGGATTTGGGGTTACGGACCCCTAACCTCGGCACACACCGCCGAGCACACGTGTGGTCCCGAAGAGTCCTACAAAGCCTGCCCGGTCACACACGGCAGCCACAAACACACCCCGTCCATCACACAGCGTGACGCTCAGCAGCACGCAGCCACGGAGAATTGCACGTAACCACATCCGTGCGTCGGGAGGCCGTGACACACAGCCACTCGGGATCACACACACGCGTGACACACAGTGAGCCCTAACCACGTACACACGCACTCGTCCGTTCGTCCGCACTAACCACGCACAGCTGGACACGGTCACACGCAGGGATTCGAATCCCGCACGGCCACGCACGGACTCGCACCGCTCCACACAACCTGTGTACATTCAGCCCCGCTCATGGGCATATGAGGACACACGGTCATAGGCAATCGCACACGACGACACACGGTCACAGGCCACCCCACGGAACATACAATCGCGGGGCCAGCTGGGAATGCTGCTTTAATACAAGCGGCGGGGGAAGTGGGCCGGGGCCGCCTTGTCCTCAGAAACGGGGGTCAACGAGGGCCTGGCCGTGACTGAGTCAGGAACAGAGGAATCCCCTCGGGTCCGCGGACGGTTCACTTCCTGGTCGTACCTCCAGAGCGGCAGAAACTCGGAAGATTGCCGTCCCCGTTTGCCGCTCAGCAGAGCATTCCTGGGTCCTGATGCGGCCTCCTCCCCTCCCGCCGGCCCCAGCTGGGCCGCGGGAGGGACCGCAGTGAGTCAACAGGAAAGGGCTCAGGGAATGCGGGTGGGTGACCGGCAGGGCCTGCAGTTGCCGAAGCGTGGGGGAGGGGCAGCCAGCTGCCCAGCAGGGAGGCCCACAGACGCGGGTCTGGGCGCTGATGGCCATTTCTCGGCCAACCCTCCCCGGGAGAACGCAGGCAGAAGGGGCCGCGTCCCCCCGCAGGCTGCGCCGGGCCTCCCCTACCTGCAGCGGCCCGCAGGCCCAGCGCCGCACCTGCTCTCCTCCGTCCCGAATTCGTGCATTCGTTCGGCCCCTCGTGGCCCTCCCACCACACCAAGAGGCAAGGTCTGTGCCTCCCAGTGGGCAAGGCCACATAAAAGGTGATCCCAGAGCGAGGCGGATACGTCGGGGCACACGCAGGCCCGCTATCGGGGAAGCTACTAGGGCCAGCTGCTTGGGAGCCTTTGAACCCCGGCTTCTGGTGTGGGGGTCAGGATGGCTGATGAGGACGGCGCCGGTCCCTCAGGGTGCTCCTGACCTCTGACCTTTCTCAAAGGAGGCAGCGACACCGTCAGCGAAAGCACGGTTGGGCCTGACTTAACAGTGAGCCATTTTCCAACAGAGTCAGGAATTCGTTTTTCAGATCTAAAGAACAAAAATGCAAATGTTTATATACTTATTTTGAGGGGGAGGAGCAGAGGGAGAGAGAGAGAGAGAGAGAGAGAGAGAGAGAATCCCAGGCAGGCTCCTTGCTCTGCACAGAGCCCAACACAGGGCTCCATCCACGACCCTGGGATCATGACCTGAGCTGAAATGAAGAGTCGGATGCTCCACCCACTGAGCCCCGAGAACTCAACCCCGAAATTTTAAATGCCGTGTCTGAAGGAACCTTTCTAAAATGACCTCCCGCGGCACGGCAGAGTCCCCACAAGCCTTCTTGCTGCCTCGGGGTTATCATTACGAACTTACATGATCACTACACCAGACACGATGGTGCTGGTCAGCAAATACGCGCGGAAGGAACACACACGGCTGAGCCCAGACTCCTGGGCTCAAAGGCTTTAAAGCAGGTGGGAGGGGACAGAATGCTCTCTGGTATGGGGTTAGGGGTGCAGTGGACACTAAAGGGTCTTTCTCTTGCTCCCCAAACTCTTCTCAGAGAACCATTGCTTCCTCCCTTCCTCCTTCCTTCTTTCTTCCCTCTCTCTCTCTCCCCTTCCTTCCTTCCTTCCTTCCTTCCTTCCTTCCTTCCTTCCTTCCTTCCTTCCTTCCTTCCTTCCTATGGAACAAGAGCCAAGTTTCTTATTTGTTCATTTCTTGCATTTGCAGTGTTACTCAATGATGTCCTTTGCCGTAGTCCTTAATCACCACCCAACCACAGCCGACCGCTTCACGGGGCTCCCCCCTTTCACCGAGGCCTGCCCATCTCCCTAGCTCCTTGCCATCACCCTTCATTAGGTCGATGGGGTGTTCGGCACACAGAGTCCGCCGGTTTGACAGACAGGCTTATCACAGCTGGCCCTGCCCTCCCTTCTCCTTCGCTGCAGGGGCTCACCTGCTTCCCCTCCCTGGGGCCGTGCTCCCCATCTTCTCAATGTTCTGACTGAAGCCTGCACCCCAGTCTCACTTCCTCCCCCTTTCTGGATTGTCCCAGAGCTTGAAGACAACATCGGCCATTTTCTTTCGAACCCTTCTGATCGCTCCATGGAGACAGGATGTTAACAAAAGCCAGAACCACAGGAAAGCGATGGAAGTTCAGGAATCTCATGATTGGCTACCTGTTTGAAACACACACACACACACACACACACACACACACACACACACACACACTCTTCATCCCTGCCTCGCATGTAGAATATAATAAAACCAATTCCACACAAATAAAATATTGAAATAGAGAAATAAACCACAGGCATCATGAAAGAAAACATGGGTGACCATTTTTGGTCGGTGTCATTTTACAGCGGGTGAGACCTCTCTAAGCAGAAAGCCAGAAAAGCCTGATCCATTTAACGACAGGAGATTTGTAAAGTTCCGACAACACAAGCGCTATACACAACAGTCGAAACACAAAGGACAAGCTGGGGAAAACATTTCCAACAGATAAAACAAAGGGTTTGTATTTCGAATCGACAAAGGGCTCTCACAAGTCAATAACAAAAAGATAAATAACTAAAGAGAAGAAAAAAGAAAAACAAAGGCCACGAGCAGATAGTCCACAGAAGAGGAATTGTAATTAGTTAATAAGTGGGATGAAAAGATGTTTGCCCTCCCTTAGAGTTTTAAAAATCAAACTAAACCGGGGCACCACGGTGGCTCAGTCCCGACTTCAGCGTCCAACTTCGGCTCAGGTTGTGATCTCAGTTTATGGGTTCGAGCCCCGTGTGGGGCTCCGTGCTGACAGCTGGGAGCCTGGAGCCTGCTTCGGATTCTGTGTCTCCCTTTTCTCTCTGCCCCTCCCCTGCTCACACTCGGTCTCTCTGTCTCTGTCGAAAATAAATAAACATTAAAAAAAATTTTTAATCAAATTAAATCTATCTAGGAGGATGGCAAACACTAGAAAGATGGATAGTATTGAGTCCTGACAAGACATGGGGTAATGGGCCTCTTCACAGATCATTTTGTTGGAAGGAGAAATTGGCTAAAAAAATCTTTCTGGGGGGCAACCGAACAATATCTATTAGAGTTTGAATACGCGAGCCCTTTGAGCCAGCAGTTCGGCTTTCGGGAACGTATCCTAGAATAAGCGTGTGCGTTCACACCAGAACGCTCCTGGTGCATCTCGGGAGAGTCGGTGTGAATCTGCTCCCGCTTGTGCGTCTGGCTCTACCCCTGGCGTGTCTGCAGGCTGTCAGGGCGCGGGGTTTACACAGGCCAGAAACCCATTTGTTTTTCTCTGAGCAGGATTACTTGAGCCCACTCCCCTTTCAGGAGTCTCACGAACCCCCCTTGCTTACCTCCTCACTCCCCTCTCCTCCCCACTTCCCATTTCCAAACCTCCTAATTTTTATTGGAAAATCCCTCTGACTTTGGGAAAGCCATCCCCACCTCTAACCCCAGCCCGGGATCAGGTCCCCTAGACAGAGCCTGTGAAGACGTGACATCCGCTCATCACGGTGGTTGGTTCAGGGGTGGCTCGTGACTTAAACTGGTCCAATCAGGATGCCGCTCACGAGGTTTTTCAGAAGTCCTAGGACAGAGACGCGGAGAGCGTCGTGGGTGGGCGTGGGCCTGCCGTGCTCTAGCTCTTTCTGCTAGCAAGAGGAAAATGAGTGTGTGGACAGAGCTAACCCACAGGGCATAACTGAGCCAAGAAAATTACAGAAAAATGAAACCAGAGCCTGGTGATAGGGCCAACCTCTGGGGAAAACCGCACCTGAGCCTTGCCCGGCTCCCGGGCTTCTCTGACGCAGGCGGCGCTAGATTCGCCCTCCTGCCTACGTCCGTTTGCGAGGAGGTATTTGTGTGCTTGCGGCGGAAGCCTCTCCACAAACACAGAGCCCCTCCCTCTCTCGGACCGTCTGCTTCCTTGACCCTGCGAGGCTCAGCCTTGGAAAACAAAGGCCTACTAATTCTTTCTGGGAGCTTGGGAAGCCCCGACATCCTTCGCCCAAGGCTTGATTACTTTGGGGTGAGGTTGGGGTAGTGCGTGGAGGCGAGAGATGAATGCCTCCCCATCTTCCTGAGAGATGGAGAGCAGGAGAGCAAATCAGCTATCAGTAACTCACTCAAGCGTCTTGCCACATTTTTTAGAGCCGGAAAGTCACAGATAACCCAAATGCTCCCCGGCGGGTAACTCTCCACGGTCCATCCCCACGGCGGTCCACTCTTCGGGTTTCGAAAGCTGGAGGAAATGCTACCTGTACCGCCACGGGAGGCATCATTTACGGAAAAAAAAAAAACAAACAGATTGAAGAACAAAATGTATGGTGCAAATCTACTTTATTTTTTAAAGCTCTAAGTGTATGGTCCTATCTGAATAGAAAAAGATATAGAAGGGGCGCCTGGGCGGCTCAGCAGGTCGAGCGGCCGACTTCAGCTCAGGTCATGATCTCGCGGTCTGTGAGTTCGAGCCCCGCATCGGGCTCTGTGCTGCCGGCTCAGAGCCTGGAGCCTGCTTCGGATTCTGTATCTCCCTCTCTCTCTGCCCTTCCCCTGCTCACGCTCTGTCTCTATGTCTCTCAAAAATAAATAAACGTTAGGGGCGCCTGGGTGGCTCAGTCGGTTAGGCGGCCGACTTCGGCTCAGGTCATGATCTCGCGGTCTGTGAGTTCGAGCCCCGCGTCGGGCTCCGTGCTGACAGCTCAGAGCCTGGAGCCTGCTTCACATTCTGTGTCTCCCTCGCTCTCTGCCCCTCCCCCACTCATGCTCTGTCTCTCTCTGCCTTGAAAATAAATAAACATTAAAAAAAAATAAAACAACTTAAAAAAAATAAACGTTAAAAAAATAATAAATAAATAAAAGAAAAAGATGTCGAAGGAAGATCGCTTTATACAACAACTTTAAAAAAATTATTTCTGAGGGCTACAATTCTGAAGGATTTGTATTTTCTATGTTTTCCTCCATTTCCTTCTTGAAATTTTATGGTGTTATCTAAAATATACATATTTAAAATTTTTTTAATGTTTTTATTTATTTTTGAGAGACAGCATGCTGGCAGGGGAGGGGCAGAGAGAGAGGGAGACACAATCCGAAGCAGGCTCCAGACTCTGAGCCATCAGCACGGAGCCCGACACGAGGCTCGAACTCACGAGCCGTAAGATCATGACCTGAGCCGAAGTCGGACATTCAACTGACTGAGCCACCCAGGTGCCCCCCAAACACAGGTATCTTTAAACTTCTAACAGTGCCAGGCTCTAGTCTATAGCTCCCTATTTTCTTTTGTGGTTGTAACTGGAGGCCTCAAGGAAGCTGTCATGGCCTGAGTGTGCAGCCCCACAGCCCTGCTGCCAGGGGCGCTGGCCCGGCCTGTCTGCAGGTCCTTCAAGACACATCCAAGATGGGCCGGGGCCTCAGGGTCAGAGCCATGTGGGCAGCTGTCCTCGCCCAGGTGCGCGGTGCCAGGTAGAATCCGATGAGGCAGAACGCCAGGAGGCTGAGTGGTGACCCGCTGTCCGGTTCTGTTGGAGGAAGTCATTGGCTTGGATCATGGGGTGGATAAGGATCCCCAGAGATAGCGGACGTGAATGCCTCGGAATCTATAAATGTTCTCGCATATGGAGAAAAGGTCTTAGAGGCGTAAGATTCAGTTAAGAATCCTGAGATGGGGAGACGCTTTTGGACTGGGGGGGGGGTCTTAGGTGCAATCACAAATGTCCGTATAAGAGAGAAGAGGGAGGCTTGACACAGATAGGAAAGAAGGCAATGCGACCACAGAGGCAGAGACCAGAGCGACAAGGCCACAAGCCAAGGAATGCCAGCAGCGGGTGGCCGTCACAAAGGAACAGCCCTACTGACACCTTCATCCGGGGCCAGCGATACTGGTTTTGCACTTCCGGCCTCCGGCGGAAGCATACATCTCTGTGAAGCTACCGATTTCTTGATAATCTGAAATTTCCAGCGGCCCCAGGAAACCAACGGAGTTTTAGAAAGCGAAGTGCGCTCAGTGTAGGAGATGCCCTTCCCTGATTTGCCTTCCTGATCATACACTGCTCAGGCTAAAGGAGACAGGCTGCTAGACGCCCCAGAGAGGGCCTCGGGGACACTTAATGAGCTCTGGGGCTGTGACCAAGGTGGCTGGGGGCGGTGGAGCCCACCCCTGACTCCGCGCCCGGCCTCAGCCAGCAGAAGGGAGTTCGGGGGAGACCAGAGGGGTTGCCTGGCAACCCCAGCAGCATCACGGGGCTCCCCACGGTGCCCCGGTTTCTCCTCAGAGCGGAAGCACACATATTGTTAGAATGCAGACGCTATTAAAAAAATATCACGCCCCCACCCTCCGCTCAAAATAACTTCCCACTTTCTAAAAATGGAATTCCGGCCAGCCGTCACATTTCCGACGGTAGTAAAATTTCTCACCCCCTCGTGCTCTGTAGGTTTGTGACTGGCCGGAGAGGGAACTACTATGACCGGCAGTTTCCACCTGATGGAATCGCCCTGGTGAGCCACGCGCTCAGCTGGCGGAAGATGACAGTTGTTTGCATAATAGGCCTCCTCCCCTCCTCCCACGAACCTCCCCTAGGCCTGGGGCTTCGGCCTGCTGTGCTGTCCATAGTGTCCCCTGCCTCAGAAAATAATAATAATAATAATAATAATAACAACAACAACAACAACAACAATAGGACAGTCGACCCTTGAACAACAGATTCGAACTGCGTGGGTCCACTTATACGCGGATTTTTTTGGATAAATACAGTATTGTACTGGAAATGTAGTTTCTCTTATGATTTTCTTAGGAACGTTTTCCTTTTTAAAAAATAATTGTCTTAAAGTTGCTTTATTTTGATAGAAAGCGCGCACGTGCGAGCAGGGGAGGGGCAGAGAGAGAGGTTGGAGCCAACTCGGGGCTCGAACGCGCGAATTGCGAGATCATGACCTGAGCCAAAAATCAGGAGTCAGGGGCTTAACTGACTGAGCCGCCCAGGCGCCCTCAGAACATTTTCTTTCCTCTAGCTTACTTGATCCTAAGAGTGCAGTATAGAATACGTGTAACATATAAAACACGTTAACCGACTGTATTATTGGTAAGGCTTGTGGTCAGTCAGTAGGCTGTCTGTAGTTAGGTTTGGGGCGAGTCAAAAGTTATACATGGATTTTCAACTGCACTGGACGTCAGCACCACGGCCCCCCATTTTGTTCAAGTGTCAACTGTAATAATAAACTAACGACCTATATAGTTCAGACGATGTGTCTGAAGTACTTACATGTATTAACTCATATTCGTCCCGTGACTATCCTATGGAATAGGTCCTATATTATTATCCGCCTTTTATAGACGAGAACACTGAGACACAGAGAGGTTAAAACCTTGCCCGAAGTCACACAGCTGACAGGTGGCCGAGCTGGGGTTTGAAACCCCGCCGAAGGGCTCTAGGGGAGAAGGGCTCTTTTTTCCCTACAGTACGCTGGCTGGCGGGAGTGGGGCGGGGAGGCTACAGCCGGCCGAGAGGTGGCCGAGACCTTCCTCCGTGCAAAGCCAGCCGTCCTGGGCCCGGACCCAGGCGGAGACTGGGGCCTCCCCAGCGGGAACCGTCGGCTCTCTCCCGGTCAGGGCGGCAGTGGCCTAGAGAGGTCTTCTCCTACCGACTCTCTCCTCGGGCCATCCGCCTTCTCTCCCTGCTGGGAAGGCTGTGACTCTGAGCAGGGTGGGGAATGATCCTTCCACGTCCGGGCGCCGACCTCAGATGGGTGCCCAAGAGAAGCCAATGCGAAGTCCTCGGGCTCGGGCACGGGGCAAACCTGGCCTCATCCCGCTCATGTTTACCTGCCAGGTGGGCGAATAAACAGACCAGCGGCCTTGAGATGGTTCTGGGCGCTGAGACTAGAAGGGGAGCCAAGCAGCCTCCCTCTTCCCCCTTCCCTCTCCCAGCACCCCCCCCCCCCCACCGAAGTGAAGAGGACCGGTGCCCATTCTGGCTGCACCTGCTGTGCAGCGCCGGCCTGGCTGGGTGGGATGAACAGAGCCTAGAACTTGGAGTGAGGAGACCAGGCCTCGTCCTCCTCTCCCCAGGCGTTCCTCTCTCTTCCCCAGACCTCCCCTCTGTAAGCCGAGGGATTAGACGCGTTTTGATATGTTGAAAGCCCTTTGTAAATGCGGAACCGCTTTACAAATCCAGCTTTCCTCGGAGGGAGGCAGCAAGGCCTAAGCCGCTAAATCCAGCCCTCTGGGTCCGTACCTCCGGCCTGTTCACCCCATCTCGCCGAGACCCTGTCCCCTCAGTAACAAAAGAGGGGTTAAAAAACCCCACTCATGCCAGGGCCGTTGCCTTACTTAAAGAGACACTGCACAGGAAAGCCCCTCCTCGGAAGGGCAGAGCCCTGCGCCCGTGGGACCCGCTGGGGACAGGCCCCTGGTCCCCTGAATGCTGCTGGCATTGGCGCCAGGGGCCTCGGGAGGGAGAAGGAAACCAGCTGAAGGGGTCACAGGCCGGCAGCTGTGGCCCGCACGGGCCTGACACGCTCTCTGGCCGGCAATGCCAACACATTTAACGGACATCGAGAGCGCCGCGGGCGGGAGAGGAGAGGCTCCAGGTCTAGCGCGCCGGCAGAAGCCACCCCTCTCTGCGCCTGCGCAGGGCTGCCTGACGCTTCGGTCACCTCCCTGGCGACGGCTGGCCAGTGAACTGGCCTCCAGAGAAGCCCGCCCAGAGGGTTTGGATGCCCCGGGGCGGTGGGGAGGGGGCAGGGTGGATGGTCCTCTTCCCCCCCCACCCCTGCCCCCAGCCCCACCCAGGTCTTGGCAGAACCCCAGTGGGTGTGTTATGACGGGGAGTCCTGGATTGATCTGGGCCCCACAGCTCTCTCTCACCCCCCTCCTCCCCCACTGCTCCCAGTCCAGCTCCAGCTGGGTCTGCTGCCTCCTTTCCTCTGCGGGGGGCGGCGGCGCTCGCCCCCTCTTTCCCCAGAGAGGGTTGGGGCAGAGGGAGGCAGTGTTTCTGCTGGGCCTGTGGAGGAGGCCGAGGGCTGGGTGTACCCTGGCCGGCAGCCCAGGAAGCCTGAGCATGTAATTAAAAGATTGTATCTTCCTGGATCTGTCCTTGGGGACAAGAGCTCCCAGTGTTGTCTTTGCCCTGTGACCTCAGTTTGGGCACTGCGTCCCCTGCCGCCTGGCTCTGTCCTGTCCGTTTAGTCGGGGTGGGCACCAGATTTCAGCTGGTGCTGAGCACAGAGAGGACAGATTTCCCTTCTTCCCTTTCGGGCTCCTAACGGCCGCCCTACAGGCTGATGATGGCCGTGCCTCCCTGCTGCTGGTGACGCACGGTGGCTTCCATCCTGGACGGGGTTTTTCAGGGGCCGTCCAGCTAGTAAGTGGAGAGCTGAGACTCAGGTGTGACTCTGCCGAGGACTGCACCTGCCGGGAGGACCGGGGGCGGTAGGGATGGGGTGGATACACAGGGCAAGAGCTCTTTCCACCCCCAGTGTAGACGATGGTTTTAGGAACCCAGAAGATCGAGGGACACTTTGGCCTTTGCAGACCATGAGACATCAAGTCTTCATGGCCTTGGCAGCTGCACACCATCTCATGGGCCCGGCTGGCTTCACCAACCAGAAGGAGGTAAGGCAGGCAAGTGTGCTCAGCAGGGAAAAAAGACCAGCTTCTGGGAATGCCAAGGGGAGGGAGGAGGACTGGGCCAGACAGAGGGGAAAGGTCAAGGGCTAGGATCCTGGGGTGCCTGGGGTGCCTGGGCAGCGGGGAGAGTGTTTCAGGGCTGAGCCAGTGGGCCGGCTGTGTGGTCCTTACTGTCTTTCCTCTTCTCTGCAGCTGGTCAGGAGCTGGGGGGCGGGCATGTGATTTCTGGGCCTGGGGGCCTGGGCGCAGAGGCTCTGTGTGTTCATGGAGACACCTCCCACCCCTGAACCCACTGATTCTGCCACAGACCCGTGAGATGTGTGGGCCCATCCTGGTACAGCCGAGATGGCCGCAGCCTGAGGAAGGGGAGGGGCGGGCCCTCAGTCTCCCAGGGAGGAGGCTGCTGTCCCAGGTCTAGGTAGGAGCGGCTGCCGGGCACCGTCTCTGTGCTGTGCACCGTCTCTGTGCTGTGCACTGTCTCTGTGCTGCACACCATCGTTAGCCCACTCTACAGATGAGGAGAGCAGGAGTCGGGGAGAAGGTCTCACCCACGGCCAGCGTCCGAAGTTGAATCAGGCGAGTTTAGCTCCAGAGTCCCCTTTCTTAGCATAACTGGCCCCCCTACCTCCCCCCATCCCTCCAGACATTTTTGTGCAATCTTTCTCCTGCTCGGCCTTGGGATCATCAGACTACTTCTCCCACCCTCAACCCCCAGGGCACCTCAGGGGGTCACGAGCCTCGGACCATAGGGATCCAGGTCTGCGTTCAGCTGGGACTCCTTCCTGCCCTTGGACGAAGGACCCAGGAAGGAGTGGGGGAAGGGTTCGGGAAAGTCTGGAGTGTGGACACGGAGGAGGTCGCCCCCCTCCCACCTCCTTCTCCAGGGAGGAGGCTGGGAGGCTCCGGGTAGTTGCTCACTTAGTGACCCCAGCCTGGGAGGGGACGGGTGAGGGGAAGAGCGTTGGTTGGGGGTATAGCAGATGAGGGTGACCCCCCGACACTATCCAGAAGTTTCTTGTTCTTTTCTTGGAAGGTTAAATCTTCGGGCATCCAGGTCACGTGGCCACTCAGCCATTAGGCTTCATGCCTTCCCTTTGCCTTGTCTCTCTCTGCCGCCTTACAAGCGGCCTGGGGGCTGCGGTGGGCTCCTGGCACTGAGTCGGGACACACTTTCTGCCTGCCTAAGCGTAGCGCCTGCTCTGTGAGGTGTGGCAGGAAACGGCTCGCCTTGCAGGACGGTCAGGAAAGGCCGAGAAGGCAGATCGCTTAAGAATGAAAGAGCCAGGGGCGCCTGGGTGGCTCGGTCGGTTAAGCGTCCGACTTCGGCTCAGGTCATTATCTCACCGTTCCCGAGTTCGAGCCCCGCATCGGGCTCTGTGCTGCCGGCTCAGAGCCTGGAGCCTGCTTCGGATTCTGTGTCTCCCTCTCTGTCTCTGCCCCTCCCCCGCTTGTGCTCTGTCTGTCTCTCTCTCTTAAAAATAAATAAACATTAAAAAAAAAAATGAATGAAAGAGCCAGACCGGGAATGAAAGGAAAGGGATTCTCGGAGGTGGGAAGAGCATGGGCGAAGGCGTGGCGACAGGGAGCGTGGAGCCGGGCCTTTTCAGCGAACCGTCGGTGCTCTGGGTGGACGAGGCCGAGGAAGAGCGGGAGGGGAGGCGTGAGAGGTGAGTCACCTCCGGGCCGCCTGACCGCGCGGGCCCTGAGTACCTGGCTGCAGCGCCCGGCCTTCGTGCCAGAGCCACGGGAAGCCCCGGAAGGCTTGAAGCAGGAGTAGGAGGTGGCCGCGCTTGCTTCTGGAAAAGCCCCTCTGGCTACAGGAGTGGCACGGGGAGAGCAGGCCGGGGGTGCCCGCCAGAACCCAGTGTCCACCCACTGGATGGAAGAATTCCGTGCTGAGCGCCCCGCGCGGTTGCTTCGGTGGTGCGGCCGTCCCGGCCTGGGCCACGCAGGTCCTCTTCCCCCCCCCCCGCTGGCCGGAGCGGGGCCGGCTTGGCTGGTGAGCCGGGCAGGCTCGAAGAGAAACAGATGCGGCTGGAGGGAGCGCGGCCGGGCGGGCTGCGGGCTGTGCAGATGAGTCAGTCGCCTGTGCCCCGTGCCAGTACTGGCGGCTTCTGGGACCAGGGACGAGGATTCGGGGAAGGGTGGGGGTGTGAGGGAGTGGGTGAGGGGGCTGCCCCGGGCCAGCCTTGGTCCCCGCCTCTGCTGACACCCAGAAGGCACTCCTGAACCTCTTTCTGCAGGAGGCTGGGCAGGCCCCGGTTAACCCCTGCGGTGCCAACCGTGTCGTGCCCGGCCCCCTTCCCCGGAGCCCTAGCATCCAGGGGTGCCTCCAGGGCTGGGAGGGCGAGCTTTCATTTCCTTTCTGTCTCAGGGAAACATAGCATTGGCCATCAACTCTCCCAGCCCGGGAACCCCAAGGCCGCCGCTCTTGGTACTGATGCCGGGCCCGGAGGCCAGTGCCCTCCTCGAGACCTGCCCTTTCCAGTAGGCTCCATCTCTGCCGACTGGCTCCTCAGAGGGATGGAAATAACCAAGCAAGATCAGCTGGCCTTCCCAGGAAGGTAGCCGAAGGCTTGGGCTTCCTCAGAGGAACGGATTCTAGTGGTAGACTATCGAGTGTCCAGACATCCGCTGGGGTGAGGGGGGGTGCGCACGATTGTGTCGGTGGAGGCTGGCAGAGGCCACCCAGGCCGCGGCTCTGACACCCGGCGGGTCTGGATGACGAGCTGGGATAGCTTCCCTCGGGGCTCCCCAGAACTCTGTTCCGAGGGTCCCGTGTGGGAATGGGCTGGCTCGACAGGAGGCAGGGCTAGATTGTTGGCCCTTGGCTCAAGGAAGGGAGGGCAGGAGGAAGGGAGGCGCCATTGTCCTCACCCAACTCAGGGCCCCGAAGGTCAGAGTGAGTCATTGAGCCAGGCTTGGCTGCTCGCTTGGCTCCATCTGAGGAGGGGAGGGGGGTCTGAGGGAGAACCCGGGTGGCTTCTCTGGGGGCAGGGGACAGGGGCGGCAGTGAGGGGAAAGGAAGGTGGTTCTAGGGAGATTCCATGGAAGGTGGAAAAAAAAGGACGGAGGCAGGAAAGATGACTCCATTAGCTGTCGCTTCTTTGAGTAAAGCGACGAGGAGTGGGTGGAGCTGAGGGGTTATTGAGTAATGTCCTCACGGGGGAGGCTAAAATGAGGAGGGCATGTGACCCTCGGGTGGCTCAAGGGCCAGTGAAGTCATTCTCTCTCCTGGCCTCAGCCTCTCCAGCCTCTCGAGCTGAGGGGGTGCCCTCCTGATGCAAGCTCCTCCTTAATGACACCAGACCTTCTCCTGCCTGCCTGCCTTCCACCCACAAACAGCCCCCCGAGGACACAGAAGGAGCAGTGCTCCCTGGCCGGTGGGCAGAGTGGAGGGCACGGATGCACACATGGTTAATTCCTATTTGAGGAGTGCACAGCCGAGCATGCAGAGGTCCAGGGGCAGAGAGACGTGGGGGCCCAGACTGAGGGGTTGGCCCTGCTGGATCATCCAGGGAGGCTTCCCAGAGGCGGTGGCATGGCTTGAAGAAAGAGTAGTTACCGGTTGCAAAGAGAGAACAGGAAGGGGACGTTCACGCAAAGAGCAGGTGGCCCGTCGGGGCTTGGCTGCCTGGAGGAGGCACAAGGGAAGAAACGCCTGCGGGCGCGGAGGGCCCTGAGACTGAAGAAGCGAGGAGGGGGGATGGCCTTAGATGGGGCAGCCGTCACCAGCCCGTGCGCTGGACTTGATGTCGGGCAAAGAGGGTGAGAGACCCGTGGTCTAGTGTAAAGAGCGTAGGGCTCGCAGTCAGACAGGCCTGGGTTCGGGCCCAGGTTCTGTATCCCCTAACGGCCGGCGGGCCCCAGCTGGCCACTGAAGGCCCCGTCTCCCCGTCCGTACGGTGGGATCGCCGTGACTCTGGGGTCGCCGTAAGGAGCAGCTGTCGCAGCGCGTCGCAGGCTGTGAATAACTGCGAACGCGAGGCGTCCCTGGGCTAGCACCTCCGCCGCAGCCCCCTCCGCCTTGACCTTTCGGGGTGCCATTTCCTGGGGGACGGTGGCTCTCGCCGGGCCGGCGTTCGGGCGGAGGGTGAGGTGTTTAACCTTTCCCACACCCTCTGGTGGGGGTTGCTTGGGGGTGGCTGCCGCCCACCCTGAATCTGGCACCGCAGGGCGCCCCGCACGCCGGGACAGGGAGGCAGGGGCGGGCACCTGTGGTCCCAGTGCTCCCTGACCCGTGGCGCGGGAACCCTGTGGCCCGAGTAGGACAATGGGACGGTGGGTGAGTGAGGCCGGAGCGGGCGGACATGAGAGGATGTGGGGAAAAGATGGGGTGACAAGCGGAGCCTCCTGAACCCCTCCCCCCACCTGCCCCGTCTTGGCGTCCTCGGCTTTGGGCTTGAGCGGGGAAGGAAAGCCTTGTTAGCTCCGAGCGCCTGTGGGTTCCTCTCCTCCGGCCTGTCTGCCTCGGGCTCTGTTTCGTTTCGGTCACAGGCTCAGTTCCCCCGACCCCCAGGGCCACCCCGGCTTAGGCCGGGCAGTGTCCTGTGCGGCCTGTGACTCAGCAGTGCTTTGCCAGGCGGGCGGGGGGCCCCCCGTGGGCCGCCGAGCTCAGGTCCCCACAGGGCCGAGCTGTCTCTGGGAGCCCGATGGTCCTCGGCTCCCGACCTGGCTCCTGCACCCTCTCCGAGCCCTGCATCTGCTCCGGGGACCCTCGCAGTCCCTCCGTCAGCAAGGCCGTGGTGCCAGGACAGGGCCGTGCCCGGTGACTCAGCCCGGCCCTCTCCTTTGCACCGAGTAGGTGCCATAAATATTTGTTGAGTGGAGTTCCTGCCTCCGGTTGGGATTTTCCAGGCGAGTGGTGGCTCCAGGCCCTGCCACGGGCCCGGCCCGCTTCTGGGTCTGCCGCGCACACTCGCCATTCCTGTTCTTCCCTACCCCACCCCGCTCCTCCCCAGACACCCCTTCAGAGTGCTCCTCCAGACCTCTGTCTCCCGGGAGCCTTCTGCTTCGCCAGGAGTCCCGGGGACTCCCCGTGGGACCCCGCTGGCCCGAGAGCCCTGGCGGTCGTGCCCGGAGTGACTCGGCCGGGGAGCACAGGGCCCGAGGCAGGATCTATGGCGGAGTCCCGGGGGTGGCGGCCCTCGTGGACAGAAGGGCTGCCTCCCGTCAGCAGGGCGGAGGGCCGGGGCCGGGCTAAGCCACACGAGACCAAGACTTTGGTTCGGGGAGAGAGAGGACCTCTCGCAGACCGGGTGACCACGCACACTGGTGGCTCGGTGCGGGTCTGGCTCTGGCCGGTGGCCCCGGACTCATTCCTGCAGTAAGGTACGTGGCCGCTCAGGTCAGAGGGGCTGCCGTGGCTCCCCAGGGCGCGGGGAACTGAACGCATGCCGTGCCCCCGGGGCCCAACGGGGTGACTCTTCGGGTCTGCGCACCTCCCCGCCGTTGGAAACGGTGCTGAGGCGTCATCTCGTGCACACAGTGGAGTGTCGCGCCGCTGACTGAACCTGGGTTTCAGGCTTGGGGCAGATTCATCACGGGCACAGTCCCATAAGGGGCACAGTCCCAGGAGAGCCCGTGGTTTAAGTGGCGTGAACTGCAGAGGGACGGGTGACAAGCGTGTGGCTATCAGAGAAGGTCAGGTAAGAAAGGGAGAGAGAGCTTTGCAAGCCCTGAAGTTCCCAGATACTCGCGATAACAGCTCATCTTCGCAGGGTGCTTAGCACGTCGCTGAGAAGCCCCACGATGGGGGTCGTGTTATTGCCCCATTTCAGAGATGCAGGAACTGGGGTGCAGAGAGGTTAAGCAACTTAGCAAAGGTCACACAGCTAGTAAGCCAGGTTTCAGACCCCAGAGCCATGTTCTAGACACGTCATCATGCCTCAAATCCAAAGTTTCACTAACGGCTACCATCGGGATTTTGAGAAGGCGAAAATAAGGCCACATGTGGAAGTTTGCCTCGTGAACTAAAAACAATCTTACAAACACGAACAAACTGTGGAGTGTTTTGGAACTGGCTTCCTCGACAGTCCGTGGAGATACAGGAGAAAATGAAAGTATTTGTAAACTTTTCCCAAATCCGTTGCCTCAGACCTCATCATAAGGTGAGATTATGAATTTTCCCCTCCTTTCTCTCTTTTTCAGAGGAACAAAGCGTCATAGAATTCAACCGATGGTGAGTTGTAGCCAGTTCTTTTTACCATCAGTGTCGCCACCGACTTCTGTCCATTTTTTTATTATTTTTTTTTAATGTTTATTTTATTTTTGAGACAGAGAGAGAGAGTGAACAGGGGACGTACGGGGCGGGGGGTGGTGGCACAGAAGATCCAAGGAGGGCTCCTTGCTGGCGGCACAGAGCGCGACGCGGGGCTCGAACCCACAAACCATGAGCTCGTGACCTGAGCTGAAGTCGGACGCCGAATGGCCTGAGCCACCCGGGCGCCCCGACTTCTGTCAACTCTTATTCCCAGGTGGCTCTTAGCTGCAGCCCCTTCTCACCATTTCCTAAGATTTTCTCCGCAGCCGAGCCACCTTCGCGCCACAGCTAAATGACTACCACGGTGTCCCAGTCCCTGCTCGGCGGCTAGCCCCTCTCCTCTCACGGCCGTCCTTCCTATAGCTGCTGGAACACTCGACGCGGTTTTCGCCCCTCCCGAGAAGGGCCTGCGTGGTGATCACCTATGAGATAAGGCAGGAAATAGAAATAGAAAATTGGGTAATGGAAAAAGACCTGGCCAGTTTTTCGTGAGTCACGGATACCAAAAAACACGGGAGAATTCACCGAAGAGCAAATGTTTTAGGTGGCTTAAAAAATAACAGCTGATACCTGTGCAGAACATTCCCTGTGCCGGCCCCTGTCCCCAGTGCTATCTGCACTTGCCCGGGAGCGGGGACTCCTGTCCTCGTCCTGTCCTCCTGGCCCTCCTAAGGCAGGGAAGGTCAGTGGCTTGCCCCGAATCTAAGCAGTCTGGTTTCCATGTTGGCTTAGCTCTTTTGCTACCGACGGCTGTCCCGTATGTCAGCAATTACTTCCTACAGAGGAAGTTAGGAGGACAAGTTATGCTCATAAACGCCATCAGAGGCATGTGATTCCCCAACGTGCCGGGTCATTTTTTTTTTTTTCATTATAATAGTTTATTTTCAAATTGGTTTACATTTTGTCACCTGGGTCCCGCAGCCACTGTGCCCGCTCACGCCCAGAGTCTCGTGCAGCCTGTCACAAAATAGTCATCGGCTTCTGGCCCTCCGGCCACGAACGGCAGGGCCCCCGCCCTGTGCCTAGGGACCGAATGGAGAGGAACACTTCCGTAGCCCTTCATCGGCCTGGTTTGCAGAGGTGCAGCCCTGCCTCCAACAGACACAGCCAGAATCTTCTTAAAAGTACAGCCCCGTTTCAGGAGAGGACCTCTGATAATTCCTAGACCCGTCCGGGGTGTCCCCCCTCAATAGGAGGACCGGGTGCCCTGAGCACTTTTCTTATCGGAAAGTGACTCCTCAGAGCCGTGCCAGCCACGGTCCCCTGAGAGCAGCAGGGGTGGCCTCCCAACCTCTGCAGGACCCAGGGGAGGCGCTGGTGGCCCCATCGTGCTTTGCTAGTAGAGTCCACGTATCACGGTTTCCCTCACCCTCGCCCGTGTGGGCATCTTTCCAGGGCCGAGGAAATGTGTCCTCCCCCCTCCGATCATTTCTGGGGGGCGCCAAATAACACCCTGAAGGGAACGGGGTGCTGACTGGCCGACCGACTGAGCTGCGGCCTCTGACGCTCCCTCCGGAAGAAGCGGAAGGAAACACCATGCATCGAGCATCTTTTCCATGCGCCCGGCGTGTTCGGTGCTTTCCCGTGTCATCTGACTCACGCCCCGCGATAACCCTACAGAGCGAGCGGTGTTACAGTCACTATGGATGGGGGTAAACAGAAGTTGCAAGCGGTCGAAGAACTTTCAGTAAATATTGTGGCTGGAAACTGAACACCGGCCTTTGGCTGCAAAGCCCCCGGCTTCCCCGCCGTGTGACACGACCTCCGTAGGAAGGCCCCTTCTCTGTCGTCTTGCTGAAGAGACCCGGAGTTGGGTGGGGTGTGGGTTAAGGTATTTCCCCAAGGATGACAGTGAGGCGGCCCATAGAACGAGAAAATTCCAGGGCAGGTGGGGCTCTAGGATGGGGTGTGGGCAAGGGGCAGGATTGCTGAGGACCACCGACTCTCTCTGGATGTCACTCGAGGCACCTGTGGGGAGGTACCCGACATCCCATCAGACTGAGCTTGCGCAGAGCACCCCTCGGGTAGTGACAGCCCAGCAAGGCCTGTCCCTGGCCTGCCAGCTCGGGGTCCTCCTTCTGCGTTCTGAGCCCGTCTGCAGGACGGGCCGGCCCCTCTGGGAGACGGGGGCCGGCGGCTCTCCCAGGCGGGGGCCTTTGCCACCGCTAAGGACCGAGGCTGAACCCACGGCCCCTCCCACTCGGGCCAAGTTGAATGCCAAGATGCTGGTGGAGTAAACAGGAAGGAGGGAGTTGGGACGTAGTCGCCGACGCCAGGCCTGAGGGGTCAGTCTGTCCTCCCCGAGGACAGGGAGGTGGTGGGGACTCTCCGTGGCTGCCTCCCTGCCCTCCTGTCCCAGCTGGCCCCCTGGGGCTCAGGCAGTTCCCTCTGGAGGCTTTTCCGAGGGTGGAGGTGGCTGGAGCAGGACTGGGTAAGGGAGAGGGATTGGAACGGGGCTGCCTCGGGGGACTGGAGGTAAGGACCAGTGGAGGGACAGGCTGTCAGTCTGTTGAGCGTCCAACCTCGGCTCAGGTCGTGATCTCACGGTTCGTGTGCTGACAGCTCAGAGCCTGGAGCCTGCTTCGGATTCTGTGTCTCCCTCTGTTTCTGCCCCTCCCCTGCTCATGCTCTGTCTCTCTCAAAAATCGACAAACTTAAAAAAAAAAAAATCTAAATAAATAAATAAGGAAAGGTAACCCAGGAGAAAGAGTCTAGAACAGCGCCTGACATATAGTAAGTGCTCATTAAAACTTTCGTTTATAAAAGTGGAGATTATAATCCCAACCGCACAGTCAGCGGTAAGGTTGGATGAATATTGTGTGTATGAAAATTCTTAGGAAACTGTGACATTATATAATTGTAAGAGTATTGGTATGATCTCAGGAATGTGTTTTATGAGGGCAAAGCCTTAAGCCAAGGGATGAGGCCTTGACCGCCTGGGGAGTTTTCCTGGGTACAGAAAGTCCCCACCGCTGCTCTCGGTACACACCTAAAAGCGGACAGTTTGTCTCTGGCTGCCTCCTGTGAGGGGGGGAAGCCCGGCCGCGCTGGTGAAAGACTCTCACAAGGAACCCCAATGCTGGATGCTTCGAAGCTTCAGAAAATTTTCCAAGGAGCAGAGCTCTCGTTTTCAGACTTTGGTGGCTGGGGTGCCGTCCCAGGGAGGGGGGCCCTGGGATTGCACACGCACGACCGCCACAGCTCTTTCAAGTGTCCCCCCCCCCTCCGCGAGACTAGATGACAACGGGAAAGGGGCTGTATCCGCACGTGGGGGGCACGGCCCTCTGGCTTTCACTCCATCACCGGCCGGCGCTTCACTCCCAGCGGGCCCACCTGTCGGCACTAAGAACTAGCTGTTTTACCGCTGAAAGCGCTCGGGGGGCCAAGGTTGATAGCCCTGCCCCAACTCACACAGCTCCGAAGAGGACTTAAAGCCAGGCGTTGTCAGATCTAACACCCGAGTTCGGTCTGTTAAGCGATGTGGTTTCCAGGTAGCATTGTCTTTTAAGAATTTCTTTTCTTTTCTTTTGTTTTATTTTATCGATTTATTTTTTTAATGTTTATTCATTTTTGGGAGACCGAGTGAGAGCGGGGGAGGGGCAGAGAGAGAAGGAGACAGAGAATCCGAAGCAGGCTCCAGGCTCCGAATGGTCAGCACAAACCCTGACGTGGGGCTCGAACCCACAAGCCGTGAGGTCATGAGCTGAGCTGAAGTCGGATGCTTAACCGACTGAGCCACTCAGACGCCCCTCCCTGCAAAAAAATTTATTTTAAGATGTGGTAAAAACTACAGAGCGTAAAATTTACCCTCCTCGTCTGTGACATATGGTACAGCAGTGTTAAGTATTTTCACACCGTTGTGTAACCGCTGTCCAGTATCTTTTCATCTCGCCCAACTGAGACCCATTGAGTACCAACTCCCCTGGCGCCGGCCCCCGCCACTCCACTTCCCGTCTCTGAATTCGACTACCCTGGTACCTCACGCAAGTGGAACCATGCAGTCTTTGTCCTTTTGTGACTGGCTTATCTCGCTCAGCATGATGCCTCCATGGGTCATCCATGTTGTAGCAGATGACAGAATTTCCTTATTTTTTTCAAGGTCAAATAACACTCTACTGCGCGTGTATATCGCATTCTTTTCACCTACGCATCTTTCGGCGAGCGCTTGGTTCTCGGGCAGGATGCTGCAGAGGGTACGGTGAGCGGCGCCGTCTGCTAGGGCAAGGACATTTGCGCGTGCGCGCGTGTGCGTGGCGACACGAACACGCGTACAAGCAAGCGGTGGGCACACACACCGCGCCCGGGGCAGACCCAGGCACCACCTGCCTCTGGGTGGACTTCCGAGCCAACCAAATCTCTAAGGCCATCACATTTTCGTGGCAGAACATCAGGTTTGAAAAACTTGTACCAAATTAATCGAGCGTTAGAACACAATAGAAATAGTCTTTTACACTCTTCATCGAGTTCAGAGTGGGTCTAGTTTATGAATTCAGTCGCTTTGGGATTTAAACCCTTTTTGATTGGCTTCGTATTTTGAAGCCGCCTGTCAGACTCTCTCAGGATTGGGCAGTGGCCAATGGTGTGTGTTTGGAAGGACAGAGACGCTTTTCAGGGATGTTCCATTTTCCACGAAATCGGATGTCGGGGAGGTTTTCAAATAGTAAGAAATACAAATACATTTTATTTTTTTTAATGTTTATTTATTTCGAAGGAGAGAGAGAGGGAGAGAGAGCATGAGCAGGGGAGGGGCAGCACACACAGAATGGGAAGCAGGCTCCAGGCTCCGAGCCGTCAGCACAGAGCCAGACTCGGGGCTCGAACCCACGAACCGTGAGATCGTGACCTGAGGTCGGATGCTTAACCGACTGAGCCACCCAGGCGCCTCTACAAATACATTTTAGAGCTCCGTCCCGGACACATACAATGTGTGTAATTGACACAACAGTTCTCCGAAGCAACACTTAACCTCACTCTGTGAGATGCACTCACATTTTCCAGTCAAGAGCTCCTTGCAGTGCAGTCTGGGAACTGCTTATCGCCAGCGGGGGGGAGAGACGTGCAGAAGTTAAGGGTAAGGGTTTAGAGCGTGAAAAGGTGCCTGACATCTATCAGGGAAATGCAAGCACAAACCACAAAGAGAGATATCGCTTCTCGCCCACGGGGATGGTTATAGCAGAAGCGTCGATGAGGATATGGAGAAGTGACTTGAGAATGCAAAACGGTGTTGCTTCTCAGGAGAAGGTACGGTGGGTCTTCACGAAAGGAAAGCCCGGAGTTCCGTGACCTGGCAAGTTGGCTCCTAGGCGTATGCACTCAAGACAAAAGATAACGTATGTCCCACCCAGAAACCTGTACACGAATGTTCGTGGCAGCCAAAAGGCGGACCCAGCCCAAACATCCATGATGAATGAGCACACAAAACGTGCTGTATCTACTCGGCGGAACGTTCCTTGGTCACAAAAAGAACAGAGGTACTGATTCGTACTACGACACGGACGTACCTTGAAAACACTATGAGGGGAGAAAAAGAAGGCAATCACAAAAGAGCACATACTGTCTGCTTCCGTTTATATGTCATGTCCAGAACGGGCAAATCTAGAAAGTTAGAAAGCAGATCAGTGACTGCCTAGGCTGTGGGGGAGGGGCTGGAGGGACATGGAGACTAAGGCTAACGGTAGAAGCTTTCTTTCAGGCGTGATGCAAATGTCCCCACCTTGGCTGCCGGGATGGTGCACGACCCCGTGCATACGCTCACGACCACTGCATCCCGCGCCTCCAATGGTGGCTTGAATGCCGTGTGAGTCACAGCTTCGTAAACCCACTAAAGAGTAAGTGTTTAAAAAAAAAAAACAACTTTGATAGCAATTTGACATCGCCGTGACATCCAAGAGCGTGGTCGCTTTTCTAGGAACTGATTTTGACTTGTTTTATTACATTTGACGAAAGGATCGGTCCGTGACAGATTGGAATTGAAAAAAATAGAACAGATGGTCCGTGGCAGATCCCGTGGAAGGAAGGCACTGTTCTGGTCTATTTCATGAGTCTTTTTTAAAAATTACGGTTTAAAAACACGAAGTCGCTTTCGTTACCTACTGTTGGCTTACGACCTATTGTTTGAAAAATACTGAAAAGTCCTGCTCCGGGGGCCCGTGGCACGCAGGCGGGCAGAGTCCACTCTGTCCAAGGTTCTCAGCCGTCCGTCCGAGGGGGTGTGGCACCCGCAGGCTAAACTAGAGGCCACATCCGTGACCTGACTTCTGCCCCTCCCCCCCGCCATCCGTCACTGTGTTCCCACACCGACCCTCCGCTCCAGTCGCGTCCAACGATGTGCTCCCCAGAGCAGGCCAAACACTCTCAGATCCCGGCGTCTCTGCAGATGCGGTGTCCTCGGCGAGAATGACAACCCTCCGGTGCCGCCGATCGGGAAGTCACCACCACTTGGAGAACCCAAGCTGCAGCCCAGCTGTCATCTTGGGACTGGCTGTCTCTGAGCTCCTCTCTCCCCACGTCCATAAAAGCGATTGGTACACGGCACGGCCGTCCCGTGCCTGCCGGTCTGTCTGACCCAGGTCAACAGTGAACTTCCTAAGGGTGGCTGGGTGGCATGTTTGGTTCATCTTTGCATCCTGGCACTCCCCAAGGGGCGCAGCCCAAAGCCTAAGTGCGGGAGAGTTCGCCCCCATTTCTATGAAAACTGGGGTACTCCTGTCTCTGACAGCAGGGCAAAGAGCCGGGCAGAGCCCTCTTCCACTAAGTGCTGCCCACCCCCCATCCTCGGCCTGGGCTCTCTCTTCCCTGGTGCTTCCGGGCACCTCTCTCGGCGCTGTGGTTTCCAAAGCGAGGCGTATGTATCTTTGCTTCCTTACCTCCTCTACCTCGGTACCAACGACATGGGACATTACTTTCTGTTTCACACTAATCGTGGTCTCTGGGGCTACGGTCTGTGCCATCCCCGGGCTTCGTTGACATGGAAAGTTCTTTTTTTTGCACTGTGCCTTTCAGAGGCAAAAATGTTAGGGTCTAAACATGTTCCTCGTGAAAGGATCATCCCCCTCCCCCCCAGTTTGGCCCAAGTTTTCATGTCCACCTGGACCCAAGCTGCCATTTATGATACATGGTACCGTGTATCATAATACGTCTTCTTTCTCTCTCCCTCCCTCTCAGTCATGTGACCACTTAGCACTGTTGAAGTATGAAAGGGCAAATTACTCTCGATGAGGTGAGCGGCACACACAAATCGAGGCGGACAAGCAGACAGAAACACATCGCCGACCTGATTTTAGAAGGCAGAGAAGGGCAGGCGGAGCTGAGGTCCATTCGGCCAAGGTGGAGCGCAAATCAGAGGCAACCTCCGTTTCCTTACCGTGAGGCACTCTCAAGCCGGGTTGGGACTGAGTCTGGGTCTCTACCACACGGACGAGGCAGCCCGGTGCCCCATTCAGAAGCTGGGGCCCTGGGACTGGAACGCGTGGATTCGAAGGCTGGCTCTACAGTTCACCAGCTGTGCGGTGCTGGCCAAGTTCCTTAACTTCTCTGTGCCTCGTTTCCTTTCTGTAAGAGGGCGAGAGCCATTGCGTGGATCCCATAGGGACTAATGCGAGCGTGAAATGAGTTAACCCAAAAGGGCACATGACACGGTGCCCAGCTTCTGGTAAGGGCTCAGTCGGTGTTGCCCGTTATTAGCCGCTTTTGAGAACTTAAACCGCATGGGCTTACTAGGGCTGAAGGTTCGAGCAAGACAGGAGGCAGGCAGACGACCTTCACGTGCAAAGCCCGTGCCAGCCCTGCCGTGGCAGTGGACAGTTGGATTAGTAGACACTTGATACCTTGTTTAATTCCTGCCATTACCCGTGAGGGTACATCGCGTCAACCTAGTTTACGGCACAGTTTGGCTTAGAAACGTCAGGACAGGATAAAAAAAAAAAGGTGCAAAGAAATTACGGTTTAAAGTAGGGCAAAAACAATGAAATATTTCAGGTTCTGTCAACAATTTCTCTCGCCCGAGATCAAAGCGAAAATTAGTGGGAGGTGATGCTTGCTCACCCATCTAAGGCTGTGAAGATGCTGGCAGGGCCTGGTTCCCGAAACACAGCCCCGTTCTAGCTGCACAGCCTGCCCACTGAGCCTCTCCGTGTAGCCGTCCAGCCTCTGAAGAACCCTGTTGGGCAGGGAGTCATAATGTCCCCAGTTTACGGCCGGGGAAGCGAGCCACCTCAGGCAGCCAGTGAGCGACAGAGAAGTGCCTGGAACTCAGGTCCTTTGGTGACCATGAGCACCGGCCTTGGACCTGGAGGCGGTCCCCTGCCCCCCACCCCCTTCGCGGATGTAATGGCGTCAACAGTTCAGGTCTCTGAAGGGGCCGGGGTGGCTTTTCAAGGGGGAATGCCCCCTGTTCTCAGTGCCATGCTCGAGAAAGCTCCGAAGACGGGCTCCCACACACAGGTCATCTGCTAGCCCACTTGGGTTGGGAGGGGACAGTCAAGTCACCTCTTTACAGTCCCCTTCCTCTTCGATGGCCTTCCCACCAGTGGTTCCCTCAGGTGGGAACCATGTAAACCCATCAGACACTCTTATAACCTTGAGTCTGAAAAGGGGGTGTTGAGGGATTGGGGATCCCTTTCCTCTCAATACGTCTTTAGGAAACAGAATTCCAAGGACTCTGACTCCAATCCCAGGAATTCCTCCTGAGTCACATAAAATCTGAACCTGCCAATGGAAATTCAAACAACTTTTACCCATGCCTTACAGATGACTTGGAATCATCTGTAGAAATTGCTCAATGGGGAAGCTCTCAATGGAAACATAAACTTTCTCAGCTTAAGTCTGGGTTTCATCCAGTGACGGTTTCCTCGTTTTGTTACCTCCATCTCCCCTGCCCTCCGCCGAAGCTGTAGCACCTCGAGAGCAGGAAAGATTGCTCCCCCATGATCACACACACAGGGTCCGACACGGAACTGGTACATAATGGAAGTTCAACAAATGTCGGCAGGATGGACGAAGGCATAAATGGATGGCCGGAGGGACAGATGGCAGAGGGATGAACGGCAAGACAGACCTGTAGATCTGTGGCCGGATAGATGGACGAGGCCACAGCATCGACGGTGCTGCGTCGTGATGCAGTCGTTGGCTACTTTCTCATGAGGACGTTGGTGGACTGAATGTTTGCCGAGCGAACCCGGCAGAAAATCTTAGCTATTGACTGCCTTTGAAAAAGACGTGTAAGTAAGGTCCTTCCTTATCCCTTAGCTAGTTGTTTTAGCTTAGCTTGCTGCCATTTCGTTGGCTTGATTTTTCAGCCACGGAGTGCATGTCAAGTAGACATGATTAACATCCTTGGAAGGACTCCCGGAAACCGCAGGAACTGTCCAGATTAGAGTCCGTGCCACGGAGCTGGCACCTCTTTGGCCTCACTGCCCTGTAAGAGGTGTCCCTGTGCTTCGACACCAACTCGGAATTCCCAGACCAAAGAACACAATGTCTGCCCCTCCAGGGACACCCTCCCCATCACGAGAGGCTGAGAGCTTGCAAGAGTGAGCAGACTGGATGGGCAGCCCGCTGGGAGGGCTGTGGGTAGTGCTTCAGGTTGCCCGTTAGTAGCGGCCTTTGGGCAGCGAACCCGTGAGAGGACGCGCCCTCTGTTCCAAATGCTGGTGTCTTCTCCATTAGACCTGCCCGTCAAGCCTTGGTCCGCTCCGCTCTCCTCCCTGAGTCTGACATCCCTCTGGCCGGAGGGCACTGGCCAGCCGCCCTTATGGCCATTCCCGCTCTGCCACTGCCCCCCACCCCACCCCCCGACCTGGCTTCTCGTTGCTCAGGCCTGTCTCCCGCCCAGATCCTGCTCGGTTCTGCCCAGGCCCAGCGTATGATTGGTTAGTTCTAACTGATAGAACGTTCTGCACGGTGCCGGGCTGAAATCTTCCTGATGGCAATTCCACCTCTTGGTTCCATTTCCGTCCCCTGGGGCAATACCGAATACTCCATCTTCTGCGTGAAGGTCCTTCAGGGCTTTGAAGACAACTAACGTGTCCCCTTAAGACTTCTCTCAAGGCTGACGGCTCTAGTTCTGGCAATAGTTGCTCAGAGTTCTTGCTTTCCAGAGCCTCACCATTCTAGACATTTTTTTTGTATGTCAAGTGTACTCTAGAGAAGTCTTTTAGAAGACTGACAAACTGTCCCGGATGGAAGAAGACTGAAGAGACCCGACGAGTACATGCCACACGGGAGCCTGGATTGGGGTCTGGACAGGAAAAGGGAGCGTGGTGGGACCTTGACTTAATTTGAACAGGATCTCTAAATTAGCTAAGAGGGTCAGTGTCAGTCTCCTGGGTCGGATTGTTGTACTATGTTTGTGTAAGATGATAGCGTTTGGGAAAGCTGAGCGAAGAGCATGTAGGAATTCTTTTGCAATTTTTTTGTATGTCTAATATGAATTTTTTCCTGTTTTTTTTTTAATATAACGTATTGTCAAATTGGCTTACATGCACCACGCGGCGCTCCTCCCGACAAGCGCCCGCCTCAATATTAATTCTCCGTGAAGCCAGAGAACGCCTTTCAGATGGCGCGTTGGATCTGTGAAGGATTAGTGGACTGGAGCTGAGACTACATCTCCCAGAATTCCCTTCTCTGCATGGTTTAAGGGGCCAGGGAGGGGCGGCACACAGGAGACATTTGCAAGAGATGGAAGGCAGAAATGCAGGTGCTGGGGAGGGTCCAGGCAGGTCAAGACGCCACTGCCGCTCACCCTTGTTGGCTCGTCCTGCTGGTCTACCTCACTGTTGTAGCACCGTGCCTACAGCCCCTGCCCGATCTGCTTCAGCTTCTGGGACTGCTCACCCTGGAAGGGCGCCCTTGGGAAAGAACAGTTTGGGATCTCAAGGCTGCTCATTTTATATTTCATGTATGCTGAGTGGTTTCCTTGGAAACTCTTCCTCTCCTCACCAAGACTCGTACCTCGTTACTTCTGTGTCTCAAAGTTGGCCGTGAATTGTCTGGTTTTCCCAGGAAACACTTGGATGACTTAATACGAAAATCATTTCAGTCATTGGAAAGGAACTCGATTACTGAGTGAGTTATTACTAGTACATCCCTATCTATGCGCTCTAAAATTGGACGAACTTTTTGAGTAACCAGGTCGTTTCGCTGGGTCCTTTTAAGACGGGATCGACTGTAAATCTCCAGAAATTTTCCCACAGGGGTTGTTCTCAGTCCAGGTCTCCTACGGTTCATTCTTGCGCAGTGACTTTGTGAAACTTACTTTACAGTTTTCCCTGGAAGATTTCATCTTGGGACTTTCGGCTCCTTGTCCTGGCGAACGTGACTGAGTTGGAATGGGGGATCTGACATCTGTCATGTTATCCCTACCGGCCGTGCGTCACTTACGTATTTGATAAGAAGGAATAGCCAAGTTCGGGCGCCTGGGTGGCTCAGCTGGTTAAAGAACAGATATCCAAGTCACGACACAAGTCAGACGGATGCCATCTTCAGTGGGCGCGCACCAATCAGCCAGTTGAATGGAGCGTGAAGCTGGCTCAAACCCCTTACGTTTGTTTACCACCTAACTCACATCTCTCTCCTTTCCGCACAAAAATATTCCAAAGTGTCATCAGTTCAGCATCTTCTCGATCTAGCAGAACAGATAAGACAGCTGCTTGATAGCCTGTAACCAGAGTAACCTGCTTTACCAGACCGGAATTCAAATAAGATCCACATTATTTAGTTTCCAGATTCAGCCCTTGAATCCCCACGTGCCCAAATCAATTTGCTTCCAGGGCTACCGTAACAAAGCACCACAAACTTGGTGGCTTCGAACAACAAAAGGTATCCTCTCCCAGTTCGGGAGGCCAGAAGTCCGAAATCAAGGTGTGGACAGTGTTGGTTCCCCGCTGGGGGCTCCACGGGAAGATCTGTTCCACGTCTCCCAGTTTCTGGTGTTTCCCAGGAATCCTTGCTGTTCCTTGGCTGGTAGCCGTCTCACTACAATTTCTGCCTCCGTGGTCACCTGGCCTTCTTCCCTGGGTGTCTCTATGGGTCCTCGTCTCGTCTTATAAGAATACCAGTTGCATTAGATTTAGGGCCTACCCGTGTCCAGTGTGACCTCATCTCGGTTACGTCGACATTGACCTGATTTCCAAACAAGGTCACATCGTGAGGTTCAGACGGAAGTGGATGCAGGAGATGGGGCAGTGGGGGTGGGAAACACCATTCGATGCAGTATACCCACTAGACCAAAATCTCTCTCTCCTTGCTGCCTGCGTGCGGTTGTGTTGTTCGTGCAGGGCTCGGCTGCCGCTATCATCTGTATCACTGTTGAAAGCAGAAGGCCCCCCCCCAGGCCCTGCTGCGCTAATGATGACCGTCTAGCCCTCGGCACAGGCCATCGTGAGTCTCCCCCAGCGTCATGCTTACACAGGAATGCGTCACGCTGGGCTCCGACTCCAAATCCTCTCTACTGGGGCCGCCGGGCCAGGGAGGGCGCGTCAGCCGCAGCTCCACGCTATGCTGGAAAACAATCAAGTCAACATTTGACGCTTCCCCTCCTCCCTGGTGGGTTGGCCCCTGAGCGGTGGTCCCTGGTCATCTGGGCCCCCCCTGGTCATCTGGTCAGGTATGACCATTTCAGCCCATTAGGGAACATCCAATAGCATTTAGCCTCAAACGCGAAGGGATTGGCCCTCATCCTTTTTCTCCCGGGCTCCTTGCCCCTGTGTAAATTTGTCCAACTGCCATTCATCCCAAGAAATATGGCGGACAGCCTTTGTCCAGCCATACAGCAGGGGAAAGTGTTCAATTATATCCTGTCCTCAGGATGATGGTGCCTGGCTGCCTGCATTTATATAACTGAAGGGGACCATTCTTGAGATTGTTCTAGGAACAAAGACTCCCTCCAAGGCCATTTGCTGTCTCCACCCTCCTGGCCGGTGACTTTGAAATGGTGGCTTATTGAGGTAGAAAGACATAAAAGTCCACTTTCTAGATACCCCCTTGCACATCCAGTACCTATTTGTGCCATGAACCAATGCGAAGTTTGGGAATCAGAGGTAATTAAACTTAGCCAAACGCGCATGCGTTCCCTTTTTTTGAAAACCGAGAAACCTCTATGCTTCCCTGGCTATTGGCTCCTTTCCCAAATTTCTCAGAATTCACGGACAGTGGCTCCGTAACCTTAGCTCCAAGTTCTGACGAGACTCATCCGGAGCTGAAGCTCGTGCAATGTGGCCAGATGCTCCCACACCTCTTCTCGGACCTTGGCCTTGAGGTTCTTCTTCTGGAACTTGCCTTTACGCTTTCTGGTGTGGGCATGACTCTTCTTGAGGGAGATGAACGTTATGCCTTAAAAATTATGCCCCTTCCACTAAGTGTGGGGTCTGGCTCTTCCTTGTTATTTTTCTTGTTCCGAATCACTTTCTAAAACAGTCTTTCTGCGGTCTCGGCCATTTGTTGAAGGCTCGGCTCGTTTTACGCATTAGTATTCCTGACACCAGTCTTGCAGGTTTGTGCTTTTTGGCATTTGGTTTTGGCCCTCTGCCCCCTCCCACTGTTACACGTGCTCTTTGAAATTCCGGACTCACTCCGCGCTCTCGGTCGTTTCTTTAGATGGTCTGCTCCCCTCTCCACCTTTCTCCGTGAGGTTATTGGTTTATTCCTCGCTCCGCAAATATCCGTAGAGCACCTGCCGTGCGTTAGGCACAGCGCTAGGCACACTGATAAACCAGGCACAAAGCCGGAGGCGGCACCTGCTCTTACAGATTCAGGGAAGCAGACAGTATTCAAACAATCGAGCAAATAGTATCACGTCGCAACGATGATAACCGTGAGGAACAAGAGGTACATAGAATTTTGAGGTTTTTTTTAATCTAGCCTAAATAGGGATCGGTCGAGTTAAGATCTAAAAGATGAGGAGGAAGAGTTTATTGAGGTCAAAAAGGGAGAAGAAAACAATCCAATTAAAAAGGGGGCAAAAGATTTGAACGGATGCCTCATCCAAGAAGATATACAGACGGTAAATAACATGCGAAAAGATGTTCAACCTCATCGTCACGAGGAAATTGCAAAGTAAACAACGAGATACCACTACCCACCCGTTAGAACGGCCAGATCCAAAACAGTTGGCAGTTTCTTACAGAATTCCGCATATTCTTACCATAGGATGCAACAGTCACGCTCCTTGGTATTTGCCCAAATGAATTGAAGACTCTGCGTGCGTGCGCGCGCACGCGCGCGCACACACACACACACACACACACACACAATGTTTATAACAGCTTTATTCATAATTGCTAAAACTTGGAAGCAACCGAGATGCCCTTCAGTAGGTGAGTGGATACATAAACTCTGGTAGGTCCGTACGATGGAATGCTATTCAGCACTGAAAAGAAATGAACGATGAAGCCATGAAAAGACATGGAAGGGGGAGCCTTATAAATGCATATTGCTAAGTGAAAGAGGCCAGCCTGAAAAGGTTATATGCTATAACCTATGAGCCCAACTGTATGGCATTCTGGAAAAGAGAAAACTATGGAAGCAGCAATATATATATACATATATAATATATATATATGTATATATATATATTGTATATACACAGCAATATATATGTGTGTGTGTGTGTATATATATATATATCAATGGTTGCGAAGGGTTTAGGGAGAAAGAAGGTTGAATAGATCGAACACGGGGGATTTTTAGGGCAGTGAAACTATTCTGTATGATACTGTAGGAGTGTATATTTGTAATAATACATTTGTCCAAATCCATAGAATCTATAACACAAAGGGTGAACCATAATGCGAAATGATAGACTTTGGTTGGTAATGGTGTGTCAGTGATGATTCATGGATTGTAACAAAGGTACCACATTTGGGCTGTGTGTATGTGTGCACGTGTGTGTATGTGTGTGCATGTGTGTGTGCACGTGTGTGTGCGTGTGTGCATGTGTGTGTGTGTGTGTGTGCGTGTGTGTGCATATGGCGGGGAGAAATCGAACATATGGGAATTCTCTGTACTTGCTGCTCAGTTTTGCTGGGAACCTTAAACTGCTCTAAAAAATTAAGTTTGTTTTTTTTTAAAGGCAAGGAGGGGGAGTATTGCAGGACGAAACTAGCACATACAAAGGGCCTGTGGCACAGGGAAGTTTGAGGATTGTGCAACCCTGAAGGAAGGCCATTGTGGGTGGAGAGAATGAGACAGGGCTGGCGGACCTGGCAGAGCTGGAGAAACAGGTGATCGCCCAACTTCGCAGGGCCTGGTAGGCTGTTAAAGCTGTTTTGCTTTATTCCGAAAGCACTGGGAAGCCATTGACTGGCGGCAGGGTGTGGAGGTGGGGGAGGGACAGCAAGAACATAATCAGATTCGTATTTCAAAACAATCGCTCTGGCTACAGCGTAGAGAGTGAAGAACGCATCGGCGCTCTGGAAGGAGCAGAGCTGGCACGAGGAGACCAGTCAGCGAGCGGAAACCACGGTCCAGCTGAAAACTCAAGGGAGCCCGAGCAAGAATGGGTGATGGGGGTATGGGAACAAAGGCCAAAGCCAACTGAGGATGTCATATAGAGAGTAGTTGGAAGGGGATGAAACATACGAAGGCGGGGAGAGAGGGGCCACGCATGCTTCCTTGATTAATCCGTGATTGTACAATGGGAATTTTATTCCTGGAGATTTATGTGTCTCTTTAGCCATATTCTCCTTTGAACTTTCTGACTCATGAAAATTTCCCAACTGGTTGAAAGCTGCTCTCCTTGAGTGAAGTGAACATGACTAAATACGTCCTATGAGCCCAGGTCCCTGGGGTACCGTAAAGGGCTCCCTGACACCACCTCTACACTGCAAACCAACATCGACACATGTTTTAGAATTAGGAGCTCGCCGTGTCTCTTCTACTTTCAGAGAGGTGAGTTCTTAAAGCAAATTAAGCATTCTGGGGTCATCCGCAGGAAGCGCGGTCACCTACAAATACAGTACTTACCGCAAACCAGGAGCTAGTCTGAGGGGCTCATTAGCTCCCTGGATCCCCCCAGCCGCTCAAGGGACTAGTTACAGTCGTCATCTTCATTTGACAGGTGGGGAGGCTGAGACATAGAGAGGTTAAGTGATCTGCTGTGTTCACACAGCCAGGATTCGAAGTCTGGCCTTGGGGGTCCCTGCTCTTAACCGTGACTCGAATTGCCTCCCAAATGAGGTGCTTTCTTTTGAATTTTTCAAGCTCGCCCTGGAGAGAGAAATCGTTTCGCCTCTTAGGTCTGAAAGCGGAGGATGGGACCCCGCGGGTGTTTCCCCTCTTCCGTGGGGAAAAGAACAAAGCTGACCGGCAGGGTAATCTGAAATGAGAGACGGGGAGGGACCGAGAGATGAAAAGAGAGAGCTAGGCAAGAGATCGGCCAGAAAAAGAGAGCGATCTAACATGTCTGCAGGAGGGACGCCCGGGGGCAGGGGGGCGCGGTAGGTTGAATGTCTGACTCTTGATTTCCGCTCAGGTCATGATTTCAGGGTCGTGAGAGAGAGCCCTGAGTCAGGTTCCTCGCCGGGTGTGGGGCCTGCTTGAGATTCTCTCTCTCCTTCTCCCTCTGCCCCTCCCCCATTTACATGGGCGTGTGCGCGCGTGCGCGCATGCGCGCTTATGCTCTCTCTCTCTCTCTCTCTCTCTCTCTCTGTCTCCAAAATAAATAAATAAATAAAATGCCTGCAGGAAACCACCGTGGCCAAAATACGCAAAACAGCCAACACCAGCCTCTCTCAAGGACAGTTGGCCCTTTTCCTAATAGTCAGAAGGTGACTGTCGCTGTGCTGGAAGGCACGAGGAAAACAAAAGAGGGACATCTGTTTCCTGAGACCTGGGGCTGCAAGTCAGGTGACCAGGGAGCTGGACTCGCCTTGAAGAGTTTGGTGAAGGCGAAGACAGGCATGAGCCTTAGCTAGACGTCGTCCAACACGATGGTTCGTAACCAAGAGTGCCCAGCTGACCTCCGGCGGGGTGGGGGGGGGGATGCTTTAAAATTCTTGCACCAGCGCTAAAGAGCCTCTCTGAATGGGGTTGGTCCCAGGCGCCCCCAGCTTCTCAGATGATTCTGGCAGGAGACCTTGGTTAGGACCTACTGGGAGGAAGACATATCGCTGAGGCTCGGAAGAGGTCACCAGGTGAAATACTTACCAAGCGCTTAAGAGATAAAAGGGAAATCCTTGAGCGTGGGAGTCAACGGCGGGGAGCGCCGGGGGCGGGGGGGCTGGAATTAATTGGACCCGAAGAAACTTGGGCCGTGGGCGTTCAATGTAGCCATCTGGATTCCACGCGGGTCGACTGTGTTTCCTGAGGCAGAAATGGCCTGGAGACATCTGGACACAGACCAGGGAAAGCGGGTGTCCCTACAGGAAAGGCGCGGGTCCCGCGTTCCTCAACACCGGCCTTCACCTTCACCGGGAGCGGAGGAATTCACCCCCGCCCACTCAGGCGTGGAACCTAGCGTGACTATTATCGGAATGATTATAGGTGGGCTGAAGAATAAACAGTTAAAATGGCCTTTTGTCAGTTACCGTTCTATCAACACTCCCTGCTCCAGTGTAGAAGAATTCTTTTTTTTTTTGCCCAAGGCTAAAAACGCTCCTCACAAGACTCTCAGGTAAAAAGGAAAGGAAAGGACTTTGCAAAGGGGGTGGCAGTCCCGTCCCACAAGAGATGCAATAAAATTATATAAAAAGGACAGCAGAGGGACATAGGGGATTTGGGTTCATGGTTATCTCGAACAGGGGTTGTTACGGGGAGGGTGTGTTGCAGCGTTGGGTATGCTTAGGGTTGCTTTTGTTTTGAACATTAGGTTTGGAGGCACTTAAGGGGCAATTCTAAAAGAAAGAAAAAGCTAGATACACAGGGAAAACTCGTCTGCAGATAATCCCACTACCCACAGGGTAACAGCCACTGTTAACACTTTCCTTCACAGGCCTTTTTGTACATCTGGGTTTTTTTTAGGTCGTATTGTGTCCATGATTGTTTTGTATTCTCTCTCTCTCTCTCTCTCTTTTTTCATTTTAATGTGTGCACTGAGAAGGCAAAGCAAGTTCCAAACGCTGGAAACAAAAAATGCACAAAAAGCCATTCTTCTAGAAATTGAAACGCCTTTTTCTTAATTAATAAACTTTGTTTTTTTTTTTAAGTTATTTTTTTTAGAGAGAGAAAGGGCACGAGCAGGGGAAAGGCACAGAGAAAGGGAGAGAGAGAGACTCCCAAGCAGGCTCTGCACTGTCAGCACAGAGCGTGATGCGAGGCTTAAACCCATGAACCGTGAGATCATGACCCGAACTGAAATCAAGAGTCCAACGCTTAACCGATTGAGCCACCCAGCCGCCCCTACAAGGTTTTTGAAGTTTTAAAGACTGATATACTGAAGAATTAAGCTTAAAGAAGACCAAGAAGCTTTATAACATATATGCTTAATGCATTTCCTAAATACATTTTATTATTTTTTTAAGTTTATTTATTTATTTTGAGAGAGAGAGAGAGAGAGAGAGAGAGAGAATGCACCAGTGGTAACAGGAGAAGGGCAGAGAAAGAGGGAGAGAGAGAGAATCCCAAGCAGGATCTATGCTGTCAACGCAGACCCCACCATGGGGCTCAAACTCACGAAACACGAGGTCGTGACCTGAGCTGAACTCAAGAGTCAGTTGCTTAGCCAACTCCGCCGCCCGGGCACCCTTAGACTTTTTTTTCTTTATTTCTAATGATTTTATTTGTAAGTAATCACAAATTAATTACAGTGATTTTCTAACGATTTTGCTTGTAAGTAATCTCTACATCCAACACGAGGCTTGAACCCACAACCCTGAGATCAAGAGTCACACGCTCCACCGACCGAGCCAGCCAGGCGCCCCACTTTATTTTTTTTAGGGCAGTTTTAGGTTTACAGCAAAATCGAGCAGAGAGTACAGACCTCCTCTTTTCACTTAACATCGGGACATACAAATATTTTCATTTCAGTCAAAGCTTCTCAGAAACAAACATTTTACTGTCAACAAAATGTTTCCTTATATGGATACAACGTGGTTTACTTAGCCTTGTCACCGCTGGACACCAGAGTTGTTTCCAATTTTTTGGCAGTGGAAGTGGCAATGAACATTTTCGTGTATAAATTCCACCCCCACACATAGTTAGCGTTATTTCTTGGGGACAGGTCATTAGAATCATTGAATGAACCAATAGGAGCTCTTTTTGAGAGAGAGAGAGAGAGAGAGAGAGAGCAGGAGAGAGGGACAGAGGCGCAGAGAGAGAGAATCCCAAGCCGGCTGTGCACTCCATGGAGACCTCGCAACCCTGGGATCATGACCTGAACTGAAACCAAGAGTCAGTCGCTCAACTGACTGAGCCACCCAGGTGCCCCCAATGTGAACATTTTAAGGCCTGTTTTAGCAAACTACCAACTTACATTCCAGAAGTTTTATGCAAATGTACACTTTTACCAGAAGAATTTGAGAGGATCTACTCACTCTACTCTTACCGGCTGCGGTAGAAGAAAAATACCGTCTCCCAATCCTTGCACCAAGATGAAACCCTCTAATCCTAGAGCCTGATTAAGTCACCTCGTATGGTCCATACAAGTGGCATTAAGGTGGCTACTCAGCGGACCTCGAGATGGGACAATTATCCTGGATTGTCTAGATGGCCGCGACATCATCACGAGTGTCCTTACAAGTGAGGAAGGAGGCAGTGGGCACAGAAGGGAACCCGAAAGACGGCAGTGTGAGGATGACTCAGCCCCGTGTTGCTATTTGAAGAAGGAAGGGGCCACCAGCCGCGGGATGTGGGAGGGGTCTGGAAGCTGGAAAAGGCCAGGAAATGGATTCTCCCCTAGCGCCTCCAGGAGGAACACGGCCCTGCCAATAGGGTGACGTTAGCCGGAGAGACGCGTCGGACTCTGACTGCAGAAGTAAAAGAGAACACAGCAGGTGATTCTAAGCCACTAAATTGTGGCAATTTGTTAGCCCAGCAATGGAAAACCGCATTGGGTATCTTCATTTCACTCATTTCATCCCAGTGGTATTTGGTGCCATTTTGATGCCTTCGTGTTTGGTTTTCTGCCCGGAACCCATCTGTCGTTCCGTCTACCTGGAAAAGACTCTTCTGAGAAGTGCACCTTCTGCTTCTTATAAACACATGAACCAAAATCAAGCTCGATCCTCAGGCAGGCTAAGCCATTCAGAGCTTCTCTCTGTAATTAAAAATGTTGGGATTAGAGGATATAAACCCCACCCTTGTAGATTGGCACAGAGAGAGGGGAGTCGCAGCAGCTGCCAGGGCCGTGGGCACAGAACCCGTCAGAGAGGAGGGCGGTGGCGCGCGGAGGAAAGCAAGGCAGAGGAGCAGGGAGAAAGTCTGCGGGTGCTGGTCACCGATGCCGGCCGCGCCCCTGCCCTTCCGGCTGTGGGAGCCTGCCAGGAAATGTCTCTGTTGCAGAAATTAATTGGAGTTGGGTTTCTGTCCCTTACCACTACGAGAATCTTAATACGGAACTTGGAACCTGAGCTGGGGTGAGGAAATTGATGTGCCCCCAAATGGCCGAATCGGGGCTGGGTAAGGAAGAGGCGTACAGGGCTGGGGGGGGAGGCGGGCAGGGGGAGACACCTGCAGATCCTAGGCCGGGGACATGGCAGTCGCTATGTTTATGTTATCAGGGCAGTTGGTTAGACTCTTTTCCAGGACACTGGGGACTCGGACCGTGTGTCATTCAGACTTCTACTTTGGGAGACTTGGAACGAAACTGCCAGGGCAGCAGAACGTGTAGGCGATTTCTCGTAGTGTGTGGGAGGGCGCTATGAGAGAGACGAGGCAGAGGCCGGAAGACGCAAGCTTTCGGGGAACGACTGGATAGACAGTTACAGTTTTTAAGAGAGGTCTCTCTCTCTCGTTTTTTTTTAAGTTTTTATTTATTTATTTTGAGAAAGGGAGAGAGAGAGAGAGAGCACAAGCCAGAGAGAGAGGGTGAGAGAGAGAATGCCAAGCAGGCTCCGAGCTGTCGGCACAGAGCCCGATGTGGGGCTTGGTCTCACAAACTGCGAGACCGTGACCTGAGCTGAATTCAAGAGTCACATGCTCAACGGACTGAGCCACTCAAGTGCCCCAACGGGGGTCTTTTTGTTGGGAGCCAGCGGTCCCAAATGGCCCAGGCCACAGAGTCACGCCTTTTGCTCGATGGCAAAAGCCTAGGGCTGTGCCCCACACTCCAGGTTCTGCGCTGGGGGAGAAGCCTTAGAATCCCGGAAACTGGGATGGGGGTACCCGGGGAGCACCAAACCAGCCAAGCACCTCATGTTGTCCCGTCCACTCCCTGCCTGCTGAGGAACTGGCATTGTCTCCCCCGCCCCCACCCCCCCAGCGTGGTGCGAAAATCCTGGGGCAGCGTCGACGTTGAGGGCGGGGCGTGCCTTCCCTCCCCACGTTTCCCGCTGAGCCCCAGGGGAAGGGCAGGGCCCCCAGAGTTGCTCGAAGAGGCTGGAGCCCCTGGGGGTCAATACACGCCTCGTGCCTCATAACTTTCTGGGGTTGGTTCTTGGCCAACAGAGATCCCCCCCAAAATGAAACTCACCATCACGTGACTAAAGTCTTTCTAATTTTCAGGATGATAGGAACCACCTGGTATAGTGGTTAAGCCCCTCCCCCCGGGGAGTCAGGCGACGTGGGGTGTGATTGAGAATCCATTTTCTTTCCCCCACCAAATTCCCCAAGAGATTTCGATCATCCGGCAGGTCTGGAAAACCCTATCATGAGGTATTTCCCAGGTAATAGGTATTTCTTGTGAGGCCGTAGAGCCCCGAGGAGAAGAATCCTCTCCACCAGCCCGCTCAAAAGGCATCTCGGGAATGTGAGCAAGGGAAATATACCAACGGGCGAAACCTGGAGAGTCAGACTGGTGACCGGAGGACTCGCTCTTTGCCAAGATGCAGTGATAGCCCCCAACCACAGCTCTGACCTCATCGTCCCTGTCCCACTGGATGCGGCTAAGTGCTAGACGAGTGGCCACCGTGTGTCGCCTCCTTTCCACCCACTTTAAACGGCAGCATTTATAACAGGTTGTAATTGTACATGAGGTGAGCTGGAGGTGGCTGGTGGTTATAGGAATCACGTACCCAAAGAGGGCAAGGTCACGGAGAGCCATGAGAAGACTTGACCAAGAGGAACAAACCCACTCAAGAATCTTGGCCTTGGACTTGCCATCGGATGGTCCTCTAAGCTAACGCTTCGAGCGCTGCTCCTATCCACACCCAAACTCACCCATTCTCCCCACACATGTGGAGATAACAGCTAACGTGTATTCAGCACTCACTATGCTCTAGGCATCGTTTAAGAGCTTTCTACACACCAGCTCATTCAGTCCTCCCAACTGGTACGATTATTATCGCTCGGTTACGGGGGGCAGAAACCAGGGCTCAGAGTGGTGAAGAAACCTGCCCGAGGGCAAACAGCCACTCAGTCGCGGAGCCAAGACCTGCACGCAGGCCGTCTCTGGAAGCTGGGCTCTTACCCGGTGCTCCACGCTGCTTCTCCAGGAAGAGAGCGACACGTGAAAGAGGAAAAGAAAAGGACGCGGCCACATTTCCAAAGAAGATACACATCTCCGGGGATGGAGAACAGAAAGGGAACAGGAAAACTAGTGTGAAGAAAGGCTGCCAACAAAAGCAATCCGCGGGGGATGAACTCCCTCCAGATGAAAAGAAAATAATAGAGCAAGATGACAACGATCGGAAAGCGAGCGTGTTCACGATCCACAAAAGGCGAGGAAGAAGCGAACGAGGGTTCAGTGGCTATGGAAGAGGAAATATTAGAAACCCCAGGAATGAAAATATCCTGTCCTTGAAATAAAAACAACAGATAAGGGGAAGCCCTGGACCAAGCACAGTTGAATAAATAATTAGTGCTTTGGAAGACGGAGCTGAAGGAATTCACCCAGAACTCAGCACAGGAGAGAAAAGAAAAGAAAAGAAAAGAAAAGAAAAGAAAAGAAAAGAAAAGAAAAGAAAAAAAAGAAGGGAAGGGAAGGGAAGGGAAGGAGGGAAGGGGAGGGGAGGGGGAGGGGAGGGGAGGGGAGGGGAGGGGAGGAGGGAGGGGAGGGAGGAGGGAAAAGAAAAATTGAAAATTCTGAAAAGGTAATTACCAGACGTGGAAACGAGTGAGTTTGAGAGGCTCCGTCCAAGAAAAGGTTCCAAACGAGGAGCAGAAATGGTGGAAGAGACTGAAGGGATAATAGGGGAAAAGTGTCCAGATTCCTTGGACAGAAAGAGCCCCCCGAACGCTGAGTAGAGTACATAATAAATCCTCACCTACCCATGCTGTCCGAAATCTGCAGAGCGTCAAGGATACACAAGAAAATCCTCAAAACTACCAGAGGGAAAAGCGATTTTCCATCTGGTGGGTTCCGGACTCGGAGCGGGACGTGGAAGCTGGATGAATTTGAGCTACAGCCCATCGGGAAGGGGATGGTGGCAGATGGTGGGAGAGGGCAATTTGCAGGCTTTATTTGCATGGGATGTGGGGATGCCGGGGATCCCGTGACCTTCTGTCATTTTGCCTCCTCCTTCTGAGCAGAGTTCTTCCCCGACGAACCAGGTGGTTCACATACGTGGTTCATGCTCCTCCAAATCCTGCCCCCAGTGTATTAGCCTAAGGAAGGGTACCCAACCCTTGGTGGCCAGTCACAATAGCTCAGCCCTGGCTTCAGTGAATGGACCTCGTTGGGTGAGTAAGCACCCTTCCTTGGGATCTTTGACCTTCAGACCAGAGAGAGCAGGTCCAACCTGGTAGCCCTCTGAAGGCCAAGGCGTGAGAGGGGAGCCGTGGGCGCTCTTGAAAGCCATGCACGCGGACGATGCCAGGCCGGGAGAGAAGAAGGTTGGCCCGTAGCGAAAAACAAAGACGAGCGACAGAGCGCGTCTTGCCAACGAGTGCGGATCTGGGGCCAGCTGTATCTCTGCTCTCCAGCTGTTGCTGCATCTTCCCTAAACCCTCCTCTTTACACTTGTGAAACTTACCTCTCTGTTGTGTTCAACCAAATGAATCTTAGTTAATGGAATGGGGAGGTCGACACTTTGTTATTCTTTAGCTAGTTGCATGTTTTCTTTAGGGGAAATGTTTTTGCTTGTTTATCTTCTGGGTCTTGCGTGGTTTTTGTTTGTTTCTTTTAACTATGCGATATTCCCCAACCGAATTTCTGTTCTCCAGATTCCAATCCTCCTCCTTTCTTATCCTATCTCTGCTAAAGGCTTTCCCAGCTATACACACACCAGAGACAAGAACCTCCGTGCCGTCCACCCCTCCTCCTCCCGGTTTATGCCCCCACACTCCAGCAACCACCAGACCCCAACAATTCTACCTTGGGAATAGTTCTCAGATCTGCCAACTCACCTGAACCATGACTAAGCCACACACGGACAGGGCTGCAGGCAACGCTCTTTTGTTGCTGAGTGTAACTTGGAATAACTTTTCGGGAGGTAAATTTGGGAATATGTTTCCATACTCTTAAAAATATTGAGATCTTTGGACCCAGCGATGGCACCCTGAATAAGGGGAGAGTCAAAAATAAGACTTTTTCTTAATGTTTATTTATGTTTGAGAGAGAGAAGGAAAGTAGGTAGGGGAGGGGCAGAGAGAGAGGGAGACACAGAATCCGAAGCAGGCTCCAGGCTCTGAGCCGCCAGCACAGAGCCCAACGCGGGGCCCAAACTCGTGAACCACAAGATCATGACCTGATCCGCAGTCAGCCACTTAACCGAATGAGCCACCCCTGTGCCCCCAGAGATACGACTTCTTAAAAAACAAGGACATTTACAATAATGACCAAATAATAGTTCATAAGAGGGAGTGTTGCATAAGGTAGAATGTTAAATAAGAAAGGATACGAAACACATCTTTATATACAGTATGGTTCTCATTGCATTAAAAATACATGTCACATTCTGTGAGCGTGCAAAACTAGATGCCAGCAGTAGGCTTCCTTTCTCCCGGCCTCAGTCTCAAACTGGCTTCCCTTCCAAGGACGAGGTGGGTGAGGTTAGGCAGTGACCGCTTCAAGGTCATTCCAGGCTTTTCTCAGTTCGCTGTACAGAGTGCCGAGTGCGGTACAATTTTTAACATCTTCGTAGTGTGCCTTTTGTGATAATGTAGGCTCCCCCCTCCCCGCAATTATTGTTCTCGATAACGCCACCCCGCACGCCACAGAATTTCATTTTCATCCCCATGCAGATCACAGGTTGGTAAGGTTTTACCGTGTTTGTATAGCGACGTAGAAAAAAAAGAGGCAAAGGAAATCCGCTAAAGTGTGAATCGTGGTTCCTCGGCGGGATGGAAGTTTGTTGACTCTGATATTCCCCCATACCTTGAAATATTTTCCAAGGTGGAATGGCCAACGGCTGCTTAGCATGCCGACATCTGGAATCCCTACTCTTAATCAAGTCTCTCTTCTTTTTTTTTTTTTTAAGATTTAAAAAAAATTTTTTTTAATGTTTATTTATTTTTGAGAGACATAGACGCACAGCGTGAACAGGGGAAGAGCAGAGAGAGAGGGAGACACAGAATCCGAAGCAGGCTCCAGGCTCTGAGCCATCAGCACAGAGCCCGACGCGGGGCTCGAACTCACAGACCGCGAGATCATGACCTGAGCTGAAGTCGGCCGCCCAACCCACTGAGCCACCCAAGCACCCCCAAGTACCTATTCTTAAACGTTTAGATAACTTGCCATTTTCCACTCTCGGAAGCCACAGCGCAGTGAGCGTCTTGGCGACTACATCTCTGTGCCAGCTGGGTCCTGCAGAATTCTGCAGACGTGACCCCCACAGGCTCCTGCCTTCCGGAGCATCTCCTCCCTGGTAGAGAAGAGCAGACATTTAGAGCAACAACTATAATGTGAGACCTAAGGTGGGAAGTGCCTAATAGGCACTTCCAATCCAGGCAGGGAGCAGGCTGCCTGGAAGAAGGGGGGCCTTTGAACCAGGCTTCTCAGACAGAGAGCTGGGGAGCGGCCACAGAAAGCTGACCTTAGTGAGTTACCCCAGTGGCACCCGGGAGCTGGGAAAACAGGCCTTTGCAGCAGAGCCCAAGAATCGGGGCCGCGGTCTGCGGGTTTCCCCATCCTCCTTCCAGCCCCATCCAAGTCTGCTCTACCCCGGTGCGCCCCTGTGTGTGTGTGTGTGTGGGGGGGGGTGTTTCTACAGCCCCTCCCGCCCCCAGGGGAGCAGGCCAGAGGGGCTATTCCCTGACGGTCCCTGAGCCATATGGCAAGCCCACAGGCACTGGGTCCCCAGCTTCCAGCACCTCCCGCCAAACCCCAGCTCCTGGGGTCGAAGGAATGTTGAGCAATCTTTGGAATTTTTCAGCAAGAAACAAGCACTTTTGAATTCCGTTCAGGCCTCCTGAGCTGGGCACGCCGCCCAGCGCCTGGAGCCCCGAGTCTTCCTGATCGGACATCTGGGAGCGCCGGGGGACTTTTCGGTTGTTTGTTTTCTCCTCCCGCTGGCGGGGCCGGAGGACACCATTACAGTGAGGTCATGGAACCCTGCCCCGCTGCTCCCACGGGTGGCGAGGCAGCCAGGATCTCGCAGGCCCCAACGGCTCGCGCGTGCTGGGGGCTGGGCGGGGTCTGGAAGGATCGTGGGGCAGAGCCCCGTCTGCACCCCTCAGGGCCTCCCCACCGCACCGCGGCCGGGTCTTATCCCCGACCCCCCACCCTGGGGCCCCGGCCTCAGCCAAGGGCCTCCCAGCCGCGCTCTCTGCCCAGCTTCCCGGAGGCGACGGGGACGTGTGGCCAGCCTGGCTTGGACTTGCTGGCAAGCATCGAACAGTGTCGTGTAACTAGTTCTCAGATCAAACGGCACTTCAGGGAAACCTTCCCGACACCCGCACCCCAACCCCTAGGGTAAAGTCAAGTTCCCTCGTAGACATTTTCACGGCCCCCTGGGCCTCTCCTTCTAGGCTCTTGCCTCTGGGGTGAATCACAAGCACCGTGCATTCACTTCATGTCTGTGTCACCCACGGTAGGTTCTGTGAGCGCAAGAGTCCCGTCTGCCTCGTTCCCTGCTGTATCCCCGATACTGAGCACAGCACCTGACACGTGGTAGGTACTCTATGAATTTCATTATGCCCAGCAAAGCTCGACCCCTCTCGGAGCCTTGTTTCCCCGTCTTCCGGCCTCCCCAGCCTCCTCCACAACCAGGTTGGTTTCATTGAAAGTACACTGTATGTTAACTAGCTGGAATTTAAATAAAAACTTAAAAAAAAAAAGCTCCTTTGTCTGTGATCAGATTGCAAGTCCCCCAGCAAGGGTGACCTGACCTGGCAAGGGTGACCTTTGCAGATACCAGCTGTGTCAACAGCACCCTCTGCCCCCCATTTCGGGTCCCTTTGTCATTCTGGCTCTGGGGCAGGGCCTGACTCCACCTGCACACGTCCCATTTGTTTTAGGTCCCTTTAAAGTTCGCAAGGCCATCACACTGGTGTTTCTACCGCACCTCCCAACAGGATTCGAAGGCATCACCCTTCCCATTTTACGGAAGACGGAACTGTCCCCCCAGATCGGTCTTCGCTAGGTCATGGCAGGGAAATCTCGGGGTTCGGGGTCGGAAATCTTTGCAGGAGGGCGAAGGAGTGGGAGGTTGGCGGCCAGGAAGGTGGGGACCCAGGCCCGCCACTTGAGGCGAGAATGTAGACATCACAGAAGGTACTGGAAACAAGATACAGCCTACATACTCCGAAGACTGGACCAGCATCCCTACGCTTTGTAAACCAGAACATTTTTATGTTTCTTATGTTCTCTCTATTCATTTCCCTTAATTCTCTCCCATAGCAGGAAGTAGTAAAAACTCGGGAAAGTTCCAGCTGGCTCTCGCTGTGCAGAGGGGAACCAAGGGAATGGCTTTGCATCTATGCTTGTGCCAGAATGTTGACAGGGGCAGCACCTCGGGGCAGAAGAATCAAAAAGGAGAGGGGGGGGTGAGGGGACAGGGGAGCCATTATTTTCACCCCACGGCACCCCCACCGTGACCCCAGGCGCCTGGAAAGGATCCAAACTTAAGTATAAAAAACCTGGGGTTTTCTGTCATTAAAATCGGTCGCTTGCCTTGGCCACGTCACAGGGTTGTTAGGAGATCCCGTCACTCACACGAGTATTTATTGAGTTCTAGGTGCCTGGGCCACCAAATTGAAGACCTTTGTGCCCCTTCTGTTCCAGAGAGTAGACAGACCACAGACATTAAACAGAAGAAATCAGTCAATCACATGGTATGCTGGCCGGTGTTCAGTAGTGCGGGAGCAGGGGGAGGCGGGAAGGGGTTCCGGGCTCGGGCGGGTGCGGCGTTACCGGCGGTGATCCAGGTGGGCCTCGGAGGGCGGGGGACACCCGGCCGCAGGTGTCGGGGACCATGCCCCCCGGGCAGGTCACGAGCCTCCACGCCCTGCACGCCGAGGACCGGGGTCGGTCAGCGAGGCTGGGGCAGGGGCGGTGACGGGGAGAGCGGTGGGAGCAGAGGCCGGAGAGGCGAGGGCGGCCAGGTCAGGAGCAGGGCCACACAAACCCGGAGCCACGGAGGGTGTTTGCCTGCTGCCGCTAAGCTGAGGAAAGACCGAGGAGGTGGGGGAGGAGGTGGGGTGTTGGCTACAGGGAGAGACCAAAGGACTTGCTGATTGTTTTCCGGGGCGGAGGGCGGTGAGAGGACAGGGACTCAGGGCTGACTCCACAGAGTTTGGCCTGAGCTCCTGGAAGGACGGAGGTGCCATTAACCGAGGTCCTGTGTGTTGTCGGAGCCACTGACCACCTACCCCGGGCCAGGTCCCGGGTCGCCCACTTTGCACCCTGATCCCATTCCATCCTTACAACCCCAGGAGGTAGGAACTAATGCTCTCAGCCCAGAGAGGGTCACAGACGGACCACCGGCACTCAGCATGCAAGTGGCAAACCTCGGACGCCTCGGGCCGGTCTGACCCACGAGGCAGATGCGCTCGCCTCGTGTCCGGGGTTCGGGACAGCAGCTCCCTCGCCTCGCCTGACTTTGGCTTTGTACTTCACCCCGTCTTTCCCCTGCGCCAAGCTGCCTCAAAGCTGCGGAGCTCCTAAGGCCCGCTGTTTCATACGGGCCGGGGACTTCCCTGGGATATGCTTCACGCCTCCTTATTTGGATGTCCGAAATTAAGCGGGGAGCGGCCAGGTTTAGGATATTTGGGGACTTCATCAGAGGCCCCGGGCGGACAGGTGGGCTGAGTCAGGGAGGCGACAGGTGGAGGAGAAGGCAGATTTGGCAGCTGCTGCTGCGGCAAAAATCTGGGATTCCAGCGAGCACAGTCACCCTTCTCCGCCATCGCTGCGCAAGAGCTAGGGGCGGGGGGGGGGGGGGGGGGGGCGGGGGAGGGTGCTACTTTCCCACGCTCAGGGTTGCCTTTGCTCTTCCAGACCCCCACAGCGTACAGGCAACACACGTGGACCCAGAGACCTGACCGTGATCTCACTTGCGTGGGCGCGCGCACGCACGTGTGTGTGTGTGTGTGTGTGTGTGTGTGTGTGTGTGGAGGGGGGATTGAGAGGGTGGAAATTCACAAGCACCGGGCTTCTTCAGGGGTCAGAGCGCCTGCCACCTCAGCCCTGTGATACCCTGGGCCACCTCTTTTATTTTTTAATTTAAAAAAAATGTTTATTTTTAAGAGAGAGAGAGACAGAGTATGAGAAGGGGCAGAGAGACAGAGGAAGACACGGAATCCAAAGCAGGAACTAGGCTTTGAGCTGTCAGCACGGGGCCAGACACGGGGCTTGAACTGACAAGCGGTGAGATCATGACCTGAGCCAAAGTCAGACACTTAACCGACTGAGCCACCCAGGTGCCCCTTTCTGGACCTCCTTTTAAGGGTGACTTCAAACAAGACACAGAGGTCCTTCCTCTGTGTATCAGTGCAGAGGTCCGCCCGTCCAGGGCTGAGTCCTAAGCAAAAGCTCCAGCCCCCCGGCCGTGAGCCCAGGCCAGGAGTTTCTGGATGGATCCTGGGTTCCTTGCTGAAGCTCGGCCGAGGAGTCGGCCATAGAAGCCTGCTGCCTGCCTGAGTCACAAGGGAGGTTTTAAACATGTATAAACACCTATTCTGCGGTCGGCACTTTCACACACACACACACACACACACACACACACACACACACACAGACACATGCCCTGCTTTCTCGTAGGGATTATCCCCAGTTAAAGGAAACTGAAGTTCAGAGAGGTCAAGAGAGGTTCAGAGGCCACACAGCTGGGGCTCCTGATTATACCCTCAGCTGCCCGACTTCAAGGCTCCAGAGGCCCCAGATCTTTGACAGCTCCTGCACCCGTTCCTCAGCCCCCACTACCCCTCCTTCCTGACCGGGTCTACAAGTCTGCTGAGGAGTGGTTCTGGGCCAGTCTGGCTTCCTCGCCAGAGTCCTCAGATGGGGGCAAACCTGCAGAGATGGCCTAAGCCTTGGGACAAGGAAAAGGGGTGTTGCCCTGACATAGTGTGGGGGCTTTTTTTTTTAATGTTTATTTATTTTTGAGAGAGAGAGAGACAGAGTACGAGCAGGGGAGGGGCAGAGAGAGAGGGAGACACAGAATCCGAAGCAGGCTCCAGGCTCTGAGCTGTCGTCACAGAGCCTGACACGGGACTCGAACCCACAGGCTGTGAGACCATGACCTGAGCCAAAGTCAGGGGCTTACCCGACTGAGCCACCCAGGTGCCCCAGCTTTGGGATGTTTATGGCGTCCCTGTCCTTTGGGGCAGAGAGCAGAGGACTGGGCATGGGGCAAGAAAGAGTACCTCTCTCCTTGGGAGGTGGTCCTGGGGCTGAATGGGGCAGCCTCTGTCCCTCCGATATCCCTAGTTCTCTCCCTGTCCCCCGAAGCCTCCGCTCCAAAGCCAGGGCTCCCAGCCCCCAGGGCTCCCTTTCAGCAAGGGGGAGGCTGGACTTTTCTATCAGGCCTCCTGCTGAGCTTCTGCCTCCTTTCCCCCTTTCTTTGAGCGTCTCCCCTCTGCCCAGGCCCCTGGACCCGTATCCACTTTCTCCCTTGGTTGTTGGGACTGACATGCGATGCCCCTCCCAAGGGTACCTCCTGCCCCGCGAGGCCCTGCACAGAGAGCACGTATCCCAAAGGACAGAACTGCTAGCCAGGGGCTTGTCTGACCTCACAGAGGGACACTTCACAGGGCAGAGCCTGCCCCTGACTTTGCCGAACCTTAACGGAGGTTTAATCTCCTGGGTTCAGGGCTTTAGGACCTCGGGAGGCCAATTCAGAGGTGCTAAAAGCCCCAGATTCCCAGCCCTGAGATTTGGGAGGGGGCGGGGGGACGTTGAGCACGATGAGACTCAGGCATCTGGGGTGCGGCAGGACACACGCTTTGACTGCTTAACATGCTCTCGGCTCGCCGCAAAGTCCTCCCTTCTCAACTGCCTCCCGAACTGCCCCCTGCCCGGTCCGTGGCTCCGATTCCCTGTGTGGGGAGCTGCCTCAAAGAGCCAGGGGATTCGTGCATGGGCTAGGCCCTGGTGGAGGCCAGAGACGGAGCCCGGGCCGGGGGGTGGGGCGGGGGTGGGACAGGCACACAGACAGCCTCTGTTGGCCCCGGCGGCAGGAGAACACAGGCCGGAGCGAACACTGTTGTTTGCAAATAAACAGAGTCAGGCTGCGGGGAACAGCTCATCTTTGTACTGTTTGCTGCCGCTGCGGCTCCTGCGGCCCCCCCGCCCCCCCGCCCATGCCCAGCTAGGGTTCTTTCCTTGCCTCCTTGCCTACTGCCCCTGTGAAAGGGGGTGGGAGGGGTCGGGGGACAGTAGTGAGGTGAAGCCCAAGACTGGGCACCTGGTCTCCAGGCTTGAGGATGCGGTTTCCGGCCCCGATGGCCTCTCGCGTGTGACCCTTGGTGCCTACCGATCATGGGAAGTTGACTTGGGCTCCTAGGCCCCACGCCCATCCCTGTTGGCCTGGACCTCTGCCTCCACCTCAGTGAGTACTCAAAGGCCTTCTGCCTAGCAGCTGGGCTGCCGCTCTGTGCCATGCCCTGGTGTGCGGATAAAGAACCTGAATCCAGAGAGGTTAGGTGACTTGTCCGAAGTCACACAGCTGATGAGTAGCTTGAACTGGCCGGCTCTCCGTACTCTTGGAAGAATCCTCTTCCCATGTTTTTATATGGGTCCCTCCCAGACCCCGGCCCACCCAGGAAAGCCCGGGCGGGGCTGAGACGAGCGCTCTCTGTACACATGTGGTGCTTATCAAGCAAGTGAGTGTCGCCTCGCAGGGTTTCGCAATGTGTTCTGGTCACCCCGGTGGACTTGGAGCTGCAGGAGGGCAGGGACCCTCCTTACGCCGCTCTTACCGACACCCAGGTCCCTGCCACCCCCATGCCCAGAGTCGGGGCGCAGCGAATACTGCTCAGTGAGGGGGTGGGGGCGGCCGGTGAGGGCCTGGAGGAGAAACAGGAGGAGGCCTCAGGCCTTCCCCCTCCGAGGGAGCAGAGGCATGAGCTGGGCAGGAAGGCGAGGCGGGAGATGTTTGTAGGAACAGGGCTTGTAAAGCTGGGAGTGGCCAAATTCATTCAGATGGGCCTCGGAGCGGCCAGTTCACAGAACCAGCTGACATGCTCAGAACCGGAGGCCAGGACATCTCCCAGGAGGGGCCGGAGGAGGAAGGCCGGCCGGCACCAGCAGGGGCAGGACCAGGCACCGGAGGCACTGAGCTGGCAGAGGGTGCCACGCGGAGTTTTGTGGGCCCTCGGGGAGCAGGCAGCTGGGACTTTTCAAGGAGGCCTTCCTTCTAGGATTAATTAACCCCTGCTACTCTCCACCCAGCCCGCCGGGCAGCCCGGCAACTGGCACGGCTCCAGGCTTCCCATGAGCCCAGCTCGGTGCTAGGAGCCGGGCTGGGGTGGGGGAGGCAGACACCAGAGATAGAAGCCAGTGTCTGCCTTCCAGAGGCCTGTAAAATAGGAGGGGACAGCCACCGAGCACACACAAATCAGACCACAGTAAGAATGGTTAAATAGCCAACCATGGGTGACCAAATACAATAGGAGGCAGCGGGGGAGGGTCCTATCCGCCGCGCAGGGACATCAGGCATCTGGTCTTTTATTTCCATTCTTTCCTTCTACCACCCCTCCCTCTCCCGCCCTCCCCCTCCCCCTCCCCCCCCAACACACACAGAGCCTCTACACAACAGGGCCAGCGTAGGGGCTGGGGACTATGTGCTCATCAATCGGCACTCTGTGAGGCTGACAGCTCAGCTCCATCCCTGAACCGACAGCTCTCAGGGCACACTGCTGGCCACCAACCCCGGGGCACCACCAGCATCTTTAGTCTATCATCTGCTTGCTAACTGACTGACTATCAGCGGGGGTTGGGGCGGCACCCGCGGTTTGGCATAAGATCGTAAGATCACGCACAGGCAGGAAACAATGGAGAGCGACTTGGCAAAGTGCAAAGGGTCTCCCGTATGAGAAACAATAAGGACTCGAATCGTTCCCTGTTGAGATTTCCCTAAAAGATTCTATGATTCCTCCTTCTGAACCTTCACACTTTCCGCACAGCTGGAACTTCCCCACCTCCTCTCGCCGCATGGGTCCGCCCCTATTTTGAAATTGACTTCTAGGGAAAGGCCTCGGGTCTGATTAAACCCACGGGTCTGCCCCCCTCGGTGCCTTCAGCCCAGACGGCCAACTGTCAGTCCGCATGGGCCAGCATCTGTCTGGTCCTTTCCTGTGTAGAAACAGGTTTATCACTCGGCAAACTCGTCTGAGCTCCGTGCCTAGCTCCTCACGAGAGACGAAACGGTAGAAGTGAGCCTTGCCCCCCACCCCTCCGCCCTGGAAGTTCACAGTCTTGTCAGGGAGAGAAGACATCAACTGTCCAGAATGAATTTCACCTGACAAGGCAGCTTGGGGTTAATGTCAAAGGAGCAGAAAAGTCATTACCTTTGGGGGGATTTATTTATTTCCTTCCTTCCTTCCTTCCTTCCTTCCTTCCTTATTTATTGTTTATGTGCCTCTATTTGCCACATCTAAGAGCTAAAAACAAACCAAATGTCCCTCAACAGTCATTACCCTTAAAAAATGCAGCCAAGAAAGAGACTGGAAGATAGTCCTGCTTCTTTTTTTTTTTAAACAATTTTTTTTTAAGTTTATTCATTCGTTTTGAGAGAGAGAAAGAGAACGAGCAGGGGAGGAGCAGAGAGAGAGGGAGAAAGACAGAATCCCAAGCAGGCTCCACGCTGTCAGTGCAGAGCCCGAGGCAGGGCTCGCATTCATGAACTCGTGAGATCATGACCTGAGCCGAAACCAAGATCGGATGCTTAACCGACTGAGCCACCCAGGCGCCCGTGTAGCCCTGCTTCTCGAAGACTCTGGGTCTTAAAAGAATTTGGACGAGTAGAGAAGAAGGGAGGGGCTCCCAGGAAAAGGGGGTTGCTTGAGTCAAAGGGTGGGGGCGCTGAAAGAGCATAGATCGAGTCTGGCAAATGCATGGTGCACGCGGTACCTCTCTGGTGTCCCTTGCCCATGGAAGACATTGTTAATTTGTGGTGGCACTGTTTCCCACAGCCTCGGAATGCAGACTCCTCCTCTGGGTAGCCATCAGCAATTGGTTAAAGCTGGCTAGGGGGAATGAGTCTATCGGCCCTTTCTGGCCTAGAGCGTCCAGACGCCTAAGAAAATGGGCGAGGCTAGAGCAGAAGCCACCTGGAGTTGGCCACCCAGAAGCCCACGGCAGCTCAGTCCTTCCTCCAGCACACCTACCCTCCTCGTCCAGACTCATCCCTTGTGTGCTGGAGGCCCAGTGTTGGGGAGGGGACATGCCCGGGGTCAGTGGGGCCTCTGGGGCAGAGAAATCAGTGGACTCTCTCACTGTTCTGCTCCCAGAGAAAGGTACTTTCTTCCCTGAAGGAGCGAAAGCACCAGTGAAAGATTTCCCACTCAGATCCCAGGCCACGGGGAGCCGTTGGAAGTTTCTGGGCAGTGTCACAATAAAAGAGTGGATTATAAGATCTTAGTATGAGGGGCACCTGGGTGGCTCAGATGGTTGGGGATACAACTCTTGGTTTCGCTCAGGTCATGATCTGGGGGTTCGTGGGTTCAAGCCCTGCATCGGGCTCAGTGCTGACAGCACAGAGGAGCCTGTGTGGGATTCTCTCTCTCTCTCCCTCTGTCTCTGCCCCCCCTCCTGCTTGTAGGCATGCACACTCGATAGATAGTTGGATAGATACATACATACATACATGCATACATATATACATAGATACATAGATACATAGATACATAGACATTAGTATGAAAGATTAATCTGTCCTGTCTTCTTCTAACAGAGAATGCCTCCCATTGGGATATTCCTAAATGAGTCTAAGGCTCTGTAGAATGGGGGTCCCTTAGGCCTGAAGGCCCCAGTACCCACGGAAGGGAGGGAGGGCGGCCTGGGAAGCAGGGTCTGCATATCCGAACTGGGATGGAGAGGAGGTGGAGGTCTTACCCTCAGAACAAAGCCATGAGGTCAAGGCCCAGGGAAGCCCCCAGGAAGGCTCGGGAGCGGACACCAGGAGCCGCACACAGCTGCGAGAGCTGTCACACCTCCCCTTGCCCAACCCGGGCTGGACTGCTCGCTGGTTTTGCTCTTTGTTTCCCTGAAGTAGATGTAAGTAGAGAAGTATATTGTACGCTTGTCTTGGGGGGTAGAATACAGTGGAAAACTGGGGTGACTGTGGCCCTTTCTGCAGGCAAGTTCTGGGGCTCTGAGAAGGCGGGGGAGAGAGAAGGCAAACTCCAGGCAAAGGGTGGGTAGTGGCAAGGAGACACATGGAGAAGGACGCAGCCTGGAGGAGCCCTCTCAGGAAAAGGGGGTGCTCCAGGAAGCTCCCTGGCCTGAGAAGGGGCAGACGCCTGGCCCAGCGGTGCTGGACGCCTCCACTAGACCGTCAGCCTCTGAAAGGTGGGGACATACCTCCACCTTCCTCAGCACAGCCACAGGCTCTGGAGACGGGACACAGAAACAGGGAGCTTACTTGACTGGGATAGATTTTCTCCTTCTTCCTGACCGCTCCCCAAATCACAAACGGGTTTTCCCCCTCACGGAAATAGACAGGGAGGGGAAAGCATTCGGAGCGAAGGCAGAAGGGTCTCTCTGGGACCAGAGAGAGAAGCTCATTTCTCTCTTCAAAGATCACCCCTGACGTCCCATGTTCCCACCCCAGTTTCCACTTCTCGGCGCTGACTCTCCCCAGAGCAGTTGACTGTTACTCAACATTTGCTTCTTCGAACGTTATCTCCCGGGCCCCCGGCCTTCGCACCTTCATGGCTCTCTCTCTACAGTTCCAGTTCCTCTTTTTCTACTTCTTCAATAGTAGTTTACTCTTCTTCGGAATCCCCGAAGCCAGGTGTCTCCCAAATTCTGCCATTGATCTCGTCTCCTGGGACCGCCCCCCCCCACGGTCTCCCTGGAGGGTTCTCACCACTGGTGCAGCTTTGATGGTCCCTTGCTTGTTGGTGACTCTACAGCTTCAATGGCTTCCTCAATCCTAGTCCCTCAAGTGCAAGAGGCTGGTGCAACTGGAAGCCCTCTGCGATCCCCAAGTTCCACACATCCTTGGTTGGGGGGCTTCCACGGGACTTGGGTCACCACGCTGGAGGCCACACTTCAGGAGCCAGGCCTGGAGACAAGGCTGGGTCTTTGCCTCAGTTTACCAGCATGGGGCCTGCCGTCATCCTGCAGGAAGCTACCTGCGGTTCCTTGTCTCTGGCCACTCTGCCCTCTGCTTTCCCCAACTGACACGCAGTGTTAAGAAAACTCTGGCAGGGTCTGGATTGCTGATGTTGGACCTGAGGATTGAGATGCCCCCACCCCGGGGGGGGGGGGACGTTGTGGTGGGTACCCTCTAAATTCATCTGGAAACCATTCCAGTCCTGCGGAGTCCTCTGTGCTGAGAGCTCACAGGAAGATAAGAGGAGACCTCCCAGGCTGAATGGGGAGAAAGGCTACTCTCTCCTTCATCCCTGAAATATTCATCGCGTTCCTTCTCTGGGCTAGGGACTGTGTTGGGGGCTCGGGATACAATGGAGGAGACACACAGTGTCCTGCTCTCGGGGAGCTCACAGCCGAACAGAAGACCAGGCATGGGCAGGTGAGGAGAGAGTGCTGAGTGCCCCCCAAAAAGAGAAACACGGGATTGAGTACAGGGAGAAAAAAGGCAGGGGCTGAGACCTAAAGGTTTATTAAGAGCTAAGAGGAAAAGAGGGAGAGAAGACCGTTCCAAGCAGAGGGGCTAGCGTGTGGGAAGGCTCCAGTCAAGAGCGGGCTCAACACTTCCAAGGAATTGAAAGAAGTTCAGAGTGGCTATGGCGTGTAAAGTCGTCCATATCGAGGAGGGACAGACGAGCAAAGGCTGAGTGACACAGGGCATAGGGTGCTGGTGGTAAGCATTTCCAACTTTAGAATTTACACCAGCGAGAGCCGTGATAAAAATATGCATGTAAAAAAGGTATTTGGGGTTGCTCTGTGACAATCACACATTAGGGACTGGAGAGGACAGCGTGGTGAGTAGAAGATGATGGTGGCCTCATTAGGGTGATGGCTGTCCCTGGAGAGGAGTGGTCAGATTTTAGGGATATTTAGGAGGATTCCGGATCTAAAGAAGAGCAATGCTTTTTTCGCTCGCGTGGCCCGGCGGATGGTCGAGTTTGTCCCATGGGAAGTTAGGCTGTGGAGGCGTGGAGTGGAGGTTCTTGTGGGGCCTCGATGAAGATGCCAAGTCGTGCAGGCTGGCCAAATAAAACAAGGACTAAGTCTGAATTTCAGAAAAATGACAAACGTTTAGGATAAATCTGTCCTAAATATTACGTGGGACACACTCACAATGAAACAATTTTTCCTCGTATAGCTGAAATTCGGATTTAACTGGGCATCCTGTATTTTTATATTTGCTAAAGATGACAAGCCTACTGGCCATTGTGTGCATGATCCAAGGCTCAGGAGAGAGGTCTAGACAGAGGTATGTGCTTGACAATTGCCAGTACGGAGAAGGACTTGAAGCATTGGAAATATAGAGGGGCTTAGAGGCAATACATAGAGGAAACGAGCCTAGGACAGGGTCCAGTTAACTCCAACATTTAGGTTTTGGGTCGAGGAGAAAAAAGAAGGAAAAAGAGGATAATGTCATGGAGCTAAGGATGGTAGAAATGACTCAGCAGAAAAATCAAACACACAAGGGCTAAAAGCATTCATTGAATGTAGAGACGGGTCGTTGGTAGCCTCAGTGAGAGCAGTTTCTGGGAGGGTCTGAGATGTTTTCCTATGACAGAGAAGGTGATGGCGGGAGAGAGAGGTGGGGTCAAGGGAGGGCTTAATTTGATATTAGAGACTTGAAAAAATATACATTGGCCACTTGAACTTGCTCAAATATTGATGAGAAGACATGAGTAGAGAGGGAGAAGCTGAAGATGAGGGAAAAGAGGGGACAGGCAAGATCCCTGTGTGGCAGAAGGGCAGGGTTGAGGTCCAGTAAATCAGTGGCAGGTTACCTAGAAGGACATACGCCTTCCGTCATACCAGGAAGTGAATGGAGGGTCCAAGCAGGCTGATAGGAGGGATGGTAAGATGTTGAAAGATTTCCCGCTTCGAGGTTCCTATTTTGCCTTCGAAGGCAGAGGTGATATCATCTGCTGAGAATTAAGATGGAAGTAAATGTGTGGAAGGTTCCAGAACAGGGGAGAAGGTTCTCCAAGGTGGGCGTACGAGGAGTTGAATAGATGTTGCCGATGGAAAACCTACCAGGCAGTGCTGAGGACCCGGTCAAGCTTGGTGACCACCAGGACGAGGATCCAGTCAGCCTGCTGGTGTGGTCTTCCCCGGCAGAAGTCACCTCCCCCCCCCACCCCTCGCCATAGGTACAGTCGAGAGGAAAAGGACAGCTGGCTGATTCACAGTTGGGTTTTTGCCAGGTGATGCAACAAAGGGGAATTTACATTATAGGGAAGAATGAATGAGATTCGGAGCCGTGCAGTCCAGACCGTGAGAGAGGAAGGCGAAGAAAGAGGAAGAGGGGGGGCCGTGGACAGGTGCTTCTGATGGGGTCCGAGAACAGGTGTTGGAAAGCGGAGAGGATCGAAGGGTGTCAGAGTTATTAATTTCAGAGAGAGGGGAGTTCCGGGTGGTGACTAAGTCTGGGCAGTGGTTATGGGGGTGGGGGGGGCCATGACACAGCAGGACTGAAAGTTGTCAGAGATAGAGACACCAAGGAACTCAGGGGCTAGGGTGTGGGCCGGGGTACATCACGGACTTGACATCATCTGCAGTGACGGCAGGACCTCCCTAGGCCCACACATCTTGCTTCTTGGCAACGCATCCCTGTTTGTTGGGCCACGTGGGTTGTCATGGTGGTGGCTAAAGCTGGGAGGGGACTGTGAAACGTTGCCGTAGGAGAAAGAGATTTTGTGTGAGCTTTGAATGAAGTGGATTCCTCTGTGTCCTCCTGGGCTGAAGGCGTCCATAGCCTGCTGTCAACACACAGCAGCACTGAGAAAATCTTCTCGGAGTCCTTCTCGATGTTACTTAAGGAACCCGAGGAGTCAGTAAGGAACCAGAATGCCTCATCTTCCTCCCCCAGTCCCCAGAGCCTGTGCTTTCTCTTGTGTTCTTGCCACTGCTCTGCCTAGAAAATTCGGTCTCACTTCCCGTATCCAATTGGTCACTAATTCTGCCTCTTCTACTGCCAGTGCCCCCGTGCTGGCTCATAGCGTTGTCATCTGATGGCTTCCTAAATGATTTCTCTGCACACACACCGCCATCCCGACTTTCCCTCTCTTCTCCCCCTTCTCTAGAGGCCAAGGCCAAAGAGAAGATGCTCCTTGCAGACCTTTCTCCGCACAGACCCTTCACAGTCATCCATGTCATCGTCCTAAACCACTGCCGGGTCTCCATGACCCCTGTCCTTAATATTTCCCAGAGGATCTCTGTGTCAACAGAGCAAAGGCCAAACTCCTCAGCGTGGTATTCAGGCTTCCTCTTGACCTCGCCCTGTGTTCCTTGCCACCCACATCTTCTGCTCCTCCCTCCAAGCGCCGTGTGCCAGTCCCGCTAGGCTATTCTACGTTTGCTGTCATAAGCCGTATTCCTTCCTGACTCCGGGGCTGTGTACCTGCTGTCCCCTCAGCCCGGGGTGTCCCTCTTCCCATTCTCCACCTCCATCCCGTGGGGCTTCGCCGCAGTCACACCTTGTTCCTGGTGCCTTATCCGCTCCCCGCCATTCAGAATGAATCCCTTCCTCTACAACGAAGGCAGGAAATTGCCGAAATCTCTATTTAGCACGTATATTCAGTCTCGTAAAACAGGTAGCTGTTCAGAAGCCGTTCGTGTAACTTGTCTCGCAAATAGGTTTCGTCGTGTGAGACGCTGAGGATACAAAGAGGCAAGACTAGCCCCTGCCTTCGAGGCGTTCGTGTCCTGGGGGGAGCACTGGCTAGCCGACAGGCAATGACAAAACCTAAGACCACCAACGTTAGTGGCGTGACCGGTGTATACCCGTCACCCCGGGTAGGACCTAAGTTCCTCGAGCTCAGAAAGATGTTTTCCTTGTTTATTTTTAAAAAATTTTTTTGAAGTTTATTTATTTTTGAAAGAGAGAGACAGACAGCGTACAAGCAGGGGAGGGGCAGAGAGACAGGGAGACACAGAATCCAAAGCAGGCTCCAGGCTCTGAGCTGTCAGCACAGAGCCCGATGCGGGGCTCGAACCCACAAACCCCGAGATCATGACCTGAGCCGAAGTCGGATGCTTAACCGACTGAGCCACTCTGGCGCCCCAGAAAGGCGTTTTCTTTATCCGAGTCCCCACGCCCCCGCCCAGAGCCTGGCGTGTCACGAAAACACCCTGTGTGATCCGTTAGCGTGAACCTCAGGCTCCCTGAAGGCAGGAGCCGTGTCTTCCTCAATCTTTTATCCTTCTTTCCCCCGGTGCCTTGTACGAGGCCCGGCAGGGCCAACGTTCGCTGAAATGAACTAAGAGAAGGAGTTGCACAGAAGTAGCAGGTGCTCTGGGGACCTGTGAGTAAACAGTTGGCTCGGGAGATGTCTCGGACCAGACGAGTGCTCACAATTCATGTGACTGCTGTCTAGACTCAGACGCCGGATGGGTCACGGCTCGTCCCTGGAGGGCCCCCTGAGGCTGGCTGACCCCCGGAAACTCCCAGCCCACCCTGCAGCCACTCTCTCCTGCAGATGGCCAGGCTCTGGCCAGCAGGGGCAGGGCCAGGGACTACAGGGACCCGGCTAGAGTGACTCACCGGGAAAGCAGAGCACCGAGGTGCACCAGCAAAAGCCTCCTCCCTCAGCTGGGATCGGGCTCCGTCTCGGTTTCGGAGGCTGCGTGTCACCTTGAGGAGAGGACGAAGTGGGACCCGTCCCCGGAGTCTGGGGAGATTGTGAGGACAAAGGCCCTGTTCCCGGAGCAGGTGCAGAGGTCTCCGGGAGCCTCCATCCTCTCCCTTCGACCCCCAGCCAGCCCTCTCGCCAAACTTACCCGTGGGGAAGGGGGGAGAAGTTGTTATGCAGAGTGTGAAGAAGTCGTGATAAAATCTGGACAGTGTCCCAAATTCCCGGGCCCAAGGAAACCCCCCCCAGGGCGCTACAGTTCCTACCGGGAGGTGGGGAATTCCCAGCAGCTTGGAGGGGAGGGACGGGAGGGGGGGGGGAAGGAGGCTCCACCAGGTCAGCCCTTCATCAGCAGAGGCGTCCCTTCCTGAGGCAAGTCCCTGTTTCTCCCCTGGCGGTAGAAGTGGGCCGTGGGAAGCCAAGGTGTCCCTTCAGGGCTGCGGGTTCCCTGGGAGGCGGGCTGCCCCACTGAGGACCCCTCCCTGGCACTCCCTACCCCTCCTGGCTCCTCCTGGCCTCCTCCTCCTCTTGGCCCTCCCTACCCCTGTCACAGCCTTCCTCTCCTCTCCCCGCCTAGGCCAGGAGAAAGCGAGGGGGGCTGGGCTCGTCGGGTCCACAGGTCATGAGAAGAGCCCAGTGTGGCCGGCGCTCCCCTGTTCCTCTCCCCTGCCTGGGCTCCGGCTCAGTCTGGGCAAGTCACTCAACCACTCGGAGCCTGGCTTGTTTCTCTGCACGCAGAGAATGTCCCTTCTCAAAGCTGCTATGCACGGACATGGCCCATAAGGACTCTTTGCAGATTTGCTTTAGACATTCGGCTGTTCGTTTATTCAAACGCCCACCCCACGCAGCATTCATCTTTGCCTACTATGTGCCAGCACTCTTCTATGTGCTGAGGATGCAGCCGTGGACAAAACAGGCAAAAGTCCCCATCCTCCCGGAGCTTAGGGAACTTTAGCAGGGGAGGGGAGCACGAAACTGACAAATAAACACATACTTAAAACACAGGAGGCCTAATGTTCTGCCTTGCAGAGAAATAAGGCAGCTTAGGCAGCGGGAGACGGGAAAGCTCCCTCCTGGGACGCTCCAGAGAAGCCTCTCCGATCTCCGAGGAAGTGACATGTGGACAGAGACCTGACTATAGGGAGAGAGAGGGCCAGGTGACAATCCGGGGGAGAGAGCTCCAGGCAGAGGGACCCGGAAGGCAGTGCCGATGCCCTGAGGCAGGGAGGCGCCTGGCCCAAGGGCCGGCATGGAGCCCGCGTGGCTGGAGTGGAGTGAGCAGGGCTAGTGTGGGGGGATGAGGTCAGGGGACAAGGCAGAGCCAGAGCCCGAAGGGCCCTGTTTATCACATTAGGGAGTCTGGGTTTTCTTCTCAGTAATGTTTTTGAGCAGGGGAGTGACGTGATGTGATTTATGCTTTTGAGATTAGTCTGTGCGGGGAGTTCACTCCCGAAGCGGGGCCCGGGAAGCAGTTAGGAGGCTGTGGTCGTCATTCATCACCGCCGAGGGCCCTGCACCTCCATCCCCACCCCAGCTTCCATCCCAGAGGCCGGCACCGGGTCTAGAACCCCTCCCGTCTCTCGCCCTCTGCCCTTCCGGGCTCCCGGCTCCCTCCTCGCTGTGTCCGGGGTCCAGCCCCCTCTCCGGGGCAGCTGCCACCAGCGGCCCGCTCCCAGGGGCTTTTCCAGGCTGGAGCCCTCTGAGGCCTACTGTGTTCTGGGTCCCCTCCTCCTGCAGGGACTCTCCACTCCCTAGGCAGCTGGGCACTGCCCGCGCTGCCCGCGGCTCCCCTTCCCTGCCTTGAGGGGTCAGATTCCCGCCCAGCCCCTTCTCCCACTCTGACTGCGTCCGGTGGATACCCTCCTGCCGCTGCTCCCCAGTGAGCCCGTTCAGTCACCTGTGTTCACCGTGTGCCTGCACCGAACACCCCTCAGGTCAGGGTGAGCCAGACAGACTGACCCCCTGCCCTGAGAGAAGCCAAGTTCCAGGGGCAGAGACAGAAAAGCATGTAAACAATTCATGAAAGAATGTTGAGAGTGATCCATGCCGCGGTGAAGAGGGAAGCAAACAGCAGATGGCAGGTGATGGGGAAAGGGGCTATTCCGGCGGGGGGGGGGGGCTGAATTATCTGCATATAACACATATCTGCCATGCGAATGTCTGAGGAGACAGTGTTTTGGGCTAAGGAAAGAGCAAGTGCAAAGGCCCTGAGGTAGGTGCGAAACGGGCTTGTAAAGAAGGCCAGTGTGGCTGGAACGGGGAGAGGGGTGGCAGAGGAGGTTGCTTCACGTCTAACTCCACACTCTCCTCTTGGCCTCAGACTCCAGTGTCCCGTGACGTTCTGGACTTTTATGGCTGGATGTTCCTCCCGCAGGCGTCAGCACAAACTCGGCAGGGTCCCCCACCGAGGCTGTTTGCCTCCTCCTGACACCTGTCCCTCTTTCTGTCGTCTGAACTATCCCTCCAGGTCAGTAAGCTGAGAGTAGCTGGGACTCCTCTTTCTCCCTCACCCCACACACCCAGCCTGTCCCGAGTCCCGCTAAAACCCCTTTACAAAATATTTCTTGTATTTGTCCCCTCTCTCTCTGGGTCAGGCCCTCACCCGTGTTATGAGGACTAGGCAAGGGTCTCCTAACTGGCTGACCTCTGATCGTTCTCTGATCAAGACGGTACATACTTGGAGAACAGCCAAATACCACAAAGCAGTGTGTACTCTGTCAGGGGAGGGCTAGGGCTGGGGGCGGGAAGCCGGAGGGGCGGCGCGGGCTTCGCAGAAGAGGGACATCTCAGCGGCTCCCAGCTCGATGGCCGTATGCAGCCGGGGCCTCCAAGTCCCGACCTCTCTCCGGAGATCCGGCTCTGCCCACCGCTACAGCACCTGCTGGCCCTCAAGCGCCCCTCGGGGAGCCCACGCTGTTCAAGTTTGCACACATCAGCCCCCCCCCCCCAGCCCGCAGCCTGCCCCTCTCGGTCAGATTGCCCCCCCCCCTTTATCAGGAGCCCGGGAGCCATGCCGTTTCCCTCTCCTCCACCCCCAGCTCGGCCATCACCCAGGCCTATCGGAAGGAGCTGTGGACGCGCCCTCCATGCCTCCGCTCCCCAGCTTCCGCTCGGTTCCAGCCACCGTGTCTCTGGCCCAGACCACATACGTTGCCTCCTGACCGGTGTCCGGGGCCTCCTGCTTGCCCTCATCCCACCCGCGGCCTTCACTGTAGCGACTCCGGACCGTCCGAAGTGCAAGCCTGCTCATCGTGAGCCTCTGCTGTGAACCCTGCCCCGGCTTCCCCTGGCTCTCGGGATAATGTCCGAACTGGGCAGAGCCGCTGGGCAGCCCCGAGCCCCTTCTGCCCCCATGCCCCCTCGCACCCTCCACGCCAGACTTTATGACCCACTTTCAGTTCCTAGAATGCACTGTCCCTTGCCTTGGCCTTCCTACGTTCGTCTTCTGCTGGTCCCAACATCCCTGCCGCCCCCTTCTTTCCCTGGTCCCCTTGCCTGCCTGACTCCTCCTCACGCCCGTGAGAAGTCAGCAACGTCGGGGCTCCTCTCGCTGGCACGGTCGCAAGAGCATGCGACTCTTGATCTTGCGGTTGTGAGTTTGGGCTCCACACTGGGTGTAGAGATTACTAAAAAATTAAAAAAAAAAAGCGCAACTTTAAAGAAATCAGCAGTGTCACCTCCTCCAGGAAGCCCTCCGTGATCTTCTCAAGGCGAGGCCCGGGGCTCCTCCCAGGTGTTTCCCTAGGACCCTAAACTCACCTTACTACATTACAAGTGCCGGTTCATGTCTCTGTACCCTCCGCAAGCCTGGCATGTCCGTGAGGGCTTACCTTGTCCAGCTTGTTGGGGGTAGAATCCTCAGCTCTCGGCACAGGGCCTGGCACACAAAGGTGATCGACAAATATTTTTAGAATGGCTGGATGTTGACGTGAGAGCAGAAGTGGGGTTTAAAGCATGGACACATCTGGGGGCGCCTGGGTGGTTCAGTCAGTTAAGTGTCCGACTCTGGCTCAGGTCATGATCTCACGGTCCATGAGTTGCCAGCCCCGCGTTGGGCTCTGTGCTGACGCCTCAGAGCCTGGAGCCTGCTTCGGAGTCTGTGTCTCCCTCTCGCTCCACCCCACCCCTCCCCAAAATAAGTAAACATTAAAAAAATGGTTTTAATGATAAAATAAAGCATGGACACATGTGGGAAGGAGAAGGGGTGTGCCACAGGCAAAGGTGTGAGGGTGGCCGTGGGCACCGTCACCTTCAGGAGTGAATGAGGCCACCTCGATTGGGGCGGAGAGCATGAGGGGAGTGAAGGGCGAGAAGGCCAAAAAGGGGGTTTGGAGCCAACCTAAGGCCTTTGGACTTTATTCCAGAGGAAGCAAAGAGCCTCTGAAGATTATAAGCAAGCTTGACATGGTCAAAGCCATGTTTAAGGTCACCAAGTTGACTAGATACCACCTCCGTTTTGGGGGGGCTGGGTTCCAGGGAGCCATTGGGAGCCCTCTTTCAGCTGGAAGGCCCCCCCCAGCCGCAGGCCCCGGGCAGGAAGGCTCCCACACGGACGCTGCCTCCTCCATCAGCAGAGGCCGATCGCCCTCCCGGGTGACTCACCCCAGAGGGGTCAGCTCCGAGCAGAAAGTCATTGTTGACAGGAAGAGGGGTCAGACTTTCCCTTCCCCAGCCAGCTTCCTGGGCACCAAGACAGCAACACGGGACAACACAGAGTGGGGCGGGAGGTTGGGAGCGCACCCCCCCCACCCCCCAACCCCTGCTGCCCGACTACCCGCTTGGGACCCACTGTGCCACGTGACAGCCAGCCTGACCACTCCAGTTGTTGGTGAGTCAGGCAGCTCCAGAAACCCTCTTGCAGCCAGCCGGGGAGGTGGCGAAGGCCAGGAAGGAGAGAGGAGGCGCCTTTCCGGCCCTCCCAGGCTGGGGGGGGCGGTGGCGAGGGGGGGTGCAGCGGCCAGGGCTGGTTCTGAGGCGCACCTTCTGAGGGGGACGAGGTCGGGCAAGGCTTCTTGAGGAAGCGAGCACTGAAGGAAGGGACAGAGGGCTCCAGACCCCGGGAAGGGTGTAACTCAGAGCGGGGACAGGGATGGGAACGGATGGAAACACATCCCTCTGACATAGAACCTGGCAAAAGCTAACCAACTATAGCTGTCGCCATGGCAGGCTGGCTCCAACTCCCGAAGCTGTTGCAGTTTAGAGTGTGTTCTTCTCCACGGAAGAGTGATGTCAACTGCCCAGTTCCTGGGCTCGGCTGTGCCGCAGGACTCTGTGCGAGCTGTAACCTTTGGTGAGGGAAGCCCGCAGTGTTTCTAGTTAACGGGGGTGCGTGGTACGCTCAAAATTTTGTTAAGAGGGTAAGTCTCGTGGTAAGCGCCCTTACCACAAAAACCAAACAAAGCAAAACAAAACCCAAAGAAACTTTTGGAAGGCGGTGGATATGTCCGCTACCTTAATTGCGGTGATGGTTTCACAGGCGTAGGCGTGTGTCCGAACTCATCAAATCGTATACATTAACCGTGCACAGTTTTCTCTACGTGAATTATGCCCCAGTAAGATGTTTAAAAGGTGAGAGAGAGGGGCACCTGGGTGGCTCAGGCGGTTGAGCATCTGACTCTTGATTTCACCCCAGGTCATGGTCTCACCGTTCATGGGTTCATGACTTTGAGCCCTGCGTCGGGCTCTGCACTGACAGCGTGGAGCCTGCTTGGGATTCTTTCTCTCTCTCTGTCTCTCTGTCTCTCTGTCTTCTCTCAAAATAAATAAACTCAAAAGCATTTTATAAACTGTGTGAGAGAGAGAGAGAAGTTGCAAAATTAGGTGTGAAGGCGTTTTCACCACCAACCAAAAGTTAGGGAGCCAGGCACCAGAGGGCAGGGCTGCCAAGTTTTCTTCCAGTTCCAGGGTCGGCCTCTGGGAGTGGCTCTAGCGAAGCCACCCCCCCCCCCGCCCCCATCCCTTGTGTCCGGAGGTCTAGCCTCCCCTGCGAGCGAGCGAGGAAGAGAGTCCGCCCTCCTGCTCACTGGCTGGACGGCAGGAAGGGAGCCCCTCTGGCTGCTGCAAGCCCGGGACCCCAGGGCAGATGCGAAGAGAAGAAGCGGGAGCCAGAGCCGGTGTGTGCCCAGCCTGGAACCCTCGTCTCCCTGGCTGCCATCCGGCGGGCTCCTTGTCACGGGGGTCTCGGCTTGAATGTCGAGGGGAGGCCATCCTCACTGCACCTCTGATGTAGCCGTCCTGACGTCACCACCGAAAGCCCCTCCTTCGTTCTCATCAGAGCCCTGACCTCCACCCAGTGGCCTCTGCTGCTTGTCTCCTCGTTTCTCCCATCGCCGAAGGGAAGGAAGATCAGAAGCATCAGGGACATCACGGGGGTCAGCACACAGGAAAGGGAAGGAAAGGAAGATGGCCAATGAGGAAAGCTCGGGCGGCCGGGAGGCCGGCAGAGCCCCTAGGACAGTGGGCCCCTTCTTTGGAGGTTTGGCCTGACTCCGAGACCCAGAGCCCTCAAATTCTGTTCCCTGGAGTAGGAGGCACCCTCGACATGAAGACCCATCCGAAGGCTGAGCGTAGAATGTTCTCCACTGAAGACTCGAGGTTCTGACAGTCTTAAAACTCACACCCGTGACCCTGCTACTTACTGCTTGTCCCCATGAGAACCAGAGATCCGGCGGCCTCTGGGTTGGCACAGCTAAGGATGGTTTTGGGGGGGAGTGCTGCTTTTTTTTTTTTTTTTAAGCTCCACAAAATAGGCTCCGGTTTCTAGAAGCTCCATTCTCCTGACGCTGAAATTCAGATGCCGGTCAACCCAGAGATTAAAGAAACCAGGAAGTAAATTTCTCTAGAATCAGAAGGCACACGGCAGGCCCGGAAATCACAACCCTACACACGAGGCCTCCTAGCAGTGCTGGAAGCTTTTCCTCGCTGATAAGAAATTCCAAAAAAAAAAAAAAAAAAAAAAAAAAAAAAGATGGGGGGCAAACCAGAGAGGGGCAGTGAGCCAAGCCGAGCAGGTGGGGCTTGACCAGGAGGGCGGCCCGATCTGCGCGGAGTGTCTCTCGGAAGACGCACTTCGACGGGGAACAGAGGAAAAGCACTGTACTCCCAAACTTCTGGCCCTTCGGAGGCTGCTTTGAAGTTCGCCTAGCGCTTCCGTTTATCCAAAGGATACGACAACGCTGATTCGAAGGGGCACGCGCACCCCAATGTTCGCAGCAGCGCTATCGACAGGAGCCAAAGCAGGGGAAGAGTCCACGTGCCCACCGATGGATGAATGGATTAAGAAGATGTGGTTTCTGTATACAACGGAATACTACTTGGCAATGAAAAAGAATGAAATCTTGCCCTTTGCAACGTGGATGGAACTAGAGGGTATTAGGCTAAGTGAAATAAACCGGCCGAAGAAAGCTATCATGATTTCACTCATATATGCAATATGAGAAACTCAACGGATGAACATAGGGGAAGGGAAGAAAAAAAGGTAAAAACAGAGGAGGCAAGCCGTAAGAGACTCTTTTTTTTTTTTAATTTTTTTTTAACATTTATTTATTTCTGAAAGACAGAGGGAGACAGAGCACAAGCAGGGGAGGGGCAGAGAGAGAAGGAGACACAGAATCTGAAGCAGGCTCCAGGCTCTGAGCTGTCAGCACAGAGCCCGACGCGGGGCTCGAACCCATGGACTGTGAGATCATGACCTGAGTCGAAGATGGACACTCAACCAACTGAGCCACCCAGGCGCCCCAAGAGACTCTTAAGTAGAGAGAACAGACTGAGGGTTGCTGTAGGGGAGATGGGTGGGGAGGATGGGTTAAAGGGACGATGGGCATGAAGGAGGACACTTTTGGGGATGGGCACTGGGTGTTATGTGTCAGAGATGACTCACTGGGTTCTACTCCTGAACCCAAGACGACACTGTATGGTAACTAACTGAAATTAAAAAAGAAATCAACAAGAAAAACAATAGTAGAATAATCGTAATAATTTGATCTGGAAAAAAAAATAGTTCAATTAGCATTTCACCTTTGTCGTGTACTTGCTCCTGACAACTAAGTCCCTGAGGGAGGAGTTACTTTTATCTCCATCAGAGAGGTGACAGGATTTGCCGAGAGCCACACAGCAAGTGGCACGGGATGACTGCCCTCCCTTTGGATGGGTTCCTTGCTTATCAGGCAAACTCCTGGTGACTCGCCGGTGAGGCTGATAAAAAGACGGAGGTGATCTGGGTGGGGACTTTGGTATTTCAATTCAATTTGTCCGTGGAGGTCTCTCCCTCCCAGGACCCTAGACTGGGCCCGGAGGAGGTCCTCTCTGAATATTCGGGGAGAGTATTAAAACGACCTGTCCCTGCTCTGGAGGAGTTCCCGGTCTGGGGGAAGGGGTACAGCAGGTGCACGCAAGAGACTAAAATAAACTAGAACATGAAAAAGGGCCCTCGGAGGGATACGCAATGCCATCGGGTTCTGAAAAGGACGTTACCAGGTGGGCTGGGGAAATAGGAATTCTTGGAGGAGGTGGCAGCTTAGAGGGCTTTAGGGAGGGGCCCATTCCCACAAGCGAGCATGGGTGCATAGTGACAGTTCTCTGGCCCCGCCCCTGCCCGCCTCGCCGTCAAACCCCCTGTTGCCCGCACTCAGCCGCACCAAACCCGTCTCCCCTCTACTTACTGCTCCCAACTGGCTGAAACACCCTTCCCTTCCCCTCCTGTCTTCCCTTGGCATACCCCTCCCCTCCCTACAAGCCATTCCTGACCCCCTCTTCCTGTTGCCCCCATGGCAACCTGGGCTTCCGCCTTTGGCACTAACTATGGGATGGGGCGGGACCCCGGGGCTGGCTTGCTTGTCTAACCACGAGTGGCTCGTGAGTTCCTGGGGAGTGGACTGTATTTTATTTTGGAAGTTCCAGCAATTACCCTTGAGGCAGGCCATAGTAAACGCTGAATAAAGATTCATCCAGTAAGCAGTACCTGGCTAGCCCCGTCAAAGAAGCATGAGACTCCCCATCTCGGAGTTGTGAGTTCGAGCTGCACGTTGGGTGTAGAGATTACTTAAATAAACAAAACCTTAAAACAAATAAAAGAGTCATCAAGTGAACGGGCGTCCAATTTTTGTGCGGCCCGAAGGCGAGTAATGAAAGCCAAGGCTGAAGCAGGAGACCCGGACCAAGCTGAGGTAGGCCCGTCATTGGGCAAGGTGGGGGTGGGGGGTGAGTGGTACACGGAGCCTCCGTCGCACTAGGCGAGCAGGTAGCTGCTGGCGTCCACTGTTAGGATTGCCCTGAGGGGGCACGAAGTTTCCAGCAGAGAAAGGAGAGACCAGGGGAGAGGAAGGCTTGAGAGCTCATGGCCAGCCGGTCTTGGGAGCATTCGGTGGGCCCGTGTGAGCCCCCAGCTTCCGCTCACACCTGGGCTCCCTGACAGAGTGAGTTCAGACCCAGCAGCCCTGACATCCTGCCAGCGTCCTGACCTTCCCCAAGTGCCGAGGGCCCGTGACAAGCATGTGACCCAGCAGCCAGCCCCGGGACAGGCACGCAGCGGTGGGATGGAAGGAAGGAACTCGGCTTAGCACGGAGGGAAGGGCGGCAGGGGTGGGGGGTGGGGTTCTTTTCCAGGTGAGGAATGGCCTGGGTTCTTGAAGTCCATTCATTCGTTCCTTCATTAATTCATCCATTTGACACACTTCTGTCGAGCCCCCAGTCTACGTGGGCGCTGCAGGAGATAAAAGCTGTCTCTTTCCTTAAGAAGCTCGTAGTTTGGCTGGAGGAAGGGGGGGAAGTGTGTGCACAAAAGGGAGACACAAACATCGGAGAGACGGAGACCAAAGCGTTCATGGGGCTCAGCGGAGGCAGAAAGCGTTCCTGTTGAGAGCGATGAGAAGGCTTCCTGGGGGGGGGGGGACATTTCAGACACCTTCGGAGATGGGATTTCAGCTCGAGGACTCGGGAGGGGTGGGGCGAGGCAGCAGGCCGGGCAGCAAGAGACCAGGAGCTCCTGGAGGCGGGAGCACCGCGGTCTGGTTCTGTCCCTGCTCCCCTCCTAGCGCTGGATAATCACTTGTCTTGTTCCACGAGGCACTGAACTTCCTCTGACCCTCGTCCTTCCCTCCCCACCCGGACCCACCGCGGGTCACCTGAACTTCTCTCTCAACAACACCGAGTCTCCTGAGCCCCTTTCCTTCGGCCAAACCCACATCTTCGACCTCAGAAGTGAAACGTCCTTTCTCCAGACCCCTCAGGTCTTTCCTTCCGTCCTTAATCTTACCCCTGCCCTCCCCCAGGACCTTGCTCCCTCAGTGGGCCTCTGTCTCTCTATCTGGTTAGTTCCTGGGTTCCTTCCCTTCAGCTGATAACAAATGTGATTGAGTCTCTGACACGCGCCGCCCCCCCCAATCCCCTTGCTTCCTGCTTAGATGCCGCATTTCCTGAGGATAAGAGTCCATGCAGTTCAGCATGAGCCTCCTCGCGGGCCCCTCCGAAGGAAAAACACGGTCCTAAGCTACGAACACATGCGTTCTGAATGGATGGATCTGATCCTGTCACCCTCCAGTTTCCTCGGGGACTCCTTGAGGTAAAGTCAAAAGTCACGTGTGACCTACAGGCACCTGCGGAATGGGGCTGGTCGGCCCCCCTCCCCCTGTATTCTTCCCTGACGCCTGTCACTGCCGAATAACTCTCCGGCCCAAAGCCTGCTGCACTGTCGCTCGCCTTTCCTGACCTTTGTGCACGTTCCCCCCCTCTCTCGGCAATGTCCGTCCTTCCTCATTTCTGCACGTGATACACTTTTGCTCTCAACGCAACTCACAGGTCCCCGCCTAGCAGCCTTTCCGATTCTTCTTCCCACCCGTACACCTTCTCCTAACGCTGTCCGTCCGGCGCTGTGTTTACAGGAACCGTGTGTTTACATGTCCGAGGGCTCTTTAAGGGTAGGGACAAGTCTTGTTTGATGATTTCAGCCTTAGTACCAAGGGCCCGGTGGTAGATAGGGGCTCCCCAGATGTTTGTTAAATGAATGAGTGAATTAACGTCTGGAGAAATGCTGGTGAGTTCGTGGCGGGGGGGAGGAGGGGGCATCACTCTTTCTCCCTGGTCCGGGCTCCCACTCGCAGAAAGAGATGAAACCCCCTCGAGATTCAGTATCCAAGATGACTTGAGTCCACAATCCAAGATCCCCCAGAATTCAACTCTAGAAAGATCCCCATTTGAAGTTGGCTCAAAAAACTCAGGCGTATCTTTTATTTTTAACATCCAAGGAAGAACTGGAATACGATTCCTATTGTCGTGTTCTAAAAATATATTTTCTATGGTTTTCTGCTTTCTTCGCAATAAAATAGCTTTGGCATGACAGTGTTCTTGCGTAAGTGAAAACACAATTTCATGAAATAGTGTTTCATGCGCCTTCAGGGAAGCAAGTATCTGACCTAAGGCGGCTGTGCAGGAAGGGAAGGGGGGCCTCCAGACAACATGGTCCCATCTCCTGGGGGGCAGGCCCAGGGCCTGGAGCCGCGAGGTTTGAATTTTCCAGCTTTTCAAGGGATGTTAGCACCAGAGTCCAGGACCGGTCATCCTCAATCAATCAGCAAATATTTATTGAGGGATTACAGTCTGGGGACCTGCGGCGGAGTGGAATGCAAGACATCTGGGAGCCTGGGTTACTTTCTGTGGCGAGTTCCTCTGGCCGTAGCCTCACTACGACTCCCGTGACTAATTGTCGGTTACATGGAGTGCCCCCCTTATCCTTGCAACAGGGGTCTGCTTTTATCTTCTACTGACTTTTCGCCAGCTCCCTAAGGCAGGTGGCCTTGTTTCTACTTAACGGACGGGGAAACTGAGGCTCCAAAGAAGTTTCTACGTTATCCCAGATGTCACAGCCAGAAAGGAGCAGATCTGGGACCTGAACTTGGATTCTCTGGTTTCAAACCCAAAGGGCTTGGTAATGAGAGCCAACATCTATACAAGTCTTCCTAGGGCGCACGGTGCTTCCCGGGACGTGTCTGATGGGATCCCATCACTGTGCCACGTGAGGTCACGATTACTATAACACCCATTTTATAGATAAGGAAACAGGGGCTAAGGGTGGGGGAGGGGGGTTCTAACGACTTGCCAAAAGTCCCTATTGGTAAATTACATATCTAGGACTTGAGCTGAAGCCAAATCCTGTGTTCCTTCTGCTACACCGGATGGAGGACTGGATGGTCTAGTTGGGGCCCTGCCCAGCTTCTAGCCCAGCACTAGAATTCTAGGAAAAGTGTCTAATTCTGGGAAGAGAATTCTCACCTAGCAAACCCGAAGAGCCCTCGAGCGTCGCTGCGGCCCGACCTCGACTCTGCCGCAGATGCCTGGACCTGGGAGGAGAGAGAGCAAGGGCCTCAGGGCCTGGTAGCTGGGCTCATCCTGAAGCCCAGGAGCCCAGCTGGGAGCAGGAATGTGAGGGGGGGGGCCGGGAGCTGTGTCGGGCTCCGGCAAGCAGGCGGCTTTCCAATGAATGGGCCATTGGTGGTTGCGGTTATGTGGGCCAATTGTGGTTAGGAGACGGGAGAGGCTCCCAAGGAACACTGCATTCCTGCTCCTGTCAGCAAGGCCGCCGAGTGCTCAGGGCCCAGCGGGAGCACGGCCCCGTCCATCCCTCTGGGCTCCAGGGTTAAGCCTGTGCCCTGCACCCTCCTGGCCTCAGGGCTCTGGCCACCACAGGGTCCAGAGGAACGTTCGCAGCAGCAAAGGGGCTTTCCTGAGGTGGAAGCAGCCCGGGCCTCGGGCCTCGGGCCTTCCCACCCCACCCCCCAACTCGTTCCCTGGCCAGCGCGCTGCTGAGGCGGCATTAGCACAGCCGCTCTGGGGTCCTCTTTAATTGAGCATGGGGTAGCGCCGACGGGACAGTGGGTGCAGTGTCCTCTCAGCCTAGCGAATCCTACCCCCCACAGAGCACCCACTATAGTCCAGGCAACGGCACTACAACCAGGTTTTACAGGAACCCTATGAAGAAGAGGCCATTGTTATCCCCATGTTACAGATGAGGCAACTGAGGCACAGGAGGGGTAAGTAATTTATGCGGGGTCGTAGAGCCAGCAGGAGGCAGGGCCGAGATTTCCACCTAAGCAGCATGGCTGCAGAGCTAATCTCGGGCTCGCCATCCTCCACTTCGCCGCCCGCCGGTGATGGTGACCTTGACCCTTCCTACTTCCTGGGGAGAAGCGCGCAGCACCAGCCAACGGGAAGCTTTGCCGCCCAGCTGGAGGGCGGAGGGCTGGGCTGGGCCCCTGGCCTGGGGTCCAGGGCAGCCACAGAGGCGAGTGATGCAGGCCGGAGCGGGAGCGACTCACGCCTCCCCTCCCCTCACACATGGCAACTCCGCTTTCCCTCCCCACTCACGCCCCTACTCTGAGCCGCCCCGTCCCGCTCAGCCTGGCCCTCACGTGAGGAGGACTCCTCTTGGATTTCCCTGTTGGTGTCACGCAAACCAACACAGAGAACTGAGGCAAGGAATCACCTTCAGTAATACAGAGGGGGCTGCGGCCGGTGGTATCGGGGACCCGAACCCTTCCAACCCTCAGGCTCCAGGTTTCTGGCTCCCTTCGGTGGCCTCCAGAGGCCAAGCCACTCTGGTTCCTGGAGCACCTGGGACCTTTCCCCATCATCGCTCATCTTGCCTTGGGTTGGACTGTCCCCAGCAGTCTGTGAGCAGAGGGCGTGCCATTCGGCTGGCCTGGATGATCACGGGATCCAGCGGGCAACGAGCACTCGACAGTGAAATGCTTATGGCGTTAACGGATGCATATGAATGGCGTGGGTTTTTACTTCCTGTTTCCAGGTAATGATCTGCCTCGCTGGCTCTGAAGTCACACAGGACCAGAGATAAGAAGTGGGCCTGTTTGCTACTTGGACGCCAGCAGACGCATCACCCTCTTTGTGATTCTCTTTTTCCACTGAAGGTTAGAACAAAATTTCATTCTAGAAGTTTCCTCCGTTGAAGCGCTGTGACGCTAGAGGGTGGGGAGGACACTTGGGAAGCTGAAACTCGCGAAGGACAAGTTGCTTTCTTACTTCTAGGTTACACCGATCAGCTCTGAGGAGTTCACACCAGCAATCTGAGAGGGCTCATCCTGCCCGCATCCAGCCGGGTAGTGGCAGGAAGCAGAGGGCAGAGCTGGGCCCCTGATATGGACAGCTTTCCTGCAGTGCCTGCTCTCCGGGGGCGAGACTCCTGGTGACAGGGCCGTGAAACCAGCACGGGTGTCTCCCCAGCTTCGGAGATGAGGGAGACAGCCGGCTCTCCCCCAGCCAGGAGAAGACGTGGTCTTAACATCCACCTTGGTAGCTGTCCACAGTATCTAACTTGGTTCTTGTTAGTTTATCAAACAAAGGTTTCACAGCAGCCCTGGGCAGCTGGCTGGCTGGGAGCTACCATTCCTGTCCAACTACTGAGAAACCCGGCCAAGGACCCATCCATTATGGCTGCCTTACCACCCACCTTTCGTGGTCCCACCCCACTTTCTTAAAAAGAAGGTAGACATGTTTGAAAGGCCAGCCTGCAGCACGGAAGACCTGGGTGGGGCAGGAGGGGGGATGGGATATCTAGCTTCCCTAACCTGGTTAACCAGAGGTCTTTACGCACTGCGGCCCTAAGAGGCACCTTGTCAGGAGCAATGGGGCAGGAAAGTAGTGTTCCCTCTGTAGCCCCAGGCTTCCGAGGCTGCCGCCATCCGCTTTCCAGTCCACTTCCCAAAGAACCATGGGGCCACTTTGATGGAAGAGAGACAGAGGAAGTGGGAGAGGGGAGGGAGGGAGGAAGTAGAAAGAGAGAAGAGGATAAAGAAAGAGAGAGGGAGAAAAAAGAAGGAGGGAAGGAAGAACGAGGAAGGGAAGGAGAGAGGGAGGAGGAGAAAGAGAGGGAAAGAAGAAAGAACGAGCGAGCCAGCCCTTTGTGATAGAAGTCCATTCTCTGGAAAAGATCTCAAGGGGATATTGCCTGTCAAATGATTTCAAAGAAATGACATTTCGACAACCAGCAAATGAGGCTTTCCTCCCACTTCCTGCCATCCATCTCCATTTCTCTCCTTTCGATCGCTCCCTCCCACCCTCCGTTCATTCCTCTGGCAAACAGGGTCCCTCCTGTCCTCCCTTCTGCCCTCCTCCAGGGTCAGCCGAAGGCTGCCTTCTTGATGAGGCTACATTAGGAAATCATGGCAACCCAAATCTTGGATCGTTCCAAATTCCTCTATGCCTCCCCAGTGACCCAGCTACAGACATGACTCGGCCGGAAGTCAGTGCGGAGAACAGCGGTAAATCCGACCGCGGACAGCGCGCGCGGGCCCCAGAGCTGGCTGGCTTCAGGCCGCCCTCCTGAAGCCCCCATCCCAGCCTGCACCAGTTCATGCCTTACTCCGGAGGAGGTGGGTTTGCCTCTCTGGGCCTTCATTTGCTCCTCTGAGGCAACGCGGGCCGGGACCGCTTCTGGTTCTGTGGTTCCAAGCCGCGCTGCGGGTGAACGGGCGCACGCGGGCCTACGCTGGTGTGGACGCCTGAGGCGCCGTATGCACAGGGACATGGTGCCGGATTGGCCCTGAGATGCAGGAGACAGCCAGGACGGGCCTGCCAGGCTCTCCCTGCAAGTCGGGCAGGGAGAGGGGGCGGGAGCATCCACCCGGGGCAGGAAAGGGCGCAGGAGACAGTGATCCCATCGGACACGCCGCAGGCGCTTCCAGCCTCCATTTCCCTGTGTCCGGTGGTAAAGGGCCTCTCGGTCAAGCAGATTCCTGGCCTCTCCTTTTAAGGTCATAGAGATGAGCCGGCGGCAGGGTCTCACTACCTGGTTATCCAGGGCCTTGCTCACCCCTCTGCAGCTCCACGAGGACGGCTTCCCAGCATCCCACGGCCTGCGATCCCATAGTGTTCTTTCGAGACGAAGCACTCCTTCTGGGCCGTCTGCGGCCCTAGAGACCTCCATATGCCGCCCATTCCCCGGGGCAAGGGCTTACGTTGTCACCGCACAGATGAGGAAAGAAGGGCTCAGAAGAATTAAGGGCTTTGTCTGAAGGTACACAGCAAACGAGTGGCAGGGCTGGGACTCAAATCTGGCACTGAGACTCCCACGTCCACTGAGCCACTGCTGTGTCATTGTCAGAGGCCCGTGTGAGTAGACAATTACAAGGACAGTAACTGCAACAATGGCCCCTACGACCTGCAGGCCCCATGCCAAACACTGAACGGGTGCCAGCCCAGCCGACCCCCACCATTTCCGTAAGAAAGGGAACTTAACGGCTAAGTGGTAGAGTCAGGGTTCGAGCCAGTGCAGTTGAGGGAGAATGAGGACCCAAGCTTTGGGCCGGCAGGGAGGAAGGCTGCCTTCCAGAGGCAGCGCTAGGTTCGAAGGCAGCCTCAGCGAGCCTGAGGCAGGGGCTGGGCGGGGCAGGACGGAGCAGGTGAAATTTGACTTCCTTTCAGCAAGTTAAGAGGTTTATACTTCCTCTAATCTCTTATCAGTCCCAAGCACCATGGAGTGAAGGTGTTGTTGTGTCTTGTGTATTTTTGGTACAGGGACTCTCGACAGAACAGGCCTGGGGGAAGTAAATCCTTAACCTCCTTCCTCTGACAGGGCTCTGTCTCTTGTCTTCCTTCCTCAAGGCTCGGAGGGCCCGACTCGGCCCCACACTCCTTAGCTCTGACTGCTCCCAACCCCGAGAAAGCAGGGACATGTTGGCATGTCCCTCATCACAGCCCCAGGGGCCAGCACAGTGCCTGGCACACAGCAGCCACAGGGCGCTGTGTGTGTCAAATGAATGAATCGTTCTCTAAGGGCCTCATTTGACTCAATCGCCGTTAACAGGGTTCCCGTTAGGTGTCAGACACTGTCGTTTTGAGGTGAGTGAGCAAGGGACCAGCCTGAAGGAAGTGTCAGGGAGAGCTGGGGCACAATAAAACTATCAGGGTCCCCCCTTAAATACTTTTTAGAATCGCATGGAGAATGAATGACGACGTATCGGGGCCACCACGAAGGAGCCGAGTCCAGAGGGGACACAGAAATGGGGACCCCTGAGGTGTCTGCCAAGTCCAAGAAGGCTTTGCTGGCGGGTGGGATGTGGTATTCCCTCAGGCTCCAAGGGCGAGGAGTCTGTCTCTCAGATGCAGAGGTACCAGGATAAGCGAGGGCATGAGACTATAAAATTACTGCTTGGGGCTAGAGCGAGCGACAAAAGATGCCCCCCTTTGAGACCACGTCACACAGCATGGATGGGTGGCCTTCCAGAAGGATTCAAACAGCGAATCAAAATGAATTGAAGAAAGAAAAAGAGGCCGAAGTTGGCATTATAATGAATAGTCTCATCCTAGGGACTTCATTTAGATTCGTTCTCATGCGGCCACAGAACGTGATTAAGCATCTCGGGAAACGCACTTCCAGAAGCATCATCGGAAATTCTCGGGCCCAGGTGCCAATCATCCCAGGTTCTGGCGGCCGGGCAGGAGCCTGGGTCTCAGCCAGCATTTAGATCACCCGCAGGTCAAGTGCCCGCAGTGTCTCCTGGCACCGAGCAGAGCCTCCCAGCTCTGTGCCACAGAGGTCCCTCCCCTCCTGGCCCGGTAGCTAGCCAGCCTCCCTGCCTATCTCTCCCCTGCCCCCCGAATGAGAGCCGCGAGGCTGGGGGGCTGCTGCCTAGGAAGAAAGGGGGCCGCTGCAAACCCGTCGACTCCCTCGCAACAAGGTGCTGCAGCCCGCGCCGCCCGGGGAGGCCCCAGCCTCCGGCGCCTGCCCCTGCTCGCGGCCCATTTCCTGCTCCGCTTTGGGAATTTTCAGGCCTGGAGGGAAAGTCCCTCGAGACGGAGTATTAGAAAGAGAGAGCGAGCGAGCGAGAGAGCACCGGATCTGCCCGGAGAGCACGGAAGGAAAGGCTCGGCTCGGTCCGAAGCGGGCGCGCGGCAGGACGCGAGGCGGCGGCGCCCGAGTTACTTTGCCGAAGGCTCCGGGGCCGTGCACAGAAAACAGGGCCACTGGGAGGACCACGGGGAAGACCAGCCCGAGGGGCGGGGGAGGGGAGGCGGTTCGGTGGCGGGGCTCCGGCGTGTGTGTCTGTGTCAGTGCGCGCGCGCGCGTGCGTGTGTGTGTGTGTGTGTGTGTGCGCGCGCGTGTGTGTGTCTGGCGCCTGTCCAAGGTGATTTCCCATAAACCACATGCCCCACAAGTCCTCTTAAAAGGCTGTGCCGAGGAGCTGGCCAGTGGAGACCGGCCGCTGGAAAGTGAAAGTTGCCTGGGCGCTCTCGGCGCCGCCGCCCGCTCTCCGCACCCCCGGGACAGCAGCGCGGCCCTCGGCCGGGGCGCGGGCTCTGCGGCGGCCGGCGAGCGAGCGAGCGAGCGAGCGAGGGCGGCCGACGCGCCCGGCCGGGACCCAGCTGCCCGTATGACCGCGCGGGGCGCCGCCGGGCGCTGCCCTCCCACGGTAAGCGGCGGCCGCGGGGCGGCGGGGGGGGGGGGACCGGCGGGGCCGGGGCGGGGAGCCGGCGGCGCCCCCCGGGGCCGAGACCGCGGGCTCCGGCGTCCTTCTCGTCTTCGCGCGCCGGCCGCCCGAGGTCCCCAGCGCGCTCGGGCTGAGACCCGTGGCGCCGGGCGGCCGTCCCCGGGGCTGCGGTCCTTGCCTGGAGAGGGGAGGCTGCTCGCCCCGCTGCTCCGAGGCGCACGCCGAGCCGCGCGCCGGCGCGAGCGAGGGCTTCGCGGCCACCGGCGGAGGCTCCGTGCCAGCTGCGTGTCAGCCCCTCTCTCTCTCCCATCTGACCCGACCCCGCCGAGAGAACCGGCGCAGCGGCCGCGCGCTGCGCGTGGCGGGCGCCCTCCCAGCGGGCACCCTCCCCCGTGGGCCACACGCGCAGGCTGCCAGGCTCTGCTGGGGAGTGGGCGCTTCTGAGTTGGAGAAGTTCGGGGGTCATCCGGCTCGCGGAATTCCAGGGGCTGTTCCCAGGAACCTGCTGGCAGAAGGAAGGGACCGGGCAAGCCGCTACTTGTCCCAGCACACAAGCAGGAGCCGGTGGGGGCACTTTGAGTCCAATCTGTTTTGCGGGGGGCCGGACCCCAGAGCTGCCGGGGTGGGGGGGGGGGTGCAGCTCTGAATCTTTTTATTGCAAAATCTGGTTCATTCAGCCGGGGAGCTCCTGGGCTCCGGGGAGGCGGAGGAGGGTGGAAGGTGGAAGGAGGGTTCCCGTGGTGCAGAGCCCTGCGCGGGCCAGGGGCTGCTCTGGGTTGCGTGTGGAGGGTCCCGCCCCAACTGCCGGCAGTCGGTGGTGGGGCAGCTCCTAGAAAGTGCAGAGTGACACTGTTAATGCACAGTAGGTGTTGCCCGGGTGGGTTTACTTCTGAGGAGCCCTAGAGGAGAATGGAGGTGAAACCTGGCCGGGAGAGAAGCAGACAAATACTTGGAGGGGAATGGAAGCGCTTGCAGGTGGGGTTGAGAGGAAGAGCAGGTCCACGGGGCAGGAGGCGCCCAGCTGAGCGACTGGAGACAGCGTCAGGAGGGGCAATTGTGGAGGGGGAGCCCGTAGGCGAGGAGACAAAGATAAGGGCTGGAGGGCGACAGTGAGGAAAGGAAAGGTGGAAGGGAAGGGAGCCTGGTTTTAGACAGGAGCAGCCCAACGGTCCGCTCGTGCCAAGGTCCCTCCAGGGCCCCTGTTGATGGGAAGGATGGGACAGGTGAGGATGGACAGCGGGGCTGAGCCGTCTGTGGGCCTGCAGGAGAGGGGCCTCCGTGGCCGTCCCAGAGGCCAAGGCCGTGGGTGGGAGGAAGAATGGAGGGGGAGAAGGGCCAGCCCAGCTAGATGCGAGCTAGAGTGTTAACCCTTGGGTGCCCATGCGGCTCCTCCTCTGAGGCAAAACCGGGGCCCCAGGGGCAGGGGGGGGACCCTCTTTGACCACCTTCAAAGTCAGCTTCGCACGTGGTGGCTGCACTCGCCCGGCACCAATCGCTGAAATAGTTCCAGAAGCCGGGCAGCCCTCGGGGTTAAGTATCTTGAGGTGCCTGCGGCAAGGTTGTCTTCCTGAATATCCCCTTTCTCGTGGCCTCTTTCCTCCACACCGTTTGAAGCTGGGGGTTCAGAGCTGCAGGGGCAGCGGCCTGGGACAGAGCCACACCTTCCGCGTGGCCCCGTTTCCAGTGGGTCTGAATGAAAGATTCTGGAGGGCCTGGGCAGCCCACCCACCCAGGCTGGCTACCTCTTTAACTGCCCAACAGAGCCTGAAGCACCCCCCCCCCGCCCCCATCCATGACCATCCTCCACGCTCCCTCCTCCAGGTCAGGCCAGGACCCTCACCAGATCCCTTTCCTGGACGGCCCTGGGCCATCCCCTGCCTCTTCCCTCCAGGCTTCCCCTTCCCTCTCTCTGCCATCAACTTCTCCCCATTCTTCATGACCTCACAGAGGCCTCCCCCACCGCCACCCGCCCCCCCCTCCCTGGTAGTCCCAGCCAGCGCCCCCTCTTCCAACAGAGGCTAACAAACATTTGGGCTTTCAGTTATACGTAAATCAGCATGTTGCTGGGGGCTGTTCCATAGCCTCCTCCTTGTTCCAATGTGCTATTTATTTGCAGTCTTTGTCTCATCATCTGGATTACTGAGGCAGAGCCCAGAGCCCAGGAAGGTGCCAGCCCTCGCCCCGCCCTGACAGCATTTCCCTGAATCTGGGGACATCGGCTGCCAGAGGCCAACCTTGAGTTGGGGAAAGAAAGCTCTGGAGGCCCTCTGCCTCTGGCTGAGGAATGGGAGCCCTGGGCCAGGGAGAGGGTTGAGGGGACCCTGGGTACCAGGAGGGAGAAAGGAAGGAAGTTCCGGGAACGAGGGGTGTCAGGGACCAGTCCCTTCCCTCTGGGGGTGAGCAGCTCCAGGGCCAGGTGGGAGCAGAAGGAGGGAGAGTTTTCTGGGAAAACTTCCTGGCCACGCTGAGCGCCAGCCCGCTGGATGCAGAGCCTGATGGGGCTCTGAGAGGCAGGTGCCAGCCCGGGGTGGCCCAGAGCTGGCACTGCCGCCTCTGATTAAGCAGTCGGGCTCCTTTTCGACACACACACCCAGGGCTCCAAAAGGTCTCCGGTGTGGGATAGGTTCCCAGTGAAACTGAGTTTGGGGCCCTGGTTTTTCCAGTCGCAGAGCCAGACCTGTGTGGAATCAGGTGGGAGGAAGGGCTGGGCCGAGGGAAGACGTCTCTGGCTTGAAGTCTGAAAGCGGGTGCTTGAACGTGAGCTTGAGAGGAGCGGGGAGCCCACAAGCGGTCTGGCTCGGTGTTTGAGGTGGCAGGGCCACCGCGGCGGGCTGATGCAAGCCCTGCTCTCGAGGAGTTTCCTGTGTAACTGAAATGGAGACTGGTAGCAACACCCCCCGTGTTCTCCTTAAAGAGTCAGCGTGTCATCTGGCTTGGCCTGGGTTAATCTGGGAAGGCTTCTTGGAGGAGGTGACATTCAGGTAGTTACCAGGGGAGAGCACGATTGTGCGTAGGAAATCCGGAGAAAGCTGGATCTGGGGAACGCTGCGTCCCGGGGCAAGGGGCAGAGCCTGCAGCATTGTCGGTCTGAGAGCCTTGTTTGTGCCCTCGCAGCAGGGCACAGGGGCTCCTCGGGAGAACGAGGGCTGCGAGTAACGCGCTCTCTATCGCAGACATGTCTGAACCGCCTGCTGCTGCTGGTCTGTCTCCTGGCGGGCAGGAGCATTGCCGAGGAGGCGTCAGAGCACTGTAGCCACTTGATTGGAACGGACACCTGCAGTACCTGCAGCAGCTGGTGAGTGTGCGGCCCTGCCCATCTACCTTCTGCCCTGCTGGGGAGACTGAGGCGGGAACCGGGGTGCGTGGTCAAAGGCAAGGGTTGCAGGCAGAGAAACGCGGCTGTGCGGGACCTGATTCAGGGCTCTCGCCTAGCTCCGCTGATGCTCTCCTCATGGACCTTCTCAAGGTCGGGGTCTCTGACCCGCCCCCCAAGCCCGAAGCCCTCTCTGACGCCCCCCTGCAGACAGCGGCCAGGGTGGGCTTCCAGCCAGCTGCCTGGGTGAATGTTTGCCTGGAATGTCAACCGTGGACTCTGAAAAGGCTCGTGAAGCCTGCTGTCCCCCCCGCGCAATGCGTCCTCCGGGGCCCCATCCCAGTCCGCCCGCTGTGTCCCTGTGCTGCCTCTAACTGCCGGCCTCTCGGATAGGCCACCGACCTGGCGCCGGGGCCACAGTCCCATTTGGAGAGGAGGCGCCTGCCTAGCTCCCAGCCCGCCCCCCCCCCCACCTCGCTTTCCCGGCTCCTGCCTGAGCCCCCTGGGGCTGGGATGGACTGCTCGCGCAGGCCACAAAGGAGCCCGTGCCTTATTCTAATCCAGCCGGTAGAGCTGTCGACAATTCCCAACGTGGTTCAGCCAGGCAGAGTCCGGTTACCAGCATGGCTGCCGTCCTGCTCAGAAGGGAATTTACCATGCCTCCGGCCAGCCAGGCAGGGCGGAGCACCACTGGCCAGGCTGGCTCCCGGGCCCTGAGCTCGGGGTTTGCGGGCCGCGCCTCGTGCTTCTCTCACCTCTGCGCTTGTCCTCCTGCGTGCAGCTGCTGCAGCCATCCCAGGCAGAGCAAGAGCCGCGGCATTCTCTGAGGCTTACAAGCACAGAGCCACGGCTCCGGGGGCCAGCGAGGGCTTCGAGGGCATCTCGCCTCAGCCCCTGTAGGTCCTGAATGCCCAGAGCTTGTCTAGCCTCGACCTGAACTCTTGCCAGGACAGGGAGCTCACCACTTGTCATGGAAGATTCCGCCCCGTACCCTCTGTTTGATAGTTCTTCCTTATAACGAACCGGTATTAGTCAGGTTTCATGGAGCGGGGGTTGGAAGGAGGAGATTCCTTGTTCTCCTACAACCCACGCTGGGCGGGTGGGAGGCACAAGCCTTCCCCTTGCCTCTGTCTTCCCCAGCATGGCTGGCGGGGAGGTGGATGAGCCTCCAACCCTGATCCGCCCCAAAACTCTAGCTCTCATTCTTAGGTGAGCTCAGTGGAGCTGCAGACCCGCTGCCACCACTGGCCTGCTCTCTCTTACAGATTGACAGTCAGATGGAGACTTCATGCCAAATTGCCTTTGAGTTTGTAGACCAGGAGCAGTTGGTGAGTTATGGTTATTTACAAGGCCCGTGTGCCAGCCATATACGTGCTTCCCCAGGTGGGTGTAGGTGGGAGCATGAAGGGAGGAGAAATCCTATAACTGGGCTTGGTGAGTGCGTGAGAATCCCTGGTGCTCAAGCCTGGGGTGCCAGGGTCCGGGGCCGAGCAGGATCCAGGCCTCAGGTCCCCCGCTGTCCCCTTCTCCTGCCCGCCACATGTCATGGCCTTACGGTGCACCCGGCACTTTCTAATTTAATCCCGACAGTACAACGGGGTGACATACTAATCTTGGTTCTCGGCCTCACGGAGGTTGAAGGAGCATAGATGCTGAGTGGTGGAGGCCTGATCTGAACCCACGCAGGCCGGCTCTAGGGCCTAAGGCACACCAAGATGACTTCTGGGTCACATGCTTAAGGATGTCATTTCCATCCAACAGACAGAACAGCAGCCAGGGAGTCAGTCCAGCCCTTTCCCTCTTCCTCCTACCCCACGCCCATCCAGCCACCAAGTGCTGCTGGTTCTGCCTCCCAGCAGCGCTGGGCTCTGCGGGAGCCTCGCCCAATCAGTCGCTTGGACAGTTTCAAGAGCCTCCTAATAGGCCTCCCTGCTTCCAATGCACCCACCGTCCCGCCGCTAGGGGGAGCTCTCGGAACTCCAACCTGTTACCTTCATTTCCCTCCTCCAAACCGGTCACCTCCCTCCCCTCACTCCAGGAGAAAGCCCAGGTTAAGGTTTACACCACACAGTCTGGCCCACCGTCCCCACCCCCCCCCCGTCCCTGCCCCTTCCTGCCTCCAAGTCTGGCACAAGCCCTTCCTGTCCTGTGATGTCTTTTCAACTGCCCCCACACCACCCCTTATTTCATGCCTGCTCATCTTTGCGCTCAGACAAAATCACCGTGATACGCCCCAAAAGTTGCTCCCATCTCTGACCTTCTGCACACTTGACCCACATACATGTCTATCTGAACTGGAGACCGCCTCACGGTCCAAAGAATAACCTCAGTATTTCACTGCCTCCCTCCCTCCCTCTCTCCCTCCCTCACACCTTAACAAGCGTGGCAAGTTTCCTTAGCTAGGAAACGGTAAGCCCGACTGGGTACTAGGAATACGGAGCTAAAGCAGAGCCTCTGGGGAGGCAGCCGTCATCTCTTAGGGACACAAAACACTGAGGTTATTTTCTGGATCCTCAGGTGGTCTCTAGTTCCCCCTGTGGCCTGGAAGATTCGAAGGAGCCGTACGGTAAAGGACTTTTCGTGAAAGCAAGCCAAAAGAGAGACAGAGCAGTTCCCCAGAATCCACCCTCCCTACGCGCCCCCCTTCTGATTAGAGCCTCATCTTCCAGAAATCTGAGGATGTCTCTAATCAGAACCCACGTTCCCTTCCCTCTGCCCCAAGTCCAGCAGTTCCAGATCCCAGGAAAGGGATTGAAAGGCCAGCTGAGGTCAGCGCCCCTCTTCTGGCTCAGGCGGCAGGGCGGGCCGCAGCCCTCCATCTGCCTGGGATGGGGGCACCTGTCACAGAGCCTGGGTTCCCGCCCACATCAGCCAGTCCGAAAACTCCGGCCTCCTGTTTTTCAGAAAGATCCCGTGTGCTACCTTAAGAAGGCGTTTCTCCTAGTGCAAGACCTAATGGAGGACACCATGCGCTTCAAAGACAATACTCCCAACGCCAACGTCACCCTGAAGCTCCAGGAACTCTCTCTGAGGCTCAGGAGCTGCTTCACCAAGGACTCTGAAGAGCAGGACAAGGTAGGAGGGTCCCGGAGCCGGGAACACTGAGAGTAGAGGGTGGCTTCGGTGGCACCACCCCTGCCCCGACGCACGGAGTATATTCACTTGCCTCACCCCGTGTCATGGTTCACCCCGTCTCTCGTTCATTTATTCACCCCACAAAGCTCTGCTAAGGGCTTACCGTGCGGGAGACACGGCGCGAGGCCTTGACGATGTCTTCGTGAGGAAACACCACGTGGCTCCCACCCTCGTGGAGCTCATGGTTAAGTGAGGTTGGCAGCCATTAAAACGATGACATAAGTAAATAGAATTACAAAACATGAGGACTTGTCTGGGGTCAAACCGGACAAACACCCATATCCGTGTTCATGGAGCATACATTTGGCGGGGGGTGAGGTAGTTGAGAAAATATACAAGGAAAATATGTGTTGTGTAGGAGGACGATAAGTACATTGCCCTCTGAGAGAAAGCCAGGCGAGGGAAGACCCGAAGGAGGTGAGGGCCCTGAAGGAGGGCCGTGTGGGGCTCTGAGAAAGAAACAGCCTTCTAATTAAAATGGAGGGTGAGGAAGAGGAGAAGGAGAAGGCTTCTAAGTAGGAAGATACTCGCTTGAGGTCCAAAGATGAGTAAGAGTTAGGAAGCTTCCAGAGCATTCCAGAACGGGGAATGCTGGGCACCAGCCCTGAGGTGAGCAGGCCCGTGCGCATGGAGGACCACGAGGGAAGGGCGGTCACCAGGAAGTGTGAAAGAGGGAGAGAGGGAAGGAGGCGGGAGCCAGTGGGGGGGCTCATCTGGGGTTTTAGGGGTGTGGCATGGTGTCTGAAGTTTGAGGGAAGCTTTGGGGAACAGACGAATGACCTGGTCTCGCTTAACTGCGAGGCCCTTCTCGTAGCCCTGCGGAGAATGGCAAGAATGGAGGCCGGGAGGCCAGCAGGGGGCGCAAGTCCAGGCGGGAGGTTCTAGGGGCTTGGACACCCGGGGTGGGGGGAGGCGGGGCTTGGACCCGGTCGAGTTTAGAGAAAGAACCCATGGGATTTGGTGGTGCAGTGAGGCGCAGAGGGAAGGGATGACTCGAGGACAGTCTTGTCTCGAGCAGTGAGGGGGACATGAGCAGGCAGAGCGGGTTTGGGGGAAGAGCAGGAGCCCAGTTTGGGGCACATGAAACTGGAGGCGCTTGTGAGACAGCCAAGCGGAAATGCGGAGCAGGTGGCTGGATACGCGGGGCCTCGAGTCAGGCTGGCAAGACGCTCGTGGAAGAGGAGGCGGCGTGAAGGTCATCTGTGAGGCCAGGAGGCCATAGAGCACGGCCCCGGAACCCGTTCCATTCCGGCACGCAGAAGCCAGGCAGAGTAGGGGGGGCAGGTGGCCAGGAGACTGGGAGGAGCAGCCTAATGGTGGAAGGAAAACCAGGAGACCGATTTCCCGGGCCCATGGAAGAGCGTCTCAGGACGGGAAGAGTAGTCCCCTTTAGCCAACGGGATTGAGAGGTCCAGCAAGACGAGGGTGGAAAAGCGTCCGCCGGCCCTGGCGGTGTGCGTGCGGCTGCCACGGGACGCAGGTGGCCGATGAGGGTGAAGAGAGAGGAAGTGGAGGCAGTGCCGCGGGGAACAGAGGTCCCCAGAGGGAGTGTGGGATGGCGAGAGGAATTAAAGCTGGGGTTTTCCAATGTTAAGGTTCGTTAAGGATCACTCGGGCAGCCTGTTTAAAATCCAGATTCCCAGTACGGACCCCTAGAAAGCCTGACTCACTCACTGGGGCTGTGGGCGGGCTTGGGAATCTGCATTTTCACAAGCCACCCAACCAGGGCACCGCCCACACCTGCTGTGAACGCGGCAGGGTGGACTCCAGGAGGGAGGGAGCCTTCGAGCTTAGAGGGGCCAGGCTCCTGGGGAGCAGGTTCAGAGCTCTGGAGGAGAGAAGGCACAGCCTCTGTGGGAATCGTGAGCCTCGGGCCTTCCGTGGATGGTTGCTGTGCTCTGTATGAAGTTAGGAGGTGAGGTGTGAAGGAGGCAGAGGTTTACAGAGAAAGGCAAGAGAGAGGCGGCTTGCCTCCTCCTTCAGCAGCCCTGGCGGGAGGCTGGAAGACATCGTGGTTCTGACTTTACAGAAGAGATGAGCCCGAACTGGACAGTCCACTTGGCCAGCGTCACCCAGCTGCTGGGTGGTGGAGCTGAGCCCAGGTTTCCCATGCGTGCGTTCATTCCTTATTCATTCATCTGGTCCCCGTTTATCGAGGGCCTGCTGTGCGCAGGCCACCGGCACATAGAGGTGCCTTCGAGGACTTCGCGGCCTCGCAAAGCTTCTGGTCTTCCCAGCGCAGCTCAGTTTAAGGGAAGACTTGGTATTTGGAAGTCATCGGCAGGTAGAGCCCGGATGAAGCCATGGGCGTGTGGGGCCTCCTCTGGCGAGGAAGGGAAAGGGGGGTCCAGGGCAGCCCTGAGGAATGCCGGGATTGAGAAGTCTGGAGGCGGAGGGGAGCCTGGTAAGGAGACTGAGAAGGAGCAGCGGGGGAGGTGGGAGGAGCTGCAGGAGGGCGGGCCTCGGCTCAGAGCTTCAGCGGGGACAGGGAGCCGCGGTCCTACCGCAGAAGAGAAAAGGCCAACTCAGTAGACAGGACTAGGGCGGCTTCAGCCCTCCTTCCAAGGCACACCCATGCCCGTGGCTTGCTCCACACCACAGGATGACCCTGCTGAAACTTGGGTCTCACCGTGCCACCGCCCACCACCCCGACGACCCCTCGGATGTTTTCTCTTTGCTCTGTGGATCAGGTCCTGAAGCACCTGGCCCTTGCTGGCCTCTCTCGCCAACTGCTTCCTAGATGGCCCTGCTGTAGCCCCTCTAGCCGTCTTTTGGTCTTCCCGCATTTCAGGCTCTTTCCCGCCTCAGGACCTTTGCACAGTCTGTTCCCGCCACCTGGTCAGCTCTCTCCAACGCCACCTCCTTTCCCGGTTGACCCTTGCTCATCTTTCAGTCGATCCCATGGGGACATTCCCCCTGAGCCCTCATTTGGTTCCCCCCTGTCGTACACGCTCAGATCGTCCCGCCCTTCTTCACGTGACTCCCTGCGCTTGTAACAATGTGTTTAACGCCAATGCCTTGTGGTTTCCGTGTCCCAAGTCAGACGGTGACCACCTCTCCCGTGCTCACTGCATGATTCCCAGGTGATTGCCGTACGCCTGGCACATAGAGACGTGTTCAATGGATCTGTGAATAAATGACATCCCTGCAAATCTCGGGGCTGGTGCCACCACACACCGGGGGGGGGGAGAGGAGGGAGAAAATGAAAGAGGAAAGGAAGACAAGTGTGAAAAAGGCCAAGGGGGGTTGGCCAGCAAGCTGGAGACAAGGCCCGTCCTCACCAAGCGGGGGGCTCTGCTGTCTTCCCAGGCCTGTGTACGAACTTTCTATGAGACGCCCCTCCAGTTGCTGGAAAAGATCAAGAACGTCTTTAACGAAACAAAGAATCTCCTTACAAAGGACTGGAACGTTTTCAGCAAGAACTGCAACGACAGCTTTGCGAAATGCTCCGGCCAAGGTGAGCAGCGGAAGCGGGTCCAGGGGAGGGTCCAGGGGAGGGTGTGAGGAACAGAGCAGGGACTGGGAGGTGAGGCGTGGGGCCGGAGGGACCCTGGGGAGGCCGCCCGGCTGCGACGCGTGCTCCTGCGTGTGTACGTGTGCTTTCCTCGTGTACAAACGTGGCTTCGTGTACCTCCGGGTGGTCCCGGGCACATGTCTTTGCTGACATGTGTGTGCATGCACACCTACGTACGTCTGCATGTTGAGGCGTCAAGAAGGCTCGTGCTGGTGGCTGTGAGATCAGGGGACGGGAAGGGGGCCCCTCTCGGAGAGCCCCGTAGGCATGGAGGCTTTCCCCACCGGCTCTGCAGGCTGGCCGAACGCACGGGGGGTTCCGTGGAGAGAGCAAGGCTCCATCTGGGAGCCGGGGCCCTTGCGCCGGGAGCCCTGCTATGAATCACCAGGACGCCCTGGCTCCAGAAGTCCCCAGGATGCCTTGAATGTCCCCTCAAGGGAAAAGGCTGCATTTGAAGTCTGAGCGTCATTCAAACTCTCCCAGTGCAGGCCCCGCTGCACACACATGTACCCTACGTGTCCTCGTCTCGGCGCCCCGTGCCAGCCGTGCCCTCCTACGTTCGACCTCGCTCCCCGAGGCAGGAGCCGAGGCCCCGCGACCTGCCAGTGGCCACGTCCAGTCTCGTTGCTTCAGTCCCAAGGCCTCAAGTCTCGGCCACATTCCAGCCCCAGCTCATTCCTGCCCGCGGCTGCGGCCGCGTGGCGCCTGGCTCTGCATGAAACCACCTTGCTGCTTTCCCGCCGGCACTGTCCGTGCGACTTGAGGGTGTCTCGTGTTAGTCTTGGAGGCCGCTGCTCCACCAGCTGGCCAGCTGCTGCTCAACCCTGGCCTGGCACCCAGCCTGCTGGAACGCCAGGAAAAGCTGTCGCCTGGTCTTCCCGGACCCTGGCCCCCAGTCTGTCCTCCAAACCCCGCTCTTTGCTTTCTGCTTTTGAGACCCTGCACTTTGTCCCCTTCCCTGCCTAAGGCCTGTGTCGTGAGCACTGGCTCCAGTCCTGTCCTCTCCTCAGCCCCTGGCTGAGGGATTAGGGGACGAGGGACCCCGGACCCATGTCCCCCTCTCGACGCCCTCCCCCCACCCCCGGGAAACCTGTGCCGGAGGCTGGTGACTCTATCTCTTCCCCGTCTTTCTCTCTCCCTCTCTCTGTGGTTCTTTCAGATGTGGTGACCAAGCCTGATTGCAACTGCCCGTACCCCAAAGCCGCCCCTAGCAGTGACCTGGCCTCTGTCTCCCCTCAGCAGCCCCTTGCCCCCTCCACGGCCCCCATGGCTGGCTTGGTCTGGGCTGCCTCTGAGGGGACAGAGGGCAGCTCCCTCTTGCCCAGTGAGCTGTCCCCCCGCACAGCGGACCTGGACCCGGGCACTGCCAAGCAGCGACCACCCAGGAGCACCTGCCAGAGCTTTGAATCTCCGGAGCCCCCGGGTGGGGAGGCCGGTCCTTTCAGAGATGCGCCTCGGCCCCAGCCCTCTGTCGGGGCCCCGGTCCCTGGGATGGAGGACATTCTCGACTCTTCGTCGGGCACTAACTGGACCCTAGAAGAGGCCTCCGGAGAGGCTAGTGAGGGTCCCGTCCCCCAAGGGGCAGAGCTTTCCTCCTCCAGCAGCCAGGCCAAAACGACCACCAGGCCCGGTGACCTCTTGTCAGCATCTTCTCCACTGTCCCACACAGCCGGGAGCCAGCAGCCCGAGGACATGACTGGCATCCCCCCGCCCAAGGTGGGCCCTGCGAGATCCACTGGCCCGGCCCAGAGTCACACACCGGAGAAGACAGACCATCCATCTGCCCCGCCCAGAGACCCCCAGGAGCCAGGCGCTGCCAGGACCCCGTCGCGGCCCCCGCAAAGCCTCAGCAGTCTCAGGACCCCGTCGCGGCCTCCACGAAGCCTCAGCAGCCCCTCGGCCTTCTCTGCACAGCCAAGTCCTCCCGGAAGGCACTCCTGGGGACACGTGCCGCCCCCCAGGGAGCCGGAGGGCAGAAGGAGCACCAGGGATCGGAGGAGCCCCACGGAGCTGGAAGGACAAGCAAGCGAGGGGCACAGGCCCTCGGCCCGCTTTAATTCCGTTCCTTTGACTGACACAGGCCATGAGAGGCAGCAGGAGGGACCCTCTGACCCTCAGCTCCCCGGGTTTGCCTTCCGCCTGCTGGTGCCCAGCGTCGTCCTGGTCCTGCTGGCCGTCGGCGGCCTCCTGTTCTACAGGCGGAGGCGGCGGGTAAGGAGAGCCCCCGGGAGAGGGCGGCGTGTCCTGGGGCGGCGGCGCGGCCCGGGTGGAGGAGCAGGTCGGGCAGGTCGGAGGATTACTTGGGCTCCGCCTGGGCTCACCAGATGCCAAGACGGGAGGCCAGCTGACCACAGCCGGTGGGAGGTTGAGATGGAGGGTTTGTTCAAAAACGGGAGAGACCCAGGCTTCAAGATCAAGGGACCGGGAGAGAATATTCTTGCGTCGAGAGTGGGAAGGGAACCGGCCTGTGAGGGGAGCTGGCAGAGGAAAGTGATGCCGCATGAAGCTCAGGGCCAAGTGCTCACCAGGAGCTCTGCGGGACCCAGGGCACTGGGACCCTTGGGATAGGAGGGAGAGGAGATGGGGTGTCCCCAGAAGGGAGGCTGACCCCCACATCCAAGCAGCTGGGGAGACCTTGATAACTCTCTACTCCCCTGGGCAACCCTGCCTGGGGGTGAGGCCACAGTCCCCACGCCGTTCCCCAGCTCCTCAGGGAGCCTGATCTTTCCCGTCTGTCACCAGAGCCATCGAGAGCCTCGGACAGTCGATTCTCCCATGGAGCGACCAGAGGGCAGGTGAGCGTTTCCAGGGGGTAGGGGGGCTCTAGCAGGCACAAGGGAGGCCGTCTTGGCCTCTGTTTCCCCTCTAGATTTGAGGGACACTTCCTTTCACTTGCTCTGAGGAAACCGAGCTCAGAACAGGATGGGAGGCAGAGGGCAGGAAGGGCGTGGATCTCTGGGCTTTTTCCTGATTTCTCCTTAGAGCTAGGCAGTCCTGAACCTTCTCAATCTGAGAGGGCCGAAGCCCACACGCAGGGGTTTGGTGGACAGACTTGAGGGGTTCCCTCCCTCTTCCGCCTCTGCTGAAGTCTAATGCCAGCCCTGTGCTCTGCCCGCAGCCCCCTGACCCAGGATGAGGACAGACAGGTGGAGCTGCCGGTATAGAGGGGTTTCTACGGTAAGACTCCGACTTGGATCCCTCTCCACCCCTTAAAATTAGCTACTCTCTTTTCTTTTCTTTTCTTTTTTTTTTTTTAAGTTTATTTATCTTTGAGAGACACAGAGACAGAGCATGAGCAAGGGAGGGGCAGAGAGAGAGAGGTAGACACAGAATCTGAAGCAGGCTCCAGGCTCTGAGCCATCAGCACAGAGCCCGATGCGGGGCTCGAACTCACAGACCATGAGATCATGACCTGAGCTGAAGTCGGCCATCCAACCGACTGAGCCACCCAGGCGCCCCAGCTACTCTCTTTTCTAATCACCCTACGTTTCTAATCACCGCCTCCCCTGAGGCCCACACCTGACCCCCTCCCCTCTTACTCCATCCGTCCCCGTATCCTGCCAACTGTCTCCTTTCGAGATCCTCGGGTCTCCGCACTGTCCCTCCATCCCCCCTCCCCCACCATCCGAGGCCAGGCACTCTGACCCGTATGTCGGGTTCTGATTTCGATACTTGGCTTCAAGTCTTTGCTGCCACCTTCCATCCCAGAGCGACCAGAATCTTCTCGTTCGTCGTCTTTACCCTCCTGGGGAACTTGCATCGCCAACTACTTCAGACCCAACGTTCTCGGCTTGGCTCCCAGGCCCCTCCAGCAGCCGCCCCTAACAGGCACCTCTCGCCGGCTTTCTGTCTGCCTGCGCCCTGTTTGACCCCTCTCTTCAGCCAAGCTCGGTTCTACGTCCCTGCTTTTAGAATCACGGCCCCTTAGAAACTTAGTCTTAGAAAGGCTCTCGGAGGTCATTTGGCCAGCGTCCCGCTCTACAGGGCCCCCCCCCCGTTTCTGCATCCCCGACAGGGGGTCAGCCAGCCGCCGGTCCCAGGCTCCCAGTCCCAGGCAAGCTCCCCGCCATCTCCCAGGAGCGCCTTGAGGAAATCCTTCCTCCAGCGAGCTTCCCTGCCTGCTCCGCGACGGCCCTCCCTCCTGTTCCCATGCGGGCCCTCCGGTGTCTGGAGTCAGCTATCCGCGTCCCCTTTCAGAATTCTCTAAGCTAAGTGTGGCGCGAGTCCCTCCAACCCTCCTTATGTGATATGGTTTTCAGACCCCTCACCGTCCCGGTCGCCCTCCTTTGGACACACCCGTTTGTCACTGTCCCCCTGAAAATGTGGCACCCAGCCCGGGACACAGTGGTCCAGATGTTGTCCGACCAGCTCAGAGTACAGTGGGACTGCTCCCCTGCCTTGATCGGACACTGTTCTTCCATTCCTGCAGGCTCAGACTGCGCTAGTGAGGGGGGGGTGTTTTTGTTTTCTTGTTAAACGGCTGCCTCTTACTGTTGTTGCGTGTGGAGCTTGTGGTCTCTTAAAACCCCTTTCTGTCAAGCCAGGCTTGCTCTCCTGTCGTCGGACGACTTAGTGTTCTAGCCGGGGTGCGGGAGTGTATATTCGTCCTTGTGAAAACCGCCTGGTGGGTTTCTGCCCCTCACCAGAGCCTGCCGAAACCGTTCTGAGCCCTAATTCCATCTTCATAGTCCTCCCAAGCGTGTCTCCTGCACATCGATCGATAAGCGCCCTTCTACTGTCCTCGCCCACGTCGTTGATAAAGACGTGCCCCTTATCATTCCTCCTCCCGGGCTGCCCCATCCCAGGCAGCGCCCCCCACCTCCCGTTCTTCCTGATTGTCCCCACCGCCCACTGGTTGCTCCTCAGTCCCTACCGCTCTGCTCTTTTGTATTTGGTTAATACCGTCTCAGTTTGCACTTACTCGGATGTTGTTTTTATACATTTTAAAGTCTTATTTTTACGTGGATGTGTACGTTCCGCGTCCCTAAGAAGGCTGTGAGCCCCTTGAGGGCAGGGACCGTGTCTTCCACTTTCTTTTGCATTTCTTATCCTGTTCCGTGTTCTCATACAGAGAGGGCAACTCCACACTTGCCAAGAGCTCCATACATGTTAACTGGCTTCAGGGTCGACTGGCCGCCTGACCCCGGCCAGCCGTCTCTAACTGACCCCCCTTCTGGAGGACCAGTGAACCAGCTAACTAATCGACTCTGGCTGACTGGCAGACCAGCCGGCTGGGTGACTCTGATCATCCGGCTAGCTGGTAGCTGCTTCGCTGGCCGGTGGTTGATTGGGGAGCTGGCTGACTAACTAACCAGGTGGCTAATGGCCTGATTTGCCGGTTGGCTCGCTGGCCGACTAGCTAGGGCAACCCATTCAGGTTTCCAGTCACACCCCAGGCCAAATACAAGTGAGCGCCGTAGGACCTTCCCGTGGGTACGGTGACAGGTCTGGCCACTCCTCGAAGAAAGGGGATCTAAGGAAGGCTCGAAATCAAGGGAGCCTCTTTAGAAGAGAGCACGAGGGAACACATCTGGAACCCTGGGGCCCCCCTTCTTGGCGGGGCAAGCTAAGATGGGTGAGCAGGTCAGGTGGGACGCCGGCAGGGCCGTGAGGGTGACCCAGACCCCCTCGAGACTAGTAAGGCAGAGGAGGGACCGAGGCCCCTGGGGACTCCGTGGCTCAGCGCCGCACCGCCCTCTGACCGGTTGCCAGCCGCCCCCGTTGGTCTTGGCCCTCCGCCCCATCGCTCCTACACGCTTGCCCTGCCTGCCTGCTCGCAGGCCCTGCCAGACTGTCCTCTTCCTCCCCTCAAGATTTCCCTTAGGACGGAGACCACCTCCCTGATTGCCGAGCCCACCCCGTGAATCAGTAGGTCCAGCCTGCACCCCGGGAGCCTCGGGAGACCCAGGGCCAGCCCCCAGGCTACCCGCCACCCTGACGAGAGAGAGGAAGCACAGAGGCAGGGAGACCGCTAGAGGGATGCTCAGAAGGAAAATGCAGGCCCTCTAAGGAATCAGGACACAGGGGCAGTGGACTCACCCACTTGGTCCTTCTCCCCTCCCTCCCGGCCCCAGCTGGCTCTGAGACCCGGCTGTGCCCAGCGTGGCTCGAGTCCAGTTTCTGGTTCTCCCTTCTTCCCCCTGCAGAGCATGGGAATGGGCCGGAAGCCAGCAGCTACGGTCCCCTCTGCCCTCCTTGTCCGCGTGGCCTTTGCCGTAGGGTCTTCGGATGGTCGGGGAGGGAAGCTCCACACAGGATCCAAAGCTGGATGGAGTCCAGGGGATTTCTGCTCTGGGAACAAAGCATTCTGAGGATGCTGGGCAGGGAACGAGCATGGGGGTGGGGTGGAGAGAGCAGGGAATGATCCAGGGAGGCAAGTCCCTTGGCCCATCAGGAAGGAGGCCGGGTTACTTAGGGGATAGCGTGCCAAGTAGCGGGTGGGAGTTCCCTCGTTCCGAAACTGCCTCTCGTTCTTCCTCTCGGTTACCTACGACCTGCCGTCCCGAGTATCGAGCGCCGTGTGCGCTGACCCTCTGTGATGAGTGGTGTGGAGGTGGGAATGGGAAATTCTCCTTTTGCTAGAGTTAGCAGGAATCGTGGGTTCATTGGCCCAAGGCCAGGGAGGTGGCTTTGCCTGAGGGGAGGTCTAAGGACACTCGAGCGCCCCCTCCCCTCCCTATCAGACTCTTCCACTTAAGCAGCGGCCACCCCCTTCTCCTGGCCCTGCTCAGGCCTCTGCCAGGCCCCGTTACCTCCCGCTGTGGTCACTAGTTCCCCAGGAGGAGGTAGGAGGTGCGGCCAGTCTGGCCAGAGGCTCGGACTGGTGCCAGGAAAAGCCGCCTGGGCCTTTGCGGTGTCTGGGGTGTCTGGGAAGGCGAGGGAGGGGACGGGAGGAAGTCCCGCCTGTAGCACCACCGACAGCCCACGGGAACGCTCTGTCTCCCCCCACCCGTGTCCTCAGCGACCCCTCCCTCCACTTCCACTCGGCTGACCAGCCTTTCTTTCTCTCCCTTACAGCCGGGCGCACGGGCCAGTCTCTCCGTGGGACGAGACATCATGGGGGCGTCCACCACCACCCCTCCCCAGCCGTTCTCCTCGCGACGTGGCCCGCCCGCCATGAGAGCTCCTGACCAGAGCAGCGAGGTCGGGGTCCCTCTGCCCTCGACCCTCAGACTCTGGACTGACCAGGAGGGGGCTGGAGGACGCCCTCCACGCTGCTGATATTTATCGCGGGCCCTGGGGGCTCCCGTCCACTGGAGGAAGGCTGGGAAGCTCGGCTGAGGACCCTCCGCGCCTCAGGACCCTCCGCGCCTCAGGGGCTGTGTCCTCCTCCCGCTCCCCTCTAAGCCACACCTGGGCCGGGGACCCAGAGGCCCGTAGGACGTGGGAGAGCAGGGTGGGCACGGAGGAATGAAAGAGCGCTTGTGCCCAGAGGACCGCCCGGTGCCTGGGGATGCCAGCGGCGACAAGCAGGATCTTGTCTCCAGCGAGAGAAGCTTGAGATTGGCAGGGCGGGACAGCGTCGCTGGATTTCCCGTAAAGGCGTGCAGCCCCACAGACGGGAAGAGAAGGCCTCGGGCCTGCTGGTTTGCACTGACGGCCCCCAGGGCGCCTGCACCCTCCGCTCACCCGAGCGCCGCCGTCTGCCGGTTGCCAGACAGAGAGGGGAGGTCGACCCTTGCCCTCAGGACCTGTCTGGCTTGGCTCCGATGCCAAGGGGAGGACCAGGCTCTGGCGTCCGCCCCAGTCTCCCTCCGGCCCTGCCAGAGCTTCCCCGGGCCGCCGCGCAGAGGCTCCTCTCACGAAGGAAGCCGTTGCACTGTGAATACTGAACCTGCCTGCTGAACAGCCCGCCCCGTCCGTCCGTCCCTGCGAGCGAACGCCTGTCCGTCCTCCCGCCCCTCCAGCCTCTCGCCAGCCTCCCGCACCGAGTGCCCGAGCCGGCCTTGCCCGTCGACCGAGGGAGCCCCTAAGCCCTGACCTGCCGCTGACCCAGGCTTGGACTCCCCGGGGTGGCTGGGGTGGGAGAACTGCCCGGGCTTGCCGGCCGGAGCTGGTCTTCAGGCTGTGTCATTCGCCCGGGTTTCTGCATCTTGCACTTTGACATTCCCAGGAGGGAAGCGACTGTGGGGGCTGCGTGGGGGGGGGGGGGCCGGCGGGGAGGGCAGAGGGAGGCTGCGGGGTGAGCTCCCACTGAAAATGGGTCATTGCAGTAATGGGTATACCGCTGAGGTGGGGGGAGGCGTCTGCACCCCAACCCCCCAGCCCGGTCTCCTTCCCCGTACCAGGCCCCGCCCTCCTCATAGCACCCCAGCTGTGCCTGTGGAAGCCGTGAGGCTGGGCTTGCTCTCCTGCCTCGAAGCACGGCCCCCAGCTCCCGTTCTCTCCCCACCCTCCCTTCCCCCAGCTCTCACCCCTACACTGTCTCTCTGGCCAGGCCAGCCAGGGTGGGAGAGGGACCGGGCATTCGCCTCCAGCTCCGTCTCGAAGGTCTCGGCTTCCCGGGCCAGCCCGTGGCCGCTGCTCTGAGAACTGGCAGCAGGTGGCAGGGCTGCCGATCGCCCTTGGTCCCTTCGTGCTGCTGTGTCCCTCCTCTCCTGCTGCCCTCCACTGAGAGATCCCACCCTGCTGGCCCCTGGGCCAAGGCCCGTGACTTTTCTTCCTGCCCTCGAGGGTTGGGGTCTGCTGGCCCCACCGCCCCTGCCCTGCCGCTCTCACCTGGAGGAAAAACAGCGGGTAACATGCCCTGTGGGGGCTCCTTCTAGTCACGGACTCTATATTTGATGCTAGAGAGTATGTATTTAAAAGTGAAAGGGAAAAAAAAACAAAACAAAACAGAAAAAAGGCATTCCTCCCCCACCCCGAACATATAGTATTTTAAAAGTCAAGAAAGCAAATCCAACTCCTTGCAGAAGCTCTTCGTGGGCGCTTGGTGACACAGGTGCGGGAGGGGCCCCGGACCTCTGGGCAGCTCCCCCGCGGATGCCTGCATAGGAATCCCTTCTTTGAGAAAGCCGAGAGGGAACATTGGCTCACACACTGTGAGATTTCGTTTTTATACTTGGAAGTGGTGAATTATTTTATATAAAGTCATTTAAATATCTATTTAAAAAATAGGAAGCTGCTTATATATTTAATAATAAAAGAAGTGCACAGGCTGCCACGTGTGAGTCATGGCCAAAGTGCTTTTGGGGTGTGGGTGGCCAAAGTGGGGTGTAGGCAGGCGGCAGCTGCTGGGCGAGCCCCACCTCAGGCAGCTTTTCCCCAGGATCCGTGGGGAAGGAGGGTTCTCTCCACGTCCCGGTCTCGTTACCAAAACCTCCCGCGTTGTTGCCGTCCCGAACATGAGCGCCAGCGTCTCGGTTTAACGGGAAAGTAGACAGAAACTAGCCAGGCCGCAGGCCTGGCCAGCGGCCTCTGCTCCAGCCCAGCCTCGCCCAGCCGGGGAAAATGGCCGCTCGGGCTCTGTCCAAGGTCCCCAGGCCTGCGAGGACCAGGCTCCTTGACCACCGACCCCTGCTGTCCGGCGGCGGGGGGGAGAGGGTGCTCCTTCCCAGCAGGCGGGGCTCAGCTGGTTGAACGCTGCCTCCACTGGGAAGCAGGTGAGGCCGGCGCGGGGAGAGCCAGCAGGCTGTGCGAAGGGTCTTAGGGCCCGCTCCTCTTCCTGGGCACTGGGGCCTTAACTGGGGGAGCGGTGTTGGGGAAAGCCGGGGTGACCGAAGTCCCGGCGCAGCCCACTCCCCCGAAGTAACCGTGTCAAGCGAGGACTTCCCCCGCTTGTGAGAGTGAGGTGGACAAGGTTTCCAATCAGTGGTTCGCAACGCCAGCTTACCTGAGAGACCCTTGAGTTGTTCTCAAAAAAATACCGATCCCCAAGCCCCAGCCTAGATGAAAAAAATCAGGATCGCAGGACGAAGGCTCAGGCACTGGGCACCAGAAGTTTTGAAAAGCATCTTAAGTGATTCGATGTGATCCAGGGTGAGAGGCACATAGAGGCGCGTTGTCTGACACGGTGACTAAGTCGAAACCACTTACGACGAAATAAAGGGAAATATCCAGTTCTTCCATCACGCTGGCTGCATTCCAAAGGCTCGCGAGCCCCACACGTGGCTACCAAGTTGGGTGGCACAGAAACAGAACATTTGTGCCGTCGCAGAAATCTTACCAGATGTGCTGACTCAAAGGTTGGGTCCCTGCACTTAGGGGACCAAGGTTATAAGGCCAGGACTGGCCCCCAAGAAACTTGGCCAGGGACTAAGTTCCCAGGTGTCTCTGTCCTCCCTCTTTATACCCTTAACCCCCACTACCACCCTATCCTTCATCATTTCTCTCAAGCATTTCCTATCATTCATGAAAAGCTCCTCAGAAAAGATTTTTGAAGAAACTTACTCATATTTTTTCTTTCGAGACCCAGCTTAAAAGTCACCTCCTCTGAAAAGCCTTCCCAGCCTGACACAGGCCCCCGAAGGCCACTCAGGCTTAGTTCCTTCCTCCTCTGTGCTCCCACAGACTGAGAGCCTATTAACGGGTCTGTCTGTCCCATCAGGCCGTGAACCTTCGCAGGAGCTGGGCTGCAGCCCTCTCCCATCCCGGCGCCTAAGAGTAGCTGAACACAGTAGGTGTTCAATAAATGCGTGTCAAAAGGTTAATACTGACTGTGTGAATGAAGGCATAATACAAATTCTTCCCAGAGTTCACGAGTGCCCTTTTCTAGGGCCTCACTGGTTTTAACCAAGGGAATGCACGCTGGATAACTATACTAATTCATTAGCCAAGCAGAGGTGGGACTTTCAGTAGAAGGTTCTCCCTGGCTTCTGATGGAGATGAGGTTATGTTAGACCCCTAACTACTCACTGGGCTAAGGATGAAACGTATACTTCAAAGCAGGGATTGACAAAACAAACAAAAAACAAAAACAAAAAACAACTAACCAACAAAACAAACCAAAAAAACCCTGCCCCTCACTTGCCTTTCCAGAAGCCCCAGGAAGTATCCAGAAAGTCTAGGGAATCTCAGCAGGCTTCTCCTGGCTTTCCCTGTGTTGCCGCGGCTGCTTGGAAAAAGGGTCGTATCTACGGAACAATGGTCACTTCGGATTCAGGACAAGAGCATTCAGGTGGTTGGCTTGGATCTCTTCGAGCCGAACGGCACAGACTTGGGCAAGTGTTTCACCTCCCTGAACCTCAGGTTTCTCCTCATCCTTAGAACTGGTTTCGGAATACAAGCCAGGTATACATGGTCCGAGGGGGACAAACCACAGAGCAGCACCAGGTGGACGCCAAAGGGCTGTCCCCGGACAAAGTGTGTTCTGATGCCGCCTTTGCCAAGTGGTCCCAGGGGGCCTGGGCTGAACACGGCTCCATTCTGGGCAGGCACCAGGGAGCAGGGATGCTCCTAGGGCCTGAGTATTCTCAGCCCACGGTGGCAGAGCTGGGTGTTTCCCGCCCGGGTGAGGATTCGGATACCCTGTAGCTCAAGGATTTCTGACTGGAGGCAGGAGACAGGCTGGAGACCCAGGGGACAGTGGCCCTGGGAGGCAGTAGGGGCCCGTCGGCTGGCAGGGTCAGGAACTGTGTCTCCGGGCATACGAGCAGAAGGGCCCAGCCAAACCCCAAACCATTATCCGGCCAGAGACAGGAAAGTGAATCAGAGGCGACCAGGAAGAAGCCTGAGGTTAACCTCATGCAGACTGCGGGCTACGGCAAGGAAGGGGGCTGGTCGGGGCCTGGGGTCTGGGTGGGCGTCTGCCGACCCCTTGAACAAGGTGCTCAAGTCATGAAGGCACGGGCGAGGCCCAGGCCAGCTGCCGGGCAGCCGTGGAGAAAGAGCCCATGCTCCCCTCCTCCAGCGGACTGCCCCTCTGCCAGAGCGGCACTTTTGTCCCCTGGCTTCCCACTTCAGTTTCTGGGAAGGGGGGATGACCAGTCCCAGGGGGATGCTGGGACTACTAAGGGAACAAGGTGAACCATGCCAGCCTGGAAAGCCCCAGGGTAAATTGACCTAACCACAGAGAGGCTCATTCTGAGGCCTGGAGGGGCTGTGGCTGCCATGGCCCCGTCCCTGGTCCGAGACCACGAGAAGGCCCACAGGTTGACCCCCATGGCCTTGTCCGGAGTCCACACTGATGCGGCTCTGGGACTGGGTGACAGTGGGGCAGGAGAGGTTACAGCTGGCTGGGGGGGAGAGGGGAGGAGGCTGGGTCAAGGGAGTTGCTGAACCAGCTCCTGGAGGACAGCTGGGTGAGGGCCCCGTGCTGGACGCCAGCCGCTCCGGCCCCCAGGTCCCAGCCCCGCCCAGAGGCCCTGGACCCCTGCCCCGGTCACTCTGCTCTTCAGTCTCTTCGTCTGTGCGCACCTAATGAGGTCCGTGAAGGTCAGAGCCTCATCCTCATGTACTCATTCATTTCCCCATTTATTGCTAGAAACCGAGCAGGAGCTCATGAGCCAAAGAGTCAGGGAGGGAGACAAGAATTAGTCAGTTACACGAGTAAGTATCTAATGATAAAACCGAAACAGAGGTAGGAAGACACGGGTGCGGTGAGAGCTTAGGACAGAGGGCCTGGCCAGGGATGCAGGACCGTGCAGGCCCTTAGGAAAACCAAGGCAGAGGAAGTCATAGAGGAAGAGTCTTCTTTATCCAACGCTGCCAACAAGATGAACAGTTTTCATTGACTAATTGGCTGGCATGGGTGAGGCACCCTATAAAAAATGCCATCTCATTCCATCCTACAATGGAGTGGGTGCTAATATTCTCTTTTATGGACGTACAAACGAAGGTTTACAGACACTTAAAACTTGACCAAGGTCACAGCAGGTGGCAAGCGGCAGAGCCTAGCTTTGAACCCCGACCTGGCTGTTCTCCAAGCCCGTGGTCTTGTCGCGTCGCACTCCACGAGGCATTTAACAGACGCTTGGGACACGAACGGGCACTTCATGCCAGTCTGGCAGGCTTCGAGGGCTCCCAGGCCCTTAGCATCCTCCTTCCTCTGCTTTCCCGCGGCAGGATGGTTTAGTCCGGCACCGGGCAGGAGGGCGTGTGACAGAGTCCTGCTCAGATTCATACTCGCCCCTGCTGCTAACTGTAAATCCACCAGGAAAAGGGGAAGGGCCCCTCCAGGGTGATGTGCCCACCACCTGGGCCTTCCCGACTGCCAACCCCTCCAGTGACTCCCCTTGGCTGGGTCCTTTACGATCCATGTGTTTTCTCCCTGCCCTCCCTTTGGGTGTCTCCTAGGTCCCGGCTAATTTTGGGCCCAGGAGACATCTGGGCCCTGATCACTTCAGCTGGCGACAAGCGTTGGTATTATTCTTATTTTGCCTGGTCCCTGACCTTCCTGGGCGAAGAGGCTGGGAATTTGCTCACCATACAAGCCTCCAGTCTCCAGAGGAGGTTGTCACAGGCTGGGATGGCCCAAGCAGAGCTGAATCAGGAACACTGAGTGTGACGCCTGCAGGTTCGACACGCTCTAGTGATTCTGGGGAGGTGGAAACGACTGGGGACAGAGCCCTCCTTCTGCCTATATTGAGGGAGACTCAAAGAGGCATCGCCGTCAGAGTGCACTGTAGGCACCCAACCCACGTTGGTTTTCCTCAGACGAGCTCCATGCCCACATGCAAGAGGCTCTCTCCACCTAACCTCCCAAAGAACATCCTCTGTCTTGAAGAAATTTTGGCCCAAGGCCTGTGCTACGTTTGGAGTATTTTTCTACAGCAGCAGCAGCAACAAACTCTGGGGAGGGAGTAGAAATTTGATTTCCGGGAGTGCCTGGGTGGCTCAGTCGGTTGGGTGCCCGACTTCGGCCCAGGTCCTGATCTCTCAGTCCATGAGTTCGAGCCCCGCGTCGGGCTCTGTGCTGACAGCTCAGAGCCTGGAGCCTGCTTCCGATTCTGGGTCTGCCCCTCCCTGGCTTGTCTCTCTCTCCCTCTCAAAAATAATAAATAAACATTTAAAAAATTAAATTAAAAATTTTAAAAATTGTTAAAAACATAAAAAAGAAATTTGATTCCAGAATTGCTACATTAGATTATATTGAAAGTCTGGTTCTAATCACAATAACAACAAAAAATTACAAGGTGTGTAAAGATGCGAGAAAGTTGGTCCATACATAAAGGAAAAAAACAATCAATACAAAGTGTCCCTGAGGAAGCGCAGACATTGGATTTACTAGGCAAAGACATTAAATCAAGTATTTTAAATGTGTTCACTTAAAGTGTGTTTCCAGTACAGGAAACCAAGTCTAAAGAACTAAAGGAAGGGGTGCCTGGCTGACTCAGTTGGTGGAGGATACAACTCTTGCTCTCGGGGTTGTGAGTTTGAGCCCCATGTTGGGTGTAGAGATTACTTAAAAGTAAAATCTTTAAGGGGCGCCTGGGTGGCTCAGTCGGTTAAGCGTCCAACTCTCGATTCTGGCCTAGGTCGTGGTTTCACGGTTTGTGACATTGAGTCCCCCATCAGGCTCTGCTATGACAGTGCAGAGACTGCTTGGGATTCTCTCTCTCTCCCTCTCTCTTTGCCCCTCCCCCACTCGTGCTCCTCTCTCCCTCTCTCTCTTTCTCTCGAAATAAATAAATAAACTTTAGAAATAAAATAAAAATCTTGAAAAAAGGACCTAAAGGAAAATATGAGAATAATATCTCACCAACTGGAGAATGTCAACAAAGATATAGAAATTATAAAAAATAAAGGGGGGAACTCTGGGTATTTAGCGGGTTAAGTGACTGACTTGATTTCAGCTCAGGTCATGGTCCCAGGGTTGTGGGATCCAGCCCTGGGTCTGGCTTCACACTGAGCATGGAGCCTCCATAAGATTTTCTCCCTCTCCCTCTGCCTCTCTCTCTCTCTCCCTCTTTCTCTCTCTAAAAAAGAAAGAAGGAAAGAAAGAAAAAAAGAAAGAAAGAAAGAGAGAAAGAAAGGAAAGAAAGAAAGAAACCATGAAAAAGGAACCAAATAGAAATTCTAGACTTAAAAAGTACAATAACTGAAAGGAAAACTTCACCACAGGAACTCAGGAGTAGGCTTGAACAGCCAGAAGAAAGAATCCATGATTTGAAGATAACTCCATTGATATTATCCTCCCTGAATAACAGAAAGAATGAAGAAAAATGAATGAAGCCTCAGAGACCTATGGGACGTCAACAAGCATGCCAACCCACACATAGTAGGAGTCTAAGAAGGAGAGGAAAGACAAAACAGTAGAAAGAATATTTGGAGAAATAGTCTGACACTTTCTAAATCTGATGGAAAGCATGAATCCACACATTCGAGAAGCTCAATGAACCCCGAGTAGGGAAACGCAAAGAAACCCACACCTAGACTCATCATAATCAGACTTTCAAATGACAAAGAGACCCTAGAAAGCTGCAGGGGACAAAGGATTCAAACAGGACAAGAATTCCTCAATAAGATCGACAGCTGAATTTTCATCAGAAACTATGGACGCTAGAAGGCAGTGAGATGATATTCACAAAGTGCTGAAAGGCGGGGAAATGTCTACAGAGAATTCTATATCCAGGAAAAAAATTCTATACGCAACCTTCAAAAACAAAGGCAAAACTAAGACCTCTCCAGAGAAAGAAGAACCGAGAGTTTGTCACCGAGCAGATAATACCTACCAGAAGTACCAAGGGAGTTCTTCAGGCTGAAAGGAAAATATGCTACATAGAAACCTGGATGCACATGAAGAAATAAAGAATGTGTGAAGGTAAATCCATAGAGAAATATAAAAGACAGTGTAAATGTATTTATTTCCTACCCGATTTGAAAGAACACTGTATAAAGTGATGATGATAAATCTACGTTGATGGATGACAAAAATTGCGTAACAATGTAACTTGTGAAAATAACAGCATTAAGGAGGGGGAGTAGTAGAGCGATGTAGGAACAAAGTTCTGGTGTGCTATCAAAATTAAGTTAGTGTATTTCCCCAATTGTTTTGTTTGCTTCCTGGTTTGACATTTCATATGACTCAGGATCTTTATGAGATCCAAAATCTGCAACTGGTTGATATGTATGTGAAGTCTCTCTCAATCTCTGCAGCTCATCGATGTTGGGTTTTTGAGAAATACTAAAATGTTTGCAGATAAAGTCATGCGCTCTCTGGAATCTGCTACGGGTTCTACAGGAAGAGAGCCCAAATCATTTACGAGTTGACAGTTTTCAAGGTAAGATGATAGATGCATGGGAGTTGGTCTTCTCTAATCTCTGCTTTTGCAGATTTTTGAAGAATTCCAGAACAATATTTTAATATAAATAGCACACCCAATTCACTGTTCGCTGTGATGAAAAATTGAGAAAAATTAAACATCACAAATATTTGAAAAATTAAGTTGGGGCATCTGGGTGGCTCAGTCGGTTAAGTGTCTGACTTTAGCCCAGGTCATGATCTCACGGTTCGTGGGTTCGAGCCCCGCATCGGGCTCTGTGCTGACAGCTCGGAGCCTGGAGCCTGCTTCAGATTCTGTGTCTCCCTTTCTCTGCCCCTCTCCTGCTCATAGTCTGTCTCTCTCTTTAAAAAAAAAATTAAAAATAAATAAAAATTAAAATAAAAAATTAAGTTAGTGTGATCTAAGCTAGGTTCTTTTTAAGATGGTAATCCCCAGGGCAAGCACTAAGAAAACAATTACACACACACACACACACACACACACACACACACACACCCCAAACCAAACCAAAACAAAAAATTCAACCTTCCCACCAAAAACAAAAATAAAAATGTAAACGATTCAAAAATATATAAAGATAACAACAAGGGAATTAACATGGTATACCTCGGCACCTGGGTGGCTCAGTCAGTTGAGTGTCCGACCTGATTTCAGCTCAGGTCATGATCGCAGGGTTGTGGGGTCCAGACCCACATGGGTGTCCTCACTGAGTGTGGAGCCTGCTTGGGATTCTCTCTCTTTCTTCCACCACTCCTCTCCCCAACTTGTGCTCCCTCTCTCTCTCTATCTCTATCTCACTGTCTCTCAAAATAAAAATAAGTAAATAAATAAATAAATAGGTTGATAAATAAAATTACATACCTGAGTATTTTTCTACAAAAGGCTCACCCTCCAGCTGTCAAAGAAACACTGGGAGCTGAACTCCCTGGGGGGTGGGGGAGGCACATTCTCCTTATGCCTTGATCTCACGCTCTACCCACTGAGATAAAATACCCAATGTTCCTTAGTTTTCCAAGCACTTTCCCAGATAAGATCATGTTTCTCCTCACAACAACCTTATAAGGCAAGCTTTATAATATCCGTTTTATAAGCGAAGCCTCTGGGGCTCAGAGAGGTTAGATAAAAAACCCAAGGACACACAGCCGGTAAAGTGTGACAGGCGAGACTAAAATGAGGTCTGTCTTATTCAAGCATAGGGCTCTTTGCTCCAGAGCGCGGCTCAGCATTTGGTCATCAGAGAAGCTAGCTTCCTTTTCCTTGGTTCCTTTTGCTACCTTTTAATTCTGGACAGTATCGAACATACGCCAAAGTAAAGAGATAGTAAAACGAGCCTCCATGCACCCATCTCTCAGCTTCAAGGACTGTGGACAATCTCGACCTACCTCTATCCTCACACACTATCTCTAGCCCCCTGCCCATTATTTTGAAGCAAATCCCAAATGCATCCTTTCGAACGTGAAATATTCAACATGTGTCTATAAAAGGCAAAGATTTATTTTTCAAACACAACCACGAAAACTCTTATCACTTCCGAAAAATTAGTAATCCCTTAATATCATCAAATATCTAAGTTAGCGTTTCAGTTCTGTCTCATAAATATTTTTTTAGAGTTCGTTTGAACTTGAACCCAAATATCATTCATACACCGCGGTTGGTTGATAACGCCTCTTAAGCCTCTTTCCGTCCATAGATTCCCCCTCTTTCATCCCTTCCACCAGGCCACTTATTTCCTGAAAAACCTGGTTCGTTTGTCCTGTAGACTTTCCCGGAATCCAGAGTTTTCCGAATGGGGTGTCATAGTGTCACTGACGTGTTTCTCTGTCATTCATTTCTTGTAAATTGGAGGTTAGGTCTAGAAGCTTGGTCAGATTCAAGTTCAATTTTTTGCCAAGCATCCTTCTTCACAGGTGCTGGTGTGGACTTTGATTGGGAGGTATCCAGGACTGACTGTCTCCTTTCCTGTCCATGACATTTTTATTTTTAAAATGTAGCAACAGCTTAAATATCTGCAACCGGAGAATAGTTAGTTACATAATGACGGTTCATTGCTTCGGTGGAATTGTATGCAGTGCTTCGCAATCATGGTTTCCAAAGAATATTGAGTGATACGGGGAAGCTCGTCATACACTTTTAAGGGCAAAAAGCCAGAATAAAAAATACATAGAACATGCCATGAATCTGTACAGGGGGAAAAAATTAGAAAAAAACCACTAATTACAAAGAAAAACAATTCTGGTAATAGAGGCTATTACTAAGGGTCAGGATTATGGGGAATTTGTTTTCTCTTTCTTTTTTTTGCATTTCCCCAATTTTAATAAAATGTTCATTTGGCTTTTCTAGGGAGAAAACAATTATTCGAGATATTTTGCAAAACTTCTGCTTCTGTGTGTGAGGTCGTGATTTTTCCCAAAGTCATCGGCCAAACCACAAAATGTTACCTTCTGAGGCAAGACCCAAACATACAAAAGCAGTTTGACCAATCGAACAGATTACTGGTCAGTTACTGGTGGGTCACTGGTTGTTTGATGTCTCCGAACGGTCATTTTGGTCACAAACAGCAGTCTGCTGGTGCACACGGGCCTAGAAAGAGTAGAGAACCTTTCATCGGAATGGCCAACAGAGCGGGCTCTTTGGCTTAGCAGAGCAGTCTCTGGGTCTTCAGATGGCCCAGTCCCACTGCCCTGTGCCCTCCTCCAAATGACTCATTACTAGACCTCACGCACGCAGCCGCAGAGGTGCGATGCCCCCAGTGGCAAGGATATCTGGGGACGGCCACAGGTGCCTGGGGCAGGGTTGGACCCATGTAGCAGCCCCCCATTGCAGGAGGGCGTGGGACACCCTCTGCCCAGCCCAGGCTCGGCTGCTGCAGGTTTGACCCAGAGAGAGGAAGAAGTAAGAATTCCATTCATGATTCAACCCTCTCCTTCTGACCTAGGTTAACCCTAATCGATTGCCTGAACAAAGTAGCCCTCAGCTATCGATGTATAAGAGAAGGAGATTCGATTTCGGGATCTTTGGGGCCTTTTTGAAGCCCTGACACTCTAGTCTTTTCCAGGACCAGTTTCTTCCAAAGCCTATGGGCCATTTGAACTATATTAATCATTTTCTCGTCCGTAAGTAATCATTTACACGGTGTCCTCCAGTGTGTGCCATCCGATTGTGGAACAGATGTCACACACACACACACACACACACACACACACACACACAGAGGCTGTGAAATCCACAGCACAACCCAAACTCCACTCAATCCCCCAGGGAGACCCTAAATCACTAGGGCAAACTTCCAGTCAACCAGAATCTCCCATGTTGTTCTTGCTTTCCTTTAAATGGATGATATATTTAAAATTTTTCATTTTCTGTTTATGATGTTAGCATAAGCTGATACCGCATAAATGCAAAAATACAAAAAAGTATAAATAAGCCAATAAAAACCACTCTTAGCCACACCATTCAGTGACAACTCCTGCCAACATTCCTTTGTGTTTCATTCCGGTATATATATATTTTGATTTTTTTAAGGTTATTTATTTTGAGAGGGAGAGAGAGTGAGCAGGGAGGAGCAAGGAGAGACGGAGAGAGAATCTCAAGCAGGCTCCACGCCATCAGTGCAGAGCCCAACGCGGGGCTTGAACTCACAAAGCGTGAGATTCTGACCTGAGCCAAAATCAGGAGTCGGATGCTTAATCCACTGAGCCACCCAGGTGCCCCTCATCCAGTATATTAATAGCACTGTATTTATATTTTTATATATATTAATACCATAATGTCGATTCAATTTTATATCAGTTTCATACTCCATATTATAATCATGAAACTTTTCCCACAGCATTACAACTTTTATAGATATTCTCTTATCTTCTATGTTTTTCTGAGCTGATGAACCAATCCCCAATTACTTACCGAACTTCCACGACGTACAAGAGAGGCACATGGGGCAAACAAATGAGGCTCTGACAAGGTTTCTGCCCACGAGCGGGTGAAAGACACAGACGCGCAAAGCTTTCGGACAAGGTCAAGGGGAGTGGGAGAGACAGGATGCGTGATTACGGAGACCGTATTGTCTGAGCCGGAGATGGGTTCACGAGATGGGACCAGGGAGACCTGAGCAAGCCATAGAATATCTCTGTGCCTCAGTTTCCTCCTCCGGAAATTAGGGATGAGAATAGTAGCTGTCTCTAAACTGTCCTGGAAAATAGCACCGGTCAAGTGTCTGCTGTTTTATTATTTGGGCGATACGAACGTATTTCAGAAGCTGTTGCTTGGTTGTCAAAATATTTGCATTTTGAGCACATTCTGATGTAGGCATTGTGGAGGAAAATATTTGAAATATGAAGTGTCCTGGGGGATACAGAGTAAAAGCTACTCTTGGAGGAAGGGGGGATGGGGAATGGAGGCCGGGGGGGGGGCGGTGGGGAGGAGAGAGAGAGAGAGGCAAAGAGACATAAAGGGACAGAGGCAGAGAAAAAAGAGCCGGAGAGGCAGAGTCGGTCCAGCTAACGATCAGCGAAGAAACGCAGAGGAAGAAAGATTTGAAATGGGCTTCAGAATCTTCCTTAAAAATCATAACCCTTTGAGTTAAAAGTTCCAACACTGGGGTCGAGGAACCACAGCGGACACACGACCTCACCGGGTTTGAAGTCCGTTCCCAGAGCCTGCTCAGGGCGCAGGGCACGGCCGGGCAGGGGAGGCCCTCGGTTCACGTCTGTGGAGCGGAAAGGAACAAAACAGAAAGACAAGACAAATACAGCTTCAAAACCGATGGCTTCTTCCTTTATTTTTAACCAGGAGCCAAATCCTGAGCTGGGACTTTCTTTCCGCTGCAAACATCCACCGCCGATGAAATCTGATAGGGGAGCATCCGCAGAGGTCCGAACAGGGCATACTTTCAACAGCGTTTGACTTTCTGGCTCACAATAACAGATCATCTTTCCCAGAAACTATTCTCTTCATCCTTCGCATGATTTGATAATGAGCCACTTTCTCATTTAAAAAAAAAAAAAAAAAAGTTTCACCTGAGCAGTACTTTTTAAAGGAAAAAATAAAAAAGACCAATGAAACCCAGCTCCTAACTTCACGCCTGCTGTTGACACAGCCCTGACGGTGAGGCGGTTGGCGTCGCACGACCTGGGTTCAACTCTGGACGCCTGCACGAGGAGCCGGGAACCTCTCTCTAAGGTGAGAACGGCAGAGGCAGGGAAGCTGCGGATTTACAAGGGTTCACGGAGAGACCGGGACTCGGCCCCTACAGTATGATTCACAGGTTACAAAACAGCGTTGCCCATGTTTTGCTACTTGGTCCTCGCAACATCTGGCGAAGGAGCTCTTTTCGTGATTCACGCAGAAAGAACCAAACCCAAAGAAATTCAGGAACCGGTCCAACGTAAGGACGCCCCAGAGCTTTCGGGCCGGATCCTCCCCTGCTGGACGGGAAACTCCCTGAGGACAAGAATGCTGCTGTTGAGCACAGATTCTCATCAGAGTGGACACAGGATCTAGCTCAGAGCAGACAACGAACGTTGGCCTGGAGAACGTGCATGTATGACTTACCTCTCTGCAGCTCAGAGTGCTGGGCGAGTGGTCCTTCCCGCTCGGAAGTGTCAACGGCGACAAGTCTCTGACTTCCTTCTGACACCTGCGGGCACTGTGTGTCAACCGGGGAATAGGGCATCCGTTCTGCTCTGGGCCCCTTGCTTCATTTAACACTGGCGTATTCATTTCCTGGAGCCGCTTTCCCAAAGTACCGCAAACTCAGTGGCTTAAAACACCACGAATTCGTTTTCATACGGTTTTGGAAAACATTGGTCAGAAATCAGTTTCACTGGGCTGAAACGAGGTGCCATCAGGGCTGGTTCCTTTTGGAGGCTCCAGCGGGAGAACCCTTTCCCTTGTCTTGATCAGGTTCCAGAGCCGCCGACATTCCTGACCCCGTGGCTTCAGTGTCCGTATTCAGAGCGCATCCCCCCCCCCGGCCCCTGCTTCTACCCTCCTATCACCTTCTTCTCCTCCGAGGTCAAATTTCCACCTGCCAAATGTCGCAGGATGCCCGTGATGACACTGAGGTCCCCCTGGACAAGGCGACATTAACAGGGAGTAGGCGTTGCACGTTTTTAGGAAGCGTTATGCGGCCTACCGCGTTTATCGCTCTTACGCTTACAATTTACCTTTTTATTTTACGTTTGCCTGTCCTTTTAGGACACTACAGCGCCTCACCTACAGTCGATGCTTCGAAACAGTTCTGTGAATAAATAATCCCGTGTCTGGCAGAATAAATACCCCGTTTCTGTCCCCGGAGCGCCACAGTACAACATTCCAAAGAAATCTAAATCTACTTCAAAAAAAAAAAAAAACAACCTTAAAAGATGAGTCAGTCTTGAGCAAAATTCTTTTGGGGACATAGAGGAAGAGGTCACACAGCTCATTACACAGCAAAGCTTCCTAAAAACGCCCCAGAGACGTTTCTCCCTCTCCTCCGGGCCCCTTCCTTCTTTCTGTCTTCTCCCTTCTTCTGCCCATCCACTGCCCCAGCAGCCAGATTTGTCATTGTTCCCAGGAAAAGGCAGGAGCATCAGGATTTAATTTTGACACCATCCATTCTCAACCAATGGGCAGGCTCTCACTAAAAGGAAAAAAAAAAAGCTGCAGTATCCACTTCCTAAATTCCTGGGTGTGTTCCTGGAGCTGTCTGCCACACAGCGGGGTATGCGTCTCGTAGCCAGCGATCCCATTTGGGCCGTATTCGGGACCAGCCCTCTTTCCCAGGAAGCAATCAAAGGGAACCGCCTCTAGCCGACGCCCCGAGACTGACTCTCACGGGTCAGGGGAGAGGGCTGCCTGGCAGCCTGTCTGGCCCGAAGGCTCTGGAACTTGCAACCCCTCTAAGGGACCCCAGCGTCTCCAGTGCAAATGCCTTGAAGGCTTTCCCTCTTCTTCCTTCCAGATTCATGTCCAAAACCAAAAACGGCGTCTGAGTAAAAAAATCTCACTTGGGGGGCGCCTGGGTGGCTCAGTCAGTTAAGCGTCCGACTTCAGCTCAGGTCATGATCTCGCGTCTGTGAGTTCGAGCCCCGCGTCGGGCTCTGTGCTGATGGCTCAGAGCCTGGAGCCTGCTTCGGATTCTGTGACTCCCTCTCTCTCTCTGCCCTTCCCCCGCTCACCCTCTATGTCTCTCAAAAATAAATAAACGTTAAAAAATTTTAAAAATAATCTCACTTGGTTTGGGGACTATAGGGCTATACATTTCTGAGGCCTTGACGCAATCCAGCGTCTACGCTATGCCGCTAGGCGCTTTACTGGGTGGGCGAGTCACCCCAGGGGCCAAATATAATGACAAGAATTTCAATGTTTTATTTACTTCCCCCTAGATAGGTTTCCTAAAATGGAATAAATGATCCAGAAGATAGGACTGGACCGTGCAAACATTTTTATAGCTTTCGATACGTATCATTTGATGGTTTAAGGAATTATACAAACACGTCATCACCAACAACGTGCAAGTACATATTGCCCCACGGTTCTGTTAACATGAGATTTATTATTTATATTTAGTTTAATAGTTCCAGAAAGATACCTTAAATTTGTTTAAACGTGTTTTTCTTTATTGCGTTCGAGGCCGTGTAGTTTTCTGTGTGATGTTTGTTCTTCCTTTTCATTTGTTAATAAACTACTCGTCTCCTTTGGAAACTTACAGGATGAAATCCAGACCCAATTCTATATTCGTTTCAGTTCTTTCCTATTTTGGAACAGGCGTCCCATAATTATCTTTTTCGCATGTTTTTTTTTCTATAGCCTGTATCTACCAGAAATTTTAGAATCATCTTTACTTCTTTTTTAGAACGGTGTTTATATATTCAATATTTCTCTATCTTGTTCTTAATAGTTGTCATTTCTTCTGTGGTCAGACATTCATCACCCCTTCAAACACAAGATTTTTTTCTTCTTTGTGAAAAAACTACCGTGTTTTACTTTATCGGAAATTTATTATTCAATATGATCTGAGATACTTCTCTAAAGTAGTGCATTGCATAAAGTAATGAATTTCCTTCCTACCATCCCCTGGCCTGAACAATTAGTAAATGATGAAATCTTTCTGCATTGTCGTCTTGTTTCTCGTTTGTTGCAAATTATGTTTATAAAGTAGGACATCTGAAACCACAGGGATTTCTGTTGTGTTTCCTCCGCTCAACAAATTTTCTTTTGAGCCCCTACGATATGCCGGGCATTGTTCTAGATGCTAAGGATATAGCTGTGAACAAAGCAAATGTCTCTGCCCTTGTGGAGCTAACGATCTGGTGAAGGAGTGGAAGGAGGGAAACAAAGTAAAAAAAACAAAAGCATGACAGAGGGATACATAAATAAAAAGTAAGATAGGAAAAATGTTAGGGAGCCTGGCATGGGGGTGAGATGTTGAAATTTTCAAGGGGGAACTTAAGAATCTCACTGAGGGGGCGCCTGGGTGGCTCAGTCAGCTGAGCGTCGGACTTCGGCTCAGGTCATGATCTCTCGGTCTGTGAGTTCGAGCCCTGCGTCGGGCTCTGTGCTGACAGCTCAGAGCCTGGAGCCTGCTTCCGATTCTGTGTCTCCCTCTCTCTCTGCCCCTCCCCCACTCATGCTCTGTCTCTCTCTGTCTCAAAACTAAATAAACATAAAAAAAAATTTAAAAAAAAAAAAAGAATCTCACTGAGAAACTCAGATGACCTTTGAGCAGAGACCTGAGGGAAGGCAGGGAGCAAGCGTGTCAATCAATACCTGGGGGGAAGCAGGTTCCAGAAGGCAGAATAGCGACTATAAAGGAACATCTAGTTCCCTGGGGAGGGAGGTGCCTGACGGACTCTGGCTGCACCGGAAGAAAGACAGTAAGAGAGAATCGCAAGTGGGAGATGTGTTAGGAGGCTCCGGACAAGGAGCCATGGTGGCCTCCATCCGGGCGAGGAGGGGGGCAGGGGGGGCAGCGAGAAGTGGTGGGTTCTGGACCTGCTTCCGACCTGAGATAAAGAAGTTCAAGGATGACCACTGGAAGGTTTTACGTTTACAAGATGGAACAGACGGAAGGAGGAAGAGCCGGAATTTGGAATTAGTTCTGTTTTAAGCTTAAGATGCTCTACCAGGGGAGACGTTCCACTGATTTTTTTTTCTGTTTGGGGACCCATAGTTTTGATAAATGTGCTTTTTAGAAAGCAATTTATTTTCTTAAGTTTTATTTTAACTTATTTATGTAAAGAGAGAGAGAGAGTGCGAATAGAGGAGGGACAGAGAGAGAGAGAGAGGGAGAAAGAGAGAGAACCCCAGGCAGGCTCCGCAGTGCCAGTGCAGAGCCTGAGGTGGGGCTCCAACCCACGAACCGGGAGATCATGACCTGGGCCAAAACCAAGAGTCAGACGCTCAACTGCCTGAGCCACCCAGGCGCCCCTACGAAGCATTTTAAATCCTGTGAGATGGTCTTTATTTATTTCCCATTATTCTGTAAGGTCGATATCAATTATTCGGCTTCTGTTACGTATTTTGAAAGGCCCGAAACTAATATTGCATTAAATCTATCAACTCTGAAAATACGGTCACATTTATTAGATTTCGCTTTTCAGTAACAATCCAGCCTAGCTCTCCATTTTTTCATGTCCAGTTTCCTTTTCCTGTTATGGTTTAATAATTTCCTTGGAATAAATCTTGTGGCTCCAAGAAAATCCTCAACTAATTTCTTTTTGGTTCGTGGTTATAAATGGAATCTTTCTCTCTTTTTTGATTTCATATTTTTATTAATAGGCAGCTGTGTTTCACTGACAGCTAGAAACCCAATTGTTTTATGTTGGTTGCTTTTGGCTACATCTTTGGGGACTCACTGATTAGTCCTAGTAATTTAGGGGTTGCTTTTCTTGGAACTTTCAGGTATATAATCACGTCAGCTACAAAAAGTAGCGTTTTTTTATCCCTATATTTTGATGTCCTTACCAAATAGCTATTACCAGCGTTTCCAATACCATGTTGAAAGAACGGCACTGGGTGAGTCTTCTGTTCTTGCTTGCAGCCGGAGGAACCGTCTAACTCTCCAGTGAGTGTGACGTGGGCTCTTCAGAAAAAGTGCATTGTTCTCCTCACTGAAACATAAAAATCTCCGTATCAGCTTTAAAGAGGAATAAATATTAAACAGGGACTGTCTTTTCAACAACGGTTCAGTCAACGAGCACTGAAAACTTGCTTTTCTGTTTCATTCGTGACTTAATTTGCTCCATTTTCTCTCTTTCTAAAATGGAAATTCACCAGTTAATGAAGTGCCCGGGAATCCCAATGCAATTATATTTTTATTTCTTGCTCTTTAATTTTTCCCAGCTTTCGGCTTGTGTTAATTATTGCATTATTTAGGACCTAACGCTTGAGACTTGGTAGGCATTCATTGTTCGATGTGTGTCACCCTTGATATTTGGGACCGTGGGAGCACGTGGGTGGCTCAGTCAGTTGAGATCCAACTCTTGACTTCGGCTCCGGTCATGATCCAGGGTTGTGGAATCGAGCCCCACCTCGGCCTCTGGGTTGAGCATGGGACCTGCTTAGGATTCTCTCTCTCTCTCTCTCTCTCTCTCTCTCTCTCTCCCTCTGCCCTTCCACCCAGTCGAGAGCCTGTGTGCTCTCTATCTCTAAAATTAAAAAAAAAAAAAATGAGGCGGCGGGGGGTGGGGTGGACATGCCTGGATGGCTCAGTTGATTAAGCGAATGACTTCAGCTCAGGTCATGAGTTCGAGCCCCACGTTGGGCTCTGTGTCTGTGCTGACGGCTCAGAGCCTGGAGCCTGCTTTGGATCCTGTGTCGCCCTCTCTCTCCGTCCCACCCCCACTCGTGCTCTGCCTCTGTCTCTCAATCATTCTCAAAATAAATAAACATTAAAAAAATTTTGTACAGATTGGGGATTGTAAAATCTTCTTTATCCGACATCCTGCTTTCTACACACTCATTGCAGAACTTAGAACACGCCCATCATTTTAGTCTTTAAAAAAAAAAAAGTCTTTCAGTTTTAATGATTTTTTTCTAGGTAACAAATCCTTATGTTTATTTTAGAACCCAGATTTTAAATTTATTTCCTCCTCATAGGGAGGTTTATCTCCCTGACCTGTAATCTGATTTTCCTTGCCCCTTATATTTAACTTTATTGAGTCATGTTTTTTACTTTCCTATTTTCTTTAACTTGTCTTGGTGGAGACACAGAAGCACCAGATTTTGTGGTAATGTTTCGATAGTCTGGAATATTTTTTGAAATTCTAGATTTTTGAGTAGATTTTTTAGATATTTGAATGCAGGCTTTTTTTCCCCCCCCAACCGTGTCTCGCTGATACGCGGTAACAGGTCTGGGAAATAGGTATTATTATCCTCATTTGGCTGACACTGAGGCTCGGGAAAGATAAGTGATTGGTCGGTGTTTACATCTAATAAGTTCTGTAGAACCACACAATAAACTTTATTATGTTACCAGTCGGTTTTCCTTTGATTCATTAGCCTCGCCTTTCAGCCATGTCCTGCTAGACTACTTTGTGCCAAGGGTTCTCCAGCTTCACGGTCGTCTCTGTCCCTGGCTGTGGTCTTTGCCTCAGGAGGGCTCTGCCGGAAATCGCACCGGGCCTCCCCTTCAATCTTCTAAGAAGAAAAAGTGGAATCAGTCAATCTCGCTTGCTTCTCGGCGGAGGGGTGGCACGGATCCAAGTGCGCCCCTCTCCAAAGCCATGGGGCAACCTCCGTGACGGTGTTTCTGCAGACGTGACCTGGGGACCACCCGCCTCGGACACGTCTGAGGCACTAGCTGCTCACCTACGAAACAAATTCCTAGGCCCCGTCTCAGACTCATTGAGTCAGAAACTCCGGGGATACATCCCAGGAAGCTTAACTTAATCTTAACTTAATAGGGCCCCCGGGTGGTTCTCAGGCACTCTCGAGTCTGAGAACCGCTGCCCAAGTCGGACGCACTTGTGTGGGATAGACGGAGATGTCCCCCCATGAGTCACATCCTTGTGGAAACCTCTCCATGGAGGGCAGGCAGCATGTGCGACCTGCATTTAGCCAATAGAAAATGGCAAAGGTAGTGGGGCAGATACTCCTGTGATTACGGGATGTTTTATAAGACTGTCTTGGAGGACTGGAGAGAGAGAGTGAGAGAGAGAGAGAGAGAGCGTATCCCACTGGACTTCGCCAGGCGACCCACCATGCTGTGAAAGCCTGTGAAAGGGCCACATGCCAGGGAATATGGGTGACTCCTGGATGCTGAAAGCAGGCCACGAATGACAACCAGCAAGAAAATGGGGACCTCAATCCTACAGTCGGAGGAACTGAATTCCGCCAGCAGCCGTGTAAGCTGGAAGAGACCTCCCGACCCCAAAAAAGAACGTAGCCCCAGCCTAAACCTTGATTTTAGCCTTGTGCCACCCTGGGCAGAACGCCCGGCAAAACCACGTCTGGACTCTTGGTCCACAGAAGCTGTGAAGTAAGAAACGTCGTTCGTTTTAAGCTGTTGCGTTCTGGGAACTGGTGACATAGAAATAGAAAACGAATATGCCTCCCTGCTCAAAATGTCAACATCCACGTTATTTACAGACTTAGGCGTAGAGGCTAGAAGTTGTAGCTGCTGTTTTTAAATCTTAACTGTATCTTTTAATTCTTTTTTTTAATGTTTGTTTATTTTCGAGAGAGAGAGACAGAGCAGGAGTGCGGGAGGAGCGGAGAGAAAGGGAGACGCAGAATCCGAAGCAGGATCCAGGCTCTGAGCTGTCAGCACAGAGCCCAACACGAGGCTCAAACCCATGAACCGTGAGATCATGACCTGAGCTGAAGTTGGATGCTTAACCGACTGAGCCACTCCTTAAGGCGTCCCTTAACTGTATCTTTTAAAGTAGATAGTATGCCATTATACAGTCATTAGGAAGTTTAAAAGCCCCACAACACCAAGTATTGGCAAGGATGTGGTAACTGGAATTCTCAGGCGCTGAGGGTGGAAATGGAGACGGGAGTTCAACCACTTTGGAAAAGCAGGCATTTTTAAAGAAAGTAACATAGACGCACCCACAATCTAGCCTTCCCACTCCCACTTCCCATTTGCTCAAAACAAATGCAAACATAATTCTACTCAAGGACTTCAACACAAAGGTCCACAGCAGCCTTATTCGCATAGCCCAAATCTGTAAACAACCCCAATGTTCATCGACCGTTGGATGAATAAACAAAATGTGGTCCAGCCACGCCACAGAATACTATTCAGAAACAAGCTACTGAATATACAAAATAACATGAATGAATCTCTAAGTCGTTACCAGTGCGCAGAAGCCAGATACAGAAGAGATACTGTATGACTCCATGTACATAAAATGCACACCGGCCTTTCATGACAGAAGGCAGCTCGGGGGTTGTAGGGGGTCAGGATGGAGAGTGAGATGGACAGCGAAGGGGCACGAGGAATCTTTGGGAGACGATGGGAATGTTCCATATCCCGATCGTGGTGGTGGTTTCACAAGTATGTACGACTTTCAAAATTCATCGCATCGTGCCTTTTAGACGGATGTGGTTTAACAGTACAAAGAGCTCAGCCGACTTGGCAAGGAAAAATAGAGGCATTTGGTACAAAATTCCAAAGGTACAAAAGGTGGAAAGTGGCCCTTTAATCGGTGCCCCTCACAGAGGCGACCGCTGTAACCAATTTCCTGTGTATCTTTCTGGAGATATTTTTACTTAAGACAAAGTGAGATCTTTGCATCTCAGTACCTTAAAGAACAAAACAAAACAAAACAAACACTTCCTCTTTCTTTTTTGAATAGCTAATGTATTATATTGTAGATAATTTACTGCGCTAGTTTCTAACTGATGGACATATTTTTACAAAGAAGACAACAACGAGCTTAAATTGCCGGGTTAAGGAACATGTGAATTCTTTTATTTTTCAAGGTATTCCTAAATTACGCTCCATAGAGGTCACAGCAATACCTATTTCTGCCTGTAGAGAGAACGCCTATTTTTTTCCACAGCCTTGGGGCATACTATGTTATCAGACTGTTCAATGTGATAGATAAAAAAGTATATATCATTATCATTTCATTGTTGATTTCTCTTATTATGAATGAGATTGAGCAGCTTTTCGCATTTTTGAAGTTATAGGGGCACCTGGGTGGCTCGCATTTTTTAAGAGTTGTAGGGGCACTTGGGTGGCTCAGTCGGACTTCGGCTCAGGTCGTGATCTCACGGTTGTCAGTTTGAGCCCCATACTGGGCTCTGTGCTGACAGCAGGATTCCGTGCCCCCCTCTGTCTCTGTTCCTCCCCCACTCACGCTCTGTCTCTCTGTCTTTCTCTCAAAAATAAATAAACGTTTTAAAAAAGAGTTATTTATAGTTGCCTCTGCAGTTACTTTGTTGTGAACTGGTTATTTGTATCTGCCTGCTTTTCTATAGCATCGTTGGCCTTTTTCATGTTGTCTTTTAATAGTTGTTTATACGTGGTCTTGGCTCAGATTGCCTAGGAAACAGGCTGAGACAAAGCTTGCCCGCTAACCCTTTCTGGGGGAGGGCAATCCCAGCACAGCAAGAGTGAAGGGAGAAATGGAAGTGAGGCCAAAAAGCAGGAAAAGCAAGTACAAGGTGGTACATTACCAAGGTCCCGGCAGCTTCATGAGGAAGGGGACAGCGGCTCAGCTCCATGATTGTCAAACGCGAGGGCTGGTGAGAACAGGGGCGGGGGGTGGGGGCTATCCTCTGTCAGTTCCCTCCCATCCACAGTCTCTCTTAGGTCACGATTTGCCCCACAGGGTATTCGCTGCCCTGCACTTTGGGATGGCACGCCCCGTACAGCTTGCGGGGGGATGGGGGGGCGGAGCCAGATCTCACGTCCTGTGGCATGATGTTTGCCTGAGTCCAGAAGACGGGAGACTCCTAGCTCCTGCATCTGGGCACCAACACAACTGCGGCCTTTGTCCAGCCTTCATTCTGGTGGAAGACAAGCGGGCAGTGTGTCGGGGACGAGGCGATGAGGGCCGTGGCCAGGGGACCGAACCGAGCAACCAGCTGAGGTCCTGGAGAGCCAGGTAGAGCCGAGCAATTCTGGAGAAAATTTTATATTTTCATAGAAAATTATAAATTTTATAGATATAGTTCCCCTATAATTGCTCAGGCCTACCTGTAATATCCAAAAAGGATAATTTATATCTATACAGGATAAGGACATTTTATTTTATTGTCTATACATTATATAGCCATATAAAGGATATTGTTATACATATAATCCTTTTTGCTATATTTAAGTTTCAGATACTCCCCCCTGCCCAGTTTGTTATTTGATTTTGACTACTTATGGTGATTTCTTTTTGCTCTGCAGAAAAATTCTCTTTTTAAAAAATTTTCTTTAATGTTTATTTTTGAGAGAAGAGAGATACAGAGTACAAGTGTGGGAGGGGCAGAGAGAGACGGAGACAGAATCCGAAGCAGGCTCCAGGCTCTGAGCTGTCAGCACAGAGCCCAGCATGAGGCTTGAACTCACAAACTGCGAGATCGTGACCTGAGCCGAAGTCAGAGGCTTAACCAACTGAGCCGCCCAGGCGCCCCGGAAAAATTTTATTTTTATTTTTATTTATCCCCACTTTCTATTATGACTTCAACCCTTTCTTAGTGTGAGATTATGGAAAGAAAAAAAAAAAAGCTTTTCCATGCTTCCTTCTGGTGTGCCTAGGATTTCACTTTTCTAAGTTTAAATATCTCTGATTCATCTTGATTTTATTTGGGTACCAAGATACGTTGTATGGATCCAACTTTGTTTTCCAAATGGCCACATAGTTGATCCCGAGGTAAAAGGATGCCTCTATCCTATATTAAGTTTCCTTACTTTTGAAGACTCTTTACTGAACCGCTTTCACCCGCTGGGTCTGAGGCTCACTAGGTGAAGAAATGACTTATGGGAGGAGAACCACGCCCAGTTAACGGAGCTCCCCTTTGCCTTGCACCGCAGTCCGCTCCAGAAAGGCCAATCGTGGGCAAATAGCAGGAAGCGATTTATTATCATGTCTTAACAAAATTACTCCTGCATTTTGCCGTACGGTGTGTAATGACTTGAACCGTGATACGTCAAGACGGGGTGACGTCTCCATAACTAGCAACACCTCGGCGACACGAAGGAGATGGAACTTTGAATTACAGCTTCTTCCCCTGGAGAGGGTCGTAAAACATAAAGGCAGTTTCGGATGTGCTATTTTTACTTGGCGTGATCTGTGGGATAGCCTCAAAGGCGCTTAAAGTGCCAAAAGACCAGTAAGACAGGAGTCGAGGAAAGAAAAAACCACATTTCTTTGAAAAGAAAGCGGGCCGCGAGAGCCATCCTTGGCCAGCCGCGTTTCACCGTTTCCTTGGGCGCCCCAGTGCGACGGTAGTTGATTTGATCTATGGCCCATCTCTCCTGGCTAGACGTAAATGGAGCTAGACTGAAGAGAGACCTGGCTATATTTAATCCCAGGGCTTAGGCTAAAGCCTGGAACACGGTAGCTGCTGAAAATGTGTTTCTGGAATGAGTGAAATTAACAACGGGGTAAGGATTCAGAGCAACTCCTTTGAAGCTTTTCCAGACACCATCTCTATTCCCGGACAGAGAACTCTACCTGGACTCTGGGGTCCCACTGTGCCCTTTGAATCACTGACTCCCCCACCCACCCTTTGTGGTGTCTCTCATCCCCATGACAGTGTGAACTCTTTAGAGACATAAACCGTCTTAACCAGTTTTATATCTGTAGCCCCCAGCAAACACTCGATAAACGTTTGTGGAGTGAACGAACGGACGAATGGATGAATGCAAGGTCTGTTACAAAAGGACTGAAAGTTGTTACGGGTAGTTCGTGCCTGTGGCCTTCATGTCCAGAAAGGAGATTCTCTTCCAGGAAGAGAGAAGAGGGTCGAGCGGAGAACCCCTGAGTTCTGAGTCCAACTCTGCCACGGGCTTCGGACAAGTCGCTTCTCTTTTCTGAGCTTCGGCCTCTTGCCCTGTAAGGTAGAAATCCTTAGAATTGGAGATAAGGTCTGAAAAGTCCCGTCACAGGGCGTGGCATACAGCAGGCCCTCTATCGTAGCTGTGGTATTGCTGCTGCCATTATTATGATTACTATTATTATTATTATTATTAATCTACTATTACCGTTATTAAGAGGTGTGAGGGCAATACAGAGGAAGCTGTTAAAATGTATAGTTTAAGTAGCTTTGGATGAGGCGGTTCGGGGAGGGGCTGGGGTGTGGGGGGGCCTCCAATAATCCTGCGATAGTGATAACCCCCGGACACCGAGAGCTTGACTCCCTCAGGCTTTCCGCACACATCGTTTCATCAAATCCTCACCACAAACCTTAACGTTGGTGCTCTCCCCCGCTTGTCAAAATGAGGAAGCTGAACCACAGAGCACTTCTCTGAGGTTCAAGGTCAGAGAGGTAGTCGATGGTCGGGCCGGGTTCAACCCAAGTCCGTCGTGAAAGCTTTGTTTTAAGTTTTAAGCTTTTACCCTACTCTGAGTAACCCAGGAGCTGAGAATATTCTGGAGATGAAACCTCAGTTAGAGACCTGTCGAGAACCTAGATATTGAGTGAAGCTGGGCTGAGGTCTTAAGTGAAATTACAAGATGGGCTACATCCGTTTTTTTCATGAACCCATGCTCATCACGCCTGCTGTCATGAACAGCGTCCTAGTATTTTATTTTATTTTTTTTAAATTTTTTTTAATGTTTATTTTTGAGACAGAGAGAGACAGAGCGTGAGTGGGGGAGGGGCGGAGAGAGAGGAAGACACAGAATCTGAAGCAGGTTCCAGGCTCTGAGCTGTCAGCACAGAGCCTGACGCGGGGCTCGAACTCACAGGGCTCGACGCGGGGCTCGAACTCATGACCTGAGCTGAAGTCGGACGCTCAACCGACTGAGCCACCCAAGTGCCCCTCGTCTTAGTATTTTAAACAACTGACCTTAGGCTGAACCAAACGGACCGCACCGGGTGTGGGGAAGTGAACTTCGGGGGAAAAAAATCTTCACTTGCACCCATTCCTTTAGCAGCAGCGAGTTCCCAGTGGCTTTGGTAAAGCTGCCTTGTAGAGAACTTTCCCGGGCCTGGCTCATCACAAAATGGAGAGTATCATTGGTTTGCACTTCCCCGGCACGCATCAGATGCTTGCCTGAGCACGCCATACATCCTCCAAGCGCTCAGGACACGAAGACCCCAGACACGGCTGTCGCAAAGCTTCATCTGGCTCCTGTCTCTTTAACCCCTTCTCTAGCGCACAGGCTCATCCTGGTCAGCCTTTTCTTGAGCATCACAGAGCTTAGAGCCTGATTCTGAAGCCCCCAGGCCCTGTTGGCCATTGTCGTGCAAGCCGCCTCTCCAACAGCTGGAGAGCCTTAAATGTGCTCCGATCCCCATCGTCTTCATAGGTATTCAATAAGTACGCCCTGAACGGTGAGGTTAACAGAGCACGGGGAGTTGAGCAATATCACCTCTTGGCATCGGTTTTATGTGGCATCAGTATTCAGGAGGGGTTGAGGCAATGCGGAACAGGATGGACTCCTTTAAAACCTCTTCGTTTGTATATATGTCTCTCCCGCAGAGAGTCCTGCTGAAAATAAACATAGCCTGCCCTGTGTGTCTCCACCACAGGAGGGGTATACAGCACGGTTAAGAGCCATCTTCTCTGGGGGAGCTCTTCCAAAGGACACTATGTATTTACTCAGCAAATATTTACCGAGCAAGACGGGAGGAGGCAGGGCATTCCAGGGAGAGAGAACGGTTTGAACAAAGCCAAAGAGAGGGGAAACCAGGGGTACGCATGGGGTCTAGTGAGTAGGGAAATTCGGGAGGGAACATTTGGAAGGTAGGAAAGAACAGATCGAGAGCTTTGAATGCTTGGCAAAGGAGTTTGGGCTGATTTCAACAGGCCAGAGGGAGTCGAAGGAAGATTCTGAGCAAGAGGGACGTAAGCAAAACTGGTCATTTGGAAAATTAATTTTACAGTCGTGTCTAAAATGGACCGAGATGAAGAATAATCATATAAAGCAGCCAATGACTGAGTATGTACTATGCCCCCAACACTATGCCAAGCCCTTTATACACATTGTCTCGTTCCATAAAAGGAATGGATAATAGATTTAAGACTCAGTGCCTGGCTCATAGTATTTTCTGGTCTTCGCAATCACCCTGTGAGTTGAATATCATTATTATCTCAATCTTCCATAGGATGCCTAGGCTTCCGAGAGGTTAAGCATATTGTACCCAAGGTCAAACGTGTGAAGTGGCAGAGGCAGGGTTTAAACTCAGGTTGGTCTGGCTCTAAAGCCAGACATCTGGGAGACATCTGGGAGACGTGAGGAAGTAATTGCAAAATCCTGATGACGGTGATGAACCAGAAGAGGGGCGGGAGGGAAGAACGAGAGAAAATAGATGTACAACTGAATTATGGATACGTGATAGACATGGCGTAGCGATTGATTGACTCTTCGAGAGACAGAGTGGCCATAGATGGCCCAAGGTTTAGAGCATGGGTGACCAACAGAAGGTGGCACTAGAGTGAAAGCCAAGAATACAGGAAGTCAGTTAAAAGAATTCAAACTACGTTGCGTTTGATGTGTTGATGGCATTATCTTGCAAGGATTTGAAAATCTACCTTATTCCTTATACCTTGTTCCTCATTTATAATAGCTCGTTCTTAATGTCTCATTCTTTTCTTTTATTTAATGTTATTTTTAAATGTTTATTTATTTTTTTGGGGGGAAGGGCAGAGAGAGAGAGGGAGACACAGAATCTGAAACAGGCTCCAGGCTCCGAGCTGTCAGCACGGAGCCCAACGCTGGGCTCGAACTCACCAACTGTGAGATCATGACCTGAGCCGAAGTCAGACACTCAACCAACTGAGCCACCCGGGCATCCGTATTTAATGTTATTTTTTAAAAAATTCTATTGTGCTAAAATATGCTTAACATAAAATGTACCTTTTAGCCATTTTAAGAGTCTTATTTTTTAAATTAACATGAAGTTGATTTCTGGTTTCTGGTCCAGCACGGAAGAACTTGCAAGTCATCGGTCCATCCAACCAACAAGCAAGCAAAAAGCTGAACACACGGAAAAGCCCACTCTTCTTACACCCATCAGGAAAGGGAGCTCACAGAGCAAACGGCTGCCCCCAAAATGGAGAGGGAGACAGGTACATACAAAGAATTGAGCTGTAGCGTAGTGAGAACCTCCGTGGGCCCCAGGGTGGGGATAGGAAAATCTGAACTGTAGCTGTCGAATTGCTGGAGGCTCCGTGTGGCCGAGTCTGAGAGTTAAAAACTCCGGGCGTGGTGGGGGGAGGCGATCCTTGGGTGGTGCCCATGCTTTTGTGACGTTTAGCTCTGGAAGCCGCACCAGGTTCTCCCGGAGGGTACCGGAGAACCCTCCCCTCGTACCTCTTTCTGGCAGAGGAAGGGGAAAGTGACCGTTCTGAAATGCGCCAGAGCATTCCACTCTTCTTAACAAAGGCCTCGCCTGAGAGAAACCAACCTAGTGGGGTCTTATCAGAACTTAATCCTTAATTGGGGGAAGGGACATACCCAACTCTAGCCTCCTCTTCCACCGAAGGGGAGAGAAAACGGAGAAGCCTGTGCGAAGTTCACAGCCCAGGGCCGCAGCCTCACTAAAAGACTAAGACCTACTCATTGGCCCACAGAACGCTTCCCTCCTTCCACGCCCGACCTCCATACCACTAAAGGCCTACTTACCAGATTTCCTTAAAAAAAATTTTTTTTTAACGTTTAATTCCTTTTTGAGAGACACAGTGTGACCAGGGGAGGGGCAGAGAGAGGGAGACACAGAATCGGAAGCAGGCTCCAGGCTCTGCGCTGTCAGCACAGAGCTCAACTCGGGGCTCGAACTCACAAACAGTGAGATCGTGACCTGAGCCGAAGTCAGCTGCTTAGCAGACTGAGCCATCCGGGCCCCCCTACCAGGCTTCCTTTTATCCGAGTACACCGTGTCAGGCTTTCAACAACCAAAAAACTTTGCGAGGCATGGTGAAAGGCAAGAACCTTCCCCCACAGTTTGAAGAGGTAGAGAAGCATCAGGACCAGATTCGGATACGGCAGGGATGCTGGCTTATCAGGCTGGGAATTTAAAACAACTGTGATTAATATGCCAAGGGCTCCAATGGAAAACCTAGACAACACGCAGGAACAGATGGGTAATGTAAGCAGGGAGACGGAAAGTCTTAGAAAGAATCAGGAAGAAATGCTGGAGATAAAGACAAACAAACTCAGTAACAGAAATAAAGAACCCCTTTGATGGGCTCATTAGCAGACTGGACACGGCTGAGGAAAGAATCTCGGAGCTCGAGGATGTGTCAATAGAAATTTCCAAAACTGAAAATCAAAGGGAAAAAAGACTGAAAAACAAACAAAAAACGGAACAGGATATCCAGAACTAGACCACAAGAAGAAAAAGAGAAAAGAATAGAAGAAATATTTCCAGCAATTATGACTGAAAATTTCCCCCCAAATTAATGTCAGACACCAAACTACAATCCAGAAAGCTCAGAACACAGGGCAGGATAAATGCAAAAAACGAACAAATAAACAAACAAAACAAAAAATTACACCTAGCCATCTTATATTGAAACTGCACAAAATTAAAGAGAAAATCTTGAAAGAAGCCGGGGGGGTGGCGGGGGGAGGAACGCCTTACTTACAGAGGAAGAAAGATAAGAACTAACTCAGCTTCTCAGAAAGCATGGAAGCAAGAAGAGAATGGAGTGAAATGTTGAAAGTGTCGAGAGAAAAAAACCCACCAACCTGAATCCTGGGTCCTGTGAAATCATCCTTCAAAAGTTAAGGAGAAATTAAAAAGGGAGGCACCTCCTTTTTTCTTATTCTTAATCTAACAGATAATCGTTTGGGAGAAAGGAATTTGGAATATTTCGTTATTACAAGACACTTGCACTAACCACCAAAGGGTCAATGTTATTTGAAAATGAACTTGGATTGGCTCTAAATTGTATATTGCAAATTCTAGGGCAACCATTAAAAAAGGTTTAAAAGGGGGGCACCTGGGTGGCTCAGTCAGTGACGCGTCCAACTCTTGGCTTCGGCTCAGGTCATGATCTTTCGGCTTCATGAGTTCGAGCCCCATGGAGGACTCTGCACTGGCAGCCTGAAGCATGCTTGGGATTCTCTCTCTCTCCCTCGCTCTCTGCCCCTCCCCCACTTATGCTGTCTCTGTCTCTCTCAAAATAAATAAATAAACGTAAAAATAAAAGTTTAAAACAGAAGTATAATTGATAGGGTAAGAAAAGAAAGAAAATGGAATCATATAAAATACTCCATTAAGCCTTTGAAAGCCAGAGAAAGAATGGAAGACAGAAATAGGAATGAATGGAAAATAGCAACGAATATGGTAGACACTAAAACAACTATAGCCATAGTCACTTTAAATGTAAATAATCTAGTATGTCAATTAAAAGACAGAGATGTCACAGGGGATAAGAAAACAAGACCCATTTTGGTGCCTGGATGACTCAGTCTGTTAAACATCCAACTCTTGGTTCAGCTCAGGTCATGATCTCACGGTTCATGAGTTGGAGCCCTGCACTGACCTCATGTGGAGACTGCTTGGGAGTCTCTCTCTCCCTCTCTCTCTTTTCTTCCTCTGCTTGATCACTCTGTCTCCTGTCTCTCTCTCAAAAACAAAACAAAACAAAGCAAGTCCCAATTAAATGTTGTCTACAAGAAACCCATTTTAAATATAACGTGGATTATATAAATAAATATGATTAAAAGTAAAGGATGGGGAAAGATACAATACTCACCAAAAGAGAGCGAGAGCAACTTCTTTCACTCAACACAATACCTTCGAGGGTCACCAAAGTCGTTTCATGTATCAATAGTTTGTTCCTTTTTAATCCGTTGTAGAGATGAACCACTATGGCTTTTTCAATGCATTAATTTATTGAAGGACAGTTGGATTATTTCAACTTCTGGCAATTATGAATAAAGCTTCTATAAATGTTCTCGTATAGGTTTTGGGGTAAACATAAATTTTCATTTCTCTGGGGTAGCTCCCTAGGAGTGCAACTGCTGGGTTATTTGGAAATTTATGTTTCGTTTTATAAGAATTTATCCCATCGTTTCCCAGCGCGGCTGCACCCGTTTCCAGTCCGCCAGCACTGGTTCGGAACCATGTTCCAATGCCTGACATTGTCGGGGTTTTTATTTTAGCCATTTTAACATGTGTCGTGTTTTTTAAAACACTGAGGTTTTAATCAGCATTTCCCTAATGGCTAATGATGTCGGACACTCTTTAACATACTTTCTCACCTCACCCCCTTTACTAAAATGTTTAAGCCTTCTACTCAGTTTCGATGAAATTGTTTGCTTTCTTACCATCAAGTTTTCAGAGTTCTTTGCATATTTTTGTTAAAATCCTTTGTTGGCCATATGACATATAGATATTCTCCCCGTCTCTGGCTTGTCTTTTCACTCCGCTTCCCTTATTACCAAAAGCTTTTAATTTTGATGAGGTCCCATGTATTTATATTTTTCTTCCACGGATCGTGCTTTTCTTGCCGAGTCTCAGAATTCTTTGTCTAACCCCCAGGTCGTAAAGATTTTCTCTCGTTTTCTTCTGAAAGCTTTATAGTTTGATGTTTTACATTGAAAATTACATGGATTAAACATCCATTCTATTCTCTGTTAAATTTTGTACACGGTGTGAGGTTTGTTTCTCTGCTTGTGGATGTCCAACTGTTTTGGAGCAATTTGTTGGGGAAAAAAAACCCATCCTTTCTGCATTGGATTGCCTTTGCGCCTTTGTGAGGTGTCAGTTAGCCGTAGATGTGCGTACCTGTTTCTAGATTCTGTATTGTTACATTGATGTATGTATCTCTCTTGTGGCTAGTACCACACTGTTTGGATTATTATAGCTTTGTAGTCAGTCTTAAAATCAGATACTGGGATTCTCCCAGCATCGTTCTTCTTTTTTAAAATTGTTTTAGCTATCCTAGGAGCCCCTGGGTGGCTCGGATGGTTGAGCATCTGACTTCGGCTCAGGTCACGATCTCGTGGTTGGTGAGTTGGAGCCCCGCGTAGGGCTCCACGCTCTCAGCGCAGAGTTCGCTTCGGATCCTCTGTCCCCTTCTCTCTGCCCCTCCTCTGCTTGCACTCTCTCGAAAATAAATAAACGTTAAAAAAAATCATCTTAGCTATCCTAGTTCCTTTGCCTTTATGTATAAATTTTGGAATCAGTTCATCTCTATCTACCCAAAATCTGAGATTTTGATAGGAACTGAGTTAAATTTATTTATCGAGTTGGAGAGTATCAAATACACACTCCGCTGAGTCTTCCAGTCCTTGAACATGCATAATTTTTCTTTTCTTTTTTTTAGGTCCGCTTTGATTTCTTTCATCACCGTTTTATAGTTTTAAGCATCTAGATTCTGTATATGTTTTAGGAGATTTCTATCTAAACACCGATTTTCTTAGCTATTGCCAAGTGATATCAGTTTCTTAAATTTTGGTTTTTTATTGCTAGTATATAGATATACGATCTTTATGTGTTGATCTTACATTTGCAATCTTGCTAAACCTACGTATTAGAGCTAGATAATGTTTCATGTAAGAGTATGAATTCTTAGGGGTTGTCTGTGACAACCTTTCTTCCTTTACAATCCAGAGGACGTTTCTTTTTTCTAAAATCATAAATAGATGTGGCTTTTGTCAAGTGCTTTTCATGCACCTGGTTATTGCTGTACCCCTGTTGTTGTTTTTTAATTCAAGTGGCGAATGTAGGAATTACATTGATTGGATTTCAAATAGTGAACAATCCCGGCATTCCTTGGATAAACCTCACTTGGACACGGAGTATTCTTCTTTTTTTATTATGTTATTGGATTTGATTTTCTAATATTCTGTTGAGGATTTGCGTCTATGTTCATGAGACTTATTTGTTTTTAATTTTCTTTTCTTGTGATGTCTTTTTCTGGTTTGGGTATAATCCTGTTCTATGAATGGACCAATCCTTTATTTTAAAAAGGATCAAAACTAAGAAATGACAAAGATTCTGCGAACATCCCAGAGAAGACAATCCCCGGATTCTTGAACCAGTGCCATTTGCTGGGCTGTGAATTGGATATAGTTTCTTTTATGTTTTGCTCCCGAATCCAAAATACAGATGGTAGCCAGGCTGGCGGCAGCGATAACTGACTTTTGTAATCTCGGTATCTCGTTGCCAATTATTAAAACTAGTCTTCCCTGCTGACACGTTTTCAGTGATTGATGTAAAATGTAAATTTCCCTACAGCTGCACACTGTCAACCTGAGCTCTTTTTTTTTCCTTCTGTTTTGCGGCCACACCTCGATTGGCACGAAATCTCCCAGCCGTGTAAGTGCAGGCCCCTGTGCCGCTCACAGCTACCGACCGTCCCTGACTGTATGGTTTGCCTTAAAAACTTTTCGACTTTACAAAGGCGCAGAGGCAACGTTCAGTAGAAACTGTACTTTTAATTTTGAAGTTTGATCATTTCCGGGGTTACGTATATACCTTCCAATCCTCCCTCGTGGTGCTGGGTGCCGCCAGCCGGCCGCAGCTCCGTCCCCTGCGGGGAGAGCCGCACTGGATCAGCCACGCGATCATGAAGCCCCTGTGTTTACAACCATTCTGTGCCCATATGGCCATTCCATTTCTCACGTTCCTATTTTATTCAACGAATTAAATGAAATATTTGACCCTTTAATATAAAATGTTATGTTATAAAAGGCATTTATGTTAGATGAGTTTGCCCAACCATAGGCTACCGTAAGTGTTCTGAGCGCGTTTAAGACAGACGAGGCTAAGCGGTGATGTTCAGTGGTCTATGTGTATTAAACGCATTTTCGACTTAAAGACACTTTCAACTTATTATGGGTTTATCAAAATGGAACCTCATCATGAGCAGAAGAAGATCTATATATTGATTTCCAGAAGGCTTAGGGGATGTCTGCTTCCTTCTCTCCAGAAAGGTACAAATAGTTCAGATACGCCAGGGCCTCTGGGTAGCAGGCGCTTGGCTGAATAGACTGCCCACCTGGGGCTCACGATCGGTCAGGTGAAGGCCAGCCGAGTCATCAACAGGAAAGCAGATAAAGGGCGAACTCTCCACAGGCAGCCCTTCTCCACGGGACGAGAGGCCTAGGTAAGTCAGCTACTCATTTATTTAATTTAAAAAATTTTTTAATTTTGTCCTAAGTATTAAGTTGAGATAGTCTTATCTATGAAATAGAGTGGGAAATTAAATAATAAACACATTTAAAGAGTCGAAATGCAGGTAGTGCTTCTTAAAGGCCAGGTACTGTTCTAAGCCTTTTACATATAGTAACTCATTTAATTATGACGAAACCCCCAACGAGGTGGGCATCATTGTGACCTCAATTTCACTAGGTAACTGTCACAAGAGGGGTTATTGAATACTACGAATAGCCTTATGTATACAATGTGAAAAATCCGCCTATGAAAACACAAAAATATATTCTGGGAAGGTAGGGTTCCCCACTGTAAGCCTAGAGTGTGTGCACCCTACAGGGAAAGGGAAAGATTTTCACTTTTGTTGCACAGTCTCCATTTGTTTAGGTTTCTTTTTATGAGTGTGTATTACTTGAATCCTTTAAAATTATATTTTCTTCAGGGCACCTGGGTGGCTCAGTCAGGTTGAGCGGCCGACTTCAGCTCAGGTCATGATCTCATGGTCTGTGAGTTCGAGCCCCACATGGGGCTCATCACCGTCAGTGCAGAGCCTGCTTCAGATCCTCTGTCTCCCTCTCTCTCTGCCACCCCACCTCGTGCACTTCCTCTCTTAATAATAAATAAAACATGGGGCGCCGGGGTGGCTGAGTTCAGTTAAGTGTCCAGCTCTTGATTTCAGCTGAGGTCAAGATCTCACGGTTTCGTGAGTTTGAGCCCTGCGTCAGGCTCTGTGCTGACAGCCAGGATCCTGTTTGGGATTCTCTCCCTCCCTCTCTCCCCCTCTCCTGCTCATGCTGTCTCTTTCTAAAAATAAATAAAGAAATTTGAAAAAATAAATAAATAGGGGCACCTGGGTTGGCTCAGTCAGTTAAGCGTCCAACTTCGGCTCAAATCATGATCCCGTGGTTGGTGAGTTCAAGCCCCGTGCTGACAGCTCAGAGCCTGGTGCCTGCTTGGGATTCTGTGTCTCCCTCTCTCTCTGCCCCTCCCCCGCTCACCCTCTGCCCCCGCTCTCATAAATCAGCATTAAAAATAAAAATAAATAAATAAAAATTAAGTAATATGCACTTACCGTCAAGTTTTTCGAGAAGGGAAACGGGCACAAATGAGAAAACAGCAATGACCTGCAATCCCAACGCAGCGACTAGATGAACATTCGGCGTTTACATTTTCAGTTCTTTTTTTGTATGAATATAGACATATATGATTTCACATTTATCAAAAAATGGGTTGACGCTTGGGGAGAATAGAAAGTATATGCTGGCCTCTGCCCCCCGCCCCGTTCCTGGCACAGAGCTCCTAACACCCTTGTAATTTCCCGAGCCATAAGAGCCCCCGGAGAATCACTCGTTCCCACGAGGTGACTGCTGGCGGGCTCCTGGGTGGGGGCTGGTCACCGGAAAGACCATGATTAGAAGCTTGGAATTCGTAGGCTTGCGGAGGAGGGAGAACGGCTGAAAACGGAGTTAATGACAGATCACGTGATGAGAAGCCCATCGCTTCCCACGAGCACACGCAGAGCTCAGAAAGCACGTGGAGGGGCAGAGAGAGGGGCACGGCGTCCTTGCTCATTTCTTTTTCGAAGAAACTGGCGAAAAGGAGTCAGAGTTCCCCTAAGTTCGATGAGCAGCTCTGGCAAATGAATAGAACCCGAGGAGGGTGGGGGGGGGGGGTCACCGGAATCTCTGGTCTACAGCTGGCCGGTCAGAGGCACAAGTGACAGCCTGAGCCTGCGACCAGCCGGCGTCTGAACTGGGGCTGGGGGGAGGAGGCATGGGGGGGGGGTGTCAGTCTTGTGGGACTGAGCCCTGAACCTGCGGGATCTGACACCGTCTCCTGGTCGACGGTGCTGGAATTGGGTTGAATTATGGGAGCCCAGCTGGGGTCACAGAGAATTGCTTTGCTGTGGGGGAAAAAATCACCTCTCCGAATTTGGTGCCCAGACGCGAAGCGTTCTGTGTGGAGGAGAGGAGACACGCAGGAGAGACGCACGGTGGGGAGGGCGCAAACAGAAGACGGCATCTCTCCGCACGCAACACTGTAAGGCTCTTTTAAAAGCTGCCCTTTTCAGCTCGCAAGTTTGTCATGAGCCTCTTTCCATGTCACTGCGCCTTCTTGCGAGGTATGGCTTCGACCATAGTTTTGGTCGCCTACTGCTGTACTTTTCTATTGGAAACGGGAGAGGGTGATTAATTGGACGTTTAATGTGGTAGAATAACGTGATGGAGAAATCAGCTATATGTGGTTTTCTTGGCCGTGGACTCTTCAGGAAAAAATGTGGAGTATTTTCCCCACATCCTCCCAGGAGGGCGGCCGGAGTTTCCAGTCCTGGAGGGCGCAGACCGATTGGAGCTGGTTTTCCAACGGGGGAGGGCGAGGCTTACCTGTGGGGCAGTGCCTTCCAGTACCTGAGAACAGGGTGCAAGGTCACGAGCGTCCACACGTGGCAGAAGCTGAGGTCTGGAACACACATCCCCGCCCCCCACCCCCCATACCTCCCAGGTGGCCAAACCTGGTATGGGATGGCTGGCTACGGGGAAGGAAGCGGCATTCACAGACAGGAAGAACCAGCGTTGGGCGTGGACTACAAGGAGCAGTGTGGCCATTTTCACTGAATAAGGACCAGCTGCCCCAGTCGCACAAGATCAAATCCTTTGTTTGCTTGTTTGGGGATTTTTGTGTTTTGGCGATTGTTTGGGGTTGTTTTTGTTTTTGTTTTTGTTTTAATCCAGCGGGCCAGGGGATGAGGCCCTAATAATGATTTTAAATTTCTCACCAACTGCGGATGGCGCTTGGGATCAGATTTATTGTTTATTTTTTTAATTTTAATTTTTGTAATGTCCATTTATTTTTGAGAGAGAAGGGAGAGAGCCCGAGCAGGGGAGGGGCAGAGAGAGAGGGAGACACAAGATCCAAAGCAGGTTCCAGGATCTGAGCTTGTCAGCACAGAGCCCAACACGGGGCTCAAACTCTTGAACCGTGAGATCATGACCTGAGCGGAAGTCGGACGGTTAACCGACTGAGCCACCCAGGTGCCCCACTTGGGGTCAGATTTAAATACACCTGGCAGGGCGCCTGGGTGGCTCAGTCGCTTAAGCACCTGACTCTTGGTTCCGGCTCAAGTCATGATCTCACTGTCGTGACGTCGAGCCCCGCATTGGGCTCTGCATGCACTGGGTGCAGAGCCCGAGTCAGATTCTCTGTCTCCCTCTCTCCCTCTCTCTTCCTCCGCCCCTCCCCCGGGTGCTCTCTCTAAACAAACACACCAACCTGGCAAAATAAAGAACATTGGGATTTCTTCCCCATCGAGGGTCATGGAGCTATTCACTCCTTCCTTAGGCACAACACGAGGAACATTCGTGTGGCTCAATCTCTGTGTTCATCTCAGAGGCTGATTCGTTTCAAGCATCTCTTGGCCCCCTAAGGGGCGGCGATGTCTACTGGGCCAGTCAGCTCCGTGGATTAAGCTCCTTGGATTAAGAGATCAGAACTGGGCCAAGACAGACAAGAGTGGGGGAACCCGGCTCCAGTCCTCACTCTGTCGCTAAGGTGCTTTCTACCTCTGAGCCAGTTTCTTTACCTCTCTGTGCCTCCATTTTCCAGTCTGTAAAGTTCTGTGGACCCATAAGCCCTCGTCTCTTGGCAGCCCTCAGCCTATAGGAAGTCTAGACAGCTCAGCGGTAAATTAAACGACAGAGCCGTGGAAACCATAAGCAGCTCCATATTCTCCCGTGTGCTCTGGTCAAAGCAGATTGTGGGCCATGTGCCAGAACATACTCTGGGTCTTACACCTCCATGGTTTTGCTCTTCCTGTTCCCCTGCAATGGAGGGGCCCTCATTCTTGCCTGTGAAAATCCGACTCGTCCTTTAAAATTCAACAACAACGACTTGCCACGAGGCCACCCCCGTAGGAAGCCCTCTTTCTTCCTTCTCCCACTGGTATCTTAGGCCTGTGACTCCAGTCATCAGGGTATACTTTGCAAGCTCCCTGAGGGCAGGGGCTGGGCCTCACTCATCTCCGTGTCCCCCACAGGGCCCCGCCCAGGATGTTAGGAGTTATGGTGCAGCCCAATGTTTGTGGAACTAGAATTGGGACCTGGGCCTAGGCTTGGCTCAAGTTTCAGGCTATTTCAGGCCCCGGGATGGGTGGGGCGAGGAGGGGAATGCTGGGGCTGCAAGATAAAAGGCCCGAGCAGGAATATGGCCTGGGCTCCACTGCCTGGAAGGGCCTCTCTGCCTCCCTCCTCTCCCCACCACCCAAGCGGGAGCAGAGAAACACTCTGTACCAGAGACTCTTCCATCAGACCGTCGAGGGCCCCTTAGGACCTTGGCCCCGCCCACTCTGTCCCTGAGCCCCTCTTGGTGGGGGACAAAGGCCCAACCAGGTCTGCAGGAAATGGTTGGAGGGGCTGTGGGAAAAGGTTCACGTCCAAGCTCCCGGGCTCTGCTGGAGCCCCGCTGTGGCCCTTGGTCTAAGACGTTGCGTTGACCCTTTGTCCAGGCTCTGTTTGGAGTGTGGCAGTGGCATGAGCTCATGCAAGAGGCTGAGTAGTCTTTCCTCACTGCTGCAGAATGGGACAAATGTTGAGGGCGGGGGTGAGGGGGGGTTAACTCTTTTCCTGGGGAAGAGGCCAGGCTTGCGACGGGTAAGGTGGAGCCGTCCACCCTCAGGAGGCCTCCCAGGCCGAACTCCAGAGCGAGGCGGCGCAGGAGGGAGGTGCGCGAGATCAAGACAGACCGGAGTGAGGGGCAGCGTTGGCCACCCGGGTCAGCTCTAGGAAGAGCCGGGAGGCTGAAATGGTTAATGGTTTGTTGAAAAACAGGGAGAGTCCCTCCTCCAGGGGCCCAGCTGGCTGCAAAGCCAGGAGCAGAGGCTCCAAGGGTGATGCAATGGGGCCCGCCCTGCACACCAGAGAGGGCGAGGAAGGCGAGCTCCCACCCGGAGGCAGCCTCCGCATCCGCACCAACGGCTGACCACTCTCCTCCCGTTTCAACAAGCCAACCATAGGGCAGGGCCTTCGGGGCAACGGAGGCAGGATCCCGGCCACCAGAAATTTCGGGAGTTGCAGCTTCTGTCTGTCCCACTGCACCCGGCCCCAGGGCCCTTCCAGCCAAGGCAAATCCCTCTCCCGGCTCCCCCCTCCCCCCAACAACAGATCTAACCAACCTGACCGACCTCCCTCCCGTCTCTTCCAAATCCAAGGCCATTTCCAGTCCCGGGGGCTGGTGGCAGGTAGCAGGTGGGGAACCTGGGCCTGTGAGAGGTGTAGACAAACAACTGATCCCAGCAGACTGGCACCTCTGCCTCACCAGCCCACTCTCCATTGTCTTGAGACAGGCTACCTGCCAGGGAGACAGGATTTCAGAAACTTCTAAAAGACTCGGGACGAATCCAAGGGTGGGTACGTTGATGTGAACTCTGGAGACAGACCACCTTCCTCCCCCCCACCCCCCACGCTGGGGTCTGGCGTGGTACGTGCAGTTGCTTCTCAGAAGGACTTTGCAGGGCGGGGCACGTGGAGAGAGTGAGGAGAAGGCATCCAGAGGCCCGGATTTCGTGACAAAGTGCGACCGTCGACTCTAAGCCCCATGAGGACAGGAACACCGTCTGTCTTGCTGACTGCAGGCCCCTTGGCATCCGATATACCTCCTGACACAAAGCCTCTGCTTAATAAGTAACTGACTGGCAGAGACTTGGGCACAAGCTGTTGATCGAGGCCAGTGTCACAATTTCTGGAGTCTGCTTCTTTTGGTAAACGCCTTACCACACACACACACACACACACACACACACACACACACACTCTCACAGGGGCAGGAAAGTACACAAAGTAGCCCAAAGAACCATCAAAACAGATTCCTTGAACATTGCTTGCCTTAGCTTTTATGGGCTGTAGCTTTGGAAGCTGAAAACCGGAGAAAGATACATTAGGATCTCTGGTCCAACCCAGAAGAAAGCGTTTGGGGGAAGCGCAGAGGGGCCGCTGGATACACAGTAGCCAGACCCCGGGGCCAGGCTGGGCCGGGGAGCGCCAAGTGCTCTCGGCTGGGGCTGCAGCCCTCGGCTGGAGGAAGTACAATCCCCAGGGTTAGCAAGTCCTCAGCGCCAGCAGGGGCCACCTTCCCTGAAGCGAGCAGGTTTCTGCCGTCAGTCCTCATTCTGCAAAGCAGAGCACACAGAGAATTCCAGATTCTCCACAGGAAAGCCTTCCCCTCCAGATTTTTCGCTGGAGCCACAGATTAGTGCCTTACATTCGCACGACACTTGTAACTTGTTCAAAGCTCTTTTATATTTATTACCTTCCCAGATTGGATGATCGCAAACCCCAGATGGAGAGCTATCACCCTGTCGCGCGTGAGGAAGCAGAGGCCCAGGAAGGCCCGGGATTCCGGCAGCCAAGTTGGTAGCAGAGGCAAGACTCGAGGCCACGTCTCCATCTTCCCAGATGCCCCGCTTTGCTCCATGCCACGCAGCCTCCCCGTGAGTCAGCCATCACGAGTTCCAAGCGCTGGGCCTCGCGTCCCCTGTGGCCTGAAAGGTGCCTTTGGCCAGTTCCTATTCACAGCCAGGACATGGCCCCATTGTTTACATTTTTGCTCCTTCTCTCTGGCAGCACCCGGGGCCGCGACCCAACCTGGTCTGTTTTGCTTGAAAGCCTGTCCCACTCTGCCTCCTACCCCGACACACGCTACATTCCTGTTGCACTAAATTGCAAACCAGTGCCCGAGCAGCGCCGGGGGAACAACGGAGCCAACCTTTATGGCAAGACGAGGGAGTGCTTGGGAAACACGGACAAGGACAAGCTTGTAAGCCGTCTGTGTATGTGGTAACGTGTTTTCGAAATACTGTTATCTGATCAGAGCAGGACGCAAAGCAAACGTGTTATCTGCTGATCACAGGTATGTAAAAGCGAGCTTCTGTGAATTGCCACGAACCAGAAATGAACTTAGACAGACGTGAAGAGATTTTTATCTTCACAGGTTTTCTTTCCTATAACGTTCAAAACAATAACTAATAATAAATATGATCGTAATAGGGGGCGCCTGGCTGGCTCAGCCCGTAGAGCCGACGACTCTTAATCTCACGGTCGTGGGTTCGAGCCCCATATGAGGCACGGAGCCTACATTTAAAAAATGATTATTTATTTTTTAAAAAATAATTATTTAATGCATATAAGTAATAAGCAGAAGGCCCCCCAGGGGACCATCCACCTTCCCAAAAAGGCTAGAGTTAATGAAGGTGGCAGGGGGAGGAGACTGGCCTGGGGGGGGGTGTGAAGGAGCTGGGGTGAAGGAGCCAGTGCACAGAGAGACAGAGGCTCACCTGGGAGCCTCGCCTCTGGGAGTCCCTCAGGGCCAGGCGGCCACACAAGCAATCTGGAGTCCTGTTCTGGGGCCCCCTTCCCGTCAATTACGACGTTAATGGCGCCTCCCAGAGTCACGCAACAAACCTGGGGACAGAAAGAAGGCTGAGCAGATCTGTTGGACGTGGAGCCCCTGAGCCTGGCTTCCTCGCTCCTATTGTCACCTGAGAGCTCTTGCAAATGAATCTTCCGCACCTTTCGTTGAGGAGGGTTAAAGCTCGGCCTGGCCTATGGGAGATGAGAGGCTTCCGGGGAGAGCCAGCCTTGCTTCGGTGGTGGTGGGAGGGGTGCCGGCCTGGTGGGGAACAGGCAGGTGTGAAAGGCACCCGCCTGGGCTCTCCCTGGGACTCGGGGACAGTGCACGGCACCGACATAGCAAAGTCGGTAGGTCAGCAGCCCCTCCGCCCAGACCTGCTTTTCTTCCCGTGTTCCCCTGTCCTGGGGGACGTCCCCACCATCCACCCACGGCTTGGCAGGCTCTGCAGGCTCCGGCCCCGGCTTCAGCACTCGCTCTGCCCCATTTCGCACCCCGCGCCCCACCTGCACTGCAATAGTCACTGTTCCCATAATCCAGACCAGGTTATTTCATTGCCCTGCCTCTTCTCATGCTGGCCCTTCCCTCCCTTGTCCCGCTGCTTAGATGTCAAGAGTCAGCTCGACTGGCAGCTGCCTCTACAACACCGCTCCTGCTCATCCCTGCCCCTCCCCCCACGCCCCTCCGTCGGTCCCCTGGTAGAGATCGGTACTTCTTGTTTGTGTCTCTGTGGCCCCAACATCTAGTGCGGCTCCTGGCACGTTTATTTTATGAAATAAAAAAATGTGAATGAATGTGGAGAGGAAGGTTCGGGGCAGACAGAAGGGTGAATCTGATGGACAAGAATAAGCGCACGGGTGATCCCCCCCGCCGCCGTGCAACCACATTTCTGGCGATGGCATCTCCTGACTCAGCTCCCCCCCCAGGCGACTCCTTTCTAGGGCAGGGTCCCTTCTGGTCCTTGGGCTCTTCGGCAGCTTCCCTCCACCACACACAGCAGGTGCACCCATCCATGGGGCTCTAGTCTTCTCAAATGTTGGCGCCCGCCCGTTGTTCTCACCTGTGTGTGGGTCGTGCCGTTCCAGAGAGTGAGCCCTGACTTCCTCATCTGACCCTGCTCAGAGGTGCTGAGTCAGGTAGGTGGCTGGGGGGGTGGGGGGCGGGCTGAGGACAGGTCAAGTCTTTCTTTTCTTTTTTTTAATAAAAAAATTTTAACGTTTATTTATTTTTGAGAGAGAGAGAGAGAAAGAACAAGAGAGAGAGGGGCAGAGAGAGAGGGAGACACGGAATCCCAGGCTCTAGGGTCTGAGCTGTCAGCACAGAGCCCAACTCGGGGCTCCGTGTAAGGCCATCTGGGAGGGGGCGGGGCAGCCCGCGATAGCTCTTGCCCGTGTATGTCATCACGCTGGGTGAGTTCTTTGGACGCCAGCCCACACGAGGTGGGGGCAGCGGCAGCCAGCCATGTCCTCCGCAGCCTAATTTCCAGGAAGGCCCTGGGCCCTGGCCCGACATGAACCACATGGGCCAGCCGCCTTTTCCAGGGCAGGGACTACTGTCTGTCCTGCCTTCCAGCCTGAGCGCACAGTTCCTGTAGGTGGGTCTCCCCGCGCCCCTCTTGGGCCAGGCACTCAGGTAAGTGGAGTCAGACCTGCTGGCCTCCTTCCTGGTCCGAACTGCAAAGGTCCTGCCTCTTCTAGGCCTGGCTCTGTCTGCACCATCCCCAGCAGCAGCGACAGCCAATTCTGCGGGCGAGGTGTTGCACCTGTTCCTGACTCGGGAGGAGTCCGAGCTGAACTTCCGTGTCCAGGAAGCTCGCGGTTTGCCGGCTAATGCGCATGGCCCTCCTTGGGATCTGAGAGACAAAGCTCTCGGACAACGGGGGTTTTTCCCAGATCAAACCCAAAAGACGGACGCATCTATGTTTTTGTTTTTGTTTTGTTTTTGTTAATAAGCTATCCTAAGTCACATGTTTTCCCATCGTAGGAATGTGAAGCTTTCACCTCTGTTCCAACTGGCTCTCCCTCTGTTCTCGGAGACGGGACTCGGACAACAGTTTGGGCAAACCCACAGGAGAAAAGCGACGGGGGGCCGTATGCCCAGAGACTGCTGGGTAGGCAGGGACGGCCCCTGGTCGCGGTGGGGAGATAAGGAGAAAGAGACCCAGTCTGGCCCCCTTGGAGACGAATCTGGTGTGCTGGTGCCCCCCTACTCCCTGTCCCTTTGGATCCAGGAATGCCCCTGAGAGGGGAAGTCAGGGACTCGAAAGAGGGGGCAGATGAGAGAACCCGAACGGTCAAGATGAGATGTGCAGAAGTATGCGGCCTTCCGGGCGCTTCCGCGGCCTCGTTCAAACAGACGGCCCCATGGGGCGGGGTGGTTGGAACATATGCTTCTCTGACTAAGACTTCTGGGGCCCCAGAGGCCAGCGTGTCACACTCTTCCCAATCCCGAACACAAACCAGCGGGAAAGAGGTCATTTCAAGCCAGGACTTCTTTCTTAAAAGCGTTGAAACTGTCAGAGGCCCGGTGGGCTTCTGGGTAGAAAAAGGTGAGCTGGGGGGGGGGGGGGGCAGGGGGAAACTTCAGAAAGGGCACCAGGAGGACCTGAATTGCTCGCCACTGTAGAGGCGAATCTGGCTTTCCTGAGTCAGTCGAGGGGGAGAGAGGGAGGCAGAGGGATGGGAAGGGAGTAACAGTAGGCAGCCACCCAAGACAGCCGTGGGCCAGGGGAGCTCTGCGGGCTGGTGTGGCCAGTGAGAAACACCAGGTGACCAGATCGCCACAGTCACTTTTCAGAACGTTTCAGAAATGTGATTTTAAATTGTTTGCTGTGTGATGTAATCTCTCCCCTGTGGCCCACAAACCTTCATTAAAAGTCCTGCTCCACGTTACAGCATTCTTTTTGCGGTTGTTTTGGAACAGGGGTGGGGGTGGAGAGGAGAAGGGGCCGGGTTCCTATCTGAGTTGACGGCAGGAGCTGAAGAAACAGCCAAACACCAGAACAGTGAATAACACTTCCGATGGGGCAGAAACCTAGAGCCAGAGGTAACCACGAAAATCGAAGTCCCTCTAGTAATTAACAGAACTTCTGGGGAGGGCACTGGACTGTCCACAGGACACTGGCGGGCGTTTAGCCAGTGGCATCTCAAAAGACATTGCTACCTCAGCTGACGGTTAGGTTACAGATCAGCTTTGCCTCTCCGGCCGGACTAAGACTTGCAGAACATAAAATGTATCACGGACACCTTTACTCTCCAGAGCCTCAGCACAGAGCCCACAGTAGGGACCAGTAACAGCATGCGAATGCCCTGGCTGCCACTGGGAACTGGCAGAATCTAAAGCTTCTGGGGAGAAGCAGGAAAACCATACAAGCCAGGGACTTATCTGTCCCACCCCCAGACCCCCCCCTTTCCCCCCCCCCCCCCTCGCCGTTCTCTCCACTCCCTTACCCATTAGCCCTAAACCAGTGGCCAGATCGCATCAGCTCTGCGACCGGAAGGTCTTGTAAACAGGCAAGACCCGGCGGAGACGGTGGTGGAGGAGGTCACAAAAGGTTGTGCGGAAACCACACTGCTCTGAGTCTGTCCTGGGGTGAGCAGGGGGGGAAGGAGCTGCTGGTCCAAAGGGTCTGGGGACGCGAGTGGGCTGACTCGGGCCCCGCAGATCTCCTAGTCCTGTCTGTAGAATGTGTCGTGTGGGGCTCTGGTCTTTCCTTCCAAACATCCCCCTTACACCCTTCTGAGGCCTTGCGGGGAACCCCACGGCCCAGAGACTGCCTCCCAGTTCCCAGTTCCGAGGCATTTTTGCGGACACCCCGCGCGTCTCACAGGGCTGATGCCGCCACCTGGCGGCGGAAAGGGTCTGACGCCCTCTGGGAACTTCAGCGAGGCAGGAAGAAGAAGGCGTGGCTTCTGCGGCCGGGTCCAGCGTGGTGACGTCATGACAGGACGCCGCTTCTCCCCGCCTCTTCTCTCCCCAACTCGGAGCTGCCAGTACTTGACGTGGCGTCACCACCCTCTACCCTTACTTTGCGTGCGTGTCTGCGTGCGGCGGAGGTGGCGGCGCGGGCCGGTCGGAGCTCGGCGCTGCTGCTCCTGGTGCTCCTGTCGCTGCCGTCGCTGTCGGGCCGGTTTAGACTGCCGAGAGGACGAGGCGCTGGCCACGGCACTTTAGCACCGGACGCAGCTCCGCGCGGCCCCGGCGGGAGGGTGGGCGAACGCGTGTCGGAGGGCGCCGCGCGCGCGGGCGGGCGGGCGCCCGTGGGGGAAAGAGGCGGGGGCGGCGGGTCAGCCGCGGGCCGGGCCGGCCGGGGGATGTCTATGCCTGACGCGATGCCGCTGCCCGGGGTCGGGGAGGAGCTGAAGCAGGCCAAGGAGATTGAGGACGCCGAGAAGTACTCCTTCATGGCCACCGTCACCAAGGCGCCCAAGAAGGTGCGGGGGCTCTGGGTGGCGGCGGGGGCCTGGGCTGGGGCCTCGCGGAAGGGGCGCGAGCGAGCCCAGGGCCCGGGATCCAGCTAGTTCGGGGCTTCGCGGGGCCAGGTTTGAGGTGGTCCGGGACGATCGAGGTGGTGTGAGGGGTGGCGAGCGAGTGGCCCCAGGCCTATCCCGAGCTGGAAAGGCCGCCCCTGACCTCACTTTCCTTTGTCCCTCGGCCCTAGTCCTCCGGGATCTTTCTGAAATCCGACTGGGCCGGGCCTTAAATTTGAGGCTGACTTTTCCGGGATGCAGGGCCTTTCGAAGACGGGAGGTGGGGGGGGAGGTCGTGGGGAGGGGAATGGGGTGAGCCAACTCCCGACCCCTGTGACCAGCCCCCAGGGGATGGGGCTGTACAGAACCTCTCCTCCCAGGTGAGTGGGTAAAGCTGGCAGAGCCGCTTTGGGCAAATCTTTGGGAGCCTGGCTGGTTTATCCCACAACTGCGTGCGAGCTTGGAGGCAAGAGGGGGAAAATCCGTGGAGCTAGCTGGTTTCTGCAGGCGAAAGCAGCGAGGGCAGTGTGGGGTTGGGAAGGACACTACGGGGTTCACCTTCCATGGCCATCCAGTTGCTGGGACTGCAAGTATGTCAGCTATTAACGTTTGGAGGTTGGTGACAGCAGACACTGCCATGGATACAGGTTGACGGTGGTCATGTGAATAGATCACTTAGGCATCCCTCGGGAAGGGAGCCTGGGTGGGTTGGAGGGGTGGGTGGTAAGGAAGGATTGCTCATTCTTTACTGCGCTCCACTAAGGCGGAACAAGTTGAGTCTGTTGCGCTGCGTGTTGAGCTCAAAGGACACCCTTCTAGTTCTCTTGTCCTGAAAGATCAAAGAGCAGCCTTCGAGGGTTTAGTCCAGCTAGCTCGCTGAACGGGGGACTTGGGATCCCAAGTGCTTTGCGAGAGCGTTGGCTGCCAGCCACATCTTGCCTTTCCACACACCTGGCACCCAGTGAGCGGCGCAGAGAACCTTTGCAGAGAGGTGACCTTTCTGAAACCAGTGAGAGGCTGGATAAATAGTTCCCTCCCTTAAAGACAGTGCTTTCAAGGCTGTCGGGGCCTGCAGTGTTGGATGGGATGCGGCGCTCGCATAAGCTGAACAGAGCGAGGTTTGCAGGACTCGTGAGAGTCCTTGAGGCTCCTACACCTGAATTAGTTACGCTGTCATAGCGGGGAAAGACGACTCTGTTTTTAAAGCTTAGTGTACCACCGCAGAGAGCAAATGCAGGATTGAAAAGACAGTTCACCGTCGTGTGCCGTGGCTCGGTTTTCCCGTGAAATTACAAAACTTACCAATAGAATGCCTCAGAAAGGTGGCATAAGATCCCTTGATGGCTGTGAAGTCTGACGAACCTCACTTTTAGTGCCTTCAGCTTAGCTGACTGCTTCGTTGGGGCAGTAACTCTGTAATCTGCCCTATTTGGGGAGAGAGTCGCGGCTTTCCTAAGAATGCGTAAGGGCAGTACCCGTGATGAGTACCTAATTCCCCCCCCCCAACTCTTCCTCTCCCCACTAGCCTATCCTCTTTCGTCTAATTGCTTCAGAGATTAAGCGTTTTTATTCTTTCTTGCCTTAATTTTAATTAGCCTGTATCCTTGCAAGTGCCACTGTTAATAAGACAAGGTTTGTTTTGTGGATTGCACACTCCAGAAAGGCAGGGAGGGACTCTTAGCCATTGTATCTACTGTACCCAGCTCTGTACCTAGCATATAGTAGGTTCTCAAATATTAATTGCCCACCTGCTAACTAGTAATTGAGATGTCTGTATGACCGCCTACCAGGAATAAATATTCCTTTTCTCCTCTTTTCTTCCCAGGAGGAATACCGTTAATGTATGTTATAGTCCAGGCAAATGCTAATGATTTTCAAGACTCATATTCCATTAGCAGAAAGCAGCAGTCTCTGCCAGGAATGTGGGAAGACCCTGTTAGAAGTTTCCATTTGCGAGTAAATGTACCCCATGTTTCTTATTAATCTTGCTCTCTCTGAGCCTTATTGTTTAGCATTTACACAGTACTTTGTACTAAAGTGATTTATGATGACTAATTACCCTTTCCCTAGTGATGATAGAAGGCATTTATTTAGTTAATGAGTTGGTCGAGGACTAGTCAAGGTCACATAGCAAGCCCTGGGTGATCCGTTTTCTCAGAACACCTGAACTGGACGTTCTGGCTTAAGTCACTTTTTTTGTACCCCTGCCATGTATTGATAACGTGAGAAACTATGAGAAAAGAGGGGAAAAAAATGTAGCTCAGCGTGTACTGAACGGTACAAGAAAAAGGCCTCTTCAGAAGGTGCCGTCCTTAACCTGTGAACATTCCAGTCTGGCTCTAGACCACGTAATCCTTAGATCATTCCAAGTCCTGAGGCCCCTCAGGAAGTGAGGGGCTAGTCAGGCTCCAGGTTACTTGAGGGTGACCTTGACGGTCCTCAGGCCAGATTCCAGTGTAACTGGTGAAAGTTCGTTCACTTAGGGGAAGAGTAGTCCGTCGATTAAAAGCAGAGATAAATTGAAATTCTTCAACTATAACCATAACGTCCTCAGTTTAGTGTGTGCTAGGGTTCTACCGCAGTACTGCGAGGTTAATAGGACTTGTTGGTTTGATTCAAGGCTTGATATGGGTGTCAAAAAGTCAACGAAATGGCTACCACCTTAAGCAAGTGAGCTTCTGTGTCTCAGTTTCCTCATCTACCAAACAAGTGCTTTTTATTTGGAACAGGTGGAGATAGGTGTGTGTTAGGAGCTAAGATAGTAAAAGTGGCTTTAAGGAAGTCTATTAGTATTGTTATACTACCTCTTTTAATAGTGAGCATTTGAGATGACTTATAACACAAGACATATACGATATAGATAGAAAGTCAAAACTATAGAAAAAAAAAATACTGTACACGTGATCACCACGTGTAACTCCAAGCTTCCTAGTAGGTGCCAGAGGGTGAAGGGAATCGCATTAGCAGACATGGGAAAGAATACGTTTTCTTGGGAAGACAGCTTCTGCTGACACATAGGGTTCTAAAGGAAACTTCCATGGGATGGTATTGACAGCTGTAGTAAGGCTCGTTCACAACTGTTGATTTCACATAGTACCGCCAGGAATATTTAGGCGACAAGAGGGTTCCCTGAGTCGTAGGGGGAGGGTACGTTGTACCACAGCTAAAGAGGATTCGTTTAACGTTGGCGGGTATCTCCGGGCCCAAATAAGTCAGCTAGTTGCCTGTAAGCAGTGGGTATTTATCCCTGTTCCTGCTACTTTGTGTTGCAGGCGCCATGGCTGTCCTTGGACCTCTGGAAATTAACATTGTGTCAAGTCGATTTTTTTTTTTTTCTTAGAATAAACTCAAATCTCCAGCTCGTTGATGAAATTTTGTAAGATAAGTTTCTCCGGAAGGCCTGTCAGAGCATTTGCTCTTCTCCGCACTTCGGGATATTTCTTGCCGTGGGCGGGCGGGGGAGGGGGTCTCTCCACAGTGATCCGTCAGGTCCCTTACCCAACGTCTACGCACAGACTTTTACCGCCGACAACAAACGAGAGACAAGACGGCTCCTTTTAGCACTGGTTCATCCAGAGGGTGGGCTGAGACTCCGGGAAGCACAGCAGCTAGAGCTGTAGCGAGTCCTGCCTGGCCGCTAACGCGTCGGGTGGAATGCAGCGGATTCTTCCCTCTTCTCCTCGGTATTTTGTTTTGATTAATTCTTGGTGCAGTTTTACAGACTTTGCACCAGTACTTCTTAGGTTCACTGGGAGGAGGTTTGGTAGGTGGCTGTTTCTTATCTGTTCTACATCATCAGTATCTCTCAATTCTCGGGCTGCGCGGCTCAGTCCTTTAAGCATCTGACTTCGGCTCGGGTCGTGATCTCGCCGTTCAGGGGTTCGAGCCCCGCGTCGGGCTCTATGCTGACAGCTCAGGGCCTGGAGCCTGCTTCGGGTTCTGTGTTTCCCTCTCTCTCTGTCCCTACCCCGCTCACACTCTGTCTCTCTCTCTTTCTCTCAAAAACAAATAAACATTAAAAAAATTTTTTTAAGAATCTCTCAATTCTCTTTCGAACAGTTGTTTTAATGGCAGTCTTCAAACAGGAGTCAGGGATATAACGAAGACCTAGTTTGGGTTTCTCCACAGATACTGATTATCTCTCTTTTTCTTATTTGATTTGTTTAATTAGACACTAGTTGTCATATTACTTTGTTCTAAGTTCCTTTGCACTTTTATCTTGTAACAGAGGGAAGTCTGTTCATCGTCTAGGTGCCTTGCTGGCAAGATTACAATTGTGTAGCTTTTGTTTTCTCAGGAGGAGATTATTTGGATCCAGTGCGTGTTACCCCATGTATTCTTGTAAAGCAAGCGATTTATAATAGATATTTTGATACATAGAATCATGTAGATTTCTAGTTGCCTGTGACGACTCTCTCGATAAATTTCTTCTCTACCTCAAGTAATTATCTGTAAACAAATACTTTAATGCCTTCTTGGGGCTGTTAATTAAAGGAACTGGTCAGTAAAGGAGAATCATTTCTACTTACCAGTTTCTCAAGCTTGGGAATTTGAATATTCAAATTTTATAAAGAAAGGCCACTCTTATTATACTGGGTAGAATAATTCAGAACACGTCACATTGCGGCGGGTCAGAAGCATCCTCATCAGGTAGGAAGGCCAACGCACTCGAAGACCAGAGTCTTTCCAACCCAAAGTCTAAGAACCCAAAGTTAAAGACGGACTCTTACCACAAATTTTGACCCTTGTGGGTAGAGTCAGTATCTTGCATCTGATAAGCAGTTTAAACTTCACATTGAGGTGTGTTCACCTTTTCTCTTCCGATTCCGTATTTCCCCTTGACTCGTTGAGGTATTTCACCTGTGTCCCACTGTTGCTTGGCCGGCTGAGGAGAAGTCCAATGTCCGTCGGGCACTTGACCGTTGAGTCAGGTTTACCTACGGTTCCTGCCATCTGATAACCGTGTGGGTTTTGGACGAGTGACTTAACCTGTCTGAGTCTCCATTTTCTTGTCTGTAAAATGAGAAATGGTAGTACTACAGGATTGTCGAGGGGATTAGCATTCAGTAAATTTACTAGATTTACTTCGTGGCTTTGTTCCTCTATAACGAGAGCGACCACGTTCCTGGTTTGCTTGGTGCAGCCCCAGTTTACATGTGTTCCCCCAGGCTGCCGCTGCCGCTCGATGACTACCTCTGTCAACTCTGAAAGGTGCCCTGGTTTCTATGGAATTTTGAAATAGTCTTGAAGAGCCAAAACAAAGACGGAATGGCTCTTCAACAGGAAAGAAATTTTCCCTGAGAAAAATGTTATTTTTATGTAGAGCTTAAACCTATTGAACACTAAAATATTTGATTCCCAAGAGGTACGTAGACAGCAGGAGAACTTAGACTTTGTACTGGAAATGGGACGAATGCGCTCTGCCTGACCACCACCCTCCCCCCACCCGTCCCCCCATTAGGCGATGCACCTGTAGAAGGTGGGTACCTGTCAGACAGTGGGCCAGCTGAGTCCAAGAGTTTATATCCTCAAACCGTAATTATCTGGGAGTCTTCCCAAACTAGAATCCTTGAATTACAGGCAACAATTCCAAGGACCCTTTTGAGGTGTGCCTTTATCTTTTTATGCGGTCACCTTCAGATCACACCCCAGTGTACTCCACTTCCCTCCCCCAGGTACTGTTTCTCTTTGCTCTAAACAGCCTGTTCCTAATTACATTTAACACATGCCGGATTTTCTCCGGCAGAAGTGTGTGGCCTTTGCTCCAAGGCAATTACAGGACTAGGGTGGAACCCTCATGGCTTTGTTGACATTCACACTGGGGTCATTTTTTCCTATCTCTGTTCAGTTTTTCTGAAGGATTCAGTCCGGTACCTTGACCTCACAGTGTGTCTAATGGCTGGTACTACTTAGCAATATACAGTGGGGCTTAATCATTTACTACCCAAACAGGCCACAGGCGAAAAAGTAGAATGAGCTACAGGTAGAAGGTAGTGTTTGGAATCCTGTAGTTGAGACAAGGAAAAGACTTTGAAGAAACCCCAACAGGGACCGGCCCTGTGTGCTCCTGCTTTCTTGCCACCGAAGTCCCAGCGCCTCAGCTGACGTGGCCTCTGTACCTCACCCGTAGGGCTTAATGGGCTTAGAATGTCCTGCTTCGCCAGCCCACACCAGTTCGCTTCCAAACCGGACACCCTGCCCGCAGTTGTGTGCTAGGACGAGGCTCAAACAGGCGGAGCTTGGGACTGCTCCCTGCTGCATGCGGCTCGTCTGGGGCCTGCTCCACGCTTACTTCCTCACTATCTGAAGAACCGCAAGCCCTGTTTATATATTTTTCTCCTCTTTCCCGAAGAGCGTGTGCTCAGTGCCGTCCGCGGAATCCCCCGGACATGCCGTGCGCTCAAGGTGCCACGGAAAAGGCCGGCGTGCCGGTCCGCGCTGGCTCTGCGAGCTCGGTGGTGCGGTGGCGAGGGCAGAGGCGGGGGTTAAAGGCCTGGATGAGAGGAGTGTAACCGTGTTTCATTCAGCCTCCTGAGTGAAGCTGTCCATATTACTGTGTTTCCAGGAATGTCAGGATCTTGGAAGTTCTATTTTTAATAGATGTTTTCAGTTCTTACAGTACCTATCAATTAAGATGAACTTTTGGGACCCAGATTTCCAAGGATCATAATGGGAATTCCTTTATTCCTTTCCCCGAGGCCTGGCTTGACCTCGAGTCAAGGGTTTTGGGCTGTGACTTGTTTTCATTATGATCGTAGGATCCTGAAATAAAAGAAAGGGACTTATCAGGAAAGTCAGTAGTGGACGGCGGTTCTGCCCTGCCCTTTAGACCACCTCCACCCTGTCTCCTTCCTCCAAGGTCTTAAGATTTATTTGGGCCCTCATGATGGTTAGCTTTAGTTTGGAGATGTAGACAAGAGCTCTTTGCCTTGAATTTTTGAAGTGCACACTCATCTCTGTTTCTAATTTTAGAAGAGAGGCCAGTAGGTAGACAAGTCTGTAGAAGGTGGAGTGCTGAAACGGGGTTCTCTTTTGCCTCCCGGAAGGATGCTCCTGAGATACTCACTGGATTAGAGACTCCAGAGCAATGGTTCTTAATCTTTCGGGTCACAGATGCCAGTAGGAATCTTATGAAAATTACAGTTCTTGAGGAAAATTCAGGGGCACAAAAACTTGCGTCTCCTTTCCAGAGGACTCTGTGGGTCCTGGGTTAAAACCCCCGATTTAGAAGAGGCGGTCTCCAAGCCATAGTATCTCTTTCCTCTGCAGACCCAGAAACTGCTGATTGTTTCCAGCTCGCAGTTTGTCCTTGGGATGAAGCTGAGGTTGTTGGTGTTCTTTGTCCCCCCCCCCTCTTTGGGATGCTCCTCGGCTTCCCAAGAGACTCATTATCAATGCCTCGAGGGTTCACGTCAGGAACTTAGGCATACTGAAACCGGCCTTTCAGCAACTTTTGGGGATTCTTGCACTGCGTCAGACCCGCTGCCCTCCGTGTGAGCTGGGAGTGCCTCTACAGCTTCAGAGCTGATTCCCAGAAGCGTTCAGAGCAGGGAACTCACATGCTGCACTCTCAAAACTGAACAAAATAACTTGCTCCCCTTTGTGTCTCAGAAACAGGTTTGATTTCAGTGTAGTACGTCTCCAAACTATTTGCAGGACTGACTCGATACCTGAATCTTACTTTTCATTTGATGTCTCTAGACCAGGCATGTCGAGGGCAAGGACCCTGTCTCACACGTGTGTACCGTGTGCAGTGCTTGGCATATAAGTATCGTCAGTTGTTTGTTGAGTAAAATATTATGAGATGATTTCTCTGGGAGAAAGTGAGTTGGACTCACTTGGTGGCTTCGGCTCACCGTCCCCTTCAGTTGGCAAGGGTTGTTTTTCTAACTTAGCTCCCTCCCACGTGGGTGGTGATGGGAATACGGAGAACTGCAGGTGGGAAATCGATAAGAATTTCCAGCAGCTCAGTAGGTCCCTCTCTAATGCCAGAACCAGGCAGTTAGGGAGGAGACTGTTGAGATGCAAGGCCTCTAGCTTCTTAGCCCGGTTGCTTGAGAACCACAAGGCAGTAGGGTAGAAGCTCAGGGATGTTCTTACTTGTAATGGGAATTCGATGTCCCACCGGGTTTTAAACCTTAGCATTAGGGACACCACCCTAAGTTGAAAGTCGTGTTCTGGTTGACACATGCTCTTTTGTTTTTGTTTTTTTAATTTTATAATAGTTTATTTTCACATTGGTTTACATATAACACCCAGTGTTCATCCCAACATGTGCCCTTTTTAATGCCCATCACCCCCTCTCCCCCCTCCCTCATCCCCCTCACCCTCAGTTTGTTCTTAGTCTTTGAGAGTCTCTTATGTTTTATCTCCCTCCCTCTCTGTGTCTTTTTTTCCTTTCCCCTCTTCCCCTCCCCCTGGTTTTTGCTTAGTCTCACAGAGTCCACCTATTCGTGGAAACATATGGTATCTGTCTTTTTCTGACTGACTTATTTCACTTAACATAATACCCTCCAGTTCCATCCATGTTGCTACACATGGCCAGATTTCATTTTTTCTCATTGCCACGTAGTAGTCCATTGTATATAAGTACCATAACTTCTTTATCCATTCGTCAGTTGATGGGCACTTGGTCTCTTTCCATGATTTGGCTCTTGTCGAAAGTGCAGCTATGAACGTTGGGGTACACGTGCCCCTATGCATCAGCATTCCTGTGTCTCTTGGGTAGATACATGCTCTTGATTTAAGGAACAGAGGCTTACCTTGAGGGTGTTTGAGATTCGAGGGCCAGCAGTGAGTCGAACAGTTTCATTTTGGAATTTGTGTTGGAGTCCTGAAAGTAATAAACAACAGTGCTGCCCGGCAATGCTGGGCGAACCTCTGATTCTTCGTATTCCGCAACCCTAGCTGCCCCTTCTGACCCAAAGGCTAAGCTCCATGTTCAAAAACTATATATGCCTTTGTCTTTGAGATCCACCTCCTATAGAGTTACAGTCTTCTGGGAACTGGGCCAGTGCCTGTCTTCACCAGGAATCAAGCCCTAGTTGGCACTGAGGATTTTGTGTTTGTTGTTTCCCTAGGTATGTGATGTAAGCAGAATTCAGGGGAAAGGGAGACCTTCAGAATTTTGTAGTTTTGGAAGTAGAAGTAGTTGCTTTGTAGAGACGGCAGATGTGTTCGATTACTCTGGAAACTAATTCCGTTTCCTGTGGGTAGCCAGGGTAGTATCCTACTTCTAATTCAGTACTTAGGTTTTTAGTGCCCAGCTTCGGAGCACCAGACTCCTTAGCAAGCAAGACATGAAGATTCCCAACGTTCAGTTCTTACGGAGGGTGGCCCAGCTGGCTCATCATGCTGGACTAGATGAATTGTGAATGTTAATTATCCTGATCAATACAGTGGCCTTGGTAACAGACTTGTAGCTGCTGTAGAATCTGTTTACTTCAGGTTTGTAACAGAAAAGAGAGCAAGCTGGTCGGGAACACGATGTTCTGAGTGGAATAAGCTGTATTGTTAAGTGCAGGGAAAACGCATGCTGGGGGCACTGGCCCCGCTGCACCCTTCCCCAGCATTTCCCAGAGGGAAGCATTACTCTGGGGGTGGTTTCTGATCGTACTCGCCAGTTGAGAGTGAATCGAGGTCAGCGAAGGCGTGGCTTCTGTGAGAGGGGGTAAAGGGTATTTACAAACCGTAAAGGTTAGAAGGAGAGCAGCCGTGCTGGGAGGCGCCTCATTCCTCTACCCGGTTTGTGATCAGGAGTGGAGAGTTGATGGGGTTCGTTTCAGCCCTCGCATTCAGAAGAAGGAGCCCCTCCTGTTTGAGAAATAGAGGGTTCAGAATTCTGCACATTCTTTTCTGACTCCGCAGGGAGAGGATTAGCTGAACGCTGGGCATGTTTGGAATGAGAGCACCTTGCCAATTTTTACTGATTTTGGACCAAGCCACTGTAAAAATACAGTCTCTCTTCCTGAGACGGGCTCTTTGTCCTGTTCTCCGAAACCCTGTAGATCCGTTTGATGGATTGGCTGTACCTGACAGATGCAGTTGGTATTACAAAGGCAGATTTTCGACTTCCTTTGCCGTATTTGTTTCATCTCTGAACACGGTGCGTCTCACCCATTTGTTCCCTGTGTGCCTGCGGTTGCTCTCTCAAGAGCCTGGTAAACTCAGTGTGCTTGTGTTTGCTTTCTCAGATCCTGCTTAGATTGTCTCCGATGAGTACTTCTCATGGAGGAGAAAGAATGGAAGGAATCTGTCACCTAGGGAACTTTTTCAAAACATTCATTTCAGGGCCCTAACCTCGACCTGCTTACTCAGAACGGGGAAGGGTCGATGGCGAGGGGCAAGTGGAGAATAGGATAGTATGTGCTTTTTGAAACTGCTGAAACCTAAAAGCTCCCATATTTGGAACCACTCTTAGATTATCAAACAAGGCTGGCCAGAGTTGTTATGATATCTGACATTGGGGTAGTGATGTAGCTGCCATCTATCTTGGATGACTTTGGCCATGAGGAAAAATCTTGTGCCCCCTGCAGGAGGTCCTGAAAAGAGCCCGTGGTCGCCCTTCTTTTCCAAAGTATTCAGAGTAAGCGATGACCAGAAATCATGCAGCTCCGTCACTCAGGGTTAAGCCCCAGCTACTGTCTCCCAGGACCTGTGCTGGGCACTTAGGATTAATCAGTGAACAAAACATAGGTCCATATCCTGTGGAGTTTGCATTCTTGTGAGGTTATTATTTGGGTCATGTAAGTCTCGTATAGTGGTTCTTAACCATTTGGGGGCTGGAGCCCTGTCAGAGTTGTGTTCATGTTCCAGAAACACACACACACACACACACACACACACACACACACACACATAACATAACAATTTGCATATAAGGGGAGTTGGCAGCCTGAGGCCCGTCCATGAACCCAAGCTAATATCCTAGAATGCTTGTCCAGAATTGAGAAAGCCAGGCCATGAGTTGTGTATTTAGGGCTGTTATCTCCTAGCCACACTGGGTTGCAGTTTCTTCATCTTTACAGCCAAGGCCGTTTGCAAAGAACTTGAGAGCGTCTCGGAAAGAGTAAGTGTAAGGAATTGCTAGGCCTCTGCTACACCAACTGCGTTTCTTAGTCTGTGCTCTCTTTGAATGCTAAGAACGGTTTTGACTCTCTGTTCCCATTCCCACCCCTAGTTTCTGGTTGGCTGAGCTTGTCGGACTCAATAGATTAAAAATCAGGTCCGAATATGAGAACTTCTTTAACGTGGTAATTTATACTATCAGTTCCTAGACTAGGAGTGGCAGTAAAATTATAAAGATCGCGAGAGGGCATCATAGTGAAATTCTGGCTTCAAAACACAATATCTTGGAAGGAGTTGATAGATGAGGGGCCAAGGAAATAGCCATCGAGTAAAGACTGGAGAAAGATGATAGGAAAAAAAGGAGGGCAGAACTCAGAAGGACAATTGACTGAGTTGGTAAGCCAGGTAGCCTGAAACCAGAAGGAGTGGATTTGACACCTAGACCAAAGGAAAAAAAAAAGAAAAAGATTACATTTTAGTTCTAAAGAATCTGTCACTATTGTTTTGTTAGCAAGCAGAACTCAAGATAAAAGGAGAGGGCAGATAAAGCTCTGCTTCGTGTGTACCAATATTAGTATGTCCCTGTCCTTGGGAAGGTTGGTATTTGAATGAATGGCTCAGCTGTGCCTCAGGGTTAGTACAACGTATAATCCAACATGTGCTTTGGAAACATGAATGAAATGTCATTTGGGACACTGGGAGAAAGGATTATGTGGAAATAACACAGTGAGCACACAGAGTCCTGTGCCAGTTCTGCCTTTACCTCCCTAAGATCTGATCTTCAGTGTAACTACAGCTCAAGACCTCTTTAAGGGTGGGCTTTACAGGGAACTCTTGTCGCTCCGCCTGAGGTCTAAGGGAACTTTCCAGACGCACACTGAGGGATGCTGAAAGAGTGCTGTATTCAGGTCTTCCAGGCCAATTTTTTTTTTTTTTTTTTTGGAGAGAATGTGAGCAGAGGAGAGGGACAGAGAGAGAATCCACACTCACTCAGTGCAGAGCCCGGCGTGAGGCTTGATCTCAGGAATGTGAGATCATGATCTGAGCTGAAATCAAGAGTCGGATGCTTAACCATATGAGCCACCCAGGCACCGCCAGCCAAACTTCTATACACTTAGCGCCCATAGTCCTCCCCAAAGGAGCCTGGAGGCTCCAGATGATTCCAGCTGTAACTGCTCCAGTTGTCCAGCCTATGGAAAAGCTATTCTGCTCTGAAAGTTTCTACCCTGCTGTTAATATAAGGACATCTCATTATTTGCTCAGTGATGCGTTAAACCCAAAGCTCCCTCCTCTAGGGGGAATATAATCACACCACCGATTATGTTTATTTTCTGTTTTTAAAGAAGCTCTTTGAACGATCAAAGGAATTTCAGACCTCACTTCCTGGGACTGTTTAGGTCTGTTTTAAGGTTTTGTTCACCTTATAAAGCGATACAGTTATATAGACCGTGCTGTTGTGTGAAAGAAAAGTTCCCCCATTACCATCGTGCACGACATAAATAAGTTACCTTAAAAAGCCCGTTTAACATATATTCTCTGTTGTGTCTTTTAAAATACGGTCATTTCTAATGAAAATAGCAGGCTTTAGGGCGCCTGGGTGCCTCAGTTGGTTGGTTAAGCATCGAACTTCGGCTCAGGTCATGATCTCACAGTTCATGGGTTCAAGCCCCACGTCGGGCTCTGTGCTAACAGCTCAGAGCCTGGAGCCTGCTTCAGGTTCTGTGTCTCTCTCACTGTCTGCCTCACTCCCCGCTCGTGCTCTGTCTCTCTCTCCCAAAAATAAATAACTGTTAAAAAAAATTTTAAAAAAATAAAAGGCAATAGCAGGTTGCCCAGATGATGAAAAAAAAAATCATCGATCGGTTTTAACCATACCAAATTGAAAACCTTGAACAAATAAATACAGGCGGAATTTCTAAATTGCTTTTGACGCCTACGGTAGGAAATTCTGGAGTCATTTCCTTCCTCCTGGTGATCCGGATTAGACCGCCCATACCGTCTCCTCCTCTCCATTCCGTCCCAGAAGACAGTGGAACGTCTGCCAGAACGGAGCTTTTTGCCTCATGTTTGGGGCTCACTCTCTCCTCACCCTTTCCCAGTCCAAGGAGCAGTACCTCTCAAGGCAATTCATTGGCAGCTTTAAAATACTACGTTTCTTCGCATCGTTTCACTTCACCCAAAATCAGTCTAGATATTGGAATGGAGAGAATTCTTTTCCTTCCCTAGAGCTCACAAGTCTTCACCTGGCAGCTCGAAGCTTCAGTGCAGGAGTGGACTATCCCGTGACTGACTCTCGGAAATAAAGGGGAAAGCCGCTGTTTCCCCAGCCTGTTCCGAAAGGAGGATAGTATAATAGTTCTGGACTTGGAGAGATTTTTTTTTTTTTAATCTCAATCTGTTAGCAAATTGCCTTCAGCAAGTCCCTTAGCTCCAACCCTTGTTCTGTTTTTTTCATCTATGAAGAGTAGATCTCACACTCCAAAGATCCCAAAATGTTTTGAAAACACAAATCTTCTGTAAGGAAATCATATCTGTGGGGCACTGATGTTGCAGCAGAGTGCCTACAGTAGAATGTCAAAGAAATTTAGGCGTTCAGCACCTTGGTTTTTATGATACCAGTGAGCGTGGATTTCACATCTATAATCAGCTTCAGGTAAAAGTCCTGGTGTAATGCTCGCAGGGGTTTTACTTGTTCCGTTTATGCCAAAATGTAGACAAGAATGGTTTGAAAAATATTTAGATCAGTGATGTTCTGGCAGTGTTACTTACTCATAAAATTTGCAGAGTAACTTTTCTTATACCAAATTTGATTTTGACTTTTGGTTTGCAGTACAGCCTAAAGGAAGAAATCTTTATCCTTGTGCGTCTGTCCACTTTCCTCATTAGAAAATGGCTCCTCAGAAAGTCATAGGTCAGGAAAACCTCACTTCTCTGTTCCGGTTGGGGAGCTAGAGAGACTGGGGGATTGTACGGTATTCATTCGGGAGCAGTAGGTAGTTCATATTGTTACGTAGCCCCAGACACTTGGCAGCCAACCATTCCTTTGAAGTATCTTTTTTTTTTTAATGTTTATTTTTGAGAGAGACAGAGAAACTTGGGGAGGGGCAGAGGGAGAGAGGGAGACAGAGAATCCCAAGCAGGCTCCACGCTGTCAGCACAGAGCCTGACGCGGGGCTCCAACCCATGAGTTGTGAGATCGTGACCTGAGCCGAAACCAAGAGTCAGACACTTAACTGACTGAGCCACCCAGGCACCCCGTCAACTACCTTGTTCCTTACAGGCTGTCTAAGGCCATGATTTCATACTGAGACTTTTACCTAAAATCGAACATATACATCTCAAGTTAGGAAATCAGGAAGGGAGGGCAAGTATTGCCTTTCTAGAATGAAAAATACAGTTCTGTTTTTGATGTGACCGACAGATTCTTGTCTTCGAATTATGTTTCTAATCCCCTAGATGTTTGTTAAGAGCTGTGGAGACTAAAGCCACCTACAGCTGGTCTTTAAAGTGATACTAGCTTGTGTTTTGAAATCAAAACTATTCCCTCTATTTACAGAGCAGATTCCGAAAGATCCCATTGACCCACCCATGTTTGGAAATAATACCCATTGCTATATAGTTACTATTTAATATATTAAGTCTTTAAAGTCTGATTATTATTTTATTTAGTGTTGAGTTTTGATGGCTTTTTCCTCCCTTGAGCTTTTTCCTCCCTAAAGCCTATCTCATTAGCCTTTGTCGGGTATTAACCTAGGGTTTAGAAAGCACACCCAGGTCAACTCAGCTGCCACTTTTTTGGAGCTGCTCGTGGTTCTTCCGCCATAAACTATTTGGCACAGGTTTTCATGTCTTTCATCTTTCAGTGGATATAGCCTTCCCAAATGCTGCTCCGACTCACAGGAGGGATCCATTCACTCAAGCAAATGTGTGTAGAGGGTTTGAATGTCTAAGATGCAATTGGCTTTCAACTTCATTTAAGTTAAACTTCCAGATCAAGGAAGGAAGGATTGTTTTCATAACATCTCCAATCTTATTTCTTGTTGGCAGGCTAAGAAATTACACAGATGGCATTTACTCCATCTGCGTGGCCACCTTCCAAAATGTCAGAAACTCCGTCTTCCTTCTACCCCTGCCCAACGATCGATTGCTTGCTTTCACTGTTAACTTTTCTTCTGATAGAAATTAGTTTGAAGAGTACAGATTTGCCTATTCGTAAGCAGTTGACAAATTTTCATCTTAAAGAACATCCCAGCATACCTCGCAGTGAGGTTGGCCAGTTTAACTTCTTGTGAGCTTTATGTAAAGTCGAGATAGGCTTTAGAGAGGACCGTGAATTAAGGCTAATGACTTTTTATTACAAACATATAAGGTGAACCCCAGTAACCTGGCTCAGTCTTTCCCAGCACTTAAGAATTACTCAGTTTTATACTCTGAACCAATTCCTACGTGAAAAAAACAAGGGGCAGGATATTTTAGCATTCTGTTTTTTGAGTAAGAAAGACAGGAAATTAAGAGTATAAGTATATGCTTGCTGTCCTTTTTTAACATGTAGAAATGGACATAAAGCAGAAATGAACAGAAATGGTAAGGAGGGAGGAGGGTTGGGGAGATAGAAATGGCATGAGACTTCTCTGAATATACCTTTAAAACTTTTGAGACGTGCGTCTTCTATGTCAAAAAATTAAAGAGGAAGAAAGGAAACCTTTTCATTGCTTGTGAACAGGAACAAATGAACCTAACTACATACCAAATCGATATTAATCACCCGAAAGCCATCCTTCGCCTGTGCATCCTTTGCTAGGTATTTTCTAAGGACAGAAGGAAGTCAGTGAAATATTGACACTATGTAGAATATCGCTAGTAACATTAATCTTATAATTTTGAAGTTGTTTTATTTGTATTCTAGAATAAAACAAGTAAGTGTATCATTGCTGTTAGAGACCAGGATTGTCAACATATAACAAAAGAAGGGCGCCGGGGTGGCTCAGTCAGTTGAATGTCTGACTCTTGCTTTTGGTTCAGGTTGTGATCTGGTTTGTGGGATCTCTGCTGACAGCGCAGAGCCTGCTTGGGATTCTCTCTCTCTCTCTCTCTCTCTCTCTCTCTCTCTCTCTCTCTCCCTCCCTCCCTCTCTCCCTCTCTCCCTCTCTCCCTCTCTCCCTCTCTCCCTCTCCCTCTCCCTCTCTCTCCCTCCCTCTCCCTCTCTCTCCCTCTCTCTCCCTCTCTCTCTCTCCCTCTCCCTCTCTCTCCCTCTCTCTCCGCCCCTTCCCTCTTTCTCTTAATAAATAAACTTAAAAAAAAACATAAGAGAAAAGAAATACAAATAGGAAAATTAAAAGTTTAAAAAATGTTAAATTTGAAATGGAAATATCAGTATAAACTCATGAGGAAACAAAAAGATTTATTTCTCTGTCCCCTGCAAGAACTTAGAAGCACTGACGCTTCTATTAACAATTAGCATACTTTATACTCAGATATTATTTTCTAAATGCCATCCCCACTGAAAGAAATCAGAGTTCCTTGGAGAAATGGAGAAATGGTTGATTCCAGATCTGAAGCAGAGAAAGAACAAGGTGAGCCTGGTGTATCTTCTTATGCCAGAAAGGAAGGAAGCGTTTAAACAGAAAAATCAGCTTGAAGGAGACTCCCACTGGCCCAGTTTGAGACAATTGGAGCATTCAGTGTACTCGCTGTGTTATTGAGTGTAACAGATGGAATAAATAAAAATATGAATGACAAGTAAAGAAAAAAATGAAAGAGGGAGAAGAAAAGTTCTTCCTTACAAAATATAATACCAGCTAATATGTGGCAAGAATGATAAGGGGAAAAAAACCCTGATTCTATAACCCCCCGCCCGCCCCCACCGCAATATAATTGGCTCAGGCAAGGATTATGAACAGATGGTAAAGTCACTAGGGAACAGGATATTCACAGGCTGACAAATATCACCCCACAGTTTAACCTTTACTTGCAAAGGAGAAAATACACCTTTCAGAGATCGATGATCTCACTTTAACCTGGGGTTCAGTTTAGTGTCACTAATAACGGAACGACCTGACGTTCTGTGCTACCTAATATGATGCAAAGTAACGTGTACAACATTTTCTGTGACGTATTCTTGCCAAAATTTTAGTCTCTTTCCATTCGAACCTCAAAGTCGAACTTCCAGTTTATAGGAAAAAACAATCTGAAAAATTCTGAATATGGGAGATTCCATAAGGGAACTGGCCTGGACTCATCCAAGAAATGTCAATATCACAGGGAGAAAAAAAAGGAGGACCGTTCTAGATTACCAGACACTACAGGAAGCTAACAACCAAATGCATTTAGTGAGCCTCGATTCCATCCTGGATTGGAAGAACTGGGGAGGCACTTAGGTCTATAACTATGAAAGACCTTCCTTGTTTTTAATTACTCAAGAATAATTAACACGGTGTTACGTTAGTTCCGGGTGTATAATATAATGATTAAACTATTCTACACATTACTCGGTGCTCATCCAGGTAAGTCTCTTCTTAATCTCCTATATCTCTTTCACCCATCCCCCACCCACCTCCATTCTGATAACCAGGTTTGTTCTCTGTACTTAAGAGTCTGCTTTTTTTTTCTTTGCTTGTTTTTTAAGTTCCACATACAAGTGAAATCATACGGTATTTGTCTTTGTCTGACTTATTTCACTTAGCATTATAGCCTTTGGTTGCTGCAAATGATAAGATTTCCCTTTTTTATAGCCATGTAATATTCCATTGTGCATATACCACATCTTTGTGAAAGATATTCTTGAAATTGGAGGAATTTGAATACAGACTGGATGGTACAGGATTATTATTAATATTCTTAAGTATAATAAGGTTATTGTGGTTCTGTAGGGAATATACTTAGAAGATTCATTCTGAAGAATTTATTGGTGAATTTTCATATTTGCAACATTTTTTTTTTTGCAGGACCACTTGAAAGTATGCATGTATACATGTGTATATATGCAGAGAAAGAAACCTAATGTGGAAAAGGGAAAGATTCAGTGTAGATGGAGGGTATAAGGTGTTCATTATACTATCCTTGTAAAATTTTTGTATGTAGAAAATGATCACAGTAAAGTTGGGAAAATGAAACGTGGGGCTGCAGAGGGAGTTGGAAGAGAACTTTGGTGTATCACTAAAGTCATGGATATGTTCTCGGAACTTACGTTTCTTCAGTCACCTGTACATAAATAAACAAGGGCGCCTGGGGGGCTCAGTCAGTTGAGCATCTGACTTTGGCTCAGGTCATGATCTCATGGTTTGGGGGTTCCAGCCTCAGGTTGGGCTTTGAGCTGACAGCGCAAAGTCTGCTTCGGGTTCTCTGTCTCCTTCCCTCTCTGCCCCTCCCCTTCTCATGCACGCTCTTTCTCTCAATAAATAAACACTGGGGCGCCTGGATGGCTCAGTTAAGTGTCTGTCTCAGGTCATGATCTCACGGTCCACATCGGGCTCTGTGCTAACAGCTCAGAGCCTGGAGCCTGCTTCGGATTCTATGTCTCCTTTTCTCTCAAAAATAAATATTAAAAATAAATATTGTAAAAATTAAACAAAAATAGCCTAGAGTTGATGATAATTGAATGTTAAGAGAACAAGAATGGCAAGCATATTTTCTTATACTATCGGTAGCAGATTGAGGACGAGGGAAGTACGGACAGGCCAGGCAGCTGGACAGGCAGGTAGCTAAGTAGGCGTTGAAACATAGTCGGGATGTGTGTCTATTGTAAATTGCGGTTTTCAAAAGATTAGGAAGTCCTTCCCTCTCCTATTCGTTGCCACTTTTTAACCTCTCAATTTTACGTCTGGTTGGCAGTTGGAGGCCGAGATCACTTATGTTCCTTAGAGCACTTGAGGAGATGATGGGAGAGCCAGCGAGGTGTGGTGTCTCATATGCAGGGTGGGGGTGGCGCGGAGAGTAGCTGATACGGATAAAACTGCTCTTCGCAGAGGTTTTCGAGCTTTCTGTTCCTTCCTCACCAGTTAAGTGACTTGGCTTTGTGAGCCCTGGTGTTGCCTCACCCCTTCCTCCCACCAGCATTGATGAAAGATCAACTTGAGTCCCATTTTTGAAAGGAGTGTTTCTCCTGGAATTGGATTCTAGCAGTGTGTGTGCGCGCGCACGCGTACACACATTATATCCTGTTACCCTTGAGACACAGAGGAGTGGAGTGGAGGAGGGAGCCGTGTGCTGTGATTAGTCAGCTTGCCATTCCCTCCCCCTCCAGAAGCTCAGGCCCTATCTGGGGAAACTGAGAACTTAAGAAACTTGAGACAGGGAAGGAGGACAGGGAGCAGCCAGAACTGCTGAGTCTCCGAAGACTGGTTTCTGCCCTGGGGACTGGAAAAAGTGTCTGAAGGTGGCTGTGGATTTGACTCTCTGGCCGGAGACCGAGTCCCTTGAGATAAAGTATTTTCTGGAGGTGTACCGAGAGTGTACCGAGAGCAACGCGTTGGGAAGAGGATACCCTTCTTTTTTGGGAAATTTATTTTACCTGATCAAAGGTGGGAAATGCGCAGACTTCCGTAGTTCCCGTACCGAAAGGTTGGGTGTTTATTGAGAACTCTTTCTTTTGATTCATCTGACATGGAATCAGACTGATCAGCGGTGAGTATCAAGGAAGAAGCTCCTGTACCCGTTTAGTTTAGTGACAGCCACGCCCTCTTCCTTTCCTCTGAACGAAGAGCAGATGAGAGTAGAACCTGTAGAAGAAGGAATAGATCAGCCAGAAGATGTGTGAAAGAGGGATTAGAAGAGACATGGGAATCCTGGAAGGTGTTACCATAAATACACTGCCTAATAATTGACCTTGTTAAAATCGCCAGCTTCTAATAGTCACCTTTTTGCTCAGTTGCCAAGAGATACGCTGACCATAATTTCAAAACCGAGAAATCTGCACACACAATGTGCTAGAGGAGACAGTGGGACACATGGTATCAAGTTGGGGATGTCTCAGAAAGTGAGTAGTATGCCGGAGGAGGGGTGCTGGCCCTCCAGATACGCCTCAGCAGGTGAGACAGACTAATCCCTGTGCTCACTTCTGCGCTCTGCTTTCTTCATGATTTGTTTTCCCAATAATTGCTGTTTACCTTCTAGTGTAGTCCTTCACCCTTAGGAGGAAACCTTTCTGAGGAAATGAAGAGCTGTTAGATAAGCATGTGAAAGAATAGGTTTAGTGAGATGTCTAGCCTAACCTCTGCGTTTCGGGGGCCTGAGCTAAACGATATCCACCACATCTAGTATCTTCCTTAAGAAGCAGTAAAATTCCGTGACAGCCGTTTGTGTTCTCATTGCCCCGTCGGTCAGAACACATCTACAGGTTGTACGCATTTCCTCCCATCAGTCTTTCCTGAAACACCGCTGGGGACTTAGTCGGTGCCTGCCACATGCGTTGAGTTTTTAGAAGGCTATAATAATGAATATTCTCCTGATCGCTATTCTTTGGCTGTAGTGACATAGTGGAATTCTGACAGCTTTTAATTCCCTGTGATTCAGGAGCTAGACCGCAAAATTGGGTTGGACCTGGGACAGAAGCGCGGCTAAGCTCTTCGACATTTGAATAGATAGAACAAATGTTTGTGGAAGGAAACTTTTCAGCTTCTTATGGCAAGAAATATCAGTTGGGATAAACTGAGTAGTACACAACTATTTTTCGTCCTCGAAGGCTTATTACTGTTCTGGATTGCCTGCGACCCCTTTTTCTTGATAAATTATATACAGCGGTTCTTTCAGCTCTCTCTGTCCCCATACTTAACCCCCACTAGGCAGTGGGTGTACCATATCCCAAATTGTTTCTTTGGTAGAGCTTCTCTTTATCATTTTCAGTGTCACGTTGAAGAGAGTCAACCATTATACCCACCGAGCCCTTTGAAAAGGTGCTCTAAAATAGCACGCTAAATTGGCCTGATGTTTAATTGAGTTTTTAAGGCACAGCAAGGAGACTTCTGTATTTGGATGTGCTATTTGGAGAATGGGTCAATCTGACCTTCTAGCCTTTCTCAGATGTAATGTTAGTTCAAGAAGGAAGTACTGGCGTGCTTGTGGGTAAGGCTGTTTACAGGGTGGTGAGCATTCAGACATAAAATACTTCTGTAACGTAGGACTTTCTGATTTTCAGACACTTTTTGGATTTCCAATTACTGTATCTCTTTTTCCCCCTCCTCTCTTTCCCATTCTACATCATACTTAGACCTAGCCTTCCTTACAGATACAGCTTTGACGAAACGCTGAAGTACACCAACCAAAGCTTAATTATGATTGGAAGAAGTCATGGCCGTAGGGAGTAATGTAAACGGGACAACCTCGCAGCTGTCTTCGCAGTTTTGTTTTCACTTAAATGATCCTATTGGGTATAAATGCAGTGACTCCATCCCAGTTAGCGGCCCGTTCCAGAGATCGGGTTTCATTAGAGGGAAAACTTGCGGTACCCCAAAATTGCTTTTGACAGCAGTGTCTTTGTTTACAACGTGAAGGCGAGCGGCGCTCCAGGAAGTACTTCAGAAGGAAGACGGAGGTGCTGGCTGTAAAGACAGCGGCGGGGTGGGGGGCACGCAGGCCTGGTGGGACCTGGCAGGGCAGAGGTTCTCTTCGCGGAGTTTGGTGATGGGAGGGAAGACAGGTTATCACGCATTCTGTAGAGCCGGACTACCTTATTTTAAGCAGTGAAAGTGTCCAAGAGTTGCGAGAATAGACAGCCACCCGTTCATGTCATGGCTCGAATTAACATGCTGCCCACTTCAAATACGAACCATACTCCTGATTTGAGAGATGGGGCGCAGCACTGATTGGTAAGCTGCTTGCAACACACAGTCTAATATTTTTAGATGGGAAAGATTTTGCTAAGCTTTAGGCTACTGACGAGCTGCATTAATGCGAGGTGGGATTATGACTGTTCAATCACTTGTCAGGCGGCTGAAGAAACACAGTCCTCTTCTTGCCACAGCCACCTCTCTGTTTTTTTATTAAAAAAAAACTGCAAGTATTACTGCATTTCCCTCCTCCACCGCCAGGTAGGTGGTGTCTGGGAATATGCCCAGAGCCTTTTGAAAAAAGATGAACAGAGGAGGGAATCATAACAGCCAAGAGAGAAGACTAGCTTCCGACTAGACTGCCCATGCCAGGAACAAGCGGGCTGTTGGAGGAAGGGCGGCTTTTGGAGAGTGTTAAAAGGCACCGATGGTATCTTGACTCTATTTTTTTCTGCCACCAAAAGAACTGCGTTTTGGGCTGAAAGTCATTACCTTGGCCCTGGATTAATCTCTTCAGTAAAACCAGCTTTGCTGACTGCAGGAGTCGTGCGAACATGCAGTGGAAAATCCTACCTAGAAGGCCAGATGCTGACCTCTGGCCCCTTCGGCGGAGCGCGTGGTTTTTTTTCTTTTTTCCCCCGAAAGGCACTTTCGGCATTAAATGCATTTGGCATTTAAGCTATAAAGTTTTAGCATCTGAGCTGAAAAAGCTGCTTCAGATATACAGAGATACTTGTCCATCAAGTTCTAGTGCAATATATGTTGTTTAGCCTGAGTCTCTTTTATTTACTTATTTATTTTTCTGTGTTGCACCTTTAAGCCCGATTCTTCTCCCGCCAGCGGATGCTACCCTATCTCAAAGGTGCATGTGACAGAGGAGAGGGATGTTTTGCAGCTGTAACAAATGGGCAGTTTACTATTCCTGGCTTCAAAGTGGCTATAACCATGTTGCTAGCATTATGGAGAGAAGATTTTAATCTGTAATAGCTTTTACATTTCCAAAGATATCTGCTAAAGACTTAGCTTAATAGATTCTCCATGGAAACCTTTCAGAGATAATCAGATTGCGAGGAGAGTCTTAATTCAGAGTCTCAAACCATTCTGTTTTTCAGGAGGCCGAAGTTTATTTTTTATATCTTAAAGCGTTTATCAGAGTTTAAATAAGAGTTCAGGAGGAGAGTTTAAGCCATTTAATGGAGGAAAGTGTTTTCATACACTTTAGAAACATCCATTAATTTGACTATAAATACTATTAATTGTATTTGCTATTTATATTAAAGCCAGTTTTCCAAGAATCCTTCTAAACAGTTACCTAGTTCTGGCGTATTTCATTTAAGGACGTTTTTAATACAGAGTTTACCTTTACCAAGTCATTTATTTTCTCCTTCCTTCAAACTAGTCCTAATTAGTTGGATTTTACTATGGTCTGCATATGTTTTTCAATTTTCTTTAGTGTAGTCCAGTATTTTACTGGACGTAGCAGGTTCTAAGGACACTACGTTGGCTTCGTGAGGCATGGGTGTGATTGGACTCTGACTTGCCACCCCAGCGTCCATCACCATTTCAAGGCATCTCCATAATTTTTCAAACAACAAGACCGTTGCTAATTTCAATATAAGAGTGTGCTACAAGAGCATATTCTGGAAAATAAAAACGAGCAGAAGCACTATGAAATTGTGCCTGATTTTGGTAGAGTTGGGAGGCGGAGTGAAGGGTTTGGTGTGTCAGGGTTGTTAAGAAGCAAGAAAACTTTATGGATTGTGAGAAGAAAGACTTGTGAAATTTGGACAGATGCTAAAAAAAGTTGGGTCTTAAGCTATTCCCCCCCAACTCCCCCCCCACAAAAAAATTCTGAAACAGTTGGAAAGAGATAGTAATTGGCATTTGAGGAGGAGTCAGCAAGGAGCCTCTGCTGCCCTCGTTCTGGTGGGAGAGCTGCTGACTTGTAGGGGCACCTCGGTAACATGAGGTTTTGGGGAAGGAAATGTATGGCCTTAAAAAACGGAGCATTTCATAGAATCCTCGTGACTTTCCAACTGTTTGTCTTCCTTTCGCAGCAAATCCAGTTTGCCGACGACATGCAGGAGTTCACCAAGTTCCCCACCAAGACGGGCCGGCGGTCGCTGTCTCGCTCCATCTCTCAGTCCTCCACGGACAGCTACAGTTCAGGTGCGTACGAGCTCTGATCTCTCTTCTCTGTTCCGGGCTCGAGCTAGTTCTCTCCCCACTGCTCTTTACTCACCTAGAACCTCATATCAGGGCTTGCCAGCTTGGTGCTAACAGCTGGTGACTCGCAGTGGAGCCACGAGAACGTCCCCAGCCAGGCTTGTAGCTGGCGAGGCTTTTGTCATCTGGAGACACTCTTCCCATGCGTGGCTGTCGCTGTGTGTGGTCCGCGGCCAGTGCCTGGTCGGTAGTGCTGGGCCGGTTCCCATTCCCACGTTTATCTGCCCACGTACAAAGGGAGAAAATCGATTGTATTTTGGCTGCCAGAGCTGGCCTTGAAAACGAGGTGTACTTTGGAAGCGTAATTCCTAATTTTGTTGTGTAAGATATACCCTGCCACCTAATTTTTCTTTCTCGGCTCCAAGACGGCTTGAATTGTGACAGTAAAACTAGTATTCCGGCTCCTTTCAGAGTTACCCTTTATGTTGAAGTGTCCTCCCCTGTTAGCCTTCGGGGTCGGAAAGGTTCACACGACTGTAATGTGGCACTAGCTCTGTTTCTTTCTCGTTCTCCTCTCCTATTTTAACCCTCTGTAAGTAGCCTTTTTTTTTTTTTTAATTGTGCCCTTCTCAACTTTAGACGGGGTACTAGAAAGTTATCGTGGAAACTATCGGATATAGAGTTTAGGACTTGAGTATTGGAGGATCCACAGGGGCATCCAACCTAACCCCCTCGTTGTTCAACTGAGGAAACATTGTTAAAAGATTCAGAGGCTTGCCCAAGGTCATGATTGCTGTTAGTGTCTGCAAAGAGATTTGTACCAAAAGCCATTTCTTGGCTTTTGCCAGAATACTGTTTGTATGGTATTATTATTTTTTTAAGCTTATTTATTTATTTTGAGACAGCGTGTGAGCATGAGCAGGGGAGGGGCAGAGAGAGAGAGAGAGGAGAGGGAGAATCCCAAGCAGGCTCTGCTCTGTCAGCACAGAGCCCCACACAGGGCCCGATCTCGGGACCTGAGCTGAAGTCAAGAGTCCAGCGCTCAACCGACCGAGCCATCCAGGCGCCCCTATGGAATTAACAGTAAGGACCGGGCTTGAGACAAAAGGAATGAGAAAAGACAAACAAGTAAGCACATTTTTAAAAACTTGTCCTCTGTTCGTGCAGCTGGTAACCCGTGTAGACAAGATAGGCAGATGGGCGCACATGGTGGTACACAGGGCTAAGTCCTGAAATAAGTGAATGTACAGAGCCACTGGGGGCCTGTGTACAAGCAAAGGTTCCAAGTATAATGGCTGTCATAAAGAAAGGTGTCTTGGAGTGACAGATAAAAAAGACTGGGGGTCAGAAACAGGCTGATTACAGCCAAGAAAGAATTAATTGTGAAAGGCTGAGTTATAAGAGGAAGAAAGGAGTGAGTGAAGAAAGCCTTCAACAAAGTCTTCAAAGATCTCGATGGCCGCGTATTAACAGGAACCAATCCGCATTTTTAAAACCTTTGTGATACAGTTAAATTGCTCTAGCGGGACAGATACCTTTAGGAGTATTTGTGTTAGCGAGTAGTATGTAGGCAACAGTGGGAGAGACGTGACGTACTGGCAGAGACAGAGGTCAGGAAATACTCGATTCAGAGAGGAAAGAGGGGATCTAAGAGTCAGGGAGTGGTTCTTGTATGTCCTCCTGCATTTCTGTCTGAAAGGACATTTTTAGCCTTACCGGAAGCTGCTTTTTTAACGTTGAGCATCTTGAGTGATCTTCGCCTGACCGTAGAAGCAGAGCTGCTCACCTCTGAGTCCTTTCTCTCCGTCTCCGTATTCCTCGAGCACAACCTAGTGTAAAATCCCTCGTAAGGTTTTCTCGCCACTGTCATCCGTCTTAGTGCGTCTCTGAAAGTGGTTTTCTTTTTCTTTTCTTTTTTTTTAAACATTTATTTATTTTTAGAGACATAGAGACAGAGCGTGAGCAGGGGAAGGGCAGAGAGAGAGGGAGACACAGAATCCGAAGCAGGCTCCAGGCTCTGAGCTGTCGACACAGAGCCTGATGCGGGGCTCGAACTCACAGACCGTGAGATCATGACCTGAGCCGAAGTCGGACGCCCAACCGACTGAGCCACCCAGGCGCCCCTGAAAGTGGTTTTCTGAACAGCACCGTCAGCAACTGCTGGGAACTTGTTAGAAATACTAATTCTTGGGTCCTATCCGAGACCTACTGAATGGGAATTTCTGGCGGTGGGGCCTACCCATTGGTATTTTAACCTTCCACGTGATTCCGATGAGTCCTTTCGACGCTGAAGTTTGAACACCAGTGATCTCCAGGAATCATGTTCCTTACGCGCCCTCGGTTATTGTTCCATTTTTGCCATGTCTGGTTCCAGTGCAGGTTGGGACCAAGTGCCCCTGTCATCTTGGGATTCAGGATTGCTGATGCAGGATCGGGATCGGTAGCTTCTTGTTACGGGCACGCAGGGCAGAGGGACATGACGGTGGATAACGGGGCCATAGCACCGAAAGACCCATGACAGTTTCATTCCTCTGTTACTCTGGAGGGCTAGGGCTGAGCGTGACGTAACAGATGGCCGCAGTTAAGAGTTCACTTCACTTAAACGAGTCCTAGGGGAGTGCCCTCCGTGGAGTTGGGGGCTAGTGAGGTTTTTCTATCCTTGTTTCTTTCTCTCCTGGCTGTAGCTGCATCCTACACAGATAGCTCTGATGATGAGGTTTCCCCCCGGGAGAAGCAGCAAACCAACTCCAAGGGCAGCAGCAATTTCTGCGTGAAGAACATCAAGCAGGCAGAATTTGGACGCCGGGAGATCGAGATTGCTGAGCAAGGTAAAGAAAGGGAGCGGGGAGGGGGACCAGACGCAGCCCGCTCGCCGGCCGTCAGGATCCGTAGGCAGCTTCACACTTGAAAGTCCCCCGGGAACATTCGGTGTTCTGGGTTCTCGCAGAAGCCGATCTCTCTCTGTTGGAGCCCGAGCCTCAGGGTTCTCGTTCTCCTGGCTTCCTGTTCTCAGCACGTAGTAATTACACAGAATAGTTTCTGTTTTCCTCTGCCACGACACCATATTCGGAGACCTGCCTGTGGAGTCAGCAAGTCCCGGATCCCTGCCCGGTGGTTAGTTCTGCGGGGTCCTCCCGCGGCTGCCAGTCCCTGAGACCCACATTTCCCAGAAGCCGCAAACGTGGGAGGGTTTTCAGCCAAGGATGTGGTGACCTCGGGTCTCCTTTGGTCTTTGTTCCCGAGCACCCTCTGCTGGAGCTCGACTAAAAGTGACGGACCGTTAAATTTTGGTTTCCTTACCCCCCCCACTCCCGATAAAGTCTTGTTACTCTTGTTGCTTTCCCGCTGAAGGCATGCTCTGTACAGGCAGTGGCGGGGGTAGTACGGAAAGCAAGCGGACTGACAGAATGGGCTTCGCCAGCAGAGAGAAACAAGTCCGCCTTCCTGGTCTGATGGTCGTGCATAGGAGCCCGTTAGCCACTGCCGTAACCGCTTCCCTCTCCTCCCAAGTGAGTGAGGAGGTCACCCTCGATTTAGAGCAGATTGGAGAAGTTCCTACATTCTCCATTCAGTCCTCTGTATCGAAGGCTGAAACAGTGGAGAAAGATATTCCAAGTGATTAGATGACAGCTCCCCGCTGTCGTTCTGCTGTTGAAGCTGCCAGCCATGGAGGAAATAGACTTAGGGCTTGTCTACCTTATCTCGCGATATCTCAACAGATACAGACCAGCCCTAGGTGTTGCCAGGGCAGGAATTGGTAATATTGCTAGTGCAGACCTGGCTCAAATCCTCTGTTCTTTCACAGACATGTCTGCTCTGATTTCACTCAGGAAACGCGCTCAGGGGGAGAAGCCCTTGGCTGGTGCTAAAATAGTGGGCTGTACACACATCACAGCCCAGACAGCGGTGAGTTTACTGGGAGAAAAAAAGAGGGACTTCTGATGAGAAAAAAATAAACTTTTTTTTACTTGATTTTCCTTCCCTGCCCATCCGATCTCCAAATGCAAATGACCATTAGGTGGGGCCTCCCGTTACACAGTAATGGGGTTTTCTTCTTTGTACGCATACGTATAACCCGTGTTTGACTAACCTGACTTCAGGAGATCTAGATTTGCAAAAATATGATTGTTATGAAAACGTAAAGACTCTTAGGAACGGATCTTTTGGGTAAAGTTAGACCCCAGTGTGCCGTCCCGCTGGATCACGCCCTTCTGTGATGTCGCAGTGCAGTGCAGCCAGGCTGCCGCAGGGCTGCTGGGTGCTGTTCTCGCACATTCCACTCCTCTGCGCCCTCCTCTTTCTCACCCTGTCTTCCTCCACATCTGCACAGGTGTTGATTGAGACACTCTGTGCCCTGGGGGCCCAGTGCCGCTGGTCCGCTTGCAACATCTACTCAACTCAGAATGAAGTGGCCGCAGCACTGGCTGAGGCTGGTAAGTTCAGCTTTTTTCATCAACTTCGCCTCAAGATAATTATCTAAATGCAGTATTTATGTATTAAAATAGGCTGTAGGGTATCATGGATGTCGAGAGGCCGTAGAATTTGGAGGGTATTAAGAATGTCAACAGGAAAAAAATGGGTAGTAAAATGAAGGTCATATCCGTGGTGAAATATTGTGGTCATTAAGAGTGACCAACCCTTGAAAGGAATCTTCATTACGTGGAGAAGTGCTTAATTATAATGTTAAACAAACAAAGAAGAATATTCAACTGTGTGAGGTATATGAGTTCAGCTGGTCTTTTTTCGCAAAAGGCCCGTCACTTTTGAGAGAGCACAGTTAAGTGTCTCCTGTAACAGTAGCTCATTGGATGATTTGGTGTTCAATGCCACGTTGAAAATATATGGACTGCTCGTAAGTTCAGCTAAGCATAAAACAATTTTTATTGTTAAAATGTTCAGAAGAAAACCACCACGAAATTTTAAAAATTGTTTTTAATGTTTATTTATCTTTGAGAGACAGAAAGAGAAAGAGCATGAGTGGGGGAGGGGCAGAGAGAGAGGGAGACACAGAATCTGAAGCAGGCTCCAGGCTCTGAGCTGTCACCACAGAGACCGACGAGGGGCTCGAACCCATGAACCGTGAGATCATGACCTAGCCGAAGTCAGATGCTTAACCAACTGAGCCACCCAGGCGCCCCAGAACCGTGAAGTTTCTCAAAGGACCTCCCGTCTCCCTGAGATCCTCAGAGAGCAATTTTATAATACTTCAGTTTTTCTTGTTTACCTTTCTCTGGTGTTTATTGCAGAAAATTTAGAGGAGTTTACAAAATAATAACGATAATAATCCTAGTACACAAGGACAATATTTGACACATTTTTTCCTTTTCTTAATTCACTTTTTACAGAGATAAAAAAATCTCAGTGTGTATACAATTTTATAACCTAAAATATAACAGTTTCAGAAGTAGTTTTCCAAGTCACTGAAAACTTGACGGCATCATTTGTGATAAGCATGGCCACGTGATTTTACTTCACTGTTATACTCAGGTTAAACATTTAGGTTGTTTCAAGATGTTTGCTAATACGAATAATGTTCCAGTGAACAACTTTATTTTAATTCCCACTTCATTTAATCTCCTTAGGACAGAGTTCCAAATATGAAATTGGCCAAAGAGAATAAGGTTTTAAGGTTCCAAAATACTTTTAAAAACAAAACTCTCTTAAATTCATTACTGATTTCTGAACCAGAGGTGCTCTTTTGACTTTTCGCCCTTTCGAAGTCGTTTCCTTTCCCACACAGGTTCTGTCGCCTTTTTCTCTTTGCGTGGATCTCAGAAAGTGGTGTTAGTTCAGGGAACTCCCGGAAGGAGGGGTCAGCTGACTTGTTCCCATCCCCACAGGAGTGGCGGTGTTTGCCTGGAAGGGCGAGTCGGAGGATGACTTCTGGTGGTGCATTGACCGCTGCGTGAACATGGACGGTTGGCAGGCAAACATGGTAATGGCGCGTGCGCATCCGGCACTTCGAGCACAGATTCGGCTCCTTCTTTCCCTCGAAGCATGGCTCCCTGGATATGTTTGGGATGTTTGTTCTTACTGCACTTACTTTGTTGCCAAAGCGTTTAGCTTGATAACCTATCCAGAATGGGTCGGAGCACTGAATGGAAAGGTGGGGGAAGGGTAAGACTGAAGTGAACACACGTGGCTCAAACACGGCCGAAAGAAACAGAAAGAGGTAAAGTGGTACCTCTTTGGAAGTAGGATTCTGGCTGCTTTCTTTCCTGCCCCAGCTCTCCTTTTGCATTCCAAGAAGTTATATATTTCAAGGCTCTAGACTAAAAACGAGTCTATGATTAGCCTAATACTCTTCACTCTAGCCAAGAACAAACTTAGGAATCCTTTTAACCATTTTACACCGACAAATTCGACTGGGTTTCCACTGTCTACACCTGCTCTAAGGAGCTCCGAGGAGTGCTCTTCCAAAACATACAGGGCTCTCTTACTAGTACAGAAAGTGGGTTCAAAGTTCCCCCCAGCTCTAGCAGCCTGAATGCCCATAGAAGTCTTCTGGCTGTTCTATAGATCCTGGATGATGGGGGAGACTTAACCCACTGGGTTTATAAGAAGTATCCAAACGTGTTTAAGAAGATCCGAGGCATTGTGGAAGAGAGCGTGACTGGTGTTCACAGGTAACAGATTCTGGAGTAGCTGCCCCTTGTGTTCTTGCCTCAGCCAATTCTTCTGGTCTCTGTTAGGCTCTAGGGCTGTGTTTCAGACTTGTAACTAAGTTGGGAGTGTCTTCATTAGATAAAGCCGCTGAGTTTTTACTTTCGAAGACTCCAGGAGACCCTCAGAGGAAGTTATCTCAGGTTCTAGTTCACACATTTTTCTTTCCCACTTACTCCACTGTGAGTCTCAGCCGATGCTGGGAGGTGTAGGGAGTGCATATATGTGGAAAAACTGTATTCTATATTGTATTATAATTTTATATTGAAATATAAAAAAAAAATCCTTTTGTAAAACTATATGTTATCCACACTACAAAAAGAAAAACGGGGCAAAATATTCTTGGCTTGTCGGAAAATCTGAAAGATCTCTGTCTGAAAGAGCGTTTCTCAGTTGGCACATCGCACATGCTCACACACGCACACGGAGGGGACCGAGGCAGAGCCATTTGATAATCTTTGTTTGTCAGGGGTGGGCATCTTTTTTTTATATATATTGAGAAAATGCTGGTCTAAAGAAATACATCCCCTTTTATGGAAGAGAAGTAAAAATCTTAAATCGAAAGGGGTTTTTTTCCCTTCCAAAAAAAGGGGGGAGGGCTAAGGGGAGAGAAAATGAAAAGAGGTGTGAGGAGGGGTGACAAGGAAATGCTCTTGTGTACTAATATCCTTGGGCAAGAAATCAGGCTGGGGAGGGCAGCAGGGAGCGCGAAGGGAATTAGGCAGATTTTGCTGCGTAGTGTGTTTGATCGGCTAACTTCGTTTTTGTTTGTTTTTGTGGCTTCTTCTCCCTTTAGGCTGTATCAGCTCTCCAAAGCTGGGAAGCTCTGTGTTCCGGCCATGAATGTCAATGATTCTGTTACCAAACAGAAGTTTGATAACTTGTACTGCTGCCGAGAGTCCATCTTGGATGGGTGAGTTGAAATGTAGAGACTCAAACTTAGAGGGGGCAGATGAGGGTTGGCTTGCAGCGTTCACCCGATACCACCCCAGGCTCGTCGCGCGGTCTTCCTTTGACTTTAAAGGTTTGTCAGAGGGGTCCATTTCATACTGAGCCCGGCCAGCTTCCGGCCAGAGTTCTTTTAATTGTGTGCAGAGGGACCGTGTTTGGGCGAATAATGCTTAAGTTGAGCCCTTGTCTGTTTTCCACAGCCTGAAGAGGACCACAGATGTGATGTTTGGTGGGAAGCAGGTGGTGGTGTGTGGCTATGGTGAGGTAAATAGCTGGGCCTCGGCTGCCTTCTCTTAGACTTCCTAGAAATGTCGAGTGAGGGAGATTGGTGCTGTCAGTGTGGTCACTGCTGTGAGGTTAAAACATGCTTTTAGACGATGTATCTCAAAATAATAGCAAAAGCGCTTTATTCAGATTTATGAATGGAGATGTACGAAATGAGCCGAATCTTCAGATCTCGCCGCATTGTCTTGTGGATTGGAATGTTGGCACTGCCCCTCCCGCCCCTTGTAACAGTTACCTTTTACGGGACTTAGTTCCAGTGAGTATGTAGCAAGTTAGCCACACAAGTGCCCTGGTGTCGAGTGAAGGGTGGGATCCGCAGTGATACATAGTTGATTATCTGTAAACTAGGAAAGGCGAAGGAGATTTTGTTGTCATCTGTGCCCCACGGAAGTTCCTGAGCTGCTGGGCTATCCTCGAGTTAGATGCATGGCAAATGAGAGTTAATCAGGTTTTTCTGGACTGAGATAGGAGAGGCTACAGTTGCTCTTCCTTGGTCTCGTTTTCCTAATGGTACCACCTAGTCGATCTCCTGATTTCTTTTACTGTCCCAAGCCCCAGCCCTTGCCGTGAGTCTGAATGTCCGCTAAATCACCTCTCTGGCTAAGGGTCACAGCATAATCTGGATCCGTTTCCGCTCTGCTTGGATTGGAGCATCCCCGCAAGGGCTCACTAGATGGTCGGTGATTTCAGGGAGGTTAATCCCCATCTCCCGAAGAGCCTGCCTGCCCCAGGACCCGTGCCGAAATGGACCTGTCACTCTGGCTTCTTTCTCACGCTCCGCAGGTGGGAAAGGGCTGCTGTGCCGCCCTCAAGGCCCTGGGAGCGATTGTCTACATCACAGAAATCGACCCCATCTGTGCTCTGCAGGCCTGGTAAGAACAGTGGTGATACGATTAGATCGAGTCCAGCACCTCGTGTTTCTGAGAGTTCCTGATGGAGCGTGTGAACCATTCCTCGCAGCAGTCTCTCAGGGGAAGGGAAGGCCAGCACGGCTCCGCTCCCTCCGTTGTAATCCCAGGGCACTCCTGGAGCTTCTTGGCATTTTCCCTTTCTGCATGGAGTCTTGGGGAGTCCGAAGAGGCCGGTCTGTGGTTTAGCACAGCTTGTCACTTACCATCCCTGTGAGGGAGCCCTGGGCCTGACTTTGCGAGGGAGTTTAGCGGTCTCGTTTTGTGACCCGCTTCTGTCCCGCTGCTTCCTTGCTCTGCTCATAGTGTTCCTTCCTTTTCTTCCAGCATGGATGGGTTCAGGGTGGTAAAGCTAAATGAAGTCATCCGGCAAGTCGATGTCGTAATAACTTGCACGGGTAAGTGTCCATGCTTCGAGGTGCCTGGAAGAGTGGGAGCTCTGAGGCCAGATCTCGAAAGCGGTCTGACCGTCACAGGAAGTAGGTGAGACCTGTGCTCGGTGTAGAAGTCTCAGAACTAGACTGAGCTCTCAGAACCTTAACATGTTTTCCAGAACAAAGAGCCTTTTTCGCTGATGGCTTTTTATACCATTTAATCTTAAAACCAAATAACCGAGCCCGAAGAGCAGTCGTGCCGTGTACGCTTCGCTCACCGAGTACGCGTGCCCTGCCGTGCCGCGAGCCTCCTCTTCCCGTGTTCTACCGAAAGCCAGTTGGTACCTTTGTTCCCCAGCATCTTCCTTTAGCCACTCTCCCTCTGTTTTTAGGAAATAAGAACGTAGTGACGCGGGAGCATCTGGACCGCATGAAAAACAGTTGTATCGTGTGCAACATGGGCCACTCCAACACGGAGATCGATGTGGTATGGCTTCTCTCGTTCATCGACCGCGGGGCCTTTTTCCCCTTCCTTCCGTGACAGCCACAGTCACCCGTGCCGTCTTCCTTCCAGACCAGCCTCCGCACTCCAGAGCTGACGTGGGAGCGAGTGCGTTCTCAGGTGGACCATGTCATTTGGCCAGACGGCAAACGCGTCGTCCTCCTGGCGGAGGTACGCACGCGGAAGGGCTTGGGCAGCGCGGCACCAGCACTGCAGTTAGATCGGGCGGGGGGGGGGGGGGACGAAATCTTATGCCACGTTTCCCTGAACTCTGTCTTCCGACACAGATCTATTTCGTGCATTTTCTGGTCCCTAACATGGAACAACTCAAAAAAATATCTACCTTTTACCAGGTGACACACTATTTCCTGACCACAGCTGATTCTTCGGCTTGTCATACTCAGATGGGCTCAAGACAATAAGATAAAATCATGAGTCCTGATCTGGAACCGTAATTCTTTCTCTACCGTGTGAATTGCATTTGCTTAACTTGGAATCTGAGAGCGAAGGGAAGCGGCGCTCACCCCAGGGCTCTCTCACCTTTCCAGGGTCGTCTGCTGAACCTGAGCTGCTCCACAGTGCCCACCTTTGTTCTGTCCATCACGGCCACAACACAGGTACGTGACCCAAGGCCCGCTTCTCCTGCCCTGGGCTTAGTGGGACGGGGCCTCGGGCAGAGTTCCAGCGAGAGTGCGCCCCGCTCTGTGCTTCTCAACCCATTTCAGGTCACAGGTGGGCAAGACAGGCTTTCTCGAGTGTAGGAAAGAGTCATCAGTCAGGCAGACTTGGTGTTTGTGTCCCTTTAAGTTGGCGGTGTTAGCTGAGAATGTAGTGTTCTGGCTTAATTGCATTTAGTCTGTTCTTTTATTTGGAACTACACAAAAACAGCAGCAAATCCTTTTACAACGCCTGGTGGTGGTGATTACGGGCCCAGTCCTGGGTGCCGTCACGATGATGGATCACTATAGTACTTACCCCAAGACCCTGTTATAGCTAGCTTTATTTTTATGTCCCTAAGGAGTGTTTCTGTGTTTTTTCACCCTCTTTTCCCAACCTAGGCCTTGGCACTGATAGAACTCTATAACGCACCTGAAGGACGATACAAACAAGATGTGTACCTGCTTCCTAAGAAAATGGGTGAGTGAGAGACAGGAGGAACCTGTGTCCTCCGACTGTCGCATGCTTTGGCGGAATGATTATCATGGAAAATACTGAATTTAGAGTCAGAGTTCTAATCCCCATCCTAACTTTTCATGATTTCTGGACCTTGGCAAGTTCTCATCGCCACAAGCCTCGGTTTCTTCATCAATTAAGTGAGAGTAATACATACGCTGCAGAATTGTAAGAATCTCAGCTAATGAGCATGTTTAGCACAGCGGTTTAGGGTGGATGCTCTTAGTCCGAGTAGCCTTACGAAGGTCAGTAAACTTCCTGCCACCAGTGACTACAGCCTGGGACCAGGATGAGAGAAACAGAAACAAATCCAGGTTTTATCATCCATCCTCTGTGTAAAGAATGCAACCTCTGGGGTTCCAGGGGACAGCTGTGTGGTGTTCGTGTGGACAGCACGTCCTCTCTGACTCTTGCCCTTCTTGAAGAGTGGCGCCCACCCCCCATCTGTAATTCGCCAGCCCCCGTCCCCGTGATTAAAGCTGAAAGACTTCTCGCTCTCATCTCCTCCAACAGATTGGTTTTTTTTTTTTCCTTTAATTCATATTCATAAAAGAAAAGCCTGGGACGTGTATCCAGGGAAGAGTAATAATTTGTATCAGCTGCCTTAGAAATCCATGATCCTCAAATTCGAGGCCCTTACGTATGTTATTCTAAATGAATCTTAATGACACAAAGGTCTTTGGAGCTACTGGGGTCTACTTTGTTTCGTAGCTTGAGTGTAATCCAGCTAAGGGAGTTGCTGCAGGAAGAAGAGAGATTACATAGCATGTTGGCCACTGGAGGGAAGCCAGAAGCTTTGCCCGAGAAGGGCGAGGGGGCCCAGGCCCACCCCGTTTTGTTACTCTGGACGTACAGAGGGAAGCGCCCTGCCAAAAGGGCAACCGTGAGGGTTCTTTCAGCAGATATTTTGAGTGGTAGATGCTTTCACAGTTATTCCATTCCTTGTCCTCTTTCTCAGAAAGCTTCAGGTGAAGTAGGGGGAGGTTATGCCCTGAGAGGCAGGTTGAAATGGAGTCTGCCCCCGCCACTGTGTTCTTCCTAGATGAGTACGTTGCCAGCTTGCACCTGCCATCATTTGATGCCCACCTGACAGAGCTGACAGACGACCAAGCGAAATATCTGGGACTCAACAAAAATGGGCCGTTCAAACCCAATTACTACAGGTGACTTGGGGAAAACAAGCAAAAACCCAATATTCAACCAAGCAGGGTAGCTGGCTCTCTTAAATCAAGTGCCGCGCCTGACTTTGAAGAGTATGAGAACTCTGCTCCAGACTGACAAGGCAGGCAGGACTTGTGCATCTAGTGGTAGATCCGAGGAGTAAGGGTTTTCTAGAATTTCGAAGCTTGGGCCTCATCCCCAGAGAGTCTGATACACTTGGTCTGGCTTGGGGCCCAGACTTATTTTATAAAAGTTCCCTAGATTAGTCTAATGTACAGTCAGGGTTGAAAACCACTGCTTAGATTTTCCAGGAGCAGGAAATGAAAGCAGAGGTGGCTCTGTCACAAGCCCCGTGGAAGCACAGGGAAGAATGATCGCTGGTGGCTTCAGGGATCCCCAGCTGGGGCCGGGGAGGGATGCTGGGGAGGGTCGTCTGTTCCTGATTTTTCTCTTGGATCCCTCAGTGTGGAAGACACAAGTGCTAACCAGCCGATCTCTTTATTTACAGATACTAATGGACCATATTCCCAAGGACCAGCCCACATGAACCACACAACTCTAAAAGAAATATTTTTTAAGATAACTTTTATTTTCTTCTTATTCCTTTCCTGTTGATTTTTTTTCTATAATTTCATTTTTGTTTTTTTCATCTCATTGTCCAAGTTCTGCAGACCACACAGGAACTTGCTTCATGGCTCTTGAGAGGAAACTGAGGTTCAAGGTTCCTCACCCTAGTCACTAAAGAAGGATTTTACCCTCCCAGCCCAGAAAGGTGATTCTTTCTTAACCACTTCTGGCGACTTTAGTCTTAACTGGGTACCTTATTAACAGGAAACACTAAGGTACCTTCCATGTTGAACAATCCGCAGTGTCTAAATTGCCTTAAAAGAGCCCCTTTCTTAGCTGCTGGAATCAGTGCTCTTTGACTTCTTCAGAGGAGCAGGGACGGTCCCCACCAGCCAGGTAGGTTAGCTGTAGGTGGCGCATGCTCCCCCGCCCCGGGTGTTCCAAGCCCTGGTTCCTGTGTGAAGGTGGCGTGCCTGGTTCAGAGACGTGTGTGGTTAAGATCCAGTCGGTCCGCTTGGATTTAGTACAGCCCTTCCTCCTCTCCCACCAGACCTTCTCATTTTTCAGGTTTTTAACCAGACTGCACTCTATTAAGTTGAATTGTGTCCTTTAGCATTGATTTCTGTTGTACAAAAAAAAAAAAAAAAAAAAAAGGAAAGAAAAGAAAACAGTGTGTAGTGTTAACACTGAGGAACTGCTTGGGTGGTTAGTTGTTACCAGTTTCTCTTTTGAACCTTTGGAGCTGAGAGTAGAGTCGAGTCTAGAGAAATGCTGATCTCACACTCTTGATAAGTCCCTCTGTCTCAGCCCATAGTTTATAGCATCAATGAACTGGGGCCGTAACAGCAAATTCTATGAGCTCTGCCCCACACAGCTTGTGCTGAAGCCGAATTTCTTGAGCCATTACTCAGTCTAAAACACTGAGCTCTATCTTTAGGATTTGTCCTTTAAGAGCAAATTTCTGGTCAGCTGTGCTTTTGCAACCTAAAATATTTAAAGGGAGGTAGATGCGGACGGGAGGAGGAAGGATAAATTGGGCCAGGGTGAGGGAGACGGAGCTCCACATAACTGGGCCGGGACTTTCGGCCCCTGTGTGTAACGGTAGCTTAAGAGAAGTGGTACCACTTCTAATTGACACATTTCACAAAGAGTTTATGAACCAAGATCTTCAAGGGCAGTTTGTGCACAGAGAAGGTGATCTGCGTGTCTTGGCCCATACTCGGGAAGAATCCCTGGAGAGACCTCCGAGACTAGAGAGGTGTGTTCCCATGCCACGCAGCCTGCTTACCAGCATTTCCGCATGGTCCGGTGAGCTCCATGCTCATGAGCTTTAAGTATATAATTATCCAGGATTCTAAATCGTCAACTTGTTCTAGCTGGTGAGCCTGCAAAGTTGGGTCAGGCATTAGTGCTGGGTCCTAGAAACGTTCATTTCTCTGTTGCCGTCGGTCAGAGAGACAGACATTACAAACAGTAACATACGAAAGGAAAGCTTTCACTCTGCAGCCTTCTGGCAGAGTCTTGCCAAAACGTTTTTCCTTTTCCTCTCTTAGGTCTCCCCCACCCGGCCCCTTCCCACTCCTTTTCAGTGTGACCATGCTTTCTTTTCTGTAGACGCTAATGGTTCAAGCCCCTTTTTCCCAGGGCATTGAACCAGCCAATCAGAACAGCCCATCCTTTAGGGGAGGTAACCTGGCCAACAGTGGTATCCATCATGTCAGCTCTGCTGGAGGGGCGGGGCCCAGGCCCCGCCGCCCTCCGGCCCGCCCCCTGCTCCCCATCTATTTCTGTGTCCATAGGAATAATAGGTAAGGGCTCCATCTCTGTCAAGCCATGTGACAAAGGACACTGTGGGAAGATGTCTGGCACCAGAGGGAGCGTGTGGAGAGCAACTTGGGAGGAACAAGTTTATTTTGTATTGAATGATTTTTAATGAATGCAATATTAATCCTTGCAGATGAGCAATAATCATTAAAGTCAATTAAAATGATGAGACCGTATTGGAATTCTGTGTCATTCTTGACTGAACAGCACTACGTCATTAGAATTTGTCTTCCAGGGTGAGATGAGTCATGGGCCAGTCGGCAGTCTCTGCTAAAGATTTGCTGAGGACCTAATACGGAGGGGGGCGGGCTGGGTGCAGGGTTCTGCAGTCATGTCTCCATATATATGCGTAGGGGAGAGAGGGAGAGAGTCTCATGCAGGCTCAATCCCATGACCCCAGAATCACAAACCTGAGCCAAAGTCAAGAGCTCAGCCGACTGAGCCACCCAGGCGCCCCTGTACTAGTATCTTCCGTTTTGTTCCCCTGCTCTGTACCAAAGCACTTTCACTGTAAGCTTCAAGAAGCAAATCTGCAGGACACCTGACCGACTCAGTCAGTGGAGTATGCAACTTTTGATCTCAGGGTTGTGAGTTCGAGCCCCATGCTGGGTGTAGAGATTACTTAAAAATGAAATCTTTAAAAATTAAAAAAACAAAACAAAACAGCAAATCTTGTGCTTCAGGGCTCCTCATCTGTACAGTCCCCCATTAAGACTTTGTACTTATTTTCTTTCCTTAAAGACAGTCTCCAAAATTAGGAAAGCTTCAGCCCCTTCCACACCTGTATCCATCTCAAGAGTTGTCTCTGTGTCTTCTGATGTAACAGTGGGTCTATTAATATCTTTTAAAAGTAATACCTTTTCTGGGGCGCCTGGCTGGCTCAGTCAGGGCATGATCTCACGGTCTGTGAGTTCGAGTCCCACGTCGGGCTCTGTGCTGACAGTTCAGAGCCTGGAGCCTGCTTTGGATTCTGTGCCTCCGTCTCTCTGCCCCGCCCCTGCTCGTGCTCTGTCTCTCTCTCTCTCTCTCAAAAATAAATAAACTTAAAAAAAAAAAGGATATTGAGCAAAGTTTCTAGTCTACGATGCTAAATCCACCCGCATCCCGGCCAGGATTTGGTATGGTATTCGGGAAATCTTAGCAAACTGATAAAGCAACTTAAAAATTACCTGGGAAGGTGATTCGTGATTCCATTTAGAGTGTGTAACCGCGTGTGTGCGCACTGTCTCTCAAAAACAAATAAAGGAAATCGAGTAAGAAATGTCTAAAGGAGTTTAAGTTTGTAAATATATTGGACATTCAAATTTCTCTGAATTAAAAGCAGTTAACATTTGCTAGATTTATAAATAAGATGCATAAACTACTTTAAAAAGCTTACGTAATGTTTTTGTTCCTTTAATAAACTGAATATTCATTTTTTTTTTACTTCAGTGGTGTCTTCTCTGCCCATACAGTGTTCTTTGAAGACGTTTTAAAACATTCTCTAGAAAGAACTGTTCTAGATTGTGGGCCAGAGGGTATACCGCCCGCCCCCCCCCCCCCCCCCGCCCTGTCCCCCATCCTGCCTTCCCTGGGACGTGGTTCTCCATTGCAACCACCAGATGGCAACTTTTCTCACATTCTCTGGTTGTCACACAAGGTCTCCCGCCAACAAATGATAATAAAATATAGCACCACAGTCCCTTCTTTGAAACCTTGTGTTTTGAAATGGAGAAAGTTTCATATTTTTAGGAAATACACAAACTCAGCATATTATGTAATACCTGTGGGGTGGACAACGTTCCATAATCAAATGTGTCGATATCGCCTCAAGGAAGTTTTAATAAGGGATAAAGACTATCAAAAGCCCCATTAGTTTTGGATCAGGTTTTGTGGCTACATTGATTTGTGACAAGCGTCGGGGGAAATTTTTGATTTTTAAAATTTTTTTTAAATCTTGGAGTTGTGGATAAAGGTTTGGCTGTGGAGCAGGAACACAGAGTGGCCCCGTTCTAAATGCCGTACGCAATAAGCATACTTGATCTTCGCAACAACCCCATAGAGACAGGTACTAATAGTATCCTCATCGTACAGCTGGGGAAATTGAGACAGGGAGGTGAAATAACTTGCCCAAGGGGATACAACTCCGAAGTTGGTGAAGCTAGAATTCACCCAGACAGTCTGGCTTCAGGGTCCATGCTTCACGCCAGGCAATATTGCTTCTAAGAAACAGCCTCAAACTGGGTTTGGTTTGAATGCTGACTATGGGGCTGGTTAAAAATATGATTTCTCAAGTCACAGTGCCGTTGACAGGTAGACTGGGATTTGACCTCCAGTCTTTCTGGCTCCCTGCGACCTTTCTTCGGAGTCACCTTGAAGCTTCCCAAGGGTACTTTCAAGCAGTTTCCCGTGGTTCTTACTGCTTAGCGAACAGTAAGAGAGAGAGCAAAGGAGAGAGCATGGGCGTGTGGACCCAAACCTCAGATGCCATGATTTCGCTGATGGCCCTGACAACCCAGGGGATCTGCTGTCTCCTGGTGCACGGAATTCTGCCTCGCAAAGCCAGAGCCCAAGCGGGTCAAAGTCACCCACTCTTGGGGCCCCAAAGATTTACTGATGACCCGCTGGGCCCTGTGCTCTGGATTTGGTTGTTTTAAGTCACAGAAGTACACACACCTATTCAACACTGACCCCGCTATTTCGGCGCATAAACACCAAACGAAAGGTCCATTCTCTTCAATATTCCCTTGCCTTTGTATTTCTATCTGGGCAAATTACTTCCAGAGGACCACGCAGAGGTGTTTTCTCATCAGGGAAAGCGTAGCAAGGAGCTCGAACTGGAGCGACACGAGCGTGCTGCTCCACTGAAGGTCAGGCGAGCACAGCCTTCTCCGAGGCGCGCCAGCTCCTACAGCTTGCTTTCATGCAAATCTGTCGACAGAGGGGGCCGCTGTGTGTGAACTTTCTTGCAAGAAAGATGACTTTATCTCAAATCTACTAGATACAGTAAGAAGGGAACTGTCTTTCTCTGTGACACATACAATGGGGAGCAAACCACCGCCTGCGGCTTTTTCCTATCTATGTTGTGGGTTTACTAAAGTGTATGCTTTTGTTGTTGGGAAGAGTGTTCTGTTTTTTTTTTTTTAATAGTTTATTGTTTAAGTTAGCTAACATACATCCCTGAAACACAACGCCAGGTGCTCATCCCAACACGTGCCCTCCTCAATGCCCACCTCCCATTTTCCCCGCCTCCCCCGATCCCCCACCCCCATCAACCCTCAGTTGGTTCTCTGTATTGGAGGCTCTTATGGTTTGCCTCCCTCTCTGTTTGAAACTTAATTTTCCTTCCCTTCCCCTTCTGTTAAACTTCTCAAATTCCACATATGAGTGAAGACATATGATACCTGTCTTTTTCTGAGGGACCTCTCTCACTTAGCCTAATACCCTCCAGTTCCATATACGTTGTTGCAAATGGCAAGATTTCATTCTTTTTCATTGCCAAGTAGTATTTCATTGTGTGTGTGTGTGTGTGCGCGCGCGCACACACATATACCACGTCTTATTTATCCATTCGTCAGTAGATGGACATTTGGGCTCGTTCCATAATTTGGCTATTGTTAATAGCACTGCTAATAAACATTAGGGTGCATGTGCCCCTCCAAATCAGCACTCCTGTATCCTCTGGATAAATTCCTAGTAGTGCTATTGCTGGGTCATAGGGTAGTTCTATGTTTAATATTTTGAGGAACCTCCGCACTGTTTTCCAGAGCGGCTGCACCAGTTTGCATTCCCACCAACAGTACACGAGGGTTCCCCTTCCTTAGAGTGTTCTGTGTGCCTATTAGATTTAGTTGGTTTACTGTGCTGTTTGAGCCCTGTTTTCTTGGTTATCTTCTGTCTGGTTGTTCTATCTGTTGTTGTCTGAGTGGGGTATTGAAGTCTCCAACTGTTATCATAGGTCTGTTTCCCCCTTCACTTCTATCCGTTTCCGCTTTATATATTTTGATGGTCTTCAACAGGTGCATAAAGTTTGTAATTATTATAGCTTCATACTGTATTGAGCCTTTTATTAATATATAATGTCTTTCTTCGCCTCTTCTAATTTTTTTTTATTCAAAGTTGATTCTGTCTGATATTAGTATGGCCATCCCTGCTCTTTTGGGGACCATTTGCATGGGACGTATTTTTCCATCCTCTCCTTTCAACTCGATTGTGCCTTTGGATTTCAAGTGAGTCTCTTATAGACCGCATATAGTTAGGTCACGTGTTTGTCCATCCTGTCAATCTCTGTCTTTTGATTGGGGAGTTAAATCTATTTACACTTAATTACTTACAAAGAGAGACTCGCTTCTGTCATTATGCCATTGGTTTTCTAGATGCCTTACAGTTTTTTGGTCCCTCATTTCCTGCATTACTGGCTTCTTTTGTGTTTAGTTGATTTTTTTTTTTGTAATGAATTGTCCAAATTCCTTTCTTATTTCCTTTTGCGTGTATTATATAGCTATTTTCTTTGTGGTTGCCATGGGGTTACACCGAAGATTCTAAATTTATAATGCTCTAATTTGAACGGATACCTTCAGTAATATGCAAAAACTCTGCTCCTTTACTCTGTTCTCACCCCTTTTGGTTGTGGATGTTACAAAACAGCACCGTCACACGTTGTGTGCCCCCAAACAAACTAGTAATTCTTTAAAATTCATTATTCTCCTAAGTTCTGTAACACACAAAGTGTGGAGTTACAAACCAAAGATACAGTAATACTAGTTTTCACACTAACAATCTGTTTATTATTTGTTGTTGTTGAAAGAGAGAGAGGGAGCACGTGCAAGCAAGGGAGAGGGGCAGAAGGAGGGAGAAAGAGAATCTTAAACAGCGTGAGATGGACACAAGCCTCAGTCCCATGCCCCTGGGATCATGACCTGAGCCGAAATCAAGAGCCAGACGCTCAACCTACCGAGTCGCCTAGGCACCTCCATTGTTTTTTTAATGTATTATTCTCATACAGAAAAAGAAAGAACAGTAACAAGCCACTGGGAATGGGTAAATTGTGTGCTAAAAGCTGAAATTGATCAAAGTTAACCATCGTTGACTCCAGCTCGTCCCCTGGAAGTCGCAAAGCCTTCAACAAACTTCAGGTTCCAAAATAGTTACATCACACAGATGCGGCCAGTGCCACTCTTGCTCCGTGGTGGGGGTGGACACCTGGGGCTTCCTGCTCTGCCATCTTCCTAGAAGCCTCTCCCTGCTCCCCATAGGATTTTAACATGTGCCTTTCATTTGAGTATGTCCCCTCATCTTCCCTCTCCCCAGGTCAAGCTGTCAGATAAGACCACAGCCCCGGACGATGGCTTGACTGTAACCTCGTGACAGACCTTGACAAAGACACTCTGCTTGTCCAAACTTGAGTCAGGCTCCTCTGAGCCCTTTTTTTTTTTTTTCTTTTCTGTTTTTCTTTCTTTCTTTTTTTTTTTTTTAAGAGAGAGAAAGAGCAGGGGAGAGGTGCAGAGGGAGAGGGAGGGTAAGGGGGACCCTTGCCAGGCCTTGCATGGCCAAACGTAACAAGAATCCCGCTAAGTCAGTTTAGCCAAGAATCTCCTCACCCTTGGTATCTGATCATAATCTTCGTTCTCTATCCTCGAGATCTGGTCACCCCGGCCTGCCTTCAGGAAGAATTCCTGTTAAGTTGGTTTAGTAAGAATCCCCCCTCCCCCCCCCCCCACTCACCAGCTGTCTCCTCTTAGTAACTTTTTCATCCACTGACCCCCTCATCCACTTGATGGCTACAAATCCCCAGCTCTCTTTGCTGGATTTGGAGTTGAGCCCAACCTTTCTCCTCTCCTGATAGCCTTGACACCTATTGCAAGAGGCCTGACTAAAGTCTTCCTTACCATGTTAACGAAGTGTCAGAATAATTTTTTCTTTAACACCCTTGAGCTTGATACACTCCACAAAGCCAGCCCCAGATTTCTGACCCATAGAAACTATGAGATACTAAATGTTTGTTGTCTTGATCCTTAAATGTTAAGGTAACTTGCTGCCCAGAGCTAGGAACTAACGCCCGGTGTGTCCTGGAGGCTGTGATGCATGGCTCAAATTCTCCTTCCAGGACTGGGCTCTCCTACCTCTATGGCCCGGAGCGCTGGCTGCTAGCAGTTTGCAGCCAAGTCCTTCTCCAGTTATTGCCCTTGGTAAAGAGAGCTACCTGGCCCAAGGATATACCCCCTTCTCCAGGCAGTCTGCCGTCCCCGGATTTGTCCACGCAGGAGTATAAAGGCCTGGCCTCGTTGGCCTCCAATATGGGATAACTCTGGAGGATCCACTGAGGCCTCTGTGACAGCTGTGTCACGGTTGAACTCCTCCCTCCTCCAGCCCCCAAGTCCTGTTTCTCTCACCTCTGTACGGGTCTTATTACCAGGAGCAGTCTCCAACACACCTCCTACCTGCAGATCTCTGCCTCAGAGCCTGTTTTCCGGGGAACCTGACCTAAGACACTACGTGACCTCGGGCAAGCCCTTTACCTTTCAATATCTTGGCCTCTTCATCTGCCAAATGGGGGAAATACCAGGACTAAATGAGTTGAAGTCCTCGGCATGGCGCCTGTCGTATATACAGTAAGCATACACAGACAGTCGCTGTTATTATTATTACTATCTATGAAAACAACCTCCCAAGTTCCAGGCTCCCCTCACCTCAAAAACCCAGCTAGTGCCAAGATCTGGGAGTAGCCTCTAACTTGGCATGCCAGAGAGAGAGCGGAGAGCCCCGAGGCTAAAGGAAGAGAGCGGTGGGGGGTGAGGTCGGAGAAGATGCTGGGCCCACGTGGGTCTCGTAGGTTAGGGTAGAGAGTCTGGTGAGGTGGGAAGCCATGGCAGACTGGGAGCGAATAAGTTACACCGGTTGATACGTGGTCCTCAAAGCTGGGTGTGGCTGTGGGGAGAATCAGGAAAACAAAAGCAGGGAGGGAGAAGACAAGAGTAGCCATGTTCATGAAGGCGGCAGTGGCGGGGGTGGAGGGGAGGCGCCAGGACAAGTTTTGATGGGAGAGTCACTGGCCAATAGATGTAAGGGGGACGGAGAGAGAAATTAAGGATGCGTCCTAGGTTTTGGCTTGAGAGAACCGGGTGGTTGGTAATACCATCCATTTGGATGAGGAAAAGCAAGAGAAGAGCGGGTTCGGGGAAAGGAAGGGACGAGTCCAGAGTTCTGTTTGCACCACGGTAAGTTCGAAATGCCTAGTAGATATCCAAGTGAGATGTCGACTCGGCTAGTGGATGTGTTGGGTTTTGTAAATTTTTTAAAGTTTATTTATTTGGAGAGAGAGAGAGGGAAAGAGAATGAGCAGGGAAGGGGCAGAGGAGAGGGAGAGAAAGAATCCCTATTGATAGCGCTCTGCACTATCAGCCCCAGTGTGGGGCTCAGTCGTCACAACTGAACCGTGAGATCACGACCTGAGCCGAAATCAAGAGTCAGACGCTTAACCGACTGAGCCAACCTGGCACCCCCGGATGTATGTTTGGGTCCTCAAATGTTTCCACTAAGCGACACTGCATGTAAGAAGGCTAGGGAGTTATAAATTAGTATGTCCTGGAAGAGACAGCTGACTGATTCCTTTGGAAGACAAGATTCATGTTATTTGCCCTATTAACTAACTAACTAACGAACTATTATCCATCCTTTCTTCTCATAGCCATTAATGGCGAAAATGCCACAATGCACTGCAACCAGACAGAGGTTAAGACCTGGCCCATAGATGCTCCAGAAGTCATGACTTCAATATGCAGCATTTCATTGACTAGTAATAACCTGACCAGGGCTAAGACGGAAATTGCCGGAAACAGGCTCACTTTGCCTCCCAGCATGCAGTTAGGTATGGACGGATGTGAAGCATCTTGCCCAGGAGATGACACCCTGGAGGCACACGGTACGCGCCAACTCCCTACTGCAGAGCCCAGCTGGGACGACCGCCATGTTCTTGGTGCAGCCCCCTGCCATGGAGTAATGACTCAGATATGAAATTTAACTTCCTCCGGTCTCTTGAGCCATAACCACTTATGGTAAAGGAAGGGCCTTCTCACCTTAGGCTTCACCTCTTGATAATAATTCTTCTTTAAAAAAATGCTTTACAGGGGCGCCTGGCTGGCTCAGGCAGTTAAGCGTCCGACTCAGCTCAGGTCATGATCTCATGGTTTGTGGGTTCGAGCCCCACATCGGGCTCTGTGCTGACAGCTCAGTCTGTGTCTCTCTCTCTGCCCCTCCCCCTGCTCAGTCTGGCTCTGTTTCTCAAAAACGAATAAACGTTCCAAAAAAAATTTTTTTAATGCTTTCTTGGGTTCAAAATGATTTCACATAAATTAGCTCATTTGATCCATAGCCTCATAAAACAGATGGGATTATCATCATTTTACAGATGAAGACAGAAGGAACCATTTTCCAAAGCGTCACTAAAAATTCTTGATTATTAGACACAAATATCGATGGCTTCTGTATATTCCATTTTATCTGTGCCCCATTGTTTACTTACCCATTTTCTTATTGGCTATTTCTCAAATTAGGTTGGCTCCGACTTTACCACGGCTGAAAATACCACGGGCTGGAACACCTCATCATAATACATCTTTGTCTGAATCTTTATTTCCTTAGGATCTATTAGTACCAGTGGAATTACTAAACTAAAACCTTAAACCTTCCTGTTCTGAATGTGGCTGAAGCAGATGGTTCAGACACAGACGGTGGTTAAAGGCCTGTTCTTCTCCCCAGACGACAGAGCTTGTGGTGGGTGAGTCTTAGACCTTGCGCCAACTGGTCACTAAAACTAGAAAGCGGCTCGGCGCTGGGTTTTGTGGGACCTGCTGATCTCATCTGACAACTGCACGGGTCCCTTGCCTGCAAATTCCTTCTTTTTCCCTGTCACCTCGGCCTGGCCCAGCTCGGATGAAATGCTAATTTACAAAGTGTTCTTACTGGATATGAAAGAAAACAGGGGCAAAGGACAGGAAGATCAGTAGGGAGAAGGAGCAAGAGCATGGCTTTGGATTTATTCATTATTTTACAACAAAGACTTCGAAGGCACCTACCCAGTGGGGACCCTGGTGGAAATTTCGCCAAAGCTGCATCACAGGGACTTTCTGGGAAATCGAGCTGGAGCAGCAAAGATGGAGCTCTGGAGATAGAAAGATGGAGAAAATGCCTTTAAGGACTTTACCACACCGGTAACAGGTAATTATCACACATCACCTCTAAGAGGCTTATTGGGCATCTCAAACGTGACACGTCCAAAACTGAAATCTTGATTTTCCTCCGCCCGGACCTCCCTATTTTAATAAGCACTACAACCACTCACCTCGTTGGTCAAACCAAAAATCTAGGACCCGTCCTTTCTTCCTCTCTAACCTGCTGATAGGATTCCAGCCTGTCACTGAATCCGGTCGAATCTACCCACACGGTGTAGAAATATCCTAAGTACTCTGGTGCAAGCACCATCGTTTTCATCTATATAATCTCCTAACCATTTTCATCTATATAATCTCCTAATCTGCTTACCCTCATCCACTCTGGACTCTCTAATCCCTTCCAAAAAGCAGCCAGATTGGTCTTTTAAACATCAGACCATGACACCTCCCTGGTTAACACCCGCAGATGGTTTTCCTTTTCACTTAGAATAAAATTCAAAATTTGTTCATGCCCTTCATGGCTCGGCATTTATCTGGCCCTCATCTCCTCCTATCCTCTCCCTGGCTCACTCGCCTGCCACACTGACCTCAGGGGCTCTGTAGCTGGCCGGTCCCTCGGCTTGAATTGCCTCCTTGGCGCTTCTGCGGACCGCATTTAAAATCACTCTCTCAGGCATGTTTTTCCTGGGCATCCAACCCAATATGGCCATGCGTCCCATCATCACTGCTACTTCCTAATCCGTTACACTTTTTTTTGTTTCTTCTCAGCACTTACTTCTCTAATATCTTCGTAACTTACTTCGTTACACTTCTTTTTGTTTCTTCTCAGCACTTACTATCTCTAATATCATTATTTACCTTTCCCACCAAATACTAAGTTATGGACCATTAGGGCAGGAACTTGATATGTTCCCCATTCTATCGCACTGCCTGAAAGCGCAAGAAGCATTTAGTGTTTATTGAACGAATGATGAATGCATGTTTATCACAAATTTGTTTTATTGATTTATTCCTTTATTTGTTCAGCATATTTCCCCATGAATGTAAAAACTCCGTGAAAACTGGCATCGTGTCCATTTTGTTCACTATTAAATCTCCTAAGTTTTGAACAGAGCTATAGCAGTGACAAGTGCAAAGCTGTGTTAAAGGAAGGCGGGAGCAACTAAACTGACCGAAGGAGCTACGAGAGTACTCACAGACGAACCTGCACCTAAACACGGACTGAAAGAAGTTTGAACCGAAAAGACTGGAGAAAGAGAAGAGTCGCGTCAGAGGCAATCTCGCGAGAGTTGGGCAGCCAAGATGGCTTCCAGCACCTGCCGCCGCACTTAGTATGGCGACCAGGGAGGGTTCCTGGAGAAAATCACGCGAGAGTTGCATCACGCCTACCATCCGTGAATTGAGCCGGGGGTGTGGAGCAGCCAAGATGGAGCCGGCAGCCGGCGTTCCCGGCCCGCTGATCATGAACAACAAACAGCCCCAGCCGCCACCACCTCCGCCACCGGCAGCCGCGCAGCCTCCACCCGGAGCCCCGCGGGCCGGCGGAGGCCTCCTGCCGGGGGGCAAAGCCCGGGAGTTCAACCGCAACCAGCGCAAAGACTCGGAGGTCAGGAGCTTCGGGGGGCGAGGACGGCACCGGGCAGGCGGTGATGAGGGACCCGGGGCCGCTTTCGGGTTCCAGCTGGGCTTCCCGGAGGGTTGGACGTGGCCCGGCGGAGTTGTCATTTTACAGAGAAAGGAGCAGGAAGCAAGGCTGGCACCCCCGGAGCCGGGGGCGTGAAGCCGGGGTCCCATCCCCGAGCTCCGTCGCTCGGGAGAACCTCCCGGAGCCGGCGACTGCTCGTTCGCTCCTCTGGGGCGGGGGCTGAGGGTGCGGCCTCTGGGCCCCAGCCCCTGGGCAAGCCGCTCCCGGTCCCAGTTCGGGGATGAGGAGTCATCCAGGGGGAGGCCGCTGCATCCCGATCCCCTAATCCTCTCCGTCCGCCGATCCTGTGGGCTGTGCAGCGCGCGGTGGGCGGCGTGTGTGGGCTGGGAAGGGAGCTCGAAACCCGACGGAGCTAATTATCACTAATAGTACTAAGCGCCCGACGTTTTCGAGAGCAGGAGTGGGTCACATTCGCTCTTCACTCTGACCTTAGCTAGTACAGGTCCTGGCCGTAGTTGGACAGTGCCTAATGCGTCCGATGCCGAACTGCTGACAATCAGAAATAGACATCGCAAACGTGCACTAGGGCTCAGCCTTGCCTCTCTTGCTGGTGGGCTGTTCCCTGGTGCCGGAGACACCGTAGTCTGGAGCCGACTAGTCACCTCACCCGGAGTGAAAGAACTCCTCCCACGGCCTCCCATTGTCGATTTCATGAATGAAGACACACACGTCACAGCGCTTTAGGGCTTCTTAATCAGCACGTTCCCAGAGTGTGTCCCGCGAGGTGGCCTTCACCTGAGATAACTCGGGGGGCTGGTCGGCAGTGAGGCGCTTATCAATGAGGGGGAATGCCTCCTCGTCCCAGGGCGGTGTATCATGGTACAGTCTTCGGATGTGTGAAATCGGTTCCGCTCAGGCTTTTGTATTTTGCTGGCCCGGGCAAACCTCTGGCAGAACGTGTCAGAATTTGCCAAGTCCAAAACAGAGGTACTTTTTCCCTTGAAGTGACATATTTGAAAAAGCAAGGAATCTGACTTTTTAGGAGCTTTTGGGTTGTGGGGTGATGGAGGATTATGAAAGTGGTGAGGGCGCGCCTGCCTTCATCAGAAGAGGAGTTTTAGTTTACAACTAGTTATGCAGGCACCTGGGTGGCTCAGTGGGTTGAGCCTCCGCCTCCTGATTTTGGCTCAGGTCACGATCCCAGGGCTGTGGGGTTGAGCCCGATGTCCGCTCCACTGTGAGTGTGGAGCCTGCTTAAGATTCTCTCCATGGTCTCTCCCCCTCTCCCCCCCTCTCTCCTCCTCCCTCTCTCCCCCTCCCTCCCTCCCTCCCTCTCCCTCCCTCTCCCTCCCTCCCTCTCTCTCCCCCTCCCTCCCTCTCTCTCCACCTCCCTCCCTCTCTCTCCCCCTCTCTCTCTCCCTCCTTCTCTCTCCCCCTCTCTCTCCCCCTCTCTCTCCCCCCTCCCTCTCTCCCTCTCCCTCTCTCCCTCTCTCCCTCTCTTTCCCTCTTCTCCTCTCCCTTGCCTGCTTGCTCTCAAAAATAAAAATAAATAAAATTAGTTATAAATTTTCCTAAGTGGATACAGATGATCAAATAAATGCTCTTTGATGCATTTAAATGTCTCTTTCTACCCTTTAATTTCCCTATAGACTAAACACATGAAAGGCCGGTCAGCGAACACATTCAAGCTGAGAGACCTGTTTCAATTCATTTTCTTAGACTTGCCGGTGCCGCACTCAGCTCTTTGCGGGCGTGGCTGGAATCCGTGGGCTGGGAGCCTGAGCAGGCCTGGAGGACAGGGAGGCCAGCACTGATGAGAGCCCAGTGTGTGCTGCTTGCGCCTGGGTGGCTCGGTCGGTTAAGCGTCCGACTTCGGCTCAGGTCATGATCTCGTGGTTCATGAGTTCAAGCCCCATGTCGGGCTCTGTGCTGACAGCTCAGAGCCTGGAGCCTGCTTCGGATTCTGTGTCTCCCTCTCTCCCTGCCCCCTCTCTGGCTCATGCTTTGTCTCTCTCTCTCTTTCAAAAATAAATAAACATTAAAAAAACCCAAAACCTTGAAGATAGATTTTTGTTATCCCCATTCCATAGATGAAGAAACTGAACACTAGTAACTTGTGAAAGTGTAGCTTCCGTTGCCGCTGATAGAGTAGAGTTCATTTGTTTTTTCCAGTTTCTGTGGGTTTGTTATGTCATTTTGTGGGTGGTCTTCGTCTGCCCAAGTAGCTTGTAATTAAGCCCGAGGGCTCTGCCTGTTTGTCGCCTCTTCTCCCTGCCGAGCACACGGCTTCCGAGATGGTGTTTCTCAGTGATCACCTATCCCGTCAGTGAAAAGATTCTCTTTGTCAGATTCTCCCCTGTGCGTGGGAGGGAAACCACTCTTAGGCCACTCCCTTCTCTGTCAGTTCCACTGAAATTCGAGAGAAGGGCAGGAAGGCCGAGAGTGTCAATACTCATTTTGTCCTGAGCTGTTGATGGCCTACTCACCAGAAAGAAGTGAGCCTTCCGGAATCTTAGCGCCGTGTGGCATGGTCCGTTCACCGCACGGAATACATAGAAGCTTTGTGTTGATTCGTCTAACGAGGATTTATTTGACCGTAAGCTCGTCATTCATCCCCTCGTTCCGGCCGGGGCATTGTGGGGTCACTGGTGAGCAGAGGACAGGGTTCCCGCTCTCGGGGAACTTGCTCTCTCACGGAGGGGCAGACACCACACGCATGCACGCACGCGCGTGCACACACACACATACACACACAACTTACCAGCTGCAAGCACTCTTCGGGAAAAGTGGCAGGTGCCGTGCCAGGTCCGAATCGGGAGACCCGAGCTGGCCCAGGAGGCGACATGCGCTAAAACCTCAAAGAAGTGGCGGCCCTGGTGTCTTATGACACGGCAGGGTCTCTGGACGCATGTGTGTTTCTTCCTTTGGAAAATTTCACTCACAGTGATCTTTATGTCACTCTCTCCTTTTCTCCCAAGGGCTACTCGGAGTCTCCAGATCTCGAGTTCGAGTATGCCGACACGGACAAGTGGGCCGCAGAGCTCTCGGGTAAGGCACAGCCCTCCATGTTGTTTGGGGGTGTTTTTTCCCGTATTGGTCTCTCATACAGTTAAGAGCGAATGTCAGTTTGGAGTTCATTTTTTTCACTGGCTAGCCTCGTATTGAGATAGAGAGAGAGAGAGAGAGAAAACATGTTAATTATGGGATTCAAGCCTTGTCTAGCTCCTAACTTTGCCTTTCCCTGAAGCACCTCTGTGCGGTCAGGTCGGTTGGCCGTGGCCCGGCCGTGGCCCAGTGGCAGCCGGTGACGCTCCTCGGCCATCGCCGCCTGTCTGGGGTGGGCTCTCCTAGGGCGGTAGGTCGTGGGGCGCGCCGGCAAGCGCGCCTGCATCTGTGCGGATCCTTGGCCGCCGCCGCTGCTCGTGTGTAACGTGAGCTAGCCCGAGCTCCTCCCCAGGCCTCCATCGTAGCCACTGGAGAGGCGCGTGTCCATGGTGGCAGGCGGCCCGTGGCGTGCACTGGACTGGAAATGCCTGGATTTGTACGGAACCGGCGCTCCGGTTGTGTGCTGCCGGGGAAGTCAGCACTCTCTCTGTCGTGCCCGTCAGAGCACTGAGACCCCGTCAGTAACCGGAGGGGCCCGGAGCCACTGTGACTCGGGGACAGAAGGGGGCCTGGAAGCAAAGGCCTTAGGTTCTCTGCTGTGTGTGAGACCTGCCGCAGAGCGTGGGCATGGAGCTGACGGGGCTTTGTTCTCGACAGAGCTTTACAGCTACACGGAAGGGCCGGAATTCCTGATGAATCGAAAATGCTTCGAGGAAGACTTCCGGACCCACGGTGAGATGATCCCCCTCATTTCGTGGTCCCACTGACCCGGCGTCATGAGAGCTGCAGGGTGTCTCGCGGTCAGCTGAGTGACTGGAGTCCCCCGGGTCTGGCCTAAGAAACCCGCTGAACCCTGATTGTCCAAAGCCACGGGTGACCCTCAGGGTGGGCCTGCTGCTGCTCTGGCGGTGGCTTTCCGGAGTGTGAGTGTTGGGGGAACAAACTTTTTATGTGACTGAAATTGCACCAAAAACAGTAGTGCTTCAGTCGGGAAATTCAAATTCATAGCGCAGCAGGGTGACCTTACTCTGCCGGAAGAGAGTAACTCATCTTCCCGAGTTTTCCGGTCGCGAGGCAGGCCCGAATTCGGGTAGAGAGCATTGTGCCCGTTCCGTTGCGAGGATTTTTCTGGGCTCGGGTGTAACTGGTCTCTTGCCCTGCAGTGACAGACAAGAAATGGACCGAGCTGGACACCAACCAGCACCGGACGCACGCCATGAGGCTCCTTGACGGCTTGGAAGTCACCGCCAGGGAGAAGAGACTCAAGGTGGCTCGAGCGATCCTCTACGTTGCCCAAGGTACCGCGCGGGCCCCCGGACGCCCCGGCGCCGCCCGGCACGCGCAGGGAGGGCCTCGGCGAGCTGGGCCGTGTGTTCGCAGGCACCTTCGGGGAGTGCGGCTCTGAGGCAGAGGTGCAGTTCTGGACCCGCTACAACGTCTTCCTGCTCCTGGAGGTGGGCACGTTCAGTGCGCTGGTGGAGCTTCTGCACATGGAGATAGAGTGAGTTCTCCTGAGGAGCCCGAGGAGGGGAGGGGACGCAGCGGGGAAGGGGACAGAGCGCGCAGGACTAACTGCTTTTGAGAGGGGCAGCCGGGCCGCATGGGGCTGGGGCGTGGTCCCAGCTCCGTCCTAGTCACGTTGAACTGCGGCCTCTCGGGCGGTTGTAACACATAATGTGGCGTTTTATTCCCCGGCACCCGTCAGGGGAGCTTCCCGTCTGCCTCCCTGGAGGAGGGCCTGACCCCCACGTCTCTCCTGCAGCAACAGCGCCGCCTGCAGCAGCGCCGTGAGGAAGCCGGCCATCTCCCTGGCTGACAGCACAGACCTGAGGTGAGGCCGGCGGCGGGCCCGGGCTCCCCGAGAACGAGATCGAAGCGGGGAGCGGTGGGGCGCGACCAGGTGGCCTTGCCGTGTGCGCGCTCCTTCCACACGAGCCAATCTCCGCGGGCCCGCGGCGGCCCTGCCGAGGGCCCTCCCCGGGGGCCGGGGCTCGGACGGGACTCCTGAAGGAAATCTAGGGCGAAGCCGCTTGCTAGAGCCACGGTGAGGGGCGGCCTCCTGCCCGCGCTGCTGCCGAGAACTTGGCGGGGTGGTGTTTCGTGTTGGGTGACACACAACGACGTGGTTCCTCGGGCTCCACCTTCTCGTGGGTGGCTCGATCCCCCATCTACTTGGTGACGTTTTGTGGCCCCACAGGAAGTAGTAGCCGCTGCTAAACAAGAAGCTCACCTTCCCATTTTTGTGCGGCTCGGCCTCTGTCTCTGTTTGGGAGTTCTCCCACCGGCCGTCTGTGCTGTGCCCCGCAGCGGTCGGGTCTCCGGGCACTGCCCGCTCGCTCCCGACTTCCGCCCCATCGTGATAACCCGCGCTCGTTCTCGCCTTGGCCCCGCGCTGCCGCTTCTGCTCCGGCGCCTACTTCCACAGCTCACTCCCACCTCTGAGTTTTTCCTGCCCCGGGAAGCTGAGGGCAGTGCGTGCTTTTGGCCATTCTCGGTCATGTTGACGCACTCAGCAAGCGCTGCTTTATTAAGCACCCGCTTTGAGGAAGCAGGTAGCTCAGTGCTGGAATACAAAGCAGAGTAAGATCTGGTCGTAACCTTAGCAGCTTGGGTAAGAAGGGCACGCCACCAGGGGCTCTGTGGGACTCTCGGCTGTCCCTGTGTCACGGCCGTCCGCCACCAGCTAGCTTTTGTGCACGAGCTCTCCTCATGTTAGCCGGAACGTGAAGAAGCCGGGACACCGCCTCGATTCCCCGTCCCGCACCCTTACCCCTGGCTCTCGCTCCCAGGGTGCTGCTCAGCATCATGTACCTGATCGTGGAGACCGTGCACCAGGAGTGCGAGGGCGACAAGGCCGAGTGGAGGACCGTGCGACAGACCTTCAGGGCTGAGCTGGGTAGGGCCCTGGAGACCCCGGGGTCTTGGGGCTCTGCCCTTTGGGAGGGTCCTTTTCTCCTGGTGGCCCTGACCGCTTTGTGTTGCCTCTAGGTTCCCCCCTGTACAACAACGAGCCGTTTGCCATCATGCTGTTTGGGATGGTGACCAAATTTTGCAGCGGCCATGCCCCTCACTTCCCCATGAAGAAAGTTCTCTTACTTCTCTGGAAGACAGTGTTGGTGAGCACCCCCTTGAAGGGGAACTCAGCTGCTAGGGGTTGGGGCAGGAGAGAGACTTCACTGTAGGTCGTTTTAAATGTTGAATTATGTGAAAAACTCTACATAAATTAACATATAACTAACTGCTTTGGTTACAAACAGAACAGCACTTTTGGCTCACTGCCGGCAAAGAGGACTTGGCCCTTGAGTGAGAACAGATTGTCGGCTCCCCGACTCCTGAAGGCTGTTTCTGTAGTCATAAAACACCTGCCCCCCAGACAGGCCGCTTCTGAACCCGGAGTCAATACAGTGATTGAAAGCAGGATTAGAGCCGGTGTAATTGGGTCCCTCAGTCAGAGGTGCCTTGAAGGAAGCGAGAGCGAGCCCCGGGCTGGCATCGTCCCCCTCAGGGTACGGTGTGGAGCCTGCTTCTGGCTGGGGAGGAATGGCCGGCACCCCTGGCTTGGGGCCGCCGTCAACAGCCGAGCTCGGCGCCTTTCCCGCCTGGACGAGAGACCTCAGCAGAGAGCGGAGCTGCAGTCGGGACTCTTCCCCGCCCCCCTACCCCCCCCCCCCCCTTCCGGGGCTCACCTCCCTCTTGCAGGCCAACTCTGCAGAGCCCATGTGAGTTCCGGGTCTCCTTAGAGTGGCGTGCACTTTTTATTTTGGTCAGACATCCTCTTGGTTCCTCACAAAGCCTCACTGGAGCCAGAGACAAAAGCTGAATACCACCGGGGTTTGGCTTCTGTTGAGAGGAAGCTTTTTTAAAAAAAATTGAGTATCTAATGATGTATTCCCACAGCTTTTGAAGCATGTGAGTTTCACAGACTTTTCTAGAAACCTGAAGGGATAGGCTCTTCAGCCTGCTTTTTTGACATGAAGAGTATATATCCTGTGTACAGCGCTGACCGTGTCTGCGCTAGCTCGGTCAGCCCACGTGTCTCCTTCCCTTAGTCCGTGTCCTCCGCTCTCACGTTGGTGTCGCTGGATTCTCGTGTGAATGGGTTTAGTCCCTTGTTCAGAGATTGATGCAGATGGTGGTGTCACGCGTGCTTTCAAGCCCGACGCGGGGCCGAGGGCCCCATTCGTAGCTGCGTTGACCCCGGCCCCACCCCTTGTCCGCGACGCAGTGCACGCTGGGCGGCTTTGAGGAGCTGCAGGGCATGAAGGCTGAGAAGCGCACCAGCCTGGGCCTCCCCCCGCTGCCTGAGGACAGCATCCAGGTGATCCGCAGCATGAGGGCCGCCTCCCCGCCGGCGTCTGCCTCAGACCTGATCGAGCAGCAGCAGAAGCGGGGCCGTCGGGAGCACAAGGTGAGGGTGACCGGCGTCCGCTGGGACTCCCGGGGCTCCGAAGGTGCACAGCACACGGCAGCCTGATCCCTGGGTGAGCGGGCTTGTTGGCAGTCCTCTCTGAGCAGCTAGTCCCAGCGAAGGCCTCCAGGCCACGGACACTGTGTCCCTAGGCCAGGGCCCAGTCGATAGTGGGTACTCACCGTGTGGCACTGTTGAGGCACTGTGGCAAGAAAGGATTTGTCCTCTGGGCCCAGCCTTGGCTTCCTCTCCGGTTTTTCCGCTGCCCTTGGCTCTGCCTGCCACCCGTCTGTGTTCTAGCTTGTCTGGCCTCCTTGCCCTCTTATGGTTCCTTGCTAGGCACTCCTCCGATTCCCCTTCCCTCTTTTCAGGCGCTGATAAAACAGGACAACTTGGATGCTTTCAATGAGCGGGATCCTTACAAGGCTGACGACTCTCGAGAAGAGGAAGAGGAGAACGATGATGACAACAGCCTGGAGGGGGAGACGTTCCCCCTGGAGCGGGACGAAGTGATGCCTCCCCCGCTGCAGCACCCTCAGACCGACAGGCTTACCTGCCCGAAGGGGCTTCCGTGGGCTCCCAAGGTCAGGTGAGCCTCAGACCTCCAGTTCGCTCCCGGCTCCTGAAACCAGAGGCCTTCCACCCCCGGGCCTGCCCCAGGCCCGAGTCACCACACGAGGGCCTCTGCAGGGCCAGGCTGACCTTGGTCCTGGGATGAAGCTCTCGTAAAGTACCCTGTGTCGGCCCAGAGGCCTCAGGGTGCCGGCCTTGGACAGAGAGACCCGTGTGTAGCTCTCGAATCAGGAATATGAGTTAGCTCTTGGTTAACCGTACTGATGGAGGGGAAATAGGGAAAAATGAAAGCAAGGGTATTTACTGAACCCGTCTCCACTCACCCTGGGGTTGTATGTGGTTTTTAACAGAAAAATTAAAGATTAAGGAAGAGCTTTAGAATCTTAATTAAGGTGTTTGAGATGCGTGTGCATAAATCAGGTGGGAAGGTACCTGGATATGAGTGGTTTCTGTTTGAAAAGGCCCCAGCTTAAGAGAGAAGTAAGTATGAAAAAGGATACAGAAGTCACCTTCTCAGTCTGAATCCTCGGTTTTCAGTGATGGGTGGGTGGGATTACAACGCTAGCCTTCAGAAAACACGAGATGTGCTGCCTGTCTGAGGCAGGGAAACAGGGCTCCTAAGGAAATACCAGAAGCCTAGAGACCCAATTGTAAAAACTTCACAAATTTGAGAAACTCTTCTGACGAACTTGTTACTGATATCTGAATGACATGTGTTTTCAGTCTGATGTATCACCTTAATTTTACAGGTAGACTGGTTACATATAATACACTTTCAGGTTATCGATCCAACATTATGAAGGACATCGAAACAGTCTGAAGATTTTCTTTTCTTTTTTTTTTTCTTTTTTTAATGAAAAGAAAAACAACAATGGGAGACCTTTTCTTCTGGCTTCGCGATTTCTGAACCTTCTATGTTTTATTAACCGTGACACCTTGAAATAACATTTAATAAAAACTTTGTTCGTTCTCGTTGGCAGAGAGAAAGACATTGAGATGTTCCTCGAGTCCAGCCGTAGCAAGTTTATAGGTTACACTCTGGGCAGGTGAGTGTGGTCTGAGTCCCTTTTGAAGAAAGGTAACGGGAGTTCACTCTCCCGGCCTCTGGTGGTTGTGGATCGAGGCGAGTCGATGTCTGGGCTCAACACAGGGCTCTCTTTATTCTGCAGTGACACCAACACGGTGGTGGGGCTGCCCAGGCCAATCCACGAAAGCATCAAGACTCTGAAACAGGTAGGCGGCCTTGGCTGAGCTTTTGGCCTACTTTGGTCCCAGGTGAGTAAAGTGAGAGCAGCCCGTCGGGAGAAACTTTTGGAGACGGCCGTCCGCCCGAAGGAGCCTGGGGCGGGGCAGCGGGCGGACCGCGGCAGGGCCCTTTGACACAGCTTTTCGTGGGACGTGCTTGTTTTAGCTGGCCTCTTGTCGGGGTCCTGACTAGAGTATGCCAGAGATATACTTGACAGTTGGAGTTTTAAGGGGCCCCCAAAAGAGCCCTCCCCTTTCCGAGCCTTAGTTCTCAGGCATGTGAGATCGAGGAGTGGGCAGATGGAGGTGGGAACCCCAGCTTGACTGCCAACAGAGCGGCTGGAGAAGGAGCCGTGAGAAGAAGGCGGCAGGGAGGCGCGTCCCAGTGCTTTGCTCCCAGGGCCAGGCGGGCAGGGCCAGGCGGTGCTGGAACCCGGCGAAGCCTGGCTGAGGGGCACGAGCGAGCACGGGCTTTTAGTTTTTCTAAAGAGAAAAGAGAAAGAGGTTGGGCTCCGAAAGTCCCGTTCCTCCTCCCATCCCTGCCAGTCGGCAAAGGGAGGAAGGAGGCTGTGGGAAGAGGCCGGGAGGCCAGGAGGTCTTACACGCGCAAGTCTCTCCAGCTGGGCGGAGGCGGCCGCAGTGGGGGGAGGGTGTCTTCCCTGGCAGCATGGCGGCAGTGTAAATCTCGATCTGTTTTCGAAGTATGTGTTTGAGACTTGTAGTACGGAGGGGGCCTTGTGCGGCTAGGCTTTTTGAGTGCTTGATTCTCCCTTTAATAGTTTTTTCCGCTGTCTTTATAGCTCTCCGAAAGCCCCTTTCGTTTACTTTTTTCTAATGTGTGCTTTTTAGACTGGCTTTAAGAAGTATGTGCCCACTTAGAAAATATTTCAGGATTTGAGTTAGGGATCTTTGTGGGGACCCCGCCCTCTTTGGGAGGCTCGGGTTTGAAGAAGGTCGCGCGGGGTCTTCGGCAGGGCGCGGGGCTCTGGCTGGAGACTGAGAGGTGTCCCCGCTCGCTCTCCAGCACAAGTACACGTCGATTGCAGAGGTACAGGCGCAGATGGAGGAGGAGTACCTTCGCTCGCCGCTCTCGGGGGTGAGTCTGAGGCCTTCTTCAGCCACTGGACCCCCAGCAGCCTCCAGACCCAGGCCCCGCCCTCAAGAGACTCCCAGTCTCGCTCCCACGGCAGGGGGGCGTGTGTCTAGTGAGGGGGTCTAGAGCACAGACTCTGAGCCGGTCACCTGCCTGTGACTCTCGCCTCCACCACTCAGTAGGTGGCAACTTGGGCAAGGTAACCGAGTCTCTCTGTGCTGCGGTTTCCTTGCCTGGAGAACGGGAGTGGTAAGAGTACCCCCTCCATAGAGCTGCCGCGAGGACTAACGGAGTCGTTACCAGTCTAGTGCTGGCACGTGTAGCACGTGTAGCCTTCAAGGTTCTCTGTCGTTCTCGACGTTATTTACACTGAGACTTAACAGATTCTCCTCCAGCCAGCCAGCAAGCCGGCTCAGGAGACCGTAGTCGGGACTGGGGTTTTGTGTTTGTGCCTCTTGTGTTACAAGGGAGAAGAGGAAGTGGAGCAGGTTCCCGCGGAAACCCTGTACCAAGGCTTGCTTCCCAGCCTGCCTCAGTACATGGTGAGTGCTCCTGCTCTTGAGGTGTTGCCTCCTCCTCGTGAGTGCTCTGGGTCTGGGACCCCTCCGGGGCCCGTCAGTAGGTTCCTGCCGTGGGGTCGCCCTCCCCACTACGTCGGCCTGGAGGGGATGCCCTGCCGGTGTCAGCCCCCCCCCCGCCGGCCGCCCGAACGCCTCCCGAAGGACCGCTTCTCAGGGCTTCGGTCTGCTTCTCCCCAGATCGCGCTGCTGAAGATCCTGCTGGCTGCCGCCCCCACCTCAAAAGCCAAAACGGACTCAATCAACATCCTAGCGGACGTCCTGCCCGAGGAGATGCCGTGAGTAGTACTCCTGTGGCTGGAGCAGGTCAGGGGGCCTGGGGGGAGGGGAGAGGGGAGCGCGGCTGGGCTCTTGTTTGGGCTCAGTTTCTCAGTAGGTTAAGTTTAGGGTATTCCTGGCTCAGAAGAAAGAAGATGTGTCGGATTAAATATTTAGTTTGACTGGTTGGGGGAGTGGCCTGGTGTGGCCGACCTGGAGTCTAGCGTAGACTCTGCCGCTGTGAACTGGGGAAAAGCCGTTTTCCCCTCTGTAGAATGAATCAGGCTGGGTTCGACACTTCCCGAAACCCTCCCTCGAAAGCTGTCTGTGCAGGACATCCAGGACGTGTAGGTTTTAGCTTCTGGACGGTTTACCAGCCAGCCGCTGAACCTGAGCTGGGTGCGGGTTCTTTCCTGTTCGCTGGTGATTTGGCCTGTGGCGCATGTGCGGATGTCTCTGGCCGATAGTGAGATCCTTAGGGGTTCTTTCCCCCGAGGCGCCGACCGCGGCGCTTTGATGGGAGAGTACAAAACAAGATCGTTTTCGGCCTCGAGAAGGACCTGGGCCTTGATCTGGCCTCCTTCCTGCGCGCCAGCTCCGAGCCGGGCTCCCTGGGGGCCGGGCCCCTCGAGTCCCGGCAGCGAGAGCTGGGCGAGGGAGGAGGCGGGGATTGGCTACTACCAAAGGGAGTGCCCCAGAACACCAGGCCGTCGTGATGGTCCGTGGGAAAAGGGCCCCGGAGTCCAATATTACATCTCCTCTTAGAGAAATTCACAGGGAGAAGTCCTGAATTAAGAAACCGATTTATCTCAGTGCTTCTCCCATTTACCTGCCTCCAAAGCCCTTCTTTCTCCATAGCGTGAACCGTCTCCGTGTACTAGTGGGCCACAGAATATACTTTGAGGACCCCGGGTTCATCTCGTGGCAAAAGTTTTTAGATCTTGACAAGGAGAAGTTCATGTTGGGAGGAAAAACAGGGAAATAGGCTAAGAACGTGTTTGAGGCCCCACAAGAAGTAAATTGTACTGAGCCGGATTGCTTGTTGAGGTGGGGGGCAGGGAGCCCTGGGCCTGAGCTTGGAGCTGTCCGCAGGGTGGGTGGTGGGGTGGGAGCCTTTGCCCAGAGAAGGCTCAGGGGTCCCATCTCCCCTGCGAGGCCCAGAAGGTGGTGGCGCCCATGCGGGCGGCTCACCCGGCGACTGTGTTTCCAGCACCACGGTGTTGCAGAGCATGAAGCTGGGGGTGGATGTGAACCGCCACAAAGAGGTCATTGTTAAGGCCATCTCTGCCGTCCTGCTGCTGCTGCTCAAGCATTTTAAGTTGAACCACGTCTACCAGGTACCTGCGGGGCCTTCCTTCCTGTTCACTGGGCCAGGGCCTCAGGCAGTACTCCTCCAGCCCCAAACAGAGGCCTCGCCCTTCAAACCCCCTCGAGCTCTGCATGAGTGTTTTAAGACACAGTCCTCCAGCCGAGGCCTTTTATCACTGGAGGGAAGAGGGTGAGGTCGTAAAGGGCGTGCTCGTTGTTTTCTGTCGGTTTCAGTTTGAATACATGGCCCAGCACCTGGTGTTCGCCAATTGCATCCCTTTGATCCTGAAGTTCTTCAATCAGAACATCATGTCCTACATCACCGCCAAGAACAGGTGATCAGGATGAGGGATGAGGAAGGGGTAGCGGGGGCCAATGGCCAGAGGCCCGGCTGGCCTCCCCTGAGCTCGTTCAGCACCTACAAGCCAGCACTCTGCCAGGCATCAGGACACAAAGATGAGCGAGTCATGGTCTCTGCTGTGGAGAATGCCGGTGTGTCCTGTCTGAGTCCAGCTAGTCTAGTGACAGGTGACGCAGTCTGTGCCTGGGTGGGAGGGATCTCATCCCGGGCCCTCACCGTTGCGTGCTTTTTGAGGAGACTGGCCAGGCCTCCTGTTCTCTGAGGAGCCCTGCCGCGCGCGCACCGTAAGGACCCGTCTGCTGACTCTCACCCCTGTCCCCCTCGCCCGGCACCAGCTGTATCTGACGGTGCACCGCAGAGTGAGCTGTGGGCCAGACACCGTCTCCATTAGGGGCTTGGCGATCATTAATTGCCTTGAGAAATGCTCTTCCCCAGCCCCAGACTCATTGCTGTTGGGAAAGCAGGGTCTCTGGACCTTACAAGACAACAGACTGCTCTCTGGTCATAGAGGGACCATAGAAGTTCCCCTGTAATGGGGACTCGGTCATCCTCTGGCTGGGGAGATGAGGGGAGTACAGGCTAGGCAGTCCTGCTTCCACTCTGGACAAGTGAGGGAGGAAGGCTGGGAGCCAGCCACGTCCCGCTGTTTCTCCAGTCCCCGCTTTGGTCACGGTAGGCGCCCGGCTTCTCTCTCCCTGCAGCATCTCTGTCCTGGACTACCCGCACTGCGTGGTGCACGAGCTGCCGGAGCTGACCGCCGAGAGTCTGGTGAGTCACGCCGTTCCTTTGGCGTGAGGGGGGTGTTGGAGGGCCTGCCTCCCCCGACACAGGGATAGAGGGGTTCACAGATGAGGTCACCACTGGGTGCTGGCTTTTAAAGCACTGCAATCGCATGGAAGGGCCGGAGGAGGGACCTCGCAGAGTGGAAAGATTTGGACGCAGGGAGTAGTTCCTCAGGAGTGTGACGTTCCGGGGCTGCTGACCCAGGGCCCACCTGGTCGAGTGGTTTCCCTCTCCCACACTGGGTCTCTATGGGGCACGGCTCCGGGGGAGGCTGGGTGCGGGTGCCCCAGGGCTGGAGGCTGACGGCACAGCCCCCTCAAATCACGCTCTGTGTTTCCTGCAGAAAAATTCTAGGGGGCTCCCTTACCCTGCCGAGCTCTGGGCTGGAAGTCCCCCAGGCTGAGGGGAGGGCAGGGCTGCTGGCACAGGCGAGGAGAGAGCCGGCAGCTCCGAGAGAGGTGTGAGGGGCCTCGGAAACCACTGAGCGCTCCACAGCTGTGAGCGTTACAGCTGTGCCTGGGTTTCCTGCAGGAAGCAGGTGACAATAACCAGTTTTGCTGGAGGAACCTCTTTTCTTGCATCAATCTGCTCCGGATCTTGAACAAGCTGACAAAATGGAAGCATTCGAGGACGATGGTGAGCTAGTGTGGTCACCAGGCACGGAACCCAGAGCTCAGGGCAGAGGGCCACACTTCGTGCTGTCCCCCCCCCCGGGACATCCCTGGGGCAGGCTTGTTGCTGCCCTGTACCCCTCTCGCCGGACTCTCCTGTAGCCGTGGCCTCGGCCTTGCATGCTAATGGCCGAGTTGAACTAGAAGCTAGAAGAGGCTTAGTCGTGCCCTGAAACGAATGGACACTTCGAGAAGGGATGTTGCTACATCTTCTTAATCTCCATTGGTAACACAGCCAGGGTTCTAGGAGTTTCCCTTAACCCTGAGTCTGAGGACGCCTTTGGCGTAGGGGGGGCCCATGAATCCTTGGAGATTTTGCGTACATGCACATGGGAACGTTCCCAGCGAGAGGATTCACTCACGGCTTTCCTCAGATTCCACAGTGACCCGTGATTTTAGCAGTGGGGAGCCCATGCCCGGGGAAACCCCCAGTCTGGGGGAAACTGGGACGGTTGGTTACCCTTAACCCAGGGAGGGGCGAGCGGCAAGGTGGTAGCGCAGGTCGTCCTCTCTGCCCTCAACCTGGTCCTCGTGCCCCTTCCCAGATGCTAGTGGTGTTTAAGTCGGCCCCCATCTTGAAGCGGGCCCTGAAGGTGAAACAGGCCATGATGCAGCTCTACGTGCTGAAGCTGCTCAAGGTGCAGACCAAGTATCTGGGGCGGCAGTGGCGGAAGAGCAACATGAAGACCATGTCCGCCATCTACCAGAAGGTGCGCCATCGGCTGAACGACGACTGGGCGTACGGCAACGGTAAGGCGCTGGCGCGAGCCGCGCGAGGGGCGGACGGCCTTCCGGAACCCCGAAGAGTCCGGGTCCTGCTTTCGTAGCCTCGGGACAGGAGCTCCAGGAAGGACTTTGAGAAGCTGCCTTGGCTTGGCACCTGTGATCATCCCCCGTTCCTCCCTTCCTCCCCCTGAAGTAGTTCCTGCCCCAGAAACTCTCACAAGACGCTCTCCCCCTCTCCTCTCCCCACCACAGCTGCCTTAGTTCTGGCCCCTGAAACTCCCGCGGCGCCGATGGCTTCCTGGCCCCCGTTTCTTCTCCATCAGTGCCTCAAACTGTGCCCCTGTGATCTTCTTAAAAGCAGATCCTGCGGAGCGAACTCCCTGAGTGAAATCCTTCATCAGCTTCTGTCTCCCTTCGAATTTGAGCCAGACTCTTAAGCAAGGCATGTGAGGCTCGCACAGCCTCCTTTCCCCTCCTCCATAATCTGATCCGGCTTCCCCTCAGCCCAGCCTCAGCCCCACATGGGATCTGGGCACATCAGCCCCGTCGTGCCTCGCTTTTCTTGCCCCTGGCGGGAAGCCTCCCTCACACCCCTGACTGCTCGGTGTCCACCCGCGTGCTCCCGTCTCCCACTCCAGGCCGAGTGGGCTCCTCCCGGGCTTTCCTGAGTGTGCCCCCACCCCATACGGTCCCTAGCCCGCAGCCCTGTGGCCAGGTGACCGCATCTGCACCCTGGTGCCCTGAATTTGCGTAGAGCCAGCGTGGCGCCCTGTCCCTGGGCGGGGAACTGAGTGAGAGAATGAACAGATGAGGGGATCTGCAGTTTCCTGCCGCCGATCTCAGCCAGGGAGGGCGTAACTTTCAGAGAAGTGAGTCGTTCCTGTGGCTCTCCCTGGCTGGGTCTCCCTAAACTGCAGTGCGGCCTCTTTCCCTGTACATCTGACTTCTCTCTTTTTGCCTGAGTTGCCTTTGTATCTAAGGAAAAAGTCCTGTCAGTCTTCCTGAGGATGGAGGTTGGAGGTCTCCGGCTCCCAGTTGACACTCAGCATTTCCGGCCAGGGCCAGCCTGGCCCCGAGCTGTAGGGAGCCCAGGGGGAGCTGCCACCAGCGCTTGGCTCCTAAACATGCCTTCCTGCTTTGTCCCAGATCTCGATGCCCGGCCCTGGGACTTCCAGGCAGAGGAGTGTGCCCTCCGTGCCAATATTGAACGCTTCAACACCCGGCGGTACGACCGAGCCCACAGCAACCCGGACTTCCTGCCCGTGGACAACTGCCTGCAGAGTGTCCTGGGCCAGCGGGTGGACCTCCCCGAGGACTTCCAGATGAACTACGACCTCTGGTTAGAAAGGGAGGTCTTCTCCAAGCCCATTTCCTGGGAGGAGCTGCTGCAGTGAGGCTCCTGGGCAGGGGACTGACTGAAAAGGGAAGAAGGGGTGAGCTGGAGGTGCCCCGGGGGCTGTCCCAGGTCATTGCCGCAGTGCTCCCACCTCCCTCCAGGGGGCAGCACAGCCCCACGGTGCCCTGCCTAGGCCGTGCAGGCTTGTGAGTGAGCCCAGACTTGGCCCTTCGTTCATTCCCAGCGTCCTGCTCAGAGCCGTCAGCTCTCTGCTTGGGATCCGCTCTGCCTTCACTCCTCCCCTCCCCCTTCTCTCGGACACAGCTGGCTGCAGCTCACTTTTCAGTCAGCCCAAGGCTGGGAAAAGCCAAGGCGGGCTGGGAAGCCGTTGCATCTGAGTTGCAGGGGTCACACTGAGACTCTTCCTGAGACACACGGATCCTTGCGTGTCAGCCTGCCAAGGAGGAGGGCGTAGGATTAGGGCCAGGGCCAGAAAGTCGGACTCTTGGTTTTGCTCTGGGGGGTTTCTGACGTCACTCCAGCCTCCTGCTGGGTTTCATCCAGAGGCACTCGGACTGCAGACGGGGTGGGGGGGCAGGAAGAGAAGCCGCCTCTAACCAGGGGTGCCGTTTTTCCTCTTGGTTTGCAGGGGTCTGTAAATACCTATGTATAAATCTCTGTGTATTCTCTCGTGTCATGTGGGGCGTTTCAGTGTGTTTGTGTATTCTGTTTACATTAAAAGGAAGCAAAAACCCACCCCATTGCCTTGTCTGCAGGAAATATGGTCCCTAAATACCTGTAAGTCGCGAAAGTGGGTTTTCCGGCCAGCATTGGTAGGTCACCCGCTTGTTCCCTGCCAGGCCACCTGCCTTTCCCACCTGAGGGGGGAGGTCCTGGGGGAGTTGGCATTTGTCCAGAGTGTTTCCTCCCCACGCCAGTCTGGGATTGCTCCATCCCAGCCCCAGGGCTCTGGGCTGCGGGGGTGAGAAGTTACCCTGTACCCCTGTGTTGGGTATAATTGCGGTGGGAGCCCCAGGCATCTCCGGATCACTCTCCCGAGGAGGCCTCAGCCCGACCAATTCCAGTGGCAGGGAGGGGGAAGGGCTAGGTCAGCGAGGGGGTCAGCTGCTCTGGGCCCTCGCAAGGGTACGTGGTTGGGACTGAGAGGAAGCTCCTTTGCCCAGAGCCTGGGGAAGCAGACCATCTGGAGGCAGCCTCACAGCGGGAAGGAGCCTGCCTCGCTGGCGGAGGAGGCAAGGCAAATCTGTACGGGAGGTGTTGGTGTGCAGACCCCTGGAGCCTGCGCCTGGCCTGCCGATCCCTGGACACGTCTGCTTCCACCTGGTTCAGTCCTGAGGCTTTGTTGCCGATGCTTGTGAAAGTGCTATTCACTTTCCAGAATTACTTAAAGGTCCCTTATCTTACCTTTAGGCCATGTGTATGGGATCTTTTTTTTTTTTTTTTTTTAACATTTATTTATTTTTGAGAGACAGAGAGACAGAGCAGGAGCAGGAGAAGGGCAGAGAGAGAGGCAGACACAGAATCCGAAACAGGCTCCAGGCTCTGAGCCGTCAGCACAGAGCCCGAGGGGGGCTCGAACTCACAGACTGTGAGATCATGACCTGAGCTGAAGTCGGCCGCTTAACCGACTGAGCCACCCAGGCGCCCCCATGTGTATGGGATCTTAAGTCACTCGACTTCTAGAGGAATGTACTCTGGGGAAAATCTCCGTCTCGTGGGTTCTTCCGTGCAGTGCCTGCTTGGCTTGGGTTTTGGCTGAGCCTCGGTGCAGGCCCCAAGCTGGGCCTCCGAGATAAGCTTCGACGTGCCAGCATGGTTAGGAGCAGCACAGGGGCAGCGAGCGCTTTTTCTGTAAGTCACACAGCCTCTGAGGTAGGAATACCCTGTGACCGATTGGCTTTCTGCCCCTAAGTAACGTGCACAGGACAAGGGAACTTGACGTAATTTGTGTGTGCGTGATGGATTTTTCTGCTGTTTCTTGCCAGGACCAATAGGAAGTATGCATCTTGAGATTTAGTTTGGGTAAGACAGATTTTCACATTCGTCCTCCACCAGGCAGCCTGGCTCACTGAACCAGCTTGTCCGAGGGCTTGGCTTTCCTTCCCTGTTTTGCTCTCCCCAATCTCCTCGGAAGCTTCCCTTAACCAGAGGTGCCATTTTTCCTTTGTGGGTTGCAAAGGTCGGTAAATACCTCTGTGTAAATCCGTGCAAACAGGCACACCGCATATCAAAGCCGCAGGGCCGTGAGGCTGGCTGAGTCGGCGAATCCGCCCAGCTGCAGGCCCGGGGCCGGCCCAGGAGGGTCAGAGCCTCATCGCAGCCGCGGACTGTGCTAGGGGCAGATTGGCCGTTGAGATCCAGGCTTTTGTACAGAAATGTCTTCTGGAGCAAGTGGCCGCCCACAATCTCCGGCTTTGTTTCTCATGCGGCCCCTGAGACAGGCAAGGGACATGAAGACCCTTTGTAAATGGTGGAGTTCTAGAAAATGTTGATTCTTGCTAACCAGGCTCAAGGCCCGGGGCTCCTTCGGTCCCCTGAGGGATGAGGCGCCCTGTGACTGTATCACCCGAGGGAACTGTCCCCTGTTAATCAAGAGTTCCCACTTAAAGGGCGCCAAACAGGTACTGGGCCCCATACTGATGCTTCTTGAAAGTTCATTTTCCACACAGGAGCCAGCAAATGTTCAGTGCTTACTGCGTGCCCGTCACTACTTTGAACACTTATACGTAATATTGCTTATAATAGCCCTGGAAAGTAGTACCATTACAGTGCTTGCTTTGCACGTGAGAAACTGGCACAGAAAGGAAAGGGCCCTTGCCGAAGGCCACAAAATAGAGCCAGAGCCTGGCTGCCACCCGAGGTCTCTGCAGAGAGTGTGTGTCCCATTCCCCACACCCCCACGCCCTTTCTCCAAAGAATTATTTTTATTCGCCTGCGCCTCCCGCCAGTGCATTCCTTTGCGCTTTTATTCACTTCAGTCAGTCCTTAGTCTTTGCTCCGCAAGCACGGTCCTTGGCAAGAAGATTCTTGGCAAGCGTCAGCTGGGCCTTGGCCTAGCCGCTGGCATGCCCCAGGTGGGCCCCCGTCAGGGTAATTCGGGGGCTGTCGCTGCTACTTTCCTTGTCAGCCTGAGCTTCAGTGTCTGTCTCTCCGGGGCCCCAGAGGACTCCGTGTGGCCGCCCCAGCAGACCCGGTAGGCTTCTCTCCCAGGAGGCCGGCTTCTCCTCTGTCTCCTGCCGAACCGCCTGCCGGGGAGGCAGCAGTTGTGCCGTTCATTTGGCGCTCGGCACGGTTAGCTTCCGGCCGAGGGCTCTCCCGGTTACTCTCCGAGGGCCTCGAGCTCATCAGGCTCCAAGCCTCAGGTGGCATGTCCACAAACTCCAGTGCGGTGGTAGCACGGTGGTCACGAAGAGGACGACGGGTAACCGAGGCCCACGGACCGCCTGCCCGGCCGAGGAGGAACAGCGCGGCCGACGGACAGCGGCTCTTCTTACTCTTGCCGCCGGCCCTTCCCGCTCCAGTCCAGCGTGACTTTGCATCCATTTCCTGAGTCCCGTGGAAAAGAGACCCCTCCTCCTTCAAGGACCTGAACAATGTCCTAGGCCTTCTGTCCCTCATCCTGAGCTCACGGCTCTAAATAGAGAAGGCTTCCAAAAGTCAGTCACTCACCTAGCGACTCTGCGTCATACTTTGAAGGCGTCTTCCGGGCCAGGCTCCGTTCTTGGTGCCTTGGGCGTCCGGCTAAACAGAGTACCACACTCTCCCTTTCCTCGACAAGCTCTCAGTCGACGGACAGATGCCTACAACAGCAAGTGAGAGCAGTAATGCGGTCGGCCCTGAGAGGACGTCTGCAGGGCCACGTGGGGCCCGGTGGTCCCAGCCAGTGCCCTCCTGGAGAAGAGCCCAGGCGGGGTGCCTGCCGCCCTCGATGGGCGCCTCATCCTCATGCTCATCGCCCCTGCCGAACACGGCGGGGATGAGCCTGGGGCGGGAGGGAGGCGTGTGCGCCCTCTGCCTGATGCAGGAACTGCCCGGTTCCTGGCGATGCTGGGCCCTGTCCCCGTCTGGGGCTGCGGAAGGTCTGCGCCCCGGGGTTGTAATTCAGGTTGATGTGTAAATGCTTGGGGGAGGCGGGGAAGAAGACCGAATGCCTCTGATGAGAAGCATTTCCCCGTGCCAGGCCTGAGACCAGAAGCTGGGCCCAAGGGCCTGCGAGCAGCTAGGGCTCTCCGCTCTGGGCCTGGGGTCTGTGCCCCGGCCAGGACGAAGATTCAGGGCTTCTCTGGGTGGGCCCCACTGGGCCAGAGGGGCCTTCGCAAAGGGACACGGAGCCTAGCAACTCTTAAATTTGGGACTGCAGGTGGGGCCACTAACCATTTCCTTTTCCAGAAGGGATGAGCGTCGCCCCAACCTGGCTTTGGGGAAACCTGGGACCTAGGCCTAGGGCCGAGGTCACCTTTGGAGTGAGGCTGGGGGCAGGGGCGTCTGAAGACGCGGGCACTGTGTCTTAGGGGTGAGACGCCTCGGGTGTGGAGGAGGAGGGGAGGACGGCTAATGGGAAGCAGGTGGAAGGGCTGCCTGTGTGTCCCAGCCAGGGGACAGGGCGGCTGGGATGGCCCCGTCAGTGGGAGAAACCATCAGCTCACAGATAATCCCAGGGAACAGGCTCCGGGATGCCCATTCATATTCATTATGTGTGAAGTAGGCGGTTGTAAAGTTAGCTTTCTCTTCATTTAGCTGTCACTGGACAGAAAAATATGAGCTGTGGGCAGATGCCCCTGGACGAGAGCCAGTAGCTGGTCTCTGGCCTCCCTGCGCCCTCCCCCACCAGGGCCTCCCGCCCTCACGGTCCGCTCCCAGCCTCCGCCTGCCTCTCCCACTCTTGGCTCTCTGGCCCGCCTTTACTGCCTTCTCCAGTCTGTCTCCTTCCCGCTTCTGCTCCCTTCGCTTTCAGAGATCGTCTCCTCTCTGCCCCCGCCCGGCCGCCAAGCTGTGTCATAGAGGGAATTGTGTTCTTCGTGACCATTCTCCTGTCTCTGACACCCGGCACGATGCTTGGCACGGAGTGGGTCTTCAATAAATATTTGTCGAACAAACTAGTGTTTCTGCATCTCTCGGACTTTGTGACGCGGAAGTCCAAAATCTTGTCGATCACTCCTCGGGAGAAACTTCGAGTGCAGTGGTCTTAGCCCCGAGTTAGAAATTCGGGTTTGAGCCCCAGCTCGTTATCGGCCAGCTTGTGAAGGGGGTGGTGGTCATCGGAGGTGCCAGGGCTGCCTCTCCCTACCACCCGGACTCTCAGGCCTCACACCGGGACCTCAGTCAGCGTCAGTACAGAGAGGAGAGAAATCACCAGAAGCCAGGCCCTCAACTCAAGGGAAGGGAAGGAAGACTGGTTTCTTCTGAGGGACGCTTGAGCCCAGTCACAGTAACGGTCTTGGCAGGAAAATCCGCCCTGCTGGGGGACTCGCGCCCTCTTTGGGGATAAGCCCAGCACTGGTGTCTGCGAGCTGGGGCTTCTCTGGGCTGGAAGAGGAGGCGCGGGGCGGGGAGGCCGGGCTGCCAGCTGGGGCCGAGCTCCTCCGGGCCTTGTGGTTGTGTTTACTGGGAGGCCGGGAGGGCCAGGCCTGCTTTTCTCCTGCCTTCCCGGCTGCGAGATAAGGCAGCAAGTGGGGAATGGCTAAGACTCTGAAACCACAAGAAAGAGTCCTGGCTTTCGTCTCTGCCCCACAGCTCAGACTCGCTGCTGGGGATGCTGGGGCTGCTGGGGCTTCTGGGAGAAAGAGGCTGCCCCACCCCCACTGCTCTGGGGCTCTGGCTCGGGGAGCTCGGAGCTCTCAGTGGGCTCCCCCATCTCTCATTGCGCCTCCCTTCCGCTGCCAGTTCAGCCACAAGCTTATCTCCACTTTCCCGCTGCCCTTCCTGCCCTCAGGCCCCGGCCGTCCCTTTCCCTCTCACTCCACCCGCACGCACCAGCTGAAGCCACAGAGATCCCGGGTAGATGATGGGCCAGGCATGGCATGTATCAGGCGTGGGGGCTCTGCCACAGCCTACCTTCCCCTAGCCCCAGGATCCCCACTGGCCCCTCGGGAGGGCCTGGCAGAGCCTGAACCCTGGGCACCGACGGCTCTAGTGTAACCAAGTGCCAAACCCTGAGGATGCACAATTGCCTGGTCTATAAAACACTGCCATCTTTATTATGCTGGGCAGCACGCTTTTTTTTTTTTTTTTACAAAAGTCGGGGTTGAGATCTCAGGGGCTTCAAATCTGTGGAAATCTGTTTTATTCTTACCAACATCCAATGAGTAAACGAAACCTCCTCTGGCCTGATCCCATAGAAGAGAATCCAAAGATGGGGTGGAATTTCTGCTCCCATGGAGGAGAAGGGGGCTCCAGGGTGTGCAGGGGAGGGGCGCAGGGCGGGAGGAGGGGGCGGCTAGAGAAGAGGCCGCGGGCACCGTTTACACTCCCTGGACTGCGGGCTTCCAGGCCCCCGTGAGCTCCAGACGCCGAGCGCTCGCCCCCTAGTGGTGGGAGGGGGAAGCAGGGCTGGCCCTACTCGGCCCGCGCAAGCCTGGCTTCCCCTGTCACAAAGAGCTTCTCCTGGTTCGACCTGCGTCGTCCCCCTTTTATTTTACGGGGTTCCCTGAATGAGGCGCCAATTCAGCCATTTCAGCTGGAGGGATGACAGTTAAACGTGGACAAAATCCGAAGGAAGCAGGGCAGTGTCTTCCTCCCTCCAGCCCAGAGTTGAATGAAGGGACCCAATGTGTAACAGGAAGACTCCTACCTGCTTCGAGGCCCCCTTTCTCCTGGGCAGCCCCATCTTATTCTAAGAGGAAAAACTCTAGCTTATTCCCTGCGGGAGGCTGAGGATCCCAGCTGCTCTGCCTGGGCCTCCGAGAGCCATCTGGGGTTTGGAGGCAGAGGTGTGTCCCCCCTGGCATCCAGGCTGGGGTGGGGTGGGAGCAGCTGGGAACAGAAAAGGGGATGGGCAGCTGAGTCTGTGTGTCCCTGCAGCCGATCACGTGGTCCAGTTCAGTAGGCTGGGTGGCTCCTTGGATTTCACCCTGAGCGAGATGAGGCTTGGAGACTTATAGTCGGCGTCTGGGGAAGCCTCAAAGCTGTGGGCCCCCAGGGCGGGGGAAAAGCCATGGATGGAGTAGAGGCCGGGGTGGGCTCCGGGGGAGGCCGGCACCCCCATGAAGCCAGCCACGTTCCCGTGAGAGTGGGAGTACGGGGACATGCATGGGGAGGGCATGCCCTCCGGAGACACGAGGCAGGGTCCCGCGGGGCTCCCAGACCCCGGACTGGGCCACAGGGAGTTCTGCAGCTGAGGAGAGAAGGAGGCCCATGAGTCAGTAGCCCAGGGGCTGCCTCCCCTACCTGAGGGTTCTGTCCTTGCTCCTGGGGCTCCAGAACCTACCGGGAAACCTCCCAGGTCTGGAAGCTGCTCCCTCCCACCCCCAACACTGGAAACGGCATACTCAGGAGGCCCCTGCCACTGCTCCTCCAAACGAGGTTCTCTCCGGAGCCCCCCTAGTGCCAGCTGTTCCGCGCGCCCCATTCATGAGACAGAAGGGCCCCATTTTGCAGAGGAGAAGTGATTTCCCCACGGTCCCACAAAGCCCGAGGGCCGCTTCGGGTCTCCCTGGGGCCAGAGCCACCCCACGGGACGTGGCCAGGCCCCGACTCAGGGGAAGCAGGGTCTCACCTGGGGGTGGTTGTCTGTTCGGGGCAGCACGGAGATGTCATAGGGAGATGGGAAGGGGTTCCGCCCTTCCTGGATCTTCCCGTATCGCTCTCGCTTCCGCCATTTCGCTCTGCGGTTCTGGAACCAGACCTGGGGGACAGAGGGGAGAGGCTGAGGGAGTGACAAAGCAGCCCTGAGGAACAGAGCCTGCTGGGGAGAGAGCTGATGGTGTGTCCTCCTGCGGGGTGGGGGGCCGGCTCCCGGAGGCTCCCAAGCCGCAGGAGTTTGTAAATCCATACTGTTCTCAGGCCCAGGGGAACCTGGACTGGAGCCTAGGGAAGGCCCGAGCTCAGAGGGGGCACCCCGCACCCCTGGTCACCAGGCTGAGTCGCGCTCCTGGTTCTCCAGCCTGCCTGTGTCACTAAGCGTATGGTGGCCTCTGTGGCCTCAGAGGCCTGGGCACTTCCTGGGTGTACCGGTGCACAGGTTCTAGCCCCACCCCCCACCCCCCCGACTCATCTCCCTCCCCAGCCTGCCCACCTCTCATCCTCAGCCCAGAGCCCTGGCCCTCCCCGCAGCCTCATCTCTGGCTAGGCGAGACCACTCGAGTGTTCCTAGTCGCCTCCCACCCCAGCTTGCCTCTGAGACAATCCGCCACCCTGCCGCTCCCTGCCTTCACTCAGGCTTCCCCTACCTGGGCCGCCCATCCCCTCCCCGCACCCCACTCTTCCGCCACAAACGCACACGCAGGTCTCCACCGGCCCCCGTGTGATGCGCTGGTGTCTCCCTCGTACTCCCCACGCCCTGTTACCACAATCCGTTCTGTAATCTGTGCCTCCCATTCGTTTGCGAGCTCTTGGCAGGTGAGGGCAGCCTGTGTGCAGTGCACATCTGTGCGCCTGTCTGTGATGAACTCGCCGTTTGGCATGTGCCCCGTGACTGTGACACTTACGCGTGCCAGTGCATGCATTTTGTATTTCTGTCATTTACTAAGCATTTGTGTGCCAGGCTCTGGGCGGAATGAAACCAAACCATCCTCTTACTTTTCGGGGGTCTAGCTGGGAGCCGCAACAAAAGCAGCTCTGTGTGTGTGTGTTTGCCTGCGTGTGTGTGTGTGCTCACGTGAATGTAACCCCACCCCAGCTCCTCACACTCCCACTCTTGCAGGCAGGTGAAGCCACGGGAGTTAAGAAGCTCGGCAGACCCCCAGCCCCCCGACCCCCAGATACAGAGATCCCAGAGCAGACCTGGGATCAAGGTCAGGGCCGGGCCATCCCACCTGCCCAGCTGGCCTGGCCTCGCTTTCTCTACTCTCCCTCCCCTGCAGGCAGATGAAGGAGTCGAGCTGGTGAAGCTGACGGCTCTATCGGGAATTCTTCCCCGTTATCCAGAGTTCCCACCGTAGACGCCCACCTGCACTCTGGCCGTGCCCCCTGCACCGTCCCGTGTGGTCGTTTGTTGCTATCCTTGGGGCAGGGCCTATGGGTAGATGTCACAGCCCGTCAGGGAAAAGAGCCCTACTCTAGGGCCTCAACCCTCGGGGAAGCGTGGGCCTAGGTCTGGGAGCCTTGTGGCCACCTTCGCGACCCCTTCGGGGCTGAAAAGGCCTGGAAGAGGAGCGGGAGGGTGTGCTGCACTTCTCCAAGGCACTTCCACTGCGACGGCTTCCAGACCCCACCCTGGAGGTTCGCTGAGGGGCCGGAGACTCGATGTTCTGGACTTCCCGGCTCACGGAATCTGATGGGCTCTTGTGAATGTTTGGTCTGTCACCCTGATGGCCTCAGGCCCTGGGGAGCCCTGGGAGGACAGTCCTAAAAGTCCGTTTGAGGAGGAAAACGGAAGCAGGAGGACCCGGCAGAGAAGGGGAAATGGCCCGGCCCCTGTGGTCCCACACCGAATCCAGCGAGCGGCAAGGCCTGCTCAGCCACACGGCAGCGGGCCCCTCGGCGGACTGGCCCGCGGGTCCCCATGTTCTGCCAGAGCAGGCGCCTGCCCCGGTACCGTCAGAGTCTCTCGAGAGGGAGAGGGGGTGCTAAGTGTGAGCTTTGTCCCTATCGAGTCTCCTCCGTGGTGGGAGAGAGAATGTCCTCTGCCTAGAGGTGACCTCCTCACCTCTCCCGAGACGCCCAAAGCCCACTCCTCTCCCAGAGCCTCCTGCTTGGCTTCGGGGGGGGGGGGTCTGTGGTGCGTCACGCCAGTTCCAATCAAGGCGACGGCCACCTTCCTCTTGGGCCAGGCTTTTACCGAAGCCTCCTTTCCCACCCCCAGCCCCTGCTTCCCACCTTCATGTTCTTTCCCATTGCCAACACGTGCGGGACGTGGACATCTCGTCTCCCTTTCCCCTGTTCCCAGCATCCCTCCGTCCCCTCGCACCCCCGCTACCTGAAGCTGGCCGCGGCCCCATCCGGGAAGCCGTGGGGCCTGGTCTCTGCTGGGGAGTTCGTCGGGGAACGACGAAGGGTCCCCGGCCAGGGTCCGGGAGCCCGCAGGACTGACGGTCGCTGGCTCAAGATGGCTTTGAGCATTACTGAGCCTGAGACCCCCGCCAGCGGGGGCCTTCCGACTCTGAGCAGCTATCTCCGGGGCAGCCCTGATACATGTTCAGCATTTCAGGGCTCCCAAAATGCTGTCACATCTGCGGTCCTCAAAGACTCCCTAAGCAGGGAAAGGGAGACTGAGGCATCCAATGGCGTGCCCCCGATCACCCGGTTGGCTAGACAATGGCAGAGCTGGACTCCCAGACAGGTCTTTTGACTCCAAGAGGCTACCACCCCCAGGGGGCAGAGGCGCAGGCACCTGGGAAAGGCAGCTCTGGGTGGCCCTAGCGCCCACCTCTCCCACGGCCGGGCCCACGGTCGGGGTGGTAGAGGCAGCCAGAGAGGCCCACGTCCGGAGTGCCCTCACCTGTACCCGGGCCTCGGTTAGGTCCGTACGCAGAGCCAGCTGCTCCCGGGCATACACATCAGGGTAGTGCGTTTTCTGGAAGACTTTCTCCAGCTCCTCCAGCTGGAACGTGCTGAAGGTGGTGCGGTTGCGGCGCTTCTTGTTCTTGGCCAACTCCATGGAGTCAGGGAGGCCCGGGGACAGAGGGACGCGCAGGCTGGCCAGACAAGGGCCTGGGGAGGCTGGCAAGTTCGGGGGCCCGTCCCTGGGGCCCCCTCGGCAGTCCAAGGGCAGCTGGGGGCAGCTGGCAGCTTTGGAGGCCTTCTCCTCGGCTGCAATGGAAAACACAAAAAGGAGGATGGAAGCCGAACCAGGGGGTTTTGTGGGTGGACTGGGGGAGGGGGAAGAACGTTGCCGCTTCAGTCCCCGCCTCCCCCTTCCTTTCTCTTCCCTTGTCCCAGCAGCCACCCTGCATGGGAGCCTGGCCCACTCGCTGAGCCTCCAGCTGGGGAGGGGGCCCTAGGGAACCATGTGCTCTGTGGTCTGGGCGGATCTGCTGGGGCCGGAGGAGGGTTCATTTCAGGGAAGTGCTTTGTGGCGCGTCCCACAGGGCGTGGAGGTGCCAGGATTGGCGCCGTGGCAGGGCCTAGCGCCGGGGCGGGAGGAGGGGGTGAGGATGGGGCGGTTGACATCTCCCGCCCCTGCCAGGAAGTGCCTCCTTGTCCCTGACTGCGGGCCTTGGTTCCCAGGTCCTCATGTCCAGGGTCCCAGGTCCAGGCAGGCGACCGACAGAAACACTCAGATCACCGTTGGCTGGTCTGGCTGTGCCTCACTCTCTAGACCCCAAGTCTCAGGGCAATGTCAAATCCCCCAGGCCTGGGGTACGAAGGGCATGATGGGATACAGAAGCTTCCAGAACTATAGTCTCATGCCTCTGAAAACTGATGTTTGGGCAAAGACTTGAGCTGCAGCATTAGAGAGGGAGGAGACGTTAAAAAAAAATTTAAGGGGCGCCTGGGTGGCTCAGTCGGTTGAGCGTCCGACTTCGGCCCAGGTCATGATCTCACGGTCTGTGAGTTCGAACCCCGCGTCGGGCTCCGTGCTGACGGCTCAGAGCCTGGAGCCTGCTTCACATTCTGTGTCTCCCTCTCTCTCTGCGCCCCCCCCTCATGCTCTGGCTCTCTCTGTCTCAAAAATAAATAGACATTAAAAAAAAAAGAGAGAGGCAGGAGACAGGCTATGCTCAGAGAAGGAGAGACAGGACCAGAGTCCCCAACCCCGTCGTTCTGGTTACTGTCTGCCCCCCTCCCTTCTCAGCAGTTTCTGATGGGTTCCCCGTTGCCCTTGACTAGCAAGGGGGGGTGGTCCTTAACTGCAGCTGGGCCCAGCTCTGACATGCTAGCCCTCACTCGGGAAGCTTGGTGGAGGCCTGTCACAACCCGGGCATGGTGAAAAATAGGTCACTTCTGATGCTCCGCCCTCTCCTCTGGCGAGGCCCCCCAGCAGCGCTGCCATGAAATCTCTCCTTGAAAGTCCTCCCGTTGGGACGCCAGGGGCGCCGCCACAAAGACGCCCCACTGACTCACATAGCCCTGCCCTGGCCCATCCCCAGCAGGGGCCTGAGTCCCAGCAGGCCCAGCAGGCTGATACCAAGAGGCAGTGTCTTCCTGGGGACTTGGCGTCAGGATCACAGCAGTCATCAAGGAAAGAGGGGACCAGAGAGATGGGATTCTCAGGTTCTGGCTCCCTGGCTGAGGAGGGCAAGTTGGGCAAGGTGCCCCTCAGCTGGAAGGTGGTGGGTGACCTCCCGGGACCAGCCAGGCTGGGCAGTAAGCTCCGCTGGTAAGAGCCTGCCCTCGGGGCAGCGGCCCAGGAACCAGGTTCACAACTCAAATGGAGCAGAGGGGAGAAAGTGCTCCGGCCACTGACTTCCATTCTTAGCCAACATGCTTTGGTTCGAGAGGGAGCTGCACTGGTAGCAGCTGAGGAATAAGGACTCACGGAAGCCAGACAAAGTAACTGAAAAGGGTCAGGCAGACTGGGAGACTAACATTTTAGGGGGCGCCCCGCACAGAAACAGCCTTGAGAGGTAGGGTCTTGGAGTCCTGGGTTCAGAGCGAGGTCCTGCCGGACTCCAGGCAAAACAGGGTGAGAGGGGCTCAGGGACGGGGGCCCAGGGAGCCCTGACCTCGCTGGAGAGGGCTCCCCAAAGCTCGTCTGGCTCTGCCCTAACAGGATCTGCCCAGAGGGAGTAACTAGCTCTGGGCTCTGAGCTACCAGAGTAAGAGACACAAAGGGCAGCAGGACTTTCCAGGATAGCCACCAAAAAAGGGGGACAAGCCCGCTGGCCTCCCATGCCTGCCCCCTCAACAGCCTTCCCGAGGGATGAGAGCGCTTCTCCCCTCCTCATCGCCTGGCCCTGAAACCTCCATCTGCCCGGAGGGCTCCAGGGAGAAGCAGGCATTCCGCCCTCTTTGGGAGAACAGGGGCACACCTCATAGAATCCCTCCTGAAGAGCAAAGCCCAGGGCTTTGGTGGAGGTGGAGGTGGGATCAATGAAGGGCAGCAGTCAAGGAAAGGAAGGGCAGGCAGAAGTTTGGGAGGCCAGCAGTTTGATTTTGCGAAGAGAAGGGTGCATGCTCCCCAACAGCGCCCAGCACTTTCAAGGTGTGTAGCAGGCTGCCGATCGGCTTCCCTCGCACCTGGTGGGGACGCCGTGTGGTTAAGGGGGAGCGCTCATGGTGGAGCCTGGTATCCCTCCTGGGGTGCAGCACCCGGGGGTCCGCAGCCCGCGGGACTACAGCACCAGGGCAGAAGTCTGTCGGGCCTGAAAGACAGGAGCCCGGACAGAAACCTCGGAGGCAGCAACGGTGCTCCGTGCCTGGCTCGGCTCTCACGCCGGGGGTTCTCCCCGACCCAGGGGGCCGCCAGAGCCGAGGCTGGCAGCTGTCTCAAAGCTAGCCAGGGCAGCAACTCGGGGAGCAGGACCGCTTGGGACGCCAACCGGGAGCCCCATTGTCCCCTCAGGGAGCGTCCTCTGAGGCCGCAGGGCCAACCGTCCGGCTTTCAGCTTCCGTGGGAGCCTTCCTCCGAGCCGGCGCCCGCGCCGTTTCCCACGCGATGCGCGGAGCTCGCCAAGGCCTGGGCTCTTGAAGCTCTGGCTGATAACCTGAAGCCGGATAACAAGCGCGGGACCCTAGCGAGGCCTTGGCCTGTCCCTAGAGTTTCCAGCTTTGGCGTAGAGGCCTCAGCCGAGGACCAGGGATTTGGGACCCTGGAGGTCTGCGGTCGGTCAAAAGAGCGCGGCCCTCCAGTTACCCGGGCTCCGGGTCTCGGAGGCGGTGGACGCGTTCCCAGGTCAGAGAGCCGAGCCAGGGGCGGCCTGGGTGGCCCCCGGCGGGGCAGGCAGGAACGGCCGGGCACTGCTCCGGCCCTCTGAGCAGCCGCGCGCACCGCGCACCGCGCTCCAAGGGTGGCTGGCCAGGCCGGGACGCGGCCGGGGTCTAGGGCAGAGCCGGGCGCTCTCCGCCAAGGGTGCCGCAAAGAGCCGGAGAGAAGCCAGCGCCAGGCCCTGGAGCGCGCGACTGCCCGGCCTCGGCAGAGATCGCGCCGCAGATGGGGCGCAGCTGCGCGCTCACTGGACTGAACTGGAAACGCCCGCAGCCCGTCACTTTAGACGCCGGGAAGTAAGGTGGGATCCCCCGCTGCCGCCACTTCCCACCTCGTAGGCTGTGCGGCCCTCGTCTCCGGGGCCGTCTCTCCCCGGCAGCCCCGCTGCGCCGCAGGAACGCGAGCCGCCCGCGCCCGCCGCGTTCCGGCCCGGGCACCCGGGAGGCGCGCGCGGCCGAGGTCCCAGGCTCGGCTCGCACCCGCCGCGCCTGTTTTTCGTTGGGCCTATCGTCCGCTCAATTCGAATCGTCAATTTTCGTCTCCCACTTGATCTCATTTTGCTGTTTCCTTCTCTTTTCGGATGCCCTTTCCCCCCCCCCCTTTCATTTTTTTCCAGCTTCCACTCTTTTCGGCCTTTCCCTCCATCTCCATTTACCCGCTTCGTTCGATCGTTCGAGTCTCCGCTTGCTTTTTCTCCTCTTTCCGTTCGCTCTCCGTGTATTTCTTAACGTTCCGCCTTGCTTGCCGACCTTCGCTGACCTCTCCTTCTCGCCTCTCTCCTCCGTCGTTTCGTTCAGTTTTCCCTCGTTTTGGTCGTTGTTAACACTCTTCCGTTTTCCTTCCACGCATTTCGTTGTTTGATGCCCTCGCAGTCGCCGGGCCGGTGCCTCCACGCCCCGCCGCTCGTTCAGCTCCAGCGCTCTCCGCAGTCAGCCAGTCCGGGCGTCCCCGCGGGGCGTGCGGGACCGGGCGCGCCCTGCAGGGACGCGATGCGGGCCCGCGGGGTGGGGCCTGCCCGCCGCGCGCGCGCGCGCCCGGCCAGGCCAGGTACCTGTCCCCGGCGGTGCTCACGGCGCTGCGCGGCCGCCGCCGTCTGGCTGGGATCAGAGGAGCCAGGCCAACTGCTTCTCATTAAGTCCCAACTGTGGTTTTTATCAGGAGAGCCTCTTTCAAAGGGCACAGACACGGAGCTCCGCGGACTCGCTCATTTCCTCCGCTGACCCCCACACACCTCCCCGCCCTCCCCTACACATTCCCGTTGCCCGGGCTGAGCGAAGGCCTGAGCCGCCCGGCCACTCCGCGGAGACCCGCGAGGCGCCAGCGAGGTGGAGGCGGGTTGGGGCCGATCTCGGAGGCTCCAGCTCCGGGCCTAAGGTGCGGGTTGCGGCGGCGCAGACGGGCGGGCGCCCAGACTCATACAGGTCAGTGGGTGCAGCGGGTGGCGGGCCCCGGCGTCCAGGCGCGTTCTCGGTCCATCTGGCCTTGGCGCGTGGGGCGGCGGCCCCGGAGCCCGAGGAACCCAGGGGATAGGCCCGCCGGGCTACTCTCGACGGCCCCAGTGGTGACGATCCAGTGCGAGAAAGCCAAGACTGTGAGACGGGCGGCCGTCCCCGTGCATAACGACGGGGAGGCCGGGTTGGTCTGAGAAATAGGAACACAGTTATTCCGTACTGAGAACGGCGCCGCCGAAAGCCTAACGCGCAGGCAGCGCCTTCCCTTCCGAGGCCGGGCCTGGGAGGAGAAGCCGGCGGAAGCCGGGCCGCAGCCCTCTGGAGTCCTGTCTGGCCACTCGAAGTCGGGGCCCAAGCTCAGGGCCCTGAACGGACGCCAGACACAAAAGCCGAGCTCCTCTCCCCGCGTCGGGACCAAGGGCTCAGTGCGGGGCCCAGGCCCTGGGCCCGGGCCCGGCTTCTGGGTCAGGGGCAGTTCCGGGCCACCTCCGGCCACGCAGGATTTCTCCTTCCCGCCTCGGGTCGCCTTCGGGCCCGACCGGGCCGGGGGGGGGGGCCGTCGCGGCTCCACCCTGGAGCGACCTCCCCCTCCCCTTCCCGCCACCGGAGGCTTGAGTGGCTCTGCCTCCCGCACCGCGCTGGCTTTGCCCGGCCTGGACGAGCGCCGGTGGGGCTTCGGCGAGGAAGCCCAGACGGGCCAGAGGGTCAAAAAAAAGTCGAGAGCCGGGCGAGCGGACGAGGGAAGCGGGGAGGCCCGAGCGGGCCCGGGCAGGCTAGGAGAGCGGGTCGGGGCTGAGCGCTCCGCCCGCGCCGCGCGTTACCTTCCGCGGGGCCCTCGTAGAAGTGGCTGCCGTTGAGCGCCGGGCCGGGCCCGAGGTCCTGCAGGTACTTCGCGGGCGGCTTGGCGGGCTCTGGGAGGTAGGGCTCCAGGGGCCCGCAGGCCGGAAACCGGGTCAGGCGCGGGCCGCGGGGCGGCGCGGGGTGCAGGTGAGGCGCGCCGGCGGGGGTCCCGTGGGGGCCCGGCGGCTCGTCCCCCGCGGCCGCGTACGCGCCGGGCCCGGGCCCCACGCCGAAAGGCGCGCAGCGCTCGGGGTCCATGCCGGCTCCCGGCGCACAGGCCGCCGGGGCTCCGGGGCTCGCGCTGCCCGTGCGGCCTGTGAGCGCCCGCCAAGGGGGAGGGACCTGGGCGCGGGGGCGCGGAGCCCCCGGGAGCGGCGCGCGCCGCGGGGGGGGGGGTGCGGGGGGACAGGGGAGGGGGCCGCGCCTCTGACTTAATGCTGGAACCATCCACGTCACGTGCAGCCCCGCGCGGGTTAACCCCTCGGAGCCCGGGAGCCCCCTGCTTCCCCCCAGCCCCCGTATCAGAGGCAGTTCGAGCACAGGGAGGAAGCCACCTTCTCTCGACGGCAGGGTCCCTTTTGTCCGCACCTCTCGGTGAGTCCCTTGCTCAAAGCGGCACCCTTGGTCCTGGTACCCGGCCTGCAGGCTCTGGCCCCTAGAGGCGTGAGGCGGCTGCGGATAGAGCCTCCGCGCCCAGCGAACTCTTTTAGGCCTGGGCTCCTGACTGAAGCCTGGGATAAGGGCGGGGTGGGGGAGGGGCTGGCCGGGACGTCAACCTAACTCTCTGCTAGGAGCTGGAGAAACGTTGCCTCCAGCATAAACCCCTCTCTTGGGGATCCCTGGTTCCTCACAGGGACAGGAGCCCTTGAGAGAGAGGCGTGGAAACGGCACTAATCCGCGAAAGGGGGCTGGGAAGCTTGGGCCTGCGCACTATCATTACTTAGCTACGGGGACCTTGAACTGCCACTAGTGTCCTCATTTGACTCTGGAGGCCGGACCGAGTCAATCCTTAGAGCCTTTCTCTGTATTCCTGGTGGGTCTGAGAAGCGGAAGCAGGGCCAGAACGGACAGGGAAGATCGCAGGGGCAGACGGACCAGGGTGCAGTAGAGGTTGCCTTTGGAGCAGGTGGAGGAGTACCGAGAGGGTTTGGGGTTGAAACAGGAGGCGTGGAGTGAATGCCTTTCAAATGATCTGGATGGTTCATGGGGATCCACTGGGGAAAGGCTGGTGGTCGCCCAGACCTCAGGGCTCCGCTGCCCCAGGCCTGCCATTTTGCAGGGAGGTGGGGGTAGGGTGGCGTGTCCTAGAAACTGAGCCTCGAAGCCAAAAGGAAGCAAAAGGACTATCGAAGTAGCTCGGAGTTTCTGAGAAGAGAAACAGCCCCCATCCTCAGACCCGGGAAGGAATTCCTGAGGGCCCTGGGAGCCTGCTCACTTGTGTGGACTGGGGAGTCCCTAAGGGTGGGTTACACTGCTTTTTCTTTTCGGTACCTCCAGAGAGTAGTGGGGGGGGGGAGTCACACGTCATTCGTATTTCATTTGAATTCTCAATTTTTAAAGGAATCTGAGAGGCCTGGTGTGAACACCTCCCTCTTCCGCTGGGGGCTTAGAGGGGGTTTCTTGGCTGTCCTCAGCCAGAGTTGGGCCGTAAATCAAGGCCAAACAGGAACCAGAAGCCTCGCATCTCGCAAGTAGTCATTAAGCCATTATTAAACATACCGTGACTTCTCTGAAGCCTTATTGGTTTAAACACCACATTGGAGGCATTAGGGCCATTAGGGCCCCTAATCACAGACTGCAGGCCGGGGCAGTGAGGTGGGAGCCCCAGGGGCTGGTATTTCCAGCCAAGAGGGCGGCTCAGCTCAGAACTAAGCTTCCTCTCTGGCCTCGCCAGGGGGATCCATTTCTCTAGGATCCAGCGGATGGCAGCTCCGGGCAGTCCATTTGCGTGGGTCACTTTTGCTCATTAATAAGGTTTTTCAGTAGTTATGGGGCTAGGGCTGTGGAGATTGCCGACTTTTTAGGAGGATGTCAGTGTCAACTCAGGACACCGCTTCTGGGCAACAAAGCCATCAAGCAGCCGATCGTGAGAGCCGCGAGTAGGACACTAGGACGCAGGAAAAATATCCCCAACAGTTCGAACAAGGCAGCTTGGCTTCGATGCCAGTGTTTGGCCTCAGGCGATGACTTTGCTCAGCCTCAGGTTTCTTGTCATAAAAGTGGGCCATGCGCGTGGACGAAGGATATTTGAGGCACACTTACGTTTTGATGGATGTGACAAACTGTATTAATTAATGAGATTATTATTACCATTACGATACCCAGAAACAGCAGCCCAGATCTCCGAGTTCCATCACTGCATTGGTGGAAGGCTCCCGGGTCTGAATGGGCTACTGGCTGGGGCTGATCAGAGACACCTAGGGACTCACACCCCTGCCCAAGCGCCGAAGCCCCTCCCGCCATCCCCCACTCCCTGTGCAGAACAAGTCTCCATGCTGCCAACTGAACTGAGGCAGCAGAAAGCCACAGCTTACATTCGGATTGGATGAGTAGCTAGACTTGCCCCACCGAGAGGCTTTTTTTTCCAGGATCGTGCAAGCCAGGGTACACCTTTCCTGTTCCCCTTTTTAAGCCACTAGTGCAAACTCTTATCTTTATCCGTATGAGGCCCGGGAAGAGTTTGATGGGGGCAGAGGCGCATAGAAACCACAAAAACTGGCACTCTTAGAGATACTTAGTTTTTCTGCTAGGAGGGCTAAGAGATCCCGGAGCACCCCAGGGGCCCTCCTTTTGCAGACAAACACAACAGCTAATACATCTTACAGAGTGCCAGGCACTATCCGATGTATCCTGCAGACACTGGGGCATTTAATCCTCACGACGGCTCCATGAAGTAGGCACAATTTTAATCTCCGTTTTACAGAGAAGAGACTGAGGCCACAGAAGGAGCCGTTCGCCCCGAGTGGACACAGCCACTTGGTGGCAGAACCAGAACTTACGCCCAGAACCGTGGTCTCCCACCTGACTCTGACCATCTCTCGGTCCTTCTGCAGCTAACGTGACAAATCTGCAATCGTTCGGTGCCCACCCTCCTTTTCCCAGAGGAAGCTTGGGACTTCCTCCCCGAAAAGGAAGTTGAGGCCAGAGTGGATCAGGACAGAGCTGGTCCAAGGTGGAGCCACGCCACTGCCTTCCTGATCGCCTAGGGACAGTTTACTGAGACACGAGTCACCCAGCTGTGGCGGCTGGGACAGCAGGTGGAGGGCGGTTTCTGCTAAGCTGATACCAAATGAAACGGAGACGCTAACACCTGAGAGGTTTTATGACCCGCTGACACAGCCAGATGTGGGGCAGAATTTTAAGAGAATCCGTGAGTTCCCCCCTCGTGCTGCTTAATAACCAGTTCCATTCCAACAGTGTTTGTCCCCACTGTATTATCCCCGGACTAAGGGAGATGAACTGATGGAATGCTCCAGATCCTTCTAGATCGTATCATGAAAAAGCTAAAAACCACCACCACCACCACCACCACCCCAAAACAAAAACTTTCCACCTGCCGAGAAAAACTGCTTTTGAAATCAAAAGGAGTCATTTGGGGCGCCTGGGTGGCTGTTGGTGTAGCGTCCGACTCTTGATTTTCGACTCAGGTCATGATCTCGCGGTTCGTGAGATGGAGCCCCACGCTGGGCTCTGCGCTGACAGTGCGGAGCCTGCCCGGGATTCTCTCTCTCTCTCTCTCTCTCTTTGTTCCCTACCCCCCAAATAAGTAAATAAACATTAAAAAATAAAATAAAAATGATGCTCATTGGCGATGTCCATGCAGCTGTTCTACCTCAGCTAATCGTTTCATTCATTCATTCGACAGGAGGACTCACTAGGTGCCAGGTGTTGGTTGGCGCTGCCAGACGGCTGCGACTCCCACCTTCACGAAGCACACACTTTGCTGGAATGGAAGCATCTCCCCCACAACGGACACGGTCGTCATTTGGATGTGAATTAGCATGGCGTCTGGTCTTCCTGGCTTCCAGCCTCGCCTGTAAGGTCAGTCCTTGAATTAGGGGGCCAGGCCCTGCTGCCGCTTTCTTTGCTTCGGGACCAGCCTCAGCCCACACCGCGCCCAGCCGAACGCTCTTCCCTTTCCCCCCGGTGGCTATCCGAAAGGGGTCGGAACTCAGATTGGATGTACACGAAACTTCCTTCCAGGCAGGAGAAACTCCGTGGCTCCGTGTTTTTTCTTCCAAGGGGAGACCGTTGGTATCACCCTTGTCCCGGTTAGACGCCGAAATCCTCAATTGATCCCTATGAAAATTCTGGGTTTGGGAGCCTAAGTAGATTGTTTCTCATTAGTGACATTCTTCCTGGAAGGTCAGGCTAAGGAATGGTAAATAAACTCTCAGATCCGGTGCTTCCTCCTCACCCCTGATTTTTAAAAGAAAGAAAGAAGGGGGCGGGTGGGGGGTGGGGGGGTGTGGGGCTCCGTGCTGCGGATATACCCAGAGTCCTGGGCTGTGATCCTGACAATCCAGGCTGGAGTCTGTGCTTTGGGGTGAAGTTTCTGGGAAGTTAGGGGGCTGTTTTTTCTCTTCCGTTCATTTGATCTGTTTGGCCGGGAGAGTCACTTAACCTGCCGGCCGGTACCTCCGTTGCTCCGCTGGAGAAGGAGAAGAACACGATTCTGTAGGTCAGCTTCACTGGAAGGAACAGAACAGTGTTTATACAGATGTTTCTTGAGCCCGACTCCACCCTGCACCTCTGTTTCTCTGCTTTTGCTCTCTGCCCACCTCCCTGGGGTCAGGTTGGGGTGGGGGCAGGGAACGGAGAGGTGGAGCTGTGTCCGGGATATGTCGTGAGTGCCTGGTGTGGCCTGATGCCTGCCTGCCTGCCTTTGCGTGAAGGTAAATGCATGCGTTCTGCGGCAAGGGCCGACTCAGACCAGGAGAAGTCCTCTGGGGGCGCGTTTTCGCTGAGCTCCTTCTTGGTGTAAAACAGAAGCAGGCAGGGTTGGATTTGGCAGTTCTAATGCTTTAATATTAAAAAAGTTAATATTGTGCATTCATTTATTCATCTAGGATTAAAAAACTTTTTTTAATGTTTATTTATTTTTGAGAAGGGGGAGGGGGGCAGAGAGAGAGAGAGAGAGAGAGAGGGAGACACAGAACCAGAAGCAGGCTCCAGGCCCTGAGCGGTCAGCACAGAGCCAGACACGGGGCTCGAACTCACGAACTGGGAGATCATGATCCAAGTTGAAGTGGGACGCTTAACCAACTGAGCCCCCCAGGCGCCCCTATAGAGCACAGCGGGGCCATGGTGGCCACGTGACGGGCACCTGTCCCAGCCTGGAGCTGGGGGCAGCCGGTCAGAGAGCACTTGCAGGTAGAAAACTGAGGGGGGCTTGGGAGGGGAGAGGTCTGGAGGGGGCAGGGAGAGAAGGCATCCAGAGACCACGGCTCAGAGGCAGGGAAAGAGGAAGCCAAGTTTGGGGGGGCTTGGATTTGTTGGATTGCTGGGGCCAGGGCGGGAAGAGTCCCAGCTGAAGTGGGAGGAAGAGAGACAAAGGCGGAAGCCTCTGCCCGAATCAAGAGAGACTCCAGGGGGAGGGCAGGGCGGTTCCACAGGCCTCCATTCCTGCCCAGGGTCCGCCAAGCCCAGCTTCAAGCGCCCGGATTTGCAGGTGGGCCCCCGACTTTCCACACCCGGCAGGCAGGTAGTAAGACAGCGTGAAGAGGAAAAGTGGAGAAGAAGAAGGACAAAGCGCCTCTGTCTGCTGGGCGCCCCGAGGTGGAGCATTGGCAGAGGGGTGGTGGGGGGGGGCTGGGTGATGCCGCCACGAGCGAGCGGCGAGCTGGGAGGGCTTTCGCAGAGGGGTTTTGACTCTTACCGGGAAGGCCGGCCGGGGCGCCTCTTGAACTCATTTTGGCAGGAAATCCGTTGGTTCCAGAGTGTCGATTCCAGATTGGTTGTTTTCTAGGGCTAACAAGTATGTAATTATCAGGTTTGGGGCCCCTCAAGGGACATGCAAACATGCACCACTGAACGCCCTCAGCCGTGTGAGCGGGACGCACCCCAGAGTTCTGGAAGGTGCTCGCCACCTTGCCGCCGAGAGACACCGGCCCCAGTCCGGTGTCTGCCCCTGCACTGGAGGAAGGCGGAGAGTGAAGTTTACGAGGGACTGAGAGAAAAGTAAGCGGACGAGGGCCTCCGCCTCACCTCCTCTGGGGTCACCAGGGCAGGAGAGGTAGTGGGCTGGGTAATAATAATAATAATAATAATAATAATAATAATGTCCCCCAGTTACGGAACACCTACAGTGTGCCAGGAAATGGCATTTCATCTCTACGTCGTGACAAAGGTGGCGTTAATACTCCCATAGTCAGGGGCGCCTGGGTGGCTCAGCCGGTTAAGCGGCTGACTTCAGCTCAGGTCATGATCTCACGGTCTGTGAGTTCGAGCCTGGCATCGGGCTCTGTGCTGACAGCCTGGAGCCTGTTTCTGATTCTGTGTTTCCCTCTCTCTCTGCCCCTCCCCTGCTCATGCTCTGTCTCTATGTTTCTCAAAAATAAATACACGTTAAAAAAATTAAAAAAAATACATTTATTAAAAAAAAAATACTCCCATAGTCAGTTATCCGGTACTGAGTAACACGTCGCCCCAAACCTTGGTGGGCTGAAAGTCAGTGACCGCGGGCCAGGGATTCAGGAGCAGCTTGGCCGAGCGGTCCGTCCCGGGCTGTCTCGTGACTCTCCGTCAGAGACTGGCGGGGCTGCGGTACTCTGAAGGCTTGATGTGGGCTGGAGGATTGATTTCCGAGGCGGCTCGCTCGCATGGTTGGTGTTGCCTGTTGTTGGGAGGCCTCAGCGCCTCCCCGTGTGGGCCTCTCCATCTGGCTGCTTGGGTGTCCTCACAACGGGGCAGCTGGCTTCCCCGACGGCGGATGATCCGAGAGACCAAGCCTCCGAACTTACACACCCTACTCTGGCCGTATCGTGCCGGCCACTTAGTTATTCTCGGTTCCGATTTAGCGGGAGAGGCTCTCACAAGTGTGGGGCCGTCTCGGAGACTGGCCACCCCAGACCGGGTTCAGAAAACCGCCCGTATCCCACTGCCTCGAAGTACTACCGGGACTCACGCTCACGGTGCCTGACTCCAGAGGCTTTGATGCCGAGTGTTGGCTAGGAAAGCCTGGCTCTGTTGATGAGTGAAGGAGGGGCAGGATGAGGAGCCTGGCAGGCGAGTGGCAAAGCCCAGTGGCCAGTGAGAGCCCCGCTCACTGCCTGTCCTGAGGAAGACCGGGGAGGTACGGAGACGGGGACAAGTCGTGCCCTGTTTTTTTTCTGTATGCCGAGTGTTCAGCGGTCACCGCGCACAAACTCCCGGGGACTCCCTTCGTGCAGCGAGCCGCTCTCCGGGCTCCACGGGGCTCTTCATCCATTTGGGTGAAGGAAGGAAGCAGACTCGCCTTTTCCCTGAGCAGGGTACTATGGTCCCCTGTTTGCATTGCCGTCAGCTTAGCAAAGGGAGCCCTGGCCTTAGACCCTGAGCTGAGTGATCAGGAACAGGAAGGGGGGCAGTCCTGATAGCCCGCTAGGAGTTAAGTCTGAACTAGGCACCCCACTTTTTCAAACTGCATACGACCCACCCAGGAGGTGGATGTTATAATTTCTACTTCACAGGGAAAGTAAGTTGTCCGGGGTGTCGAACGCTTCCTAAACAGTGGCGCCAGGAGGGACCCCCGGGCAGGTAGCCTAATCGGCCTGCACCGTCTCCAGTGGGCTGTGCTGCCTCGAGTCTTCCCGGACGGACGGGACGGGGGCGGGGCGCTGTGCTTTCCCCCCAGCCATTCGGTGAATCCGAGCCTCGGGCGGGGCAGAGACGGTGCTGGGTGGAATCGGGGTGGGGGGTGCACTTTTAGCACCCCCATTCCAAATCCTGGGTGGATCCTTCTTACCAGACTTTTTTTTTTTTTTCTCCTGGGGAGACAAGATTTGGACACATGAACAATTACGCGGTGATAGGAGAACGTTTGCTAAGCGTGAGACGGGCCGCTGAGGGACACACACAGACGGGAAGGCACGGTGTGCTCCAAGTGAGAGAAACCGCTGGGTGGTCGCGAGCACATCAGCCGTGGGGACCAAGGCAAAGGGCCACTGCCCCGTGCAGAGAGTCCTTGGAGATGTCCGAGCTGCCGCCCGAGAAGATGCAAAGAGTCAGCAAAATACGGACAGATGGAGAGGAGGGTGGTTGCTGAGCCTCGGTCAAATGGTCAAGCGACCAAGGCTGAGCCTAGGTCAAAATGTGTATGTATATGTATTTATATTTATATGTAATTTGTAATGTTTATTTTTGAGAGAGAGAGAGAGGGCACACAAGCAAGGGAAGGGCAGAGAGAGAGAGAGAGAGGGTCAGAGGATCCCAAGCGGGCTCCACACTGACAGCAGCAAGCCTGATGTGGGGCTCGAACTCACAAACTCTGAGATCATGACCTGAGCCGAAGCTGGACACTCAACCAACTGAGCCGCCCCGGCGCCCCAAGCCTACTTTCTTTTAGACAACAAATAGTGGGAACCATACGGAGGAGACCCGGCCCTTAATAGGTGTGTGGTAAGTGTTAGTATTACCGTGGGTGTTGTTACTTAGCAGGAGAAGGAGAGTTGTGCTTTGGGAAGAGAGTTTTGGTGGCTTGGTAATCATAGTAATGATGATACCTCACGCTTATTTAGCCGTTACTACGGGCCAGGCTCTTTAGGTACATCGTCTTATTTAATTTTTTTTTAATATTTATTTGTTTTTGAGAAAGAGAGAGAGACAGAGCGTGAGCAGGGGAGGGACAGAGAGAGAGGGAGACACAGAACCTGAAGCAGGCTCCAGGCTCTGAGCTGTCAGCACAGAGCCCGACGCGGGCTCGAACTCACAAACCATGACATCATGATTTGAGCCGAAGTTGGACACTTAAACCGACTGAGCCACCCAGGCGCCTCCCTCCCCCCACCGCTTATCTCCATTTTACAGATGAGAAAACTAGGGCCCAGAGAGAGTAAGTCACTTGTCCCAGGTAGCCAGGGGACGCGGAAGAAGGGGACAGAGACAGTGTGCAAGAGAGTGGTCCTGGCGTGGTGTGACTGAAGCCTGAACTCAGGGCGTAGCTGAGGGAGTGAAGAGGGATGGCTGGAGGGAAGAGAGATTTCGTGGGAAGAAGTGACAGACGTATTGCCATGGGGGAGGGGGTCGCGGTGGCCAGCAGCCCAGAGAATGGGTGCCACAGAGATGGGGCACAGAGATATGCTTTCGGGGGACCTTGTGAACCGCTGAGGCAGATGTCCATCCAGAAGGGGGTCCCTCGCTCAGTACGCATTGTCAACTGTGAAGTCAGGGCTACTCTCGGGACTTTGGGGCAGAGGGAGGCAGGCTCCAAGTGCACTCGCCGGGCTCTGGAATCCCGCGACCGCTGCCATTCCGGTGCCAGCACTGGGCATCCCAGGTTCTGAGTGAGAGCAGGGCTGCGAGCTGGCTCTCTTGCCTCTCAGAGGGTGCGCGGCCCTGGCTAGGAAGCCTCCGGAGGGAGGGAGGTGGAGAGGTAGAGAGCCCAGCGCTGGACTTGGCATGATTCCTGGGAAGCAAAGCAGGATGCTCTGGGCGCTGGGTGGGGGACGATGGAGAGGACCAGCCCTGCGGCTGTTCGGAGCCGACCCCCGTGTGGATTGTCAAACACTTGGCCCCTTTAAATGGGTGGGCAGAGCCTGAGCCCTGAGCTTCAGGGAAGATGGCTCTCTCACAGAGGTCCCGAAGCTTGGGATGGAGAGGTCAGTGATGATCGTAGAAGCCGGCTCTTGCGTTCGGGGGTGGGGGCTCTGGGGTGGGGGTCTCAGGGCCCCGGTGCCGGTCTGCCTCGGGAGTCTCGGGCTCTGTGGGCGGGGTGTGCACACGGCGTGTGCCTGTGTGGAGTATGTGTAGCTGGGTCTCCTGATTTGGGAAGAAGCCTCAGAGCCCTGCATCTGCTTGGTGGAGGCGGGGGGGGGGGGGGACGGGGAGGGGGGCCTTGCAGCCGAAGCAGGCGAGCCCCGGATTTGGCGGGGTGCGCGCAGGGGAGGGCATCCGTAACCACACACAGACCCCGGGACGGCTGGGGAAAAGCAGCTCTGTAGGCACATTCGCACCAGATCCGTCGGACAAAGAGACCGGATATTTTGCTGCTTGATAAACTTCATAAAACAGTGGAGCTGAGTGATTTCGCTGCTGCCTGAGTGGAAGTATTCTAAGAACCCCTGCCAAGAAGATAAATAAGGCCGCGGCTCCAGGAGAGGAGCCGAAACAAATGTGCAGGGAGAGGTACATCAAAGTAAAACTAGTTCTCCTGACGACCGGGGGTTCCGCGTGTGGCCAAGGGTGTGCGCGTGCGCGCGTGTGTGCTGGGGCAAATGTTTGGCAGACACTCGGCTATATCGAGGGGCCCGGAGATGTACCCTGGGCTCCTGCCAATCCCTCTGAAGGCAGCCTTCTACACAACAGGCCTGCTTCGGGATTCCGCGAGGATTAGGCCCAGCCCTGCTTGGTACAAAGGGAAACCAGTGTTAGCCACTGTGGGAGAGGCAGGCCCCGCAGTCAGCCAGCTGGGGTTAATTCAGCCTGGAATACGTGCGCTGGGAGGTCAGGAATCCCTCAGGGCCCAGGAGATCGGCCCGCGTTGGCCAGTTGAAAGATTTATTCTGTTCTGACGACAGGGGCTACCAGCTTGAGTATGGAAACATTGAGGCTCTCCCGTTTGGTTCCAAACACTTCAGGGGGTGAGGGGGAAATACAGGGGCCACGGAGATGGAACAGGAGGCCAGGCTGCATCTGGAAGGGCATCATCGCCTAAACACCGTCTAGTCCAAAGGTTCTCGAAGGACGGGCCTCGGGCCGGCAACAGCAGCAGCATCAAGGAACTTGTTAGACAGACAGACCATCGGGCCCACCCCGGACCTACCGAGCCGGAAAGTCTTGGGGGTGGGGCCCAGCAAACTTTAGCATTTTTTGCTTGGTGATACCGATGCCACCTAAAGATGGGTCATCCCCGATCTAGGCTGTCATCTTCATTTGAAAAGAAGGGAAGGGAGGCCTAGAGAGGAAACTTTTGCCAAGAGCGTATAGCTAATTAGGACACAGCTACTTCCTTCCCCACCCATATGTTCTCAGCTATTTATTTTGCAAATAACATGGGGGGGTTAATAAATTTTTTCTTAGAGGCAATTGTTACGTGTTTATATATTTTCCACTTGTTAATAAGCTACTTAGATCAGCACCGTTGCTGCCCCAACCGTGGAGTTATTTGCTATAAAGTTCAGGCTCTAGGAAGTGGACTCTCCAGTTGGGCCCCCAAGCCCAGGCCGCCGGGCCGAGTTCCCTCAGCTGGCCCCCCAAGTCACCAGCGCCTTCTTTCCCCCATCTGTCCCCTGGTGCGCTCTCTGTAACTTCACCACCAGCCCCATAAGGCTCGCTCCATGCAGATGTTTTGGCCCATAATCCCTCCCTCCATCTGCCTGGCCTAGCGAGGGTGGACACGGTGGGATTAGTTTCGCCCACTGGCCTTCACCGCCTTCCCCGAGAAGACCTGCCTCCTGCCCAGCGTGTTTCCAATCTTGCCTCAGTGTTTTCCCCAGCGGAGTAACGCTTTAATGGGGCAGATTTGTTCTCTGTACGGGAAACATGTGGGCTCCTGTCAGACGCCTCGAGAGTGAGCTGCCCTCCACCACAGCCATCTGGTCACCTCTTGGGGCTCCCGTCCCTGAGCTCAGGAGAAGGGTAGCTTTCCAGATCTGGTGGTGTGAGGAGGACCGAAGGGCTTTCCAAGACTTCTGGGTGAGTTAGCTCTTGTACAAGAGCAGAACCGTGACAGAGGGTGTGTTTACATCAGCCCAGACTCCTGGGGAGTTCATGCAAAAATTCTGTTGTGGTCTGAATTCGGACAGTGAAGGGACTGCTGTGTCCAGTGTAAACTGCCTTTTCGTGAAGAATTTTCGACGGAAGTAGAGTGGGGCAGTGGGGGAGAAACCCGCTCCCTTCCTCCTCCTCCGAAGGCCTAGCTGGAGATGGTTAGCAAGAGGGAGGGACCCCCCGCAGCCCCCCGCTGGCCGCTTCATTAAAGAGAGCCTTCCCTGGCCCCAAACCTTACTAAGCTAAGGCCCTGACCTCCTGGGAACTTGATTTTCTTTGCCTGAGTCCAGGATTCTTTCCCCAGCCCTGGAATTTCTGAGGCTGGCATTCCGCACCTTCATTCAGAGAAGCCGTGACACCCTGGGATGGTTTGCCTGATTCACCGACGGTGTCCTCTGCTTGTCCTGCCCAAGGAGAGGTCCGTAACCTGCAGTTAAATAATTAAAGTTAATTGAAGTTTATTTCGTCCGGAGCATTTCACAAAGCCCTAGAGAGCATCGGAGTTTCCCTGGAGTGTTGCACAACTGGATTTGGAAATCTCAGATCAAGAGAACGTTGGGCAATGGATGATGGAGACAAAGGAGAAAAAGAGAGAGAGAAGAAGTGAGGGAGAGGAGGGGAAGACAGCCTTCTGTTTCCGCCGGGTCTCTGGACAAGGCTGGAGGGCTTCAGTGGGTTCAATACTGATTTGGTCCCCAACGAGGGTGATTCCATTCTGAAGTACTGAGAACGGAGCCAGTACTCTGCACGCCAGAGGAGCGACCAAAAGAGACAAAGAGAGGGCCTCCCTGGGTCCTCCCACTCAGCCGAGGACAGTCTGCTGCTCCTGAACCTCCTTTCTCCCCTGCTTCACACACACAAAAAAACCCTAAGGGATTTTAGGGAAGCCCCTCTTTCCAAATGTGAAGCCGGCTGATTTGAGTTGGGCCCCTGGAAACTTGCCTCCTGCCCCCAGAAGATTTATTTTATTAAGTGGCCCACACCTGAAAGTAATTCAGTCTCCCGGCATGGGTATGGGGGCTGCGGAGGGAGGACCGAGGCGCGGCGGCGGCGGCGCCCAGTTCCTGCGGCCCCTGCGCCACTCCTGCACCGCGCACTGGCCTCCCGCGCCGGCCGCGATCGCGGAGAGCCGCCCGGCGCGCGCGAGCGGGGAAGGGGCGTGCGCCGGGCGAGCGGGAGCTGCGTGTGCACGTGGGTTGGCGCTGCGACCAGCGTCGCCCCCGCACCCTCGAGCTTCCAGACCTGCCGATCCCGGCGCCCGAGTCCCGCTCGAGGAGATTGTTTGCCGCGCGGGCCCAGGAGTCCCCTCCCGAAATGGGAATAAGAGACTGAAATAGATAAAAGCATTCAAAGTTTAATGTCAACATCAAATCTCTATAAAACCAGATCAAAGGGAACAGGCGCTTGGTTTCTTCCCCGGTCGCCGGGGGGCCTTGCGGCTCGGGGAGTCCCGAAGGTGGAGCCCGAGGTCGCCCGGCGCGGTCTTCTCTCCAGCCGGGGCCTCGGACCCGGGGCCGGCGCCGGGCCGGGGCGCGCACGCGGGCGGAGCGGACGCGGTGCCCGTGAACTTGAGGCCTGGTCCACCGACAGCAGCTCGTCCGCGGGGCGGCCAGGCTAGCCGGGAGCCGAACGGGAGGCGACGGGCCCAGGAAACGCCCCTGGGGGTCCGTGACGGGCGGATGGCCCGACGGGCTGCCGGACAGGCGGCCGGGTCCCGGCGGCTCCGAACCCGCCGCTGCGGCTCGCGCTCCGAATCGCCGCGCTCCGTCGGTTGTCCGAGCGCGGCCGTGCGGGCTCCCGCGCCTTCCCCGGGGCTCCCGCGGCGTCGGGCCCGGCTTCTGCTTTCGTTTTCTCCTGCCCTTTCTCAATTCCATTTTTTTTTCCGATAAATATACGTGTGCGTTTCCCTTTCCGTTCCCGCAGTGATTCTTCTAAGGTGGATGACTCAAAATGGAGCTTTCTTCTCGTGGTCACTGGGAAGTTTTGCGGGAGTGGAACTCCCGGGCGTTTCCTGTGAGTCGCGCGACTTGGGCTCTCGTCTGATCGCAAACCTGTAATCTAGCAGAGCCTTCGAGGTTACGGCCGCGAGAAACGTGAACGAAGAGAAACTGTCACATCCTGAGGATAAATATAGAGAACTTTATTAGTAGCAAAATTACAGTCTCTTTCTTTCACCCTACATAAAAAAGAATTGTAAATTAAGGAAGTTCTCTGCGTGTATCAGTTTTATGTGCTGTAGCATTCCACCCCTCCAGACATAAATTTCTGTGTCTGCAGAGCCAGCTCGTAGGTAAAACCACATGTCTATTTGGTGTGCCTGTCTGCGCCGGCACAGTTATAGCGCAGGGATGGCCAGTTCATGGTGATGGGCACACAGAGCAGGGCTGGGGAAAATACCCAAGACTCACATTGTTAAATAAACTGGTCAAAGAGGACTTCACCCTATATCTAGTCGGAAATTGCCGGAAATTCATAAGCAGAAAAAAAGGGCAGCAAAAGTAAAAAGCCAAGCAGCAAGGTTGTTGCTGTGGAAGGAAGGAAGGAGAGAGAGAAAGAGAGAGAAAGGGAAAAAGAAAGAGAAAGAAAGGAAAGAGAAGAGACAGACATGGTGCTGAAAGACACAAAAGGGATGGAAATTCACAAAAAGTGGAAATGTCACAAAAAGATGGATGACGAGAGGAAAACGTGGAGAGAAGAGAGAGAACGCTATTAGAAAAAGAAACCTGGAGAGATGGAGAAGAGAGACAGATGGAAGGAGAAAGACGCACAAAAAGATGTGAAGAAGAAAGACAGCCAGGGGGATGGAGACAAAGAGCCTGAGCCCAGACTGGGGGCGGGGTGGGTGGGGAGGAGAAGATAGCAGCTGGGCGCCTCCCCAGGGCCGGGCGCCTCCCCAGCCTCCCCAGGGCCTCGCTTCTCCTATTTCCCCAACGCAAGGGAAATCCAGGGAAGCCTTTGTGGGCGCCGTTTGTTTGCTCCAGACCCGGATCTGATGATGCTGTTGATTTGGTTTTTAAACAGTGGGTTCTGGGGCAGGGGTCTGCTAGCCATCCTTAACCCTGCAGGTTGGATTGAATTTCGGCCACTTTGATGGTCCTGTGATCGTCTCCCAGTTTTCCAATTTCCAGTCCCCGCCACTGGCTGGGGGTCGAAGAGGGACTTTAAAGATGCCTTTGATAACGTCTCACGGTTACATATTTCCATAACAATTTTCTTTACCAGACGGTTCTGTCTGATGCAGCCCCAGATGTTCCGCGGGAGAAAAAGGGAACCAGTCCCCTGTGTCCCAGCCTACCAGGCCCCAGAGACAGGCATGGGGAGGCAAACTCTGCTGCGGGACCCAGGGCCCTTCTCTCCTCTCCTCTACCCCCAACTCCTCCTCGGCCACACTCCCAGAATCCTCAGGGCCAAGGACGCATCCTCTGTACGCAGCTCTGGCACCAGTGAGGCCCTAACTGTCTCTTTTCCACCCAAACTTCCCTATACTAGATCCCCTTCTACTCGCTGCTTGGTGACAGTTTGTGGACTGGATAACGCACTCCAATGCTAATATCTTAGTAGGTCAAATTGATTCCAGGTGCCCCTCCTGGAGAATTTTAACAGGCCTTTCTGGAGACACGGTGCCCTTGGGAGCATGAGGAGACGTTCTTTCTTCCTCAAACAAATTTATTGAATATTACCGTGGGAAGGCGCCGAGATGGGTGCCAAAGGCCATCAAACGTGTCTGGCCTTTAGGAAGCGCAGCATCTGCATTGCTGGGGAAATGAGAGCCCGGCATGCACACGACTCGGGCTGAAGGCTGAGTGCGAGTCAAGAAGGCAGGAGAGAGGCGTCCTGATGTGGCTTCGACGTTCAGCATTCCGGGAGGGCTTCATGGAGGAGGCAGCATCTGCTCTGCGTTCTGGAGGACATGCGAGGCTAGACTCCGTAGTGATGGAGAGCCGGAGGCACTGTGATAGGTGAACAGGGGAGACTTCGGGAGGCAGAAGCATTTTTTGGTGCTCCCTCCCCAGACCAGACTCGGAGAGTCGTTGGAGCAATTGTATCTCCTTCAATTCATTTCACCCAACTGGTGTCGAAACGGGGCACCAAGCTGGACCCATGCTGGACCCAGGGGCACAGGGATGGAGGGGGCAGGTTCCTGCCCTCCTGGACACCGTTGGTATAGATCGTGTTCTACAGAATTCCAAGGGGTTCCTCAGGGCTGCTGGGCAGAGAAGTGGGGAGCTAAGCAGGTAGCGGCCAGGGCGCACCCCTGCCGCAACCAGAGCGGTTCCCCTTTTTCTGTACTGGGGTTCCAGGTGAAATTTCCTTTGGGATTAAAGGGGGAAGCTCTGCTGCTTTAAAAGAAAGAAAATGCCTGCTTCATGGGTTCTTGGGTGTTATGAAAAATTAGCTAATTGAGTAATGAACGCACGAGAGTGCATCAGGAACCAATGACGGTGATTAAGCCATAATCCAATCCCGGACACCTGAGTTCCAGTGAAACAAACTTGCAGTCCCTTCTGTACACTCCCTGTCTCTGTGGCCTGTGGGTAGAGGACATACCAGGCTGTTCCTGCTGTTTCCTCCAGCCTTGTCTTCCCACATCCTGCTCTTTTCTCCCACTCCCCAGCTGCTTGGGAGTGGCTGAGTTCCAGCTGTTCCCAGAACACCCAGGGGCCCTATCCTGACGATACCCCAAGACCATCAGGGGGCTGAGCTCAGAGGCAGTCAGAACCCCCACTTCCCCGAGCTGGTTGTAGCCTGTGAGTTGCAATACAACAAACTGCCACCAGGGGGCAGAACAGAAACGTGGGGTCCTGTTCTCTGAGGGCCCAGGCTTGTTTTTGGCATGGTCCACAGAGAGCGTGGAGAGCCTGCTCTAAACACCGTCCTGTCGGGAAGACTAAGATGGATGCATACAGCCCCTGCCTGCAAGAGGCTTACAGTCCCAGGGTGACTTCAGCGATTCACTTCCCTACTGCTTAAGTGGGCAGCCGAGTTTGCTGGAGTTGTAGCTGGAACTCGTAACCTCTTCCGCACCCCCCTCCCCCCCGCCCCCAGCAGTCCCGGATGTGCCCCAGCTGCCCGGCCTCTCCTCAGGGTCCCCACTGGCTTCTCCAGCCACAAGGACCAAGGCCCAAAAAGGGTAGGCTCTTGGGCTCTGCCACCCCGCCATGACCCCAGACACACATGGGGTGTGTTGACTGTTGTGGGCTCCCTGCTGGTGGGACCCCTGAGGGAACAGGATGGCAGAGCCCAAGAGGAAGACCTCTCAGCTAGGGGGAAAGCCAGCTTTGAGGCTCCCACCCTTCATCTCGGGGACCACCCTTCCCCAACCTGGGCTGGGTCTGCTCTCAGGCTTGCTGTGTTTCCCCCTCTCCTCGGCTGAGAAGGCGGGCGCCCCACCGTGCTGGGTTGGGGAGTATGTCCCTATAGACTCAGTGTGCCCCGTGTGCACATGTGTGTGTGCTTGTGGGGTGGGGGGGCGTGGGTGGTGGGCTGCGGGCAGTCACAGCTTGCTGAGGTGTCCCCGCTTCCAGCCGCCCTCAGTGCCTTAGCCCCTCGATCCAAAGACATGCATTAAGCGCGTGTCCTGCACGGGGGCCTCTGTCGGGCACAGTGGGAGGTAGAGCCATGGACTAGATGCAGTCCCCACCCTGGGGGGTTTGGTGGGGTAGGCAGAAAAGAGCTTTCTAGAAACATGCCCTGCAGGCACCGTGCAGTGGGCCGACTGGGCAGGTGGTGGCGGTGGGCGTGCGCGATCTGCCTGGGCTTGAGAGATGCATGATGGACAAGTTCTGGACGGCAGGGGGCATGTCTGGCCTTTCACTGACGGACCTCCAGTGCTTGGCAGCAGGCCTGGCATAGAGTAGGCCTTTATCAGTATCGGAGGAGTAAAAGAGGTGGGGTGGGAGTGAGCCTGGGACAGTGTGGGGGATTTGGACGTCTCCTAGGCAGGGCCGCTCTTGGGGTGACCATCCATCTGGTCCTAAACCCAGAAGTCTGTATCACAGGAAGCCCTTCAGCCCCAGGCCTCCGGGGATGGTCAGCCATACTAGCTGCTCCTCCCTTTGGCAAAGGGTTTGGAGTCAGTTCCTCCCCGGTCCTCCCTTTCTCTTTCTCCCCCACCCCTCAGGTCTCCTGAGCCCGGCCCTGCCCCCAGCCTGACCTCCAGGGCCGCCCACTTCCCTTCACTCGGCTGTTCCTGATAAGGAGACTGGAAACAGGTTTGCCCTTTCACCTCCGCATAGCTTTCCCTGAGCCTTTGGGTCCCCATATCCTGGGTCACACCCGAGGGTCCCTGTGGCCAGCCCCATGCTCCAGATGGGAGCGGACTGTTGGAACGAGGGTGCTGCCCAGGCCGCGGTCCTCGGGAGACGCACCTCTCCCTGGCCGACGACAGTCCAAGCGCCCGCTCTCTGAATGCAAGTGCTGGTGGACAGGATGGCCGCACTGACCCACGGCTCCCCTGCGTTTTGACTGACATGCTTGATGGAATCGGCCGGATGTTTCTCCTTCACAAGAGACACAGCCTCGGGCCAGACAGCTGTGCCTCCCTCAGCCCAGCCGCAGCTGGAGGTGCTGAGAACCCAGGACCCGAGCTTCCTTCTTATGGGATAATATCGCCGGACCAAAAGGGCTCCAGGGAGGGGGCGCGGTGGCTTCTACGGGGTCCCAAGAGGTCAGCAGGGCTGGCTTCTGAGCATCTTCTATCCACGTTCTGAGCTCGTTCTCTGCCTGAGTCTGTGGACCCCACACGCATGCTCTCATCCGACACGGCAGGCCGTGCGGCACGGGGACCACCTGATACGCAGAGAGCCCCCGGGTCTGCCCTGAGTCATGCCCAGACCCGCTTTTTAATTTCAAGGTCTGTCTACACACCTTAGGGTCCAGAACTTCTGTCTCCATGAGTTAGAAGTATGAGCAGATGCAAGGATTTCTTAAAAGGCATGTCATAATCTTTGCTGATTCAAAGGCCATTTCATGAATTGGCGGCGCTTGGGGGGGGGTTACCGTTGATAATGACCTCAATTTCATGGCCTTGAGATGGTGAAAATTGTACGCTTAGAGAGTTTTCTCCTTTGGCGAAATCCATTCGAGGCAGACGCCAAAAGCAACACATGAGGGACTCTTATCCACTTACGGCCTGCAGGGACTCTGAAGGGAAAGGAAAACGTTCCCGCCCTTGATCTTGGGGTGGCTTGGGCGGCTGTAACCTTGTATTTGAATATGAGGCTCGGGGCTCCTATTTTCATTTCTGCATCTTTCAGACTTCAGTCGTGTGAGTAGCCCCTTCATGATTTTGGCCACATTTGAATGCCACGTGTGCTATTCGCCTTTTTCTGTAAAAAACTCGCTGCGCGCATCCGTCTACATATGCACACATGAGGCTATCTTTTAAAAGGAAATCTGACATCCTTACCACAAATGGAAAACTAGTAGCCCTTGTCATAAACAGGAAGTAGCCATAAAAAAATAAAACAGAAGCACAGCAGTGTGATTCCACTGTGGCTAGAGTTGCCCGTAGAAGAGCGTTGAACCCAAGGTTGGCTTTCTTTCCTACAGCAGGAATGCTAGCAAGTGTGAGAGGGCATTGGGGCCCCATTGGCCACCTTGCTAGTGACCAGATGTCCCCGTCACTTGAAAAGGGCACATCGTGAGCAGATAGGAAAGGGAATTGGAGAGGGACGATGGTCTCGCTCTTTCTCGTAAGCACCATCTGGCATTATTGCGGGTTCCACGCGGGGCACTGAGTTCCCTGGTCGTTGGCCTGAAGCATCCCTCTCAGCTAGTTCCCAACTGCACCTTCGAGAGAGCTCGACCGCAGACGTCCACTCCGCTGAGCCGTGTTCTTCAGGCCTCAGGGAGAGGACCCGAAGAGCTGCTGGAGGCAGGGCGTGCGGGTCTCGCCGCCTCCGATGTGGCCCAGAATAGCCCCACTTTAATGAGACAACCCTAGAAAGACCGTTTCCACTTTCCTTAGCAGAGCTACAGGGAATTTTCCGTAATGCTTATGGGAAGACCCAAGCATGGGAACAAGCGGGGCGTTTGAGCTGCCCTCCCTGCTGGTGACAATTCCCAAAGGAGATTTTTCGGCTCCGCCTACTCCCTTGAGGTCCAGACTTATGCGTCTGGCTGTTCGGTTGTCCTGCCCGCTTGCGGGCCTCATAGGCATCTCAGATTTAACAAACATGGCCGAACAGGGCGGGAGTCTTGATTCCCCTCCCTCTGCCACAGACCTGCTTCCGTCCCAGGTCCCCCGTCTCAGCCACAGGCGCTGCCGCTCTCCAGTTGCTCAGGCCAAACTATCCGCTTGGCCCCTTTCTCTATCCAGTCTGTTCATTGTTCTATTGGCTCCACCTTCCAAAAGTATCCAGAACGCAGTCACCCCCCCACCCTTCCCACCTTCTGCCGCTGTCCTGGTCTGCGCCCCGCCATCTCTGGCCTGGACAGTACCTTGCAGCTCCTCTCCGTTCTCCACACGCCAAAGCCAAGAGCGAGCTTTCGAAGATGTAAGTCAGACTGTGTCACCTCTCAGTTCAAGTTTCTTTAATGGCTTCTCATGGCACGCAGAACGAACTCCAGACTCCTTCTGTGACGTGGGCCCTGTGCCTTTCCTTCCTCACACCCTCTGCCCTGGGCTGGCCGTGCTCCCGCCCTGATGGCTTCCTTCTGTCGCACCAACACTCCCTCCCACCTCAGGGCCTTTGCCCCTACTGTCCCCTCTGCCAGGGGCGCTCTCTCCCTGATCCTCCCACGGCTCCTGCTTCGAGCCTTCACGTCATTCAGGTCTCCACAGAAATGGCACCCCCTTGGAGAGGTCTCCTGGCCACCCCCAGAGGGCTCCTTCTCTCCACCATTCTCTAACCCTTTACCCTGCTTTATTTATTATTACTATTTTCATTAAGTAATCTCAGCATCCAACGTGGGCCTCAGACTCATGACCCCAAGATCAAGAGTTGGATGCTCTACCCACTGGGCTGGCCTGGGGTCCCTATTCTGCTTTATTTTTCCTCACAGCACTTACCACTGTCGACCTGGCTTGTCTCAGAGTATTTCTCTTTCACTTTGGAAGGATAATTTCACTTGATCTGGAATTTTAGGTGACTTTTTTTAAATTTCAGCATTGTAAATATTTCATTCCACTTTGATCTTGCTTGCATGGTGTCTGAAGACAAGTCCGATATAATTCTTATTGTTGTCTTTTACAGGCAAAACACACTTTTCCTTCTGGCTTCTCTCAAGATTTGTTCTTTGTACTGATTTTCTGCAGTTTGAAGATGGTACGTCTACATGTAGATTTGGGGGGGATTTATCCTGATTGGTGTTGTCCGTTAACCGTCATATACTTATTTGCTTCTTTGTTGACTGATGGTCTTTCCTAGGAGAATGTAAATTCAAGAGGAAATTCGTCTTACTCACTGCTTTATTCCCACCGTCTGGCACAGTCTCAGAAGCTAGTGACATTCAGTAAATATTTGTTGAATAACGGATGAGTAATCATATAGAGAGCCTCTAATAAGTTTGTGTACGAAAACAATATCATATCATGTGATTCACCCTATAAAGTGTCACTTTATGTTTTCTTAATGCAAAGTCGTTCAGTCTATTTTTATATTTCTGTAGAGTTGGCAGCTGCACTTTCTTGGAATAATAACGAATACCACTGACCGAGCAATTACTACAGGACATACACCGTTTGACGGTTTCACATGCATTAACTCACTAACTCTTCACAGGAACTCTTTGAGGTCAGTGTAACTATGATCCTCGTTTCAGAGACGAGGAAACCGAGGCACGGGCAAGGTTCGTTTGTTCAAAGTCACAAAGATACCAAGGGTTGGAGCTGGAATTTGAGTTTGTGAAGCATGGCCCCCGAGTGCACGAGTTTCCACGGACTCAATGTCTGATTTGTGCCTTACTTACTTTTTTCATTTAAGGGCTAACTTACATGGTCACGTGTACTACTCCCAGATGTACAGCTCGGCGAATGTCTCCGTACACCGTATCTCTGTGATGGCTGCCCGGATCTGGGACTCGCACCTGGCCTCCCAGGCCACCTGGCGTCCCTTTCAGTCGGTTCCCCCCAAGAGCTACCCCTGGCTAAATCTTTATCACTAGTTGATATTGGGAAGGACTGGTTTTCATTCTCTCCTCTTTACTTCTTTCAAAACAAGTGTTAAAATCCTTTTCTCTTGGGATTACATGGAAAGGAAGAACATTATAATTCGACAGTCTGTTAATACCAAATTCGGGAACCAACAAGTTAGAGGTCTCCGCCTCCCAACAGCCCCACCCCATTCTGAAGCGCCTTCCCGAGTCCCCTAGACTCAGAAGTGGGCCATTGGGGCTTTCTGCACGTTGGTCACAGTGTCGGGTCCGTGGCGGGTATGCGTGAACCTACACCTGCTGGTGGGTACATGGGTGGGTTGATCATCTCTGAATGGCCCGTCCCTGCCCTTGTGGAGCTCCTGGGGTGAGGCCTGCCCTGTTGGGGGGTCGTGAGATGGAGTGCCCCAGGCTGCCAGACTGGTACCATCAACTGCCCACTGCCTCCTGGGGGTCCCTGGCTGGACTCGTGCCGCCTCTACCCTGTACTCACAGTGGATGCTCACCACCCTCCCCCCAGCCCCATCTCCGTCCCCACGCTCACCCTGGCATCCTGGTGGCTTTTTCCCAACAGGCTTACCCCTTCCTCAACTTCCACCGGGCCTGCTTCTGCTTTGCTCCTTCACTTCCTCCCCCCTCGGGCGGTGGCTCGGCGGCGGGCGGTCCAGGACCAAAGCTATGGGGGATGTCGCAGTTGCCGTGGGGTGAGGGCTTTCATCCGCCATGGGGTGCGGGACGGTGCAGTTCAGGGGCGAGAGAAGTCCACGGCGGGGTGGGGGGGCCGGCCGGCCTCCTGTGAGTACTGCCCTTGAGAGCCCAGAGAGCCCTGTGTCCCTGGTCCTCCCATCCCCCACACCCCTGGCACGCACCGCACGCCTCCTAGTGGAGAACCCGGAGGGGCAGTAACAGTTGGAGGATCTCGGCTCCCGATCTGAGGGAGCCCTCCTGCCGCTTACCCCCAGCCCGCCTCAGTTTCCGTCCAGGTCTTCGAAATACTTAGGAGTACTTGGGAGCTGACGCATGTTTTTATTTTAATAAACACAGCAGAGAAGAGAGAGGTAGCAGGGGAGGGAGAGAGAGAGAGGGTGGCACATGCAGAGCGGGCTGTCTAGGACCCAGTGGGACGGAGCGGCACAGGGGACAACCCGTGAGGAGGGGGACATGGCGCCCCGTCCAGATTAAAGCTGGTAGGGGACCCCCTGAGGCAGCAGGCACATGGCCCGGTGAGGGCGGGGCACCTGCGGCTTTCCTCCCCGAGGGATGCTAAGGCGCCAGTTTGTACAGCCTTGGGGGTGGGGAAATGGAGGGGGTCTGGTGACCCTCTTCCTCTCCCTTCTTACCCCATGCCACCAGGCTGGCCATGAGCTCCAAGGGTCCCCAGCCTCCTGGGGAGAGCCCAAGAGGAGCAGGACCACAATGGAGACGCAGGGCCCACCCAGCTCTGTGCAGCTCGAGTCCCCTGAGCCCACAGCTGTCTCCCCCGCTCCAGCCCATCTCGTGCCTGCTCAGAACTCACCGACCGCGCAGACCTAGTCCCCCACTCCCGGGCCCTTCCCCAGTGTCAGCAGCAATTTCCTGGCAGGCCCGGTGACAGTAGCCTGAGCCAGCCCAGGGGAAACCCAATGCCGTGGCGTCAGCAGCGGGTGCCCCCTGGTGTCTGGGGAACGGGGCTGAGACTGTGCAGAGCTGAGCCGCCTGCGGGGCCGAGCTGCCGCCCCCACCCCCACCCCACGGCTCCCTGTCCTTTCCACCCTTTGTGGAGGCAGTCGTGTCCTCTCCCCCCGCACCCAGGGACCCTGGCATAGACGCCTCTTTCCAGACCAAAGCTGGAAAACGTCACCCACACCCTGGAGACAGTGCCTGCTCCAGACGGGCCAGGCCCTTCCTCCCCCAGTGGCGTGAGGGCCCTGCTTCGGGGAGGGGCAGGCAGAATGGCCTCGGCCCTTACCTTCCCCATTCTAACCTAGCTCCAGCACTCAGAGAGACATCTTCATCCCGGCCCCTTCGATGGCCAACAGTCCAGGCCTTCTGCTTCTGGTTTTGCCATATTGCCGGCTCTGTGCAGAACGCTCACGTTCTCCGTTAGCCAGAACGGTCCCTGGGGGTGGAATGAGCTTCCTCTCTCCTCTGTATTCCTTTCAGGTCGGTAGGGGTGTTTTTCAAAAACTGGTCCTCGAGGGCAGAGACTGGTCAGATTTTGTTTAGTCCAGTTGCCTCTTAGCAGACTTGATGACGGTAGATCCATATGGACATGCATCCTAAATGTACAGAGCCCTACTGTGTGCGTCGTTTTCCTGGATAATGCGCGTATCCCCCCGCACTTGGCGTCAGAGCAGGGGTGAAGCTGAGGTTTGCTGCACCGGATCCGATGGGCTTGACCTACAGAAGGTGGCATGATTCATGGTGGAGGGGAGGCTCTGAGAATGGCCCCAGCCTGGAGGCACTGGAAGAGGCATCCAGAGGCTTGGGACCGTGGGCAAAAAGGGCCGTGCATTTGGTTGGGGCCCGAGTCCTGGCTAACGTCCAGTTACGCTCTTGTCTCGGGGCCGGCAGACGCTCTGGTGCTGATCCTAGAGAGTCTCTGCCATGGGCCAGCCGGACAAGTCCACCCCCTCCTCCTCACCCCCACCCCCAAGTCTTCTGCCTGGGCCACAGCTGCGCACCCCATGCTTGAGAGCGGCCTCGTCTGTTTTCCAGGAGCTCAGACTTGCCCCTCCTTGACTTGTGGAATGCTGCCACCGAAATTCATCTCAGGGTCGCCAGATGGCCCTGTCTCTTCTCTTTGCAGAAGAGAAAACCGAGGCCGAAATGCACTGATGTGCCCAGGCCCGCACAGCCATCTGAGGTTCTAGACCCCAAACCTCCCCCTCCATGTCCCTCCTGACCTGGACCGTGAGAATTCCTGTGAGCCGCATTTCGGAAGCCCTTCGTAGCATGCAGAACCTCAGGCCGTGTCTCAGGCGAGGTAAGAACGTCTCCAAATACACAACACAGCTGTTCCCAAACTTGGGGATTATATGGACCCGTCACTGCAAAATTGCTCTTAACCGAAAAGAGGAAAAGGTTTGACAGTTTTTATTTTGCTAAGAATAGACTTTCTAGAAGTCCTACTTTCATTATGTTTTGTAACAAGAAAGGAAGAGCATTTCAAATCAGAAAAAGGATGATATCATTTCAAACTTAGAAGCTAACTAAATGTCACCGTGTAAAGAATCCTCTGTTGGTTTTTTCCTTTACCTCCAGCTGGGGATAGCATCATCATGGACCAGACCCCTTCTGGGAACCCGGAGTAGAAGACCCAGATCTGTCCCCAGGAGCCCAGGCTCTGGTCTAAAGGCTGGCCCAGACCCCAGCCGTCACCTCACAGTTGCCCCCAGGCAAGGATGGAGGAGATGGAGCGTGGGCAGGGCCCATCCAGACCCTTCTCCTGGTGGCTGGGGAGCAGGAGGGTCCTGGGAAGGGGCTCTGAGAGCTCCGCCCTCAGCTGTCTGACATCAGGCATCATTATTTCCGTCTGGATGCTTCAACCCTCAGAGCAAGTCAAGGCTGTTCAACCCACGGGGGTTGGAGCACTGGCCGGACATGCTGGGCCTTAGAGAACTATACCAGCTTTTACTCTTGTTGGCGTGTGACCTTGAACCAGTCCCCGAACCTCTCTGGGCCCCTTTCCTTGGCTCACAGAGCTAACGTGAGTATAGCTTTCATACAGCAAGTGTTTGACCGTATGGCCGCAGGGGCTTCTTGAGAAGTGGCTAAACGTCCCAGGATCCCAGAGCGCCCAGGTTCCCGGCTCCCACCTCAGAGCCCTTCCTCCGCCCCGTACGGCCTCCAGGCCTTCATCAAACCCGGCAGCTTCCCAGCGATCAGGCTTCTGTTCCCTCGGTCTGGCCCTGACGCCTCCCATTTTCCACCGGGTCCCACGTGTTGGACTTAAGGTTAGCACCTGTGTCCCCCCACTCCGGCACATCCGGGCATGAGGCTCGAGTCCAGACACCGTTGCTCAGGCTTGGTGGCAGCCCGAGGTGGGGGTTCTTCCTGCAGTGGGGGGGTGGAGACACCAGTGGCCTTCCCTCACCTCCCTCCCATCGTCCCTCACTCCGGAGACCCCGAGGAAGCCCCTCCCCTGGAAAAAATTACTCCCTGCTGCTCTTCTCCACAGGGGCTCCCCGGGCCTCCCTCCTCCCTCCTCCCCTGCCTCACTCCAGCACTCTCGGGGAAAACCTACGTCTCCCCTCCCTCCTGCCATCCTTTTCTTCCTCCCTCAGCCCCAGCCCTTGGCCCCCAGGTCCTCTCCTCTCTTATCTGCCCCAGGATCTGACCTGCGGATGCACTCGCTGCGTGGCGCGCTCCTGACCCCGGGATGGCATCACCGCCCGGCCTGCCTGCCCTGAGGCCAGCTCCGGCCCGCTCTCCTTCCCTTTAAAAGCCCCCATGTCTTGAAGCTGATTAAAACAAACACAGCTCATATTTTTGTTCTTAATCCAATTCCGCACCGGGCTAGGGTCGGGGAGGGAGGATAGGATGACAGATGCACATTCTTCCCTGTGCCGGGGGTGGGGGGGGAAGAGCCAGACCAGGTACCCGCCGAGAAGTCCCCAGTGGCTGGGAGGCCGTGGGCCCGAGTGCGGTGCTGCTGGACAAGAGTGGAGCGAGATTTAGCCGTGGCTCCCAGGGCAGGGTCAGGAGGAAGGGAGAGTCCTTCGGGGCCTTCCCAGAGTGGGGAGGAGGCAAGAGGCCCTTGTGGGAGCAGCCAGCTGGGGAGGGGGAGGGCAGGGGCTCCGAACAGAGGCCTTTATTCTCTCTGGTCTGGAAACAAGACAGGATCCGCTTGTCTCAGCTGACCCCTTCCCCTGGCATCGCTTCTCAACACTTGACCTTGGAGTTCCTCAGGACACACAGACCCAGACACACGCCATGGACGCTTTCCTCCCTCGTAGGCAAGACCCCCAGGCCTCTGTCTGAACCAGAGGCCGTGCCTCCACCTCCCTGAATTTCCCGAAGACGGGACCACCTGCTGTAGAGCATGGGGAGAGGGGGAGCCCGGTGACGGTGCAGGCAGAGGCTGGAGGCAAGGGGCTGGGGTTGGATCTCGCTCTGCCGCTTCTGAGTTGCGTGACTGTGGGCAAGTCGGCGTCGTCATCTGTAAAGTGGGGGGAGTAGTACACCTGCCTCATGGGATTGTCGGAAGCTGCGTGCGCTTAGGATAACAGTACCTGGCACCGTCCCTTGCGAGGCGCTGTACTGTCTCTATCTGCAACGTGCCATATTATATATTATACCATTCTATACGCTGCTACTCTAGGAAGTCTTGGTTGTCATCGCTGTTACTGAAGGCAGCTAGAGGTCATCCTAAGTCTGTCATCTAATAGGTCTGTGCTTCTAAGCAAGTCGTGCCTCTCTGCTGAGCCTCAGGTTTGCACCCGTAAAATGGGAAAGAGCTCAACCTCCGAGAACGGTCATCAGGTTGCAACGTAGTGGTAAATAGGAGAGAACCTGACATTTACATGCGCGGGACATATACTTACTGGATCTTAGAATTATGTGATTTCATTGTTAAGTGAGACCTTGAGAGACCGTCTGGTCTAGGTGAGGAGGGAAGAGGATGGTTAGATCATATAAAAAGAGAGAAAAGGCCAAGCGGAGGCAGAAAAGGCAAAAACCAGATGGAATGGTTTGGAGAATGAGAGCAGGGGTGAGCCTAAGGGGTATGAAAAGGGAAGAATGAGGAGGGAGAGCAAAAACTGTTCCCCAAAATGCAGCAAGGAGATAGAGAGTGTCGGGAAGGGTGGGGAGTAGGGCAGGGTGGGAAGGGGCCAGGGAGAGGGGACAGCTGGCAGACCCCGGTGCGGGGCTTGGGTATCTGCCCTGGGAGCCTGTAGGGCTGGGATGACTCCCTGGCTGGGGTGTGTGTGGGGGGGGGTGGGGGGAGAAGGTAGGAGAAGGCAGAGACCCTTCAGGCCACTCCTTCCCCACCCCCAGGCTTCTGTCAGCACCCAGGCTGAGAGCTTCCCTCCCCACAGCCCCCTCCCTCCCCCTCCAGGCACTTAGAGCCGGGAGATCCCTGGACCCACCAGGATCAGAGGTGCGGCTGGGGCAGACCCCTCCTGGGCTCTTCCTGACGGTGTTGGCCTGGGGAGGTCCTAGCTCTGCCCTGGAGAGATGCTTAATAATTCTTCCCTCTGAATCCGCAGAAGTCTGTAGCTTCACAGTCTTTCGGGGCTAAAGAAGATCCTAAAGGTCCACCATTTGAATTCTAGCCCGAGACAGCCCACCTGCCTGGCCTCCTCCAGAACGGGCTGAATGCCCAGTGAGACAGCGCCTTCATCACCCTTCAAGGGCAAGGAAGGGTGACGGGCCCCTTTGCCTTTGCTGGGCCCCTTCCAACTGACTTAGAGTTACCGTAGCTGCAGACCAGTCAGACGGTAAATAACGACTTGCCAGTCCTCATTCTGTGCCCTATCGGAAGGCCAAACGGGTGAATCCCAGGGAGGTCCGACCGACTGCCTGATCCATAGAGGGTGGGGGGGGTGTGGCCAGCCTGGCACCCTCGCCTTTCCGGTTCAGGGGTCCCTCATCCTCCTTCCCGGCCCCGGAGTCGCTTATCTGGGCTGTGACAGTTCCCTGCACCACAGCGAGAAACCCAGTTGCATCAGTAGGTCAGGGGGAAGGGGACTGGAAATGGTCCTTTAAAAGTCTCGGGGTTTCAAAACCCCGTAAACACCAGAGCGGGGCTTTGAAAGCCCGAAGCACTTTTATGTGCTGGTTAAAGGGCCTTCCTGTGGTGTCGCCAGGATTTACAGGGAGGTGGGTGGGGGAACGGGGTGAGGTGAGGCCAAGTGCAGCCTCCGCCCTCTGACACTCCCCAGGCTTTAGGCTTTTCAGAGGTCTGATTCTTCAGGTCCCAGAGGACAATGGAGGAAGAGGAGGGCTCAGCAACTTCTTGGCCGTCACACTCCATTTACCAAGATGGGACCGGAAGGCTCTTTCTTGGTCCTTCGCGATCCCGACCCAGCCCCCCTGGGGCAGTGGTCGACCAAGGCAGTGACCTATTCCAGGCCAGCAGTGTCCATAGCCAGGGGGAAGGAGGCCCTAGAGACAGAGGCAGAGCTCTCAAGAGGCAGAGGCCAGCTACCTCCCTATGCGGTTTTTAAGGACTAGGATGCTCCAAACAGCTTTATCTACAGCCAGTCTCGCCTATGCCCTCGAGTCCAATGCCAGCACCAAGGGATCACGGGAAGAGAGCAGGGCATCTGTCCCTGCCTCGACTCCATGAGTTAGGGTGCCCATCCGTCAACCTGCCTCCATGGGACAACAACCACGGGCATGTGACTGTGGGCAATGACCATGAATTTAAACTTAAAAAAAAAAAAGACAAAACCCTGAGAAGCTCCACAAAATCAGCGTGTTATTCCAGCCCACTGTCCCTCCTGGAATGATGGGCTGTTGGGTTTACTTTTCTCTCTGGGACAGCTGAGAAGCAGTTTCTCTGACCCATGTTGCGGGGGAAGGAGCCCCCTGAGTTCTTCCCCAGCGTCCTGTGTTTACACCCCCGCAGGGCCCGTCAGCATCGTGGGTTCTCTCTCCCTCTCTGGGCTCTGAGCTGGGTGCCTGTTGAATAGAACTGAAGAACCACGTTCACCGGCCAGCCCCGGAGCCGGGCCTCGTGCCTGGTGATCCACACTCCTCGTGCTATTTCATCCTCCCAGCGAGCGAGACGCTAGCCCTCCCCATTTCACTGTTCGGGGGGATTGGCCAGGGTGTCCTTCATCATCAGAGCCTTTGGAGGACCTGGGCATTCTTTCTTTCAGTCCTCCCGGCCTTCCAGCTGGGTAATACCCACCCCAATGTACATCAGAAGAAAGCGAGGCCAGTAGCACCTTCTGTCTCGCGTGAGCTGTGGGTGCCTGGCTTGCGGCGTCGCAGTCTCTGCCCCCGCAGGCTGGGCTCGTCTCTGTCTTTACAACAGCCCCGTACCCGGGGCTGCTCCCTCTAGTCCTCTCCTGGACTGCTTCACCCTCAGTCCACCCCTCTCGGAAAGCAGTAGCCAGAGCACACTCAGCACCCCTAGGTGGTGCTAGGGTGCTGGGGCTCTGTTCCCCGGGCAGGGGGATTCCTGCATTGACCTGACCACGACCCCTGTCCCCTGCCTGCTGGCCCGAAGTGCCCACCATGGCCCCGGGCCTCTGGCATTCTTCCCTGACGCTACGACTCCCCTCTGCTCCTCTGTGACCCTATTGAGTTTCCCCAGGTCTGGCCAACCAAACACCGCCATATGGGGGAGAGTTACGTTTCCTGTGTATGTGTCAAAATATCCGAGCGGCTGCGAAATAGATCAGACATGTATAAAAATAAACTTATACGGGGTGACTGACTACTCCCCTCCAGGGGGAACCAGCGATTCCCTCCTCATCTGGGGCCCAGAAACTTGGCTGGGGCCTTGGGGACCGCTCCCCACACACAGCTCCCCAGGCTATCTGCCTCGCTTCCTTGGGCTTGGCGCCAGCTCCTTTCCTGGAAGGTATTCTCCCCGGGGGACCAAGGGTATGGAAACCCCTCGGAAATAGGGCGGAAATTAGCACGTTACCTCTGGGCCCCCGTGTCTCGATGGGGGTGGCAGGGTTTGCTCTTTCAGCTTCCCTTTCCCTCTTGACGGTCTGTGATTCTGCAACCCAGGGGGCCCAGGCTAGGCCACGGCAAGGCCAACGTCACCTCTTCTGTTGGTCGAAGCACCACTGCATCTCAGCTGGGCATCTCCCATTGCATTCATGCGAGGCCTGGTGGGCAAGACGACAGGGTTCTTTCTGTCCAGGCACCTTGCCTGAGGTCACCGCGAAGGCTTGTGAAGGACATCTGCTTGTCAAAGTCATGTTGCCCCGCCCCCCGCCCCTCCCTGCCCCCCCCCCACTTCTGGCTAATGAGCATCTGACTTGATTCAGTTAAACGGGGCTCGTTTTCGTTATTGCACAGAGTTTGCAGGAAGCAGCATCTGAGGCTCGTATCAGAAATTTCCCCCTAAATGGGATCCAAAATCCTTCCTCACCCGGAACCCCTTTCACCCTTCTCTCCAGCTGTGTCCTCGCAGGGAGGTGGCCGTGGGGACAGCGGAGTCAGGTAGGGAGTTTGAGAGCAGGCACTGCGGTTTTGGACAGCCTGGGAGGTTCCCGCGCCCCTGCTTTGTGACCCCGGAAGCAGCTCAGGGAGAGGAGCCACAGGAGCCCCACCACACCCCGCTCTTGGGCCGTCACTTCCTAGCTGGCCAGCCTAGTCACAGCTTCTGCCTTTGCCCACCCAGCCAAGGGACTCAAGGATCTCAGGGCCGAAGACCCAAGCTTGGAACCCGTAGGCGAGTGCCTCTTTTCTGTTTCCCAGTAGCTGTCCAGGCTGGAGGCCTCCTTCTCCCTTCCGGGCTCAGCGCTGGCAGACGCTGTCACCTCACGTGCCTCCTCCACCTTGCTCCCTGCCCCCAAGGCCGGCACTGCAGACACACTGCTTCTGACAGATGGGCAATTGCCGTTCTGCCAGGAAGCCGGCGTCCACGCGGGGGCAGCTCTCAGCCTCCATTCAGTCCAGCCAGCCGTCCCATGACCCGGCCGCCTGCCCGCTGCCCCCCCAGGCCAACTCCAAGTGCCAGGGATGGTCTCAAGCCAGCGGTTCCTGAACCCGAGGTGCAGGGCTCTGCTGGGGAGGAAGACACAGACATGTTAAGGGCATCTGTAGCGGCAGCGTTTTGGAGAGGCCAAGGACAGGGCAGGCTGACAGCTGGCTCACGACTCCCCGGACATCCCAAGTTCCCTCCGAGGCAAAGAGCCCGCAGACCACTCTCGCCAGCCCCTGCCACCCTGGGACCTGGCCCCCCACTGCTTGTGTACTCCCTGCCTGACCACGAGCCCTGCCCCTTCCCACGAACTCTTAATCAGGTCCCTGTGAGTGAGAGTAAAGAGTTGACCTGTCTAGGAGTCCCAAGAGTGGCGACTGAATGGACACAGGTAGTCAGTCCAGTGTGATATTCTTAGAGCTCAGGAGGCACCACAGGACAGAAGCTCTCGAGCCTGTGGACCCTGAGAGGACCACCTGCTGGGATTTCAGGCTGTCGGCCCAGCAGCTTGTTGCTTGGGTTTTAACATCAGGAACAGTGCAGCTGAAAGAATTCTGTAATCTGCTAGGGAGAGGAGGGTCGCCTCCGATTGGTCCTGAGTTTTTCTATAGGTGGATACATCCCATGCTGCTCCCAGGAACATTCGATCGGCCATTGGTTGGATTAGAATTTCCTCCCTCTTGCTTTCGGCTCCAGCCTTTTCCAGCGACTGGCTGTGTCAGGTTAGCGCTGACAGCCGGAGAGCAGGCTGCCAACCACCACCGTAATCGGCAGTCGGTCCAGTCCAATGCCCCACCTGCCGATCGGGCCTCCTTAAGGTGAACGAAGCCCGAATCAAATCCAAGTTCGCTAGCTGCCTTGTTCAGCTATAATTTGGTCCATCTTCTCCTGACAGAGGCCTGCCTCCCAGGTAGCTCGATTCCCCCCAAGTCCAGCCTCGACTCGTCTGTTCCCAGCTTTCTTCCCTCTTTCCCTCCATGACCTCCATTCTGGTCCCAGTGTTCTTTGGGGCCGAGATTATGCAGCCGAGTGCATGCTATCTTCCCTGGTGAGAACCTGCCTTTAGCTCAACTGAGAGAAGGGGCCGGTGGGCGAGAATCGCATCCAAATATGGCCTCAGCACCCTTGGGCCGACGGCCAGGTCGAAAGGATGGCGCCAGCTGCCCTGTCGAAGGGCCAGCCTTGGCATCTCTCCGGGAGCAACAAAGAGCCCCTTTGGACCTGCAGAATCACTGTGGCTGCATCTTTAAAGTGGCCGCGGGCTCCTCCATCCAGAGCCGAGTGCAAGACCAGCAAGATCAGCAGCTATTCAGGGCAGGGCTCTGGGGGCACCTCCTCTCTCCTCGCTTTCAAGGCCTCATGTTTGATCTCTTGCTGCACGGTGGAGGGTTCCTGCCACTCTGATTGACGGCACAGATCTTCAAAGAAACAGCCACCCCTGGAGGGAAGGGAGCACTCATCAAAGCGGTTCCAGGGGGGTGGTACCCACGAGCGCCAGGCCCTCCAGGACCCATCTGGCCCTCAGACAGGTCTCTGTAGCTGCCACCCTTCCGCCTGACCCAGGAGCCCCTTGCTTCTCCACTTAAGCCAGTCTGGATGCGAACAAATCTTTTTCTCTTACTGTTGCAACCAAGACAAGATTATAGATTTTTTTTTTAATTTAAGGAAGCACTTTATAAGGACACTGCAGGGGAAATAGTGCTCAGGGACTGGAGGACACACGCGATGAGTTCCCCAGCACCAGGCCTGTGAATCAGAATCTGCCCCACGGTGCTCTGCCTGGCCTGGCACGTCAGCACCACCCCCCCTCCCACGCCTCAGCCGCTGGGGCCCTTGGACTCTCCCCGCTCCCAGGCCCCGGGTGAGGAAGGTGGTTTCCTCCTTGGCCCCTCAGATCCTTCCCCAGCCGTCTGACGCTCTCTGTGCAGGTGCCGCCCACAGCCTCCTGGAGGACTTTCTTAACTGGTCTGGAAGAAGGCTTTTCATAGTTGGCCCCTCCGTCCCGCCCTGAAGGACGCCGATGGCCGGCAAAACTCTCTTCCCAGAGCTTTTCTCCTTTTCTCGGACTGACAAAATGCCTTCTCCCACCTGCACCTGCCCTCTGGTGCCCCACCTGCCAGGTCCGGTCTGAGTATTACCTTTCGTTCCTGGCAAATTGCAGAGCCCACTCCCCACGGTCTGGTGCACGTAACATGCACATACATCCTGTATGGAGTAGAAGGCTGGGTGCGTGCGCGGACAGCCAGCCTGGGCCCCGCGGATCCGAGCCTTCCCCTAGTTCCCAGGGCTCGCTGATGGTCCCTTGTCTGAGGGCTCGTCTGGCTGAGGGTTCTGAGGACATTGCCCTGAAGTCCCAAGTGTGTGTAACATGTTTAAATGAACATCACAGTACCACGGCTCCCGGCTGACACAAACTATCTTTGTCACACAGCCCAGGGTGCTGGTGGCAGAGGGGATGCCCCGTGTGGATCACGGATGAGGTGGCCCCAGCTGAGATGATGGGCCACCAGCCACACCACGGGCAGCATCTTCTCCGGGGCTCACGGAGGAGGTGCTGAGGGAGGAGGGAGCTCACTCTGGGCAGCCAAGTGCTGGCTGGGGTCCTGGTGTTTCTGCGGCCCTGGCAGAGCTCAGAGACAGTGTGGGCCAGAGGCGCCTTCACTAATCTCGGCTTAGATGGGCAGAGCGTGTGTGTGTCTGTCTGTGCATGTGTGTGTGAATGAGAGCGAGAGAGCACTCTCACTCCTTCGGGACTCCCATGTGCACTGAGGGATTTAGCGTGTGTTATGTCTCACTCAGAGAAGTTAAGCCTCTGTAGAGAACAGTTCCGTGAAGGTGACTGGCCCCTGCCTGTTGTCCCGTCTTGCTCCTGCCATCCTGCCTGCCACCGCACTCCGACTACGCCGAGTCCCACGCTCCTCCCCGCAGACTTGTGTGCTGGGCCCTCCCTCAGCCAGAACACCCTTCTTGCCTTCTTCACGGGGACAGCTCCTGCTTCCTCCTTCCGCCCCATCCAAGGTGCCTCCCTGGCGAAGCCTCTCAGACCGGGCTGGTTGGGGTCCCGGGTTCCTTCCTTCCGTGGTAAAGTCTACGCACAGTGCCAAAATGGTGGGTTTGTGTGCATGCGTCCCGCCGAGGGGCCTGCCTCACTATCCTCTCTTCCTGCCTCAGGGTGGCCACTGACGTGTGCGCCTGCGGACGCGGGTGGGGGATGACTGGCGGTCTGCGGGAGGACGGGCTCTGGACCCGGTTCTAGTCCCCTGCTAGTGGCCCCCCCGCCCCCCCCCCTGCTGCTGGAGCCGGCCTGGGAGGTCGCCAGTGACATCTAGTGGTCACAACAGGCCGCAGCCCCACGGGGCTTTCAGGGTGTGAGTCTGAGTCCCATAAGGGACAGGGCTAGGCTTCTGAGCTGCCCCCAGCCAGTGTCTGACTTCTCTAGGGCCCCAGGACAGCGGCGCAGGGCAGGACTGGGTTGTCTGGTGCAAGGATCGAGGCCCGGAGAGAGGCCAGGCTGCCCACAGGTCAGCGAGGGCAGGGCTGGGATGGTTCCTGCGGCCCAGGGCTGTCTGCTGCCCTCCTTCCTCCAGCTCCCTCAGCCCTACCCAGCCGGCCCGCACACCTCAGCCTCAGCTCCCTAAGACCTGGCAGGGGTCCTTGGGGCACCCCCTGGAGCAGCCACAGACCCCCTTTTGCAGCTGTACCCAGTGGCAGCCAGTGGGTGAGGATCGGGCAATGGACCTCAATTACCTACCAAGCACCTACTATGTGCCAGGCACCACAGAGGGCAGCCGGGAGTAGGGGTAACCTAAAGAGCTGCCTGTCTGTCCTGGGCTAGGCCTGCCTGAGCACAGAGGAGCCTGAGGAGCCTGAGAGACCCGTCCTCGAAGGGGCAGGGGTCCCTGGTGACAGCTACAGGCTGAGTGGGATCTCAGGCAGCACGGTGGTGGGTCCAGGGGCAGCCGAGTGTCCACCCTCATCCTGCCTGTTAGCGCTCTCCCCACCAGGGTGTCAGAGAGTGCCCTGCACTGTGTGGCCTCGCTGGTGCCAGGAGGTGCTGACGCAAGGTGGGGTTGGGGCAGGGGCGGAGGCTGCAGGGTCCCCAGCGGCGACTCCTGGCTCTCGGCCCCTCTGTCAGCGAACAGCCGCCCAGGCTCCACTCTCCCTGCCAGAGTTTGCTGCGGGCCATTTGCGGGCCGTAAGGAGAGAGAAGAGGGACTCAGCTCTCGGAAGGAGGCTACGGAAAGCGACTGCACTAGCTCTGCGTTAACAGTTCCTTCCTGCTCCGCCTCCTCTGCTCTTTGCTTTCCTAGTGCGGGTGTCCCTGTGCTGCTCCTGGGCCCTGTACCCCCTCTCCTGTCCCTTCCTCGCTTCTCCCTGCACTCCCCCTTTCTGCCCCTCCTGCGCTCAGCCCTTCTGCTCTCCAGCCCCCTCCCCTCCTGTCTCCGTCCCTCCATCTGTCTTTTGCTGGCTTTGTCTCCATGACTGTTTCTCTCGAGGCTTCCCTGTGTTCCCTCGTCCCTGTCCCCGTGTCTCCTGGTCTCTCCCCCGCCTCCCCGGAAGGCCAGCCTGATGTTGTTCAAGTGCAATAACTTGACTTGCCTGGCGGGGGGGGGGGGGCAGCGATCATAACCTATCTTTTTGCTAGGGAGCGGTTGCGCTCTCCCCAAAACCCAGAGCCCCCCAACTGTCAGCGGGCGTCTTGGGCCTTTTTCCCCTTGACTGGGCCGGTCTGCAGGTCCTGGGTGGCCCGGCTACCCGTGCAGTAAGAGCTGACCCTGGCCCCCGGGGAGTCCCGCTTTGGGCATGCTTCTGGGTGTCACGGGGTCTTCCCTGGCAGCCGGGGGTGACAGAGCCCATATTTACATATGTAAGTTTATATAAACACATGCCGAATGCCATCAGGGACCAGGTGCTGTGCTGGGTCCTGGGGGCGTGACCTGCCTCTCCTGGCCCTCACAGCCACGCCGCGAGGGAGCCCAGGCAGTGACCACACCCCCCGTGAGACCCGGAAGGCAACTGAACCTCAGTGGCAGGCTTGCTTAAGGCAAGCCCCAGGCTGGCAGCTGGACACGTGGCTTTTGTGGAGTTCACGGCCTCCTCGCACCGACGTCCGGTCAGTCTGTTCAGGAGTATGGCGAAGCCTCCAGGCACCTTGGAATTCACAGACGTGTCCCCAGGCCCCTCCCCCGACGCAGACATGGCGCTTGTTTCCCAGCGACACGATCGTGTGTGTTGTTGTTTGCGAGGGGGTCCGAGCTACGCTACCGTCTGGCGTTCTCCCTTGCATGTGTTCGTTCCTTTGCCGCAAGTCGCAAGCCCAGTCATTCCCACTAACCTTCCCCCCCAGTTATGGCGATCATTGTCCGCTTCATGCTCTGATTAGACAATTACATTTTGCTAATTGCTGTCATTAAGACAAGCGATTACATGGGGGAAATTATGAAATTTCCGGGTTCCAACTATGACCTGAGGGCCCAGCAAGGTGCCCCCACTGTCCCCCTTGGGGAAGGCAGTGGGAGCCCCAGGCAGGGGGGCAAGTGTCAGGTGGTGACCATCTCTCTCAGCTTCCTGGGATAGCTCTAATTCTGCCGCTTCTCTCATCATGACCCGTTAGGACCATGGGACCCTCTAGACCAGGGAGCCTGATTTGAAAAGCATGAATCAGCAGTTGTGGCCCTCAAAACCCCTGTCGCAGGGGCACCAAGTAGCCTTAGAGAGATGGAGCCCGAGATGCAGCTCTCACATGCTTCTAGAAGTCAGGTTCTTCCCCGGTACTGCCAGTGTCCTGGGCAGCAGCCCCCTGGGTAGATGGTCTGAGCGGGAGAGGCGAGGCAGGAGGCCTGTTTTTCCTTCCTCCACGCTCAGAGCTCTGGCTCCTGCCACTTTCCTCAGAAGTCCCGTAGCCAGAGAGAGAGATTGCAAGCCCCCCTCTCCCCCATCTCACCTTCTTGTGTGTCCTGCAGAAGACAACTCTAACTTTGGCCCCCTCCAGGAAGCCTTCTTGGATTAGCTCTGCTCTGGGCAACTCACATGGTATGTCCTCAATCCTGTCCATCCCACGCTTCGTGAACCACAGGGTCCTCCCCTCCAGAGGCTGGGAGCTCCCAGTTGGCCGGGGAGAAGCCTCATCCCTGCTTCACTCCCTCTGCGCAGATGCCCTGACATCATGGAGGCCACACGGGGGGGAGGGGGCCCACACTCTATGCACATTTGCAAATCCGGTCTATTTCAGATGCTCCAAGGGAGTTGACTATTTAAAGAATACTAGAGCAGAGCTTTTGGTAAAGATTAGAATCACTTGCTGATTTATTCTTTGTGTGATTTTGGATTTTCGTCTCTCTAGGGGAAGAGGGAGGGGCAAGGGAGAGGCTGTAGACGGGTTTATATCTTTCTACGTTCTGTTACACTGGATCCCGCATCCTGCTGCCTAGCTTAGCATGTTTAAATGTTATCTTCATTCAAAAGACGTGACTTGAAACCTTCTCTGAACCCGGCTCTGCGCTGGTGGTGGGGGACACAGACTGGTAAGCCTCACTCCCCTCCTCATAGTCAGTTGGGGGAGATACAGACGTGTGCCAGGTGCATCCACGCAGGTATGCAAGGAGGTGGGACTACCTCCACCCAGGACTGGGGAAAGCAGAGAAGGCTTCATGGAGGAGGTGGTTTTTAACTAGCATTAAAGACTTCACATGGGACACGCAAGTAGGGGGAATGGCAGGTGGCTGACTGGAGCGGAGGGTGCAGTGGGGGAAGCAATGAGGTTTGGGTGGCAAGCAGGGCGGAGCCATGGTGCCCTCGGATGCCGGGCTGAGGAGGCTAATTTGGATTCCAAAGGCTAAACGGATTAAACCGGACAGTGTTACGCAGAGGAGGGACTTGGCTCACTTTTATTTAGGAAGACCCCTTCGGCTGCTGCACGAATGGACCCAAGGAGGGGGGACTGGACAGAGGAGAGGAACTGTGAATTCTGAGCCACGGATGGAGGCAGGCGAGTTGGCTCGGGGTCAGTGCAGATGCAGACGGGACGTGGGTTTCGGAGACCTTTCTGGAGGAGCCGGGAAATAACAAGAGGGCTTGTTTGAGAGGAGGGGGAAGGAGGTGCGGAAGCAGCAGGGGGCCCATGGCAGCAGTCTGGGCGGTGGGAAAGGGCAAGTTGTCAGGGATTTCTCGACTTGTGGGCTTGGTTTCCCTATGGACTAGAATTGGGGTCACTGCCGGGAGTGGGAACGTGGCCTGAAGAGGGGGATGGTGTTTGCAGCGACCCCGGGGCAGGGGATCAGGGCTGGGTGGTGTGGAAAGGCCAGGTCTGGAAAGCCCAAGGGTGCTGGCCGCCTGGAGGAGATTTTTTTTTTTAATGTTCATTTGTTTTTGAGAGAGAGAGCGTTCATGCGCCAGCGGGAGAAGGCCAGAGAGAGAGGAAGACGGAGAATCCAAAGCAGGTTCCAGGCTGTCAGTGCAAAGCGCAAGGTGGGGCTTGAACCCACGAGCCGCGAGATCGTGACCTGAGCCGGTGGGATGCTCTACTGACTGAGCCACCTGGGTGCCCCTGGAGGAGGTGGTTTTTAACCAGCGTTCAGGTGTCTCCCAGGCCGGATGGAGGGAAAGGACGGAGAGGAGGGCTTGCGGAGCGGAGTGGAGCACCGAGAGCGAAGGAGCCGGGAGGGGCTCCGGCAAAACCACCCTGCCGGCCGCAGGGTGTCACCCAGACCTTCTTCAGGCTCACTCGTTTCTAAAATGCAATGACGAGACGCCTTCCTCCCGGGCTTACACACACCGGCGTATATAAAGGGCTCGACCCAGGAGACCTTAGGCACGCGGGGCAGAACAGTGCCGGCACAGAAGGCGCTGACGCGGCCAAGGCCCCACGTGTGTTCCTTATTCACCCAGAGCCCCGGGTGCTTGCCGAGAGCCCGGTGCGCCAAAGGCCCCGAGCAGACGTTCCGGGAGGCCACGCGCACCAACGGCGAAGACGCAAGCCGGGCTGCCCGCCGTGTGATTACGCGGAGCTCCGTGGTCTCCTCTGGCAAACGGTGCCTCCGAGGTTGTGAGGATTCGGGGCGGCGAGGCCCCCTGACGCGGACGCGGGTGGTAAACACCTGAGCCTCCCCCCAACCTCCCCCAATCCGGATCTCTGCCTGAGTGTTTTCTCTGGTCACAGGAGCCCGGCTCCCGTGCAGGCCACGCGGCCAGGGGGTGAGCCCCCCCACCGACCAAAGGCAGGAGCCCAAGCTCACAGATCCGATACCTCTCAGGGGGATGCTACGCGGCCTTCTGGAGCACCCAGCAGGATCGAGGCATCGAGGTTACTCCCAAGGGCAACCTGCCCATTCCTTCGGCTTTGTCTTCCCTCACTTCCTAGTCTCACCTCCTCGCCTCCCTGCTGGTGCTTCCCGGGATCACCTCCCAACTAAATGCGTGCGCTCGAATCCCTGTCTCAGGGTCTTCTGGGAAACCCAATCCAAGGGAGCGTGTAAAGTACGTGACAGAAAGAAGGCACCTAGTTAGCCAGCTCACTAGACTCAAAGCTACGTGACGGCAGAAAGGATCCTTTGCGACAGGATCTCTCCTTAGGGGACGGGTCCTGGCAACGAAGGCACCCAATACCTGTGTGTCGGCTGAACCAGTGAGGACCTATTTCCTTTTGCCCTCTCTCCTTTTGGGCCCTCCTGTTCCCTCCCTCTCCCCCTCTTCTTTCTCCGGGTCCTGCGTTTTCTTTCCTGGCCCTCCTTTTCTCCTCTCCTCCCCTCCTTTCTCCCTTCGTGGCGAAAGGAAGGGAGAAATGTCCTTCTAACTTTGCCAAAGTCCCACTCTCAAAGTGAGCCCTCCTGCAGCATTGTGACGTCACCGTGCGTTAGCCAATGGCTGCCCATTTGGGCCGCCCCCCCCCCCCCACCGGGACCACCGCCCTCTATCGCTAGGGAGAAGTCACCTTCTCAGAAGGGGCACAGGCCTTTAACCCTCGGGGCAGCTGCGGAGCATGGATCCCTCCTGATTCCATTCCTGGCCCGATGTTCCTCACAGTCAAGCTGCTTCTGGGCCGGAGATGCAGCCTAAAGGTGTCAGGGCAAGAGAGCGTGGCCACGCTGAAGAAGCTGGTGTCCGAGCGACTGCGGGTGCCCGAGGAGCAGCAGCACCTGCTCTTCCGAGGCCAGCTTCTGGCCGATGACAAGCGTCTCTCCGACTACCGCATCGGGCCCAATGCCTCCATCAATGTCATCGTGCGGCCCTCGGCAAAGTCAGCCACCGGGGAGGCCGGCCGGCCCCAGCCCCTGTGGCACCACCTGGGCCTGGTCCTAGCCAAACACTTTGAGCCCCAGGACACCAAGGCGGTGCTGCAGGTGCTGAGGCGGGAGCACCAGGAGCGCCTGCGGAGGATAAGCCTGGGCGACCTGGAGCGGCTGGCGCAGTGCCTGCTGGTGGAGGAGCCGGAAGTGGAGCCCCCGGGGGAGAAGGAGCCTCAGGCCGAGACCTCAGAGCCCCAAGACAAGAAGGAGAAGGAGGAGGAGGAGGAAGAGGAGGAGGAAGAGGAGGAGAAGGAAGCAGAAGAGGAGGAGGAGGAAGCAGAGGAGGAGGGGAAGGCTGATCAGTAAACTGGCCCATCCTACTCATTTGCATATTCAAATCCACCTGGTCTCTTTCTTCCGTGCTCCCTGGCGACGCCCCACTAGCTCCTGGTGAGGAGATGCGTCCATACCCCTTTCTGAAACTTCAGAGCGGCTGCACCCCTCCGTCCTCTCTTGTGTCCGTGGTACCCGCTCTGAGACACAGTGCGATTCCACCCCTCGTTATCATCCCCGACAGGGTTCCGCTCACCCCGTGAGTGGCCCTAAAGGGGTGTTCAAAGGCAGCCTCCCCCTCCTGGGCTGGACACCCCCCAGGCAACCTTCCAGGCTGTCAGCACACCTCCTGCCCGGAGTCTCCATGGCCTTAGGCAGACCTTCTTTCTCCTTTGGGAAAGAAAGACGAAGTGAGTTCATTTCTGTCTGTCCCCAGGCCATGGCACCTGCCCTCGAGGGGTCTGACAGCCAAGAGATGAGGAATGTCGGGCAGCTGCCCCCTGCTCACCTGCCTGTCCGTTTGTGCTTCCACGGCTCAGGGCAGGGCTAGCAGAGACAGGGGTGGGAGAACACTTACTGGGTGTCGGGCCTGGATTCTTAGGGAGACATACAGACCACGAATGGCAGGAAACTGAGGCTTGGGCCGAAAAGGCGGTTGGCACAGTCACTCACTGTGGTCAGCGTGACAGATCCCTGCCTCACCTCCCCCCCCCCGCCACCCCAAGTCTCACCCACCAGTGGGTGTCCCTGAGCGCCCCCTTGCCTGCCCAGCACTCCCCGGGAGCAAGTATGGTACCAGTTGACATCCTTGCCCCCACAGAGCACGCGGCCTGGACGGAGAGACAGGGCAGAAATGTGACAAGGAAAGCAGCGACATGAAAATAGAGCACAGCCCGTGTGACTGAACCCCGAGCTGAGCGCCACCTTGCAGGGCCCTGGGCTCGGTATGGAGGGGCCAGTCCTGCAGGCTACAGGACAGCCAGCCCTCTTCCTCCCTCCTGGTGTGCCAAGGGCCGAGGAGCCCCCGCCCCGTGTGTGAGGGGGCATGGAGCCTCCGGGAACCTGTCTTCCCAAGTCCCTGCGGCACTGGTTACCGCGGTTCTGTCCTGTGATGGAGGTGGAGGGAAGGAGATGAGGGCGGTGTCCTAAAAGAACACGCAGGACCCGCTTCCCTGGAAACCTTCTGTCCTTGGCCTGGGGGCCCTGCGACAGATTCCAGTGCTAGCTCAGCCGTGGTCTTGCTGCGTGACTTTGGTTAACTTATGTTCCCTGTCTCATGCAAGGTTTTGCACCTGTCAGATGGGGATTGTTAGACAGTGGAGGCTTGAACACCGCGGGGCTGAACGGGTCCACTTCTAGGTGGGTGTTTTCCGATAAAAACAATGCAGTACTGTAACTGTATTTTCCTTTCCTAAATTATTTGTTTGCTTTTAAAATATTTGTTTAATGTTTATTTTTGAGAGAGAGAGAGAGTGGGGAAGGGACAGAGAGAGAGGGAGACCGAGGATTCGAAGCAGGCTCTGTGCTGACAGCAGCGAGCCCAGCGTGGGGCTCGAACTCATGAGCCGTGAGATCATGACCTGAGCCGAAGTCAGATGCTCAACCGCCTGAGCCGCCCAGGTGCCCCCCCTTATGATTTTCTTGATAACATTTTCTTTGCTCTTCCTTACTTTCTTATAAAGACTATGGCATGTAATACATGTTACATACAAAATATGTATTAATCGACTGTTTATGTTACTGGTAAGGCTTCCAGTCAACGGTAGTCTATTGGTAGATAAATTTGGGGTGAGTTAAAAGGTATACATGGACATTTGAATGGGGGGAGTTGGTGCCCCTAAACCCCGTGTTGCTTAAAGGGCAAGTGCTTTATGATGCCAATGCTGTCTGGCCCCTTTTGTGAGGGCAGGAGAGGGAGGAGAATTCCCCGTCTCCAATGAGGGCGGGAGGGCATGTGTGACGTAATCACGGTTTCACGTTTTATTGACCTTTTCATCAGCCTGTTACCGCCAGTCAGGGATACTAATAGTATCTACTTTCCCCACAGATGTTTGTGCGGATTAGTTATGGAGACAGTACAATCCAGGGTGTCTTTTAGCAGAGGGGGCCGTGGCCGGGCAGGGAGAGACCCCGGAAACCGGGGCTCTGGCTCTGTGAGCCGGCTTGGTGGCAGAGCGACCCTCATTCGGCCAACGCCCATCTCCTCCACCAGTGCCCCGGCCTCTGCCCCCACCGCCAGGAGGAGAGGGAAGTCCGGCCTCGGGGGGAGTGAGCTTCCTCAGGTGTGACCTCTCCCCAGGGCCCTGAGGACTCAACCCGGGGTGGCTGCGGCCAGCACCCATGGGCTGGGGGTGGGGGGTAGGACACCAGCCTGCTCCTCGCCTCCTCTCCACTCCTGCTCCTGCTCCCGGGTGGGTCCTCCGTCCTCCACGGAAGAGCCTTCGGAAGGTTCCGCAAGCGAGCGTGTTTGCGCTGGGGCTGTGCCATGGCCAAGGGGGACGAGCCTATTATCTTTACATTAGGGGAACTAATAGCCCATTTCCCAAGAAATCTGTGAGCGATAAAAATAAGTGAGCCGTTTTATTCCTCTTGTGGAGAGAAGCTGGCATGAAGGACGGGGAAGCCTCTGTTTCCTCTCTAGTCAGTGGGAGTGTCGGGGCCGACCGAGAGCAGCCACCTCCACTGCTTCTGTCCCCAGCGCCGCAGGGGAGGGTGACTCCAGTCCCCAAGGAGCGGAAGGAAACATGTTCTGCTCTTCCATGCCACAGATGCCTCCTGCTGCCGATGCTGCCCTCCCCGAGGCCCCCCTGCTCCTGCTCCGCCCTCCCCAAGGCCCCCTGCTTTGGCCCACGGGAGCTGAGCACAGGAGAGAGTGTGCAGGCACTATCGCTTGGCACTTTGTGAGAACGTGCTTCCGTTGCCCGGGACGTTTTACTCTATACCAAGTTCCTCACTGTGCGCTGACAGGCTTTGTCCCCTAGCGGGAGACTGAACAGGTGTCAGGGAGCCGCAGGTGGTGCAGCAGGAGCCTGGGGGCAGAGACTCCAGAAACGGGTGCGAACCCTATTCTGTATGGAGAACCCTAGCTCCTGGGCTGCCTGCCATGGAGACCCTTCCCTGGGCCCAGTCTCCCCTGATTCAAATTTAAACCTGTGCCAGCGAACCCGCTGTGCCCTTCTCGGCTTTCGCCAGTCGAGGGATGGTGGGAATGGGGAAGGTGCTCTTTCTAAGCCGCAGCCTTGGGCACATGGCTCTGCCACTTCCTTCCGCACGGCACCTCTCTCCCGCCGTGGAAGGACACACAGGGTCCACCCCCTCCCCTGCCCTGCCCAGGTACCAGCTTCACTCAAGTAGGAAGCATCTCAGGACAGCCAGCCTTGTGTCTCTCTCCACAGAGAGTCTGGCTTCTCCTGGTTCCTTCACGCATCATCTGCAGGCCGATGCCGCAGTCCCCTGGTTCCTGGCAAAATCGTCTTTCTGATGGAAACACTTTGTTCATGTGTTATCTGATCAGCCCTTTGTTCTTCCAGCAAGAAACACTGGTGGTGGTCCTACTATGTGCCGGCTTTTGTGCCAGTGACTTAGGCTGGCAGCTGAAGAGCTCTGTCTTTCTGACAAGGCAGAAAGGAGCGCGCGCCACCCCCCTCCCCCGCCATCCCTTGCTGCACTGTACAGCAGAGGGGCCTCGAGGAAGCCCCAGTGTCCTGCCGCAGCCCCTGCTTGCGTTGCGATGTGTGGGTAGCTAGCAGAACATCGCTGTCGCCCCTAGTCCTAGTGGTCTTTCCGGATGGAAACCCTTGCAGATGTTGGAGAAGGCAGGGGACTTAACAAGCTTCCAGGGGTACAGAGACCCTGGCCGCCTGATTTTATTAAAAGCCAGTCACGGGTCCCGCCACTTTCTTGAAGAAGAGCTCTCGCAAAGGCACAGACACCAGCAGAAGGAGATCACGGGGGGCCATCAGCCTGTCCCCCACGGTGCGCATTGTGGTATATAGTTTTGTCTATATGCATGACATCGTTGATAAAAAATCAACTAAAGGGTTAGCTTCAGCCCAGAAGCCGTGGGAACACAGGTGAGTGGTCGCTCCAGCTGAGCCTCAGGAAGGCTTCCAGGGGGAGGTAGCATTTGAGCCAGCGAAGGATGGGAAAGGAGGGCAGTCAAGGACACCTGAGGGACTTTTCCTGACACCTAGGCTCCACATGTCACACCTGGAGAACTGTTGCTTGGCTTAGCACGCCCGGCTTCTGACCTTGCTGGAGGCCTCATGACATCCGCAGCCCCATGGACACACCTGAGGGTCACAGCACCTGTCTGGTAGACCCAGACAACCCCTAAACCTCACACCCATTGGGCAGGGCGTATGTACGGTGGCAGAGCCAGGTTTGGAGAGTGAGCCGGAGGCTGCGTGCCACTTGCAGGGCTAGGGTGCGTATCTTGCCTTTTGGGGCTCGGGCTGCTGGAGCCCAGCCGGCCCAGCCCGGCCCAGGGAGCCCGGCCAGAAGATCCCATGCAGCAAATTCAAGGACAGAAAAGGGGGACTTTGCAGAGCCGAGCCCAGGAGCTGCTGGGGCTGCAGGAAGAGGTGGTGCTGACCAACTTTGGCGGGTCCGGGTAACACCGCATGTGGTCAGGACACGGGGGCGGACATGAGACTGGACACGTGGGCATACACGCTGGTGTACTGGGTGGCAGCTGGGCTTTGCAGGGGTACCTGCACGTCAGACCACGTATGTCGGAGAACAGAGATCTCTGTGTGAGCCCTCTGAGGTGGCATGCTTGCTTTTCAGCTCCCTGCCCGAGCCTGGACTGTTCTCCCCGTGCTCTGAGCCAGGCTGAGGTGGCTGCCAGCCTGTGGCAGGGGTGTGGCCGGAGGCCAGCCTGTCCCGCGGGAGGGTCCTGCTTCGGGGCCAGCTTGCCGCTCAAGGAGCTAGCTGGGGTGAGACCAGCTGCGGAGCCTGGGTGTCGGGGTCCTCTGGAGCAGGCGGTGTTCCCGCCGGCTGCCATGCCCCACTCTCCCCCTCTTGGGTCACCTTTCTCCTGTCCCTGCCCTTTGTGGGTTTCTTCCTATACTTCTCCTCTCCCCTTTCCCTCCTGTTCTCTCTGACCACAGGTGGGGCCGAGTCGACTGCATCGTGCGAGCATCTGGGCATTTCCCTTCAGTGTTCATTCTCTCTGCTCCTTATGTCTCTGCGCTCCCCCACCGCCTGCCTTCCCTTTCTTCCCATTCTGCTCAGTCACCCCTAGTTGTCCTACCCGATGCCACCACCGGCTCCTCTCCTCGTCTTCCCGGTGTCTTCTCTCTCCTGTATTTACTCAGACTCACCCGGGGCGCAGGCATGGAGAGGGACCCGGAAGCTACTACTTTTGAATGGGTCCTGACCCTGCACCCCTCCCACCCACGCATGCAATACTAATCCGCAGGTGCGCTAGCCAGCCCGGGGCTCAAGTGCAGTGGGAAAGGCCTCATTGCACGCATGCACCTGTTGGCTGACACAGACCCAGAGAAAGGGCACAGATGTCTGCACGCGTGGTGTTGCCACAAACGGCCTTGCTTGCAGAGGGACGTGCTGCCAGGGGGGGTGGGACCGCTTAGGCCGGCACACGTGCTGCACCGGCCACAGCAGTGAGCTGCTCCTCTAAGTCACGGCGGCCAGCAGTTTGGGTGCTGGGTCCCCGCACTTGCGTGGCTCGAGCCCAGGCCAGCCCAGCGCGAACTGGGCACCCTCGTTCTCCCGGGCATTTCCCGCCGTCCTTCCTGGCTCCTCCCCGAGTGGCTACTTGGCTCCACTGGGCTCCTGCGCTGTCAGTCCCCCTCCGGAAAGGACTGTAACCCAAGGAGCCAGCAGGAAGCCCAAGCCCCCAGGATGGCTCCTACTTACTTGCCCTTCTCTCCCTCCGACAGCACTTCCCATCATCGTGATTTAAGGGCTGCTTGGCAGCCCTTAGCGGCTCTCTCTGCCCCTGTAGAAGGGTGATAAATCTGAGGTAACTACTGTCGGCCGGCTGGCCGTAAACCCGTCACGGCCCAGAGCGGTGGGGCCAGGCCTGCCCGCCGAGGCCCAGCCGAGTCGGCCTTGGAGAAGCCCCAGGGCACCCGGGGCCGGGACGTTAGTTATGAGCTCAGACCCTAGGATCAAAGCTGCTGTCCATCAGAGAGGGCAGGGGAGAGGCCCTCGGAGCCCGCCACCCTTTCCTCCTCTCATCCAGATACCCTCAGGCCACTGCCGCTACCTAAACTTGGACGGTAAGGCATTGGAGAAAGACTCAAGGCAGTGGACAAAGACTCAAGCCCCTTCCACGATTTCCCCGGCCAACGCCCAGCGCACCGCCTTCACGCACGAGCTGGAACAGGGATCTGGAAGGGCTTTGGTAACAGGGCTGGGGTGACAGTCGGGGCTGTAGCCTGGGTGGCTGCCTTTCCTGACCCCCCTCCGCCCCCTCTCCAGCACAGCCTGGCAGAAGGAGAAGAGCAGAGGGGCTCTCAGACCCCAGGACTCCGACAAAGCAGCGCGGGAGGGGACATGGCTAGGTCAGAGACGTGTGGGGAGGATGCATACTGATCTTAAGCAAAGTGAGGAGTCCCTCCAGACTCTGTATCTCTCTGGGCTGCCGTGTTGCCTGTAGCCTTTTTAGCCCTAGAGCCGCCCTCATCTCTGCTGTGACTGCAGCAGCCTGTGGGGAGAGGGAGGCAGTCCGGCCAGAGACAATAGAGGACCCGGAATCTGAAGACTCCGGACTGAGTCTTGAGATGCTCCCTAGCTGCGAGAGTTTGGGTTGGTTGCTTGGTCTGACCCGCGTGGGCCCGTCTGTTCACTGGGGATAAGAATGCCCCCCCTTGTGGGGTAGTTAAGGGCACCCATGCCATAATATTTGTGAAAGTGTTTTGTAAACTCTAAAGTACTGTGCAGAGTTAAGGCTTATTCTCACATTACCCACCCCGTCTCCCACCGCCGCTAGAGAACATTCTAGCCGGTTTGCATGTCAACGGATTTATTGCAGAGGGGGCGGTGGCTTACAGGACTCCCAGCAGGACCGGGAGCTGTAGCCGGGAGGAACACCCACACTGCCGCTCCTCCTGCTGCTGGGCTCCTGGGCTTCCACAAGGGCCCCGGGGCACTCGGACGCCCCCAGCGCCGCTCTGAAGGCGGCCACTCACCTGGCTCACTGCCGCCTAGAAGACGCGCGTGGAGGCATCTGCTTGGGAGAAGTTAGGTTGGGATGACACCTTCGTGAAAAGACTCTTGGAAATACAGGTTTTAACTTTCCAACAAGTGAAAGGGGGTTGGTCTGTGGGAAATCTATGCAACAAACAGCGAGGAGGGAAAAAAGAGAGACAATGAGGGAGAGAAATCCTTAGATTAAACGAAAGTTAAGGTTTATCAACTAATTGCAAAGGCCGGAGTTATTTGGATCTTGATTTGAGCAAACTGTTGAAAGGAAGGAAGGAAGGAAGGAGAGAAGGAAGGAAGGGAGGGAAAAAGAAAGAAAGAAAAAGGCAAGACAGTGGGGAAATTTGAAACTTGACTGAATATTTGATTGTATTAAGAAATTAATGTGGGGCGCCTGGGCGGCTCAGTCGGTTAAGCGTCCGACTTCGGCTCAGGTCATGATCTCACGATTCGTGAGTTCGAGCCCCACATCGGGCTCTGTGCTGACAGCTCAGAGCCTGGAGCCTGCTTCAGATTCTGTGTCTCCCTCTCTCTCTGCCCCTGCCCTGCTTGTGTTCTCTCTCTCTCTCTCTCTCGAAAATAAAATAAAACATTTAAAAAAAGTTTAAAAAAATAGAAATTAATGTTATGTTTTTTTAAATGTGGATAATAGTATGTGCTTATGTTTTACAAAGTCACCTTTTTTTTTTTAATTTTTAATGTTTATTTTATTTTTGAGAGAGAGAGAGAGCTTGTGTACACGGGTGGGGGAGGGGCAGAGAGAGAGGGAAACATAGAATCAGAAGCAGGCTCCAGGCTCCGGACTGTCAGCACAGAGCTCGACATGGGGCTTGAACCCACGAATCGTGAGATCATGACCTAAGCCCAAGTCGGACGCTTAACCGACTGAGCCACCCAGGAGCCCCACAAAGTCACCTTTTCTAGAAGCACACTGAAATACTTCTGAAACATTTTATGAGATTTGCTTCAGAACAATCCAGTGAACTGAGCCAGAGCAAGGTTCCCTTCAGCAGCCGCTCAGCTGCCAAAGCCTTGGCTCCCGCGGGCACCTTCTTGGGGAGGCCTCAGCCGATGGCAGTAGCTGTTCCGCGACAGTGTGCCACCCCCCACCAAAATCCCCTCCTCTGATGCTAACCAGCGCTCCGTTGTCTGGAAATGCAGTTCGTTCAGAAAAGGAGTCTCAGATTCTCATTTCCTTGAGGGTTTCTTGCTTGGAATCTCTTCTGATACCAATCTGGGACAACAGATCCCACTCTGGCTGATGTAAGCAGAAAGGAATTTGCTAGAAGATATTAGGTAGTTTAGAGAACCTTGGAGAGATCCAAGACATTACCAAGCCGGGAGGAACGCCCGAGCGTCCCCGCAGCACTGACCTGGAGGACACGCCGCGCTCTGCCCAGGGAGGAGGCTAGACACCTCCCGCGGCCGATCCACTGGCCTTCTTTGTTTCTTTCCTTTTCTTCCTTTGAGTACAGGTAACACCTGATGTTCCGTTAGTTTCAGGTGTACAACTTAGCGATTTGACAGTCTCTTCCTGGTTTCTAGGTTCTGCGTCGGTCACCGCGAGTGTGGCTCCCATCTGTCCTGTTCTGTCGCTGTTACGATACCATTGACTGTGTCCATTACGTTGCTCCTTTTCTTCTGGACTTCCACATTCTGTCACGGGAAGCCTGCATCTCCGCCTCCCCTTCACCCATTTGGCGCACTCGCTACCCCCCTTGCCTCTGGCACCCATTAGTTTGTTCCCTGCATTTAGAGGTCTGATTCTGCTTTTTGTTTTATTCATTCATTCATTTGCTCACTTTAGATTCCATTTATGAGTGGAGTCACATGGCATCTGTCTTTCTCGGTCTGATGTGTTTCACTTAGTATCTTACCCCCGGCTCCATCCATGTCGTCTCAAATGGCACCAGCTCATCTCGGATTATGGCTGTGTAATATTCCACTGTGTGTCTGCCACATTTAGCCATTCATCTATTGGCGGACGCTTGGGCTGCTTCCATATTTTGACTATTGTAAATTACGCTACAATAAACATAAGGGGTGCATGTATCTTTTCAAATTCATGTTTTCGTTTTGACTCAGGAGACTTAATCTCCCTTAGCCCCGCTGCTGCCTCTCATTTCTTCTACCTCCGCTCCCCCTCCCAACGTCATACAGGGATTTTTCCTGGGGGAGCTCAGCCATATGTGAACCCTAGCTGCAAGGGAGTCTGGGAAAGCAAGTTCTCTCTGTCTCTCTGTTCCACTCTCTCTCTCTATGTCCTTGTGTCCAGGATAGCTTGTGTCCAGCACAGTGACCTGACCTTAGCACTGGGTCATCCCATTCGTTGCCTGCCAAGGTTGAAGTCATTAAACGCAGGCATTGGCGAGGTAGACCTTCTGGCCCTTAATGCAAACATCCGCAGAGTCTAGAGTTTACAAAGAGTTCTCACGTACTCTTCCTTCTTTTGGTCCTCTCCACAAACGTGAAAGCTTGAGATGACTTGAAAGCTTTTGTTTTTCAGGAGATTGAGGCTCCCCCCGGACCACGGAGCTGGTATATAGCAGAACCAGGCATCCAAATCCTTTCCTCCTCTTCCCTACTCACCCCCACTTCCCCACCAAGGCGGGGTCATTCATTGCAACTCTAGTTTGTGACTTGAGTTTATTTTTGTAGCTAACCGTCCTTCCTCCATCCCGAGACCACAGACAGGTCTTTGTGCAAGCTTGCCTGATGCCAGCGTTTGGTGGGCGATGGCACAGAGAGCAGTGGTTAGAACCGGCACAGGCCCTAGAGTCAGAATTGTTACCTCAGCCCTGTTCCCTCACGTGAAAGAGCGGCCAAAGCAATAGCATCTCCTTAGAGACCTATGAACAGAATTCAATGAATTAACGCTAGTAAAGTGCTTAGAATATAGTACCTGCTCAATAAGTTTGATCATCGTTCAGTATGATCATTGGTCATATTTGGGGGGGGGAGGGCCCAAAGCATCAGTTGTCAGGCACCTGGAAGACCACTGTCACCTTTTCCTGGTTTTTCTTTTGTAAAATTATAGGCTCACCGAGGGGATTACGCTGGACTGTCTTTGTAGGAGGTGGCAGTGGAAGAGAATTGGGAAGAAAGCAGGCTAGAAGGGAAGGGCAGGTCCCAAGGTTGGGACCCATACACGCTTCCCTGTGAGTGCTCCAGGGAGTGGCAGGGCCTGAGGATAAGGATCGCGGGGTGCCCTGAGAAGGTGGACTCTCAGCAGAGACCCTGGCCCCAGACTGGCCCAGAAACAGAGAACCCACCACCGTTCATGAGATCTGGTCAGTGGGCGTATCCATGCGGACAGAGTGGGCCCTCCCCTGAGTGCTCCGTAATGCGGGAGACCCCAGTCCTCTTTGACGGAGAGGCGGGCGAGCAAGCCCCTATAGATAACAGAGAATTGAATTTCGCTCTGGACTGGAAGGATGGGAGCCTGGAGAAGATTAAATTTAATTTAATCTTTAGAAGAAAGATTATGTAACCTAAGAAAGAAACGTGACCTTTTTGGCACCGTGTGTGGGAGACTAAAATACCAGCAAAACCAAAATCTAGGCAGATTGTCTTAAAGACCCAAGTCCCTCTTCCTTTCGTCTTTCCTAAAGTGCACCCAGAAACCAAAGCTCTTCTCCCCTTATCGAACTCACTGTCTGGCGAGGATGCGCGTGAGTCAGATCAAGGCAGGTTCAAGGTCCGGCTCTGGCACCTCGCAGCTGTGTGGGAGGCTGGGTGAGTCACCTGTGAACTGAAATAAATTAAATTTCCTTCGGAGAGCTGTCAAGAGGATTATGCAAGACCGTGGAATTCAAATATGCTTTGTAGATGGTGACTGTGTGTCAACATGAGGGTTGGCGACTGGATCTGTATGCAGATTTAAGCCGACGGGGTGTGTGCCGGCTTTGTGGCCGCCTTGCCTGGCTGCGCTAACTTACTTCTCCCAGAATTCCCTTTGTACCGCCCGTCCAGATGGGGAGCCACAAACGATGGTCTGTCTCATGAAAGATGGAGCAGAGGAGGGGCATCGGCCCTTTGGGCCAATTCGCTGCCCTTTCCCCAGTTGTTCAAACACAAATCCCACGGCTGCTGCAAAGGGATTTTGCACTTGGGATGAAAGTCCCTCCCAAATCAGCTGACTTGGAGTTGTGGAGATTGGGTGGGCCTGGCTCAATCAGTTGGGAGGCTTAGGCCTTCCCTGGGAGGAACTGCTGGCTTCAACTGGTGCCTGACGGTTCCGGGCTGCCCGTGACCTTCCCTTCCTGCTCGCCCACGGACCTCAGACCTGCTCAGCTGGCCCCACACCCGCGAGGCCAGTTCCCGAACTTGTGCGTGTAGATTTCGTCCGGGCTCTGCCTCCTCGGTGGAACTCTGCCTGCCACAGGGCGCTTCTTTCCGCTGGCGCGCAGCGCGGCGGGAGGCACCCGGGAACAAGAGGGGCCACGTGTCTGGTGGAAGGGACCCCCGAGGAAGCCCCTGCGGTGGCACCAGAGAGGCGCGCAGGCGCCGCAGGGTGAGTGCTGCTTCTGTCTGCGCCGCGGCAGCGTTTGCGGAGCTCCTGCCCTCCGCCGCTTCGGCGACAGACGGAGGGTCACACGCTGGCATTTAAACGGTGGGCAGGATGGGCACTGCTCTTCCCACTTGTCAGACGAAGAGTCAGGAGAAGCAGAGAGCCCCGGTGACCGATCACCCACTCAGTAAGTAGCAGAAGCGAGACAGGGCTGGCCCCAGGGGCCCTCCCTGCCCTCAGCCGCACTGTCTGGTCACCTGCCTCGGTAGCCGTGCAGCACTTATGTGGCCAGTGCCGTGGACGGGAAGCCGATGGTGAGCAAACAGATCCTTCCCTGCCCTCACGGAGCTCCTAGTGGAGGGTGCCTCTCTGGGGTGTACGGCTGGACGAGGGTGAACGCTGGACCTTCAGAGAGAGCTGGGGTCTGGGGTAGGCATTCCCTGCCGCACCTGTGTGCCTCGAGCAATACTCAGGCTCACAGCCTTCAGCAGACTGCAGAGGTGGGTGCCTGGGGCCAGCAGGGAGAGTGAAGGGTTCTCAGGGCACCAGCAGGGACCCCGCTTGGTAGTGCCCCAGGGGCCCCTGGCCCTTGCTAGAGACACTGCTAAAGGTACCAGCAAATGCCATCCAGAGGGAGACACTGAGGAAGGAGGTGAGTAGGGACGTGAGGGACTGTCTTCCGCCTTCTGTGCGCCGTCCCCCAGTGTTTAAGTCCTCCCTCGCATCCAGCCCTAGAGAGCCATCTGCGCGCCCCCCTGCCCTCTGCAGATGCGGGGACACTGAGGCAGGTAAGGCCTCGGCATCAGCCAGAGAGACAGGTCTCTTAACTGCGTGTCATAGCACCTTGGGAAATGCGAAACTGACAGAATAGTCTTTGATCAGAGCAACCAGCAGTTATCTTGGGAGTCGAACTTCTTAAAGTCAGTTACTTCTCTCTTCTGGCCGTCTGCACCCATCAGACGGACTCCTGTCTCCTCTCTACTTCGTATCAGACGTGTAGGTCAGGCTCTGCCTCCCTGCCTCGGTAGGTATTGCTCGAAGGCCTCCTCGGTGCCCCAGCACCTCGCCCTCACCCTGGCAAGGACCCAGAACCCACTGGGGTGCTCTCTGGGGGCAAAGGGAACTTGGGCCGGCCGGGGGAGGCAAGTAATTATAAATACTGCTCTGGCCAGTTGTGCAATCGAGGTCGTATTTCCTTATGAATATGTTGGTATGTTTATAATTCCGTTAGACATATGTATTTGTCTCTTTCCCTCTCTCATTCCCTTAACGTCTAACCTAAGATGTTTTACCAGTAGTTAACTTTATACCTTCGGGCTCAAGTTACAGGATTTTAAAAGGGGGCGTGTGAATCGAGGAGAAGGAGGAACATCAAACAGAGAAAAGTTCCTACCATGACTGAGCTTACATTCCAGTGAGGGAGAGAGATAATAAATGAAATATATAGGGATCCGTTGGTGATAAATGGTAAAAAGAAAAATAAAGCAAGGAAGAGGTATGGGGAGTGTGTGTGTGTGTGTGTGTGTGTGTGTGTGTGTGTGTTGTGTGTGTGTGTGTGATTTCAAACACGGCAGTCAGCAAAGGCGTCCCTAGAGGTGACATTTGAGCGAGGGGAGAGAGAGGAGGTGTAAGGGCCCTGAGGTGGAGGGTTCAGGGAAGCCTGCTGTGGCGGGAACAGGAAGGAGGAGGCAGAGCACAGACAGTAGAGAGATAATGGGGCCACATCGCATGGGGCTTTGGGGTCATGCTAACGACTTTGGTTTTTACCCCAAGTGAGACGAGGAGCTGGGAAAGGACTTTGAGCGGCGTGCTCTGACTTAGGTTTTCATACAAACGCCTCTGTTGCCCTGAAACTTGACCCTGCCCTTGACCATCTAGATAAGGAGGTCTGTCCTTAGCCGTCCCCGCTTCCCATCCAGTCTCACCCCAGGACTGTCAGGGCCCTGAGGTCCTGAGCTTTGTGGACAGGTGCCCAGAGAAGGGGAGTCTGGTGACTGGCCTCCCAGCCCGGGGCTCCAGCCCTTGCCTGTCTTTCTAGCGCCTTCGAGAAGCTAACTGTACAGTGCGAATGAAGCTTGCTTGGTTAGATTCCGAGAAGGGGAGCCCAGCCCTCCTGGCCGGGTCGAACTGACCCTGTAGGTTATAGAGGTGACTGAGACGCTCTGCCCCAGAAGTGCCCTGCAGGAGGAGACAGATATGTCTGCGACACCCCAAGAGGCGGTGCGGGGAGGCCCGTCGTGGAGAAGGAGGCTCAGAGGACAAAACAGTTTATTCCGGAGGGGTCATGGGGCCGGGGATGAGGTGAGGGGACTCAGAGAGTGGACAACACCAGAGCCGGCGTGTTCACCAGAGAAGCTGGTGGGGCAAGCCAGGAAGCGGGAGTAAGCAGGAATAAGACACGGTCACAGAGAAGTGTGTAGAAGACAGAACCTCAGTCTCCAACTCACGAGAGATCAATCAGACTTCTTTATTTTCTAACATAGCTTCAAATCTCTTTTAACTCTGTCGCCACGGAGTGGTGAAAATTTAACCTCGGTCACTCTGCGGGGAGCCTCCGTGACTTTCCCTCGGATGGCTTCAGTTCTTGGGGGCTTATGGAGAGCCACGATGGGGGTGGGGGTAGAGAGTGGGGGCAGGTTGGGGGCGGGACATTTGCCACTGATGTTGCTGGCCCCGAAGCCCATTTGCCACTGATGTTGCTGGCCCCGAAGCCCCTGCTGGTTGGTCCGGAGAGCCACAACCCCATGGCTGCCCCTGCGACCTGAGGTTCCTCTGCTCCATCATACGGGGCTGGGCATGGTTGGGCATCTGAGAGCGGGAAAATGTCTGGTCCCCAAAAACCCCGTGCCCCAAAGGATGCCGGGGCCCTCTCTGACATGGACTATCTGTGGTCTGGGACTAGCCCATCTGACAGCTCTGGTCCTCTGTTTCTCTGGTATTAATTTATTAGTAACTAAGTACGGGAAGTTGGTGGAGAGAAAGATGGGAAGACAGGCTGTCCAAGGACGGCAAAGGGGACTGGAGCTTAATGCTGGTGGGGACCTTGAGTCTCACATCCAGGCATGGTCCTGGCTCTCTGGGCCCTCTGGGTGTGGTTTGGGAGGTCGTGTCCCTGCCACACTCTGGCTTGGCCAGACACCCGGGGTGGGGGTGAGCACTGGAGCCCCTCACCTCCTGCTCGGTGCCCCTCAGTTCCCGGGGGCACTGGCTGTTCTCGGGAGTGGGGAGGGGATGCCCTGGCCCCTGAGGGGGCACTGGGGACCCCAAGGCCTCTCGGCAGGCATTCTAGAGACTGGCAGCAGCCACCCCTGCTGTTTCGAAACTCAAAAGAGGTGGGATTTATGTCTCTGGCTGGGGAGGACGGCTCATTTTTCACGGTGCCGCGTGACTTTCCAGACTATATTTTCAGCCTTGGTTTGACGTCAGTCTCTCGCTCGGTCCCTGGGATCTGCTTTGTACATTTCCAGGCCGACCAAGCAGGAGCCTCCCCATGCCCTAGGGCCTCTCCTGGGTCCCTCCTGCCGCCTCGGCGGTGCGCCCGGGCAACAGCCAGCATGCATGTGTGTGTGTGTGCGCGCGCGCGCGTGCGTGCATGCGTGCGTGTGTGCGTGCACGCGGGGCTCCCGGGGAGGCCGGTAGATGCGGGGAGAGGGGTGGAGGGGGTGCGCTGGAGAGAAGGCCAGGCGAGCTGGTCGCCCTGCGCTGGGATGTCCTGTGTGGTGTGTGAGCGCGTGTGTTGCAGGGGGAGGAGCGGGAGGAGCGAGCTAGGCTGGCTGAGGCGGCACTTTTGTCCCTAAGCGGCTTATCTGCAGACATCCCTGCATCCCCGGAAGAGGAGGGGAGGGAGGATGAGGAAATGGGAGGGGGGAGGGGGGCGAGGAGGAAGATGAGGAGGACGCAAGGGGGAGGGGGCGGTGGCAGCGGCAGAAGAATGGACTAATAGCACAATCACAAATTACATTTGTACAGTGTGCTGTTTTCCCGTTTCTTTCCCTGACTCCTCCACAGCTCGGCCGGGGGTGCTGTCCTCCGGGCACAGGTGGAGAGAACCCACTGCAGAGACACTGTCCTTGGTGCCGGAACTCAGCCCGGCTCTGCCCTCCGCTTTGATTTCAGAGTCCCGGGGTGAGGGTGGGGGGCAAGAGCTGCTCTCAGAGCTGAGCTCGGGGACCCGCCACAACCTGCAGCAAACGGTGGCCCCTATATACAGACCTCGACTTGTATTTTGGGGTGTCTCCCTTTTCCTCCCGTCTTCGAACCTAGACTAGGGCCCTGTCTGTGCCAGGCACCCCAGATACAGGCAACGGATTTCAGTTCCAGCTTGTGCCCTACCACGTCTAGTCTGTGTGGCTCCAGGGTCGTCACGTAACGTCTCTGGGGCCTGACCGCCTCAGCGCTTTGTACCTGATAAGTTTAGCATGTCCTAGACCGGAACACACCTTCGCTCCCCCACGCCATGCCTGGGGCCCAACCCCCACGCCGCTCAGCATCCCAAATGCTTTCTTTGGCTAACGTCACCCTCAGCCGTCCCAAACCAGAGCCCTCCAAGTCCCCGTTGCCCTTCTTCCAATCCAGCCAACCACCGCGCCCGCTTCGGTAGGCCTCCTCAATATTTTGAGGATCCCCAGAGTGTGCCCTGCCTGGCGTTCGGTAGATGCCGAAGAAGTGCTGGTTTTTTTGCTTAGGAGCCCCTCCTTCTGCTCAGGGAAAACGTCGAGGGATCTGAAAACATGAGTGTCGCTGGGACCCACCGCGGTTCCCAAGCTCCCTTCTCCTTTCCCTGCCGGTCACAGTGTCCCAACGCCCCCCCCCAGGGGCTGTCACCCAGTTCCCACCGCATAGCCTGGGTTCAGGCTCTTGTGGCTCCCATGGGTGGCAGCACGTTGCATCGGTTCCATAGGCGGGCTTTTTGGCGCCCACCCCAACTCTGCCACTAGCCGTGTGACCCCCGGCAAGTTAATTAACCTCTCGGCGCTGCGGTCTCCTCGCCTGTCAGATGGGAACGATACAAGATACTGCACCTCGTTGTGAGGGTGAGATGCGTTCATAGACACAAAGTACCTACAACAGGGCCAGCAGGAAATAAGTGCTCAACAAACACTGGCTTTTGTCGTCTCCTAAATGGTCTCCCTGCTTCAGGTTCTGTCCCCTCTGATGCATTCTCCACTCGGTGGCCAAAGAACTTTCTCTGTCGCTCCCATGCAAGGTTGCCAGATAAAACACAGGATGTCCAGTTCCAATTTAACTAGATGTCTGGTATTTTTATTTGCTAAATCTGGCAATTCTACTTCCCATGCCTAAACATTTCCCCTGGCTCTCCACTACCTTTAAAATAAAACCTAAATTTTTAGCATGACATTTAGCGTGACTCAGTCTCCTGCTCTCTCCATTTAATTGGTCACCACCCTCAGCCCCCTCCTATGCTCCAGTCGTCTCCAACTGACTTCTTGGATCCCAGAGAAGGCAGCTTAGCATTTTGGAGCTAGGAAGAACCGCTGGCCACATTTTTAGAGAAGATCGGGGCTCAGAGAGGTTGAAGACTTGCCCAAAGCCACACAGCAGTTAGTGAAGCCCACACTTCCCAGGCCAGCGTTCTTGCCAGAACCTCAAACCTTAGTTCTGAAACACCGAATGCCACGCTCAGGCCAGAGGCTGATGCTCTTGGAGCAAAACAAACATATTAGGTTTAAAATTCCTGGGGCGCCTGAGTGGCTCAGTCGGTTGAGCGTCTGACTTCAGCTCAGGTCATGATCTCGCAGTCCGTGAGTTTGAGCCCCGCGTTGGGCTCTGTGCTGACAGCTCAGAGCCTGGAGCCTGCTTCAGATTCTGTGTCTCCCTCTCTCTCTGTCCCTCCCCCACTCATGCTCTGTCTCTCTCTGTCTCAAAAATGAATAAACATTAAAAATATATATATTTAAAATTCCTGGCCTCCATGGTCTCTCGGCTTGTGAGTTTGAGCCCCGCATCGGGCTTTGCACTGACAGCGCACAGCCTGCTTGGGATTCTCTCTCCCTCTCTCTCTGCCTCGCTGTCTGTCTCTCAAAATAAATAAATAAACAAACATTAAAAAAGAAGAAGAATGGCTTCCTTTAAAAAGAGAAAAAGTAAAAAGTAAGACTCCTGACCTCAGGGACCCAGCCGTGTGCTCTCTTAGGGTTTAGGGTGCGGGGAGAAGCCGGACGTGCTGGCCCGGAGCAGTTCCCAGGGGCCAGCCTCAGTGAGCTGTAGGCCTGGACGCGTCCGGGGCTCAGGTAAGGAGCTCCTTAGGGAAGGGGGGTAGTGCTTCCAGGGCCAGGGAAGCAAGGCCCTGTTTGTGACTCTGTACTGGGGGTTTGCCCTGGAATGGACTTGTGTCCCCAGCTCCAGGCAGCTGACAGGGAGGGCACGTTAGCATCCTGGACAGAGTAATCATGGCTGGCCCAGTGGCCTTGGGGTGACCTCAAGGGCTGGCACAGCGTGGCGGCCACGATGATGGCAGCAGGGGTGCCTTTCCCTGGCACCCGTGGGGGCTGGTCCCACCACTCTGCGGTCACTCCGGCAGCAACCTCCAAGAGGACCAGCTTCCCGGCCAGATCCCCGGGAGGCTCTGGCTCTGTGACAGCCACGCGATGAAAATACCTCTGCTCGGTGCTGAGAACTCGGTCTCAGTAATTGACTTGTATAATGTCCAAAGACTGTGCACAGAAGCAGCCCCAAGTGATGCATCATCTTCAGCAGAAAGATTTATCATGGGATCTGCGGCAGCCTTCCATTTGTCTGGAGCAGAAATAGGAACGACTCTCCCGGCCAGGAGTCATCCGTTGTCTTCAAAGCAAATTCCTCCATGCTTGGAGGCTTCTCGGGCCCAGGCTGAGGCCTGTGGCCAACTTCCTGGCCGAGGTCCCAGGGCCCTGGTGTCTCCATCCCGAGAATCAGAGCCACAGGCGTCCGAGTGCAAATGAGAAAGTGGAGCACTGGGTTTAGGAGCCTTGCGTTCTAGAACTAACTCTGCCGTCAACTGGCTTGGTACCCGGGCTTTGACTTCCCCGTCTGCAAGACGGAATTTGTGATTCCTGCTGGAACCGTCTGACGGCGGAGACGGACGAGGAATCCCCCATCCCCTACCTTGCAGGGAGGCTGCCTGGACTCACGGGTCAGAGCCCGGGCTGTGAGGTCAGCTGGATCCAGGCCAGATCCCAGCCCTGCTGCTGGATTATGTCACCCTGGGCAAGTTTCTCACCCCCTTTAAGTTGTGGTTCTGTACAATGGAGGTGCGAAGCGTATCTTCTTTGTGGTGGTGGTGGTGTCAGGAAGAAACAGAAAACACGCACAGGAGCCCGGAGGACGGTGCCGGTGCAGGTATGTGCCCGCGGGTCCCAGCCCCTGCTCTGGACGCAGCCCCGGCCGCCTGGGGGAGGCAGGGCGCGAGAGTGGTTCTGGGATGCGCCCACCGCTACACGTCCCATCGTCTCATCGAGCCGCTCACGACTCGAGGGGCGGAAACAGACACAGAGGTCGAGGGCTTCCACAGGGTCGCTCGACTTGTCAGGGACGAAAGCGAGCTTTCCGCCCGTCTCTAGCTGCCTCCAGCTCTGTGTGTTTTTCTGCCACGCCGCGGGGCTTATGTTCTAGTTGGAGAGTCTGAAGATGGTCAGGCACAAGTCTAATTAGCAGCGAGGCTGCGGAAGCTTTGGAACCAGACGAACTTGAGTTCACCTTCCAGCTTTGCCACCTCGTAGCTGAGTGACCATGGCCAAGTCGCTTACCCTCTCCGTCTGGTAGAGGGTATGGTAGGTAGGTTCTTGGCGCAGTAAGTGGTGTTCCGCATAGTTCCTGTGGCTGCCGCTGAAGGCAGGGTACGCTGTGTGCTGAGGGACAACCCTGTGGGGCTGTGGCCAGTGGTGGTGCTGGCAAAACCTACCCAGGGGGCATCCTGCCTGCCGGAGGTGACCAGGCGAGCCAGCGGGAAGGTGCGACGTTGAAATGGGGCTTCCGAAGGACAGAGAGGCTTCTGATGAACGGAGCCGAATGAGGACCTTCTAGCAAACAGGGATGGTGCCTAGGAAGGTGCTAGAAGACTCAGGAGAATCCTAGGGGGAGAGAGCATGACCCTGGCGACCCCCGAGGAAGTGCTCCTCCCCACTGGCCCACCCGCCACACAGAGGCGACTGCCTTTTACAAGCACTTTCTGCGTGCCGGGCACTGTGTATTCTTTATCTCGAGTTCCCACAACTGCTCTTCAAAGTAGGGGTCATTATCCCTTTCACGGCTAAGGAGCCGAGGCCCAGAGTGAGTGAATATTCCTCGAAAAGGAGCATAAGTGAGTGACAGAGCCAGGAAGGACTCGCCAGGCGAGCTCTGTCTCCACCAGCCAGCACTGAGGGAGCGCGGGCCTCCGGGCACCGCCCCTGCTGGGCGCCAGGGGCGGGGTTTCTGGGCACAGGCCGGGCATGGGCTGTGGCCCCCGGCAGCTGGCTGGGCCTGGTGGAGGAAACACACACAGGGTGGGCGCTCGGCTGGTGGTGACGCACAGAGGAAACGTGGCTCGTCCTCGGGTAGCATGGCCTCCTCATCGGAGTCTCTGCTCCTAGCCTCTGAGGTTGGGGACGGGCCGCCTGGGGTCAGCCTGCTCTCAGGCTAACAGTGCGTGGGGTGGGGCCGGTGGGCTGTGTAGGCGAGGAATAAGGGGGAGAGAGCCGGCCAGAGGCCACTCGAGCCGCTACCAGCCTCCATCCAGCACGGTGGATTTTAACCTCTTTGGAGCCTGCTGGACATCCGTCCCCAGACCACGTGGTGACAGAACCCACAGCTGATGTCTGCTTTCATTCTCTGTCTCCTTCGGGAATATTTCAATGCAAGAATGTCTTTGTCTCCTCCGGGACCCTCCACTGTTGGCTGGGAAGCCCACGAGACTGGGTCATATGAGTCAGCTCTGTGGTCGCCCGTGTCCTATCCCAAGACCCGGCCGGCATTTCCTCCTCAGCCCATCTCAGGCAGAGCACTGTCCCCGACCCTGCGCACTCAGGTCCTGTGCCGCCTCCCGGCATCCTCTGGGAAGTCTCCTCCCATCCACCTGCCAGGCTATGTACGTCCTCCTCCCCACCTCCTCCTGGAAGCCTTCCCTAACTTCTGTGGCCCAGCCTGCTCCTCGAACGGAGAATGTCCCCGAATACAGCTGTTAACAAGATTCTCTTCTGTTTGCTTACCCATATGTGCCTCACCATGGTCGCTCTTCAGGGGCAAAGAGGGTTCTATTCCTGCCTCTTCGTCTCATCCCCAGCACCGAGCGAGGCGGGGTGTGGGCCATGGTGATGTCTGGGGGATTCAGCCAGAGCCGGATAGGGGCAGATCTGGGACGGCCTCATCAAAAAAAGATTTCCAAAGATTGCTGAGGATGACATCTGGCTTTGTTCAGCACTACAGGGCTTTTCGTGATTTATTAGCCATTCTCTGTTTATCAGGCAGGGGCCTGGGGCTGAGTCTTGGCACAGATTAAACGGACTCTGGTCTCCGAGCTGTGTTTCAGACGCGTGACTCCAGCCAGGTGGATGACCTGGGAGCAGAGCTACCCGAAGTCCCGCTCACCAGGGTCACGCTCGCATCTGTCACCCTAGCAGCCCGCCGCCCAGAGCGGAGCCCCACCTGGACGGGGATGAGCCTGTTACTCGCGCACACCCTCCTCCTGCCCCAGTTCTGCGACTGACTTGCTGCATGACCTTGGACAAGCCCCCCCCCCCCCACCTTTCCGGGCCCGGTTCTCTTCACCCGACCGCAAGGCTAGTGGCCTAGAGGGCCGTTCAGGTGACTTCCAGCTCTGAACCTTCGCTTCTCTGACTCGAAGGCCAGGATGTCTGTGGCTTCTCGGATAAAAACGTTTCTTCCCTGACAGCCGGCCTGGGAGATGGATAATTCCGTCAGAGCATCCTTGCAGGAAGGCCGGAGCCTAGAGCCGAGACCGGACACTTTATTCCTCGCTCGCTCGGCCCCATTCTCCTTCTCCTCTGCCCTCCCCTCTGGCCCCCCTTCACCACCCCGCCCCCCATCCGGGATGCGGCAACCTGCCATGAATGAAGAGTGGCTGGTCACATGGCCTGGTAACCATGGTGATGGATCCCCGCAGCCGGGGAGGCATCAAAGTCACATGAGAACCCCGGAAAACTGGCTGAGGTATTTATAGAAGCAGGCTGGTGCTTTTATGGAAATGCATCTATATTTGACTCTGGTACTAAAAGCTGCACGCTGGCCCTGGGGCCAGGCGGGTTTTGCACCTGACTCTCCCTCCCCGCGCCTGTGGGGCAAACGCCCCCCTCCTTCCCTGCACACTCCCCTCCTCGTCCCCCTCCTAGAGGAGGCTGCTCCTACTTCGACAGACACCCCCGGCCCCTTGATCCTGGGCTGGGAGTTTGGGGCCCCAGGATGCCGGCGTGTAGGCGATTTGGGGCATCCTCCTTCACACCACCCCCCCACACCCTGTAAATATCAGACGATACTGGGCCTCCTCAAAGCCTTTACCACTTCTTTCCTCCTCAGAGTTTGAAGGGGGCTGATAAGGGAGGAAGAACACTTTCCAGGACAAGACTTCAAAGGTGCAGCCCCCCAGCCCCCCGTGGGTGTTATAGCCGTGGTCCAGAAAAAGCAAAGTTCACGCTAACGGTGGTTATTGCTTAGTGCGCACTCCCTGGATTTGTGTTATCTCATTTAATCCTCACGCGTGCCATACTGGACGTAACTGCCGTTATTCCTGTCTTACGGATGAGGACGAGGGGCTCCGAGTCAGAACGAGAACCTGCGGGCGATCCCACAGTCCATGCTGTTCTCACCATACCCTGCTGTGGAGAGCAGCCACGGCCCCCTGAATGGAGGGGACAGGAGCAAAGGCGGAGGGGCGGGGGAGGGGGGAGCAGGAGACAACAGGAGGGGAGGGGAGTGAGGGTGGGGGGCTAAGAGACAGCAGGAGGGGACGGGAGGGAAGGCAGGGGGGCCAGGAGACAGCAGCAGAAGGAGCAAGGAGAAATGCATTTTGTTATTTTGATGAACAGATCATATACGCACGTGGTCAAAGAAAAATGAAAACAGACTAAAGTAAGTCCAATACCAAGTTTCTCTTCCAAGGTCCTCCAGCCCCCAGACCTCCCGTCAGAGAGGAAGCGACCATGGCCATTTTCAGGTATCCCCTTCCTAGAGATAGCCTACGCTTGTAGAAGCAGATACGGATACACCAAATATTCATGGTACAGATACAAGGTCTAAAATTCAAAGGGTATGAGATGAAAATAACTCTTTCCTCCTTGCCCGCTTGCCCACAGTCGTGCAGTTCCTCACCCTAGAGGCAAGCGCTGTGATCGGTTTCTTATGTGTCATTCCAAAAATATTTTATACCTCGACAGGGACATGCGGCATACGCAAAGGGTCCCACCCTCTCCGCACTTACTCGGCATCTTTTTTCAGTTAACAATACATTTTGAAGATATTTCCAAATCAGAATGTACAGAGCAGATTCGTTCGTTTTAATGGCTGCAAAGAATGTCAATGTGTGATGGGGCCATAAATTATTTAAACGGTTTCTTGTTGATAGCCGTCTAAATTGTTTCCTTTTTTTTTTTTTACAAACACTGCTGCAAGGAGTATTTTTAAACAAATGTCTTTAAACAAACACATGTTCAGAACGAGTGTGTGCCTTCAGAATTTTCATAGATGTGGTTTAATGGGCAATGGGGTCTGTGCCTTTGTAACTTTGATAAATACGGGCTCATTATCCTCTGCCGAGATTGTATAATTTAAGTCTTCTCCAATTAGCAACTAGCGTGTTGTCAACCTTTTAAAAGAAATTATTTACCAACATAATAGGTAAAACATCATGTCCCATTGTTTGTCAATTTGCCATTTCTCCTGTTATGAATGAAATGGACCAAACATCTCTTTATACGTGTAAAAGCCACTCATATTTTATTTTCCATAACCTTTCTCTTCATAGCCCTCTCTGTTTTTCTTACTTTTTTAAAAAAAGTGTATTTATTTCTTTCGAGAATGAGCAGGGGAGAGGCAGAGAGAGAGGAGGGCAGAGGATCCGAAGCGAGCTCTGTGCTGATAACAGCGAGCCCAGTGTGGGGCTCAAACTCACGAACCGTGAGATCATGACCTGAGCCAAAGTCAGAGGCTTAACTGACTGAGCCACCCAGGCCCCCTCTTACTCATTTTTAGGAACTCTTTATATATTAAAGGAATATCCCCCCCACTTTTAAAACAGTCGCGTAATAGATATCTCTAAACACCTACTATATGACAGGACTGTCCTAAGTGCTGGGGATATAGCGTTTGTCTCATTGGGGAGCAGACAACAGGCAAATGAAGAAGAAAGTGAGTCGAATGCTAGCTGGTGGTAAGTGATTTGGAGAACAGAAAGCAGGGAGAGGTAAAAGGGAGCCTGTGATTATATCACACTTAGCAAGGTCTTCCCCACCCATTAAAATAACTTTTCCATGTTTTCTTTTAGTGTTTTTATAATTTCATTAAAAAAATTAGACTTTTCAAAGGACAAACTTCTGACTTTGATGATCCTCTCTGTTGCATGTTTATTTTCTTATTTCATTAATTTCTACATTGTCTTTATCGTTTTCTTCCTTCTGTTCTCTTTGAGTCTATTTTCCTAAGTTCTTGAGATGCTTGCTTGGCTCATTGACTTTTAATCTCTCTTCTAATATATCTGTTTAAGTCCATAAATATCCCTCTAAGTACTGCTTTGGACGCATTCCTAGCTCTTTTTTTTTTTTTTTTTAACATTTATTTATCTTGACATGAGTACAATTTGGTGTAAGGAGTAAGGAAGGCATTCAAATTTACTTCTTTGCTGGTGGCTAAACAAGTACCATTTATTAAAAAATCCGTCTTTCCCCTAGTCACTTGAAATATAATCTGCATCACAATCTAAATGACTAAGTCTGAGTTTATTTCTGAACTCTGTGTTCTGCCTCATGTATTTCTCATACTAGGACTACACGAATCTAAACTTAGAGTGTTATAATATGCTTCCTCACCTCGTGGGCTACTGCACTCACCGTTCTCTCTTTTCATAATTCCCCTGGCTATTTCGTATTCCTGTCCTTCTGTTTAAATGTTGTTCGTTTGTTTGATTTGTTTTGTTTTGTGGAGTGAGGGATCTCTCAGTAGCATTTGGGGGCTCCCTCCATCCAGATTTTCTATACCTCTTTTAAAGTTTACTCCTAAGAACTTTCCTTTTCTTGCTATTGTAAAGGAAGCATTTCTCTATCTTCTCACTGGCTGTTGTATACATGAATGGTATAGATATTTCGCATGTTAATTTTGCATCCAATCCTATCACTGAATTATACTGTTGTTTAACTTTTTCTGTTGCGAATTCTTTTTTTTTCATGAAACTTTCAGCTTTTAAGGGGATAATGCACATTAATTTTAAAGCTCTCAGACTACGTGGCTGTTTAATGATTCAGTGTGTTAATAAGTATAAGATGCTGACTACTGTGCCTTATGAGCTACTGCTAATAGCAACAGCGACAAGGCTGCCTTGATTTATCTTTTTAATCCTCACAGGGACCTTGTGAGATTAGAGTACTGAATATTATTTCCATTTTCTAGATAATACGAAGTTCAGGGCACCTTGGTGACTCAGTCGGTTGAGCGTCTGACTTTGGCTCAGGTCATGAACTCGTGATTCCTGAGTTCCAGCCCTGCCTCAGGCTCTGTGCTGATGGCTCAGAGCCTGGAACCTGCTTCAGATTCTGTATGTGTCTGTCTCTCTCTTTGCCCCTCCCCAACTCGTGTTCTATCTCTCTCTCTCTCTCGAGAATAAATAAACATTAAAAAAAAAACCAAAGACACACACTATAGCAGTGGTGGGGGGGGACTTTTGTATCAGCTGTATTTTAGATTTTGAACCCTAATTGGGTGACCCCTAATTGCTCCTCCTCCTTTGTTGATCTAAGAGGATGGGGTTCCTATACCGACTATGGCAGGAGGCCCATCTACTGGGTCAGGTCACTGACCACCCTGCTACTTCCCTACTTCTCCAATAATTACTTGGCCCTTCTGGTTGCTTATTGCTGTGTAACAAAGCACCCTAAAACGTAGTGGCTTGAAGCAATAATTATTTTTCTCTTTCTCATGGTTTCTGTGGGTCAGGCATTTGGGGGGCAGTCTACCTCTGCCCCATGCAGCATCCGCTGGGCGCTTGAGTGGGCCAGGAGGAGACGCTCCCGAGATGACTCACACACGTGGCTGGCAAGGTGGTGCCTGCCGTAGGTCAGGAACTCAGCCAGGGCTGGGGGCTGGGGTCCTCCTCTCCCCAGGGGCGTCCCTGTGGGCTGCTTGGGCTGTCTCACAGAATGATGGGTTCTGAAAGCAGCCATCCTGAAAGAGAGAGAGAGAGAATGGAAGCTACCATCTCCTTATGGCCTGGGTCCGGAAACATGCATGACTTCCTTCTCTCGTCCAGGCACCACAGATCCGGATTCCAAGGGAGGAGACACAGGCGTCACTTCTCGAAAAGAGCATTCAAAGAATGCTGGGGCCATTTTTAAAAACATCCACGCTGGAAAAAACTCACAACTGTGCCATTCAGAACAAAGGAGAGATCATAGTTTAGCATCTGTGTGTGTTTCAGATACTCAGAAACACAAACAATTGAAGTGAATTCCAATTTGGGCTGTTTCCCTGTGTCCTGGAGAAAGCCACGGCCAACACTTCCTCCTACAGCTTACTACTGTGTGATTCTGGGGGTAGTGTTCCTTGGCTGCTACGAAATTAGCAGAGATACAAATTAAGGGCATTACTTCGGTGTCTTTCTTTTCAGGAAGACAGGCTTGGGTGGAAGAGGAAAAGCTGGGGAGGGGAGCTTAGCCGGGAAAAGTGTCTCCTTTTCCGAGCAGGACCGATATTGGGAAGAGTGGATTGGGTCATTGTGTTGGACCTGCCATATTTGACGGGAATGCCCAGTTTGTAAGCTTTGACTGAGCACTTATTGTGTGAGTCCCGTGCTTAGGATTGGGGGCAGGGGGTGTGAGGCATGGAGAGCTGAAGAGGTCCCTGCCCTGTATGTAGCCACACTCTGAGAGGCCAGGCATAGATTTATGAGGGGGGCCCACTGCTATATGGCCTAAATGTCAAGACTGAGAGCTAGGACTTTGGACCAGGGATGGGCTTCGCCATGTGACTTGGACACCAAGCCTGAGTTTATCTACGAGTACGCTGAGGATTCTAATAGTCTTACCTCGTAATATTATACTAGATACTTTAAATATCTTTCTATAGATCCGGCAAGGAAGAATCAGCCTTCTAGATGTTCAGACAGGAGATGGTCACTGAGAGCCGGGGTTCCGGAAGACTTCCTGGTGGAAGCCTTCCTTCGCCTCTCCATGTTGGGACCTTCAAGCAGGGACACCTTCCAGGCTCCACCTTCTGTCACTGCACTGCACATGTGGACCCTGGGGCACTGCCTTTTCCTTCTGGAAACGCTTTCTTCCATGAGAGCCGTTGTCCGCTCACCTCTCGAGTCTCCCTCTCTGTCTTCTTTCCTGACCGTTCCTGCTCCTCCCGCCCCACGGAAGCAGGCCCGGTGCCCCAAGTTCTGCTCTCCTGACTGTCTTCTACACGCCTCCTCTGGAGGCCTTCCTTCCCCTCCGCTTCGGCACCTCCTTTCTGCTCCTGACTTCCAAGTCCATGCCTCCAGCCCTCTCTCTCTCCTGGACTTTACACCCATATTTCTAACCCCACTCTAACTATTCTCTCAGCAAATCCCTAGAGTCCACTCTGTGGTGACAACGGACATAGTCTCTCCCCTTGTGGAGCTTTACTGAGCAGCCAGGGAGACCATTACCCAGCAGCCAGTCACACCATTGGGCACCTAATTACAATCACGACAGGGCTACAAAGGAGAAGTGTCTACTGGGAGGTTGACTGAGTTCTTCTTCACGGTCAGGAGAGGCGTGAAGAATTAGGGTTTGAGGTGAATTGGGTCGGGGAGCAGGGATTGAAAGAAGAGGCGGAGGGACTGAGAGGCTCTCTGGCAGAGAGGGCCTACGGCTGGAGGCCAAGTCAGGAAGGAGTGGGTGCACAGGAGAGCCCAGAGAAGGTCAGAGCAGGCAGCGGGCTGCAGGGAGGGCCCTGGGGGAGGGTGTGAGACGAGGCCAGGGCTGAGGAAGGGCCTGAAAGGAGGTGTCGAAGGTGTGGGCCCAGTGCTGTGAGCTTGAGAAGACTGCGATCATATCTAGACTTCTGAAAGATCGCGCTGCTGCTGCTGTCTGGAGAAAGGCAGCAAGACTGCAGTCAGAGTCAGGACGTGACGGTGAGGGTCCAGGCGAGCGGATTGTTCCAGTCCGGATGAGCGTCATGGCACCGGAACGAAAGAGAAGTGGCCAGATTCTAGAGGTACTTAGGAGACTAAAGTCTCCAGGACCGAATGACAGATTTCATGAAAGAGCGATAGAGACGAGGTCTCAAGGGTGATTATTGGGTTTCTGGGCTGGCTTAACTATTCATGGAGTCAAGGAGCACTGGAGGAAGAGCAGGAAACAAATTATGGAATGTTTACAGGGTGGAACTTCAAATGTTGAATTTATTTCTTGCAATCTGTGCTGGAAGCGATTCCAAGGGAGTCGAGTAGAAAGATAGAGTAGGAGGTTGAGTGTATGGAGCTCAGAAGGGTGTCTGGGATGGAGATATAAAGGTGGGAGTCAGACGGTCTAAGAGAGGGGTCCAGAGGGTGAAAAGGCTAGGGCTCTGGAAGGTCCAGCATTTAAAGGTCAGCAGGGAAAACCAAGGGGCGACCAGAAGGGTAGGAGGAAAACCAGAGAGTGTGGTGCCCTGGGAAGAGAGTTCTAGAAGGAAGTCTTGAGAGGGCAGCCAAGATGAGTAGAGAGAGGGCAGGGAGATGAGGACTAGAGACTGTTCTATGGATTTAGTGACATAGAGGTCACTCGTGACCCTAGCGAGAGAGAGCCATCTTGGCAGCATGATGAACAGAGAGAGGTGGGCTGAGGAGTGAGCGGGGCGTGAAGGAATGGAAGCAAGCTATGTGGAAGAAAACGAGAAGGTGAGGATGAGAGCTTTAGTGACTTTGTAGAAGGAAGATAGCTGCTAAGAAGGATCCAGCAGAAAGGGAAAGGTCGATAAGACAGGAGAGAAGGAATAACCCACAGCGACTGAGGGTCTCAAGAAAGGTGGGGAGGCAGGGGACCCAGCGACTGGGGGCTGATCTCAGGGAGCAGGAGAGACTCTCCCCTGCTGTATCAGGAAGGAGGAGGAGGGAGCAGGTGCAAATGTAGGTGCAGGTGGGGGCAGGTCTTCTCGTCCTTGTCCTCAGTGGAAAACCAAGAGGGCTTCCGGCTGGCTGGGGGAACAGCAGGGTGGGCGTTGAGGAGAGTGGAGAAGGAGAGAGTAGCGTCCATCAGACCGGAGGAGTAAGCTGACCAGAGAATCAGAGGAAGGTTGTGTGTCGCATGAGAGTCTGCTTGAGGTTGGTGACCATGAAAGCAGAGGGACACCCATGTGCCCGTGATGTGTTCTTCTCTAGAGAACTTTGCATAGAAAAACCAAGTATTGCGTTCATTCAAGGTTGGGGTTTCACTGGGTAAATGTGATACGAGGGTGGAGAAGCAGGGATATCTCTTGTCTTGATACCTGCAGATACTTTATTTTCAATATATCCCAAATCCACGATCCCATTACGTTCCTCCTACTGCTCCCCAAATCTTTTCCTCCTTTGAGATTCCCCACCCTGGCTACTAATCATACAATCATCGAATAATACCACTAATAGCAATCATTTATTAAGCACACATATCAGATGTAATGCCAGATATTTTTAAAAATCATCTCATCTGGTCATCGTAACAACCTTATGGAGTATGTGTTATTCATTTTACAGGTGTGGAAACTGAGGCTCAGAGACATTATGTCGCTTGCTCAAGGTCTCTAGTAAATGGCAATCGGAATGAAAGAAAACAGGTCTACAGGGCTCCAAAGTCCTACCCTTCCCATGAGCACACCACCAGCGAGCTCCCCTGCCCGAAGCCCACCCCGTCCTTCCTCTCACGCGCCCCACCAGGCCAGCTGTCACACTCTGTTTGTTCACCTCTGGCTTGTCTCCTGTATCGCTTGCTACTTCCGGCCACTGAGGTTTCTAAACTTAGAATTCCTCCGTGCGTGCGGGATCACCCAGAATCAGCCCCATGCCCTTCCCGCGAGACTTGGGGGTCAAGGGAAACTGACTTGAAAGACCTGCCTGCTGCGCTGTGGGCGATGAAGTCCTTTGTCTCTGGCCCGGGAGTCTCGTGTGTTCTGCCAGCATCCGTGAAACCACGGCAGGCTCACTCCTTTCTCTGCAAGGGTAAAATCTCAGAGTCTTCACAGTTCGTGGCGTGGTCCTCTGTCGCCTGTCAATAGGACAACTGAGACCCAGTCCCCGCCTCCACTACCCGCTCCCAAACACTGCCTCTAATGCCAAGATCCCCTAGAGCAGAGAGAATCTTCCCAGACTCCCCACACAGCCCCCTAGGCCCGGGAGGATGGCTGCCACCTCCCTAACTTCACCGTATTGCTTCACCCCTTCGGCTCAGGCAATCGCCCCCCCCCCATATCTTTACTCTCACCCTGCCCTTGTCCTGCTCTCCCCTCCACAAGAGCCAACCTTCTCCCCTGGCAGCTGTTGAAGTCCTATCCACCCTTTGAGGCCAGGACCCCAGCTCACGTCCTTAAGGCCTGCCCAGAACCCAGTCAGAATTTTCCTTTCCCTTCCTCCTCCCCCACTTTCCCATCTTGTAGAGCTCCTGGGTCCTTTGGCCTGGTATTGGGAGCTATCTAAGTAAAGCCCACTCTGCCGGTTCCAGAGCCTCCACCCTCAGTTCTGTGATCTCCTCAACCCCTGCCGCCCACAGCATACAGTAGGAGCTCAACGGAGGACTGCTGTAGGGAAGTCGAATGGCACAGGGAATGGGCTTGCAGGAGGGGAGGGTGGAAGGACGGTGGAGGGGAAAAGGGATTGCAAGTAGGGGAAGTGTGAGGAAAGGCACGGAGGCGGAAGTGGCGAGGGCAGGGGAGTAAGCACTTTGGGTGAAGCTGAATTCACCTGTTAAGGTGACGAGAATGAGGCCCGCAACTCCAGAGGCCCTTGGCCACGGGTGCCCCATTCCTCTCTGATAATAGAAGCTCCGGTGATGAAGCCCCACCCTGGGCAGGGGCCTCAAGAGGCCGCTCCTAGGTTAGCCCCTCTCCCTCTCCCTGCCCACCCCCTCCGCCTGCGTCGTCGGCCATCAGAGCCTTGCTTGCGGCCCCAGAGCCTCGCACTGACGCGGGCCCGAGCGTGAGTCAAGCCTGCGTCACGGCGCCCCGCCGCCAGGGTGGCCTTTCGGAAAGCGAGGGAACAGTGCGCGCTGCGCTCCGCCCAGCTCCGTTCCGCTCCGCAGAGCCGGCGCGGCCAGGGCGCAGGGAGGGCGACGCTCGGCGCTGGCGACCGCGGCCCCACGCGCTGCCTCCGCCGCGGTACCTGGGTGCCAGAGCTGCTCTCCAGGGAGGCTCGAGCGCGCCGCGGGCGGGATCTCAGTCGGGACCGGCGCCGAGGGAGGGAGCGACGAGCGAGCAGAGTCGCGTGCGCGGACGCGCGGCTCCGGGTCCCCTCCCAGCCCCGGCCGGTGCCCGCCGCCGCCAGACTCGGGCTGCCCGCGGGAGGGGCTGTGAGCCCTGCGACCCGTCGGGGACCGCAGCTGCTCGGCCGGAGTGCAGGGGGTCCAGTCCGCGCGACGGCTCACGCAGGACAGGTGAGTCGCGGGCCGCGCCCTGCCAGGCTTTACCCGGCCAGCCACCGCAACTTTAGCGGTCCTGGCCCCGCCCCAACCTGGAAGGCCTAAGGACAGAGGTGCCAGGTGGCGCTGCCCGGTATCCGCCCGGCCCTGCGCGGGCCCCGGGCTCCTCCCGCAGCTCCAGCCGCCGTTGCCTGGCGACGAAGTCCCGGGGCCCGCGCTCCTCCGGCGCGTCGGGGGTGCCCAGCTCTGCGCTCATGGGTTGGCCAACGGGCTCCAGCTTCCGGGGCTCAGGAGGGCCCAAGAACTCCGGAGGTGATCAGGCAGAGCTGCAGAGGCAAGCGCCCGCGAAGGACCAGGTGGGAGGCCGGGCCGGTTTGGCCTGGAGCTGTGCGCCTAGGGCGCAATTCCCGCGGGGAGGCTCCTGCGCGGCCGGAGACCCCAGCCTCAGCCGCTGGGCTTCAGGCCCGTGACCTTGACAGTAACATTGGCAGGAGTAGCGGCGCGCTCACGCCCGAGATGAATATTTAATTCCCAGTTCTGGAGCTGGACCTCGCTGAATTCGGAGCTAGCGGGGAGCCCATCTTCCCTCGAGGGAAGCGCCTCTGGGAAGCGAATGGCTGAGATGGGGGACGTGTGTGGGGTGCGGGTCTGGAGAGGGCGCAGTCTCGGGAGAGGCCTCAGCTACATTTATACCTGTGCGACCGTGCTCCCAAGCTATGCTCACAGTATTCCGGGGAGGGCCGCTCCCCCAGGGGCGCGGCTGGCTGCCGTGGAAGCCTAGTGCTGTCTTTTTAAAAGCCAAACAGCCCTTCGGAAATCCTGAGGCCAGTCACCTTACAGGACCCAGTCGCTGTCAAGTGGAGTTAAAAAAAAAAATGTTTTGTTTTGTTTTTTCTTCTTCTTATTTTTTAATTTCTTTCCTCTTTCCTTCTTTGAGAAATTTTTAACGGACCCTTTGGATTAGGAAATTTCTCACCAGAACTACCTTTGGGGCAATTCGGCTGTGAAAGCGAGGCAGGTGGGTTGGCTTGGGAAGACAGGGTAGTGGTAGAGAGAAGGAAGAGTGTTTGGAGGGCACTGCCCTTGTTAACAGGAACTTCCAGGAACTAAGAAAAACCTGTAATGGCTCAAAAAAATTCAACCAAAACTTGAGTTCGAGCCTCTTAGGCTGTCCTGTTCATGATCAGTGTCTTGACAACAAGGTCAGAGTGTGTCGAGGCTATTGGTAAAGTATTCTTGTATTTCATGCTGTGCCGTGGTGTGAGAGGGTACAGAGACCAGTGAAAGTGCCAGGGCCTCACACGTGCTTGAGGTGGACCCATCGCCCAGGCAGGAAGAAGGGCTTTGAGGTCACACCTCATTGTCCTTGGCTGTGGCCCATCCGTTGGGACCGCCAGAGGTCTCAGCTCCCATGCTGGCTTTTTCTCCAACCGAGCAGCTGTAGCTAAGTAGGTGGTGAGTTTCAGCACATCCCTGCAGCTCAGCCTGGAGAGTGACTCAGTGCAGGAGGCAAATCGTGCCCACCGGCTCGGATCGGAGTGAGTTCGTGTGGCCTGAGTCACACAGAGTGGTGTGTCAGCTGTTTGTGAGTTGAATGGGGTTCTTTACCGGGGCTCTTAAGCAGGGATGGCCAGAGCTTCCGGAGTTTGGGGGCCACAGACTGGAGGCAGGCAAGTCCTCAGAGTGAGCGAAGCAGAGCGCAGGCTGCTGGACTCCTGGGCGGGGGTCCTAGAGCTCTGACCCCACGGGAAGGCAAGCAGAGCCAGGTTGGGGTTGGGGGATTGAGGCCGTGTGCCTGTGGTCAGAAATGGGCCCAGGGCTCTGCCGCGCGCCAGCGCAGGGTGACCTTGGGCAAGTCACTTTACGTCTGGGTCCTTGGTTTCCTCAGTAATAAAATAGGGATGCCTGTGGTGCCTTTTCCTCGAGCTTGTTTTGAGCCCCGTGCTGGACACGTAGCAGATCCTCCTAAAATGTTAATTCCCCACCCCTTTCTTTATGGGCCTGAACCAGAGGTGGTTCTTTCTCTCCCCGCCCTTGTGCCTTGGTGTGAGAGGGAGCGCGGAGACAAGTGAAAGTGTCAGGGCTTCACACGTGCTGGAGAAGAACCCATAATTCAGCTTCGAAGTGACCTCTTCCCAACCTTGAGGTCTCCCCAGGACACGCTGAGTAAGAGCAGGGTTACGGACCGTGAGGGACTCTGAAATACAGAGAGCAAACTGAGGGTCGATGGCAGGGGTGTGGGAGAGGAGAGGGGGGAGAATGGGTGGTGGGCATTGAGGAGGGCACTTTGAGCTCTGGGTGTTGCATATAAGTGATGAATGATGGGACTCGACTCCTGAAGCCAAGAGCACACTGTATACGATGTAGGTTAGCTAACTTGACAAAGAATTATATTTAAAAAAAAAAAAAAAAAGAGGGCGCCTGGGTGGCTCAGTTGGTTAAGCGGCCGACTTCAGCTCAGGTCATGATCTCATGGTCTGTGGGTTCGAGCCCCGCGTCGGGCTCTGTGCTGACGGCTCAGAGCCTGGAGCCTGCTTCGGATTCTGTGTCTCCCTCTCTCTGCCCTTCCCCTGCTCACACTCTGTCTCTATGTCTCTCAAAAATAAATAAAAACGTTAAAAAAACAAAAAAAAAAAGAGTAGGGTTTGTGGCACTTACCCAGTGGACTTCAGGGCTCCCCGCCCTTTGATCCAATCTTGCCCACCTCCCCCCGCCAGTCCTACCCATCATAGAGTTGGAAGCTACATGACAACCATCCTGGAGAGGGGAGGCTGGCCTCTCCTGGAGAGGAAAAGAGTGTGTCTCCCGCCTTCCCTGAAGGATCCTGGCCCCTTGCTCTCTCTTTCTGTAAGGTGTCTAGGCTCAGTGCTGAGCTAAGACATGTGTGCCTCAAGAGTGAAGGCAATAAGGGGATCCCCAGTGCAGCAAGAGAGGCCGTGCTGACCCAGAGGACTCCAGTCTACCACTGTCAGCGTGTGTGTGTGCATGCGTGTGCGCGTGCGTGTGTGGTACATGCACCCTGGATCGATGCCCTCCCTGCTGGATCTGGAAGCAAATTTCAAGAGATGATCGAGACAGCGATGGGAGGATTCTTGAGAAGCAGGTCCCACTGCTGCCTGGGAACTTTCCCTTCCCTCCAGCTCCTTTCCTCTCCTCGTCTGCTGCCGCAGGACAATTCATCATTAATCCCTTCAAGGCTGCCGAGATAAGCAGCAGAACAGTTTAAAGGGAAGATGGATTTGGGCTTTTTTTCCTGGAAGCAGATCTGAGTTATCACTCACTCCTAGGCTGGGGCCGCCAGAAGTTCTCCCAGCCAAACATCTGCAGCACCGGGCTGGGGAAAGACTCTGTCTGTCACTCGGCCCCTACGAAGCCCTTTTCCATCACCCCCTGCCCCCACCCCGTGTCCCAGACTTCTAACGGTCAGAAGCACAATACCACAGCTGGGGCTGTGTTCGTGTGCTGCCCTAGACTCAGGCGGGTTGGTGACCAGGGGGGGAAATGCCCACTCTGCGCGCTTTTTAGGAGGGGCGAGTGCCGTTCTGGATCCCGGCAGCTCACGCCGTGCTTGGCACACGGTGAGGATATCCAGGTTTTTATTGAGGCTTCTGTGTTGCGCTAAGTGCTTTATTCATACGCCACCTTGTTTAATCTTTGCTACGATCCCGGGAGACGGAAATCGCTCTCTGCAGTTCACAGATGTGGGACTTGAGGTTCGGAGAGGTTAAATAATTCGCCCAAGGTCACGCGAGCGGTGAGTGGCCATCTGAGAATTGAATGCAGGTCTGGCAGATTCTTCACCCCTTCACAATAAGTTCTTCGTAAGTGTTTGCAAACCGCCCCGGCATTTGCCCAAATGAGGCTGTCTAAACCTATGGGTCCAGTTCTTTAAGGCAGCGCCCCAAGGAAGGGGGAAACGGGTCTCCCCTAAGGGGAATTTGGTAGAGAATGAACACACCTAAACTTCCTAGTTTGGGGAATGCGGTCTGTGGTGCCAGGTGAGCTGGGGTCCAGCAGAAGGCCTTAGGCTCCATCATGCTGCCTTGTTGTCCTATCTTGGCTTTCCCCACCCCACCCCACCCCCGACCTCTACCACTCCTGACTCCATTCCTTGAAGTTTGTCCAAGCCAGGGGTTGGTGCTGGAAGCAGGGAGGGAAGAGCCAGAGCAGATTGGATGTCGCCCTGAGGATTTCTGCATCTGCAGAATCAAGGACGGTCAGGCGCCGGTGGGGGCTCTGGAGTGTCAGATTTCTCTGCCGGGGAGTGTGCGCCAGGGACTCGCAGCAATTTCTGGGGAGGCCCCATACTCCAGGGCAAAACTGCTAACACTCCAAGGTTACTCATGGCAGCCGCTGGCATGGGCTGCTCAGAGGGACGCCGCTCGCTTCCTCGTCTGGTCCCACCGAGAGCCCACTCTCCTCACCCTGGGGCTCTGCCACTAGAGTCTGTGGCTGTGCTGGGAAACTTGGCATCAGATTCCTCCTGCTGCCTCATCTCTTTCCTCTCTGAGAAATCACCATCCCTGGTAGAACAGGCCCGTATTGTCCTAGCCTGCCCGGCACCTCCCAACCACCCTTGATCTTGGTGGGGAAGTTCCTGTAAGGGAGGGCGGGTAATTGGAATGTAAGCCATTAATGTTCCCCTACCCCCAGAGGACACAAAGAGTTTTCCCAGAAGCCCTGGCTCCACAGGCAGCCATTTTGTGGAGACCGAGTCCTTTGAAAATTCCCCCTCCCCCCCACCCCCATGAGTGATTATTTAAGTGAAAACACCGTTCAACTATGGATAAATCCAGTTATGAAAAGAAATACATATTCACTGTGCACAGAAAATTTACAGGTGAGAACATCAGCTCAGATGTAAGATGGATTGCTATATTCCATCATTCTCACGTTCATGACCAGGTATATTTTGTTGGAGAATAATTCTGGATCAGGGGAGTCTCTACCTTGGGAGTTGAGACTTAAAGCAAGCCCTGTTTGCTCTGGGGCCTCTTGTGGAGTGAGGGGGAGGCAGGCATGGGTGGGAGGAAATAATGCCCCAGCTCCTGGGCCCCGGGGTCATCTCATCAGCTGCTTTTGTCCCCCCCACCCCCACCCCCGAGCTGCTTCTCTGCCTTCCAAGGCTACTCACAGTTCATTTGAAGATAACAAGTTGCCTCTCGCTGTACTCCGTCATTTCTAATTACTGGTTTAATGAGAATTTCCGCTGGATTCTGTGCACCACTAATTTGCCACCTATTCTTTCACTTACAAATAGAATTCATTGGTCCACACCCCCAAATTCCTGCTGGTTGCATTTTCTCTTTAATTATAAGACTCCTCGGCTCCTGTGGTTTTAAATCCCACTCCAAGTCAGGAGTGCTGTTTGATAAAGTTACCTTTTAAGGGATGTGAACAGTCACCCGCTGGAGTGGCTCCACCAGGTGCTGCCAGGTGAGTATTCGGGAGGATGTGGGAAGGGAAGGAGAGCAGGTGCAGCCCAGCGCTGGCTCCCTGAATGGCCTGGTGGGCGCTGTCCACGGTCCTGGCACACCACCGAGCCGACCTGGCAGCTAGGAATTTGGGGACTCCTTTAGAGCAGCTGGAAGGAATCTCTTTGACCAGTTCCCCCACTTGCATTGTGGCATTGGCTTTGGGAAAGGACCTGGCCAGGTGAAGAAGCTCTTAATCTCAGGGAGAAATGGTGGTAGATGGACTCGCCTCGCTGTGGACTTGCTGAATGAGATTCGGGTATATCACTTTGCGCTGTGTCACAGTACATTGGAAAACTTCCTAACCAGTGCCGCAGACGGGTCGCATGGGGCCCAGAAATATTGATGCCTCCGTTACTTGGAGTTGCCTGGAATGGCCTAGGGTGCTAGGGCCACTTACCCCAGCGTGCCATACCGGTGTTCTGTGTGTCATGAACATACAAAAGATTGGAAAGCACTAGAATATCAGAAAGAAAATGGGCTACAGAGGTCAGGGGCCCACAGTTTGAGTCTCCACTCTTTCACTTCATGGCAGGGTACTCTCGCACGTGACAGTTATCTTCCCTTAGCCTGGGCTTCTTTGTTTGCAAAGAGAATTACATTTGTATCCCAAGTTGTGGGGGGGATAAAAAACATGTAAGCATAGCAGGTCTTCAAAAATCCTTGCTCCCTTCCCTGCGATCCGCTTTCCTGTGACTTGTTCCCAGCAGGAGCACGTTTCTGCCCGCCTCTCCACAGAGCTACGCTCAGGGCTGGTGAGGAAAGAGCCACAAACCCTTCTCATTCCCAGGAAAGAGACATCATGTTGGGACTTTAATTAAGGGTTTCTGATCACTATTCCTTCAAGTGCTCTTCAGCAGGCTGGTGGGTAACTCAGGCAATTGGATGCCCTTGGTTCCCTCTGTCTCTCTCTCTCTCTGAGGCAAGACAAAGTAGTGGCTTTAAGAAAATCCAGGTCAGGGGCGCCTGGGTGGCTCAGTCGGTTGAGCGTCCGACTGTGGCTCAGGCCATGATCTCACAGCTCATGAGTTTGGGCCCCACATCGGGCTCTGTGCTGATGGCTCAGAGCCTGGAGCCTGCTTCCGATTCTGTGTCTCCCTCTCCCTCTGCCCCTCCCCCGCTCACACTCTGTCCTTCTCTGTTTTATAATGAATAAACATAAAAAAGGTTTTTTTAATAATTAAAAAAAAAAAAACAGAAAGAAAATCCAGGTCAGAGGATTTGGGCAGATACCACGAGCACCCATCTGCTACCACCATGGGCCCCGCGTGAATGAGGAAACAAGGTGGCGAGGTTTTCATTCCTTGCTCCTGGAATTTTATTTTAACGTGTGGTTTAAAACAACTTTTGTATTTTTCCAGATTGGGACAGTCTCATAGGCTGTCTGCCTGTTGGGGACCTGGTATGGTCTTCAGCACTCTGGGGGTCTACGTTTCCCTGTGTCTTTAAAACCTAACCCTCACACACCGCTCCGGCTCAGGCCGTCATCACCGCTTACCCACCCTCCCTGTTTCTTCATCTGTCCTACAGTCATCTTCCTTAAAATAGTTGAGTGGCATCACTCTCCTGCTGGAAAACTTGAACCGGCTCCCTATTAGCCTTGAAAGGAAACCCGGTCCTTTCCGTGGCCTGCAGGTGCTGCCTGCTCTGGAGTCTTGCTGCCCCGTCAGCACTTCCCATTCTTTCCTTGCTTAGGATGCTCTAGGCCCAGGCCCTTCTTTCTAGTCTTCATACTCACCAGGCAGGCTGCCTCAGGGCCTTTGCACTTCCTGTTCCCTCTGCCCTGAATGCTTTCTCAGGATATCCACATGGCCCATTCTCTCACTCCATCAGGTCTTTATCAGAGTGTGCCCTCCTAGTCCCTCTATATACTGTAGCACCCCTGTCTCTATCCCCTCACATTCAGTATTACATATTTATGTGATATCTTTATATATACTGTAGGTATATGTCTATACATATGGTACTAATTATATATTTGTCTGAATGTTTTTAAGGTTATTTATTTATCCTGAGGACGAGGCAGGGGCAGAGAGAGAGAGACTGTGTCTCAAGCAGGCTCCATGCCACCAGCGCAGAGCCCAACACAGGGCTCGAACCCACAAAACCAGGAGATCATGACCTGGGCTGAAACCAAGAGTCAGATGCTTAGCCAACCGAGCCACCCAGGCGCCCCATATCTGTCTGATTTTTGTGACTTTACCCTAGAATATAAATCCCACAGGGGAGGGGCGTTGCTTGCTCTGGTCTCTGCCGTGCTAGAACAGGGCCTGACACATTAGTGTCCAGTAAATACTGGTTGAAGGAAGTAAAGGAAGTGGGAAGTCAGTTGGCGCACGAGCATCCCCGCCAGTCCCCTGTGTCCTCGGGCACCCACGTGCTTGTCACACTGGTGCCAGGGCCCTGCGGGACAGCGGGTGGCCGTGCCCCTAGGCTTGGCCACGCCCATTTTCCCCATGTGCTCACATGAAGGGGCAGCTGGTGCCAGCTCATGGTATGCCGCCTGCCTCGTCTCATCTCGTCCTCGCGACAAAGAGGCCTCACTTGCGGGGTGCCGCTGGGGTCTTCTTCCTCATCTTTTCAGGCCCAGAAGCCAAGGCCATGAGAGGCTGTGTTCTTTCCTGAAGACTCACAGCTAGTAAGTGGCAGCAGGTCCCAAACCAGGCCTCCCTGGCTCCAAAACCCATCTTTCTGCAATAGCGCTGTGGTTTAGAGTCAGACCCCAGAGTCACGCTGTGCTGGGGTGGACCCAGGGCCTCCAGTTTTTGACTTGTGCCTACGGACCAAGTCAGTTCCAAGACGCATTTTTTTGTACATTGTCACCTCTTCAATTCAGGACACAACATACAATCGGCGGCATCGCAAAATGGCCGTTGGTCAGGTGGCAGTGGTGACCTGGTTGGGTGAAAACCTTCCGTTGACTCTCTCTGGTACGTTCAAGAGAGTGTCAGCATCAAAGGGCCTGCAGTTCAATGAAATTAGCGAGTAATCCCTCTGAACCTCTGCTTCTTCCTCTGTAAAATGAGAATAAGTGTGGGGCCAACCTCCTACGGTTGTGGACAGGGTTTAAGGAGGTATTGGCTATTACAGAGCCAGCCCTCAAGAAGTATCCCCCCTCCCCGTGGTGTCGTTGTCGTTGTTGTTTTGTTAATTGCAACACCCCTCACCGCCTTCAGAAGTTGCCTTAGCGCCTGAGTCCTGGCACAAGGTTAACGCATCTGTGGGGTGGTCATGGCGCTCCCCCTGCTTCCACGCCGATGAGGCACGCCTTTCCCCCTCACGTGAAATGGTAAAACGGAACCGAAAGATTGTGTTTGCACTAGCCCCGCCCACATTTCCCAGTGCCAGTTCCTCCCCCTCCGGACCATCTGCCCCTTTTCCTGCCTCCCTTCCTCCTCGCCTAAGAAAACAAAATACCAACTGCTGAGAACACGCGCGGCAAATGTAACGGGAAGGTGAGACAGGCCGCAGAAGGTTCCGCTGGCTCTGCTGCCCGCGCCGCTGTTTGGAATGGTCCCGCCAGCCTTGAGGAACGCCGTGTGCCGAGACGGTGCCCGTCCACGGCGTACCTCTCTAAGGCGAAGGCAGACCCTGTCTGCGGAGTGGAGAGAGGCACAAATAGCGGATCCTTTAGAAGCGGCAAAAAGTCAGTGAACGAGGGCCGGCCTTCTTAGCTTCCCTGCGCATGGGGCCTCGTGTGGCTTGGGGATTGGAACATGGCACCAGAACATAAGGAAGTTGTGAAGCTGGTAAAATGATGTCAGGTTCTGGAAAATTGGGGGGATTCAAAATGCACCCGGCATTCACGCACTCCCTCCCTGCCTTCCTTCATAGCACGTTCGCTGAGAACATACAAGCGTAACACATGAGGGTTTGGTCTTGCGGAACCAAAGATGCGGTAATTTGGGAGACAGAATGGGAGACCAAAACACAAAGCGGACGAATCTGCGAAATGGAGTCAGAAATTACCGCTCTGTTTGTTTGGCTTCCCAAGAAACTTTTTCTTTCTCTTTCTGTCCATGTGGTCACCAGATGCAGTTGGTAGGTAAGCACTGTTCCCTGTCGTACAGATGATTCCGGAACAGAACGCTGGCCTCCAAGTCCGGGGGCTCCTCCCCACATGGGCTGCTGGGCTGCGCTCCATTTGTACCTCCCCCTACCGTCCCCCCAACTCCCGTGGCTGGGGCATGCCTGGCATCTAGTAGGTTTAAATGTCTCGGTCAAGTGTGTTAGCTTTTCGCCCTTGCCGCTGTTTCCAAGGTGAAGGCGGTGGTTAGGATTTCAACATAGGAAGCAGGTTGCTCTTGGAGGGCGAGGAGGCAGGGACCCTGGAGCGTCTGTAGGTGTCCCGTTCCGCCCTGTGCATGCCAGGCAGCGGCTGGGCTGGGGGCCAGCGGCGGGTGGACGCATCAGCTGGATTCCAGGACGCTGGTTCCTGCCTTCAGGGAGCTCCTGTTTAGAGGGCGAATCGGGGGTGCGCACAAGGAGCTATACTAGAAAGCCAAAGGGTAAAAGCGTGGAGGAGTATTACAAGTTGCGGGCCGAGAAGGGGAAAGAAAGGAGCATCAATTCTCACTTAGATCATCACAGAACGTGCCACAGACGCAAGGTGGGTCTCGAGCCGCACCTTCAAGGTCGTTCGATGAAATTGCAACTAACCCCTCTGAGCCTCTACCTCTTCATCTGGAAAGTGGGACTGAGCGTGGTTCCTTCAAGGGAAGCTTCAGTAGGCAGACGCCAGCGAGGGCTTTATGCCAAGGGGCCAGGCGACGAAGTGGCAGCCGAGGCCAGGGAATGGAGAAGTGACAGATGTCTCTGGCCAGGGCCGTGGGCGCTCTCCAGTGGGAGCGGGGAGACGTGGTCTTCCAGGAAGCTGCCTCGAAAGGCCCAGAGGACAGTGAGCCTGCTGCAGGCATCGGGCTGAGAAAAGGTCTGAGCCAGAGCACGAGGGGCGGGAGAGAGGACGGGCCCAAACAGACTGACTGACAGGGCTCCGTGCCCTCGGCGCGGAGGGGGAGCGAGGGAGAGGTCCACAGCGGGGCCGGTGCCGGCCGAGAAAACCGAGGAGAGCAGCCGTCGGGTGGGCGGCCAAGGCCTGTCTGAAGCAGTTTGCCTCAGCCGGCTGCCAGCGATTTCAATAAAACAATTAAAAATAATTTGTAGGACAGTTTGTGTCTCTGATAACAGTCCGACCTGCTTTGGGCTCAGCGGAAGCCCAGAGGCTCTGAGGTAATTAGGAGAATTGTTTGGGCCACAACCGCTGGTCGCAGGGAAATCAGGAAGCTGGCAAGTTGTCTGAGAGACAGAGAGACCCCCGAACTGGCTTCCTTCTCGCCACAGATGAGCCTTGAGCTGGGCCCTGGCTTTATGGCTGGGGCCACTGGGTGGTCTCCCACGGCCTCCCCGCTCCCGGGGGCTCTTTCCCGGCCCTCCATCATAGAGGTTTGCATTTAAGAATGTGCAGGACTGTCCCCAGAGCCATGAGACCCAACAGGGGCAAAATATGGGGCTCCCCATGTGGGGCTCAGGGAAGCGGGGCCTGGGGCAGGGGTGGGTGGCTAGTCATCGCTGCCTCCTGCTTTCTCGAAGATGACGCCTCACCACACAGTGCCCCCCTTTTTGCCTCCCCCCCCCCCCCGCGCCGGGAGTCTGGTTGGAAAAGAAGTGATTCCCTGGAATTTGTCCCTGGAGTTACCTGGTACGACCCTCCCAAACAAGAGAGGCGCTGACCCCAAGAGGCGGGCGCTCAGGGGGCCGCTGGACGCAGCGTTCCAGAAGGCCCTCACCTCTGGATGCTTGGAGCGGAGGGGCGGGGCCTGGCCCCCGTCCCAGGGGGAGCGGCCTCCCCTCACCCCCGAGGTGGCGGCCGAGGGCCACACTTCGAAAGCAGTCGTGGAGCCGTCAGCCCTCCGGCAGGGGACATTTTTACCTGTCTGCCTCCTAGTCGCAGAATTTTTTTTTTTTTTTCTTTTTAAGGAGATTCACAGTTCACTCCCTCAGTGCTGCTTTTCTCACGCGTGCTTCTCCGCTGTAGGCTGCATCTGTTGCTAAGTGACAGGTCTGGCCCAGAGGGCTTTCTCGACTCTCGAGCCCGCGCCCCCCCCAGCATGGAGCTTTGAGTAATTGAGGCGGCCCTTCAGCGCCTCAGCCCTCCATCGTCAGACACGCAGCTTTACAGCCCACCCCGGCTCCTGTAGGGGCAAGATTCGAGTGCGGTTGGGCTGGCTGTCACAGCGTCCCCACGACACCCCAGCGAGCTCTCAACTGGCGGAGGTGGTAAGACACACAGGCAGAAGAACCTTCAGGGTCAAGGGCCCGGGGCGGGTCATGCCTTGCTCACTTCTACGTGCAGGAGGGACGTCCCCTGGATATATAGAGCTGGGAGGGGCCTTGGAGATGATGAAGGCCAACCCATTTTACACGCGGGGACCCCGAGGCCTAGAGAGGTCAGGGCAACGGGGCCAGCTTGCCTGGTTGGTTGGTGGTTGGTCGGGCCTCCTGATGCCTGGATGACGGCTGGCTCCAAGGCCTGTGAAGTCAAGGCCCCTCCTGGGCCCGTCTCTGACCCTGGTGCTCGTCCCAGGTAATGCAGCAGGCTTGTTGGCTGGGGACACAGTTGGGTTCCCATGCCCTGGTCCGGAAGCTGCCCTTTCACCAGCCCAGGGGCGCCTAGGGAACTGGGGGCTGCAGGAAGGGATATTCCACGTCACTGCTGCCCGTGTCCTCTTTGAAACATGGAGGCAGCAGAGGCGCGCGGGGACTTGGGAGCTGACGGTCCCATGATGTGAGCCAGGGGCTGTCCTGCCCTGGGGCGCGGCCAGCCCCACTGGCTTCCCGGGCTGGCTGGGAACCCAGTGAGATGACATGGAGAGGCGATGTTTGTCAGCACTTGCCAGGCTCCTGTGCGGTCCTGAGACCCGTCCGACCTGTTCTCTCCACAGCATTGTGAGGCGGGCCCCAGTGTCCTTTGACGGCTCGGTGGCCTTAAGAACCTTGCGAGGCCAGGCAGTGGGTGAGCGTGAGTTGGGATTCGAACCTGCGCGGTCTGGCTTCTGAGCAGTGTTGCCAGCCCATCCCGTGCCAGGAGACCAGGAGACGGAGTAAGTGTTCGTACGTGGTTTCAAACTATTACACATACGAACTACGGGGTGACTAATAATATTGCTAGACTTTGCTGTGAGGCCACACGTCTTATTAGTAAGACCAATGCCGGGCCTTGACCTGCTTCCCTTTGGCCCCGGTGAGGCGGGTGGGCTGGGCTTTGCGGGGTGCTGCCCCAGCAGCCTCGGGGTGCTGCCAGTTCTGGCTAACAAAAACGGACCTTCCTGAGGTGGTGCAAGGCTTACCAGGAGCAGAGTCCTTCCTGGCACTGTGCATGTGTCTGCTCATTGAGTCCCCGGGGCAGCCCTCCCTTGGAGGGGACAGCCATCAGTATGTAGACCCTTTTCGTCCCCGAGAGGCCTGACGCCTGCCTACGTAGAGCGAAGTGGCTGCCCACGTCTCTCGAGCACCCTCCCGCCCCCACCGTGTTCTTCGTATCAGTATCACCCCTGGCCGTTGTATGTTTGTTTCTTTCCTTAGCATCTGGCCCTTCCACGGGAAATAGACACTCCACAAGTTTATTCTGTTTGCGGCTCTGTCCCTGAAACCTAGAACCAAGCCTGGTACAGAGAAGGCACTCGGAAAATGGATGTCGAGTGAGCAAGGGAATGAGTGAATGAATGAAAGAAATGGGAGCTCTCGCACCCGGGTCCGTCAGATTGCAAAGCCCCCGCCCTCACCGCCACTGTCGTCTTGTTTCCCCACTCCCTGCTGAGTCTGACGCAGCGGCTTTGTGCAATAGGCTTCCTCTCTGGGCCCCAGTGTCTTCATAGATAAAATAAGACTATTGCTAGGGCCCCTCTAGCTTTAATATTCTAAGTGCCAGACGCTTTTGTCACCTGAACATGTTCGTGGACACAGAAGGTTCCAGGCATGATTGCAGCCCAGCCTGGTGCCTCCGCTTGTCAATTTGCACTTTTCGCCCTGCAAACCTGACGGCCCGGGAGGCCCCTCGGCCCCCCGTCCCGTGATGCAGGCTGCTCTCGCGCATCTTGGGGAGAAGGACGACACTCCATTGTGCCTGCGGTTTCCGCGACGCTGCTGTGGCTTTACCGGAATGTGCTAGTTTTGTCCTTGAGTCCTCCTAGTCTAAAGGACGCCCTTCCCTCCTGCAGCCCTTTCTCCTGTTGGTGATGAGAGCGGCCACTCTCCAGGGTATTTATGGGAAGGCACGGCCTCCGGCTGGTCAGCGTCAGGATAAATTCTGCAGACCTGCCGGAATCCCCTTCGGTTTTCTCCAGTTGTGGGATGACGAGCAGTAAATCAGACCTAATGCGATGCAGACTGTTCTCAAATTCCACTGCAGGCGGGACGCCTGGAGACAGGCTCTGAGCCGGCACCCTGGGCACTGCAGTCTCCAGACGGACCCCAACCCTTCTCACAGTTCTCGTTTTAATTTTTTTTAATGTTTATTTATTTTTGAGAGACAGAAAGTCAAGAGAGAGAGAGAGACAGAGGGTCTGAAGCAGGGTCTGTGCTGACAGCAGAGAGCCCAAAGTGGGGCTCAGACTCATGAACCGTGAGATCACGGCCTGAGCCGAAACCCAGAGTCGGATGCTTAACCCACTGAGCCCCCCAGGCGCCCCCCACCTCCAGTTCTAGTTTTTAATAAACACTCTTGTTTAAGGGGCACCTGAGTAGCTCAGTGGGCTGAGCATCCGACTCTGGATTTCGGCTCAGGTCACGACCTCACGGTTTGTGAGTTCAAGCCCCGCATCGGGCTCCATGCCGGCAGTGTGGAGGCTGCTTGGGATTCTTCCTCTCCCTGCCCAGCTCTCTCTCTCTCTCTCTCTTTATCTGTCTCTCTCTCTCAAAGTAAGTAAGTAAACTTAGAAAAAGAAACTCTTGCTCAAGCTTTATGGGAGATGGGGTAGCCAGCCAGACAGCAATTGTACGTGCCCTGGGTTTTCTCCATTCGAGTGCCCTGGGGGCAGGGATCTGCTGACCGGGGAAGGGGAAAGGGCTCATCCCAGCGGTCCAGAAAAGAACAAAGGCGTCCCCATTGCATAACTCCTAGGGACACCATTCCCTTATGTCGTGTGGGCGGGAGACGGCGGGCCGAAAGGTCCCCAGACACATACTCCCTCCGGGACCCAGTGGACTGTTTGGCTGACCCACTGTGAAGTGGAGTCCCAACAGAGAGCTGTGCTTCTTAGAGGGAATTGTGAGTTCTTTTTGGCGGGCTGGTCCTGTCTCGGTCACTCCGAAGCCCAAGACCTGGACCGTTCCTGGAGAGGAAGGGGTGGTCACTAGGACTCACGGTTTCCCTTGGGTGAGGAAGGCAGGGAGGTGTCACCTGCTGCTGTGGTCGGAGGCCTGGCCCAGGGAGGGCGGGCTGACCACACAGACCGGCGTGGACAGCCCCCATCTGTCGGGTGTCCTAGCGTCACTCCACGCGTGACAGGATCCAGCTGGCCAGGTCCCCTCGAAGCTCGGGTCTTTCCCGGAGCCAGCCAAGGGATCTAGCTTCTGCCGCACAGCGCCGTCGCCCGTGCGGTTCCCATGGCGCGGACGAGGAGCGCAGACTTGCGGAGACAGCTCCTTCCCTTAGTAAAGTGATCACCGCGCCGCCGGGTAATTTACATCCCTAGAAAGATGCAGGGCGGAGGCTGGCCGGGGTGTGCGCGTGTGTAATTTTAAATCCTCCAACCTCCCCTTCGAGAGAAGGTGCTCTGGAACAAGCAGTGTGTTGATTTCCTTCGAAGGGCTCATTTCCTTGGGGTTTTATTTGTTTAAGGGAAACAGGAAAGACAGCTGAGGAATGGCAGGAGCAGGGGCGGGGTTCGCCTCCCCCGCCCGCTTCGGCCTCGCGCGGGCGCGTTATCTGCCGTAAAACTGTCACCCGGGGATGGAGGACGGGCTCTTGGCTGCAGCGGCCCTCAGAGAATGTCAGTGCTGAGCGATGACCCAGCCTTTGTTGGCACTGAGCAAACACCTCGAGGACCGTGGTGCCAGGATCCTCAGCAGAACCCGGTCGGCGCTCCCGTCTGGGGAATGGAGGTCTAGATGGGGCGGCTGGTGTTCAGGGTCCCCATGGGCAGAGCGCCAACGTTTTCAGTTTTGGGTTTTGTTCTGTTTTTGTCTGTTTTTTCTTTTTCTGTTTTGCAAGCATTAATGTCCCTTGAAGTCACCTAAGATTCCTGTAAAAATACAGAGAATGGTTCGGTAGGTCTGGGGGTGGGCCTGGCATTCTGCATTTCTTTTCTTTCTTTTTTTTTTAAGTTTTATTTTATTCATTTTTGAGAGAGAGAGAGAGAGAGAGTGCGCGTGTGCGCGGAAGAGAGGCAGAGAAAGAGGGGGAGAGAGAGAGAGAATCCCAAGCAGGTTCCACACGGTCCACACAGAGTCCTCCGTGGGGCTGGAACCCACAAACTGTGCGATCACGACCTGGGCTGAAACCAAGAGTCTGACGCCTAACCAAATGAGCCACCCGAGCGCTCTCTGCTTTTCCGACCTGCTCCCCATCGTGCCGCTGGCCCGCGAACTGTATTTTGAACGGAAAGACCCTAGAGAAGGCAGACACTGGCTTCCCCGGGTCCCATCAGATGGTTTGGCTACAACAGAGCTCAGGAGGGCCAGGACTTGGCCACGAACCCGCACCACCCGGGAGGAGAGGGGTGTGGGGGCCTCTGAAGGGTCCTGAAGAGGGGGCAGCGCCATCACGGACGGCCCTTTATTTGGGTTTGGTGTCCGGTTTGGCCTCTTCTACCCCATTAGGTTTACCTTTCAGGGATGCTCAGACAGGGCCTGTGGGAGAACGGAGTCTGCAGCCTCGGGGCTCCTCGGTGGGTGCCCTCCGATGGGGAGGCAGCCCAGGCCACTCCCTGCCCAGCCTCCAAGCACGTGCCCTGGAGAGATGGCGGATCTGGGTCCGCCTGGGCTCCCCGCCTCTCCGGTGCGGTCAGCTGCTCCTCTCCTGCTCCCCTGGTCTCGCAGGTCCCTGGATGAGAAGGGGCTGACGACGGCCGAGTCCCACCTTCTCTGAGCGCCGGGGAGCCGGGCCGCGTGGCCCAGGTGGCACCAATGCCGAAGAACAGCAAGGTGACCCAGCGCGAGCACAGCAGCGAGCATGTCACGGAGTCGGTGGCCGACCTGCTGGCCCTCGAGGAGCCCGTGGACTACAAGCAGAGCATCCTGAACGTGGCGGGTGAGGCAGGCGGCAAGCAGAAGGCGGCCGAGGAGGAGCTGGACGCGGAGGACCGGCCGGCCTGGAACAGCAAGCTACAGTACATCCTGGCCCAGATCGGCTTCTCCGTGGGCCTGGGCAACATCTGGAGGTTCCCCTACCTGTGCCAGAAGAATGGAGGCGGTAAGAGGCAGCCCCGCCCGCCCCGGGGGAGGGGGGCTTGCAGATGAGCTGGGCTGAGGGGTGAAAAGGAACACCTCTTTGCTGGTGCAGCATCGGTGCACCTGATGCTTGCACCTGAGCTGGTGCACCCTCTCCTAGGGTGGAGCTCAGGGGTCCAGAGGAAATAGCTGATGGTTAATAGCCACCAAGAGGGTGTCAGGCATGATGATAATTAGAACATGGGCTCTGGCCCGGGACTGCCTGGGCACGAACCCCAGTGCAGCCAAGTTGGCATTGCGACCCTGTGCAAGTCGCTCGATCTCTCCGTGCCTCTCGGTTCTCCATCTGTAAAACGGGAATAATAGTAGATCCTGCCTTGCAGCAGAGTTGGGAGATTTCAATGAGCTTTACGTGTAGAACGCTTACCACCGTTATCGGATGCGTAGCAAAGAATGACTGTTGGCCATGATGATTAAAGGCTTAGCAGGTGCCTGGCACTGCTTAACGCTCATTGGATATTAGGCTGAAATGCACGAAACTGCTGATATTTGAGTGTCTTGGAACAACCAAAGCACCAGTTTCATATAGTCCAGTCATCGAATCCGCCGACACCCTGTGTGAGGAAGGAGTTCTTATCCTCATGGTGGAGACCACAGAGTGGTTAGGTACATTGCTCAAGGTCACACAGCTAGCGATAAAGTAAGGATTCTAACCAGGACGGCTTGGCCCCCAGAGTCAGAGCGTGTCTGCTGCCTCCCAGGTAGGAGGGGGCCCCCCACTGCCCCATGAGTTCTAATCCACCTCGAGGATCTTTCTCTTGGAATCAAACCCCTTCTACTAACCACTTCCAGCCACCCGGGTGGGTAGCAGCCCCCGGGCCCTTATCCCTCGGCCCCTCTGAGGCAGACTGGAATGTTTCAAAGGTAATTTGTTTTGAAACCAGGGAAAAACTAACAGAAAATAAACACAGAAAAACCTAGCAGGCTGAAAACAAGGACGTTGACAAGCTCAGACATCTGGTCCTGGGAAAGTGACTTGAACCAGCAGAGAACCCTTGTGCCTCTTAGTCCCTGTGGCCTGGAACTGCCACCCTCCAGCCTGATGGGGGGAGGGCCGCAGCTCTGTAGACATTCTAACCCAGCTCCTTTTCTCTCCGCTTTGTGGGACTCTGGCTCCGCAGCCTCTTGCAGGGATGCGGCCCCATTCAGGGTCACGCCCTCCTCTCCAGAACACTCTCTCATCCAGAGGCCAAGTCTGGCTGGAGACTTCTCCTTCTTTCCAATTTCTATCGAAGGGTGAGAAGTGGGACTGTCCCCTCGAGCCAGTGTCACTGAGGCCAGAGGCTTTTATCTTGCCGCCATAACACGTCTATTAACCATATGCGTTTCATGCTTTGAAAGATCTCCCCCCCCCCATAAATCAATAAATTGCTGCCGATGAGAGCTTTTAGCCTACATGGATGGCCAGACTCAGGTCACTGCGCTGGTATAAGAGCAGCCCAAAGAAAGATACAAATACAAGGGTGTGGTGTTCCTACGTGCTGAGAGCCGCGGAGAAGAGGCATCCACAGTGCCTTCGGAGGACACATCGCCTCTGGGGATGCCGGCCAGGAACCTCTAGCCTTGTCCTTTGGGGCTTAGATGGTCAGCTCTGCCTGGGCACTTGGTGCCAAGTCAGAGTCCCTCTGTCCACCACGCGCGGTCCCCGGGCAGCGGGCTTGCCAAAGCTGGCCAGTCCACGGTGCCGCCAGCCGGTCGCCGTGGCACCCGACACCACGGTTAACTCCTAGAAGAAAAGCGTGGTTAACCCTCAAGATTTCGAGCTCCCCGGGGCTCGTTTCCACCCTCGTTCTCCCATCCTCTCTGATTCCTAGAGCCCCCTTTCTATCTCTGCCTTTAACCCTCTGGGATTCTACGGGTTTTACGGTAAGTCTTTGCTTCAATCCGGCGGGGAGCTCTGGACCTCTGCTTAGCTCCGCTAGATGCGGACCGTTTCTGTGCCCTCTTAGTTTGCTTTGGTTTTTTCCTGTTTATCTTTATGAAGAAGAGGCAAAGGTTCATCGAGGGCTTCCTAGGGGTAAGTCAGTCACTCAATCCTCGCAACAGCCCTGTGCTATAGGGATGGCGTGGAAGCGTGTGAAGTAGCCATTTTTATAAGTCAAACATGGTCCGAAATGAGCAGTTTCATGTGGTTTTACCTAACGTTATTATCCTTTTTTTAGCTAGATGACAGAACAGGGGCGCGGCGAGATCGAGTAATTGGCCCAGAGGAGCACAGCTAGGGAGTGGCAGAGCCAGGATTCAAGCCCGGGGGGTCCGGCCCCAGGGTCCAGATCTCAGCCCTACCTAGTGTGCACCTCCACAGGCTGAGAGCAAGGTGGTCTTTCGAATCCCAGAAATAACCTCAGGGTTTGCCAGAAGCAAGACCTAGAGTATAGACCAAGACAGAGGAGCGCTCAGAGGTCCCACAGTCCACCTCCGTAGGGCCCTGTGCCGTGAAACTTCCTAACACCCCGGGCCGCGCTCCCGGCCGATCAGAGTGATGACCTGAAGTTCCCGAAAGTCACTGAAACATCGGAGGAGATCACTCCGGTTGGGTCTCCAGGTTGTGTTTTCTGAGGTGGTAGAGGGCGCGCTTCCGAGTGATCTCAGCAAAGGTCGAGAAGAAAAAGTTCCTCTGCCTGACCAGCAAGTCTCACCCAGCCCCCGGCCCCCCGAGCGCTGCGCGTGGCTGGGCCGTGGCAAGGCGAGGAGAACTGCGGCCGAGTCAGCCCCCTTGGCCTGACGCAGGCGACCGGCCCGAGTGGCAGGTGGCGGGTTGTCGGTGACCGGTCTCGGCTGCAGGACTGCTCTTTGGACGGCACAGAGGTGGAGGCTTTCCCTGGTTCTTGGGGGGGAGAGGAGGGAAGCGTTCGCGGAAGGTACCAGCCTACTCTTCTGATCCCCCAAAACCCATCTTCCTGTACGTCTTGCACCACCCGCGGATATGCGGGTGAAATAGAAAACTAGCGAGGCTGTGCCCCTTTGCTTTTCTGCACGTCCCTTCGCTCCTCTTTCATGTCCCTGAACTCCAGGCCAGGAGACAGAAGCGGGAGTCCTTCGAGCCCACCCTCCTTTCGGCACCAGGGTTGGGGGCTGCTCGTTAGCGACACGCAGAATTTATGTGCGTGTGACCGCGTGCATGCGTATGTTTCGTTAGGTGCTGCTGTGCAAGGTTTGGCGGGTCACCTCCCCGGGAGGACTTTCCTGATGAGTTCTGTCGGACCCTGACCCCTGCCTCAGGGTGCATGGGCTCAGTCGGCTCTGCGGGACTGGTCTAGTGTGCGCGAGTGCGTGTGTGCACGTGTGTGCGTGCGTATACATATGTGCTGACGTTGCTTGTGCGAACCTGAGGGTCTTGTCTTCCAGACTGTGAGGTCTCCCGGGAGAGCGTCTGTGCCTTCTTTCGCCCACGTGTCCCCCCGCCGCACACGCCTAGGACAGGGTAGGCCTGCAATCCACAGCTGACTGTTGCCGAGTGCCGCATCTCGTGCCCAGGAGATGCCCGATCCCCCGGGTTCTTTGGCAGATCGTCCACACGCCACGCGCGGGGTGTCATGTCATAGGGGCCAGAGCAGCATGGCTGGGGGTCTTCGGGATGCTCCCAGCTGGCGAGGCCTGGTCTGGGGGTGCCGGGTGGCCATCATGGCTCTGGTGACTGGGGCCGTCTGGCAGCACTGCTGATAGGACTGGGTTGCTGGCACTTCTGTCAGCAGAGATCGCTCGGCTGTGTCCGGACACGATTTTAATTCTCCTGCTAAACGCCCTGTCACTCGGAATTGAGATCGTGTGTCTGCAGTGAGGCCAGGCATCTTTATCAGGGTCCATTCTATCTATCCATTACGATCCTCTTGGCTGTGCTTTCCTGAACTGCTAATTTCTCTCTCTCGTTCCTCCCAATTAGCTGCAGATTAATGGTGGTGCCGGCCGGACCCTCTCTCCCTGGAGGGCTTCCAGGCTCCGCTTCCGTGGGGCTGCCCGGTTTGCTGAGTCAGCATCTGCTTCAGACGCGGGGAGGGCGGTGCCCGGGGTCCGCGCCTCTGGGGGCAGCGGGGAGCGAACCAGCAGGGTCCACTCCATCCGGGGCGGCTTCTCTGGGGGCGGGAGGGGGTGTGAACAGGTGTCCGCAGAGTAGGTCGGGAGGTGAGAATGTGGCTATTTGTGATTTGACGTGTGGATTCCTGAGAGTACGGCCCCTGTCTGTCTGTCTGTCTGTCTGAATCTAACCTAGCGAGCGAGAGGCATGGACATGCATCCTCCCTTAGCACTTCAGGGCAGAGGGGGCACGGGGAAGAAGGAGGGCCTGGGTGGCCGGGGCTCGGTGGGTCACACGTACGAGCCAGACCGTTCCTGGAGAAGCACAGGACTGCTGGCCCTTTGGGGGTGATGAGAGACGCGGGCTGTCCTCCCCTACCCTGGCGCGGTGCTCCGGACACCTGCGACTTTCCCCTCTCCTCCCCAGGTGCCTACCTGGTCCCCTACCTCGTGCTGCTCATCATCATCGGGATCCCGCTCTTCTTCCTGGAGCTGGCGGTGGGCCAGAGGATCCGCCGCGGCAGCATCGGCGTGTGGCACTACGTGTGCCCCCGCCTGGGCGGCATCGGCATCTCCAGCTGCATAGTGAGTCGGGGCCGGACCCTGGGCACCAACCAGCAGGCAGAGGGGCCGCTCCGGGGTACGGGGTCTGTGGACCAGAGTCTTGGGCCAGCTCGAGGGCAGGAAGGGAGACCCCGGGCGTGAGAACCGCTTCCGGCTGGTGTCTCGGGGCCACGCATCTTCTCAAATGAAAGTCGGCTCCGCCGCCAGAGGCGGGATGTAATGTTGGGAGTTGTTACCAAGGAGGAAAGGCCGGGGCGGAGTCACGAGGGGGTGCCCGGGACGCCTCAGCCGAAGTTCTCCGTGGACACGGGGGCCAGTCCCAGATACCCGTGCTTACGCCGGCTCCGCATGAGGGAGGCCCTTCCTCTTTCCTTGAGCGAGGACTGTTTTAACTGAGCAAGTGTGTGGCACGGGAAGAGGCGGTCCTGAGGCCTGGGGGTGCCGCGCCTCTTTGCTGTGCACGTGAGCAGGGCCGGAGAGGGTCTCAGACAAGAGCCTGTGGCCGACCCAGGAGGGGTGAGGCTTTGGAACAGTGGGAGCCAGGGAGACCCCACGGACCGGGATGGGGAGCCCCGTGAGGCTCATTTATGGGGCTGGAGGCGAGGCTCTGCCTAGCTCTCTAGGCGAGAACACGGAACTTCCCTTATGGGCCGTGTTCCCACCTGCCTCTGGAAGGGCCTGGGCCCTCCGTTAGGCCTGGCAGCCTGGCCGGCCCAAACCTGTCTTAGGCAGAGACTGGGGGAGGGTCTGTGTGGCTCCCACAGGCAGGGCGGGCCTCTGCCCAGGGTGACACGGCCAAGTACAGCCCACTCTGCTGGAGCTGGCCAAGTGTACACACGTGAATGTGAATGGGTCTCCCCTTGGCCTGAAAGCACCCAAGTAGAAGAAGTGGGGGTGTCTCTCTCCCTCTATATTGCCGTTGAGGCATCTGCTCCTGCACGCCGGGGCCCAGTGAAATCGTCGCGGCCACGGGCCCTCCGTGCTCACGCCAATCGGCACCACAGAGCAGGCCCTGGAGGTGGACGGCACCTCTCAGCGCCCAGAGCCCATACGGCAAATCCCCGTGTGTCAGAGCGTTGCTTTCGGAGAAACCTCTCGGACCCTCGGTCCGAATCCACGCACTCCTATTTCAAATGCAGTTCTACCAAGGGTAGCGATCGTGTTCCCAAGACACAAAAGATGCCACCTTTCTGGAGGCGGGATGCTGACAGCGCCAAAGAGTGGGGTCCAGAGAGGAGGGAGGACGTAGGAGCCCGAGAGGAAGCCTCCGCGGAGCCCCCAGGAACACTGCAGTCTGGGGCCATTGTCGGAGAGGCACAAGCCGGGCAGGCCTCCGCGTCCCGGAGGGCAGCTCTGGAATTGCAAGCCCCAGTCGTCAGGAAATAATGGGGAAGTGCTTGAAGCGTTTTAGAAGAATTTCAAACTGGAAAAGATTAACGTTTTAAGAGTTCATTGCTTAAAGGAGAGATTTTAATAGCTGAAACATTCTTTTGTGGATTCCCTGAATGCCAGATGAAGGGAGGATTAGGAGGAGGCCCTCAGTGCCCTTGCCTCGCCCCTCCTCCTCCTCCTCCTCCTCCCCTTCCTCCTCCTCCTCCTCTTCCTCCTCCTCCTCCTCCCCTTCCTCCTCCTCCTCCCCTTCCTCCTCCCCTTCCTCCTCCTCCTCCTCCTCTTCCTCCCCTTTCTCGTCCTCCTCCCCTTCCTCCTCCTCCCCTTCCTCCTCCTCCTCCTCCTCCTCTTCCTCCCCTTCCTCCTCCTTCCTCCTCCTCCCTTCCCTCCTCCCCTTCCTCCTCCTCCTCCTCCTCCTCCTCCTTCCTCCTCCTCCTCCTCCTCTCCTCCCTTCCTCGTCCTCCTCCCCTTCCTCCTCCTCCCTCCCTTCCTCCTCCTCCTCCCCTTCCTCCTCCTCCTCCCCTTCCTCCTCCTCCTCCTTCCTCCTCCTCCCCTTCCCCTCCTCTCCCTTCCTCCTCCTCCTCCTCCTCTTCCTCCCCTTTCTCGTCCTCCTCCCCTTCCTCCTCCTCCCCTTCCTCCTCCTCCCCTTCCTCCTCCTCCTCCCCTTCCTCCTCCTCCCCTCCTCTTCCTCCCCTTCCTCCTCTCCTTCCTCCTCCTCCCCTTCCTCCTCCTCCCCTTCCTCCTCCTCCCCTTCCTCCTCCTCCTCCCCTTCCTCCTCCTCCCCTCCTCCTCTTCCTCCTCCTCCTCCCTTCCTCCTCCTCCTCCTCCTCTTCCTCCTCCTCCTCCACTTCCTCCTCCTCCTCCCCTTCCTCCTCCTCCTCTCCCCTTCCTCCTCCTCCTCTTCCCCTTCCTCCTCCTCCTCTTCCTTCCTCCTCCTCCTCCCCTTCCTCCTCCTCCTCCTCCCCTTCCTCCTCCTCCTCCTCCCCTTCCTCCTCCTCCTCGTCCCCTTCCTCCTCCTCCTCGTCCCCTTCCTCCTCCTCCTCCTCCCCTTCCTCCTCCTCCCCCTCCCCTTCCTCCTCCTCCTCCTCCCCCTCCTCCTCCCCCTCCTCCTCCTCCTCCTCCTCCCCTTCCTCCTCCTCCTCCTCCTCCTCCTCCCCTTCCTCCTCCTCCTCCTCCTCCTCCAAGACTGTGAGCAGTGCTGTGTGCAGCCAGTCGGAGCCTGGGCCTAAGATGGTGAGCGAGGGTGGGGTGGAGTGGCCGCAGGCTTCATGACCCCCCCCTCCATGGACCGTTGTCCCCAGGTCTGCCTCTTTGTCGGGCTGTATTATAATGTGATCATCGGCTGGAGCATTTTCTACTTCTTCAAGTCCTTCCAGTACCCACTGCCCTGGAGCGAATGTCCTGTCACCAGGAATGGGACTGTGGCAGGCAAGTCTGGGACCCCCCGAGTCTGACCAACTGGGCTCCCCAGCCGGCCTGTCCCGGGAAGGGGTCGAAGGAGCCTAAGAGGCTTCGGCACAGATTTGGGACTTCGTTGACTTGCTGTGTCACCTTGAATAAGACACCTACCCCAACTGGACTTCCTGTTCCGATGGCCCTTGCCAGCCCATCCCATAGCGTTCTTGTGGGGATTGAATGCAGTGAGTGTAGGGAAGACTCTGGAAATTGTGACGTGTGTTTGGTTGTTATGATCCTGTATGACTCTTACACCATCCTATCTGGAAACAGCCTTAATTTGCATGCCAGTCCCATAAAAGGCTAGATGATGTATCCCACCTCGCAGAGGGGTAAACTGAGGTCCCGAAGCAACTTTCCTGTGGTTGCACTACTGATTTAGCCAAGGATCTTGGATGAGACCAGATGTCTGGCTCCTAGCTCAGGCCCCTTCCCAGGGAACTTGAGGCCAGTTCTGCATAACCCTTGCTATCCTCTCCCAACGGAGGGGTGGGGGGTGGCATGTGCGAGCATGCAGCCAGTTAAGTGTGTCCCGAAGCATCCCGGGCCCCATCTGGAGCCCTCAGGGTATGCCAGATCCTGGTTCTAGCCCAGAACCAGCACGGTCCCTCCCTGTTACCCACACTCAGCCGGCCCCCCAGCCCACTGCCGCCCTGGGGTGGGGGTCAGGCAGAGGAGGGGGCCCCGCCTGAGGCACTGTGGCCTCTGCTGCCGTTTCAGTGGTGGAGGCAGAGTGTGAAAAGAGCTCGGCCACCACCTACTTCTGGTACCGAGAGGCCTTAGACATCTCCAACTCCATCTCGGAGAGTGGGGGCCTCAACTGGAAGATGACTCTGTGCCTCCTGGTGGCCTGGAGCATCGTGGGCATGGCCGTCGTCAAGGGCATCCAGTCCTCCGGGAAGGTGAGTCAGGAAGGGGCGGTAGAAGAGCCTGGAAGGCAGGGGGCTGAGGGCTCTGGGCAATGCCATGCAGGGTCTGATGGGTGGGCGTGACCTCTGTGTGGCTCGGGATGATGGCACGGGTCCCCCGTGGAGGTGGCGGGAGTGTCGCTCCTGCATTATTGCCCACTGGGAGGGGGTAGGAGTGGGCTTATGGAAAATCACTGCTTTGAACCCCAGTCACCTCTGTGCTCGGATAACTCAGGCCTGCTCTGCAGACTTTAAAGGGAAAGAAAGCTAGGAGTGCGGACCCAGGGACATCCGTCTACATCCTAGCCCTTTCGGTTCCCAAGCAAAAGCCCTAGAAGAATCTGCCTCTGAGCACTTCTTGGTAAAACTCAGCAGCTCGCCATGTGTAAACCAAAGGGCTCTTTGAGCAGGTGGGTGCTGTGAGCTCAGGCACCTTGGGGCCTTGGGGGCAGCTCTCCGCTGCTCTCTGGGGGGCGGTCCAGCCAGCCCCGCACACCTTCTCCCGGGAGCTCAGACCCCTTTCAAGCGAGGGCCCTTTCTTGTTTGGCATGTACAGTAATCATGGGCTCTCAGGGCTGCAGAGGACATGAGGGGCCCCGTGGCCTAATCCACTCATTCTGCAGACGAGTAAACTGAGGCCGAGAGCAGGGAAGGCACCTCACCCGAGATCATGCAGCCAGTGCGTCCCGGACCCGGAACTAGAGCCTGGGCCGTCTGTCTGAGGCTCCAGGTTTTATAATGCACTGAACGAGTAAGGAAGCCGAGCCTGGGAAAGGTAGAGTGTTCTCGGCCGCCACCTCTTCCCTCTCCAAAGGCCGCGACAGTAGCTGCTACTTGGTGGCGCTTACCAGGCACTGCCACCTGTCTGGATGTTGTTCTGGTCCACAACAACCGTGGGACTTCGGGAGCATCACACCCATTTTACAGAGGAGGAAATGGAGGCACGCAGAGGTTAAGGGAATAGCTCGAGGTCACGCGGTTGCTAACGGCGGAGCCAGGATCAGAGCTCAGGTGGCCTGGCTCTGGACACACATGCTCTTAACACCTTCGACACCATCCAGGCCCGAACAGTCCTCTTGATTCGCTTCCGTGCAGCCAACATTCCCCGTGAGCACCTCCTTCGTGGGAGGGTCTCTGCCAGGCACGTGGGGATCTAGAAGCTTGCAAAAAAACGCATGTGCCAGAAAACGCACAATGTATCAACACCGGAGGCCGGACCTTGGCTGATGTTTTTGCTGGAGCCTTGTCCGCAACCCCCCTGGATGGCTTCCGTCGAAGGAGTTCTGAGGACAGGGGCAATCCTTAGGGGGTCCCCAGAGTCAAGGATAGAAAAGCAGGCAGGAGACGTGAAACCGTGAGGAGAGAGAGGAGGGGGTCCCTCACCCGCCGTGGCAGCCCTCGGGGGCGGGGAGGCTGCAGACCCAGCCCTGCCAGCCCTAGAAAGGAGGAAACTGGCCCCAGGCTCAGCCCCGCGGACTCCAGCTTGTCCATGCTCCTGCCTTGGTTCGAGGCCAGACGTGGGGTGGGTTTGGCCCTGTGCCCGGGGTCCCAGGGCTTCCCTTTCTTCTGCCACCAGGGGAGGCTCCCGTGCCCCGGCTGTGAGCAGGGAGGGGGGCGCCAGCTGCAGGAGGCATTCTGCCCCACGGCGGGTCCCTGTCTTCTCTGCAGGTGATGTATTTCAGCTCCCTCTTCCCCTACGTGGTGCTGGCCTGCTTCCTGGTCCGGGGGCTGCTGCTGCGAGGAGCCGTCGATGGCATCCTACATATGTTCACGCCCAAGGTAAGGGTCTGGAAGATGCTGACGACTCCGCTGAGCCCCGCCAGCTTCGTGCAGTTTAAACCTATTGAGTTACTTATTGCTTAACTGGGTAAACTGCAGTTCCGCCCTCACTGAGAATCTGTTCTGTGCCGGGCAGAGGCACAGGCCCTGGGGGCGGGGGGCGGGGGCCCTGCCCTCCGCGCTCCAACGAGAGATCAGGAGAAGCTTCAGGGAGGGGAAGTCGTGGAAGCAGATCCGATTTTTGCAGTCAAAGGAACCGCATGAGCGGGTGCGGAAACGCACTGGGCATGCTTGAGGCGAAGGTGGGAAGTCAGGTCTGACTGGGGCAGGGGGCAGGGGGGCAAGGGGGCAGGGAGCAGTGGCGGGCTCCATCAGTGCCTCTGTGACAGCAGGAGCCAAGAAGATGCCTAAGAAAAGACACCTCCCCGCCAGGAATCGCAGCTTGTACCCAAATGAGGGGAACGGCGTTACTGTTTTATTCGAGATGATAGACCACGTGGGTAGGGATTTTACCCTTACCAAATCCATCCACACCCTCCCTCATCGACTCCTCCCGATGGCCCGGTGAGGGACCACTGTGCACGTTTCGCGGGCCTCGAGCAGGACAGTAGGCGTCCGAATACATACACACAGGTTTCTTAATGGTGGCCTTTGCCCACCGTTCCCCTTCAGACCACCGGCCGCAGCTGGCACAGCCAGCCCCCTGAGGGATACGGGATTTCAAATGCAGGTTGGATGCCCTTCAGGGTGCCCACGCAGTGTACCTTAGCGACGCCAGCTGGCAGGGCTGGGGAGGTCCGCCTCCGAGTGTCAGCTGATCAGTAAGCCCCCAGCTCATCGGTGAGACTGCAGTCTGCGGGCATCGGCCAGAACCCGCCCCCATCTCGAGCCCCTCACAGCGCCATGGCACACACGTGCTCACACGCACCAGCGCTCGCACGGGAAGTTCATACAGATTGACCCTGGGAGAAGAATCCAGATCTGGTGGGGGTTGACATCCCCATTCCCTCCCAGCCGGCTCTGATGTTTGGGGGGTGGCCATGGGCAGCACCCACACCCCCACGCCGTAATCACCAGGGACGGACTAAGTCGGCCCCCAGTTTCCTCGGTGGCGGGGGGGGGCGTGGCCATGAGAAGAAAGCCAACAGTTTTTATGAATTACCAACCGTATTTGGGAACGATGATCAGTCTAACGTTTGCAGTTGAGTCTTATAATTATACTTGAGTGGACCTCATGAGGAAACTGCTCCGGAGATGTCCATAAGTGGGGAGACGCACACAGGTCAGAGAGCCCCGCATTGAACCGATTCGTGGCATTGGCCTCTGGTGCCGGCACGCACAGTACCACTCCCTGTTTGATTCAGACGCTCTTTAAAACATCGTTTTGGGTTTTTTAAAGCTTAGTTTTATTTATTTTGAGAGTGAGAGATGGAGCGCAAGTGGGGGAGGGGTAGAGAGACAGGGAGACAGAATCCCAGGCAGGCTTTGGGCTCCTGGGGGACTCGAGCTCACGAACCGCGAGATCATGACTTGAGCCAAAATCAAGAGGTGGATGCTTCACCGACGGAGCCACCCAGACGCCCCTAAAACATCTTTTTAATGATGAAATATCTCAGGCGGGTAATCGTGTATATATAATAATATAATAAACATTCTCAAGAGAGCAAAATTACAGAGGCCATAGAAAGTGCCTGTATAGCCTGACTTGATCCCGTTTCTTTCCTCCCCTAAAGACAACCACGAGCCTGAATTCAGGGTTTATCCTCCGAATACATTTCTTAAAACTCGTAATACACACTCGTGTGTGCCTAAACAACGTATGGCATTTGTGCGTACTTTTAACCTTTACGTGTGACATCGTCTTACACGCAACTTCCTGTGACTTGAGTCAGCTGTTATTTCCATTCCATACTGTTGCTCGAGATTTGTTTATAGCGCTGCTTGTAGCTCTAGTGCATCCGTCTTCCCCAGTGGATAGTATGCCGCCGTAGCATGAAACTTTATTAGTTTACTCTCTAGCTGATGGTCGCTTATGTTGTTTCCAGCTTTCGCTATTGCTAGTAACGCTACAGTAAACATTATCCCCCAGGCCTTTCCGTGTCTACGGTGTCTGTGTTCAGGAGTAAAATTGCCATCCCAAAGGATATGAATACCTTCAGTTTTACTAGAGGGTGGCCAAATTGCTTTCCAAAGTGATGGCAACAGGGTGCCTGGGTGGCTCAGTCAGTTAAGTGTCTGACTTCGGCTCAGATCATGATCTCACGGTTCGTGGGTTCGAGCCCCGCATCGGGCTCTGTGCTGACGGCTCAGAGCCTGGAGCCTGCTTCAGATTCTGTGTCTCTCCGTCTCTCTTTCTCTGCCCTTCCCCCGCTCATGCCGTGTCTCTCTCTGCCTCTCAAAAAATGAATAAACGTTAAAAAAAAAACACAACCAAATGGTGGCAACTGTCGACACTCCCCTGGTTGTATAGGAGAGTCCCTGTTGCTCCGCGTTTGTTAGACCTCAATTTTTGGCAATCGGATGGATGCAAGATGTTTGATGTGCACTTTGAACAACAGAGGACATTCCTTTCCAAAACCTTTCCCTGGATGTTCAGGAAACGGTGTGATGTCATGTTAGCATTTACAAGAAACAGAGCCTCCATGAGGTGAAGTTTAAAGGAAACTGGAGGAGCCAGGTGAGGCGCCTGGCCCATCTAGCTCGCATGACTTTCAGTCTGGATAGAGCCTGCGGGCTCATGTTGAGATTTTGTTCTTTGGGGCAGCTCTTGCCCTTGACCTTGGATGGATGTGTCGAATGAGGAAGGGAAGACCTAAGGGCCTCAAAGGCCAAACTCTTCCACCAAGGATCCCCTTCACAGCCTGTGCTGCAGGTAAGGCCGGTAGTGGTGGCTGGGTGAGGGTGGACAGTTGGTCGACTGTCCCTACATAGCAGACCACTGTTGCAGAGCTGTGACTGTTCAAGTACAGGATCGGCGAGATGGGGAACCCTAGAACCATTGCAAGTCCTTGACCGAGAACAGCGCTATAGAACGCTGGGATCGTTGCACACAGCTTCCCAGGCTGTGCACTGCTCCATTTAGACCGACCACAATGTGAATGACATCTCCAGGGGTCATGCCATTTGGTGGCCATGGCAGAGTCCAAGAAGATTTTCGGCTAGGGCATCTCAGAATCCACTTTAAAAAAGCATAGGCTCTCTGTGGATATGCCGAAAGTCCTCTTACAAAGTCTTCCAATACCAGAGAGGATCCAAGTCATAAGATCTAGACGTTCAGTCCATGCCCCAAGCAGTCAGTGAATGTGTGGCAAATGCAATGTGGCCAGGATACTGTGATGACCCTCTAGCATTTTTGATGGGACACTAATTCATATTGATGGCTAGTTAACTTCTTGGATTCCTTGGGCAACATCTCTCCTGATTACTTCCTTTCCATTCAGTGAAAAACCCAAGTCAGCATGGCGTGCCACGCAACTCACCATGTGACTGGCTCAACACAAAGTGGTAGATTATGGTAGATTTTCTAGCCACCGAAACTTTCAGGAAATGTTTCTCAAAATTATAACTCTTCGTGACCTTTGATCCAGCAACTCCACTTCCAGTTTTTTGTCCTATGGATATATTCCCTCATGAGCAAAATGGCCTGTGGATAATATTGGCCATTACAGAACATGTTTTAGTGGCAAAAGATGGAAAGCCATCCAAACGGCCATCATTCATTTATCCCTTCATTCGGCCAAGGTTTGCTGAATGCCTGTTAGGTTCTGGACTCTGTCGTGGGTCCTGGGATCCAGCGTGAACCAAACAGACAAACTTCTCGGCCCTCATGAGAATAATAAGTCAATAGAAGATTAAGGAGTTGTTGGGTGGCATTGCTAAGGAGAAAAATAAAGCAGAGAAAGGAGGAGTAGGGACACCGGGGAGAGGGTTGCTTCAGATGGTGTTCAAGGAAGGCCTCCCTGAGCAAGTGGTCTTTGAGGGAAGAGGGGAGGCGGGAAACAGGCTGTGTGGATGTCTGGAAGTAGCACTGTCCATTCCAGAGAGAACAATAAATGAAAAGGCCTTGAGATTGGATGTGTTTGGCATCCAATTCAAGGAGGCTGATGAGTCCCGAATGGGAGGGTGTAGATGTAGGGGTCTAGGGGACAATGGGGAGCCAGGTTATGAGTGTCTTATGAGCCAAGTAGGTCTTTGATGTCTACTCTTGGGGAAATGGGAGCCATTGGAGGTTCCGAGTGAAGGAGCAACCTGATCCAACTTCCGTCTTCGAAGGATCCCTCTGGCTGCCGTAGACAATCTGAGGGAGCAAGGGTGGAACACGACGACCTGCTGGAAGGCTCCTTCCAGGTGACTCCATCCAAGTTCTAGAATTCATCCAGGTGAGAGGAGACTGTGATTTGAGCCCAGGTAATGGCAATAGAGTGACGAGAAGTGGTCAGATTCAGGACATATTTAGGAAGTAGGGTCACAAGATTTGTTGTTGTCGGATTGGATGTGAGGGGTGAGAGAAAGAGAAGGGTCAATTTGAGAATGACTCCAAGGTCTTTCGCCTGAATAACTAGAAGCACGGAGTTGACATTTAAGGAGATGAGGGCAGACGGTGAGGGGAGCAGGTTTGGTGGGGAACAACAAGACTACTGTTTTGGGACATGCAGGTCTAAAATGTCTAGTAGATATCCAAGTGGAGATATTGAATAGGCAGTTGGACAGCTGAGTCTGCAGGTCAGGTGGATACAAAGTTGGGAATCAGAGAATTTACAGCTGTGGACTAGTGACAGTCTCCTGGAAAGTAAACGCTGAGAAGAGGACTAAGCAGTGAGCACCAGGGCCCAGCATTTAGAGGTTGGGGAAGGGGTAGCCAATGTGGGAGGAGAAAGTGGAGGAGGAGGAGGGGAAGGAGACGTGGATGCATCAATCCCAGGGGCAAAGCAGAGAAACTGTTGTAAGGAGGGAATGATTTACCATGTCCAAAGTTGTGGTGAGGACTGAGTAATGAGCAGTGCACTTAACAACAGAGGTGTCCCTGGTGAGCTCGACAAGAGCTATTCTGGTCGAGTGCCGGGAATAAAGTCTGACAGTGGTGGGGTCAAGAGAAAATGGGACATGAGGAATTGGTCATAAGTGGTAGAGACCACTTAAGTTTATTGATTTATTTCGAGAGAAATAGAGAGAGAGAGAGAGAGGGAGAGAGAGTGAGTGCCAGTGGAAGAGGGGCAGAGAGAGAGAGAGAGAGAGAGAGAGAGAATCCCAAGCAGGCTCCTCCCTGTCAGTGCAGAGCCCAAGGTGGGGCTCAGTCTCATGAACCATGAGATCATGACCTGAGCCGAAACCAAGAGTCAGACGCGCAACCAACTGAGCCACCCAGGTGCAAACCCAGGAGTTTTGCCATAAAAGAAGAGCAGAGAAATGAGAAATGGGTGGAAACTGGAGAAATCCGTGGTGTTATTAACACCCAGGGTGTTATTTCAGAACTTGGTACTATGATAACAAAAATCCATCAGCCACTTTGGGAAACAGCCTGGCGGCTCCTCCAAAGGTTAGACAGAGTTAGCGTATGATCCAGCAACCCCCCTCCCGGGTGCATTTCCAAGGGAACTAAAAGCATGTTCGCCCCAAAACCTGTACCCAAATGTTCATAGCAGCATTCTTCACAAGAGCCAAGAAGTAGAAGCAACTCAGATGTCCATCAACTGATGAATGGAAAGATCAAGAGTCACGTGTTTGTACGATGGAATCTTATTAGGCCATACAGAGGAATGAAGTACTGACAGGGGCTACGACATTGCGTGAACCTCGAACAGTCACCAAAGACCACATATTGTGTGATTCCGTTTACGCGAGATGGCCAGAATAGGCAAATCTGTAGAGACAGGAAGCAGATTAGTGATTCCTTAGGGCTAGGTTTGTGAGCCGGCTGGGGGGCGGAGAGGGACGGGGAGTGACTATTAATGGGGTTGGGTTTTCTTTTCGGGGTAATGAAGAAGTTCTAAAATTGTGGCGATGGGAGCACAAGTCCGGGATGAGCTAAATACCATTCAATTGTATACTTTTTAAAATGTTTATTTTTGAGAGAGAGTGTGTGTGTGTGGGAGGGGCAGAAAGAGAGAGAAGGACAGAGGATCCAAAGCGGGCTCTGTGCCGACAGCAGAGAGCCCCACACGGGGCTTGAACTCAAGACTCATGAACCGCGAGATCGTGGCCTGAGCAGAAGTCATACGCTTAACCCGCTGAGCCGCCCCGATGCCCCAATTGTACACTTCTAAAAAAAAACAACCAAGAGTAGGAAATTGAGGCTTTTGCGTGGAGGGAACCAGCGTCCCTGAGTGAGCAGGAGAGGTGGGGCCCAGCTCGCACGTGGAGGAGCTGGTCTCATCCGGGAGGAAGGGGAGGCGAGGGCCGGCCGGTGGGCACAGATGCCGGCGGCTGAGAAGCTGTGGTGAGGCGCTCCTCATTGCGGGGGCTCTCTTCCCATTGCGTCATTTTCCTCCGTGAAGGAGGAAGCAAGGGTGAGAGTCCAAACGGTGGAGCGTGGTGGGCGCCTGAGGAGGAGCGAGTGTGAGGGGGCCGTGCAAGAGACAGGGTGTGCAGCACGGAGGGCACGCTGGCGGTCGGGGGGCCCACGGGTGTGTGGTGAAGCCAGCCAGCAAGGCGTAGCTGACGCTTCTCCAGGCCCACGCTGGACAGCTCCTCCTAGTTTAAGGCCTCTGAAAGTACGCTCTTTCCCACAGTCGGGGGGATTCTGAGACCAGTCACGTGTTTTACAGCGGCTGCTGCTTACTGTGTGCCCCGCACTGTTACACGCACCTCGCGTACATTTGCTCATTGAAGCTCATAATAACCTTCGGGGCAGGCGTTATTTTAGCCATTTTGCATGGGGCAGGGGGCAGGGGGGACCGATGCCCAGAGAGGTTGAATAACTCATCTAAGGTCCCAAGGTGTGCCTTGTGTGATTTCTCTAGCTACGCTCAGCTGCTCAGGGGCAGGCCCAGCGTCGGTGGAGGGTTGGTTGGACTTCACCAGGGTCAGGAGGTGATAACAAGGGATGACCATGGGGAGAGGCGCCAGGGGGTTAAGAGGGTCGCAAGGGAGTAACCAAACGATGGACCATTGACGAAGCCAGTTAAGAAGGGAAGTTAGAGGCGCCCGGGTGGCTCAGTCGGTTAAGCACTGACTTCGGCTCAGGTCATGTTCTCACGGTTCGTGAATTCGAGCCCCGAGTCGGGCTCTGTGCTGACAGCTCAGGGCCTGGAGCCTGCTTTGGATTCTGTGTCCCCCTCTTTCTCTGCCCCTCCCCTGCTCACACTCTGTCTCTCTGTCAAAAGTAAATAAACATTAAAAAATAAAAATAATAATAATAAAAGAAGGGAAGTTAGGCTACCAACAGGATGGGGGCGGTGAAATGCAGATGGGTCCCAGTCCAGGTGAAGAATTTTTGGAGTCAAGATACTAGAAGGAGTGAGCTGGAAAGATAGGGTGCTTTGGGGTTCAGGGTCCTTGACTTTGAGGTCCTCGTTGGAGCACCGCTCTTAGATATGACAGAGGCTCTGGCACAACCCAAGGACAAGATCAGTGTAAGGGAGGAGCTGACGGGACCCAGAATTGTGATAGCTGTAGAGCTGGACAGAGAGAGTGTACTTGGAAGAGCGGCAATGACCCACGGGAACAGATGGCACGCTGTCCGCCTCCAGCCCCGATGGCGGCATGGGTGTGTAAGAGGGCAGCCTTCACCCAACAGGGCTGCAGGGGAAGCCTCCGGATCAGGCTCGCCCTTGACCAGTCAGACTCCAGCTGGCAGACTGATTAATCGGGATGACCAGGCGTGGTAGCCAGGTAGTAATAGCTCTGGATGCTCCCAGTGATTTGGATGTGCCTCCAGGCTGGAGAACCACCGAGCTGTAGCAGGAAGGCGGGGAGGGGCGGGGCATCCAGGGAAGGCTTGCCGAGAGGACAGACTGGGAGTTCCAGGCTCTGGTCGCAGGGTGCAGGTGGTTAGGGAGGGGCAGAGCTTGAGTCAGAGCAGGGGACGGACCCGACCGTCCGGAGAGAAAGTCCAGATGAAGGACCACCCAGGAGTCGTGGGAACCTTGCAGCCACCAAGGTACACGGAGCCCTGGGACCGAGGGACCAGGCCCAGGGGGTCCCTTAGGCAGACGGTGGGAACAAGGCCGCGAGTGGGCAGAGGCTGAAGGGGCAGCTTGCCAGGAGCCCCAGAACTCTGTGGGTGCCCAACTCGGCATGATGAGGCAGTGCCAGACTGGGGGCGGGAATACACACACGCACGCGGAGATATAAGTTGGCACGTGTGTGCGTGTCACTGATGGACACGAAATATCACTGGAAGGGCACGCGCGAAGCAGATATCACAGTCATATCCAGGGAATAGGAGCCGAGTGTCTGGATACGGGGCGGGGTAAAGGAGCCCTTACAGCGCGCTTTTGTGCCTTTTGAGTTTTAAACCACATGTCATCAGTCGAGATGAAAGTGCACGGTCTTCTGGGACAGGGGCCCGCCGCAACCTGAGCTGCGTGTGGCTTTGGGCTTCTGCCTCTCGCTTCACTCGCTCTGGGGTCTAGACGCACGAGCACTCTTCGCCAGTGAGCCAGACTGGCCCCAGGGTCAAGGGTACGTGTCAACCCTTAGAGAAATGGGGTCCCGGCAGGCACCAAAGGCCCAGGGGCAGAGGTCAGCGGTAGGGCTCCTGGACCCCCCCCCCACAAGTAGAGGAGGGCTTCTGGGCAGGATGACCGGGGTGGGCCAGCCTTGGGTGGGCCCTGGAGCCAGCCCGTCTGGTTCAGATCCCGGCTCAGTGCTCAGTGGTCGGAGGGCAAGATCCCTGGGGAACTCACTCTGTTTTCTCAGCTGCGGGATGGGGCGAACCATGGTAGCTTCCTGACAGCCTTGTCGGGAGAGCATGGCGGACTGGCTCCCGGGGCACAGTGAGTGCTTGGTAAGCCTTGGCGATCATTATTCTCTCCCTCGTGAAGGTGACACCGTTCTTGGGCGCTGGGAACCCGGCGCTCCAGTGCCATCTGGTGTCTCGCGGCCCCGGCTGGCTCTTGCCCCGGCAGGTGCCCGGCTGGGCTGAGAAGCAAGGGCGTGTGCTCCGGTCACGCTCCGGGTCGGGCCGGGCGCTCAGGAGCTGCCCGTGGATTCCAAAAGCAGCTTCGTGCGGCTGAGTCAGATGCGTGAAACACCTCGTTCTCTGAGCGAGGAAGTGACTCAGCCCTCGGGCCCAGGAAATGGCAGGAAGCTCTAGCTGTGTTTCAGGACAAGCACCCAAGGACGGTGCGAGCCTTGTCTTTTCGTGGGGAGAGCCCATTTCCCACCTCTCCTCTGGCAGGTGCTTCCCGATGTCTGGGCTTCCTAAGGGCTGGCCGTGGGTTCATCCTCTGTAGACACCAGGATCAGGACCTCGTTGGAATTATGCACCAGCACCCCCAGAAATCCTGATAGAGCCCCTTTAAATTCGAGGAACAACAGCTTTCAGTCCTGAAGGTGCCTGACTCGCTTTGCCCCCAGGTGAACACTGGGCGTCTGGTCGTCTCCAGCAAGACAGCCTCCCCCCCCCCCCACCAAGCTGCAGGCTGGAAGGGTGCCCAGGGGCTGCTCACACAGGACACTTGTCTCCTCAAAGGTCAAGCTGTGGCACAGATTCTTTCCTGGGGCCTCATTAATATCAGATTCGGGGCCCCCAATTTTCTTCAGAATAATCTAAGGATGGGGAACAGGGCAAGAGGAAGTGAGATTGGCCAGAAGTTGGTGACCGTCGGACCCGAGTGATGGGGACCCGGGGGCTCATTATACTATCCTCTCCACTTTGTACTTTTAACCATCAATGTCCCATGATTTTTAAAAATGAGAAAGAACAGCAAATAGATACGGTCTTAAAAATATAAACAGAAAATTCTCGGTCCCATCTCACATCACTGCGTGTAAGACATGCCCGCCCTGTCCTTGGAGACCCTGTGCCCCGAGCTACAGGGTCAGCTCTGATGGCGCAGTCTGGGGTTAGGCCCTGGGGTTAGTCTGGAGCTTGGCCCTGAGCAGTGGCCGGGCCTCGGGAATGTACCCATTTTTCGGTTTAGAGAGTGATGAAAATCCTGACAAGGACATGTGGTTGGGTCTCACAGATGGTCCAGAGCCTTTTGGAAAAGCTTTAGTAATGACCGATATAGATGAGAAATGAAACAGTTACCAGAAGAGGAGGAGGAGGAGGAAGAGGAAGGACGGCAGGAGTGGGGGAGGGGGAGAAGAAAAGCCAGAAAGAAGAAAAGGAAAGGAAGCCAGCATTAAAATAGCCGTGTTTGAGAAAGCAGAGGTTTTTAAAGCCCTAAGGATCTCCTTGTCCTAGAAGCCTGCGTCCTAGCACAGAAAGGCCGGTACGGTTTCACAGCGCCTGGTCTGGTCCTCCCTGCCCAGGCAGCAACCTTGTCCGTCTCTCTCTCTCTCTTGCCCCCAACTCTTGCCTTCTCTCCCGTGTGCCAGACGCTGATGGACAGGAGAGGGGCTCCACCCCTAAGAAACGCAAAGTGTGGAACAGAAGGCAGACATAGAAACCTGGAATGCAGGTATTGATTGACCGGAGCCTTAAGAGCCCCAGGGCTGTGACTATCTCTGCCGGAGGCCTCAGGAAAAGCTTCCAAGAGTAGGTGATATTTATGCTGGGTGTTAAGAAAGAAATAGGAGTTTCACCGGGACGTGAGTAGGAGGAACGGAATCTCAGGCAGAGGGAACCGCCTGGGCAAAGGCCAGAGGTAGGAGACTGCGGGACCTTGGAAGAGAAAGTTCATGGCATTTGGAGACAGGAACAAAGAGTGGGAAAGGTTTTCCGGCAGACAGTGGGGAACCATCAAAGATTTTTCACCACGCAAGGGGGACGGCCAGGGCCGCGTCCGTCTCAATGTACCCTCTCTTACAAAGTCTTGTGCTTCGTCCTGGTTGGAACTCACCAGACAGCCCGGAGCCCGGCCATTGCGTCTGGGTTTCTAGCCCGAGGGAAGTGGCCGGGTTCCAGCCGATTGGTAGAACCTCCTGACTGATCATTTGTGAGCATCCGAGAATGCCGGCGTATCCTTCCAGGCATAAGTAATCCCTCCGCCCATTTCTAGAACTTTCTGGGAGGATCACTTAAAAACCCACCCAGGAAAGAGGAGGTACAAACGTCCTTTCCCCGTGGGATAATGATTATTCTGTTCTCCTGTTCAAAATAATCTTCACGTTTCCATACAGACCTCTGTTTCCTTACTCACAATGCCAAAATCCAAATAGCCCTGAAGAAAAGTTGTTTTTTTCTTTCTCCCGGAACTCAGTTGGTGGCAAAATGACCTGAACAGATGTGAGGCTATTTATAGTTTTTATTGACTCACTTGGTGTGAATTTTCATATTCTGCTCTAGAAATACCGATGTGTTTGATTACGGGGTGCTGCCCCAGACCCCGCCGGGCGGATTATGTAATTACGAGGCGCACGCACCCTCTTACCTTTCTAAAATAAAGTAAGGAACAACAGCCCTGAGCTCCAAAACCAGTCTGCCCTTGGGGCTTTCAGATAAGGAAATGCAGGCCTGTCCTACTTTCCGTAAAGATGACATTTCAAACACAGTGGACCCTCAACGACGTGGGATGACCCTACTCCGTTTCTCCGTGCTCCCCTGTGGTTTTAACCCCCGGCCACCTGTCTGAACGTGCTGACGTCACCCCTAACAGATGAGTTGGCCTCCTGCTTGACGGGGTGAACAGAGCCACCAAGACAGAGCCTCCGTCAGAGACAGAAGCGGAGCCTACAAACCCACCTGCAGCTGCCCTAACCTGCCCTCTTGCCCTGGCCCCTCCACGAGCAGCCCCGGGTCTCCCCCAGGGAAGGCAGCTCCCCTCCCCTCTGGATCCCCTGCCCTCCATCGGCCCTGGCATGCCATCAAGTCACTGCATTGAAGACAAAAACAAGGGGCGCCTGGGTGGCTCCGTCAGTTAAGTGTCCCGCTTGGGCTCAGGTCATGCTCTCGCGGTTCACGGATTCAAGTCCCGCGTCGGGCTGGGTGCTGACAGCTCAGAGCCTGAAGCCTGCTTCCGATTCTCGGTCTCCCTCTCCCTCTGCCTCTCCCCGCTTCCCTCTCAAAATTAAAAATTAAAGTTAAAAGAGCAAAAAGAACAAAAAAGTCACACTTCCCTGATGACCCGAACCTGCCATCTTTCTCCTCCGTTCCGAGGCTGGCTTCTCCAACGAGTCATTATCTGCTTTGCCTTCAGTTCTTCCCCTCTGCTTCTCGGTTTTCCCGGCTTCTCCTGGACTCTGGCCGCGTCGCTTCCTGGACAGCTCCGACCGAGCCCACCCGTGACCTGCTCACCGTAGCCGGTTTCTCTCGGGAGCCTGGGTCCCTCCTCCAGCCAGGCTGGTGTCCCGTGACCTCCGGAGCCAGCCCTCTCTTGCGCTTCTCCCCTTCTGGGCTGCTGCACCTCCCGTCCCTGTCTCTGTGCTGTGGTGAACTTGAACGTGTTGACCCGGCCCCTGGCTCACCTCTTCTCCCTCCCCCGGGGGGACCTCCGGCTCCGTCCCGCACACCTGCACCTCGCCAGTTACACCTCTGGGTCAGCCTCTCTTGTCTCCAGACCCGCTTGTCTCCCTGCCCGCCCATCGTCTCCCCTAGAAGGTCATAAAGACACACTCAACTCAACATTCCTACAGCCGATGTCTTGATCCGCCCTATTCCAACCCCGTCGAGACCTACCCCTTCTCCCCCCCACCCCACTCCCCCCCACCCCCCCCACCCCCGTCTCCGGTCCACGGCGAAGGCCGCCTTGGTTTTTCCTGCCGAAATCTCTCCACCCTGACCCTAGGCAAAGCCACCATCGCCCCGCCTGGAGCCCAGACGCACTTTCTCGCAGGGCTGCCTCACTGGCTCTGGTTTCCGTTAGGAACGCACGGCTGACCGCTTCCCTCCTCCTCCACACCCCTTAGAGGGTTTCCCAGGTTCAGGGCTTTCTTGGGGTCCCTCTAAGACCTCCAGTCTGACTCCTCTGCCCCCCAGCCTCACCCGGACCTCTCCCGCCTCATCCTTGCTGCTTCAGGCAGCCCGGCCTCTTTCGGTTCACACGCCCTCCTCCGTCCTGCCCTGCCTCGCACACGCTGTTCCGTCCGCCGGAATGCTCGTCCCTCCCCTCTTAGCCTTCCTTCTATTTCTCAGTTGTCAGTTCAAGGATCCCTTTGTCTAGGGGATGCTGTCCCTGGCCTCCTGACAGGCTCAGCACCCCCTCCCCGCCCCCAGCACTGGGTCCCGGCCTTCGCAGCCCTTGTCGCATTTGCAACTTAACGTCTGTTTGCGGGGTCATGTGACAATTAGAAAGTCAGCTCCGCAGGAGGTGGGACCCCGCCTGCGCTTACTCTCTGTGGCTCCCCACACCCAGCCCCCCGCCCGGCCTACAGCGGGCGCTGTGTGTTTGACGGACGGACGAGTGGCTGCAGGTCACATTCGCAGGGAGACTGTAGCTCGTGAGCGAGCAGAGACGGGGAGGGGCCAGGGAGGGCGCCACCTGCTCATGGAAGTCGGGTACCGTGAGCTCCTTGGAGTCTGGGTTCTGGGCTTTGTCGGTGGACCAAAGATGACTTTATTTCGTGCAAGGTGGGGGGAACTCTGTCTCCCCTAGAGCCCACATACTCGCCGGCCAGGCCTCCCTTTGTGCACCAACACTAAGACTCTACTACCGTCGTCCTCCTCTTCCTCCTCGGCCTGGGGTGAGGCCGGGGGGGCCTGGGGGGGCCTCCCCCCGCCCTCCGAGCTTGCCAACATCTTCTCGGCCAGTGGAGTGACGCCAGGTGAGTGGCTAGGCCGAGGGAGCTGCTGAGGTGGCCGGCCGGCCTCTATCCTGGGCGCTGGGGTTGGAAGGTGGCGCCGGGTGGACCCTCAAAGCTGACGCCTCGGTGCGCGCACGGGAACGGACTTAGCCACAGGCGCGCGGCGACGGGTGGCCGGGCCAGGACCAGTGCGGGCTTGTGCTCGCAGGGAGAGCAAACTCTCTGGAAGCTCCTTGCCTCCTCGGTCGCTCAGGTCGACCTCAGCAGCACAGGTGCGGGCGGATATGGTCTCAGGGGGTGCTGGGAGGGCGTCAGGGGCCGGCATCGGAGTGTCTGTACTCGAGCAACTCGGAGCGAGTAATTTTCACCTAGGGGTGTCCGTGCCCGCTTTCAAAATGTGAACAGGTCATTCCTGCCCCTCACTAAAAAAAAAAAAAAAACCTGTCCCGACCAAGTCAGAGGTACTTTGTCAGGATTAACTTGCTACTGACACGCCAGAGTTACTTGTGGCGGCATATCTGATCCTCATGACGACTGCGGGAGGGATGCTCTGTTATTAACCCCGTTGTTCGGATGAGAAAACCGAGGCTCATAAAACAGGCACTGTCATTTCCCTAACCCTTCTCAGCTCTTTAAAGATGGGAGTCAGGTTTAGGCCTGGGCCCCTCTAACTCTCCAGCCCTGTGCCGGGGCCAAGCCACGGTCCCTGTCCTGAGGCGCAAACAGTAAAAGGAAAAACAGATACGAAAAGCACTTTGGGAATTTTCCCATACCCTCTACAGGCTGTTGGGGTCCGGGGTCCCATCAGGCCTGAGGGCAGATGGAGGGTCCAAAAGGGGTTTCCCCTCTCTAGGAAGTGTCTGGTTCTGTGCTTCAGGTTGGTTGTGGGGGGAAGGGGGGAAGGGTTTTTCTGTGACCTAGAACTGTGTAAGAATGAACATTGGGCCTTTTTTTTTTTTTCCTTGGGAAAAGGAGCTCAGGTGGGCAGGGGGTAGGAGCTGGTGTCCTTCATGGTTTGGAGTGGAGAAGGCATCAGGGAAATATTGGTGTTCTCAGCTCTCTAGTACCGTTGTGCAGGTTGTACACTGCACAACTCTAAGAGGCACCATTCACGCTAGAGTCCAAGTGAATGGCCCTCCCTAGAGCTGTGTAGCACGCATCATACCTAATGGCCCTGAAGATATTCCTCAGTCTAATAGCTCCCTGGTAAGCAAAGATGGCGGTTCAAATGAACTGAGAAGTTCCTGAGGAAACACATAGCATTGATTTTATCTTACTTAAGCCTCACGACAGTCCTCTGAAGTTAATGCTCTTGGTATCTGCGTTACCCACCTGGAGATCTGAAGCTCAGAGGGGTTGGGGGAATGCCCAAGGTCACGCGGCCACAGCTTTCCCACCATGCCGTGCGGCCTCTGAACTCCGGCGAGGCTGAAGAAGGGGCCGAGGTGGGAACTCCACCGGGCGCGGAGAAAACCATCGTCTGTGTGTCTCTCGTCCTCCCCCCCCACCCCCCCCCACAGCTGGACAAGATGCTGGACCCCCAGGTGTGGCGGGAAGCAGCCACCCAGGTCTTCTTCGCCCTGGGGCTGGGCTTCGGGGGCGTCATCGCCTTCTCCAGCTACAACAAGCAGGATAACAACTGTCACTTCGATGCGGCGCTGGTGTCCTTCATTAACTTCTTCACCTCGGTGCTGGCCACCCTCGTGGTGTTCGCCGTGCTGGGCTTCAAGGCCAACATCATGAACGAGAAGTGTGTGGTCGAGTAAGTGACATCCCCGCTGCTGTCCTTCCTTCTCCCCATCCACTGACCCGGGCGGGGCCGGCCGGGCTATGGAGGCAGGGTCCCCATCCGCCCCGGGGCCGACGGCTAGAGATCAGAGGAGCTCTCTCCGTCCCCGGCCCTGGATCCCAGGGACGGGTTCAGAGATGTCTCTGTGGCTGGCCCGCGGGGGGTCCTGCCTGGGTGTCTGGGAGGCGCCGCTGGGACCGTGCCCGCCCCTGCCTTTTTACCCGGCCCTCCCCTTTCTGTGCCGCAGGAACGCCGAGAAAATCCTGGGGTACCTGCACACCAACGTCCTCAGTCGGGACCTCATCCCCCCCCACGTCAACTTCTCCCACCTGACTGCCAAGGACTACACGGAGATGTACAAGGTCATCATGGCCGTGAAGGAGGACCGTTTCCCGGCCCTGGGCCTCGACCCCTGCCTCCTGGAGGACGAGTTAGACAAGGTGTGAGGCGGACCGCCCTTCCCGCGACGGGCGGGAAGGCGTACATGGGAGCGCGGGACCCAGAGACAGGCCGGGGGTGGCCGGAGCTTGGGGGCAGGCCTCAGAAGGCCACCGGGGACTCTTTCACTTGCTTGATGGGCCAGGACCTTGGCGTCCAGGGAGGGAGAGAGGAAAGGCGTCAGCCGAACCCCCGCCCTGAGGTAGGTTGTCTCAGCGAGGAGACGAGGCTCCCACCCACATTCCAGAAATCACAGGAATGACTTGCAGACGCAACAGGAGAGAGACATGCCCACAGGGCCCTGGGACCCAACAGGTGCCAAGGTTTCCACGGGGCAGAGCCAGCCGCCTTCAGCCCGGGCCAGCTGTGCCCTTCTTCACGAAGCACGGAAAAGTGACCTTTCCCTGTCCCGATGCCTGAGCTCGATGTTAAGTCAGCCGCGTGCCACTGGCCCCATGCCAGTGCCAAGGGAGCCGAGTCCTGGCCCCTCTGCCTCTTCCCATGTGATTGAGAGCAAAGGATCCAGGCTGGGGCCCCCCGCCCTGGTTTCTGCCCCAGGTGACTCGCAGCATAAAGCACCTCCCCCTTCTGGGAGATCCTGCCCGATTCTCAAGGGCACAGCCCGGTCCTCTGCACACAGCTAGGACTGTAGCCATTTTTTCCTTATACAGTCGGACCTCGATGACATCCGAATGACAAGAATTACACACTCACGCAGTCGGGGGAGGTGTCTCCCCGCAATCACCGGTCCCTGCAGGGACAGCACAGAAGTGATGTCAGCGGGCGGGGGGTGGTCACTGGCCCCAGGAGCAGGGGCCCAGGCCTTAATGCGGTGGCTGTCTACCGGGCTACCCATCAGTCCCCTGGGGGCTTCGCAAAACCCACACACCCAGCTTCTAGCCCCAGACCAAGCATATGATTGTTTCTGGGGGAATACCAGGCATTGGTATTTTAAAGGCGCCAACGTGGCTCCGTTAGGCATCCGAGGCCGAACCCACTGCCTAGAGTCTGGAGCTCAGAACTGGGAGCTCCCATAGTTGTGCCTGGAGCCGTCAGGAAAAACGTAGAGGAGGAGGGTCTCGGGCTGGGCGTATTTCCAGTTGCGAGCATCTTCATCGAAATTCCCTGGGGTCCCTACACAGCTGGTGGCTTCCAGATCCCGCGGCGAACTTCCTTCCCGAATTGGTATCTTCCCCTCTGGGGTGGGGGGGCGGGGCAGGATTCCAATGCTCACTCAAGTTGGAGACCCGCTGGCCAAAGACCAGAGGATCTAGGCGAGGGCAGGGCTTGCTGCGAAAGAGGGAATCGTGGTTCTTAGAGCTCCGGGGGCAGAGATAAGGAAGCGGGGTGCGAGGGGGGCTCCCGGGAGCGGCGCGGGCCTCACCGAGCCCTCGCCCTCCGCCCCGCCCGCAGTCCGTGCAGGGCACGGGGCTGGCCTTCATCGCCTTCACCGAGGCCATGACGCACTTCCCGGCCTCCCCGTTCTGGTCCGTCATGTTCTTCCTGATGCTCATCAACTTGGGCCTGGGCAGTATGATCGGGACCATGGCCGGCATCACCACGCCCGTCATCGACACCTTCAAGGTGCCCAAGGAGATGTTCACAGGTAGCTCCTCCCGCGGCCCCGCCTCGGGGGCTGCCCTCGGGGGCTGCCCTCGGGCTGTGCCTCTGACCGTAGAAAGACTCCATCCCGAGGAGGCTCCCTGTGCCCCCCGCCCCCACCGGCATGCAGTTGGGGCCTGGCTTACCGCCCAGAGGAGGGCACTCGAGAGCCGGGAGAAGGCTGTTTGGGAGTCTGTGCCAAACCGGCCCCTTTCTTGGGTGGCGTGCCCCTCTCTCTGAGGGCCTGCCGGATCCTCCTGGGCGGGGGGCGCCCTCCCTCCACGCTGACTTCCCACCCCACTCCCTGCCTGCCGCGCCCGGCCCCGGGCTGCTCCTCTCTTAGTCGGGTGGGAGCTCGGACCCTCGGCATCTGGGTCCCCTCCCCTCCCTTGAAGGCCTTTGGGGGGGAGGGGTGGGGACCCTGGGCCCCGCCCGCCCTGCACCTGTGCCCCCACACCGGCCTCCCGGCTCTCTGTAGTGGGCTGCTGTGTCTTTGCATTCCTCGTGGGGCTGTTGTTCGTCCAGCGCTCCGGGAACTACTTCGTCACCATGTTCGACGACTACTCTGCCACCCTGCCGCTCACCGTCATCGTCATCCTGGAGAACATCGCTGTGGCCTGGATCTACGGAACCAAGAAGTAAGGGGGCCCGGGGGAAGGGGTGGGACGGGAGGAGGGGGTCTGTCCTCTCAGGACCCCCCGGAGAGCGCCGGGTTCCCAGGGCTGCTTCTGGGTGGGACGGGAGGTCACAGAGTCAGCATGTCTCTGACATGTCACAGTGCCCTTAGAGACCGCGAGGGGCCTGGGACTCAGAGAGAGGACCCGACTCCCCAAGGCCAGGCCGAGGGCGTGAGTCTCCCGGGTTCAGGTCCTGGCGGCAGCCTCACCCGCCTGACACTCCCGTAGCCTCTTACCTGAGCGCCGGCCCTTCAGAGCTCTGTGAAGCTGGTTAAGCCCTCCAGAGCTCTGTGAAGCTGGTTAAGCACTTAGTGAGTACGCAGGAGAACCTGCGTTCTCAAAGAACTCTAGGACTTCAGCAGCCCGACCCAGTGATCAGGTGATCCACGTGGGGGTATGAGAGGAGGTGCGGTTTGGGCCCTTGGGGGGGCAGGGGGTGAGGGGGTTCAGCAGTAAGGAGGGAGCGGGTCTCATGGCCTGAACCTAGGACAGAGCTACAGTCACTGTCACACACACACACACACACACACACACACACACACACCCCGCCCCGGTCTCATTCCTCACTTAACAAATCTGCAAGCCTGGGAAGCACCAGGACTGGGCCCTTCCCACTCTCTCTGCAAGGCCAGGGCCTCCCCTGATGTCTGAACCTGATCTTGGAATCAGGCTGCCTCAGGGCCCTGCTACAGCCATCTTCCTCCAGGAGCGCAGGCGGGGACACAGGGTAGGACAGGAACGGCCCTGTGAGCCTGGGGCTGGCCGAGGCGGCTTCTGTGGAAGACACTTCTGGAGTCAGGTGGAGCCCCCATACCCCTTCTCAGAATATTACGTGTAAGCGGATAGGATAAAATAGGTAAGATAGAGGAAATAAATTAAATTGAAAAATAGGAAAGGACTGTTGAAATCTGATACAGTAATGTACCCGTATTTTATTTTTACTGCGTTAAGTTCCAAGCTCTAGCCGTGGTAATGACTGTGAAGTAGCGATGACATGCAGGATGTTTGCAGGCAGCCTCAACCGCAATGTGGTGGGCAGGTATCTGTGACGTAATGAATTGGTGACAAAGTCTCAGGTCCTGCAAATACCGCTGCGGTTGCTTGCGTTGGCAATAGAAAGAAATGCGAGATTTCGGTTAGGTGTTATTGAAGTAGAAATGATTTTTTTTTTAACGACCCTCATGTACACAGCCTGTGGGCGATTGTAATTCCAGCCACAGACCCAGTGGTTAGAAATCCCCAAGTCAGGACCTCTGGACACGGGAGAAGTGCACTTCACCTCTTTTCCAGCAGGGGGCGTGTAGAGCCAGACCACTGTGAGCCGGGCTGGGTGCAGGTGAACACAGCCGTCCTCTGGTGCCTGTCCCCCTGCCCCAGGCATGTCCCGTGAACAGCAGCACATCTCCGGACGGGGTGTGACGTTAGGTATTCAGGAGAGGTTAGCAGAGGGCACCAGAGCCTGCCCAGAGGCCAGCTGGGCCACCGAACAATAAACTGGGAGCCCCGAATGTGAAGAACGGAAGAGCATGGGAGGGAGGGACTGGTCAGGGGAGGCTTCCCGGAGGAGGCGGTCGCGGGGGGCGGGGATGCGCAGGTGTGGTGGGGGTGCCAATGCTGGGCCCTCTGTGCACCTGGCAGGTTCATGCAGGAGCTGACAGAGATGCTGGGCTTCCGGCCCTACCGCTTCTATTTCTACATGTGGAAGTTTGTGTCTCCACTGTGTATGGCTGTGCTCACCACGGCGAGCATCATCCAGCTGGGGGTCACGCCCCCCGGGTACAGCGCCTGGATCAAGGAGGAGGTGAGGGGGGAGACCTGAAACCCCGGGGTCCCTGGCATCCCCCCGGGGCCTCGAAGGCAACAGGCAATCGAGATACACCCGTACGGGGGAGCTGCTGTGTGCCAGACGCCTCCAGGGCCCTTGCACACCCGATCTGTAACCTTCACAATGGCCCAAAGAGCAAGGCGGCCTTACTCCTATCGCACACACGGGGAGACTGAGGGTCCGGAAGGCCGATGCCCTTTTCTGACCCATGTTCTGTGTCCACGTCTGCGGAGCAGAATCACCCATCCATTTTCCAGATGTAGAAACTGAGACCCAGGAGAGCTCGAGCCAGGGTCACCAAGGTGGCCAGCTAACTCGAGCAGCCACTCCGACGGCCCCTGTCTCTGCTGGTGCCTGGCCGGGAGGGCGGGTGGGGACGGGAGAGGGCAGGGGGAGGCGGGCCTGGAGGTCCCGGGAGGGCGAGGCAGCCGCAGCGGCGCCGGGCAGCGGCCCTCACCCCCGAGCGCCCCACCCCGCCCGCCCGCGGCCCTCACCCCCGCGCGCCCCCAGGCCCTCACCCCGCCTGCCTGCGGCCCTCACCCCCCCACCCCGCCCCCAGGCCCTCACCCCGCCCGCCTGCGGCCCTCACCCCCCCACCCCGCCCCCAGGCCGCGGAGCGCTACCTGTACTTCCCCAGCTGGGCCATGGCGCTGCTCATCACCCTCATCGTCGTGGCCACCTTGCCCATCCCCGTGGTGTTCGTCCTGCGGCACTTCCACCTGCTCTCCGACGGCTCCAACACCCTCTCCGTGTCCTACAAGAAGGGCCGCATGATGAAGGACATCTCCAACCTGGAGGAGAACGACGAGACCCGCTTCATCCTCAGCAAGGCGCCCAGCGAGGCGCCCTCCCCCATGCCCACGCACCGCTCCTACCTGGGGCCCGGCAGCACGTCGCCCCTGGAGACCGGCGGCAACCCCAACGGGCGCTATGGGAGCAGCTACCTCCTGGCCGGCACCCCCGAGTCGGAGCTGTGACCGCCGCCCCCCCACTACGCCCTGCCCGCCTCGCCCGCCCCGCACCCACCCGGCCCACTCGGCCCGGCCCGGCCTCGCTTTCCAGGCCAGGCCCTCCGCCCGCGGAGCGGGGGTGTGCCCTCCCTCACCCCCCGACCCCAGTCCCGGCCAACTTCTCCCCAGACCCGAGCAGGGGGCCGGGAGAAACTCTGTCCCCGAATCCGCTGGCCACATTGCAGCGGATTAACGAGAACAATCCAGAAGCCCTGATTCCCAGCACAGGGGAGACGGCCAGTGGCCACCGGAGGGGTGCTCTCCCTACCCTCTCTCCCTGTCACCTGGCACCTGTCGTTCTTAGGTCCTGGCCCTGCCTCTTTGCTGCCGGGCGGTGGTGGGAGGCACCGGGTCCGGTAGGATGGTGCTCTCTGGCTTGAGCGTAAGCCTCGGCAGCGGAAGCGGGGGCTGGGCATGGGGGCCCCTCAGCCTGGGCTCTGCGGAATCTCCCATGTTCGCGACCCTGCCTGGGGCAGCATGTGTCCTCGTCCTGCCCGGGAGGGTGACGGCTGCCCGGAACCCTTCCCCCCCTCCACGAGGGCCGAGCCTGCCCTCTCGGTCCCCACCCTGGAGCCCACAGTGGCGGCCTGGGCCTCTTTCCTCTGGAGAGGAGGGGACGTCACACAGAGAGGTTTCCAGAGCACACTCGATGGTTCACAGCACAACTCAGACGGTTCGGAGCACAACCTTGAAGCAAACTCCCTCTCTCACCCGGGGCCCCACTTTCTCACGAGCGGCAGCTTCCCCCCCCCCCGGAATGGGGGTCCCTGGAGTTGAGGGACTCGTACCCAGGAAACCCCATCCCTGGGGAAAGATGGATAATTTCACTGCCCCTTTGGGCTGCCGCTCGCTCTCCTCGTTCCAGCGCGGCCAGCGCCCTGTGCACAGCGTGTGCGAGTATCTCCGGAACCTTCCCCGAGCTGCCCAGCCCGTGGACACGGGGGGGGGGGGGAGGCCCGGGGGAAGGGCCGGGGTGTCGGTCCTGGGGCCCAGCCCCCCACGGCCTCCCCACCCGCCCCTACCGGAGGCCTCCCCCCCCCTCTGCCCCGGAAGAGGGCCACCCTCGGGGTGCAGCGGGGAAGCCTGGGGCCCAGCAGGGGAAGCGTGTCTGCGGAGCCCTGGACGGACCGGCGGCGGGCTGGTGGCACCGACGCGTGGACGGACGGAAGGCCGGCGGGGTGGCAGAGCTCCGTCTTCGAGGGCGGCAGCGGGCCACAGCGCTGGGCCCGGGCACCCTCCGGAAGGTCCCGAGACTCTCTCGCGCTCCCAGCCCCAGGAGGGACAGACTACACCCAGCCGGGGTTCCCCCCAGCCCCGCGGTTCCCCACCCTCCAGCTTGCCCGGGGGTCCCCCCTTCCCTTACCCGCCCCTCCCCCCGCATCCCCCTCATTTCCCTCCGGCCACACCTGCCCCTCCTCAGTGCGAGGCGGGGAGGCGGACCCGCACGTCCCCGAAGAAGCCGTGAGCTTTCGGGGGCACACCAGCCCGCCTCGGGCCCCTCACCCGACTCCGCCTATCTGGCCCCGGGCCGACTCCCGGCAGGCTTAGCGACAGGAAAAGCGAGGCCCCAGGAGAGACACTGGACTATATATACTCGTCTATGTATTCTATTTCTATTGTACATTCAATCTGTACATGTGGGTGTAGACGCTCTTAAATGACAGACCCGATATTATCCTGTGGCTGGTGGGCTATTTTCATCCTCAGCGCTGTACAGATCTATTTTCATGGTATATTTGAGATATTTTTAATTTTGTAGGGCCCCCCCCTCCCCACCAGCCCGCCGGCCCGACCGCTCGGGTCCCCCCGGCTGCGGCTGCGCTGCGTCGGCCGTCAGGCCCGGAGCCCGGCGTGCGCGTGTGTGCGTGTCTGTGTGTGGCGTGTGCGCGTACGTGGGTGCGGGTGCGCGTAGGTGACCTGTGACGCCGGTGTCCACACCGCACTGCCCTCTCCCTGCCTCCTCCTCTCGGCTCATCTGGGCGAAGGCCTCGGGGTGGGGTGCTGTGGGGACAGGCAGGTGTTTCTCGCTGGTGACTCACTGCCTTCCTGCCACCTGGGCTTGCCAGAAACGGGGAAGGAGGGGCGGGGGGGGGAGCCCCCCAATGTATTTTCTGGCCCACTTCTGGCTGTTCCCTCTGGAGTCCCGAGCTCCTCATCCTGAGGAAAAGAGCTGGGCTTCTTAAGGCAATGAGACCCCAGCAGAGCGCCTCTGTCCCCTGTTTGTCCTTGAGACGGTCCCCAGGGTGGTCCCAAAGGAACAACTTCCCTTCCCCCCTGTGCTTCTGACACACACTCCTCGCTCCTCAGGGGGGGCTGGGCCCGGGAGGGGAGGCAAGACGAGGTGGGGCCTCTACCAAGGGAAGGTCTGGTGGGGTTCCCTGGAGGGGCGGGAGGTGGCCCAAGAGGGGCGGGCCGCCACGTCCCTGTAGGGGGGCCATGTCCCTGACTGGCTTTGGTGCTGTCCGTGCAGAGCCCACAGGAGACCGAGGACACAGGGCAGGGCTGGAGGGGGGGGTGCCCGAAAGAGTCCCCTGGCCCCTGCTCCTGCCTGTCCTCCGGAGACGAGGACGTGCAGCCTCAGCTCCAGATTCGGGGAGCCGGCTGGGGCCTCCTAGTCGGTGCCAGCGAGGCCGGCTCTGCCCTCTGGCAGGAAATCCGAGGGGACACCCAAGTGGCCCCTGGAGGGGTAGCTCTCCCTCCCCTCTTCCCGCTGGGGAAACCCAGCGCCTGGAGAAGCCGTCCCGAGCCAGCCTGCCACGGGCGGCGAGGCCCTGGGCAGGCCTGTAGTATTATAGGCGGGGGACCCCCTCCTGCCCTCCTCAGGCTGCACCCCCCGTCCCCCCGGAGTGCTCCACGGCGGAAGAGAGAAGCGACGACGTGGTGGAACACACCTGGCTCCCTGAGCGAGCGTCCGCTAGGCCCCGAAACCGGGAGCCTGCTGCCCCCTCTCCGGAGCCTAGCGACCGGGGCTGGGGCCAGAGGGCCTCGGGTGCCTCCTCACCCCCAGCACACGCAGCAGGCATCACTTCCGGTTCTCTCTGGCGCCAGTTCAGAACAACTGGAGTCCATCCATGTGCCCCGTGACTGGCCAGGGCCCTGGGTCCAGGCCACTCAGCCCAGGGGAGGGGACGAGGCATCGTCATCCCCAACGCCCCTCCTTCCTTTCTCTCCCCCCCCCCCACCCCTGGTGTGCAATAAAGTGTCTGTTCTTACCAAATCCCTCTTGCCTTTCTGACGGGCCCCGGGCTCGGGGACGGTGAGGGGGGCGCCTCAGAGGCCTGCAGAAGCTCCGGGGGAGAAGCTTGGACAGGATGGGGCAGAGAGGACTGCGTGGGCTCGTGGGGGCCGGCGGGCTGAGGCGTGTGGGGAGGAGGAGGAGGGTTGCGTGTTTATTTTCCTGACAATTGTCCCGAGGGGTGAACAACACACACGCTCGTCGCAGGCCTTCCTGGGGTCCGAGGACGCCACACGTCTAATCGCCTGCGACCAGCTCTCTGAGGGAGACGACTTGTGTTCCAGATTTTCCCAGCTGAGGAGAATCGGGCTCCGTGTGACGTGAGGACGGTGTTTGGCGTCCGTTTATGGGGCCTCGTGGGGGAATACCCGCCCTGCCTTAGTGCCAGGGAGGGCCATACCTGTCACTCAGCAAGGGGGGGCTGGTGGAGACTCACCTCGGGGAAGAACTGGGGGCCGGGAGCAAGGAGAGGGATGGCAAGGGGTTTGGGGGGTCCCGGGATGCAAGCCACGCTCTAAATCCTGAGCTTTCACAAACCTCAGTGGAAGGTAACGGCCCCCCCCACCGCACCCCACTCCAGTCTGGAATGCTGCCGCCCGGTCTGCACCCACAGACGAGGTCCCCCAAGCAACCCTCGTTTCCTTCTCCTTAGAAGAAAAGAGTGTCATTCCAGAGGTAGCCACCAGATGGCAGGAAAGCCTTTCTCTCCAGATCTTCGTTCCCCTACCCTCCTCTCCCACTCCAGGGCTTCCGCCTTGTGGGTTGTTAGTTGAGCAATTATTAAGCATCCACGGTGACCAGTTCTGTGCCAGCTATGGACACACAAAGATAAGTTAATCACCCTCTGCTGTCCTGAGTTTTCCAGAGGGAACGCCACCCCCCATATCCCCAGACTCTGTATCTCCCCATGTGCCTCTTAATAGAGAAAGTCCCTGTGCTGAAAAGGTCCCTCCTTGTAAACCCATTCAATCCTTGGTGGAAGTTAGTGTTTTGGGTTGAAATAATCGCCCCGCCAGGGGCACACATAGACCCACTAAGAAGCGGTGGGTTTGAAGGAGCTATGGAGTCAGGCTTTCTGAGTCCAAGTTCAAATGGCAGCTGGGCCCCCCTGCTTCCTGGGAGACCCGGAGCAAGTTATTTAATCTCTCTGAGCTTAAATGTCCTGGTCCGTGAAATAGGATAATAAATGAATGAGGTAACAACGCATGAAGCTGTGTATCAAGTTACCACTAATCTTAGTGTCTCAAAATAACCATTTTATTAAATCTCACGATTTGGGGGGCAAGGAATTCAGGCAGGGCATGTCCGAGGGACCCTTCTGGTGGCAACTGAGGTCACTTAGTGGCGTCACATTGGCAGAGGAGCTGGTCTGGAGGGTGCGAGGCAGCCGCACTCTGATTTATCCACATGACTGACACCTCAGTGAGAATGGCTGGCAGGCCGAGCTTGGCTGGGACTGTCCCCAAAAGAGTGTCCACACCGGGCCTCTCCAGCATGGTTCATCTCTGGGGGGCCAGATTTCTCCTTTCTTTCTTTCTTTTTTTTTTTTTTTAATGTTTTTTATTTATTTTTGAGAGAGAGAGAGAGAGACAGACCGCAAGTGGGGGAGGGGCAGAGAGAGAGGGAGACACAGAATCCAAAGCAGGCTCCAGGCTCTGAGCCGTCAGCCCAGAGCCTGACGCGGGACTCGAACTCGTGAACTGTGAGATCATGACCTGAGCTGAAGTCGGCCGCTTAACCAACTGAGCCACCCAGGCGCCCCCGGGTGCCTTCTTAAGCGAAGGCTCAGGGTGCCCAGAGAGGTTGTTTCAAGAGACGGGAGTGGGAGCTGCCAATGTCTTAGGGCGAGGGCCTGGGAAAGGACACAATGCCACTTCTGCTGTATTCTATGGCCACAGCGTCCGCCAGAGTTCACGGGAGGGCATACGGACCCCAGCTGCCATGGGTCTGACTTTGCGGCCGCCCGTGTAATGGGTGCATTGCGGGGGGTGCTAGGATCTTCGGTAGTTGGCACGTCTAGGCAGGAGCTTTCCCCCGGGGCGGAGGGGGGGGTTATCAACTTACAGACACAAAACTGGGGCACAGAGCAAGTTCGTTCTGATCGGGCCGTGAGTGGCCGGGTTGGGGCTGTGGGTCGAGGGAGCAGACAGGAAGGAGGAAGACACAGGTATGAGGACAGACGTGAGAACAGCTTCTTTTAAAGTTTGTTTGTTTGTTTGTTATTTTTTGAGAGAGCTGGAGAGCGAGCAGGGGAGGGGCAGAGAGACGGAGGGAGAGAGAAGCCCAAGCGGGCTCTGCACTGTCAGCAGGAGCCCGAGAGGGAGCCCAAACTCACGCACTGTGAGATCATGACCTGAGCTGAGACCAAGAGTCAAACGCTTCACCGACGGAGCCCCCCAGGCGCCCTGAGAACGGCTGCTTCTGCCTCGCGTTTGCCTGGAGCAGGGGTCGTAGTCAAGGCTTTGTCCCCTGACAGTTTGACCTTGGGCAAGTCACAAACCTGTGAACCTTCATTTTCTAAACTGTAAGAGGATGAAGATCAAATCTCTTCCTTGCAGAGATTGCTGTGAGAAGAAACTAACCTCCTTCTGGAATCCCTACCAGAATACAGTATAGAAGTCTTTCCGTACTGAAATATAATAGGTGCTCATGAAACAGTAGCTCCCTTCCTTTTTTTGCAGCTGGAGTAAGTCCGTGGGGCCTGTTTCATTCCGAGGGCCCCGTTACCCATGCCATGAGCCATTCTCACAGAGCTAGTCAGAAAAGACAGATTCAGCCTAAAACCCAAAGAAAGGAGCGGAGAGAAGGCATTGTTTCCAAAGAAAGAAGTATCTAAGATCCTATACACTGTCCTGCCCCCCTCAACAAACGGCAGCAACCAGCCACGCAGCCTCAGCCAACCCGTAAGGGCTTGGGCCAGGGTCGAAGGATTCTACAGACCACAGGGATGTGGTGGTCCCGAAAAAGGCCCCCTAATTCTTTACTACTTCAAGTGGAGTCTGTGCTCCCCCCCCACACATCTGGGTGAGTAGACGTCTCCTTCGACCGACAGTCTACAGCAGAAGTGACCCTAGATGGCTTCCGCGGCTAGCTTGGGAAAGGTCGTGCCACGTCTCCCTGGCCTTCTAGGGATGGCAGTCCCGGAGGGAACCCCGTGGCCGTGTGGGAAGTCTGTCTGCCCCCCGAGACTGCCAGGGCTAGAGAGGCCGTGTGTTCGCGGCTGGTCCCGTGGACAGTCTTGGCTCGACCATCACCTGCCGGCCACACGAACACTCAGTTCACCTGGGCCAGAGAGCTCTGAGGCCCCGGGGGCCATTGGACTGCGGCTGCATGACGGACCCCAAACGAGAACAGCCCAACCGAGCCCTTCGGATCTTTGTATTTACACCACGAAACTTGGGGGGCGATTTGCTTCAAAGTGATAGTAACGGGGGGGCGCCTGGGTGGCTCAGTCGGTTAAGTGGCCGACTTCAGCTCAGGTCATGATCTCACGGTCTGTGAGTTCGAACCCCGCGTCAGGCTCTGTGCTGACGGCTCAGAGCCTGGAGCCTGCTTCAGATTCTGTGCCTCCCTCTCTCTCTGCCCTTCCCTTGCTTACGCTCTGTCTCTATGTCTCTCAAAAATAAAATAAAAACGCTAAAAAAAAATTAAAAAAAAAAAGTAATAGTAACGGGAACATGAACCCTAGGGATTATGTGGTCCCACCTCCTCACAGGACGTCTGGAGAAACCGAAGCCCAGAGGGGGGAAGAGATCTACCCAGAATTCCCACAAGCAAACGGGGGGGGGGGGCCGGGAACCAGGGCCAAAGGCTGGGTTACTTGACTCCCAATCTGGGTACTGCGAGTCCCCCTCATCCCACCATCGTTAATTCCATGCATTGAGCGCGACCTGAGCATCCGAGACCTAGGACTGCGCTAAGTCCTGAGAATACACAAGGAAGGATGAGGCGGGGGCGCCTGCCTGATGCAGGTAGCCGTCCTCGGACTTGGAACATCCTGCCGCCGTCACACCCGCTGGCTGGTTCCAGGGGCACAGACGCGTTCTCCACCAACACCGTCTCACGTGGGAGGAAACCCAGGAAATGGGGAGAAGACTACGTCCGTCACTCGACAACCAACAAACCATTGTTAAGATTACTCCGGGCCGGCCGCAGTGCCAGCTGCAGAGCAGGAAGGCCCGGTGGAGATCCCCCCCACCCACCCCCGTGGCTCCCTGGGTCAGAGCTGGCTGGCTTCTGGGTCTCTCCGTTCTTCCAAGACTGACCCAAACAGGGAAGGATCCTGGGGCTTCGCAAGGATCCAAGAGGAGTCGGAATTTGACGCCTGCGTCGCCTTTCCCCGGGACACTGCTGGCGGGGGCCGGGGGAGGGGCGGAGGGGGCGGGGGCTGGGCCCATCGGAACGAATTAACCGCTCTAATGGAATGAACCAGGTTTGCTGGAATTTAGCCCAGGTGGGAGGAATCCGTGCTCTTCTAGATGCAGAAATGCGGAGTGCCAAGGAGTCCTGCCTGCTGGGCCCTGAGCTAGGGGGCACGTGTGCGCGCACGCGCTATCTCTGGACACAGGCGGGGTCTCTATCCCAGCAACCTTGAGTACAGAGGGCTCCGGGGGGGGGCCTGCTGAGCTGGTCCTGGTCCTGTGACTCCCATGAACACTGTTCTACGGGCAGAGGCCACGTGGGACCCCGTATCGTCCTGTACCCCGGGCCCCACCACAGGCCCAGCTCAGTCCCCCAGAGCTCCCTGCGGCTCCGTAGGCCGGAACTCTCTCAAGGAGAATGTACCTGGGAGGTAGCACTCAGGTCCCTGCCAGCCCTGTGACTCGGGGGCCATGATTTATGAGGCTCTGAGTCTTGGCCAGGCCTGAGCTGGTGGCCTGTGCCCTTCTGGCCCTTTAAGAGCTGGGACATAAGAGCCCATCTTCCGAGTTCCCTAGAGCCCTAAACACGCTTTCGCTAGGATTGTCACAGCCACCCAACCCTGCCTTCGGCCCCTGTGCAGGACCGTTCCTGCCCTCCATGGGGCCTCGAGGACTGTCCTCCACTCTTGGCTCTCCCCCGACCCCTCTTGGGAAGGCGCTCAGCATTTGATTTGGAGTCTGGTAGTCTCTGCAGGCTGCCTGCGGGTGGGGGCGGGAGGCAGGGTCAAATGAACTGATAAGCAAACAGGAGGCTTCCAGCCTCCTCTGGTTCTCTTCTCTGATCCCTCCATGAGAGGGAGGGAAAGGCTCTATCTCACACACACACACACACACGCACACACACACACACTGATGAGACGATGGCTGATAAGGCAATTCAAGGATGAATTAGCAAAGGTGGGGCAAGGATGCTGGCTCCTTGGCCCCCATGGGCCTCAGGGAGGAAGGGTCGGTCCCTGGCCAGAGCTGCAAGGCCAAAAGGGAGTCACGTGAGTATCGCTGGAGAGCTCCTTGCTTGACAGCTGTGGGACTTGCTCCTAGGCCTGGAACCCTTCAAAGCAAGAAGGTGGGATATTGGATGGCACCTGTCGCCCCAAAGCGGCAGAGCCCCACTCCGAGCCGCAGGAGGGAAAGGGGAAGGGCAAATGACTTTGAGATCGGACTCTCCAGCCTTGGGTCGGCAGGGTCGGCCTCGGCTCTTGGAGACCAAGGGCCATATTTGAGGGGCTACAGAAAGGCTACGGGCCCTTGCCAGCCCTCGCCAGTGTCCCTCTGGAAGCAAACACTGCTCTCCTTTCCTGTGCTTTTGCCACACCGTTATTCCTGGTGAGGGAACCCCCCCTGTGGCTGCCGCTTCGGTGTGAACTAGCACCCAGACAGGCGCTCTTTTCCGACTGCTAGAAGAAACCACAGGGCGCAGGGCAGGAAGGCGGAGAAAAGGCGACACTAGGGAAAAGGGAAATAGGCTTGTAGAATTAGGAATTCCCAACTGCAGCTATCTCGATCTTGCCTCAGCCTGCCGGGTATCGAGGTCTCGGAGGAATGGGAAAAGGCAAGAGCATGCAGAGCCCCCGAGGGGAGACTGGGAATTGATAGGAAGCCCAGAATCCGTTGTCGCCTCAAGCCTGTAACCCCCTTTTCTCCTCATCCCCACAGGCCAGAGCGGAGGCGAAGTCAGGAGCAGGGACTCCTAGTACCACCAGGGGGCAGCACCCACCCATCCAGAGTGGGCTGTCACAGGGCAGGCTGGGAAGAGGGCTTTCTTCTCTATCCTGGGCTGGGCTCTGTACTTTGGGGACACAGCATGACCTCATGCACACAGAACTAATGGAGACAAACTAGCCGCAACATACCGAAGCCCCTAGAAAATTCCAGAAAGGCTAGGTGACAGGTTAGCCCAGAGCTCTAGGATAAAATCTTCAGCAAGTAGTGAGGACTTCTCCCGGACTCACTGCTGCTCCCAGGCGGGGTCCTCTGTCTTCTCCGGCTCTTCCTGGGTCTCCCTACCCCCACCCCAGCTTTTCGACCTCCCCTCCAGGGAGGCCTTTTATTTCCCTGGCAGCTTTCTCCCTCCACCCATCTCCCCACGTGCTTATTACCGTCCACAAACATTGCAGAATGGAAGACCAAGAGGGCAGATTTGCCGGGATGAGGTTGGCGGCGGCGGGGGCAGGCTGGGCTCTGTTTCATTCGTTGACTTCCACGGCCGGAACAGCTTCTGGCACACAGTGGGGCCTCGAGAAATATTTACCGGACACGCCAATGACTCGGCTGTGGGATACTAGGATGTTTGGTTTTTTGTTTTTTGTTTTTTTCATTCCCCCCACCCCACTCTCATCAATTTCTCACTCTTCTTGGACCGCCTGCGTGCAGCCAGCCTGCAAAATGCAAAGCGGGGGAGACCCCAAGGGAGTCCCTGCCAGGACACAATCAGGTAGCCCTTGAAAGCTGTTCATCCGTCATTTCTTGAACATCCTGGCTATGGCTTCTCCTTTCTGCCTCCAGCCTCTGGCCAGTCCCAGCTCTTCTCTACCCAGTCACATTTGGGCTATTTCTTCTTTGCTGCAGCAAACCCAAAGCCAGCCAAACGCCGAAATGTGGACATTAAGGACTGGCCACAGAAGGGAGGCCAGCAAATGTGTGTTTCTGGCTATCGCCAGGGACGGGACCTGCCTCCTCCGCATATTAGTACGAAGCACCGAAGACCACGGTCACTTTGGTTTTCTGACCTCATTAACGAGACTCTTGCTGACAATCTCTTGCGTTTGCACGGAGCTTTTAACCTTTCTGCGGAGCACACCAGGACCTCGTCTCGTTTTCCCACTAGGGCCAGGTACCACCCAATCTGGAAGTCGGATGGTACACAGGTATCCGAAGCAGGTGTCAATCGCCCTGTATTTCTGCCTTCCAATCCTGCTTCTATCATCCGGATGGGCGTGGAGGCTGCCTGAAGCTCTAAAAAAAAATGAGGATTAACTTCAAGATGCAGAAGAGGCTCTGGACTTAAAAGCAAATGAAAACAAATGAATCTGGAAATTGCTCTTGGGAGGAGGCCAGGAAGATCGGGCTGGTGCCTAATGTTTTGGGGATGGCAGCTTCTCAATCACTTAGCAAACAGGTTCTCACAGGCAGGCACTGTGGGAGGGAGCCATCCGGATGAAAAAGCAGTGCGGGCTGGAAGACCTCAGGGTCAGAGAGGGGAGATGAGACAAACCGCAATGAGGGAAACAACACGGAACCAGGAAGGGGTCACACGGCAGGACGGCAGGCTGCGGGCACTTTCCATGTGCTTTCAGGGCAACAAGGAGCCATGGCTTTAACCTAACGATCTTTCGATCTTTCGGGACCACCTGCCCCACCCCAGAAATAGCGCCAGAACTCTGGTTTCCTTCCGCTCAGGCCAGGAGCCGATTCTCTCCGCCAGGCCGCCAGGCCCCGCATTCCATCGCGGGGGCTTTGTTGACTGTGATAAAGGCTGGTATGGAGATCACAGGCATCTCGGGCCTAGTTGGGCCTCACAGGCGCAAGATGGGGGCGGGGTGGTCAGGAAGCCCCAACGCGGTGCCTGGGACAGGAGGGGGCAGCCTCCTCCTCTCCACACCGGCTCTCCGCTCCCTTTATTCTCCGTCCTCCAGTCCGCCGCAAAGAAACCGCAACAAGGGTCGGGAGGGGGTTGACTAGAGCAGCCAGAAGGGGGGCGGGCGGAGGTTAGAGGTCAGGGGTCGCGAGCACTTCGGAGTCACAGGGGCTGCAGTGGGAGGAGCCGCGGGCCCGGGGAAGGCGGGGAGCCGGGCCGAAGGGGGCGGAGGGGACGGTGGCGGACGCGCGCAGGGGCGGCGCGCCGGGCTGGGCGCTGGCGGTGCGGGGGTTACGCGCCTCGGCTCGGCTCGCCTCGGCTCAGCGGAGGAAGGCTGAGCCCCGCCGCCCGGGCCCTGCAGCCAGCCGGGTCGGCCCCGCGCCGCGCCCCGCCCACCCCGCCCAGCGGAGGGCGCGCCCGGGCGAGGCGGGGCCGGGAAGAAAAGGCGCCACCGGAGAGTGGCATCCGCTGCCGACGCCGGAGGGAGATCGAGAACCCGCTGGGCCCCGGCCCACCGGCGCCCAGGCTCCCCCTCCCTTAGGCCACCTTTCGCCCGCCTCCTGCCGCGAGCCAAGGCCGGCGCCCCGCCCGGAGATGGGCAGACGCGCGGATGGCGTGGCTCCCAGCGCCGCCAGATCGCTGGAGCCCGGCGCCGGGGCGCTGCGCTGAAGCTCCCGATCCGCGCAGCCTGGGAAGCCTGCAGGTGTCCTTGGCCGCTCGGCCGCCGGAGCCCAGAGCCCCGCGCCCCGGAGCGGCTCCGCCCCCCAGGCTCGGCGCTGCGCAGGACGCCCCGTCTGAGGCCCCCCCGCCCCGGCACGGCCCCCGCCGCGCAGCGCCAGCCCCGCGCCGCTCCCAGCCGCCGCCGAGCCGCGGACGCAGGACGGGAGGCTCGCTCCTGCGGGCGCGCTTGTTTTTCTGCGGCCGCCTCGCCCTGCGCAGCCCCCGCCCGCCTGAACGCCGGCGCTCCGCTGCTCAGCCCCGCCCGCCATCCGAGCCCTGCGCTGGATTTATGAATGGGGGGAAGAGGCCACATGCCGCCGCCGCCGCCGCGTGTTGACCGCAAGCAGCCCGGGCCCGCGGATCTCCGCCGGCTGCCGTAAGAGCGTCGGCCCGGCCCCGCAGCCGCTCCGAGGACTTGTTGCTGCTGCGCTGCCGCCGCCGCGGGGAAGCCGGCCGCTCCCGGGACTCGGGAGCCGGAGGGTGGCCCGTGTGAGTGTGAGCGCGCGCGCGCCCCAGACCCTCGCCGGGAGCCTGGACTGTGCGCTAACTCGCCTTTCGAGGGTGAAAGCGGGGGGGCGTGTCCGGGGGCCCGAGCATCTGAGTGTCCAGTCCTAACCGGGGAGCGCGAGGGCTTGTTCCTGCCTCCCCGGGCCCCTCGCTTGGGTCCTCGGCTCGCCTTTTCCCTCCTGCCTCCCTCGCCGGAGCTGCCTGCCCAAACCCCAACCACCTGTGCACCGGAGAAACCCAACTCCTCCTGCTCCGCGCCCCGGTGGGGGGGGAGGCAGGGGCAGGGCCAAGCCGCAGAGGGGGCCGCCGCCGCCTCCTGCCGCCTCCTCGCCTCCTCCCCCTCCCCCGTCTGACGCTGCCTCCTTGGGAAGGGTGTTTGGAGGGCAGCGGCCGCCCCAAGCCGAAGCCCCGCAGCGCTTCTTATGATCAGCTCGGTGTGTGTCTCCTCCTACCGTGGGCGCAAGTCGGGGAACAAGCCTCCGTCCAAAACATGTCTGAAGGAGGAGATGGCCAAGGGCGAGGCGTCGGAGAAGATCATCATCAACGTGGGCGGCACGCGACATGAGACCTACCGCAGCACCCTGCGCACCCTACCGGGCACCCGCCTCGCCTGGCTGGCGGATCCCGACGGCGGGGGCCGGCCCGAGTCGGATGGCGGCGGTGCAGGCGGCAGCAGCGGCGGCGGGAGCTGCGAGTTCTTCTTCGACCGGCACCCGGGCGTCTTTGCTTACGTGCTCAACTATTACCGCACCGGCAAGCTGCACTGCCCCGCCGACGTGTGTGGGCCGCTCTTCGAGGAGGAGCTCACCTTCTGGGGCATCGACGAGACCGACGTGGAGCCCTGCTGCTGGATGACCTACCGGCAGCACCGCGACGCCGAAGAGGCGCTTGACATCTTCGAGAGCCCGGACGGAGGCGGCGGTGGCGCGGGCACCGGCGACGAGGCCGGCGACGATGAGCGGGAGCTGGCCCTGCAGCGCCTGGGGCCCCACGAGGGAGGTGCCGGCCCCGGCGCGGGGTCCGGGGGCTGCCGTGGCTGGCAGCCCCGCATGTGGGCGCTGTTCGAGGATCCCTACTCCTCCCGGGCGGCCAGGGTGAGTGGCAGGAGCCTGAGCCTCCTCTCCGGGGTGCAAGGAGCCATGGTGGGGGTGGGGGGGGGTGGAGCCGGGGGATAGGGGCCGGGAGGAGCGAGCCGAGACTGACTTGCCTTTACCACTGCCTCCCTCCCAATTCCCTCTGTCTTCCATGGGACCCCAGGGGACTCCCCCCCACCCCCACCCGCTCCTGCATGCCTCATCAGTAGATTGCACACACTTAAGTGACTTACTACTTGGAACTAATCCCAGCCGCCTGCTTTGCCGCATCCCCTCGCTGGGAGTGGGTTGCCCTTAGCTGAGCCCTTCCACCCCCTTCTCTCTGCACAGGCCGCCTGTCTTCATTTACCCCCCACTCCTCCACAGGGCCAGCGGCCTGGAGAGCTGGAATTAGGCCTCCCGCCTGAGTCAGGCAGGGTTTGGGGGAAGAAAGCTGGGTGTGTTAAGCGCCTACTCTGTGGCAGGCCCATGTGTTAGCTTCTTCCATGGGTGCCACCTCCTTTAACTGCTGGGCAGCTGGGTACGCTGGGAAGTATGAGTTTTGTAGAGGGGCCACCAGCTTCAGCCCAGACAGAGCCGGGACCAGAACCCAGGCCTCTCCTCCAGGCTTCTGGTGAGCCCTGTTTTCAGGGAGGTAAGTCAAGATGTCTGCCCCTTGCCGTGCCCCTGAGGCTTCCTGGTCACCTGGGACGGCGCGGCCTTCAGTTAGACAGGAAGGCCCGAACGTTCTGGGCGCCGCAGGCTCCCGCGGTCAGTGGCCAGCCACAGGCTGCCTGTGATGAGCCCAGATTTGTTGCCACTTCTTTTCTTCCTGCTGCGGCACAGATTGGCTTCCCAGAAAGCCCTGGTTCAGGTTACTGCCTGAAATGGGTATATGGGGGGAGCGGAGGGGGGCCTAGGGTGACTTTAGGCAAGCTCTGGCACTTTCCCGCCACCTCCTCCCCAAGTCAGTCCCGTTTCTCCCAGCCCCCTTAGGGTAAAGGGTTGGAGGGATGGGACGTGCTTGGACGGCTGAAAAATACAAACCTTTAAGGATGGCTTCAGAGTCTTAAAAAAAAGAGAGAGAGAGAGAGAGAACCTGGAGGCTGCTGCCTGGCTTCATGGCTGGCAGCCCGAAGCCTAGCTGGGGTCTGGGGGACAGGAAAGAGCAATACACGTTGGGTCTGGGGACCGCCTCCCGCTGCGGAAGCCTGTCCTCACCTCTCGCATCCCAAGTCGTCCTGTTAATGAGTCTCAGAGCCCTCGCCACCCTCCCTAGCACCTCCTGTGCTGGGCCTCAGCCCGGTCATGGAAGGAAAAGTTCCACCTCCCCACCCAGGGGAGGCCGGGAGACTGGGAAGTGGGGCCGCAGGGCGGGCCAGGCTGGCGTAAACGCTGGACCGGGGCAGATGCATCTCCCGGCCTGGGAGGAGCAGAGGTCTCGGTGGTCAGGGCATCCCAGGGCAGCCCCTGGAAGGCAGACCCCTTTGTCAGGAGGGAGCGTGAAGCTGGGACCCGGGGCTGCCTTGGTTTCTTCCCCTACGGCCCTTAGATCAGCCCAGATGTCTCCCTGGCCTGGGTCTGCCGTGGGTTCTGGGGGCTTCTCACGCACTGCACTAACCCTGCTAGTGTTCACTGTCGGCTGTGTGTACCGGGGGAGAGCAAGTACAGCCGATCCAGGCTCTTTTTAAGCTGGGGCTTGAGGGGAGGCGGTGGATTTGGCTTCCTCGAAATGGGGAAAGGGGACAAGCCAGGGAGGCAGGAAAGGAGACGAGGTGGTTAGGAGAGCTGGGTCCTGTTTCTGAGCATCCTGGAGCCTCTGGGGAGCTTTTCCCCTCTGATTCTTCTCTCTTGGATTCCGAGGGACTGTGCCATCAATGAGTTTACGTGCTGCCCCACAAACCCCGGGGGTCGGCCAGTCTGGGGGCTCGTTGAATAAGCACAGAGCCTGGGCGACCCCTTGAATTTCTCCAGGAGCCCAAGATCCTTGCCCCTTTGATGTGGAATCACATCAGCCGGGGCATTCCAGCCGAGGTGGGAAGTTTGGGGCCGGGGCAGGGTTAATTCTTCATATCGAAGCGATGAAGAAGCCAGGATCCAGAGAGTGTTTGCTCGATGCCACCGGAGACACTTAAGGGCCGAGCAGACACCTCCCTTAGTTTCCCACTTTCCGGTTGTTAATACTGATGTGCGCAGCTAGAGGGACTTAATGGCGCTCGTGCCGAGAGAGAGGACTTGCTTCCTGGTGAGGAGCACCGGGCAGAAGCAGGCCTCCAGCGCTCGGCTCTTCCTGGGACATACACGTGAGGATACATAATTCTTAAAAAACTGGGAACGGCGACTTGTTGAGTATTCCACGCGGGTACTTACGTTATCTCTGGTCCCCCCAACAAACTTACGGCGGAGCTAGCATCCGCCTTCAATAGCTCGGGGCTGCGAGGAGGCAAACCTCTCGCCTGAGATGACACAGCCGGAGAGTGGCGCACTGTGACTCAAAGCCCCTGCTCCTCCGATTGCAACATGTTCTTTCCACCGAACGAGGCTGTTTTGGAGGCGAAGAGGTGGCTTGTTTCTTATTCTGGCCTGGAAGGTGTTCTGAGGTTCTGTGCCTCCTGTGGGTGACATCGGAAAACCCAGGGGACAGATGGGGACATCGGAAAACCCAGGGGGCAGATGGGGACATCGGCAGGGACATTTACTCTGCGACCCCTCGAGGTCTGAGGGCCTGGGGCGTAGGGGATCGGGGGCTGCGCCCTCCTCGCTCTGTTCACTCCAGGCCAATAACGCTGCCCCTCCAGCAAGCACCGGCCGCTGGGTCTGTGCATACCTGCCCTGCTCGGGGCCTGCGGCTGACGCCGGGGGTTTGGGGCACGTGCCGAAGCCCCCCGTGGCGCTTTGCACACAGCAGCCGGTCAGTTGAGTAGTGCGTTATGACAGGAGCAAAACAGATACAGACGGAATCAGCCCAGGGAACCGAGCTGATGGAGCCCGTTGCCTGGCTGCCGGCCTGGCCCGCAGAGCCATTCCCGTCCAGGCAGGCTCGAGGCCGGCTGGGCTGCTCACCCCTGCTCCCCTCGCCGTGGCCAGGCCCGTGGTGGCGGCCGCTTTGGTGGTTCTGTTTCTGTGGCCTGGCGTGGGAAAGCAGGCACGAAGGGCAGGCTGGGCCTGTCCCCACGTGCCCCAGTGCCCACAGTCCCAGCCTCAGCCACAGCCAGGGTGGCTTGTGGGAAGGAATGAGGGGGACCCGCAGGGTTTTGGCAGCATCGAGGTTGGGAGAATAAGGCCTTCCTTATTTGCTGAGGGCAGACAGGAGGCCCGATGAACAGGGCCCTAGGACACTCCCCTCCCTTCGCTCCCAACCTCTTGAGGACCCGGGGTTAGCCTGGCTTCAGCTATTACCAGTCCTCTTAAGTGGTTTGGGGCGCCTCGGGGGCTCTGTCGGTTAAGCGTCCGACTCTTGATTTCGGGTCAGGTCACGATCTCACGGTTTCTGAGTTCGAGCCCCGCATCGGGCTCCACACTGACAGCGCGAAGCCTGGTTGGGATTCTCTCCCCACCCGCTCCCAGCTCATGCTCTCTCTCTCTCTCTCTCTGAAAATAAATAAAACTTTAAAACAATTAAAAAAAAAAAGAATGATAGTCATTCTCCTTTGGCTAAATCAGTACCTGGATTAGTTTTCCCGTAATGTTCCCCTTCGGAGTAGAGGCAGTGACCCCAGGAACCCTGTCGCCCCAGGAAGGCAGCACCTGCTGCTTATCCGGGGCTGTCACTTTTGCTCTGTCTGGCCTCTGTGAGGTTAACCTCAGTCTACACTGAGGGAAACTGAGGCCCAGAGCGGCTTGCTCACACAGCCGGTGGTTGAACGAGGCTCCGAACCCAGTGCCACAGCTACAGCACCTCCCACCCCCCGCCCGTGCCTTCTTGCCTGGAAAGGGCCTCTGACTTCCGGGGGGGCCCCAGAGGGACCTCTGCTCTCCCGCCATCCCTCTCTCCTTCACTTTCTTCTCCGAACGAAAGCTCCCATCCCCTCGCTCCCTAGAATTGCTCACCTCTGAGCTTGCTGTCTGTTTTTTCTCACTGGGACTTTCATCGAACAAATAGAAAGGGGACTGAGTTACGAGAGGTGACCAGGGGTCCCCTGGCCTGGCGGAGGACTGAAATGGAGGCCTTCTTGGAAGGGAATGCAGAGATTGGTTCCTGTTTTGTCCCTTCTGGGGGCCCCCCAGCTTCTCCGGCCTGGGCAGTGACCGGGACTGGCAGGTGGGTGGGACTAGCTGCCCGGCTGGGCTGGGGAGGCGGGGTGCCCCGGCCTCTCCCCCAGCCTCCTCCTGGGTTCGTTTTGTGTTTTTCTTTTTTGTTCTGAACAGCCCAACATTTGCCTCTGAACATCTTGTCTCTGGATAATGAGGTGTTTCTGTTTGTCACCATTTGGGGTGGGGTGTAAAGTGGGGGAGGGGCTAAAAGAAACTGGGGCTATTTTGGGGAGATGGGGGAAGAATAGGCAGGAACAGAGCCAGGCGTTTGGGCCTTGGGAGCCGGGAGCCCCCAGGCCCCTTGCCTCCACCCGTGGCCGTTGCCGGCTTGTCCCACCCTCGCTCCGGACCCGGCGTGCCGGGCACCAGGACATTCAGGCCATCCTTGTTCCCGGGCTGCCAGCCTGCCACACTTCTGGCCCAGCTCCCTGCTAGAGTTTGTATTTCAGGCTGGGCGATGCTTACCCCGCCTCTGGCAGGGGGGCCCCCTCAGGCGGTGGCCTTGGCCCACCCTGGAAAGCCACAGAGTCTGAGAGCCCATGTCCTGGAGGTGTTCTGGGCGTACCTGTCACCTCTAGTCCAAGTTAGTGGGGCTGGCCATGTGTCTCCTCATGACAGGTTCCCCAGGACCAGGAGAGGAAGCAGGTGCCAGTCATTCAGAAAGCATTTATTGAGTCCTTACGGCACGCCGGACACCAGGCCTGTAAATCCAAAGACGGGTCAGACGTGGTCAGAAGGGAGCTAGGTCAGGTGGCGCGGGTGGCATTTGAGGGAAACGGGGTGACAGGAAATAGTAATGATACTAGACAGCATGAGAGGTGCCACAGCGGTCTTAGGGAATCAAGTCCAACAGGAGGTGAGAGGAGACAGCCCTAAATCCCACCTCTGTGTGAGGTGAGGCGAGGCAGGGAGACGCCTGGCAGGCAGGGAAGCCCGAACGAGGAAACAGAAGTTAAGCCGGTTAGGCCCCGCGGGATAATGACTTCGCTCCCTTTAAATAATTTTTAGAAGGAGGCAGGCTATAAATAAATCTATAAAGAAATAAATTTTCAACGCGAGTGGTGCTTTAAACCACACAGAGTTAGGGAAGGGGCGCGTTTTCTGGCCGGGGCTGGGAGAGGACAGCATGGACCATGGGTGGGCAATAGCTAGGGACTGCATGTGGCCGGATGAGTTCCTGGCCTGCGATCTGGGCTGGACGGAATTCCTTCCGGGGCCCGACTCATCAGCTCCGGCGGCCCAGAGGCCCTGAGAAGCCCCTGGCTCGGCAGGAGCGGGGCACAGGTGGGGGCCGCCTCCGGCCCCCCGAACCCGGGATAGGAGGGCCCAGGGCCAGGGTCTGCTCCTAGGGGGGCCCATGAGAGGAGAGGAACGGGGATCGCGGGGCTGATACCTGCACTTTGAGGCCCCCCCCCCCCCCCCCCCCCCCGCTCAGGAGCCTAGGGCCAGCTCAGAGATGCTTCACTCGGCACGCTGTCTCTCTCTTCCTGCCTCTGAGCCCGCAGGGCTCCCTTCGAGGGCTGGGCTCTAGGACCGCCCTTCCCCGGAAGCCTCAGCGCCTCATCCCATCCCCACCCATCTTCTCGGGCGAGTGTCTTTGGCTGTGTTCTCAGATTTCTCTTCTCCTACACTTCATCCTTAATATAGGTTTTGGGCAGGAGTCTTCTTATGTTTATCGGTCCATCTGTCTCCTTGGCCCTTTCTCCTTGGGCTCCCCTCCCCTGCCCCCGCTGATTGTATTCAGTTCCCAATGACTGGTGTCTGTCACCTCCCCCCTACCCCCCCGACCCAGCCTGTGCCAGATTCTCGAGACACTCTAGGCTCTGTGCTGAGTGTTACAAATACCATCTCTCTTAATCCTCAAAACAGCCCTCTAAAGTGGGTACTGTTCTCAGCCTCCTCAGCTCATCGAGCACTCTGTGGCCTCAGGTCCTTTGCAGTGCCTGTTCCCTCTGCCTTTCCAGCTGTCCTGCATCTTCATGGAACTCACTCCCTCGCTTCTTCAGGTCTCTGCTTAGACGCGTCACCTTGGCGTTGAGGCCTTGCCTGATCGCCCTGGCCCTCTTTGAAATCGTTCCCTCGGGGCACCGCTTAGTCAGTTAAGCGTCCAACTCTTGATCTCGGCTCAGGTCATGATCTCATGGTTCGTGGGTTCGAGCCCCTGGTCGGGCTCTGTGCTGACAGCAGGGAGCCTGCTTGGGATGCTCTCTCTCCCTCTCTCTGCCCCTCCCCTACTTGCACGCACGCGCGCGCACACACACACTCTCTCTCAAAACAAATTTAAAAAAATAGTTTAAAAAGAAAGTGAAATAGTTCCCTCACCCTCATACTCTACCTCCGTTTCTCTCTCTTTTTCTTCCTAACACTTATACCACCTGGCATCCTGTGTATTTATTTATTTGTTGACAGCTTCCTTCTCCTAGACTGTAAGGGCTGAGGGTCAGGAATGTTCGTTTTGTTTCTTGCCGGTCCCCAGCACCCAGAACAGTGTCCGGCCCATAGTAGGCACTCAATCCCCAGTTTCTAGGCAAAGATCCTGAGGCTTAGAGAGGGTAAGAAATTTGCCCAAGAATCTCTCCGCGGGATACTGCCAGCCTGTGGGGGGGCCAGGGGGAGGGAGCCCCCGGAGCAGGCAGCCCAAAGGGGCAGTGCTTTCCCGCACAGGGGCTGGGAACCTCCCGTCCAGGATGGCGAGACCCCCCTGCATCCCTCCGGCGGGGAGGAGCGGAGCTGCTAGCTCAGCCCAGGTCACGTGAGCCATTTTCCGCCTGGGCGGTTCTGACTTCCGGCAGAATCTACGTCCCCTGTCCTCGCACAGCGAGGAAAGAACTGACATCTTCCACCATGGGAATCGGGGCAAAGCACTTCTCCCCAGGCCTCAGTTTCTTTGCCTGCAAACACAGCAGAAAGGGAGTGGAACCTGGATGGAGCTTCTGGGTCCCTTTGCTTCTAAGAAGCAAAAAGATGGTTGTGATCTTGCTGGCTCCCGATCTAACTCAGCTCCCAGAAGCTGCATGTAAGGGTCCGTGGAGGGCCCCCACACCTCCCCGGCTCGGTCACTGTTTATTGAGCATTTACTGTGTGCCAGATACTTGCCCGCAGAAGCTCGTTTAGTCCCACAGTAACACCGCCGGGTGGGCACTAGCGCTGGCCCCGTTTTGTAGCGAGAGACACGCACAAGGCACACCATTTACCTAGTGAGCGGCCGGGCCAAGAGAAGGGACCCCGGCGGTCTGACCCCAGGGCTCCTTGGCTGTTTGTGCTCAGCCTCCGTTCGGCAGGGGCCAGTGGGAACGAGGCACAAGGGCACACCGCCAGCGGTATGAGATGGCCCGGCCAGGGCCGGACAGAAGGCTCCAGCTCGAGGCCTTGATGTCTAAATAGGGTGGTGTTGCAGCCACTGCCTCCTTCCTCGTTCCTTTCTTGTCCCCGGGAGCTCCCAATAAAGAGAGCGGGAGGGGAAAAAAAAAGCAATGTCCTTGCTGCCGGAGGTGAAGGGCCTTGATTCGGCTTGCTTAGCGCCACTACTTAGAATATGATTCAGCGCGGGAATAACTTTGGGAGGAAGGATAGTTGGGGCCCGATGGGGGACCTGTAACCTCACGGCCCACCTGGGGCCACATGCCAGAGCCCGGGTGCCTGCATCTGTCCCAGCTCAGCCTCCGGTGGTGCGTCTGTCTCCTCGGACACCGGGGCGCTTTCTGGGGCCTGCCTTGCATCCGCTGCCGGGCCTACAGAGGTCGCGGGGGGAGACCGAGACCCCAAGAAGATGTCGCCGAGGAGGAGCGGGCTGTCCCCGCTCGTTCGGCCAGAGGACCGTGTGGAAAGAGCTCCGAGCTGAGAGTCGGGAGGCCCGGCCTCCGCCTGATGCTGAGCGAGTCGCGGGCCCTCTCTCGTGCCTCGGCTGCCCCCTGAGAAATGGGCACACGTGGCGACCCTTTATCTGCCCCGTCTTCTGGGAGGGCCGAGGTGAGCGGTAGGAGTACATAGTTGCAATAATCCCGTTTAAAAAGAGAAAACAAAACAGCGAAAGGGAGTGAACACTGCAGGAATTCAGGGGGTTGTCCCCCAAGGCAGGAGGGGTGGTTTGGACCTACGGGGCGGCTGTAGGCGGAGCCTGGGGCGGGCAGTGAGGAAGGCGCCAAGGCTGGCTCCTTGGCCTTGCGGGCAAGAAGGGGGCCGGCACACGGCCCTGCCTCCCCTTCTCCCCTCTCTGTGCCCTCTGCTCGGCCCCTTGGCAGCTCCTCCTGAACTTGTTTTTCCAAATCACTAATTAACTTCACGCTCGGCTCCCAGGTGGGCCAACTCTGCCGGCTAATTTTTCCTCAGAGAGAGCGAGCTCCTGTTTCCCATGCTTCCTGGCGGAGCTAGGATCTGCCATCTCCTCCCCTTACCCCACCGCTTTTGCTGCCGGGGATGAGAGCGGCGCCGGGAGTCCGGGTTCCCAGCAGCGCCGTGGGCCACCGAACAGGTGCCCCCACCAGCTCATCTCCGGGTGGCCACCGAGAGCCCGCAGGAGCCGTTTGCCTAATGCCCACAGCAGTCTGCAGTGCCTCGAGAGCCCGTTTCTCAGGGAAGAGAAATGAGATCGGGGCGCCTGGGTGGCTCAGTCGGTTAAGCCTCTAACTCTTGATTTCAGCTCAGGTCATGATCTCATGGCTTGTGAGACGGAGCCCCACATCGGGCTCTGTGCCGATAGCGTGGAGCCTGCTTGGGATTCTCTCTCTTTCTCTCAAAATAAATAAATAGGGGCACCTGGGTGGCTCAGTCGGTTGAGCGTCCGACTTCAGCTCAGGTCATGATCTCACAGTCTGTGAGTTCGAGCCCCGCGTCAGGCTCTGTGCTGACAGCTCAGAGCCTGGAGCCTGCTAAGGATTCTGTGTCTCCCTCTCTCTCTGCCCTTCTCCTGCTCACGTTCTGTCTCTATGTCTCAAAAATAAATAAACGTTAAAAAAAATTAAAACAAAAAAGATGATGAGGCTTACCTCACAGGGTCGCAGGGAGGACCAGGACAAAATGGATGTTCATCCCCAAAGTTCTCTCAGGCTTGCTTCTGCCCCAGAAGCCCCGGAGGCGCTGCTGTTTTGCTTTCTCAGCCCCCTTGTATTCTCCAGTAGCGAGCTCAAGGGGCGCCTTCTGTCCCTTCCCTAGTGCAGACTCTCAGGGAGGAAGGCATCTCTGAGAGACACCGTTAGACAGGAGGCGACGCCGTGGCCAGGTGGGAGCGCGTGAGGACGGTCATGGGGCCACAGTCCTTCCCCATCCCCCTGTTTACGCTGCTCAGGGGGGAAGCCCATCCCCACGCACGGAGCAGGACAGGCGGCAGCAGGGGGCGCAGACCCCAGCGACAGGTACCCTGACAGTGGTGAATGGCGTTGCATGAATAACGGATGAAGGCTCCGTAATTGGTGTTATTATACATGCATTCCATCTCCATTCATAATGATGGGACACTTAAACCTAGCCGTTCCTCTGCCGGGCGTCGCTGTCATCATTCTACCCCAGCTCCTAGCAGCTGTCTGGATCAGCCGCCACCACACTCCAGTCCCAGTGGGTGCAGTTTTTTTTTTGTTGTTGGAGCTCGGCGTCCCAGGAAATGTCGCTTGTCGGGAAGGGGAGGGGCGGTTATTCTGGGCAGACCCCCCACCTCCTGCTGTGGAATGTGCTACCTTCCTTCAGACACTCCTCACTGTCTGTGCATTTGGCTGGGACATTCTAAGCTGCTCGAGGTAGGGGGAGAGGGGCTGGGACTTGGGGCTTGAGGGGGGGAGGATCATGGCTGGGGCTCTAAGACTCAGGTGGCAGACAGAGGCCCAGAGTACTCTCTCTGAGCGTTTCCCTGACGTGATGGACCTCGAAACTTAGCGTGCATCAGAATTACCTGGAAGGTTTGTTTAAGCAGACCGCTGGGCCCTACCCGCAGTATTTCTCATTCAGTAGGTTTACCTGGGGCTCAAGAATTTGCATTTCCAACTAGTTCCCGAGCGATGCTGCTGCCGCTGGCCCAGGACCTCACCTTGAAGACCACCGCCCTTGAAGCCTAGGGTACTCCAAGGGTAGTCTGTGGACCAGCAGCCTCTCCTGAAAGATTGTGAGAAATGCAGAATCACAGGCCCTACCCTGGACCTCCTGAATCAGAATCGCATTTTAACTAGATTTCCAGATGATTTGTATCCCCATCACAGTTTGAGAAACTTTAAGGCACGACTGGCCTATGGGGAAGCAGAGCTAGACAGTAGGTGGGGCCAGAGTAGGCGGTAGGCGGAGCGAGGGAGTGGGCGGGGTCAGGGTAGGCAGTAGGCGGAGCGAGGGAGTGGGCGGGGTCAGAGTAGGCGATAGTATAGCTCCCGGTCCAGTTGCCTCCAGCCAGTTGCCTCCAGCGGGGAGCAGCTTCTGTCTTCTGTGCTCGATGACAACAACAACGTTTGGGAAGTATTGCCTTAAACCATCCTAGCAGATGGATAAAGACCCTCGGAGGAGGGAGTTCCTGCCATGACTACCTTAATCCCGCCTCTCACCATCTAACAACCACCTGGTGACCCCGCCCTCGCTCTCCACAAACGGGAGGGCGCCCCCCCATTCCTGACAACCGCCGCGCTCTCCTCCTCGCCCGCAGGTGGTGGCCTTCGCCTCTCTCTTCTTCATCCTGGTCTCCATTACCACCTTCTGCCTGGAGACCCACGAGGCCTTCAACATCGACCGCAACGTGACCGAGATCCACCGAGTGGGGAACACCACCAGCGTGCACTTCCGGCGGGAGGTGGAGACGGAGCCCATCCTGACCTACATCGAGGGCGTGTGCGTGCTGTGGTTTACCCTGGAGTTCCTGGTGCGCATCGTGTGCTGCCCCGACACGCTGGACTTCGTCAAGAACCTGCTCAACATCATCGACTTCGTGGCCATCCTGCCCTTCTACCTGGAGGTGGGGCTGAGCGGCCTGTCCTCCAAGGCGGCCCGCGACGTGCTGGGCTTCCTGCGCGTGGTGCGCTTCGTGCGCATCCTGCGCATCTTCAAGCTCACGCGCCACTTCGTGGGGCTGCGCGTGCTGGGCCACACGCTGCGCGCCAGCACCAACGAGTTCCTGCTGCTCATCATCTTCCTGGCGCTGGGCGTGCTCATCTTCGCCACCATGATCTACTACGCCGAGCGCATCGGCGCCAGGCCCTCCGACCCGCGGGGCAACGACCACACCGACTTCAAGAACATCCCCATCGGCTTCTGGTGGGCGGTGGTCACCATGACGACGCTGGGCTACGGGGACATGTACCCCAAGACGTGGTCGGGCATGCTGGTGGGGGCGCTGTGTGCGCTGGCGGGCGTGCTCACCATCGCCATGCCGGTGCCCGTCATCGTCAACAACTTCGGCATGTACTACTCCCTGGCCATGGCCAAGCAGAAGCTGCCCAAGAAGAGAAAGAAACATGTGCCCCGGCCGCCCCAGCTTGAGTCGCCCATTTACTGCAAGTCGGAGGAGACCTCGCCCCGGGACAGCACCTACAGCGATACCAGCCCCCCCGCCCCAGAAGAGGGTATGGTCGAGAGGAAACGGGCAGGTGAGATCGGGGTTTGGGAAGGAAGGCCACCTCTCCCCCAGAGGCAGAGGGAGTCCCCAGATGAGCCTCAGCCCTTGGGGTTTGGAATTGTGCTTTATTATTCGGGGCTTCCCTAAGTATAAGATGTGGCTTTAAAGCAGAAAGTACAGAGGCCAGATCTCTCTCTCCTCTGGTCTTCTAGTAGCTTTCTGAACATCAGGGTCTGTGGAGTGAGTTTACCACCCAATTTAAGCTGCGATGGGCGGTGCTCGGGGCTGTGAAATCAAATACCACCTTGGCCACTGTGCCGTGTGACCCGAGGCCGGTCGCTAAGCATCTCTGATCATAGCTTCTTCACCTGTAAACTGGGAGTCCTCTCCCACTCCCCAAGACTTTGAGGAGACCCAAAGGGATAACAGAGACGAGAGTACTTGGAGAAGTAAAAGCCACTTTACAAGTATCAGGTGCTGTCGTTATTAGCTAGAGAGCAGGACAGCTGTTCTTGCAAGGTGCATCCGCACGTGAGTCATTTCTTTCCAAACGTTGGAGTCCGATGTCTCTTGGCCTAATAAATGTGATAACGTAACAGTGGTGGGAGGCTGCCTTCCGTTCAGCCCAAGCTAGATTGAGTCCCGGCCTCAGGGTTTAACGGGATGGGAAGGAAACAAGAGGGAGTGGCCCAGACAGGGTCGGCCAGGGGAAAAGGAAGGGTAGAAGAAATGGCGTCTGCTTCCTGGAGGGGGGAGGGCCTCTGGCTCCGGATCCTGTTCTTCGGGGATGGGAAAGGCCACCCCCGCTTCCACCTGCGTCAAGAGCCAGGCAAGGAAATCGGCTTAGTTCACAGAAACTTGGAGTTAGGCTGGAGAGCGGGAACCTAAGTGTCGCGGGATGGGCTCCTGAGGGAGGTCCGGGATTCCTAGCATGGGGAGCCCTCGGACGCCAGGCCATCGGGAGGCTGGGGGCGGGCCAGGAGACAAAGGTAGCAGCTTTGGGCCACACTCCGGGGACAGAGTGGAACTCATCCTCCGGAGGAGGGGTGGCGGACTCGCAGCACTCACCTATGGCCTGTTGGGGGGTGCCCGTAGTACATGCTGGGGCTCCTCACTCCCCGGGGTCACTTGGGGGCCTTGATGGAACAACCCCCCTCGGGCTCCCCCTCTTCTCCCCCACCTAAGTGGTGCCCCTTTCCCCCATCCCTGAATGTAGATCTCCCGGCCAGGGCCTGGGGGAATTTCAGCTGTCTCCGGAGGCCCGTTCAGACCTCAAAGGGGAACCTAATATCAAAACGTACGAGTCCCTGCACGCTGGCCCACGGGCCCGTCAGCCGCGCCTCAGCCTGACGCTAACGGCTTGGCATCGGCGCTGCTGCCTAGCGGAGGCAGGGGCTTGGGCTGAGAGCCCACAGCAGTGGGAACTGAACGGGAGCCTCCCGAGACAGGGGAGCCCCAAGCAGAGGGCTCCAAATCCTTCGGCTACCTGACTCTGCCTTAGCTGCCTGGCGAACAAGCTCGCCTGCCCACAGGGGGTCCAGAGAGACAGCCGTGGAGGCCTCTTTCTCGGCTTAACCCTGGCAGTGCCAGCCCTCATCCCAGCAGGCCAGACGTCCTCTGAGGGAATGCCAACTCATCCAAGTGTCAGCCCGAGCCAGACCCGAGGAGGAAGCCGAGCCGGCCGCCCGCCCCAGGCTAATCTCCGGGGACAGCCTGCGGCAGACAGATGCCAGAGCCCCTGCGCGGGGTGTCTGTGGCTCCGTGTCCCGGGAAGGACTCCAGGCCAAGGCCGAGAGGGAAGCGGGCCGTCCCGCCCCCTGCCCCCAGGACCCGGCCCACTCCCCGGCCCTCCCGGGAAGAGGCCAGGCCCCCTTGGCTGAGGGAAGTGACCCCCTAGGGCCGGGATGGCAGAGCCCCCGGGGCAGCCCCTCACGCAGCCTCCTTTCTGTCTGCCCCCTTTAGACTCCAAGCAGAACGGCGAAGCCAGTGCGGTGCTGTCAGATGAGGAGGGAGCTGGCCTCACCCAGCCCCTGGCCTCCGCCCCCACCCCTGAGGAGCGCCGGGCCCTGCGACGCTCCGGCCCCCGCGACAGAAACAAGAAGGCAGCCGCCTGCTTCCTGCTCAGCGCCGGGGACTATGCCTGTGCCGATGGTAGTGTCCGGAAAGGTACGGCTCCCCAGGCCGGGCAGGGGGAGAGCCCCCATGGAGCTGAGTCTCCCCAGTGTCCCCCACAAAACGTGAAGTCCCCTCCTCCCCTGAGGCCTTGGCCGCCATCTCCCCTGCCTTGGACGTGCCCCCGCTTTTAAGATGAGTACCCGGATCTCCCACTCCCTGGGATCCCCCAGAGGTAGGTACACGGAGCCCAGCCCCACCCCCACCCCCGCCCCCGGGTGCCCACAGGGAAGAACGACCAAGTGCTAGAGGCCGAGGGCATGCCAGGTCAGCGGCCCCTGCCTTTCCCCTCCGTTTGATCACCACCCCTTCCTCTGGTTCCTGCTGCGACCTTGAGGCCCGGCTCCACGGGGTCACGCCAGACTTGCCCTAGACCTCCCTTAAACACAGCTAAGGTTTCCCAAGTAAGTAGTCCAGAGAGATACCAGCAGCCTTCGGGAGTCAGGATAAGAGTGAGCCGCGGGCACAGTGTCCTCAGAGAGCCTAACACAGGCCCTATGTCCTCTGTCCTGCACCGGGAGCCCGGGAGGGGCCGGCCCAGCTCTGCGCGCCTCCTGAGGCAGAGCCAGAAGGTGACCGGGGGGTGGGGGCATGTAGGGACTCCGTGTCCCCTCGGAGGTGTGCTCTGGAGGATTTGGAGGGTTCAGGGGAGGAGCCCGTTCTCTCCTGTAAGGAACTTGCCTCTCAGGCCCCTGGCCGTGGCAGGAGCAGTTCCAGAAGTAGAGCTAGGGCACAGAGGGGGTCAGCAATGGCGGAGGGTGGTTGAGGGCCAGGGGTGGCTGAGAACAGGAGTCTCAAAAGCAGGTGCTCCTGCCCAGTTCTTGGTCACTTTTTTGGTCATTCTTGCCCTGTCCTGTGACTTAACCTGCCCACATGCCCTACCTCGTTCTGGGACAAACCCTGACTCCCCCCGCCCCCCCAAACAAAGCTTGTCCCTGGCTTCTCAGGCCACTTTGTAACCAGCCCTCTTTTAACCAAATACACACACACACACACACGCAACGTTTCGCCATCCCCAAACTCCGACCCAGTCTGGGGTGAGTGAGTCGGGGCAGTGGCTGCTACAGGAACAGCCTGTGATGCCTCTGCGCCCCCAAGGATGTCCCCTGGCCTGCCTGTCTCATGCGGCCCACACGGGCACCTTCCCAGCCCCTGCTCCCATGGGATCCCCGGGGCGCCGTGCCCCTCCCCAGGCCCTGAGAAGTGTGTGTCCAGCTGTGCTGGGCACATGTTCTGTTGGGTGGCAGCAGCAGGAGCTGGCGGCTGGCAGCTGGAAGGAGATGGCCTACAGGCCCCCGCTGCGGGGCTGCAGATCGAAGGTACTCAGACCGTTTACACTCCCTCCTGTGTCCCTCTGGTCACCCCATCCTCTGCACGCCCCAGTCCTTGGGCTCTGGGTGTCCCTGTCTCTCCTGCCCCCCATCATAAGCACACAGCCGCTTCTCCCGTGTCCTGGTTCAGACCCAGAGACTTGCTTTGGCTGGACCGTGCTGAGCGATGGTCCCCCCCAGAATGCGGGGCAGAGGGGACCCTACGTCTCAGGTGGGACTCAAGTGGAGCGCCGAGCAGCCCCATTTTCACTCCGGTATGGTGAGGGGCTTGGCGGAAGTAGAGTGCCTCTTCAGGCTGTGAGGGTGCCAGTCAGGAGGGACCATGAGGACGTGGGGAGCGGGTCTCCCCCGGGGTCAGGAGGCGCACGCGCCCGGGCCGGGGAGCGTGTATCGCCCGGCCGGATCTCTCTGGGAGCTCGTGTGGCCCGGCTGCTCTATTTTCAAGATGCCTCCACACTGCTTCTTGGCAACAAGCGTGTAGCTCAGCCAATTAGAGTGACCTCCGAGAGGGAGCAGGTGGGTTGCTGGGAAACAGGGCCTGCTGAGCAAGCGTGGCAATTAGCATCGCCAAACTCCCAGGAAGCGCTCAGCAACTTTCCTCGTGCCAGACCGTGCCTCCCGTCTCTGCACTGGGGCTACACGTAGGACCCGGGGTAGGGGCCCCAGGGCGCCTCAGCCCCGGGCAGAGACTCCCTTGGGAGCCTATAGCTGTCCAGAGTGTGAACTCCCTGCGGGGACGGTGACCGGTGCTAATCGGGGCTCCTTACGATGGAGAAGAAACATGCTGGAGGCTGTGAGGTCTGTGCGTAGCTGGAAGGGAACTTCGCCGGGGCCAGCGACAGGGCAGGGATCACCTGTGGGGCCCTGGCGTGTGTCCGCCGGAGCCCAGGTGACCTGGAAGCCAAGGAAAGTCAGGGAGCCTTTCCCGGGCAGGCCAGGCCCCTCAAGCGGGCCCCAGGGCTGACCGCCCCGCAGGGTCCCCAGGAACACGGATCCCACGGAGCTGCTCAGACGAGGAACCAGGTCCCCCTCTGACCCATGTGCCTTTTCTTCACCAAGGCTGTGCAAAGTCCCGGAGTCTAAACAACATAGCTGGAGCAGCTGGAACCAGTCTGGGGCTGTCTCCACTGGCGTCAAGATACAGCTCACCCTACCCTCCGAGAAAGCTCCTGCTGTCCCACCCCTTCCACCCTCTCACCAGCCCTCCACCTGGACACTCGGCCCCGTAGCTGCGCCCTCGGCTCTCCCCGCCCTCGGGCACACGCCGCGCTCACAGGCCCTCCAGCCCTCACTCCTCTGGGGGCCCGAGGGGAGCCGGGCAGGCGGGATGCGGGAGAATGCACACCCCTCAGCCTCTCCTCCGCAGCACCCAGCTTCCAGAATGCTCAGCTCTGGAGCCTGAGAACAAGGGGGCGATTACACCCCGGGGTTCCACCGCACAGGTCCCCATCCTGAGCCGGAGGTGCCAGCCCCACCCCCACCCCCACCCCCACTCAGGACCTCCCCTCAGGGCCCCACCTCAATCACAGCAAATGCATTCATTCCTCGTGGCCTTCAATCAGCAACCAGCTTGCAACTGAATATCTCTGTCTGTCTGTCTGTCCATCCCACACCCAGACCAGCCACGCATGAGGCTCTCTCGTGGGGGATCTCTGCTGGCGTGCAGGGAGCCAGCTCGTCAGGGGAGCAGCGCCGCCCGGGGAGAGGAGGCCCGATGTTCCCCAGCCCTGGCCTGGCGTGCAGGTGGGGGGTCCCTAGGGCCCCACGGGCGGCTGCCTAGGCGTGGGAATGCCCTCCTCTCCGGAGTGACGGCCGGGGCGGCAGAGCTCTGCGTCCCATCTGCGCCCCAGCGGCGGCGTCCATCCACGCTGCTCTCTCTGCTTCCACGACCGTTTCGCTTCCCTCCGTCTCCGCTTCCTCAAACCCCCCGCCCTGCCTCTGAGTCACCTGCCGCTCCCACCCAGCCTCTGCGCTCTGCATTGCTGCCAGAACCGGAGACTCATCTAATTTCTATAATTAAGTGTATTCATTTACCTAACGAGCCCAGGAGCACAACAGGTTTGTGAGTCATTGAGTGAGCAGGGGTGCACCCTGGGCAGGGGCAGCTGAGGGGAAATGTGGGGACCGAAGCCGTCCTGCCCCCTCGCATCCAGCCACTCCCGGGCAGGGCAGGACAGGGCCAGGGGCTGGCCAGACGGCAGGCGGCCCCTTCCCAGCAGCCCACCAGGGAGGCTCTGCAGGTCCCCTCAGCTTCAGGAATACAGAAGGCCTCGGCTGAGCCATTTCCTGTTTCACCTGATGGGAATTAGACCCGACAGCGGAGCCGTGCGCCTGGCAAATTTTAGAGTCAGATTATGCAACCGGGGAGAGGGAATGACTAAGGTCCGTGTCTCCTCCTTCCAGGGTGGGCAAAGATAGGAAGGGCAGGACAGATCTCGGGGACTCCGGAGGAGGCTGGGGGATCGGGAGGCCACCCCGAAAGGTGACCCGAGCAGAAAGGTCATCCCGTTTCGTGAGATTGGGTGTTATGAACAGCCTGTGCCAGGAGCACCCCCGTTGCGGGGCCGTCTGTCTTCAGCCTTGGGCAGACACGCGAATGTCCCTTCCAGAAATGTCTGTTCAGGACGGGTACTGGGATACCCCAGCCCTGCTGTGGTCTGTGGGGCCTGTCTCCTGCTTGTTCTCAGAGTGAAATGTCCCGCTAAGAGTTGAGAAAACATAGCGGCACCCGTGTGGCCATCCTTCAAAAGAGGACAGGCCCCTTTTCAGTGACTGGGGCAGGGAAGCCCTGTGGAACAGGTTGGAGACTCTGGGCACCGTCTCACAGCTGAATCTGAGAGCCCAGCTGCTTTTCCTTCGTGAGGACGGATTCGGTCCCCTGCCCGCAGGGCTCCGCGGCGCCAGAGTCCTGAGTCTGATGGGGATGCAAGGAGCCAGGCATCCAGTGTAGCCTTGTTCTCCTCTGACTTGCCTTTCTGGTTCAGGGAACCGGGGTGGCTCTTTCTGTGGCAGCCATCAAGTTGTCAGGAGCCCAAGTTTCCACGGCACCCACCTCCTCCTTCCCTCTCCTCCTTCCCACAGGGATGGGCCTGCTCATGGCACCCCTCTGGTGGGCACAGATGTCCCTGGGCGACATGGTGCGGGAGCGCCAAGCTGGAGCCCCGGGCGCCTTGGGAGATGGGCTCCCGCCTGTCCCCCCTGGTTCTCTGGCTTCCGTAGGGACCACACAGGACAGCCAAGTAGACTGTCTGCCCCAGCTACCTCTCAGGACCTCCGGGCCTCCGAGGGCCCTGGGAAGGGGCAAAGTGAGTCCTGGGTTTACAGAGACCCACTGTCCGTGGGGCCCTGCCTAGGGAAGCAGCTGCCTGCATGGGCCCCAGGCTCGTCCAGACCTTGGGCCTCCCTCCTCAGGGGACGGCTCTCCCTCCCACCTGCCATCTGGGAGTACAGTTTGCTTCACATCCGATGTGGACTTGGACCTGGACCCATGACTTTGTCTTCTAGAAGCCTTTCCCCCACAGCTGGGGCCCACCCCTCCCCCACCGAGCAGGGCAGCAGCCCCGGGGGAGGAGTCGTTCACCTTAGGATCTGTAGCAGGCCTACTGAGAAACTTAGAGGCCATTTGGCAGCCCCAAGGGCTTCTGGGAAGAGCTGCGAGCTGGAACCGGAGGCGAAAGATAGCTGTTCGGCCTAGGCCGGGAGTCAGAGGGGAGACTGAGTACCAGCCCGAGGGCCAGGGCGGCCCTTTCACAGAGCTTCCTGGGAGAGGAGGGCCTCCTTTGCCCTGGCCAGAGAGTATCCCCCCCCCAAATCCCTGCCCCCACAGCAGCCTCCTCGCGTGCCCCCGCTGGGAAGGTGGGGGAAGGGAAGGCCCAAGCCATGATGACATTCCAGGCTGAGGACGGGCTGCTGAGAGGGGCTCCCCGAGTGGCTGGGTTTCGCAGTAAGATGCTCCTGTCGGGCCTTCTCCTCTGAGATGGACACAGATGGACACAGGCTGAAGGACCTTCCCCTTCAGCGCCCGCCCTCCAACTGCTAGAACCCTGTGCCTGCCAGATCGAGGAACTGTGGCTGGCCACGACAGGGCGGCGCGCTCGGGAGCCTTCTTCGCCAGCCCCCCCCTCCCCCCGGGACGATGGAGCGGCCCCAGGTGGTGGCGGCTCCGGCAGGTGGAGCCGTGCCGGGGTGGGCCGCATCAGGAATGCCCGCCACTGCCTCACTGCCTCACGTCTCCGGCTACTTCCATGCTGGGACGTAGGGCTGTGATCCCTCCCCCCGAGGCACCTGAGGGCTCGTGATTCCGGGAGCCCATGACCCGAGCAGGTTCGGAGATAAGCTGTGCCATGGCCTCCGAGTCACCCGGGCCTCAGACAGGCAGAGGGGTGAGGAAGGGCCCACCCCGTCCGCTCACCTGCCCTTGATCCTCCTGGCCTCCGCCCCGGGTCCCCGTGCCTCCCAGCTCTGCTCCTGGCCGCGTCCTCAGCCCACAGGCAGTGTGGGTCAGCAGCCGGCTTCCTTCTAACATCTCGCTCTTTGTTTCTCCTTTTCTTTTGCTGAACTCCCTGCCCCCGCCCCCAGAAGGCAATGTTGAGCCGAAAGCGTGCGTCCCAGTGTCTCACACCTGTGCTCTTTAAACACAGAGACCTGCCAAGACGCCCTCTCGCCCAGCTATGCCCAGGCTGAAGTCCTCACCCTCTCTTAAGCGGCACCAACGTGAGAGAGGCAGGCAGACAGACAGAAAGCCAAAGGCGTAGGGAAACTCGGGAGCCCCGGCAAGAATCTTTCGCCGGGAGAGACTCAGAGATCCGTGTTTGCACAGGACGGATGGAAAACCGCCCCTGTGACCCTCCAGGCCCGGAGCCTTCGGGGTCCGATGTTCTGTTCCGTTGTGCCCTGGAGAGCTCTATGTGCACGTGTAGTGTCTATGTTCGTATGTACTATACTCGTGTGTAGTGCACGTGCTGTCGGTGGTCTGTCTTCTCGGTTAGGCCGTGTCTCCCCAGGCCCGCGCCCCGCCCCCAGGCTCCCCTCCCCCTCCCCTTCCCTGCCTCCTCGTTTCTGCTGAACGGCGTGGGTGGAATGTCCCAAGACAGAGCGTCTGGGACCTGCCAGTCCCACCCGGGAGGGTCCCAGACCAGACCTGCCCTCTCGGGGTGGTTTCTCCTGTGGCCGGTGGTCTGTGGAAGGCCCGGTTGCGCCCCCAGGGTCACTGCTCCGCTAGCCCCACCCCATCCCAGATCGGGGTCCTACCTCCCACCCCACGTCCCAGTCTGGGGGCACTTCCGGGGGGCTCCTCTGCGGCTTCTTCCACTCCTCCTCTGCCTCACCCGTGTCCTGGACCGAGGGGGCACTTTGTCTTTTTTTTGTTTTGGGGTTTCTGTTCTGTCTCCTCCGTCCATTTGTGTTCCAAGATGCTGCTGGCAGACGGGCAGGGAAGGGGTCTGTCTGCCCATCTGGCTCAGGGGTCTGAGAAGGGGAAGCCTCGGGCAAGCGGAGACCAGTTGCAATACTGTACTTCCTGGCCGGCGGCCAGAGGACGCGTGCAATAGCAGAGGCCGGGTGACCCCTTCGACCTTGGCCTCTGCCCCTCCCGCGGCCCTCCCGCCCCATCCCCACCCCCACCCGGCCCTCCCTAGCGTTGGTCAGTCCTTTTGTAAAGCTGTCCCCTCGTGTGTGCGTGTGTGTGTGTGTGTGTGTGTGTGTGTGTGTCTGAGGCATGCCTAGGCTGGGCCTGCCGCCCTGTCTGCACGCCTTCCACTGTCGTGCTGTGCTCGAGCCCCAATAAAGACATCTGGAGCGTCCCGCTGCTCCTGCCTCGAGTGACTGCGTCCGCCTCTCCTTTCTGGCTCTGTGGCTGCGGGGCCCTCCCCGGGCTTCTGCCCCAACACCTGAGAAATGCAACTCACTCGGGTCATAGCCCTGCCCCGCCCGGAGTCGCCGATGCCTCCTAACCCCTGCACCGAGAGCTGGGCACGAGTGCTCGGAGAAGGAAAGGGTCGCCCGGGGTCACGAAGGAGGGCTGACCCGGGACCCCCGGCTCCCGGGCAGTGTTCCGGTCTCCGCTGCCGCCGCCCGACCCCCTCCGTGACGCGGAAGAGATGCGTTTTGAGGGCCCTGGAACCGCACCGGTGCTATATGGGCCAAGGCCCTGGGGACGCTGGAGTCATCGCGACGACTGGATGGCTGACGAACTGAGGCCGGCAGGGGACTGGTGGCCCATCCGGGACCACTTAGCGATGGGGAATGAATGAATCCTGGGTAAGTGATGGGGACGCACGGCCTCTCGCTGTTGTTTCCCCGCTCGGTCACACGGAGGACACGCAGGGCTGGCCTCCAGGTGCGCAGCCTCGTGCGGTCGTTCAAAACAGCCCCACGCCTTCATGCTCGGCTGTCACCTTCTAGAAATGGTTGAAGAAGGGGCCCTGCGTGTTCGTTTTTGCACCGGGCTCCGTAAATCCTGCAGCCAGCTCTGGGCACACGTTTGCACACCTCACCCTCTCGCTCGAGGCATCAACTAGAGTCGTAGGGCCTCAGTTCAAAGCCGGGATCTGCCACCTACTAGCTGGGGGGCTTGAGGGCGGCTCGCCCAACCGCAGTGTTCCTACCTGTAGAATGGGGATCACGACAGCCCCGATTTCAGAGACCGCAAGTGTAAAGAGCTGGCCCGGGGCCCTGAGTGTGCACACGACGGACAGAAGTTGCCCGCAGCAAGCGGCCATTCCCTCCTCACCCCCTTTCGGGGCTCTCGGGCGTTTCTCCACAGACTTCCAAGCTCTCCAAGTTCACTCACACTGAGAAAGGACAAGAGCCTACCGGGGAGCAGGGGGCGAGGGAGGCAGAGCCGAGGGGACGGAGGCGGCGCGGGGAAGCCTGCTCTTCAGGCACAAGAGAAAATCTTAATGCCCAAGAGAAAATCAGGCTCGGAGCTGAGCCGGCGGAGGCAAAGCAACAGCAGGCCGCCAGTTGTCAGTTAAAGGTGAGACCTCGTCCGGCAGCGGAGGGCAAGTAGGGGCTGCGCCCGCGTCCCCCCTTCCAGCCCGGAGAAAGCCATTTGCAGCCTGGCCCGCCTCAGAGAGGCTCGGCCGGGCGATAATGGGATGGGATGCACCGCTGGCTGGCTCCAGAACGATGTTACGCATCAGGGCCCACGTCCAAAATGGCTGTTGTTTTGTTTTGTGTCTCGTAGACGAGTGTGGAACCATTTCACGCTCAGGGGCCAAGAACCAGCAAACAGCCCGGGGGTACCAGATGCCAGAATGGCCCTCGGGGGACCCGAGGAGGTGCAGCTGGGGGTCCCTGGTGACACTTGGAGGGGAGAGGGGCAGAGGGTCCAGTGAGAGAACAGACCACCCCTCCGCTTCGCCTCACAGGCACAGCGGGCAGTGCTGTCAGGAAAGGAAGGCTGGGGCTTCCTCAAAAAAGCAGGGGCTGAGCCCAAACGAGGGAGCAGGTTAAAAGAACAGGGACCTGGTGTCCAAGACCGACACCGGGAGTCAGACACCCTCGCACTCAGCGTGGAGTCCTGGCTCTGTGACTGCCCAGTTGTGTGACCTGGGACAAGTTACTTAACCTATTTAACCTGTGTGGACCTTTATTTCCTCATCTGTTGAATGGGAGCAATGACAGTACCTACCTCATGGAGCTGTCGGGAGAACACAGTGAGCGGTGCCTGTAACCCCCTGGGCGCAGTGCCCAGCACGTAATCCTTGCTTGCAAATATTGGGGGGGGGAGCGTTGTGGAGCAACACCCCCCAGTAACCCACCCCAGTTTGGTTTCTGGCCTCCCCTTTCAAATAAGTGCTATGAATTAGCCTCATTTCGGTAAAGCCCTTTTCTCCTTGTGAAGCAGGCAGAGTGGGGTGGGGGAGGGTCATGATACCAAACAGCTAACATTTATTGAGTGCTGGGCGATACAGCTAATGCTCTTCGAAACTCCTTTCGAGATTTGTGTCATCGTTATTCTTGTTTCACAGAGAAAACTGCAGGGCAGCCATGTTGGATCTCACGGCCAAAAAGTGGCCAGGCTGGGGTTTGAACCCAAGTAGTCCGGCTCCGTGAGTCTCATGCTTTCCTCCTTTTTTAAAGGGAATGAGGCTTTCTATGTCATCAGCCCCAAGGTAGGGATTTGTCCTTTTAGTCTTTTTCACTTCACCCCAATTGGAATTGAGGAAGCAAGCGGTCTGGTAGTGCCTGACCCCCACGCATAGAATAGAAGAGCGGAAGTCATTCATTAGCATAACACCCAACTCAGAATTCTTGATTCTTTCCTCCGAGTTCTGTTGTCTGAAGGGAGTGACTGGGATGGGGATGGTCTGGAGACCCAAGTTACAGCAGGAGCGGCTCAGCCTGGAGAAGAAATGGGACCCCCATCTTCAGTATTTGCAGGGTAGCTGAGGGAAAGCGGGGGTAGCTTATTTTCTGATTCCAGAGCCCAGACCTGGGGCCAGTAGGTGGCAATGTTAGGAGGACCTCCCGGGGTCTGACTTTTGTTTTCTCGCTATCACAACTTCCCCACTCGGCATTGAAAGCATCCCACACCAAATCAAGAGGGAAGGAAGTCCCTATCACCCTCCCTCAGTCCTCCGCTCCTCCCTGGAAGCGACCCTATTAACATCTAGCTTTGGGTCCTTCCAGGCCTTTGGTAAAAGAACTTGCTAACAGAACTGCCAAGTAGGGGGGCGCCTGGGTGGCTCAGTCGGTTGAGCGGTTGACTTCGGCTCAGGTCATGATCTCACGGTCTGTGAGTTCGAGCCCCGCGTCGGGCTCTGTGCTGATGGCTCAGAGCCTGGAGCCTGCTTCAGATTCTGTGTCTCCCTCTCTCTCTGCCCTTCCCGTGCTCACTCTCTGTCTCTCTGTCTCTCAAAAATGAAATAAAAACGCTAAAAAAAAAAAAAAAAAAAGAAAGAACTGCCAAGTAGGAATGGCCGCCCTGTGGTACCGGCTGCCCAGACAGCATGTGGTACACCTGTGGGTACGAGGTTCCCGTCCCTGGAAATGTCTGGAGAGACATTGGGCGGTCACGTGCTAGGGTTCGTGGGAAGAATTTCCGGTGGGCATGGAGGGTTGAGGTAGAAGACCTCTTCCGGTTCTCACACGTCCTGACTGCCGGGGGGCCACGCAGCTACTTAGCGGTGGAGGCGGGCCTGGAGCCCAGGTCTTCCTAACAGGACCCACATAAGCTCCTTTCCAGCCCGATCGTCCTCAAAGTCCTTCACTCTGGAGGGGAACTCCCGGCTGGACTCCCCGTCTGCCTCTTTCCAGCCAATCCTGGGTGCGGGCCACGGCTGGCATGTGTGGTGCGTCGGGTCCGATGACTCTTGAGTTGACACCCTGCGATGTGTGACCAGCTCCCACTCCTAGAGCCTCCTGGGGCCCCAACTGCGTTATCGCCGTGAGCACCTGCCTTCGTTGCCCGGCCCCAGGCCTTTGCGGGATCGACACAGCAGGTGGCACGTGAGCTGGCCCAGTCCCCTGGGGCCGTGGTGTCCGCACCTAAGCCCCGGACAGCATGGGTGGCTCTAGGGGCCAGGAGGGCTGCCAGGGACCCTCGGACCGACCTGCTCTCTCCCGGGGAGCCTCAGCAGAGCCTGACCGTAGCATCACCGGCTGCGGAGAGGGAGCCAGAAGGAGAGAGCCGCGGCTCCAGGTCAGAGGGGTCAGAGGCCTTCCGCTGTTGGTGCCGGAAGCTTCTCCGTTTCTCACAGGGCTGAGGGGCCAGCCTGTGCCCCTACCTCCACCCCCACCCCCAGACTTTAGGGCTCTTGCTGTCAGAGTCTCCCAGAGCTGCCGGGCTCTGCTTCCTGCTAAGTTAGGCTCCCTGCTTCGTAAACCGGCAGTCGCTGGTGTGGGAAGGAGGGGCGGCCCGAGGTGGTCTCGTCCGCTCCTAGAGTCACAAACCCCTTCCAGGAGCTGGTGCCGGCCCGGTTTGTAGGTCCGGGCCGGCGCTCTCCTCTCAACTCCATTCATTCATTCATTCATTCATTCATTCAACGAATGTATATTAAACATTTTCTTTATTCCAGGCACTGCTTTCCATGTTGCGTTGGTACACATCGGCGACCCGAGAGTACGACCCCCTCCCCTGCGCGCTCTCCACGCCGCTCACCCTGCCCGCTCAGCCCCTCGAAAGCGCCTCCACGCTCCGCTGGCATTGGACTCTGATGTCGCGGCTCTCCCTCCCCATCCTCCTCTCCCCCCTCCATGCGCTACCACCGTCCACCCCGAGGCTGAGCTAAAAACCAGGGTGTCATCGTTAACCCCTCTCTCTCGCACCTGAATTCACTCACTCACGTTAAATCTGTATCACATGCCCATGCTGCATCCTGGGGAACCAACAGTGAACCAGCCCTGCAGGCCCCCTGCCCTCAGGGAGCTTACGTTCTAACAGGGAGTGAGGCCGAAAGACCAGGCCGTTAAATACACACATAATAATCTCTCCCACCCTTGTTCCAGCCCATTACAGTGCTGTCGTTCCTCGCTCTGAAATATCCCTGCAAGCCCTCCACCTCTTACCCTTCCCCCCGCCCCACCCCCAGACCCCATCTGCCTCCCACAACCCAGTCTCCTCCCAGCAGCCAGACAGGCCTTCTGAAAACAGACCAGATCAGGTCAACCCAAACTAGCCCCACAGTGGCTGGCTTCCCACTGCATTTTGAAAAAAATCCAAACTCTGTCAAGGTAAAGCCGCCCTGCGCCTCCTCAGACCCCTCCCTGCCTCTGCCCGCCACCCCCCCACCCCCGCGCCTCTCTTCCCTCGAGCCCTGAACCTTTCTTAACACACGGCGGTGTCTCTGCCGCCTTTAGGGGCACACTGTCCCCACCTCGCCCGGCTCCTTTGCCTCACCCCTCGGGTATGGCTCTAAATGTCACTTCCTCCGCAGCCCCCTCCAGGGCCCCGGGTTGTTTTTCAGTTTCTTCAGGGTGCTCGCGCTTTGTAAGCATGCATTTGCCCCTCCCCTGCCTCCCTGTGAGTGCCTGGAGCCCCGCACAGTGCTAGGGGCTCAGTAAATACTTTGTGAATGAATGAATGAATGAATGAATGGGCAGACATGGCCGCCGTGCCCTGAGCAGCCGCCGAGCCACATCCCCTCTTGCTCCTCCAAGCTGTCTCCAGCTGGCTTCTGCGCCTCGACTTCTAGGGCATTCCTGGGAGTCCTCGGGGAGTAACGTGAAAGCTCTTCTCTTTACATTATGCATTTCCTGCCTGAGAAGCTGTCAGAATAATGAGGAGGGCTGAGAGAGAGGGAGGCGGAGAGGAGCCTTCTAGCTCTAACTGTTCTTCCTTCCGGAACCTCGGAACTCGGGGAACTTGTCAAAACCCCTCCCCCACCCGTGAGCCACCCGAGGGAGCTGATTCGCCCCGGCTCCCTTCACGGCTGCGCCCTGCGGGGCAGGTCGGTGGGCGCTCTGGGAAAAAGGCAGGCGTGCAGAGGTGAGAGACAAGGCTGGCGGGGAGAGAGGTTGGGGGGCGGGGAAGAGGGAAAGAAAACGAGGTGCCCGGCCCAGCATGGATGGCCCTCAGGCCAGCCCGCCTCACCCCTCTGCACTCTTTCTGGAACTCTGAGCCTCCTGGGCCAGCTCAGGCCTCTGGGTGGGACAGCGGGGCTCCTCCAGGGACAATCTGAGCCCTCGGCTCACAGAGCCTCTGGGGTGTCACTACCCCTGAGGGGAACCTCCGTAGGGACCAAAGCCTGGGATTCCTCAACCCTGAGCATCTCCGTTCCTTATCTCTCTAGAGACACACTCACCACCTCCCCCCCTCCTCCCGCCCCGCCTCCAGTTTCTCACCTTTAGGCCCCAGGTCCAAGGACAATTAAAATTCAATATCCGCTGTCAAATGTTCAAATCAAACAAACAAAGGGAGGGCGCCTGGGTGGCTCAGTTGGTTAAGTGTCTGACTACTTCGGCTCAGGTCATGATCTCATGGTCTGTGAGTTCAAGTCCCAAGTCAGACTCTGCACACAGCATGGGGCCTGCTTGGGATTCTCTTTCTCTGTCCCTCCCCCACTCATATTCTCTCTCTCTCTCTTTCTCTGTCTCTCTCTCAGAAATAAACCTAAAGGGGCACCTGGGTGGTTCAGTCGGTTAAGCGGCCGACTTCGGCTCGGGTCATGATCTCACGGTTCGTGAGTTCGGGCGCCGCGTCGGGCTCTGTGCTGACGGCTCAGAGCCTGGAGCCTGCTTCAGATTCTGTGTCTCCCTCTCTCTGCCCCTCCCCTGCTCACGCTCTGTCTCTATGTCTCTCAAAAATAAATAAATGTTAAAAAAAATTAAATTAAATTTAAAAAAAATAAACCTTAAAAAAAAAACCCACAGACTTTTCTCCATACCCTCAGTGTCCCGCCTGGCCCAGGCCCGGGCAGCTTTCCCCCCACCCCCCCGGGGAGACCAGAGGTGAGCCCAGGAGGCCAGGAGCCCCAGGAGCGGTTCCTCGCTCGGCCGTTGCCATGGCGGCCCTCCCTGGGGTGGCGGCTGCCAAGTTGCTATGGAGAGCAGAGTGTTGCCGCCACCGCCACCACCAGCACGGAGAAGCTGCCCCAGGACCCTTACCCTTCCGAGGCCGGTAGACAGTCAGCCTGGTGGCCAGCCTGTGCTCTCGCCTCAGTGGACTAGGGGGGCATGACACCAAGGAAGGGGAGTCAGAACTAGTCTCCTTCCCAACGCCCCCGCTGCTCCCAGCTCATGCCTCCTCCCCGGAGGGAACAATACTGTTGGACTCCCGGCAGATCGGTTAGGGACCTCATTTCTCCCAGGACCCCTCCACCACCCGGAGGTGGCAACCTGCTCCCAGGTGGTGAGGGTAGGGGGTGTGTAAGGAGTCTCCAATGGTAGCGCTCTCCCTCTGGACCGAGTGTGCTGGACTGTGACAAGCTGCATCTCCCTAGACAGAACTGGAAAATCGGTTTCCAGAATCCTCCAGGTCTCTTCTTGAGTTTGTGTCTATGCTCACTAAATACACTACGCCCTTACCGCACCTCAAACACCCACACGTTTCCAGGGGCCTTCTAGTCTCTTCACCCTCTCTTCACATTCTAGTTTATGCAAAGAAAAATATCTTGTGCCAGTCATCCACACTGTAGTATAAATTAGGGTCCACGTACATTTTATTTCCCAGAGCATAGGATCGCTAGACCTCTTCTCAACTTTCGGAGTAAGCGCCTTGCGTCATAGGAAGTCCTCACGCCAGAGACCCCTAAGGAGGGTAGATTGTTTTGTTTTGTTTTGACCAGAGGAGAAAGAAGGCAGGCACTCCTTGGGTGAGTCAAGTTAGAGGCCAGGGTTCTCCAAGGAATTTTGGCTTTGCTTTGACTGCTCAAAAAGACAATGGAGCACAAGAGGGAGATCAGACGCGGTAGCGGTAGGAGCTGCCTCTGTCCAGAAAACCCTCTCCCTCCTTTGCGGCCCCCTTCCATATGCCAGGATTGAGTCCCCTCCCTGGCAAACGCTTGTATGTCCGTCGAGGCCCACTCAGCTGTCACCTCCTCTGAGAACCCTTCCTGGACTCTTCCTTCATACCCTCACAGTACCTGGTACACCCCTCCATTGGAGTACTTAGCACAGGGCTAGCTTGTCGCTTATTTGCTCATTAATGGGTGCTTCGCTTCCTAACACTTCTGTCTCCGGCTCGTGCTCTGTACTCAGGAGCTCAGTGACGAACGAATGAACGGAGGAACGAATGAGCAGACAGGGAATGAGCGAGCCGCTCGCTGCTGACTTCTGCCATTCACGCTTGTCATTCCGGCCCACGTCTGGTCTCAGAATGTGCCCAGAACAGTTCCCTGGGATGCTGGGCCTCTGCCTCTACGTCCCCACCACCGTGCGCCAGCCTAATCTCCCCCACTGCCATCGGTGCCCCCATCCACAGCCCCCCACGCCCCTCAGCTTCCCAGGCTCTGAGCGGCCAGCGGGCGTTTCTCTCCTGGTGTTAATGACTTCAACCGTCCCTGGAGTCCACCCAGACCAGCCAACGGCTCGTGTCCCGGGTCCTTCCTTCTCCAAATTCCACCTCCTCAGTCTTCACCAGCATGTTCTTTTACGAGCTTCCTGCCCTCTCCAACCCTCTGAGCGCCAACCTGGGCCAAATCCCCGCTGCCCGAGGGGGCCGTAGAGAGAGAAGCTGGAGAGGGGCGTTCCCATAGGAGCCTGGCCCAGTCCCGTGACATTGCTTGGCCTCAGCGTCCACATCTGTGAAATGGGGATTAAGCCTCCCCTGCCCTCATCCAAAGGAGGGATGAAGGTCAAATGAGGAAGCGGGTAGACGGGTCTTCTGGAAGCCCCTCTGGAACTAGTAATAGCTCACACCGAGTGCCTGACAGGCCAAGCATTGTTCTAAGCTTTCGGCGCGGGTTCATCCTCAGAGCAAACCTAGGAGGTATAAGCTCTTTTAATCACTCCCATTTTACAGATAAGGAGTCCAGGCGCGGAGATTAGCCCGAGAGCGATCTCGCGGATAGATTTCACGTCCTGATTTTGACCTGAACCCGTTCAGCCAGGCTCCGGCCCCCGCGCCCCTGACCACCGGCTCCACGGCCACAGGATGGAGCCGGCCTCTCGCCACTGGCCCCACCACTGTCATCGGCCAGCTGCCCGCACCCAGAATGTTAGCTGCCCCTGGCTTTGCTGCTTGTGACTTTTTTTTTTTTTTTTTTTTTTTTGCCAAGAGGAGCAAGCAGGGGTGGAATGCGTGAAACAGCTAGCCAGCCTCAGGCAGGCGAATGGTGCTCTGCGCGCGCCCCCCATGTTGTAGAGAGACCATCAGGGGAGGAGGGCTTGGCGGGCCTGACTTCCACAACAGAAAGCACTAGAAACCCTTTTCCCGAAATCCTTGCTAGGGCCCTTCGCTGCGAGATGACAGGATGAAGGCAGTGTCTGTCTGAGCATGATGCAGGGCCCTGGGGCGTGGATGCTCACGAGGTGGCCTGCTGGCCTGGCCATTTCCCTCCCGGCGGCCGTGGAGCAGTGACACGTCAGAGAAGCCCGCCGAGCTGCCTGCTCCCAGGGCCACCACCTGGGCCCCGCCTTGCGGTCCTCTCTCTCCCAGGCCTTGTCCGCAGACACCTGTGAGCTCCGGGGAATCGGAACCGAAGAGCGGGGAGGGAGGAGAAAGCCCTAGAGGAGAGGCAGAGAGCAGGGTTCCTGGAGGGAGGGGGAGTGGGGGGAGAGGCAGGGAGGACGGGTGGGAGTTGGAGGAGTCGGAAGGCAAGTGGGGCGGGAGGAGTGAGAAAATGCGGGAAGAGAAGGACCCGGAGGGGAGGAGGGAGAAGGAGGAGGGACCAATCCCGACCGTGGAACCCAAAATGAACTCAACAGGCTGGAAATAGAACAGCCGGGCAAACCCAGAACACTGTTTGGGTATCTGCTGAGCAAGCACGTGAATGAACAGAACTGGGGGAGCAACTCAAGGAAGAAATAGATCATTTTGTCTGAGCTAGGTCAGAACAGGAGGCGTTTATTCCAGCCTGCCCGGATTACTCGGGATTCTGTTTCTGGGGGTGTATTCTTTACGTAAGCATTATTTTTAACAGGCTGCCGCGGCGGTTGGGTTAGCCTGACGCCACCCCATCCTCGCTTGGCGGGTGGAAGGTTTGGGTTACTCCGAGACCAAGACAGCTCTAGGTTTTTATTGTCATTGTGGATACTTCTGGCTTCAAGGGAAGAAAGCTTTTTTTTTTTTTTTTAATTTTTTATGTTTATTTTATTACTTATTTTTGAGAGAGAGAGAGAGAGAGAGAGACAGAGTGTCAGTTGGGGAGGAGCAGAGAGAGAAGGAGACGCAGAATCTGAAGCAGGTTTCAGGCTCTGAGCTGTTAGTAAAGAGCCCGATGCAGGGCTCGAACTCATGAACCATGAGATCATGACCTGAGCTGAAGCCGGGACCCTCAACCGACTAAGCCACCCAGGCGCCCCAGGGGAAGAAATCTTTTTTTTTTTTTTAATTTTTAACATTTATTTATTTTTGAGAGACAGAGAGACAGAGCATGAGCTGGGCAAGGGCAGAGAGAGAGGCAGACACAGAATCCGAAGCAGGCTCCAGGCTCTGAGCCATCAGCACAGAGCCCGACGCGGGGCTCGAACTCACAGATCGTGAGATCATGACCTGAGCTGAAGTCGGCCGCTTAAGCGGCTGAGCCACCCAGGCGCCCCAAGGGGAAGAAATCTTAATCCACTTGCCAAATGGAGGTTTCGGACTCTGAGTTGTGTTCCTGAATTCATTTTTAGAACAAAACCCAGTTCCCAAATGGGCCAGCCCTGGGGGACCCTGCCTCCCTCAGCACCCCCAGAGCTCCATGATGCCTTTTGGCGACCTCACCTGATGCCAGCACACTTCACCCTGGGAGATGCCCTGCACACCTGAGGCTCTGCCAAGGACCCCTTCCCTGGCCGCCAGCGGCGCCACCCCTGCTCCCACCCCGCCCGCGTAGCACTGTTTCTATCTTCCTCCGCCCTTCCAAACCCTGCCTCTCTTTGCCACCTAGGCTCCTCTGCAGGCTCCTGGGTCTCAAAGACCATTTTCTGACTCTCAGGGTGCGCGAGCCCCTAAAGGTGCAGCCCAGGTTGTTTGTATGTTATATTCTACAGGCAGGGTTCCGATCTTTCTCCAGACTTGCAGAGGAGTGCCCGCCTCCTGCCCGTGTGATGGACAATTGGTCTGGAAGTTAGAGGCTGGGCCAGCACAGGTGGAGCCTGGTAGCCCCTGGTGGCTCCTTTGAGCCTGGCCGTGGAGCTCTCCTCACCCTGGGGCTTTCTCCATCACGGCTTCCTCTAGAGTTAGATTCGCTCTACTTGGGACGGGCTGTGGACGGGACCTGGAGGACCCGAGCTCTGGCCTTGCATCTACCACCGGCTGCACAGTCTTTGGCCACTTGCTTGCTGGGCGGCAGCATTTGCAAACCTGGGGATAATCCTGCCCATCTTGGCAGGTTCCCCCGAGGCTCGAATAAGACCCCGCATTCCTACCGCTTTAGCTCCGCACCTGCCATTTCATTCGTAAAGCTTACCTTCCTTCCTTCCCTGGACGAACCCTAAGGAACCTTCCCACATTGAGCAGGTAGACTCTACTCGAGGATCTTTGGGGAGATCTAAGCCAGAGAGAAAGAGCCCAGGCCATTCCATGGCCTTTCCAGGAGGTGCGGGGAGCAGGAGGCTGAGCTCTGGTGGAGGACGGAAGAGAGGGGGTCTTCGTAAGCAGAAGGTCTCAACTGTGGTGGGAAGGCACTCGAACCCGTGTCTGATGTTTGGGACACAGCCGCTGGCAGACCGGAGTTTGGCCTTCACTGCAGAGTCGGCATTTCGTAGAGCTTGTCTCTAACCGTGAGGCTGGGAGCTGGCGGGCGCGGGTCCGGCCCCCAAGTTCTGGCCTCGTTTCCTCTGCTGCCTTGGGCTTCAGTTTTCATCAGAAGGCGTTCACACGGAGCTCCTGTTGGGGTTCCATTCATGGCAAAAAGCGAGGGGAAGACTTAGCTCCGAGAAGATCAGACCAGAATTTTCCCGTTTCAGGCGGGTGGTTAGTCCTGGAGATGCGATTACATAACCCCAAGTGGAAAGTCCACTGGCTTCCCAGACTGGACTTTTAGAAACACATCGGCCGTAAAGAAGCTAACTGAAGACCCCTCGGTCCCCACCGTCATGGCATACGCCACCAAGAGAGACACTGATTACAAAGCCATCTCGATGACAAAGCCACACTACCTCTCTCCTTCCTTTGGGCTACAGGCTCTTGGCCAAAGTGGCTTGTTCTGTGCACTTCGGGTAGAACTAGAAGTAAAACAAGTTAGCTTCCTCTTCTCCCACATTGATGAGCTGTGGGACCAAGGAGGAGGTCTCAAGAAAGTTCAGGAGTTCTCCCTGATTCTTTGTACCATTTTGTGCCCCTTCCAGCTCTCCCTGCCCTGGTTTCACCCTCCTCTCGCCAGAGCGAGAGACCAGCATCTTCAAGAATGCCTGTCAAGTACTCTGAGCGTCTCAGATGTAAAGGCCAAGAGAGATCAAGGCCAGTCCTTATCTCCATCCAGCCGCTGGGGATAAACACAGCCCCAGCCTGCGTCCCGGCCTGCCTCGCTGGGCCAGTGGCTGGGTTCGCGCCAAGCTGAGATCTCTCTTCCTTCGTGCTCACCTGGCCCCAAAGGCTCCCAGGGTATCGGCAACCAAGTCGCTAATCCATAAAAGCCATCTGCAGCCCTCCGCGGGTCCCAGAAGGAATCTTTACTCTGTCCTGACCTCAGAAGCCACCTTGCCCACTCTGCCAGTGCTTTCTCCACTCCGGATGTGGGCATCACACCTGTAATCCGATGCCTGGGAAGTATTTTTAGCTGCCGACCTTGACGCGGACTTCATCCCCATTCCCCTCCGGGGTAACGAGAGGGGAGAGATCTGGAAGATTCCACCAGCCACGCGGCTAACAGCCGCGCGAAGGGTCTTCCTGAAAGGCAAGTCTGACCATGTCCCTCCCTTTCTGAAAACCCTTCTGTGGCTTCCTGTTGGGTAAAGGACAGATGTCAAGACCCTTGACCGTCTGGCCCATCAGCCCCCAGTCCCTGTCCCTCCTTCTCCACGCACTCAAGGAGGAGTGTTCTTTGAACCTGGGCATCGTCCTGCTTTGGGTCAGTCTCTTCCCTTGGCTCCACGGCACCCCTCACTCGCGCCACCTTGTGACGACTACTTATCTTTCGTGAAGTCTTTCCTGGTCCGCCCATCCCACCAGATTTTGCCCCCTTACAGCCCCTGATATGCCTTTACCAGAGCGTTTGTTTGCACAGGTATTTACTTGAATGACTTGCACGAACTTTTTTTTTTTTTTAAGTTTATTTATTTTGAGAGAAAGCACGAGCTGGGGAGGAGCAGAGAAAGAGAGGGAGAGAGAGAGAGAGAGAAGCCCGAGCAGGCTCCGCACCGCCAGTGCGGGCCCCACTCAGGGCTCGATCTCACGAACCGCAAGATCGGGACCTGAGCCGAAATCAAGAGTCGCCCGGTGAACTGACCACGATGCCCACACACCCCTGCACAAACCTTTTATTTTTCTTAATTTTTTAAACGTTTTTATTTAGTATTGAGAGACAGAGAGAGAGCATGAGCACGGAAGGGACAAAGAGAAGGGGAGACACAGAATCGGAAGCAGGCTCCAGGCTCCGAGCTGTCAGCGCAGAGCCCAACGCGGGGCTCGAACTCACAAACCGCGAAATCATGACCTGAGCTGAAGTCGGATGCTTAAGCGACTGAGCCGCCCAGGCGCCCCAAACGTTTTTAAGAGTCATAGCTGGGACTCCCCTTTCCTGTACTTCTGTTAATTGGACCAAGGAAGCTATGTAGATATTAGGATATTAAATATATTAGGGAAAATTAAAATTATCTGAAATGTAGATAAGCCCAAAAGGCTGACTGTATACTCCTGCACCATCAGAGTGAAGCTTTGTTTTACAGACCTGCACAAAGATCATTTAATTCTCTAGAACTGTGCTGTCAGCATAGGGCTTTTGAGCGCTTGTTAAGCGTATTAAGTGCTGATGCCGCGTGTTAAAATGATAACATGCATGCTAAATGATTTTGGATATGTTGGGTTAAATAAAATACATTATATATTATTATTTTTAAATTTTTTATTTTAGAGAGAGGGAGCATGTGAGCAGGGGAGGGGGCAGAGGGAAAGAGAGAGAGAGAGAGAGAGAGAGAGGGAGAATCTTAAGCAGGCTCCACACTCAGCACAGAGCCCGACGCAGGGCTCGATCCTGCAACCTTGAGAGCCTGACCTGAGCCGAAATCAAGAGTCAAACGCTCAAATGACCGAGCCCCCAGGCACCCCAATAAAATATATTATTAACATTAATTTCACCTGTTCATTTTTACTTTTTTTTAAAGATTTTTTTTAAATGTTTTTATTTATTTTTGAGAGCAGGAGAGACAAAGCATGAGCGGGGGAGGGTCAGAGAGAGAGAGGGAGACGCAGAATCAGAAGCAGGCTCCAGGCTCTGAGCTGTCAGCACAGAGCCCGACGCGGGGCTCGAACTCACAGACTGTGAGATCATGACCTGAGCCGAAGTCGGACGCTTAACCGACTGAGCCACCCAGGCGCCCCTCATTTTTACTTTTTAATGTGACTATCAAAAAAATTCGAATCACACACCTGGCTCACAGTATGTATCTACTGGATGACACGCTCTAGAAGACCGTTCACTGTTTGGTAGAGATTCATATGATCATAAAGACTATAAAATTACTTGTTAACCTGTAGATTTTTGTCCGGTAGAGATTCCAGTGATTTCTGGCTGGTAGGAGAGATAACCCCAGTTTGCTTGCTCTGCAGGACACTTACCAGATTTGTCTCCAACTTACAAAGACATTTATTTGGGGGTGTCTTCCCTTGAAATTTTTTTTAATGTCTATTTATTTTTGAAAGAGAGATAGAGCATGAGCTGGGGGAGGGGCAGAGAGAGAGGGAGACACAGAATCCGAAGCAGGCTCCAGGCTCCGAGCTGCCAGCACAGAGCCCGACACGGGGCTCGAACTCACAAACCGCGAGATCATGACCTGAGCTGAAGTCAGATGCTCAACCAACGGAGCCACCCAGGCTCCCCCACCTTCCTTTTAAATCCAGTTCCTTAAAGGCTCTTTGAGCCAGCGTTAGTTCCCCCATTAATGAATGAATGATCATTCATTAATCATTTGTCAAAAATAAAATCTTCCACCCATGTTCACTCTGTATCTGTAGGAGACTCGTACTTCCAATTTTTAGAAATTATACTTAGATCTCTCTCTCCCGTCCAGCTTAAGAGCATAGCCTGAATTATTAACATACCTGGTAGTAAATAGGGGCTTAATAAATGTTCGTTGAATGAGTTAACACACCCGCTTGGACTTGGGACCTTGCCTTGGAACTGCCAGCCACACCCTGCAGTGGGATCCCTCTCTGCCATATGCCTGAGGGTGTTGGGGGGGTGGAGGAAAGAGGAGAGCTTCTTTTGGGGACCCTAAACTATTTGGGGGTCCCCAGAAAGATTCCAACTCTTGGGCCATGGGATCCCGAGGGAATAGCAGAAGCAAGTCCCTTTGGTCAGCTCATGGGGCGGTCCTCCTGGCCCTCCTGCCCCCCAGGGGCCACCCCACGGTACCGAGGTAGGTTCCCCTTCCTTTCTGCCCATGACCTGGGCTCTTACCAACCTCAGCGCTGGGAAGAGCCCACCAGACAACCCTCACTGTCCCTCAAGATCTGGACACGGAGGCGCTTTTGCACCGGAGGTCAGTAAGCAGAGCTAGCCTCAGGGGCCAGGTCTGCTGGGGGCCCTAGAAAATTCTCTTGGACAACTGCCAAACGGTACCGGTTCCCCGTTCCCCTCCTTGCCATCTCCACAGTTGGGGGGGGGGGTTGGCGGCTGGCAGGAAGGGGAGAAGTTCGTTGTGAATTCCTTGAGGGCAGAAGCTGGTCACTTGTGATAGAATATACATAACAAAGGTGACTATTTTTAACTGCAGAGTTTGACGGCACCAAGGAGATTCATGTTGTTGGGGGCCCCTGGGTGGCTCAGTCGGTCAAGCATCTGCCTCTTGATTTCTGCTCAGGTCATGATCCCGCGGTGGTGGAATTGAACCCCGAATCGGCTCTGTGCCGAGCATAGAGCCTGCTTGGGATTCTCTCTCTCCCTCTCTCCCTCTGCACCGCCCCCCCTCGCCAAAGCACATTCGCATTGTACAACCGACACCACCGTCCATCTCCAGAACTTTCCTATCACCCCAAACTGAAACTCTGCCCGCTAAACACCAACCCCCCATTCTCCTCTCCTCCCAGCTCCTGGGCACCCCTATTCTGCTGTCTGGCTCTATGAATTTAACTAGTCTAGGTGGCTCGTGCAAGTGGAATCACGCGGTGTATGTCCTTATGTGATTAGCTAAGCATAATGTCCGGTGTGTGCGCGTGTGTGTGCGCGTGTGTGTGTATGTGTGTTTCACATTTTGTTGATCCATTCATCCATCGAGGAATACTGGGGTTGCTTCCAGCTTCTTTCTGGATATTGTGGGTAATGGGTGCACAAATATCTCTTCAAGAGTCTCCTTTCAGTTCTTCTGGGTACATACCCGGAAGTAGAATTGCTAGACCACACGGTGATGCTTGTTTCATTTTCTGAGCTAAAAGCAACGTTTCTGAGCGCCCACGTGGGGCCGTCTCTGACCGAAGCCCTTTCCACATAACATCCCCTTTCATCGAACGACAGCCCTTTGGGGTGAGGATGATTGTCTCCAGCTGACAGAAAGGGAAGATTCCAGAAACTAAACGACTCGCTCGAAGTTATAGACAGTGATTGGCAGCCAAGTTTTGGACCCAGGTTGACTGGACTCCAGTGCCACACGCTTCCCAGGCAGCAGGCAATGAAGACAGATACATGGGGTGCCTGGGTGGCTCAGTCGGTGGGGCGGCCGACTTCGGCTCAGGTCATGATCTCACGGTCTGTGAGTTCAAGCCCCGCGTCGGGCTCTGTGCTGACGGCTCGGAGCCTGGAGCCTGCTTCAGATTCTGTGTCTGCCTCTCTCTCTCTGCCTTTCCCCTGCTCACACTCTGTCTCTCTATCTCTCAAAAATAAATAAACGTTAAAAAAAAAATTAAAGAACAAAAAAAGAAAACAGATACAGTTGTCAAAAGGAAGGGCCACACTTCAAAGCCCTTGGCAGCTAACGCTTGCTTTAATTAACAATTAACTCCTTAGCAGGAACCTGATAGAAGAATCCCCTTTTCTCAGGTCAAATGAAACACGGTCTTCCAGACGGTTCCCAGACAAAACTCCTTTTTTTCCTGGCCTCCTACCCCTTCTCCTCCCGTATCACCAGGCCTCCCACACTCACTGGCTAAAACCCACACGGCTCAGCTTAAGCCTCATCTCCACCCAGAAACCTTTCCAGCTCCACGCCCAGGCGGGGCCCCTCCTCCTAGCTTCCCTGGCCTCCCTTCCCTCAACTAGAGGCCCTGTGCTTTGTGTTACTGGTTTACACACAAACTCCCTCTGGGCCACAAGCTCTCCAGGGCACGGTTCACAGAGTCCCAGTGCCCAGCAGTTTGAATCCGTGAATCAATGAGTGACTCACTCAATCAATGACAGCGGGGAGGACAGGCCCGAAGAAAGAGGGAACCAGAATTATCCTCCTCTACTTCACTATTTGTGTAAGACCAGGCTGCGAGTTGCTCAGAATAATTCGTGTGCCGTATTTGGCACCACTGCGCAAGCCTGAGCCATTTTGGGGTTGGAAACTCCCAGGAAAAGAGATAGAATTATCCTCTTGGAGAAGCAGGCCCGCGTGGCTGGCCCAAGGAAGGGGAGGAGGAGTTTTCAGTGTTGGGAGAGATTTCATGTCCTGAGGAAAACCAGATCCCAAGGGGATGAACTCTTCATGAGCCCTTGAGCACAATTATCCATCCATCCATCCATCCATCCATCCATCCATCCATCCATCCATTCATTCATTCCTTCCGTCATGTAGGCAGCCCAACGATCAGGACCACGCTCGCTCTGAGCCGGGCACCCAGCTCAGCACCCGAGGGAAGAGAGGAAAGTTAGACCTGCTCCTGCCCTCCTGCAGGGCTGTGTGCTCAGACACAGCCATCAGGCCAGGAGAGGCCCGGGGCTTCTCTGGGAGGCTCGGCCAAGTCCACAGGCAGGACGCAGGTGGCTGCTCCCGAAGCCACGCCTCCGCATTGCTGGAAAGCACTGGCTCCGCTAACTCTCCGGCCTTTGCGTGCTGTGCAGGAGGCACGCAGGGGAGGGGAGGCAGTAGCAGGTGACAGAGAAAGAGCCAGGGATCCAGGGTGGCAGCCGCTCCAACCAGAAGGTCGTAGGGAGTGCCAGCAAGGCAGGGAGCTCACTGGCCAGAGTCCCTGTAAGGACCTCCGTGTTGGGCGCCTTGAGGTCATTCCCCACCACGGCACGCTGGCCCAGCCCGGCTTCGAGAGCTATCTGCTTAGATGGGCCACGCACATGAAAATATGTAGCAGAAAGAGGGACAGGACTTGAATTGGATTGGAAGGCAAGGGTTTGGGATGCTTTACCCAAGAGGGAAGGGAACGCGTCAGCGACTTGGTCGTTCACGATTACCTGTAAGGTGTTAGGATGACATTAACCCAGACGGTCTGCACATGGAACCTCCGAGACCGGCAGGGCAGGACACTCTCCCGCTGTGCGGGCAAAGGAAACAAGGAGACTTAACGCTAGGGTTTCTGTCCTTGATCCGGGGTCTCGCCCACTCCAGGCTGCCCCTCCTGACCGCGCAGGCCCAGGGGAGGGCCCGCAACAGGGGCGCTTAGAGACCAAGCCCATGACAGTGAGCTGTCTGGCTGCTCCGGGTAGCGGTCTAAGGACGAAGCACCCAGGAAGCACCCCGCGGGAAGGCATGGGGCGGCTCTGAGTCACCTGGGGCCCGTGCAGCCTGCCGTACCCCACCCCCACTCTTCAGCCAGGCACCGGGAGCCCAGTGACCCCGGCAGCTGGAGCGCGCTTACATTTCCAGGCCTTGGCAGGGGTGCCTTGGGGAACTCGGAGGCTCCCTGCAGCGGGGAGGCTTCCAGGCTCTGGGACCTAGTGTGCCTGCAAAGAAAGAAATCCACTGAAATGATTTCTTTGTCCTTCCAGCAAAGAAAGGAGGGGCACCGCTCATGTCTGGCTGCCAGAGGATAGCTCTCTCAATTCCTTTCCTGCCTCTGCTCTAACGCTGTGGTCGCTTGGGTTCAGGGGATGAAAGCCTGGCCCGGCCTGGTTAACTCACCGGCTCAAGCCTGGGAGAGGCGTGGAGAGAGGCTTTGCTCCCCACTGGACTCTCCCCAACCTGGGACACTCAGAGATGCTCTCTCTTGGTCACAGGGGACAGGGTGGGTGGCTCAGCTCAACCCCTTCCTCTCTGCTCAAATAATTTCCCAACGCCCCACCTCGCTCGAGCGGCTCTGGCACATTCCTCCGTTCACCGGGCATTGACCCTGTGCCCAATAGCGTACATACGGCAGCCCCCTCCATCTTCCCGCCCTCCTTTGGAGGAGGCATCACCCCTGCTCTAAAGGTGAGGAGTCCGAGACTCAGAGGAGTTAACTGGTTCGGGGCCAGGCAGCCAGCGAGTTGTAAATTCAGGCCCGGATCTAATCTAGATCTCACGATAGCCATTTCACCTAAGTATTGTTATCAACTCTTCCTGGGGGCAGAACCTGAGACTCGGACAGGTTAATTTTGCTCGCCCAAGACAGGGACACCTGGGTGGCTCAGTCGGTTGAGCGTCCGACTTCGGCTCAGCTCCTAATCTCCTGATGCGTGAGTTCGAGCCCCGCATCGGGCTCACTGCTTCGGATCCTCTGTCTCCCTCTCTCTCTGCCGCTCCCCCGCTGGTGCTCTCTCAAAAATAAATAGACATCGATAAATAACTAAATAAATAAAGTTGTCCAAGACCAACGACTGCTTAAGCCCGACCTGTGTTTACAATCTTCTCTCCCCACTGGGAGGGCTGTCTTCCCCTCGTGTCACTCAGAGCTGGGCCTCCATACCTTTGCTCGCTGGGTGCCCCCCCACCCTCAGCACCCTTCTCCTCCACCGTCCTCTCCGCCAGCTCAACATCGCCACGGTCCGTCCGTGCAGTCCAACTCCAAATGGGCTTCCTCCGCCGGGCCCCCGGGGCGCTCGGGACCCTGCCCCACTCCCCTCTTCTCTCCTTCCCAATCTCCCATTGCGTTCATGACACATAAGAGCACTGATCATGCCCTTGACCTGTTCCCCACGTGTAGGCCCTGTTCCTGCCTCCTCTTCCCTCTCCTAGAGAACAACAATCAACCATCTGGTTCGTCACGCTGCTTACGGCCCCGAGATGTCCACCCCGGATTGTGCCAACTTTCTCGGGGTGGAGGCCACCCTTTCTGTGCCAGCCGGATCACCCAGCACGGTGGCAACCACCAAGTCGGCGTGGAATAAATTCGCACATCTGTATGTTACGGTTCAGAGCCTCTGAGGGTGCATTGTTTGGATGGATCTTCCTGCAAGCCTGGTGAGGCGGGTGTGCCGGTTCGGAGGGGCTCGCCGCAGCTGAGGTGACGATCTGGGTGCTGGAAGACCAGGGCTGGGACCCAGAATCTCTGGGCCTGTGTGCGGGCCGCTTTCCTCACCCCAGGCCACGGACACAGGCTCCGCAGTGTCATGGAATCGTGTCCCCGATCAGCCGCTGTTTCTTCTTCCACGGAGCTGTGGGAAGGGCCCTGCTGGGGCTCTGTTTCTGGAAGGTGTCTTCAGACGGACTCTGAAGCAGCTTAGTCAGAGGGTAGAGGCGGTCAGAAGCACCTCAGGCGAAGCCCTAAATGAGAGCAGCACCCGGCAAGGAGGTCCTGGTCCAAGAGAGGACCGTCCTGGTGCCCCCCACGGGGCTCGTGCAGCGTCTTAGGTCTGTGGAGTCCCTGCTCCGCCCCAAGGCCCTGCAGGAAGCCACTGGCAGGGACAGGTGGTCAGTTACAGAGCAGTCCCCGGGGAGCCCGCAGATTCCCTTCTCCAGCAGGAAGGGAAAGGAAAACCATCAGAGGGCTGGGACGCCCTCGGGCGGAGGAGGAAATAATCGGTGCGGAGGGAGTCAGGGTGTCGTTTCACCCACAGAGCTGCGGGAGGGAAGCGGAAGCAAACATGCCCCGACTGCCAGGTCTGGAGCCGCTTCGCTGAAAAAGGAGAATTAGGTTGCACGGAACCGTTCTCACGCTCGGCCAAATGGCCCGGCGGATTGGGGATGCGTCCAGGAGACCGGCCCCTTTTCTTCGCTCCAGGCCGAAGAGCCAGCCACAGGATCTGAGCCCCGGAGGCACCAGAAGTCAGTGACCTGATGCATCATCTGTGGGACCTTCCTGTACCGGCCGAGCCCCTGTGGTGTCTCTCCATCTTGCGGCCCACTTGCCTGACGGAGGAGGCCGGGGTCGGAGCGGGCACTGGGGCGGGGGGTGGGGGGGGTGCTGTGCGGCACCTGCTTTCTCAGAGCGGCCCCCGCACGCGCCGCTAGCTCTAAACTCGGCCCAGCTTCCCGCTCTGGGAAATGCGGGATTAGTTGAATGACACGTGCAGTGATTACGGGAAGAAGGAGGTGGGGGCGGGGCGGGGAGGGGAGGACCGGCTGCAAATCCTGCCAAGAACACGAGGAAGTAATCTGACCTGGCGCTTTATCCTGAGCTGCCCTAACAGGTGTCAGTGGAGCGGCGACTCTCTATCCGGAATACAGCACCTGGCGGCCGGCGCACACACTCCGCGGCGCTGGGCCAGAGCGCCTGGGGGGCTGTGCCACGTGGGACGGCCCCGGCTGCGGCGGCAGCTCCGTGCCATGGCGGTCGATCCCGTGTTAGCTTACCCCCTACCCCGTGCTGCGAACACTGCCGAGGTTATGAGACAAAATAATCTCTGCGCGGAGAGGCTCACTGCCGAGCAGAGACGACTTCCGGGAACGCACGTAGTAGGCTTGCATTTTCAGGGATAGCCCCAATTTTAAACATCCTGTAAACTGGTGAGCGCAGGGGATGCGGGCGCTCGCTCTCTCTCTCTCTCTCTCTCTCTCTCTCTTTTTAAAGTTTATTTGAGAGAGAGCGTGAGCCGGGGAGGGGCAGAGAGGGAGGGAGAGGGAAAGAATCCCAAGAAACTCCCCTCTGTCGGTGCAGGGCCTGACACCGGGCTGGAGCTCACAAACCGTGAGATCGAGACCTGAGCCGAAATCAAGAGTCGGACGCTTCATGGAGCACCCCCAGGCGCCCCACGGGTGCACTCTCTTAGTCACACCTGTAATCCCAGTGCCCGGCACAGACTCTGGGATGGAGCGACTAGAGGTTTCATACATGTTTGTTGAACCAGCCAGTGGCCAAATGCCAGGATCGGGAGTTGGACTGACAAGTTCACGGGCGCGCTGCAGGGAATTAGTGCTCCCTGCTTGGCTGTCCCCCAGAACCCCTCAGTTTCCTCTCTGGAGACCCTGCTCGCTTCTCTAGCTTCTCCCCGGCAGACCCCTCCAGACCCCTGCTCTGCAGTTTTGCATTCGGTGCCCCGTTCCACGGCCCCCCAGGCCCCGGCTGCCTAAGGTAACTAACATGAGCAGGTCAGAGTCAGCACAGATGCGCGTGAAGATACTCAGCCCGGTTGGAGAGCCCCAGCCAGAACCAGATGTATTTTTAGCTTCTTAGGTATCTGGGAAGGTATAGAGATGCAGTCGTGGTTGCAGACACAGGACAAATCAGTATTCTGCTACTGGCCTCCCCACACCAGCAGTTTCCATTCAGTGTCTCAAAAGCAAGGGTTGCTATGGAGATCGAGTGTCAGGGCAACTGAATTTCCTGTCGGGAAACAGCACAGGTGGAGCTCTGGGCCAATGGGAACCAAGTAGCTCCGTGGATGGCCACAGCTTCCCTCCTGAAGGCAAATGGTGTCAGGAGTCTCCCCCGGCATCCTCAGAAGGGGGTCAGCCGGGAGCCGGGGCGGGGGGATGCTGTCTCTGGAACTTCATCCCGGGAGGATCCAATTCTATTTCTTCTTCCTCACGCCTGGCCTAGGACTGGTTTGGTTCTCTCTCTGTTCCCTCGCCCAGGGACTTTGGCCATCTAAGAGGCAGGCTGGAAGCTGCTTGGGGAGGAAGGTGGCAGGGCCATCCTGAGTGGAGGTCAGTCCTGGCAAAATACCTAGAACCCAAGCTCTGCGGGGGGCGGGGGGGGGTGGGGGAAGGCCAGGTCAACCAGTCCTGGGGGCGTTTGAGCGACAGTAATCTAGTCTTGGGACAGCACTGTGCAGGCTTATCTCATTTTGCCCTTGCAATCATCTGGGGAGGCAGCCCAGACAGGTGGTACAGTCCCAGCCTTCCTCATTCATTCAATAAACATTTCCTGTGTCCCTGAGAAGCTCGGCAACCGAGATGTTAAAAGCCCCGGGACTCCAAGAGGCCACGTGACCCACCTATTGCTACAAAATTAGCGAGACGCAAATCTAAAAGAGGACCCAGCTCTGCTCGGTCCATAGATCCAGAGGGATGAGAGCCGAGGAAGCTCTCAGAGGGGGCATTGACCCTGACCTCGCGCTTCACAGAAAATGAACTGAGACCCAGAGAGGGCACGAACGTGGTCACTCAGGGAGCTGGTGACAAAACAGGACCCGAATTCTTTAGCTGACACTTCTTCTCATCACCCAGAGCTCTTTCCAGAGAACTGTGTGGCCCCGAACTTTTACTGGACACTCGCTCTGTGTCAGGTACTAGACCAGCTATGAATTACTTTTGTTGTTAACAGAGACCTGAGCCCGGCGATTTAAGCAGAGGAGGTTATTCTCTCCCATGAAAGTCCAGAGGCAGGTATTACAGGGCTGTTTGACATTGGACAAAGTCATCAGGGATGCCGGTCCCTTCTGCTTTTCTGCATCACTGCCTTCAACACAGAGGCTCGATTCGAAATGCCCAAGATGGCTGCTGGAGTTCTAGCCATCGCACCCACACTCCAGGCACAAAAAGGAGGAAGAAACTGCCCCCAGCCCCCAGCTCCTCTTGTCTGGGAACGCCTCCACACACAGTCTCCTGGATGCTGACCTCCAACGCCCTCTGGGGCTGCCGGGCTGGAGGGCTGCGTGCCCACCTGGAGTCGGGGTGAACAGCCTGGGGCGGGGGGTGTGGTGGCTTCACCAGGGAGCCTCAGCCTTTGCCCGGCCTCTCACAGACGCCACCAGTTGTTTATGGTTGGAGCTGCTCTCCTCGAGTACCCGCAAGCTAGGTCAAGGACATGGAGGAGTCCCATAGTCAGCTAAAGCCTGGGTCCGGGCATCCTGACTCCTGCCACCCCTCCTTGGAGCGGGGGCCGCAGGCCAGCACGGGGGCACGACGAGGCCCCCGGGGAGCCGGCTGCGAGACTTTCTGGCCATCTGGTTCTCCCTGACAATATTTTGAAGTCATACGTTGCCCAAGGCTTGACGAAAAAGCTTTTGAGAAGCGGACAGTGAAAAACGGTATGAAGTCGGTGGTCCACGCACGACGCCCCGGACGCCGCTGGTGCACTCAGGACCCATTCTCCCCTTAAACTTTACCAACCGAACACCAGTTTGAGCTGGGAGCAATAGCGCGCTCAGCTGAAACGTCTGGTCTTTCCGGCTCCCTTGCAAACGTCCACAGGGCTGGACGATAAAAGAGACGGAGGGGCGCCTGGGTGGCTCAGTCGGTTCAGCGGCCGACTCCGGCTCAGGTCATGATCTCATGGTTCATGTGTTTGAGCCCTACATCCGGCTCTGTGCTGACGGCTCAGAGCCTGGAGCCTGCTTCAGAGTCTGTGTCTCCCTCTCTCTCTGCCCCTCCCCTGTTAATGCTCTGTCTCTTTCTCTCTCAAAAATGAATAAACACTAAAAAAAAAAATTAAAAAAAAATAAAACAAAGGTAAATGTCTCTGGGAAGGGCTGTCTGTCCCTTAATAAAAGGCAAAATGCCCCGAGGAAAAGACTACAATTTGGCCTCACCCCGCCCCTTCTTCCTACCTGGGGTGAGACAGAGATGCTTGGGAATGAAGGGGGCCATACCACGACCCTGAAAAGAAAAACCCAGACTTGGATAGCAGAGCAGGAAGCTAGAAGGATCCGAGGTCCTTCCCGACTCTCCTGACAACCTTCCCGAGCCACTCCATGACTTCTTGTTCTATGACAAAACTCGAAGCCCCGTCCGAGTGAGCCCGCGTGCGTTTCCGGCAAGGGAAGCCAAACGCAATCCTGCCTGATGCCTACGGATGGCCGGAGGCCTCTGCCTTCCTGAGTGTGATCCCAGTTTCGCCGACCCGTATGCAGAGCCCGTCCGGGTTCTGTCCCCGGGCCCACTTCCTCAGAGGTGAGAACCAGGCCGGCTTCGAGCAGCCCACTGTGCATCCGGGAAGGAGCCTGGCTGGATTCTCCTAGCGGAATGTCCAGCAGGCCCGGCCTTGCATCTCGATTGTTCGTATTTACACATCAGTCTGGGGGAAAGTGAAGAAGTAAGTCCCAGGGACTGTTTTTCGTTTTGTTTTGTTTTAATTTTTTTTTTGAAACGTTTATTTATTTTTGAGAGACATAGAGACAGAGTATGAGCAGGGGAAGGGCAGAGAGAGAGGGAGACACAGAATTCAAAGCAGGCTCCAGGCTCTGATGAGCCGTCAGCACAGAGCCCAATGCGGGGCTCGAACTCACAGACCGTGAGATCATGACCTGAGCTGAAGTTGGCCGCTTAACCGACTGAGCCACCCAGGCGCCCCTTAATTTTTTTTTTGAGGTTTATTTCTGAGAGAGACAGAGCATGAGCAGGGGAGGGGCAGAGAGAGAGGGAGACACAGAATCCGAAGCAGGCTCCAGGCTCTGATGAGCCGTCAGCACAGAGCCCGATGCGGGGCTCGAACTCACAAACCGTGAGATCATGACCTGAGCCGAAGTTGGACGCTTAACCGACTGAGCCACCCAGGCACCCCCCAGGGACTGTTTTCACTCCTCCCAAGAGAGAACATGGCATCTAGGAAAATGCTTCTTGGCTGAGAAGGCCCTGAGAATTAAAATCTTGATCCTCCCAAACTCAGGCATAGAATCTTCTCACTTCCTGTTTTGAACCATTGAGGCCACAGGACTGCTCTCCGTAGATGGCCCCGTAGGTCGTGCGTCTCAGTCCTCTGAGAACCATAAGATCTTAAGGCTTTGTAAGGAGGAAATGATGACTGTATCGTCTGTCAGATTTTTTTTTTTCCCAATTCAACCAAAATCTTTTGAGGGCTTACCATGTGTCTATACAATCTTCACAAAATGAGCAAATGGCTTTAGAAGATTCTTGCAAAGAAACCCGGATTAGAGATACTATCAATAATGCAAACGTAAGAAACAATAAAAAAACAATCTGGAATGACCTTTCTTCTCCTGAACAAGCTCTTTATTGGCCGGCAAAAGCAACGACAGTCTCATTGGACCTAAAATGAAGTTGATGGGGCGCCTGAGTGGCTTAGTTGGTTCAGCGTCCAACTCTTGATTTCGGCTCATGTCATGGTCTCATGGGTGTGAGTTCAAGCCCTTCATCAGGGGACCTGTTTGGGATTCTCTCTCTCCTCTCTCTGCCCCTCCACCGCTCACACACACTCTCTCTCTCTTAAATAAATAAAAACTAAAAAAAAAAAATCAACAAAAAAATTCAATGTTTTCAAGATAATTCCTTAAAATATGGTTGACATTCGTTATTGTTAATGAAGGTTATTGCCCTAAGAGTTTTTGCCTTGAGATATCGGCTATTGATAGTAGAAAGCTTCCGAATTAGTAAGATATTTAAAAATGAAGCATCCAGGCAATGAATACAAACTTCCTCAATTATTTCACTGATGCTTAAAGTCATTAAAATACTTAGCCTAGTCTTTAATAAAATGTCATTAAATGCAATGATAACTGCATACAAGAGTCTTTTGGTGTTTCCTAGTAATTGCAAAACACAAAGAGCCACACGCCCTTAGGGAAACGCTTGCTTCCTCCCCATGAAAAATGGCTGAAACACACGAAAACACCATGGCAACAAAATAGGAAATCTTCTGTCAGCAGACCTTCCTGAAAGACGCATAGGAAACATCGCTGAAAATTTTAAGAAATGAATCTCGAAACAGAGTCTGCCTGAGAGGGAGTTTGCTTTCTATATGATTGACGCTAGAGAGCTTTCTAGCATCTCGCTTAATGGGATCTGCTCGATTTTGTTCATGTCCTAGAAAGAATTGTCTTTAAATCGCCAAGGGAAGAGGTGCGAAAGAAAGGAAATGACTTTCTCAGAAAAAAAAGTCCTCTGTGGGAAAACGATGGAGCGAAATCAAAAGGGGAGCCTGAGGGAGGGCGCCGAGGTAGCGGGACCCTTGCCATTCGTTCACCTGACAGCCAAGAAGTGAAAGCCAGACGCGCATGAGCGCTGAGCGTGGCCATTCGTGTCGTTAAGTTCGTAAAAATAAGATCTGTAAAGTATTATGGGGTCCTTACGCCACTTTGTGATGGGATAGCGAGTGACCGGGAGGCCCTCCCGTTTCACCCAGAGGTTCCCCGGTTTCTCGTGGCCAGTACTTAAAAGAGCTACCAAACTTACACATAAATCACACGGTTTTCTTAGAAAGACAAATGTCGCCTTTTTCTTGCTCTTCTCTGCGATGACAAATGGCTGTCGGATTTTTTTAATAAGCACCCTGGACCTGTCCCTTCAAGAGAGAGGGGATGCTCCATCATCTCTTAAGAAATAAACTCGTGCCAGAGAAAGTGCACTTGAAAACAGATGTCTGGATGTGGCCATGGTTACACAATTTTGCCCAATGACCTGCCTGTAACACCTCTCGACCTCTCCTACCTGTGCCCTGAAAAAAGAATCGGCAGCAGAATTTTCTAACTTGTTTTAAAATCCTTTATTTAAAAAGAGTTTTTTAACGTTTATTTATTTTTGAGAGAGAGAGAGACAGACAGAGTGTGAGCAGAGGAGGGGCGGAGAGAGAAGAAGACAGAGGATCTGAAGCAGGCTCCAGGCTCGGAGCTGTCCGCACAGAGCCCAACACGGGGCTCGAACTCATGAACCATGAGATCACAACCTGAGCCGAAGTCAGACGCTTAACCAACTGAGCCATCCAGGCGCCCCTAAAATCTTTTCAATGAGAAGTCTCCATAGATTTTGACTACTTGTACTACAATTTGAAAAATATGGTAATTATGTAAATATATCATAAATAATTGTAAAAATGATTCCGTGTGCTTAGAACAACAGACTTCCGGTGTCCTAGTCATCACGTGGTGCTTGTCGGACACCGCCTCACCCTGCGGGCTGTCTCGTCGCATGGGAGTGTTCGTCGTCTTCTGACCCAGCTCCTTAACTGGTTCTCAGTCTCCTTTCCCTGCCTCTCCTCTCTCTTGACCTCCCCGGCCCACCTTGCCCCGAGGCCCAGCGTCGCTCGGCAGGGGCTGCGTTTGTTCCGGGGGATGTGAAGTCCAGGCCAGCGGGGATTTCCCAACCCTCACATCCTATACATTTTGACACCTGTTGCTTTAACCCACTCTGGCTTCCTTACGGGCGCGGGATAAACTCTAACTTCTAGGCGGCACGTAGAAACGTGGTTCGGCCTCACCTGGTCTCCTTCGACCTCATCACACCTTCCTTCCCTGAGGTCTCAGTGTGCACCAAGACCCCCGATCAGAGCCCATTTCCTGCCCGCACCTCTTCCTCCCTGGCCTCCCTGGTCCTCCCTGGGCCGTCCCTCCTCTGGGAGCTTTACTCTAGAGAGCACCTGCGTGCACAGTCAGGCACTACAGCACGATGAGACTGTCCTCTCTCTCCAGCCGGACTGTCACACCCGTGACCACCAGGCTGTGAGCCTCTGCGTCGGCACAGCGCGGAGAACAGAGCCTTGTAAACAACGGGACATGCTGCGCGCCGGCCTCGTGACTTACTGCACGACACCGAGGCTGTATACAGCAGGTGCTCCTTGGTGACATCTGGGGTCTGCGTGGTGAGCTGTCCACATCTGCCACAGGCACGTGTTGCTGTGACGGGAGGAGTGGCCATGCCCCGTGACCCCTGGAATCTCTGCCCGCCTGGTGGTGGCGGAGGGGACGGTGGGGTGAGGAGACATGGGGACGCCGATCCCATTCTGGGCATAGCTGGCTGGCTACCTCGAGCCCGGGGAGCGGAGGGCTGGATGCCGGCTCGTCCCTGGGGTAAAATCTACAGTAATAACCGCTGCTCTGGGCCAAAACACATTTAGCAACGCCTGGGAGATTTGGGTGCATGAGGCACACTTTAAAAATACATGAGAATTTGAGGGCCTTCCCCCCTCCCCCCGCACCTGCTGGGGGAGTATGTCCTCGAGTCTGAGCTAATATTAGGGCTGTTTATTTTCTACGGCTGACGCGTCCTGGGCCATCTTCAACTGCTACCGGAGACAGAGTGACTGGTACTTTGGCACCCTTGGGCCAGAAAGGATTACCAAAGCTAAGTAGGAGCACGTCTGGGCCCCGGAGACGTGCAGACGCCCAGAAATACGCGGGCCACTCCAGGCAGGGCCGTCAGCTGACCCGGTCGCTCTGGAATTCAAAGCGGCCTGACATAAAGGAGTCCAGTTAGCTCATCTCACCCGGGAGACTGATGGGTCAAAACCCCAGTTTTACCCACAGAACAGGAGACGGCTTTTCTAACGGGGCGACTACTTGGGGAAACAAATGAAGGCCTGTAAGGCAACAGTCTCCCTTCCTTTTTATTTTATTTCTTAATTTATTAACATTTATTTATTTTCGAGAGACAGAGCAGGAGCGAGGAGGGAGCAGAGAGAGAGGGAGACACAAAATCCGAAACAGGCTCCAGGCCCTGAGCTGTCAGCACAGAGCCCGACGCGGGGCTTGAACTCACGGACTGTGAGATGGTGACCTGAGCCGAAGCCAGATACTTAACTGACTAAGCCGCCCAGGCGTTGTTGTGGTTTGTTGGTTTGGTTTTCTGTTTGTTTTTTGAACAGTCTCCCTTCCTAAAACCAAACCCAACTGCTTCGAAGCTTTGAGTGAGGCGGGGAGGGGGGCTCTTCATTTGAGAAGGGCCATCTCTCACAAGCGCCTCTGCCTCTGTGCTTTGCCTCCCGTTTGAGTACCAGGCTCCCCGCCTCTCCCTGCTCAGATGAGTTGGGGAAACGGTCTCTTTCTCATGTTGCCCTTAGTACGACTGAGGCAGATTAGAATTCTAAGAGGGACTCGACATTAAACAAAATAGGAGAGAAAGGAAGCAAAGCACAGAAACGGTTGCAATACCAAAGCATAATTTATTGACGCTATATTAGAACTTCTTTTTCTTTAATTTTTAAAAAGTTTATTTTAAGAGAGAGATAGAGAGAGAGCGCGCGCGCGCGAACACTAGCAGGAGAGGGACAGAGACCAGGAGAGACAGAATCCTGAGCAGGCTCCATGCTGTCGGCACAGAGCCCGGCGCGCGGCTCAGACTCACAAACTGTGAGATCATGACCTGAGCGGAAGTCGGACACTCAACCGACCGAGCCACCCAGGCGCCCCTCAAACTTCTTTTATCCTGTCCCTTCCCCCACACTCTTTAAAAATCTCTCCTTTATAGTGTTTAGGCTCTTTCTAGGCTGGAAGCCTTGGAAAACAGGTTCCCAAGTGACCGACGAGTAAACCTAGATCGTTCAGGCTTCCTGGGTCTAGGGCGGCAGAAAGAAACAAACAAACAAATCCCCCCAAACTACACCACCGGAGACCCCCTAGCCATCAGAACCTGAGGCTGTCGCAGGGAAAGGACCGTAGCCAGAGCCCCGTAAGAGAGGGCTGCCCTTGAACACAACCCTGACCCCTCTCCCCAGTCGGTACTGGCGCGATCACCCCACTCCGTTCCCCTGGCTGCTTGAGTGCCTTGGATTACAGCAACACTTAAAGTCAAAATGTTGCCCCTCACCCGCTTGGGGAGAGAGCTCAAGCAGATACCATCTTCCGCTTAGCGCCGGGAAGACTCTTCCGGGCCCCAAAGAACTGAGAGCCAGGAGGGGGCCGTGGGAGGCTGGTAGGATGGGTTAGGTGCTGTCCAGACCTCCGCCCTCTCCTCCTGAAAACGGAGCTCCAAGTGAGGACCGAAGGAGCTACATTGAGCACCTACTGGATGCACGCACTTTAACCCTTAAGTACAATTCACTCCAACCCCCCTCCCCCCCCTTCCGGCAGCCCTGTGGAAGAGGGGCAGAAGGAAGGAGTCACACTGTAAGTTAGGGGGTTGGTCAGGGACGCAAATCCCTCCGGATTCACCGCCGCAGGGGCAGGAGGGGGCTCTCGGCCGGGCTGAACTGAACCGAACAGACCCCCCCAAAAAGTCGGCAGGCACAGGGCGGATACCAGCCGGTTGGGTGAGCAGGGCCCAGGCTGAAGTGCAGAAGAGCCAGGTCCCACGAAGAGATCCAGCCTCAGAACGTGTCCAAACTCCTTGGAGATCTTCAGCAAACACAGTCAGCCGCTGCTGCTAACCTTTCCTGAGTCTTTGCTGTCGGCCAGGCTCGCTCAGGCACGCGGGACAACTCCTTGGTCTCCCCCGCAACACACACACATTCCCACCCCTGGGAGGCGGACACCATGACCGTCCCCACTTTGCAGAGGAGGCAGTGGAGAGTCCAACAGGTAAAACGACTCGCCGTAGGGCAGGAGTCCCTAAGTGGCAGGGCTGGGATCCGAACCCCTGAAGTCCAGCCCCATCCAGTCTCAGCTCTTAGCTCCGTGACTGCCAATTCCTGGCCTTTCCCGGAATTTCCTTCCCTGATGTCCTTGGCATTCGCACCCCAAAGGGCCTCAATACCAGGAGATCTCTGAAATCATGGGTTCCCTAGGGCCCCGAGAACTCAGGCTTTGATGCCTGAAGCCTGTTTTCTCCTTCTGAGGCCCCCCTCGCTGTCTCCAGTTTCGTTCCCCCGGGGGCACTAGCCTTTCCCTCTTCGCAGCGCCGACCCGGCTGAGCCAGCAGCGCCTCCCGAGGGGCCTGCAGGCAAACAAATGCAGCCGCCGCGCGGGGCTCCGTGGCTCGCATTTAGCAAGCAGCCTGCAAACCTCTGCAGCCTTGCCCTTGCCCTTGCCCTCGGGGAGGGCTGCGGTTCCTTCGCGCCGGGCACAGCGGGCTCTGCCGGGGGACAGGGGCGCCGGCTTCCTGGGGGCCCGCGGGGCTGGGGACGCGGGGCGACTGCCCGGTCGCCGCCTCGGCCCTTCGGGCTGCTTCCGGGCCAACATCTCGGCCCTGTTCCGGGGCAGAACAACCCGTGTTTGCTCGTTTGCTATTTATACCGCAGTTGCTGTCTGGGGGTTTTCTCGTCGGCACGCTGGGGAGCACGGCTCGGCGCTGCGCACGCACACGTGGGTTCCGCCGATCGGAGGCCGGTCCTCCCCCCCACCCCACCCCCCGCCACTGCCCGCATGTCCTTCCTGAATCTCTACCTTCCAGACACCTCCACTCCCCACCCCCACCCACGCCCCCACGTAAGCGCACTCCTAAATATATTTAGAGTCTGCCTCCTGCTTCCTTCGCCGGCCAGAGCAACTTCCTTTCAGCCTCCCTCAGGGTTGGCCTGTACCCTCAGCCGCTGCCTCATTTTCTCCCTTTAACAGGACGTGGCCCTCCACAGTCGCCATCTTCAGCCCTCCCCGCCCCGCTTCCCCCAGGTCAGGGCCACCTTCTGGGGAAGGCAGTGCCCCTTAGGCACTTCCGGTAGGCTCCTATGGAAACCACATGGTATTTTGTGTCTCCAGGCAGTTTTATTGCGGTGCAATTTACGCAGATCGAAAGAGACCTCGTAGCGCACAGTTCTGTGAGTTTCCACAAATCTGTAGGGTCACGGAAGGGCCACCACGATGAGGACACAGAGCACTGCCATCACCCCAGAGGTACTTTTTCACACACCTCTGTAGTCGACCACACGTCCGCCAGGCTGGATGGGCTTAATTGCTCCCCTGTCGTTTTGCCTTTTCCAGAATGTCACATAAATGGAATCCGGAGCCTGGTCTCCTTTGCTCAACACAATCCTTTTTTCCCCCCTTTTTCCCTTTTTTTTTTTTTTCAAGCTCAGCGCAATCGTATTAGGCTTCATCCATGGCGTGGCACGTTGTCACTCATCTGGTCTCTCTTAATGCTAGGTAGCATTCCGAAGTGAGGGTGGACCGTGGCTTGTTTATCCATCCACCGGTTGAAGGACGTTTGGGTCCCTTCCAGTTTTAGGCAATTATGAATAAAGTCGCTATAAACATTTGTGTAGAGGCTTGATGTGGACATATGTTTTCATCTCTCAGGCAGATACCCTAGGACTGGGATTTCTGAACGGCAAGGTAAGTATATATTTAACTTCCAAGAAACTGCCAAGCCGTTCTCCAAAGTGGCTGGAGGATTTTGCGTTTCTACCAGCGACGCACGAGACCTCCGGGGGCCCCGCGTCCCCACCGGTATTAGGTGTCACGCGCTTCCCCCAGTCCCTCTCTCCTCCCATTCTACTGGACGGCTACATGGCACTTTAACGATACCTTTCTGGTGCTTTCCCTCACGTGGCGCCCTAGAAGGCAGGGAATGGGATCTGTTTCTTTCTATTTTGCCTACCCAGCAGACGTCATCGGAGGAGCTCGCTAAGTCTTTATCACCTACCTGAGTGAGCGAACGAGCCCTTTCCAGGTGGCGAGACAGTTTCTAGAGGACGGAGCTACTGACGCCCCAACTCTGGCCTGGAAAAAACCCTGTGATTCGAAAAACAAAAACAGGCGGCCCTGGGTGGCTCAGTCAGTTAAGCGTCCAACTCTATTTCGGCTCAGGTCATAATCTCCCGGTTCACGGGTTCGAGCCCCTCATCAGGCTCAGTGCTGACAGCACGGAGCCTGCTTGGGATTCTGTCTCTCCCTCTCTCGGCTCCTCCCCTGCCTGTGTTCTCTCTCTCTCTCTCTCTCTCTCTCTCTCTCTCTCTCAAAATCAGTAAGTTTAAACAAAACCAAACACCTGTGATTCAACCAACTCCCCTGCAGACGTGGGGCAGTGCCTGCCCTTCTCGCCCCTTCCTGGAGCTGCCCTCGGAGCCTCTCTCCGATCCGGTTCCCTTAGGGCGCTGCCTGCTGTATTAGCTTCACTCCCTTCCCCACAGTGCAGGGGTGTGGCCCGTGGCTCCCCAGGGGCAAGCTCCTGGGGAGATGGAAGGCCTGCAGGATTAAGAGGGATCTGCGACGAAGGACAGTGGTTTCCGTCTGGAACATTCGAACCGAAGCCAAGGAGTTGGGTGAGGGGATGTTGATACTGAGGGTGGACGGAGAGAGAGGCAGCCCAACAGCCCGGCGGCCCCGGGTCCCCGCGCTCACTGAGGGTCCTGTGAGTTGTCCCCGCAGCGTGCTGGGCTTCTTCAGTGGGACCAGCTGCTCACACGGGAGGGCGTGAGCCGAGATGAGAGGGCGAGCAAAGGAACCTAGAGAAAGAGGCGTGGAGGAGGAAGGAGAGCAGAGGCACCGTGTGATGGGGGACACAGGGCAGTGCCTGAAAGAGCAGGCCTGGGGTCTCTGAGGCAGCCACCCAGCGGCGGAGGGCAGCAGCAGCTGATCCGTCCCCGAGGGCCTGACCGCAGGAGGCCCGGCCCAGCCCGGCGGCCACACTGCCTCCCACGTCCCCTGCAGACGGGCTCCGTGGCGGCCTCGGCTCGCAGTTACACACTCTGGGACAATGAAGGAGGCTATCGATGTGGAGGGGCAGCCCTTCGGGAGATTTACACGCTGGGGTGCTGAATGGAACTGTCCCGAAGGATCTTTTCAGGAGAGCTTGGGGACAAGGGCAGGGAGGAGGCTGAGGACTATAGCCCTGGAGCGGGGGACAGACGAGGCAGAAAAACAGATCGAGCAGCGGCCCTCCAGAGTCGAAGGCCATTCCGTTCCCCTTATGCGGGCTGACAAGGGCCAGAGGCCACCCGAGAGCTGGAGAGAATTTGCAAAGAGAAGAGAGAAACAAAACCTTCAGAGATGGGGTGCCGGTGAGTTCAGGTTGTGTTCCTGCTGCAGGGAGGCTGGCTGCGTGCCAGGCCGGGGGGGTGGGGGGGGCTGAGAGAGGCCGGCTAAGAGAAGGTCAAGGAGAAAAGAACCATAGAGATAGATCATTGACTCCAAATTCTCCCTTCCTATAGGCGAGCTGGCGGAGGCCCACGGTGGGCAAGGGCTTGCCGATGGTCACACAGCCTCAACTAGTAGAGGCAAAACTGGAGCCCGGTCTCTGGACCCTTTCAGGAGCAGTTCTGAATCCAGAATCCTGGCAACGCCTCAGGAAAATCCAGTCTAGAACGCTCTTCAAGAGCAAAAAGCGAAAAATGAGTCCAGACCTTTCTGGAGTGGTTTAGTCCCAGCCAAAGCATCTACACTGGTGTTGCTTCCGGCTACGCGGATTGAAGCCTGCGAGTCTGGTGAAAATGGACACCTGTCTCCTTTAGAAACCCGTTCCAGCGAAAAGTGGGCTGGCTGCTCCTGGAAACATTCGGGCCCAGTTTTGGCAGGAAACGCGCAGCCACGTGGGGCTGTTTCTAGTTTAGGGTATGGCAGAAGGGGGTGGGCTACGGCGTGGGGGAAGAGGCTGTCCCGCCACATGCTTCTGGAATCTTCCCTCCTGCTGACAGCTGCACAGTGACTCAGGAAGGCAGCTAGTGGTGGAGGAGGAGGCTCTGCTTACATGTAAACGGCTGACAGTGACCTGAAGCTTACACCACATAATCGCTCATAATTACCCTACATTCCTCTGACTTAGCAACAGCGTGACCGCGACCTGTCTCCGTTTCCTGACACAATTTCCCCTAAAGCTATGGACCTTTGATGACCTCCGCACTGACCGAACATAGTAATTTTGCTGTGGGGTACCCGGATAGACCTCTCTCTGTCTCTGCCTCTCCCTCTCTGGGCCGTCTATGAACTCTACCGGAGGGACAGGCCCAAGCTGCCCCATTGGTTCCGTGAGATCCCCAGCTACAGCTGATTGGATCAGAATCGGAGCCTGTCTCAGCGTTGAACCAGCTATTGGCTAGTCAACAACCAATCAGATTCACCCGTTCCGGAGTTTTAAATGAGGGCTACGGAACCACCATTCAATGGTTAGGTAGAGCTGGGGACTTTACCCGGCAACCAAAGCTGTGAATGAGCGAAGGTTATCAGGAGGCATAGAAGCTTTCGGAGCAAGCTGGAGAGAGGAAAATGGCACACGCGTGTAAATACAGGAGATGCCTTGGCGGCCCCGGAGAAAAAGAATCCGAAAGAGTGTCCGCCTAGAGTCTTGGAGTCCCAATTTCCTAGATCCAATTTCCAAGAGACGGGGCTCAATTTTATTTCCGAGAGCTGCGCTGTAACCTTACAACAATTACATCCTTTATTTTGGCCCGCATGAGTGCTTTTCTGCCTTTGCATCCAGCAAATCCATCTTAAAATGCCTTTATCTTTCTGTAATCTGATTTCCTGTATTATAAGAATGATCGCCCCCAAATCTCCAAGGGATGGCCCTGGAGTTGGTGATGGTGTCTGTCTGAGCCTCCCTGTGGAGATTTAGAATGGAAGACCATTAAGAAGCTGAGCCCGGAGAGGAGGGAGGAACGCTTCACTTCTGTGACTGCAACAGAAAGTCTCCCGGAGGAAACGAGCCCAGGAGCTGAAAGAGGGCATCTAGTTAGAGAGAGGAAGTGCCTTTCACGGACTCGGCTTGGTCTCTAGAGAGGAAGTGCTCCGTGTTTCCTCAACCGGCTCCTTCATTCTTTCCATAAACATCCATGGTGCACAAATGTGAGCCTGACCCTCGGCTTGGGGCTGAGGAGACAGAGCAATAAGACACAGTTTCTTCTCAGAATTAAGCGAGGGGGACAAACGTGTCAGTACTTCCTTGGTTGGTACTACGACTAAGCCTTTATTATGGTTTGTCTTCTGTGCGAGTTATTTATCTCGGTCAGTTTTTCCTGTGAGGTGAAGGGTCCAGAAAGGACAGAAACTCTAGAACATCACCTCTCTTTCCCCCACAGAGCCTGCCACTCGGGAAGTGACTGGAGAAGTAACTGACCAGAGGGTCCGGGCTGTGGATTTGAACCGTGTTGCTCCCCTTTGTCCCCTGATGGCCAAGCTGGCCCTCACCAGTAAATCTAAGGAAAACACGTGCTCGTGGAGCTCCTGGGTCACAAAAGGAGACCCGGGAAGGGTGAAGAATGTGGGGGAAACCACTCAAATCCATGACGGGAAGGGAACGCAAAGCACATGCCCTCTGGGTGTGGGTGGGTGGTGTCTGTCTGTAGGGAGGTGCCCTAGGACTCACGGATGGAGCCGGTCACCTGGAAGTGCGGTCAGTAGCAAGACTTTTCCCAAAGTTGACTGGAGGCTCTAGGTTCTGAGGGAACCACCCACATTTGAGAGTCAAACCTGTTGTAGAGAGGACCCAAATACGCCTGACACTAAAACGTCACTAAGAACTGAACGCATGCTTCGTGAGCTGTGTACTCGAAGAATGAGTTAGAAGCAACGAGGTGGTTTTCATGGCGTCCAGCCAAACAAGGCCGATGAACTTTGTCAGAAGCCGAGGGACCCCTAAGCGGCCCCCATGGGTACCCGGACTCCTTGGCAGGAATTCTTCTAGAGCGGAGAGGTACCTGGCGCCTGTGGCACGAAATCTTGACCATTAAAAGCATAAAGCAGTCTCCCGCCCCCGCATTCGGCCTCGATACCATCCAGGCAACTCCCGATTCCAAGCTGTGTGATATTTCCGATTTACCATCAGTCTCTTAGGAGGTGGGCTGGTGTGAGTTAGCCCTCTAGCGCATCTAAATGCGAGAGCTTCATCCTCTGGCAGAGAGAGCGGGGCGTTTTGTATTCAAGGCAGCGTGCGAGCAAGCGTCCTAACGGCCCCAACAGCTGAGTGTCTCATGCAGAAACAGCGCGTCCTGTCACCACGCCAAAACCAAACTGAAGACTGACGAAAGGGGTCGGGGGGCTGCAAAAGTGAGTTGAGAGCCGGGTGTTCCCCAGTAAATTCTCAGCAGTGCTGAGACCTGGTGCGTATGTACCAATATAGCTCGCACGATCGTAATTACGTAGAGATTCAAGTCTCACTAAACGGCAAAGGACCTATAAACTCTCCTTTTCCTCTGAAGCCTCTGCTTTCAGCATTACCTACCCTCCCCCCACCCTGGCAAAGACTAAATTTAGCAATCTGTCCTCACTTGAAATAGTTCTCACAGGGGCTCAGGCTCACTTGATAGGGGTGATATTATAAGTGAAGTCAAGAAAGAACACATCATTAAAAATGTCCGGGGCCAGCAAAATGCCTTTGAAATTGCTTGCTTTTTAGCTGGCAATGTGAACCAGCATAGCAGGAGCACGTCTCCATGCCTGCATTAGGAAGATAATAGAAACGTAATGCTTTTTCTTGCGCTACTTTTAATGCCACGGGCAATTCCGAGCTCAACAAATTAACAGTGGGATGTTCTTTTCTTTAGGAGAAGGAAAACGGGGTTTGTTGGCACAATGGACAGCCCACCGCGTTTCCGACTCGGTCACCTCCTCCGCCCTTGAAATAACTCAATGGCTACTAACCGTGGCGTTCCTCCCTTCCTGATGAAACCCAGGTCCTGCCTTCTTCCCCCTTGATACCAAGACCAGTGAAGTCTGACGTTCGAAGCAGCAGGGCCGCCCTGGGGGTTGACGGGGATAGCGTTTCCATCTTTAAAGCCTGGCACATTTTGTTCTAAACTGAGCTCCCCGCAAGGGCTGAGTGGAAAGCAATATTGAGAATGGCCTGGCCCTAGCCACACCGCCCCACTCCCTGCCCCCAGCCCCCAGCCCCCAGGGGAAGGTGCGGGCCCTTCTCTTATTAAATGCAGGTTAACTCTAAAAGTTTTTATATGGTCGTACTCTATATCATAGGATTACATGCATGTGAACAGGCCCTTTCTCTTTGGAGGGGGGGTGGTGGTATAGACCAATCCTCCAGGGAGAATCACCAAAGAAGCCAGAGTTTCCTTGGGCAGGCCACCCCTGGGACCTCAGTTTCTCTCTCCATGAATTGAGATCATGCGAGCCAGTGGCTTCTGACCAGGGGTGGCTCTGCTCCCCAGGGGACAGGTGGCAGCACCTGGAGATATTTTGGTTGAACAATATGGCAAGAGTACATGCTAGAGGCGTCTACAGACGCTGCTAACCGTCCTGCGGTACACAGGACAGCCTCTCGCAGCAAAAAATTATTTGGCTCAAAATGTCAACCGAGGCGAAAGTGAGAAACCTTGAAGTGGACGATCCCTAAGTTCCCCTCAAATTATAAAAATATCCACCTTTTGGGGCGAGTATTGAAAACCCACGCGAGGGGCGCCTGGGTGGCTCAGTCGGTTAAGCGGCCGACTTCGGCTCAGGTCATGATCTCACAGTCTGTGAGTTCGAGCCCCGCGTCGGGCTCTGTGCTGACGGCTCAGAGCCTGGAGCCTGCTTCCGATTCTGTGTCTCCTTCTCTCTCTGCCCTTCCCCTGTTCATGCTGTGCCTCTATGTCTCTCAAAAATAAATAAACATTAAAAAAAAAAAATTTAAAAAAAAAAAAAAAAAAAAAAAAAAAAAAAGAAAACCCACGCGAGCATGTGTAATGGGGACCTCCTGAGGTTTGACGGCCAAGGCCCCAAGGCACTCGTCTCGGGGATCCAGAGGGAATCTGCTTTTGTCCCTGCCTCACGGGGCTCCCCTTCTAAGCCAAGACCCGGGGCCATCTGCCGCCACCTTATCTGTCATTCCCGGCGTCAGCAGAACACATCATTCATCAAGGAAGCCATTGCCAGTTAGGGAAGCTGGAAGAGGGTGGGGACAGAGTCCATGATGGCCTCGCTTCATCAGTCAGCTAGGCTATCGCTTGTCACTGGACTTTTCTCACCGCCAGATGTCTTTCATTGTCCAGGGACCTCTGTTCCCATCTGTGAGCCATGCCCGGCAGGCGCCTTACTTTCCTGTCCATTTCTTTCCTCCCTTGGGACTTAGTTTTGCCAGCTCTGAAGAATCATCTTCCCCTGAGCTGGGGACTCAAGCTCCTTAATTCCTCCTGGAGAATTTGGACTCGCAATCCTAAAGAAGATATCAGGATCCAAGCTCTAAGCTTTCGTCCCAGGATTTGGAACGCAAGGAGCTGTTCGATGTTCATACCGATGGCACACGTGGTATCGCTTCTTCCCCTTGCACCCATGACAGACAGCACTAATCAACCACAGAACTTTCCCCCCCATCGAACTGGAGCATGGCCAAACACAGCACAGCCGCTTCCCATGGATCAGACTGGAGTCTCATTTTAGCCAATTTGCTAGGCCAGTCTCTGAACCGTTCAAGTCAAAATGGCAAGGGGTCGGGGGGCACCTGGGTGGCTCACTCGGTTGAGCGTCCGACTTCAGCTCGGGTCATGATCTCATGGTTTGTGAGTTCAAGCCCCTCATTGGGTTCTCTGCTGCCAGGAGAGAGCCCGCTTCAGATCCTCGATCCCCCTCTCTCTCTGACCCTCCCCCACTTGTGCACACACTCTCTCTCTCTTTCAAATGCAAACATTAAAAAAATTCCAAAAAAGGGAAGGAGATGAGATCCTCAGCTAGATTATAAGTTCCACGAGAGCAGGAAAAGACAAGGTCTGTTTCTTTCACTCTTCTATTCCCACTAAATACAAGCTCAATAAAAGTTGTTGAACAAATGACGAGCCTTCCAACTTGGGGTCTCCCTAAGATGCACACTGTCTGCTTGGTTGCAGGTGTGAATGGACCCTAATCCGAAGCTCATCTCTGGGGCTAATGCAGGATGGAGCAGTCCCGGGGAAGGACGGGAAGGAAAAAGGAAAGGTATGCTGGTGGACTCGACTCTCAGTTATAAAGGGGAATGTGTAATATGGTTTCCATGATTTCTTTCTTTTTTTCAATGCTTATTTATTTTTGAGAGAGAGAGAATGTGAGTGGGGTAGGGGCAGAGGCAGAGAGAGAGGAGAAAGAGAGAGAGAGACTCCCAAGCAGGCTCCGCAGCTGTCAGTGAGAAGCCCGACGTGGGGCTCGAACTCATGAACCATGAGATGACCTGAGCTAAAATCAAGAGTTGGAGGCTTAACCGACTGAGCCACCCAAGTGCCCCAGTTTTTCTAAAGAAAAGAGCGGTGATGGCTACGAGCGACTACTTGCGGAGTTTTACCGTGTTCGTTATTTTTTTTAGTATCCCTTTCCGGTTCCCTGTAGTCCCTAGAGGGCTTTATACATTTCAAGCTATCATTCACTGAGTGCTAGGTTCTAACAGCTTTATGAATATTAACCCACTAGGTGGTCCCAATAGGTCGCCTCTCTTTTTACCCGCCTTTCCCAGAAACTGAAGCTCCGAGTAGTTAATTACATGCCCAGACGCACAGCCTGCGGGAGGCTCAGCGCAGACTCACACCCCGGCCAAAGCTAGCATTCGCAGACCCTACCAACAAACAGCAAGAGTTGGTACTTGTGCTTGGCGGCCACAGGGTGGGAGGCAACGGCAGGCCATCTCTCTGAGTTTGGGGAGAGAGAAACCCCAAGGGCGGGAGTGGCAGGGGAGCAGCTGAGGACCTGAGACCCTACGGAAGGCAGAAAAAGGTACCCAGGAGTTGGCCTAGATGGGAAATAGGTTCTCAGTACCTGAGTCCAGGATGGGGTATGTTTCTGGTCTACTGGCCCATGATCCCTGGTTACTACCCACCCCCCATCCTCCAGTCTAGTATCTACTGGTCTCCAGTCCACTGCCCCACCATTTCCCACCCCACCCCCAATACCCCATTAGGGCTGGCCAGTTTGGCCAGTTAACTTTGACTTCCCTATAAACAACGAATGATTTTTAAAAATTATTTATTTATTTTGAGGCAAAGGGAGAGAGAGCCAGGGGGGAGGGGCAGAGAGAAAGGGAGACAGAGAATCGCAGGCGGGCTCCGCAGCTGTCAGCGCAGAGCCTGACTCGGCCTCATCAACCGTCAGATCATGACCTGAGTCGAAACCAAGAGTCGGACACTTAAACCACCTAGCCACCCAGGTGCCCCTGAGTGATATTTTTAATATACGTATATGTTCCATGTTCCACGGAATAGTTCGGATGTATTTTTATAATAAGAAATTACTCATCTCCCACTAGCTGTGCCTCTGGGCACGTAATAATTTCGTGGGGAATTATTCACGGTCGTGAGTTCGAGCCCCACGTTGGGGCTCGCTTAGAAAAAAAAAAAAAGAAACGAAAGAAATTATTTGTTGCTTATCTGAAATTCAAATTTCATTGGTTGTTGTATATGTTATATAACAAGTCGAGCCATCATCCCCTTGAGAAGAAAAGCTAGAAAAAAAAACAAGATAAAAGGGGACAGACAACCAGACGTCCGAGGCCGGATAGTCCCCTTGCATACTTTTGGCTTCTGTAATCTTGTTCTGGCCTCCCGTGTCCACCGCTGATAAGGGTCCCCTCCCCTTTTTCTTTTGTCCCTCAACCCCCTACCATCCCAGCCATAAAAGGAGCCTGAGGCCAAGGTTCAAGGTCCAGCCTTTGGAGGGGACTCCACTGGGCCGGGCACTGGGCGCAGTAGTCTTTTCTGAATCCCCGAGTGCGTGCGGGCTCGCCTCCTCCTGGGCACCGAGTACTTGCCGTAAGACCCTGGGTTACCGCCCCCACCGCCTCCTGGTTTACTGATCCGTCACCCACCCCTCCTCCACTATCCCCGGTGGGAACTCCTAGCCCCACAGACTCCTGAGTTCCTGTGTCACACTCAGCCTCTCCTGGAGCCCTCTTTGAAGCAAACAGCTGCAGCCCCGAGGACAGGGCCCTCAGCATCCTTGCCCAGATCCTCCCGGCAGGCATTAGACTCGGCTGGCGGACTCGAACTGGACTCCCCTGGGGGTGGCGAGGGGGCTTCTGGTCCACAAAGTCATGAAGCTCATGAGCCACACAAAATGCTGCCTTGTGGTTTGGAAAACTTCATCACTTCCCTGGCTCTGGGCCGAAACAATCATGTTAAGATTTTGGAGAGGGTGGCTCGTTCGTGGTCTCCGGCCCCAGACTTGCCGACTGCCGACGGGATAGGTTACTGAGCCGCGGAAGTAGAATTCGCCCAGGAAACGACGCAGGGCCGCCCGCTGGGGTCCAGCCCCAAAGCCTGGACTGGACAGGAGTGGGTGGACCCTGAAAGCTCACTGCCTGTTGGGGGGCTCCCTCTCCTCCTTCAGACATAACCCCAGAGATGGGGCAGAATTCGGCCTTCTTCCTGGCAGGAACCCCAACAACTGAAGAAGATGGGAAGGCGGCGGGGAGGAGGCATTGGAGCAGCCGTACTGTCTATATCCCCTCCCCCGATGCGGACATGAACCCACGTGCGCGCGCATGCGCCCTTAGGACATGGGAAGTTGGTTCCCACGCCTCTTCTGCTGCTCGTGGTGAACACGTTGCTTCCCCTGTCTGGGCCTCAGTGTGTTCTTCAATAACATTCAGAAGAAGGACTGGAGTCTCTTAGGCCTTGCCTGTAAAGGCCCCGGAGTTTGGGGTACCCACCCTGCCGGACATTCCCTGAGGGCAGGAACTTGGGTTCAACCCCGGGGTGACCGACGCAGCACCCAGGACCCAGCCAGCCGCGGGCGGGGACTGCGATGCCAGCTGCGGGGGCGGCTGCTGTCCCCAGCCCCGGGGACCTCTCACGAGCCCAAGCCCTTCGTCAAAGCAGGAGCCGGGACCCGCCCAGGCTGCTCTGGGAGAGGCCGCGGGGGGGAGGGGGGAACCCGCCCCTGAAGCCGGGATCGCGGACTCCCAAGCAGGCCACCCCGGAGGAACTCTGCATGGCGGAGCCTCAGGACCAAGCAGGAGACCTACCTAGGGGAGGACAACGACGCATCCGGCAGGTGGCTCCCAAGGTCCCACCCCCAAGTCATTCACACGCCCAGAACCTCTGCGGATGCCTTTCGATTTAGTTTAATTAAGCCATCTGCCCACATTAAATGGTAAATTACCTTACTCACTCCCAGAACCCCAGAAGGGAGAAAGAGAGAAAAGGGAGCTGTCGTCCCTTGAGTGGAACTGGAGGGCCCGCCTCACCTGCCCGCCCTGTGGCCTCTCTGGTGAGGAAGAGCTGCCAGGACTTACAAATCCTCCTGCTCGGGGCTCTGATATCAGCTGTTGCCTCCTGCTTCCTACTCTTCCTAGGGGGAGAAGCAGGGCTTCCAACGTGTCTGACCACGGGTTGGAAAAAAGATTAGAGCTTTCCCGGGGCCCCTGGGTGGCTCAGTTGGTTAAGCGCCTGACTGTGGCCCGGGTCACGGTCTTGCAGTCTGTGGGTTCAAGTCCCGGGTTGGGGCTCTGTGCTGACAGCTCAGAGTCTGGAGCCTGCTTCGGATTCTGTGTCTCCTTCTCTCTTCTCCTCTCCCCCTCTTGCCCCGTGTGTCTCTCTCTCTAAAAAAGAAATAAACACTAAAAAAATTTTTTTAAGATTAAAGCTTTCCTTTATTTCGCCTCGACTTTGGGGCGCTTGAGTGCCTGTGACACTGTTTTCTTCCAATAATTCTGCGTTATTTTGTGCTTCCCCCCCCTCAGGGAGCCCAGCGCTCCCACAGGACATCCGGAAGTGACCCGCGTGTGACCCTCACTTGACTCTGCATGTTATGTGGTGGGACGCTGAACGATGAGGGATTTCACGGCAGACCTCCCGCGTGCGGGCTGGGGCGGGGGTCTCCCAGGGTAGCGGCAGGGCTGCCGTGGACCAGGGCCTGGCCTTGGTTCTGGTTTGCAGGTGCAGACACTGGATTTATAAACATTCCCCTCGTTGTTCGGGCGCATGACGTATTGACTTAAAATGACTAATTCACAAGATACTGAAGAGCCTGAAGCAAGGAGGCGGCTCCGTCGGTTACGCTTCCGACTCTCGGTTTTAGCTCAGGTCATGACCTCACGGTTCGTGGGTTCGAGCACCGCTTCGGGCTCTGCGCTGGCAGAGCAGAGCCTGCATGGGGCTCGCTCGCTCTCCTCTCTCTCGCTCCTTCCCTGCTTGCTCTCTCAAAATAAATAAATAAACACAAAACAAACAAACAAACAAACAAACCTAGAGACAGAGCTCAAGACTGATTCGCAGTCATGAAACTCCTGAGAGCCTGAGGAACCCAAGGCGAATGTAAACCAAGGTGACGCTTCCTAGCAGGCGCGCCCTTCCTGGTGTCAGGCCAACCGAGAAGGTTCCTCGATGAGTGCAGAGCCAAGGGACATTTTCACAAGGCTTTGGAAATTGTGACGGACTCCGCCTGGCCCGTGGCAGTGTCTCTCTCTCTCTCTGGAGCCAAGGCGTCTCCTTCAAGTGGAGCTGGAGGCACGCCGACCGGTTTTCTCCTCCGAAGGCACCTTCCGGGCTCCGGGCAGACCGCAGACTTCAGTCGCCATACCTTTTCTTCAGTCGGTTCGACAACTCTTGATGCCGCTGCCAGTCTCTTTACTACGCAGTCTCTTTACTACGTTTTGGTCTCAGTCACCTTCTCTGGACTCAGGCATTTCCCAGTCTGTTCATTACACATGTACGACCCATCGTTCGGAGTGGGGCTTTTTATAAGTGGCCAAGTGTATCCATTTTTGTCGATTTTTCGCTCTTGTACTCTCCTGAAAATGACTTGAGCTCCAGGTTCTGGAAATATCTTTCTGCAGCTCCCTAGGTTCGTAGGGTCCTTATGAGGAACCGTAAGTCAGGCCACCTGACCGCAGCCAGGGTTTCAGGCTGTTTCAGGGTGCATCCGGGTCTCTGAGGCTCGGCTCAGCCACTTGCTAGCTGTGTCATTTGGGGCAAGTCACTAAGCCTCCACGAGCCTTAGTTTCCTTGGGACAAAACGGGGATAGCAAGATGATCCCATAGGGTGCGAGGATCCGGGGAGATGGTAGAGAGCTGCCTCTCAATCGTGTGTCAGAGCGAACCGTGTCCTGAGGATTCTGACACCAACTCCTGATGCAGACAACGAAGGCAAAAGAAATAATAGGAAAAAAAAAAATTAAGCATTCTTACAACTTACAGCCCGTTGACAAGTACTTGGGACAGTCAGGGTGACCTTCCTCCAGGAGCTCAACTGCTAGAGGCAGTGCTAATACTTTGCTGGAGGCAAAAGGCAACCTTAGCTTGACGGAGCCACCTCCAGGATCCTTTAAATCTTCTTTAACATACAAAAAATCCCTTTGGAAACTTCCTTTATCTCTAACGCACCCAAGATATATGTCAGCAATCATCCTCCAAGCATATGGCTCCTTGGTGTGCGTCTGAAGGGTCTCCTTTTACTCGGCAATAGTCAATGACCCGCCAAAGGTCCCAGAAACCTTGCTTCCAAATTCCTTAGAGACTCGCCCTCTCCCTGAGCCCCTCCCAGCGAGTCACTCCTCACGACCCCGGAGCAGCCCTTTCTGCCAACGATCCTGCCCTGTGCTTTAATAAAATCACTCTTTTTTGTCCCAAAGACGTCTCAAGAATTCTTTCTTGACCGTTCACTCCGGGACCCCAGCGTTTCATATCGATTCCGCAGCGCGGGGGTGTTCCCATGCCACCGAGCGGTTCTGACACCAACCAGCAGGGTGTCCTACCGGTCAGCTCAGTTCTGCCAGTATTCACCTGGCGATCTCACAGGTTAAGGGCTCAGTTCGAGACCGTGCCCCTTCCTCTTCAGACACCAATCACCTGTCTGGATCGTCCCCTGTGCTGCTGGCCAGCTGGCTACAGAGTGGAGGGTCTCGCTGCTCCCTCCTTGAGTTCGCTTAATTGGCTAGAGTGGCTCGCAGAACTTAGAGACACATTTCCATGACTAGATGTCTGGTTTATTATAAAAGGACGTACCCGAGGAGCAGCCAGAGGGAAGAGGCGCAGGGTAAGGCATGAGGAAAGGGGGCAGGGGCCCATGCTCTCCCTGAGTGTGCTGCTCTCCTGGAATGTCCGCGTGGTCACCAACCGGAGGCTCCCGCTGACTCCTGTGCCTTTGGGTTTTTAGGAAGAAATCGTTCCATAGGCATGATTGATTGAATCGCCGGCCATGAGAGCTTGGACTCAAACTCTAGCCCCTCTCCCCTCCGCGGAGGTAGAGGGGATGGAGGAGGGCGGGGATGTCGAGGTGGGACTGAAGTTTCCAACAGTCTCATCACGTGGTCGCCTCCACTGGCAACCAGCCCCCACCCTCCGGTGCCGTCCACCCACCATCTCACCAACATAACGAAAGTCACCTTCCTTATTCTCATGGGAAATTCCAAGGATTTTAGGTTTTAGTAGCTCTGTGTCAAGAACTGAGGAGGACCAAATATAAATAGATAGATAGATAGATAGATAGATTTAAGTTTATATATATGTATATATTAAGTGTATATATGTATATATATATATATATATATATATATATATATATATATATGTTAATTTATTTTGGGAGGGAGAGAGCGAGTATGCACAAGCATGAGTAGGGGAGGGGCAGAGAGAAATGGAGATAGAGAATCCCAAGCAGGCTCCCTGCTCAGAGCCTGATACAGGGCTTGCTCTCACCAACCATGAGACCCTGACCTGAACCGAAATCGAGAGTTGGATGCTTAACTGACAAAGGCACCCAGGTGCCCCCCCAACATATATTTCTTATTATAAATCACAATATCAGGGGTACCTGGCTAGCTCAGTTGGAAGAGCGAGTTGTAAATTTTAGCCCCATGTTGAATATAGAGATTACTAAAAAATATTTAAAAATTTTTTTTTAAGTTTATTTATTTATTTTTGAGAGAGAGACAGACAGAGAGTGCAAGTGGGGTAGGGACAGAGAGAAGGGGAGAGAGAGAATCCTAAGCAGGTTCAGCGCTGTCTTTGCAGAGCCCGATATGGGGCTCAAACTCAGGAACCATGAGATCATGACCTCTGAGCCAAAATCAGGAGTCAGGTGCTCAACTGACTGAGCCACCCATATGCCCCCCTGTTTTGTTTCTTTTTTTTTTTTTAATTTTTTACATTTATAAAAAAATAAATAAACTTAAAGAAATAAGGGGCAGCCTGGCTGGCTCAGCCCGTAGAGCATCTTAATCTCAGGGTCGTGAGTTCAAGCCCCATGCTGAGGGTGGAGCCGACTTAATAAATAAATACACAAACCAACACACGAAATAAAAATAAAATAAATCGCAGTCTCACAATCGCCCTCACAGTGACTGCAGTGATGCCCAAAGGGATGCTTTTCCAAACAGGAATAGCCTTGAAATAGCTAAATAAATAAATAAATAAATAAATAAATAGCTAACTCCATTTATTCGAAAAGCATTTATCAAGCATGTGACAAGCACGGTACCCTGATAGAAGTAATATTCATAAATGCTGAAATAACTACTTTATCGCACGCCAGCATGTTGGTAACAAATATTAGGAATCTATTGTGTTCCCGACAGGTACTAATTGCCAACATCCTCTTAGGGCACCCACGCAACCGTCCGAGGAGGTAGACACTTTTCTTACTCACGGTTTGCAAATTAGCACACCGAAGCTTAGAGAAATTAATCCGATTCCTCAAGGTCGTGCCGCTTGTCCGCGGTGTACCCGGAACCCAAATCCGAGTGGCTCAAAGATCATGCTCTTACCTGGGGCTCCGCAGAGGGACAGATGAGAGATGAGGAAATCACGGTCGGTACAGATTGGGCCCCTTGCACGGTGCGCGTGTGATTCTCTTGCATGGTTATTCAATGTCGTGCATTGTATTCAAACATAATTGCGGGTTGAAGCTACTTCGTTTGGGTGGGTGGGTGGAAGGAAGATTTCCCACAATAGAGTGAACTGTCATAAAAGAACCTATAATGGGGACAAAGAGCATTCTCAACTCAGAGCTCAGGCAGCAGCCCAAGGTTGAATAAGGGAATTCCCTCCTCCGAGGGCTGGCCTCCCGGGAGGTAGAAGGGGGTGTCCACCATTTTGAAGGAGCCAGGAGCCAGGAAGGGGGCAGGGAACTCGACATCTCCCTCCGCAAAATCCCAGACCTCCAAAACCAGCACCCAAGGGAGCTAGGGCTCATCGAGTCCAACTCAGAGATTCATACCCTTCTCGGGAATGATCCAGTAATTACCGCTGCCTGTCCTCTGGGGCTTCGCTTTTCTAGGTTTGGCCTGAGAGAAGGCACGAGACCTGTCATGGAAGCCCATCCCTCAGGGAGCAGGGTGTCTCGAAGTCATGTTCCATGGTCCTCCTTTACTGTCTGCATTTATTTGATATTTGCTCTGCCCTTAATCAAGTCTTATCTAACCGGCCCTGCCTGGTTTCTGTCAGGCGAAGCAAAAGGTCTCGCGTTCAGGCTTGAACTGGAGCATTAAAGAGATTGTAGCTGAAGCTTTGCCAAGCAGTGTATTCTCTGCATTCTCTTTGGGAGATAGGCTGAGACAGCCTTGACTGCCGTGAAGCGATAGTTCACAGAAGTGCTCTGAGGCCCTGACGTCCCTAGCCCCTTCCCTACCCAGGGTAACGGACACCCCTGCTCCCAGATTCCCATAATGGTGCTGGGAGTGACCGCCACCTAGCCCCTCGTCACTCAGAGTGCACCCTGTCCTGGGGACCGGCAGTCTACTGTCAGGGGGAGGTGGTAAAGAATACAGCCCCTCAAGCCCACCCTACACCCGCTGAATCAGAACCCGCATCTTAACAACACCCCCAGGGGATTCGTTTGCACAGGGCAGTTTGAGAAGCTTGGATGGGGCAGTGGCTCTTAACCTAGGGCCACGAATTTCAATGAGGAATGAAATATTTTATCACTGGTTTCGCTAACCGTAACCAAAATGTACCATTTCCTTCAACCACGGATATAGGCAACAAGTCACAGAAGTCTTAGCAATACCTGTCCCTTTGTCACCAATCAAAATTATGGCCATTTTCATACCACATTGCAGCAGGGGATCTTAAAATAGCATATATTTCAGCGCGACTTCCATAATACAGTAGTCAGGGGACACGAGGCTGGTCAGTTAAGTGTCCCGCTCCTGGTTTCGACTCAGGTCATGATCTCGCGGTTCATGAGTTCAAGCCCCGCATCGGGCTCTGCACTGTTAGCACAGAGCTTGCTGGAATTCTCTGTCTCCTCTCTCCCTCCCCCTCCCCTGCTCACTCTTGCTCTCTCTGTCTCTCTCTCAAAATAAATAAACATTTTTTAAAAAAAATAATAAAAATAAGGAGCTTCCTTTGAGGGAGGGCCGCTGGGCCGGAGGGAATGGTGGGGGGCTCTGGGGAAACGGGATGGGGGGGGCGGCGGGTATAAAAGCAGGCCTCAGGCTGCCGTTTAACATTGTTACACTTTTCGAAGCTGCCTCGAGGCTGCCTTGATGTGGTTGTGGAAAAAGATCAGAGTTAAAGTCTGCTTCTGCCCATGAAAAATGTAGGGAAAACCGGAAGCCAAATTAATTTGCCCCCTCTTGAGCTTCGGCGTTTTTGTTTTGTTTGCTTTTAATCTACACGGCGGGAATAACAGCGGAGAAGCCTGCCTCGCTGGTTTGCGGGTGGGGGGGGGGGGCGGGGACCGAATGGCACACGGGCTGCGAAAGATGAAGGGCCTTGCTCTGGAAATGAAAGCTCCTGCTTTCTGTGAGCACGTTATCCCTTGTCAGTTTCCTAGGGCTTTGTAAGGAAACGCCCTAGCCTTAATGACCTGGAGGGCATAAACTTATCACGTATTGTCTGCCTAGATCAGGGCATGGGGTGGGGGGGGGGGCTGGGAGGCAGAACTTGTGTCATGCCTCTTCTCCGGCTTCTGCTCGTTTGCTGGCAATCTCTGGCGTCCCAGGGCATGTGGGTGCATCACCCCGATCCCTGCCTTCACTTACAAGGTGTCCTCCCTGCGTGTGGGTCTGTGTCCAAGTTTCTCAGTTTTGTAAAGACATCGGTCACATCGGATCGGGGGCCCATCCGACCCCAGTATGACCTCGTCTTGACTAATTCCTGGCCCATGACCTTATCTCCAAATGAGGTCGTCTTCTGAGGCCACTGGGGGTTAGGACGTCAACTTGTGAGTTTCGGGGGCAGGAGGGGGGGACTCAGTTCAACCCCTAACACCTCCATTAATTCATTCCCCACTCTTCTGTGGTGGGTGGCCCAGGAGACACACGGTGAGGTCGGGGGCAGGGTGGAGGAAGCAGGGGGAGGGGCTGTTCCAACTCTACCGGCGGGTTCAGCTTTCAGCCGGATCGAGTCTTCCGCCACCTCTTTTATTAAACGCTTAAATATTTATTAAATGTCTACATATTCCACATAAAAATGAATAAAATATTGTCCTTGACAGAGAGACAGGCATGTAAACAAATCATCACGAGGCAGTATGATTCACGCACTAGGAGTTACATGGCAAAAAATAAAGAGGGGGTCTGGGACAGGACTGCACAGAAGGCTCCTGGGAAATGGTAGCATTAGAATGGACTCTTTAAGGATGACTAGATTTTTCAGCTGACAGGAGGCAGAGGCATTTTGATCAGAATAGGAGTACAGTGACCCGGCTAGAGGTCTGGGCTGTGGAAGACAGAGGTCAAAGGTAGGATATGGCTGGGCGTCCACGGGCTACCCACAACCTGAAGAATATGACCATTGTCCTCCGGCACAGCCACACAAAACTCCTTCTCCGCTGTCGGCTCTGGAAAGGCAGTGACCTCAGGGGTGGTGGAAAGTGAGGCTGGAGTGGTGGGCAGGACTTAGCCTAATCCCTGGCACATAGCAGGTGCTTGACGAGTGAATGAATGAAGGAATGAATGAATGAGGGGCTTTTAGGCAGCAGAGGGGAATGAGGAGAGAGGCTTCGGCGCGGGATGAGTTTGGAAGCCGAAAAATGCAATCAGGATCATTTACTGTAGTCCAGACACCTGTTGAGAGGATCTGACCCAGCCTCCCAGGAGTGGAGGGACACCTGTGGCCTTACAGGGGACGGAAGGAAGGTGGGAAAGGCGAAAATAGGGATATATGTGTAGGGCTGGGAGTCAAGGAAGCTCCTGCCCCCTGACTTCCATGATCTCCCTGCAGCCCGGTTTCTGAGGGAAAGCGGGGAAGAAACTATGGGAGGAGCTCTTTTGTCTGCGGAGCCTTGAGAGAGCAATGGGGGGGGGGGGGCGTGTCTAGGAGTAGGGCTCAGCTGCCCCCAGGTCAGAAGGGAGATGCTGACTGTGGTCACGAGCCAAGATTGGGGATTTGGGAGGCAGGCGCCGTGGAGGGAAAAAGGGGGAACGGTAGTGGGTTCAGTGGGGTCCTCCCAGCACGCCCTGACATTCTGGTATCCGCCCGGAACCGCGGAATGTGACTTTATTTGGAAATAGAGTGTTTGCAGAAGTCATTCTGCTAGGGAAAAAATCTGACTGATAGGGAAATTCCAGTCCCCGACGGAAGACTCCCCTTCTGGGTTCTTCTTCCTCCCCTACTTGCCACGTGTGCCAAATTACTACTAACTCGGAACGCGGAAGTAACAGACTATAAAAACCTTCTGCCCTCCAAGGTCTCCGAGTGCCACTCGGTTCTTCCGCCGGGTGATCCAGACCAAGTTCCGTAACATTCCGGGTAAGAATTGAGATGAGCCCATACTGGATTAGGACGGGCCCTCAGTCCAACGACTGGCATCACTACAAGGGACACAAAAGGACACGGACGCACAGGAGAGAAGGCCATGCGAAGGCGGAGGCGGGACTAGAGACAAGCTGAGGACCACCCAGGAGCCACCACGAGCCCCCGGGAGCTGAAAAAGGAAGGAAGGATTCTCCCCTAGTGTCTTCAAAGGGAGCACAGCTCTGCCAACACCCTGATTTTAGACTCGTGGCCTCCGGAACCATGTGACAATAAACTCCGCAGCTCGTGGCACTTGGCGACGGCCGCCCTGGGAAACCAACATTGGGTCAGACTGCAGAGGCCAGGGGGAGGTCGTTAGGTCAGATGGGCGACCTAGGAGTGGAGACCGGATCAGGAGAGGGGCGAGGGCAGGAGGGGCCGAGAAGGTCAGAGGCGGAGAGGGCTGAAGGTCCCGAGGAAGGAGAACGACTAGAATGACCGGTTTAGGGAAAGGCCGAAGGGCTGGGAGACTTGTAGCCAGAGAGAGGCGTGTTCGAAATGAAGGTTTTGGAGGCGGAGGCGGTCTAGATGATCACAGGTACCGTCGGATCTGCCTGGGGGACTCAGGCGGTTAAGCGCCCGGCTCCGGCTCAGGTCATGATCTCACAGCTCGTGAGTTCGAGCCCCATGTTGGGCTCTGTGCCGACAGCTCAGAGCCTGGAGCCTGCTTAACATCTGTGTCTGCTTCTCTCTCTGTCCTTTCCCTGCTCACGATCTGTCTGTCTCTCTCTCAAAAGAAAATAAACACTCCTTGATAAATTCACCCTAAGGGCAAGGCCATTTATCCTCCCTTAAGTCGACTTTGTAAATCGAAGCCCTAACGAGCAGTCTACGCGGGTCACGATTAGCGTTCTCCACTTGCTGGCGTTTCAGACACCGCCTGAGAGTCCGCGTGTTCCGGGGACGAGGACACGTGGGCGGGGAGGGCGCCCGCTGCTCAATCTCAGCCCAGGAGCGGGAGTTCCCAGGCTCGGCCTGCGCTTCCCGGGACCTCTGGGACATCAGGCGGCAGAACTAAAACGGCAGTTGGGGTAAAGCTGGGCCATTTGAGGGGCACTTGGGTGGCTCAGTCAGTTAAGTGCCCGACTTCGGCTTAGGTAGTGATCTTGCAGTTCGGGGGTTCGAGCCCGGTGTCGGGTAGAGCCTGCTTGGGATTCTCTCTCTCCCAGTCTCTCTTGGCCCCTCCCCTGCTTGTTCTCTCTCTCTCTCTCTCACTTTCCCTCTCAAAAATAAATATATAAACATAAAAAAAAAAAAAGCTGGGCCATTTGAGGAAATTCCGACGGAAAACCCCCAAGCGGATTCTTAAGGCAATTAAGCCACCTCGCTGCTGCAAGCCAAGCCAGAGTGACTCTCGGAGTGGCCCCGGGGCCAGGAGTTACCCAATTAAACAGCAAAGCGCAGGGGAATCGCAGGACCAGTGCCCCCTCCTCCACCTGAAGCTCAGCACCCCCCCCACGTTGGCTTCACCCCGTTTGCCCTCTGCCAGCAGCGCCTCCCCCCACCCCCGGGCCCTCTCCTTAGACGGGGCTGCCTCAGATCCCTGCTGTCCCTTCCTGGCCCGGGGACATGTGCACTGACCTCCCCTTGCTCCTCTCCCTGGTCCAGGCTGCTTCCCGTCCCTCGCTCCCAGGGGCTTCCTGAGCTGAGCTGTGGGGGGCTTCTCTCCACCTCCGCCACGCATGGCCTCCTGATGCATAAACAGGAAAGAGCGTTTGCTCTTGGGGAGCCGTCAAGAGGCAACGAGGAAGCGACATTTCCTTCCGTGCACACCGGGCCACCCACCTCTCAGCTCCCTCAGTCCCCCACGGTTCTTTCTCTTTGCACCCCAAGAGTGTAGAGGGCGTACCCCCCCACCATGTCCTCCTTCGCTCTGCCTCCAACGCACTGCCCTTCCCCCTCCACGCCCTGCCCCCAACTCCCAGCTCTTTCTCCAAATCCACCAAGTTGGGGGAAGCAGCTTAGTTTCCATAACCCAGTGCGAGGATCAGGCAGGACTATTCCAAGGACCTCGCTTGCCAGGGCGGAGCGCGTATTTAATCCAGGCAGGTATTTCTCTCCCAGAAGACGGCTGAGCTCCCAGAGCGTCCTGTGCTCTTGGTATTTAGGGGGACAGGCAGCTTTGCTTGCCCTTCTCTACCTGAAAGTCAGTCTTCTTCCTCCACCACGCCTCCCACCCCCAAGTTTCTCCCCAGTACCCGGGAGCCGGGGGCTTCCACCCAGCTCTCTCCTGGGAGAAAAGCCCGCGGCTGCAGAGAGGACGAGGAGCTGGGGAGGCGAAGAGGCAGAGTATGTCAAAAAGCAGTGACAGGTCCTAGGGTGTGAGCTGTCTGGGATGGCACGGAAGGGGGTGATTATTTTGAGTCACCACTGGATGAAATATTTAGTGAGCAGTGAAGGAAAACGCTGCAGAATAAAGCAGGGAACCAGCAGCTGATTTAAGATCCAGGCGTCCGAGCCCTCACGCTATTGCCTTGCCGTGCAGACACAGCAAGTCCTCTGCCCCCTCTGCGTGGCACCTTGCAGGCCTGGGGGTCGGGGGCCGGGAGGGAGCAAGGAGAACCTCTAGCTGAGCCCCATCTATTAAAGATGAAGAAATGGAGGCGTGCCTGGTCCCTCAACTCTTGCTTTCAGCTCAGGTCATGATCTCATGGTCGGAGTCAGAGCCCTGCGAGGGGGCAGAAGCACAGAATCAAAGCAGGGCAGGGGAGGAGTGAGCGGAACAAACACCACGGCCTCTTTCTCATGGCTTTCTGAGCTCCTGCTGCAGCTTCCTGTTCATCTAACTCAGACTGGAAGGCGGAACCGCAGGGAGCCCTGGGATGCCATCTCCAGAGGTCCAGTCTCCCGAAGCACAGAGCAGAGGAAAATGGGTCTTGGGTTGGGAACAAAGCGAAATCACAGAGCGGGGGTGGGGGTGGAGTGGGGGGGTGGGGGGCTGGGGGTGGGGGTGGGGGTGGGGGGGTGGGGGAGGGGAGTGTTGTGGACGGAACGCCCAGGAGAAAAAGCAAATCCTTAGGAGCCAGGAGTCAATATGAATCCTGAGTTTACGGCTTCTAGCTGCGTGACCTTGGGTGAGTCACATTAAGAGAATTGACGAAAAGCGTCGAGGGCGCCCCCCAGGGCTGTTGGATCTGAGGCGTTGCGGTAAAGCGGGGAACTGTGAAAACACATAGGGCTTAAGATCTGAACCCGGGCTCCAGAGCTATCCGCTGCGTGACCTTAGGTAAGTCACTTGCCCTTTCTAACTTCGTTTTCTTAATAGTAAACGAAAATATCCATAAAGTTGGATAACATCCCATAAGGTTGTTATGAGGTTTAGAAATTATTTAAGTTAAGGTACCTAATAATGTATTGGGCTCATGGTAAGTGGGCCTTAAAGTCAGACTAATTCAAACCTCATATCCCTACTTGTTTTTTTGTTCCCAACGCGGGGCTCGAACTCACAGACTGTGAGATCATGACCTAAGCCGAAGTCGGACACTCAACCGACGGAGCCACCCAGGCATCCCATCATATCCCTACTTGTTAACCCTATGACGTTGGAAACGTTTTGGGATCTCTCTGAGTCTCAGTGTCTTCATCTATAGAGTGGAAATAACAAAAGCACCTTTCTCTGCGGGTTGTGACAGTGACAAAGCAACGGGCACGCGATAAGCCAGGCAAAGCGTCAGCCCTCAAAGTTTGCTCTTCTTGTTGGTCATTAGTGAGATCGGTATTGCAAGTTTTTTTTTCTCCAGTCAAGCATCCAGTCCCTCTCCTCAGACCCCGGGGTCTTTACTGGAGAAAAGCGAGCAGGTGCTGAAGAGAGACAGCTGACCCGGAGGGGATGAGCGGAGGCCAGGAGGACGGCTCGGCTCCGCTGGCAAACGCCCTTGCCCAGCACGCGCACACAGACGCGAGGTTCAGTGAAGCTCCCGGCCCTCCTCCACCAGGTCACCCAGACAACAGAAAGGACTGTCCTGCTTTCCTATCCCCACTCGGGGTGGCCTGATGCCTTGCCGTGACTCTGGCTGGCTTCAATTGGATAAAAACGGAGAGAAAGGGGGACTGTACAGTATGACTAGACCCGGAACTCTGTCCCTCTAATAATAACTTGCTGAACACTCACACTGTGCTGGGCGCCATCGGACACAACGTGATTGGCGGTCATCAATTTCAACAATATCGCGACACGAGCAGTACTGGGAGTGGAAGACCAGGGAGGTTAGGGAACGTGGCCAACATCACACGGACAGGAATTGGCAGAGTCCGCATCTGAAATCAGGTCTGACTGTTCCCAAAACCCCAGCTTGGGCGGCCCTGCCAGGTAGCCTCCCGGAAGGATGGCCCCTGTGTTGAACATCGGTGGAGGGGGCTGGGAGAAGAACGGGAAGGCAGGAGTGAGGAGTGAGCTCGGAACAGAGGTGAGAAAGCATGGTCGCCCGTCTCCGGTCATTTCCTGGGATGGGCTGGCTGCCGGGGATCTCTGGGGCTCCTTCCGCTCTGGCCCCCTGGGAGCCAGACCATAAACGCCGGGACCCCAGACTCCAGAAATCTGCCTTCTTTCCTCGGCCCCATCCTGGTCCCTCGGGGCCTTGATTACTTTTCTTTGGAAAACCTTGTAGCCAATGACTTCCTGTGCTAACTTCCTCAGAGGTGTGTCCCAGAGGCTGCCTGGGGAGAAATGGTGGGCTTCCAGACAGCTGGGGGCATGGGGGGAGGGGGGACTCTCTCTTACATCTCAAGATCGTGAGTGCTTTTGAGCATTTAACATGCCCACCCACTGAGCAGGTCTTGTAGCCTTAGGTGCTGGCTGCCGGGCTGGCTAAAGGGCAATGGGGAGGGGCCGCTGGACCCTTATGCTCTTTTGGGACCCTTGTAGCCAGGATAAGAGGAGAGAAGCAGAGAGGCCCTGGAGCACCAGCGTGGTCAAGGGGCTCGGCCGTGGGCTCGCACGGGGGCGGGGTAAGCACACAGCGCTGGGTGCCGCTCAGCACTGGACTCCGAGGCTGTGTTCCAACTCGCTGGTTTCTTCGCGGGTTCTGCCAACACTTCTGGAGAGCCTCTGTAAGGGCAAATCGGGACTGATTCCATTTTGCTTAAGGGCAAACTGGGACTGACTCCATTGTGTTTCCGTGTCCCCCACCTTGAGTCCCCAGCGCCAGCGCAGAGCAGAAGCTTGACCTAGGGAACAGGACCCTTGACCCTTCCTCAGCCAATCGGCTAGGGTCGCGACCATCACCCCTCCCACTGCCCCTAGACCCCTTTAAAACTATTGTGTTTTTGGACTGCGCCCTCTCTCTCTCGACCCACCGCTGCTTCGGTGCAGGTAGGAGATTGAGCTCAAGCTAGCTCGAATAAAGGCTCTTTGTTCTTGCATCGGACTCAGCTCCCTGGTGGTTTTTGGGGTCCCCGAATTCTGGGCATAACACCTCCTCTGGATGTCAGCCTTGTGTGGGCCCGGCGGACACCATCCTGCCCCCCCAGTTGCTTAGATCTAGTAGGAACAATACAGCATGTGCACACTAAAATAAAAGAACAGAGCATGAAAATTATCCAAACCTGTCTTGGGCATTTAGGAGTTACAAGGGTTCAGAGAAGGGAGAGACAGCCGGTGGGGCGGGGTGCTTCTAGAGCACCCCCCCTGCGCCGGTCAACGTTCTAAGAGCTGGGACATATTTATTAATTCCCACGAGCACCCTGTCCTTTCAGAGACAGTGGAAGGGATGCCCTTCCCAAGGGCCCAAAGCTGGTAGGTGGATTTGACCAGGCAGGGAGGTGCTCGTAACCCCTAGGTGATTCTGCCTGCCCCCACCCTGCCCTCGGGTCTTACCACCTGATTTGTTTTACTTTTTAAAATTTATTTATTTATTTTTGTAGGAGAGAGAGAGAATCCCAAGCAGGCTCCGCCCTGTCGGCGCAGAGCCCGATGCGGGGCTCGATCCCGTGAACCGTGAGATCGTAACCTGAGCTGAAATCGAGAGAGAGACGCTTAACTGACTGAGTTACCCGGGGGCCCCTTACCATTCGATTTTAAAGCACGATTATAAAAACGAGCCCGGATGTCATCGCTGGGAGTATGTTCGGTGTTAAAAATCGGTATCTCCCCGGCTTAGCGTGCGTCATTGTGAGATTAGAAGCTACAAAGCATCTCATTCAGCTCCGCTTATGGAGTGTCTGCCACGTGCCAGACACTGTGGTAGCTGCTTTCGCATATTCTAGGTCAATATACTTGCAACGGCCTTGGAAAACGGTGGCGATTTCCTCTGCTTTCCACAGGAGGAAAATGGGAGACAGAGAGGAGAGAGACTGGTTACAGCAGTAACTTGCGGAACTACACCCTGGACACATTTCTTTTAATACCGGCCTGCTGCTTTTAATTTTAAAAATTAACATTACTTACTGTTAATCTCTATTCTATAGAACTACATACAGCATAGGCTGAAACTAGTATCTTTTTCATTTGTTTTGGCTTGTTTTTGCCTATGAGGTAGGCTTGATTTAAAAAATTTTTTAGGGGGGCACCTGGCTGGCTCGGTCGGTAGAGTATGCGACTCTTGGTCTCAGGGTCGTGAGTTCGATCTCCATGTTAGGTGTGGAGCCTATTTAAAAATGTAAAAGAAAATAAAATCTTTAAAGAAAAGTTTTTTTTTTTTTTTTTTGGAACTAGTATCTTGCTCCCTGCAATTAAAGACATGGAACATAAGCTCTGGGTTCAAGTTTTTCTGTTTTCTTTTTTTTTTTAATTAAGGTATAATTGGCATACGACATTATATTAGTTGCTCTGACATTTGTACGTATCGCAAAATGGTCACCACAATAAGTCTAGTTAACATCCGTCACCATACATAGTTACAGAATTTTTTTTCTTGCAATGAGACTGAGATTGCATTTTCTGACTGTCGCTTTAGGTGTGTAAACTTGGGCAAATTTCAGATCTCTGAGCCTCAGTTTCCTCATCTGTAGAATGGAGGCTGTAGTAACCAACCCCGCAAGATTATTGTGAAGATTACATTTAATAGCATGCAGAAAGTGCCAGGAACTATGTATGGCGCCCAAACGGCTCCCAGTGACCGGTAGCCATTCAATGTGGAGAACCACACAGCGTGGGTCCGATTGGTATACACTGCAGTAACGGGTTTTACACAGTGCTCGAACACACATTTTCATTTCGTCCTGCCAGTGACCTTGTGAGATCGGTCTTCTTGTGTCAGAGATACACATCCCACGAAGAGTAGCTGCCAGAGCCGAATGCCCAATTAACGTCTCGGGGACCTCTACCCCCTGCCTTCTCTGCCTTCTATCATCTACACACTGGGGACAGTAGCCGTGTTAGTCTCACCATGCAGGGGAAGGTTGGGAGAGTCACAGGGTGGGACAGATGCCCAGATGTGCTTTATAGACAAAAGGACCACAAACCGCCGGAGGTGCTGTGGTGCTTCCTCCCTTTTGGGGAAGACAGGCTAGGAGTGCCTCTAAGGCGCGTTTACCAAGGTGTGTTCAAGAAAAAAAAGGGGGGGGCGCCTGGGTGGCTCAGACGGTTAAGCGGACGACTTCAGCTCAGGTCATGATCTCGTGGTCTGTGAGTTCGAGCCCCGCGTCGGGCTCTGTGCTGACGGCTCAGAGCCTGGAGCCTGCTTCAGATTCTGTGTCCCCCTCTCTCTCTGCCCCTCCCCTGCTCACGCTCTGTCTCTGTGTCTCTCAAAAAATAAAAAAATAAAATAAAAACGTTAAAGAAAAAAAAGGGAGGGGGGTTTCTTGGCCAAACGTGTTTGGCTATGGCCAGTCCAGCCTCAGAGAAGGCCCCCTATATTGTTTATAAGTTGTGGCTTAGAAAGTTCTTAGAGCTGTAGCTTAGTTAGAAATTCCGTATCTGGGATCTGGCTGTTGGTGTCGGGGGTATGGTGGCTTAGGTGAAGGCTTGTTGGTTAAGCTATCAATTGTTATGCCCAGGATCCAGGGACCCCAAAAACCACTAGGGAGCTGAGTCCGATGCAAGAACAAAGAGCCTTTATTCGAGCCAGCTCGAGCTCAATCTCCTACCTGCACCGACGCAGCGGTGGGTTGAGAGAGAGGGAGAGAGAGAGAGAGAGAGAGAGCACATTCCAAAAACACAATAGTTTTGAAGGGGTCTAGGGGCAGTGGGAGGGGTGATGGTCGCGACCCTAGCCGATTGGCCGAGGAAGGGTCAAGGGTCCTGTTCCATAGGTCAAGCTTCTGCGCAGGCGCTGGGGACTCAAGGTGGAGGACATGGAACACAATGGAGTCAGTCGCAGTTTGCCCTTAAGCAAAATGGAATCAGTCCCGATTTGCCCTTACACGATCACAGCCCACTCCCTGATCACAGCCCACTCCCCATCCGGGGCTGGGGGGAGATAAAACCCTGTGAGGGAGAAGATTCACGCTCTCCTCCCCTAATGGGCACCCCGTCTGGTGTTAGCTGTGTGAGCCTGGGGTCCAGAGGGCGTCCTTGTGAGGTTGGCTTTGCTTGCTGACCGCATCCGAGTCTTTGCCCGAAACAGCTGCCTTCTGTACTTTCCCTGAGAGAAGCAGGCGTTCTCTCCCATCCTGAGTACCTGTCTTAGGGTCCTGTGTACGCAGGCCCTAAACCATGGGGACACTAGGTTCCCACGTCTTTTTCTATTTTTTGGAAAATGACAATGTACATTAGCATATTACGGGCTCTGCGAAACGTGTTAGCGTTGCTCATGGGCCTCTCATCCTGTAACCCTTATTAATATCCTGCAACCCACAGAACGCACCTTGGAAAACATTGTCCTAATAACGGAAGAGATCTCAAGCTCCGTTGTCCTAATGGAACAGAACCCAAGTTTCATGAACCCCTTAAGGAGCCTCCCCTTCTAGGCAATCAATGAAGAGGCATTAAAACTTACCGCGTGCAAAGTCTGCGGGACGCCGTGGAGTAGGTGTGGGGTTACAAAGCCGTACTCGGTCCTGGAGCCTGTCCCCAAGGAATCCACGGCACGCTCGAGGGAGACCAAGCATTTCCACGCCGGTGCTGAAGACGGCCCCAGCGCAGCTCTGGGAGATGCACCCGGGGCCCAGGGGGATGGAAAGGAGGAGCAAACCGGCGATGGCCCAGGCACCATGAAGCGCTCCTTCAAAGGAGCAGAGGCGACGACGCAGCCCGACTTGGAACCACAGAAAGCGAACCCGAGCGGGGCTGAGAACCCAGCCAGGTGCACCAGCAGGTGTGGAGGAGGAAACTTGGCAGGGCCCCGGCTGAGCAAGTGGCAGAGTGGTGGGAAGGGCGGCCACCACCAAAGCCCTGCACAGAAGGAGCATCCGTGAATAAGAAGTCTTGGCTGCTCCCGGGAACGGGGGAGGCTGTGGGAAGCTGGTCCCGAGAGAGAGCAGTCCCAGAGATGGGGGAGAGCCTGCCGGCCCCAGCTTTGAAACCTCTGGCTCTAGCCGGGGGGGGGGCGGGGGGGGTCGTGGGTAGGGAGATGTGACTCACGGTTGTCCCTAGAACGATCCTCTGTGCTTCCCTGTAGACCAGAAAACAACAAAGAAGAAAACAACGGCCACCAAACGTAAGCAGAGCGCTGGGAGTTAATCATCCAATAAATATTTATGGAGCATCTGCGCTGTGAAGGCACCAGCCCACCTGAGTCTCCGTCTTGCGAGGAGGAGAGGGCTGGGGGTAGAGGCTACGCCGGGGAGACGCCACCTTTTAGTACAGACGGTCGGTGAAGAGCCCTTGATAAACTCTATCAACCGTAGGTCCTCGTTCGTTGTCCCATCTTTGTCACCTCTGAGCCGGGAACCGCAGCCTGGCTTCAGGCAGGAAGAAAGCCTCACAGGTGAGCAGTCAGGGTGGGCTTCGTTTTATCCAACCGGCCCAGCCCAACTGGGTGTTGGTACTAAGAGCTGGGGTGGGGATAAAACCACGAAATCTCAGATAGGTGCTCGAACCCACAGAACCAAGAACCAAGAGAGACGGCTACCGGTTGACTGGTGTTAGGGAGACGAAGTTCGGTTGACAGAGGTGGTGTGCCTGAGCGGGTCTGAAAGGTGACGCAGGGTGAGTGTGCCCGGGAATAATCTCGGCTGTGCCCGAGGGATAGGCCTTCCATTGGCCCATCAGACCTCATATGTGAACAGCGGGGAAAAAGAAGGGGATCTCCCGGCCTGGTTGGAGCACGGGTCTGGAGAGGAGGAACAGGTTGTGACACACCGCTCACATCATGCTAAGGGGTCTGGCTTTATTGAGGAATCATTGAGGGCTCACTGGAGGAAGTTACACAGGGCAGGATGGCTTAGCTTTGCCCTTTAAACTTGTTTTTTTTTTTTTAACGTTTATTTATTTTTGGGACATAGAGACAGAGCGTGAGCAGGAGGAGGGCAGAGAGAGAGGGAGACACAGAATCTGAAGCAGGCTCCAGGCTCTGAACTGTCAGCACAGAGCCCGACGCGGGGCTCGAACTCACAGACCGTGAGATCATGACCCGAGCTGAAGTCGGCCGCTCAACCGACTGAGCCACCCAGGCGCCCCAGCTTTGCCCTTTAGAAAGAGCTTTCTGGGGCCTGTTCTAAGAAGGTATGGGGGACTAGTAGAAGGAGACGCAGGGGACTCAGGTAGGACCTGAGCCAGGACCTGGGGACGGCTTCATTTCAGGCATATGGAGGCCAAGAGAGAAGCGTGGGCCCAAGGAAAAGTTGACCCCATGTATGGGGGGCAGGAAGGAACCAGACCCCTCCTGGACTCCAATCCACGGGCCCTGAAGCCACACAGCATGCCATCTCTTTCTTGTAAACTCCCTCTTGCCCCCTTCAAATACCATTCTTGGGACCAGCCACCGCGGGGTCCTACAGAGAGGATAAAAACCGGCTCTCCCCAGAGGCCAGAAGAGTAGAGACGGAGAGGAGAAAGAATTCTGTCGAGAGAGGAGGGCAGGGATGGAGGTAGGTCCTGCCCCTCCCGCTCTGTGTCTGGGCCAAGAGGCGGGCAGGGGCCGCGTGGAGGGGAGCTTTGCCCCGAACACTCGCTAGGCAGCTCCGGGCCTGGGGGCCACATGGCCGGGTCTATCAATGACGTTCTTTAATATTTTGAAATGAGAACGATGGCTGACACTGACAAGGGGCTTCAAAGGAAAGCTGGCCCAGCCGGTCTGGGACCCAGGAGAGGGGACGTGCTGGAAAGGAACAAAGTGCTGAGGGCTCAAAATGAAGCGGGCGGGGGCGGGGGAGGGGGGAAGAGCCGGCATCAAAGCATTTTCCGTTGAGACAGTCTGGGCGCGGAGCAGGTGAGTGGCAGTTGGGATTCTGTCTCTCATCCTTGAGCTGCGACACTGCCCCTAAGTATCTTCCAGAACACATGGGCCGGGCCTCCATAGCTCAGACACTCCGGCCCAACACCTTGAAACCAAGGGTGGGGAACACAGGATCCACGCCCCTCTCTGAGCTCCAGGACCAGGGCGGCGAAGATTCCGCAATGCCTGCCGGCCGCTCGGCGCTCCGACTCACCGCTCTTCCCCATGCCGGACCGGTCAGTCTCAGAGACCCGCAGGGACAAACGTCGGTGAGGCTCTCAGAGGCCAAAATTCTCCCAAACCCAAGGGTAGAGCTGGTCGCCCACCCAGGCCTCACCTACGGGGCAACGCTGAGACGGGGCTGGGGACCCAGGAACAGGCCGAATGAGGAGATTCTGGCAAAGTTACTGACAGCCCACGTCCTACTTCCCCTGAGCCAAAACTCTGCCTCTGCTGTCCCCTAGGGTGGCAGCTAGCCACCTGTGGCTATTTACACTTAAATTAAGTAAAACTAATACAACTTAAAAGGGTGTCCCTCAGTCACGCTAGCCACACTTTATGTACTCAACAGCCACGTGTGGCCGGTGGTCACCATATTGGACAGAGCAGACAGAAACGTCCATCGTCACAGAAAGTGCTGTCGGCTAGCTCCGCGACCCCCGAAAGTAACGATATCGGCATTAAAATGAAGAGCCGCAGCTCTCACACCGTGTACAGGAGACGGTTCTCTGGCCCCATTTTCCTGTTCCCCGTCCCGCCCTTTCTCCCCTCTCTGCACCTCCTCTCCACGGATGCCCGGGGCTCTCTGATCTCCCCGCTGCGGCCTGACCATCCGGAGCGGTGGAACCCCTCTCGCCCGCTGACCTCCAAGTCGGCTCCTCCTCCTTGGCTCTGGCTCCCCGGCTCCCCTTCCACAGAGATGGGCACCGCGAGAGCTCCCCAGGGCTTCCAGTGCTCCAAACCACGTCTTCCCTGACTCCCCCGCCGCGGCCCCCTGCTCCCGAGGCTAAGGAGGAAAGCCCCTGTTAAGACTACCCGAACCTGGGATGCCATCCCAAGCCCTCCGTATCTCTTCGACCCGTGTATTTCTTGGGGACCTTTTCCTGACCCTCGATCGCCAAATGTCCTGTGTGATCCGGGGCACGCGGCGGACGCCGCGGACAGCCGGCCAAATCCATGTCATCTCTTTCCTGGCCGCACAGCTAGGCTGCGCTTCGCAGCCCCCCTGGCAACTTGGTCGCATCCTCGGGAAGGAGTTCTAGCCATGAGGTGACAAGCGCCACTTCCGGGTCTGACCATAAAGACGTCCCGGGTACAGTCTCCGTATTCTTTCCCCAGTAGCTGGATGTTGGATCGAAGGGCATCTCGTGCTGAGATGGCAGAGGAGGGCCACCTGCGTCCCTGAGTAAGTGTGCGGAGCAGAGCCAACCAACCCGGGCCTGCGCTGGAGTAAGATGGGCCAGGAGACAGGGCGCCCTCACGCGGGCACGCGTCTGTCCACGGGGTCTCTTCACGTCGGGCTGGAGAGGCTTCTGTGGGCTTCTGGCACCTTCTGGTTAACAGGAAGGAGATGTCTACCTGGAGGCTCTGTGGATGGAGGAGCTTCGGCTTCCCCAGCCGCTTCCCGGCCCGCGTCACCTTTCAGGTTAGTCTGCAAATTGCCTTGGACGCTCCTGCTCTGACCCGAGGCCAAGAAGACCCTTCCTGCCCCTTCGGGCTGGTTAATGACTTGGCTCCGTCCACTTGGCAAGCTTCCTCCTCTCTCCCTGTGAAGAAGCCGTCCAGCGAAGGTCACGGGAGGCAGCGAGGGCTCTCCTGGAGAGGAACCCACCCCCCGCCCCCGTTTCTATATTATGAAAAGAGGCCCCTAACCTCAGCCTTCCTCCCTTCCCCAAACTCTTTTAATTTTTTTTAACGTTTTTATTTTATTTTTGAGAGACGTAGAGACAGAGCGTGAGCAAGGGAAGGGCGGAGAGAGTGGGAGACACAGAATCTGAAGCAGGCTCCAGGTTCTGAGCTGTCAGCACAGAGCCCGACGCGGGGCTCGAACCCACAGACCGTGAGATCACGACCCGAGCTGAAGTTGGCCGCTTAACCGACTGAGCCACCCAGGCGCCCCTTCCCCAAACTCTTGAAGGTAGAAGGTACCCCGCCCCTGGCGTCCCAGCACCCCCCGCGACCTGTGTCAGCGAATTTTGATTTAAGTCACAGAGATTAGATTGGAAACTTAGAAAGACCCTGCCTGAGTGAAGAAAGAGGCCCCACACACCGGCAACGGAAGGCCTTCCTCATACTTTCTGCAACTTTCTACGCCTCACCCCGGGGCCGAGAGCCGGCGGCCTGCTCCACGCCGGCCCGTGGGCCTGGGCACCTTCGCCTCCCTCGCTCAGTGCCCCTGCTGGGGGGCGGGGGAGGGAGGGTCTTCGGTGAGGCACCTGCTCCGGCTAGAGACACTTGGGGCCAAACAGCGCGAGAAGGCGTTTCTGAAACTCGCCGGAGAGGCTGGGCGCAGCGTTCCTCAAGTCACAAATGAACAGCTGCCTCCTGCCTTGAGCCCAAAGCCCGGATTATTCATTCTTTTTGGCTTTCGGATCCTCCTTTTGGATCCAGACAGAAACTGCTCCTTCCGCAGCCACCTTGGTTTGTGACGCGCCCCCCCTCCAGCCACCAACCCCCCCCACCACACCCCCAACCGGTTTCTTATTTTGGCCGGGTGGGCGTGTCTCTCCCTTCGCCAGGGCCCTCCCTCCAGCCTGGACGGAGTCCCTGGGATGCCGCCGCCGCCGCCGCCGCCACCGCTGCCATCGTGCGGGCTTCTCTTGCTTCTGGCCAATTCCTTTCTCCCTCATCCCAGCAAGCCCGATACTCGTTTTGCTGGCTTCTCTCCATTTTCCTGAACTTTCCTTAAAATAGCTCTTTCCTTTTCATCTATCTCCATTCCACCCTGCCCTGAGAAGTAAGCGAGTCTGGTGGTTGGGGCGTCCTTGTTTCCGCGCGTCTCCCGGGCCTTCCTCCTGGGAAGATCCTCGTCACCACCATCCACCTTGGCCACTCTCCGCTGGTCGGCCTCATCCTGCAGATCATTCGCCGAGGGCGTAGATTCGGCGCCAGGCGCCGCGTGAGCAGTTCGCCCGCATTTTTTGCGCCCTTCATCCTCACAGCGCGCCATTATGGTAGGTACTGTTATCCCATTTTCGAGGGAAGGAAACTGAGGGAGGCCCAGAGAGGTTGAGGGACTTGCCCAGGGGCACACAGTCAGTGGGAGTAGGGATTCCGACCCCAGGTCCGTCATGCTGTCTACTCACCCTGCCTCACGCGCACCTCGTGTCCGCAAACATTTATCAAAAGCCGGAGGCAGGCAAAGCACTTCAGATACTAGTTACTTGGCAAGAAAACGAAGAGAGATAAGACAAGATTCTGTCTGGGCTTTCAAAGAGCCACCCCCTGGTGCCAGAGACAGGTGTGCAAAAACACACAATACATGGAGAGTGTAAGGGATCGACCACCGTGTTCCGAACACGTAGGAGGAGAAGTGACTATTAGTGGGACACCAAGTCCCCTTCTGGAGGGTCTCGCGTACCTGAGCAAAAAAACCTACAGACAGAATGAGAGCCTATTTCGGGGAAGGAGCGTGCAGTCACTGCACAGAAGTGGGCATGGTGACGGAGAATCTTAGATGCTTGGCTCTCGGGCCCTGGGTCGGACTTTTGATCACTACAACCTTGGGCAAGTAACCTAACATCTTGGAGCCTCAGTCTCTCTATCTGCAAAATGGGGAGATACACGCCACCTGCCTCGGAGCCGCGTTGGGAAGCTGAACCGAGATGGTACGGTAAGAAGAGGGTTGAGCGCGGCGTGTTCTAAGGGTGATTGTCACTCCCGTGATCTTTCTTCTCGCCACAAAGCCCCTCACTCCTACCCCACGAGGAATAGTCTTTGTTAGATATTTTCTTAGAGTCAGGCGGCCTCGCACAGGCTGACTCACTCACTTCTCAGAACCAAGCTGTAAGTTTGGATTAGCCTGCTTGGTTTTCATTGTTTTAACAGACGAGGGGGCCCAGGTTCGCAGGGCTCCGGGTCGTCTAGTTACCGAGAGGCCTTCGCCGGGACTCCAGGGGGCCCCGTCTGGCTCTTACTGGAATGGGGAGCCGGCCTCTTACCGGAACGGACATAAGATTGGAAGAGAATTGGACGTCCCTCAGAAGCTGGGCGACCCGGGGCCAGGCGCTTCTGACGATCCTTGGTTTGCTTGTTTCCAAACAAGAATGGCCATAATCACGTCCACATCCGGCGACTCCGGGGAGCCCTCGCAGGAGCCGACAAGTCAACGCATGACCCCGACTTTACAGAGTCACGGAGGCCTGGCATGTGAACTCCTGAAGGAGTGAGTAGGTAATGAGTCCGATTCGCTGCCCAAGGGAGGCAAACCGAACTGTCTCCTGCCGGACGGGGTGGAGCAGCCAGGTCCCGGGAGCCCCCGGAGCCCCCGGAGCCCCCTGGGATTGAGGTTTCCCTCCCCTACCGCGCGGTTGTGGTCCATGCCACAGACATTTTTCATGCCTCAGGGTGTCTTCCAAGCCGGCCCTGTCTGACCCCTCTGATGACACCCCCACAGCTGCCACCTGCTGCCTCGCCCAGAGGACACATTAACCACGGCCTATTGACTGAGTCGTGATGGGGTCCCTGCTTTGGCCGCTCCGTGTTTGTTTGGGCCGTACCTCCTCCTGCCGGGCTGGAAGGCTCAGGCAGGATCCACTCCTTACCCGGCCTTTTCAAACAGGAGACTTCCCCTGGGCCCCTGGCCATTGTTTCCTTTCAGGCCTTCTTGCTTCCCAGGTGGCCGAGGCTGCGGGTTGCAAAGCGAGGCCCCAGACTGTGAGCTCCGCGCTGTTTCTTCACGGCTTCTGCCAGCCCCGCTGCCGCTCCTCCTCACCCTTCCCTGAAAAGCTTTGGCTGGAACCAGACGCCCATAGGCCAAGGTCTCTGTTGCCTGGCCCTCCAAGGCATCCAAACCAGCAACCCAGGGGCTTCCCTGGGGCCGAGTGACCTCCTCTGGGAAGTGGGCCAGAGCCCAGTAAAGTGCTCCCTCTTTAGCTGCCGTGGCCGTGTGAGGCCTGGGCTGCGGCCCAAAGCACGAGGGCCCGGCTCTGCGGCTGAGAGTGTCAGGGGGTGCAGGCCTTCTGGGACCTCGGAGCGCACCACGCTCACCCACTCCGTCGCCCAGAGGAGGATACCAAGGGCCAAAGAGGCACAGCAACCAGGATACGGTCGCACTGCAATCCGGGGGGCGGAGACATGCTGGATCAGAGCCCTGGGCTGTTCTGTTCTCTACCTGAGACTCCCGGTGCCAGGACTAGAGCGTCCCAGTTTCTGCCTTCCACCCCTTTCCTTTGGGGTCCGGCGGTTAGCCATTCGGCAAGGAAAAGAAGGCTCTTTAGTTTATTCTCGCTTCCAGTCTCAGATGAAGAGGGATTGGGAAGAACACTATCTATAAGGAAAATACTGTTGCCGCCCCCATTTTATAGATGAGGAAACTGACGCTTGGAACAGGAAGTATTTGGGCCAAGGTCTCACAGCTAGCCCGCGGCAGTGCTGGGATTCCAACTCGGCTGGCTTTATCAGTCCTCCCCCGACCTGCTCAGTCCTCCCCCGACCTCAGAAACACCGGCTGCTCCTCGGAGCCCTAGAGGGCGGCCTCACACCCGAGGCTGGATAATGACAGAAGTGGCTAGAGGTGAAGTAGGGAGGACCTCTAAGAGACTCCTAGATTCGGGCAGCTCACTCTAGAGGTCCAGCCACTTTCTCTGAACAGTGACAGATGAAGATTCTAGAAGCAATGGACAAGGGCGAGAACATTCCTTTCCCTGCCTCCTTTCTCTGAGCCTCGGTGTTTCAATTTTTTCTTTTTAGTCGGTAAACCTGGGGGCTCGAATTCGTTCTCCGAGATTCCTTCCTGACTAACAGCTAGCATGCGTTAAGCCGCGTGGAAGCACGGGCACCCGCCATCTCTCTACTGGAGAGGAGGGGGGCAGCGCAGTCCTCCCTGCAGACGCACGGAGAAAACACACGGTCTGAAAGAATGCCTCAATGGGCCCTTGACTTCAGGCTCAAGTGGCCCTTCTCGCCATCACAGGCCCACGGGAGGAACCGGTTTCAGGAGTGGCTCGTTTCCCGCTCCATCCTCAAGCCCCTCTGGTTCCAGCTCTGTTACGCCTCCCTGATTTCTCAGCCCTCGAAGACCTCAGGAGCCCACAGCCTTCCCCAGGCCCTGGGCTCGCCCTGAGGCAGGGCGCTGCGGGATGAAGGCGGGGGGGGGGGGGGGGGGGGGGGGGGGGGGGGGGGGAAGAGGCCGTCCCGCCTCTCTCTCTTCCCGTGACATCATCCCCGTGGAATGCTCCCACCCTGCCAAGACCGAGAACACCGTGGGCACCCCCTCCTCGCCGCAGTGCTCGGGGGGGCCTCTGCTTCCATTGTGATCCGGGGCAGCTGGTGCCCACCAGGAGGGGGGAGAAGGTGGGGGGGGGGGGAGGGGAGACAGAGCCAGGCGTCATTCTTCCACTTCACCTTTACAATAGCGCCACCAGCTTACGGAAAAACAAACAGGTGCGAAAATGACTCGCCCGAGGTCCTGTAACGTATAGGTGGCACAACCAGGACGCGCGAGCAAATCTGAGTCCCCACCTGCCCGCCAAGCACTGAGCTGTCAGGTCTAGCGTTCGCTGACTCCTGTCCAGCCAGCTAGCCCTTCCCCCCCTCCCACCTGCAAACGGCGGTTTCAACCCAGCCCTAAAGAGAGCCTCGAACTCCTTAATGAGGTCCCGGGTTCTTTCCGAAGCAACCCCCATGCCCCTCCCGCCCTGGCAGGCCTCCCCCTGCCCACCCTGTCTTCTCGAGGAGGTGGCCCCGGGGTGTGTCAGACCCCAGGAAACCCTCCGCTGGGAGGAGCTCCCTCCGGCCTTCCCCCTGCCTCGAGCCCCCGTATTACCCATCTCAGCCTTCCTTCTGCAAATGGGGGCTACTTCCGCCAGTCCGGGGGCCTGAGGGCGCCGGCGCCCACCCCCTCGGACGTTTGCTGCCTGGCAGGACCGAGTGACCCAGTTTCCCCAGTGGAGAAGCTTGGCTAACCGGCTGTGCAGGTTGGCATCTGCGTGTCTCTCCTGCCCTCTGCCGGTCGCCAGGAGACTGGCTCCCGAGCGCAGCCGCTGCGGGGTCCTTGATGCGCAGGCTGGGGAATGTTTGCCCAAGAAACTGAACGAATGAGTGCTTAGTGCACAGTTCCAGGCTCTGGGGCCCAGCGCGGCCAAAGGCACTGGGACCCCCCTTGGTGAAACAGTGAATTCGGCAGAGGTGGGCCTGGGCTCCATTAGCCGCCCCTTTGGGAGTCCTCTCCTCGCTCCCTGGGCACCTCCCTCCCTCATGACTTGCTGCCTTCCTAGGACCAACCAGAACCCCCTCGGGTCAACTAGGTTCTCCCTTCCTACCTCATTGCGGGGTCCTCTATCTCATTCTCCACTGGTGGTCTCAAGTCTCTGCTTGAATGCCTCTACCGACAGGGCACTCACTATCAGAGTAGTCTTTTCCACGTTCTGAGAGCTATATTCAGAAGAATGATTTTCCTTTCTTTTTGACCCTAAAGCTGCCCCTTGTCACTTGCGCTCGGAGATCCAGTTCTTGCCTTTTGGGTGAGTGACTCGGAAACCTGACCTGTTCACCCTATGACAGCCTGCAAGCTCCTTCGAGACAGCAGTCATGTCCCTGAGACTTTTCGCCGCCCAGACACACTGGGCTCTCTACTCCCTGGGACTTCCTTAATACGGGAATCTTGAAAACCAAAAAGCCCAAGAGACTCTCCAGTTGTAGAAGGAATCCCCAGTGGTAGAATTCTAAAAAGTGGAGGCGCTTTTCGTCTGAAGACCTCCTGAAAGGCAACAATCTGCCTACTCCTGGGAGAAGCCATGATAACGAAAAGGAACAACTCTTTAATCACTATTTGCGCAGCGCTTCAGATTTAGGATTTATAATGCTCTTTTACAGGCACTATCTGGATTGAGTGAAATCATTTTCATACCCATTTTAGGGATGAGAAAAGCGAGGCCTTGGATAAGAAAAATTCTGTATGTGTGATTGTACAGTAGGCAGAAGATAGTTGGCACCAGGCCTGATCTCCTGACTCCAAGCCTACCATCCTTTCCACAAAAGCATTCATGGCTGCTTCTGCCTCCCGGGACTAAAAAACAAAAACTAAAACAAAAACAAAAAAAAAACCAAAAGGCAGAAAAAAAGTACTGAGCCATCAGTATATGCTAGACACTGTTCTAAGTGCTTAGTGTGTAAGTTAATGGCTCAAAACACCCATAAAAGATAAGTACTATTATTATTAACATTATTCTCATTGTCTTCCTAGGGTTTTAAGTCCAAAGTCCAGCCTGGGAACCCATGCGGTCCATCTCCAGAGTCAGTACTCCTAGCCGCTCCAGCGTACCGCTCCCTGCTTGCCTGAGTTTGTGCTCACATCTTTGTGTCTCTTCCAGGACCAGTGATGTTGTGGAGAAAGTTCAAGGAGAGGTCCCCAGCGGCAGGGTGGGGAGACCTCCCTGCAGAGGCAGCGTGGTGTGGCATAGCCCAGAGTCTGGTGCGGGCCCTGGCTCTCCACCTTCCAGCTGAGTGACCTCGGGCAAATCAGTCAACCTCTCTCCCCCTTGGTGGTGTCATCGGCTGTACCACGAAGGTAACACTAGTACCTAGCCCTTTGGGTTCCTGGGTGTTTTGAGTTACCGTTTCTCTAAAGCGCTCAATGCGGTGCATTTTTGTTAGTAAATCAGAAAGGTCGGCCATCTGAGGTGCCTGGGAGCCAACTCTGAAGGGTGAATTAAAGCAAAGCGGGACCGGGAGGGAGAATGGGCGGGGCCGGGGACTGGAGGATGACGTCCCGCTTGAATGACTGACAGTGGGACGTCCTCCTTCGTGGAGTCCCAGGTTCTCTGAATTAAGGCATCTAATCCAGCCAGGCGGTCGAGCAGGCAAGAATCTCCAAGCTCAGCCTGAGGCCTTGGAAGACCAGCCATTCCCTGCTTCCTGCCACCACGGGACAAGTACACGGAATAAGTGACGCCTGGAGGCTGGGATCGGGAGGGGTTCTCTTTGGCCTCCCCGTAAGGCAGGGACGTAGGGTCCAGGTGCCTTTACACCTGGCCTCGGTTTGGTTTCACGTCCTGTGAAATTTTTCGGAATGATACAAGTCTGCCACGCACAAATCCGCAGGAGTTCCGAGATAACGGCAACGCTGATAGGAACAGCCAGCATTTCCGGATCCCTGCGTGGCAGGTGCAGACCTGGGAACACTCATTCGTGTTCGCTCACTTAACTTCTACCTCGTTGCTTTGACATTGGCACGGGCTCCACTTGACCCAGGAGGAAATGGACTCGCTGAGAAATTAAAACCCTTGACCGTCATCGCGCCGTGAGTAGTGTTCCACCTCGGAGGTTTCAGAGAAGCAGGTTTGCCTTAGAGCACGTTCTCAGAACCAAATCGTGCCGTGGGGAGCATCCTCTATGCCTCCAGAAGTCGCCGGGTACCTGTTCTGTACCAGGCATTGTCCTAGGGCCCTGGGGATGCTACACAGACTCGGTGGCTGCCCCGTGGAGTTTCCAATCCAGCGAGGCAGAGAGATACCGGACAAACAGTTCTGCCGGTATATGGTCCCACAGCACGGTAAGTGCTCCGAAGGACCAGTCCAGCAGGCCCCAGAGGACAGCAGCGGGGCAAGGACAGCCCTAGGCTGGTGCGGGGAGAGGGCACACACCTCTAGGTATGTGTATGAAAGTTCTTCATATGAAAGAACATCTTTTCTTAAGATTATTTCTGAGCCATGGGGCACTTGGGTGGCTCAGTCGGTTGAGCATCTGAATTCGGCTCGGGTTGTGACCTCACGGTTCATGAGTTCGAGCCCCGCCCTGGGCTCGCTGTGGTCGGTACCAAGCCCACTTTGCATCCTCTGTCCCCTTCTTTCTCTGCCCCTCCTCCCCTTGTGCTCTCTCTCTTTCTCTCAAAAATAAACATTAAAAAAAAAAGATGATTTCTGGGGCGCCTGGGTGGCTCAGTTCGTTGTGCGTCGGACTTCAGCTCAGGTCATGATCCCACGGTTCATAGGTTCGAGGTCCGCGTCAGGCTCTGTGCTGACAGCTCAGAGCCTGGAGCCTGCTTCCGGTTCTGTGTCTCCCTCTCTCTCTCTCTCTGCCCCTCTCCCCCTGGCTCTGTCTCTCTCTCTCAAAAATAAATAAAAACATTAAAAAAGGTTTTTAAATAAATAAATAATTAAAAAAAAAAGATTGTTTCTGAGCAAGTATAAATAATGGACAGGGACTCACGTTTCCCTCAGAGAAAAAAGGTTCAATACTTAACTTCCTACCTCCTGGAAGAAGCTCAGAGGTCTAGACACGATCGAGCTTCCGAGACTGTAGTCCCCGAGTGGGGGAACAGGGTGGGATATGCCTCTTCTTAGGTGTCCGGAGCGAGCCGGCATGAGAGTCCCTTATCCCAGGACCCCACGGCGCGTGCACGCCCTGGCTCTCCTTGATAAAAATGACATTTCGTCCACATGTATGGTGTCACCTCAAGGTGACACTGTGAGGAGCCCGGGCTGTGGTGTCAGTGTGACACTTGGGAGTACTTAATTCCTGTAGGCCTCAGTTTCTACTCTGCAAAATGGGTGAGTAATCGTATTTGCTTCCAGGGTTAATATGGGAAGGCAAGGAGATAACGCCGACAAAGCACCTTCGAGTCACACTGGTCACGTGGCAAGCGGGCAACCCGTGTTGCCGCGTCAGCCTAGGACGGCCACTACGCAAGGTGAGGATACGGGGACCCCTCCGTATTTCCCTCAAGGCACGAGATGAAATTGAGTCTCTTTCTGCCTCCATTGCTGAAGTTGTCACTACACCTTTGTCTCTGCCTTTTCCTCCTTTCCTATTTACTTTTCTACCCGTGTGGCCTAACTCTACAAACCTTCAGGGAGGAAGGTCACAGATATGTAATGACTTGGCGTTTCTTATGTGAAAAGCGAAAGAGAATCAATATGGAAACAGAATTCTGTTCCGCATTCCCAACGGTTACTTATAAAATCTAGCCGGAGGGAGAAACAGAACTCGACATAGAAAAGCCACGTGGAAACTGCCGTCTAGGGGGCCCCAAAGTGCTTTATTTTGAATTTATCGTTATAATTGTGGGGGCTATTGTCACACTTTAGACACTGGGAGGTGGCCGGGAAACCCCAAGTGAATTTTGCCCTTACCCTCCCTGGGGTCCGACAGAGGGGTGTTGCCGTGTGGGGCCTCCAGAGGCCAAGCGCACACCAAAGCTGCCTCAGCAGTGGTTTCTGGCAGCGTCCGTCCCTCTCCCTAAAGCAGTAATGAAGCTGCAAAGAGAAAGTGATTCTATGGGGGTTTCTGGCTTAGTATGTCCTGGGTGTGAGAGAGCCATATCCGGGGCGCCTGGGTGGCCCAGTCGGTTAAGCGGCTGACTTCGGCTCAGGTCATGATCTCACGGTCTGTGAGTTCGAGCCCCGCGTCGGGCTCTGTGCTGACGGCTCAGAACCTGGAGCCTGCTTCGGATTCTGTGTCTCCCTCTCTCTCTGCCCTTCCCCTGCTCACGCTCTGTCTCTAGGTCTCTCAAAAATAAATAAAAATGTTAAAAAATTAAAAAAAAAAAAAGAAAGCCATATCCATGGGGCGCCTGGGTGGCTCAGTTGGTTAAGCGTCATGGCTTCAGCTCAGGTCATGATCCCAGGGTTCAGAGGTTCGAGCTCCGCGTCAGGCTCTGTGCTGACAGCTCAGAGCCTGGAGCCAGCTTCAGGTTCTGTGTCTCCCTCTGTCTCTCTGCCCCTCCCCACCCCTTCAAAAATAAATAAACATAAAAAAAAAAAAACAAAGAAAGAAAGAAAGCCATATCCGGGTTCCTGACCTCCTTCTGGGCTCCCAGAAAACACACTCTCCTTTCTCTCCCTCCTTCAACAATAGCCGGAATGCCGCCTCTCCAGGCAAAAATAATCGGTCACCATAATTGCACTTGGCATTTGGGCAACACTTTATGGCCATTAATTAGTTAAATGTGCGCGGCACCCTGTGAGATGGAGAAGGATCTCCGGCTCTGTCCTGTGTGCGGGAACAGAGGGATGGGAAGTAGGGCCTCGGGCTATTGCTCGAGGCAGAGCGAGGTCGGAATGCAGGCCCTGGTCCCCCTCCTGAGCCTGCGCGGCAAATTCCGGGCGCCCAGCGTGGCTTCTACCTCCCCCGCCCCCCCCCAGGATGACAAGGAGGCGGTGGTTTCCTAAACCGTTCCCTCTGCTATGGTAACGGAGATTGGAAACAGTACGCTCCGAGCAATCTCTACCTTAATCAGGGGCTCTGGTCAACGGACCGCCACGTATCTTCTTGCGCTTCCACTGTAAGTGTGTATGGAACATTCTGGAAAAGGGGCGGGCCTCCGCCCTTCCCTCACAGAGCGGAGTGGGCCCACGAAGTCATCGGAGAGCAAGCCCAAATGGAGAGCGTGGTGTGGAACGGCAGTGGCCGAAGGTGAACCGGAAGTTGAGCCGGGTACTGCTGAGCAGGGGTGGGGGGCGGAGGGCTCTGCGGCGTGAGGGACCTGTTGCTCCAGCTCCCGGGGGTGCGGCGAGAGGACACCTGCCGCTGCCAGCCGCTTCAGGGGGTCCCCCCGAGTGCAGAGGGCCGCCTCGCCCAAGGCCCGGGGGCTCCTTCGCACTGCGGCCCATCTAACGGCAGAACCGTGCAGAAGTGTCAGGTCCCAGCCGCTCAGCCCGTCTTGGGACACCTCTGAAGGCCACTAATTAGCGTGACGTTCTAAGTCCAGGGTCTGACTGCAACTCCACCTCTTCTTCCTCTCCATCCTCCTTCCTTCCCTCCCCTTCCGCAGGGGTCAAGGTCACTCCCGGAGAAATACCCTCCGTACTAAATTCTTCCACCTCGCGCTTTGCTTTCCAGAAGACCCACTCTCAGGAGGTGAGATGAGCGGGCCTCCAGGAGAGGGGGAATCAGAATCAGAATCAGGGGAATCGGAGTGGAGTGGGAAATCGGGGGGTGGGAAATCGGACGAGCCGGGCTGGGGGAGGGACGTGGGGAGGGGCACGCTGGCACCAAGAGACAGGAGGAGCGGGACTGAGGGACGGCGGGGGACGAAGAGAATCCGGAGCCGATCTGAAGAAGGAAGAAAAGACAGGTGTGGGTAGCGAAGTCTTTTTATTTTTTTAATTTTTTAAAATGTTTATTTATATTTGAGAGAGAGAGACAGAGAGACAGAGCATAAGTGGGGGAGGGGCAGAGAGAGAGGGAGATACAGCATCTGAAGCAGGCTCCAGGCTCCGGGCTGTCAGCACAGAGCCCGACGTGGCGCTTGAACCCACGGATGCTTGGCTGACTGAGCCACCCAGGCGCCCTGCAAGTTCTTTTTTTAGGGAAAGAAAAGGCAAAGGTAAGAGGTTTAGTCTATGTGTCTGTCTGGGTTATCACATTAAAAAGCGGTAAGACTATGGAGATGGAGCATTTTGTGAGAAATTCTGTTTTAGACTCGAGTTTGAGCTATGAGACTTTCAAGTGGAGATATCTCGTGGGCAGTTTTGTATATAAAACGGGAGGAAGCAGGTCAGGACGGAAGAGGTGGACTCGGGAGCTATGTCAGACTGTATCTTCCAGAGATAGCCACAGTACCTCCCATCCCACACGCTCGTCTACACTGGGACCTGGCCACCGCCCTCATCAAGAGGAAGAGACTGGGACGTCTGGATGGCTCAGTCGGTTAAGCCTCCGACTCTTGATTTCGGCTCAGGTCATGATCTCACGGTTTGTGAATTCGAACCCCACAACTGGCTCTGTGCCGACAGCACTGAGCCTGCTTGGGATTCTCTCTCTCCCTCTCTGTCTCCCCATGCCCCAATCATGCTCTCTCTCTCTCAAAATAAATAAATAAACTTTAAAAAAAAAATAGAGGTGGAGACTAATTCCCCTCCCCTTGAATCTAGGCAGGCTCCTGACTGCTTTGGCCAAGAGAAAAAAGTAGGGTGTAAGAATTCCGACCGCGCTCACACCACTCCGCTGGAGAGGAGGTGCGTAGCCGACGACAGCCAGGGTCCAACGCCAACCACGTGAATGACCCATGGCAGATACCTGGTCCCGAGGGGATGACTCAAGCCTCGGCCAACATCTGACGGCAACGACATGGGAAATTTCAAGCTTGAACTGCCCAGCATGGCCCTTCTCAGATTCCTGATCCGCAATTGTCTGAAGCTGCTAAGCACCAGGGTCACTGGTAAAATGTAGCAACAGTAAGGGGAACGGGAGTCATTAGCAATGGGGGGAACAGGCCGCCATCATAGCGTCTTACATAATAAGTTCCCTCTTCCAATCTTGTCTGCCCCCCCCCCCGCCCCCGCCCCGCATCCTGTCCCCACCACCATTCACCTCCCATCAGATGGCCAGGGGTCCTTTGTAAACAGTTCCCGGGTAATCTGATCAAATCGCTTCCCTTCCAGAGGACCCGCAGAGGTCTCAAATTTCAGAACGCACCATCAGGTGGTCTGGTGGTTAATCGTAATGACCATAGGGCGCCGAGGACCTGGGATCAAACATTATTCTGGGTGTGTCTGTGAGGGTGTGTCTGAAGATTAGCATTTGAATCCATAGAATCCATGGGTTGCCTCCCCCATAATGTAAGTGGCCCTCATCCAATCAACTAAAGATCTGAATAGAACTGAAAGGCTAAGTAAAAAGCAGCTCCTCCCCCCTGACTCATTGAACTGGGACACTAGGCTTTTCCTGCCTTCTGACTCGAACCCAAAAGTCAGCCCTTCTGGGTCTCCAGCTTGCTGAATGCCAATCTTGGGGTTTGTCTATATTTATATCTCTATCTATCTACAGCCTATGGGTTCTGTTTTCTGGAGAGTCCAGACTAATATAGGTAGGGCCCAGAAATTTGCTTTTTATTTTTTTTTAATGTTTGTTTGTTTGTTTATTTGAGAGGGAAAGAGAGAGTGAGCAGGGGAGGGGCAGAGAGAGAGGGAGACATAGAATCTGAAGCAGGCTTCAGGCTCCAAACTGTCAGCACAGAGCCCAACACAGGGCTCAAACCCACGAACCGTGATCATGAACCCACGAACCATGAGATCATGAACCCACGAACCGTGAGATCATGACCCGAGCCGACGTTTAACCGAAGTGAGACCTTTAACTGACTATGCCACCCAGGCGCCCCAGGAATTTGCTTTTTAAAACGAGACTCCCAAGGTGATTTCGAGTCTGACCCTGGCTGGCAAACGCTAGCCTATACAGGGTACAGTCCTTGGCAACCCAAGATTCTGCTCCCCCTTTGGTTAAACATAAAAACCTCACCAGTACCCTCAAGAGCACAGTGGCTTTGTGGCAGAACCCCTAGATCCTCTATATTTCTCTCCCGGCTTTGCTAGTTGGAGCTTCAATTTTGGTACTTTGTATCATGAGAATGATCATTTTCTTCTCATTCTTGATGTGTAAATGTATAAAATTGAACGTGGAAATGAATAATTTATATAATGTGGTTTTCAATATGCATGTGCATAAAATTTATCAGGTAAATAAGAACGGTAGGAAAAAAAAAGTCTCTTTCAGATAAGTATTATCTCCACCCCCCTTGCACGTCCCCAGAGAGTCTACCATTCTGCCCGACTGGACTGAAAATCACTGCTTTAGGGGCGCCTGGGGGGCTCGGTCTGCCGAGCGTCGGACTTCGGCTCAGGTCACCGTCTCTCAGTTTGCGAGTTCGAACCCCACATCGGGTTCTGTGCTGACGGCTCAGAGCCTGGAGCCTGTTTCAAATTCTGTGTCTCCCCCACTCTCGGTCCCTCCCTTGCTCTTGCTCTGTCTCTGTGTCTCTTAAAAATAAACATCAAAAAAATTAAAAGAAAAGGAAAAAAAAATCACTACTTGGGCCAGCAGGGCTCCCTGGAGATCCTGTATTCATGCCAGTCGCTCTGCCTGGCAAGTTTTTTGAGGATTTAGCATGTGCTGGGCACTGTGTAATGCCCCTCCCACTATACCCCCCCTCCCACAATGGATTGCTTCTCCGGGGGCCACAGCCCCTTGTTTGTACTTCTATTGTAGCCTCGTCATTCCATGATCTGTTAGCATCTCCTTCCGCCAGGCTACGCAGCTCCTTAGCTCAGGACTGTGTCTTGTTCATCTGTGTGTCTCAGTCCCTGGCGCGGCGCCCGATATCCAGTAGGAACTCAATTAATGTTGATGAATGAGCTAATAAATGAATGACGATAGCCCGGTGTCTGGCCCATCGCAGATGATCAATAAATATTGGTTCAAATGCAATCGAAGGGAGAGTGCAGGCCGCAGAAGCAAGGGCAGAGAGGATTTCAAGAAGGAGGGTTGCGGGACACAGTCAAAAAGATACCGAAAGATCAAGGTACGCTGGTGGAGAACATGGAAACGTTGGACTTGACGGAGAGGAAGGCGATGCTAAATCTTTGAACCAATAGCAGTTGACAGAATGTTTGTCACAAAACCGACAAGCGAAGATCAGTATTTACGTACCCTCGGAGTGTTCGTGGTACCTCTTTAAATCCAGTTTCTGGCCGATACCCTGTGGGCCCTGTGGTCCGTCATGCCCCCGACCTCACTAACTAGCCCCTCACTTAAAATCCCCATACGTTTTGAGTCACTGTGTTGTAAACCTAAAACTAATGTAACAGTGTGTGTCGATTATATTTCAATAAGCAAAAGAACCCATACGTTAGCTATCGAAGCTTCCAAGTCTTCTGTTCGCGCTGGAGGTTTAATTTTAACCCTGCGATGATCCTTTCTATTAAAAGACGGGACCGCTAGCTGACCTGTTATCACTCCAGAGATGGTCTCCCTCCATTCTTCCTTCGAATAAGTATTTACTGTGGTGCGAATTCTGCTGAGTAGGGTCCATTCTTGGGCTAATGGTGCAGCTTCTATTCATAGAGACTGGGCTTGTGGCTTTATTTTTAAAATCTTCAATCCTAGACTTGCCCGGGCAGCTTAACTCCTGGGAAATTCCTCTTAGGAACCATTTAGAACTCTTCCTGCCATTTGCTGTGTCCAGAAACAGCCCTGGCAGAGGCATCAGGGGTCTCTCCCTTGAGGAGAGACGTTGCCCGGAGTGTGTCCTGGAGGACTCTGGTTTACACTCCCTGGTCAAGTTAGGTCGAGGGCATCTTGACTACAAGACTTGCCAGTGTCTTTTATAGGCAAGGATACCTGGGGGTAAGAGTAGAGGCTATGGGAATAGGTCTACGGTGTTTTCTAAACTCATTTCATTTTTTTTTTCCTTAGGACCATTTTATGGGATACTAGGCAATACTGCCATAGATTATGATCATTCCTTCACTCCACCGAAAACTGTGTGTGCCAACTGTGTGCCTGGCGGTGTGCTGAGAACTGGGCATACATCGGTAAGTAACCAGGCACGCGGGTCTGTCTTTATGAAGACGTGGGGGGAGACAGATAGGAATCAAAGGCACTAACTTGCGAATCGAATCATCACAGCAGATGTAAAATTGTCACGGTGACAGGTGCCACGAAGGAGGGGCACGTCACGTGGCCAAACTGGGAGAGGAAACCAAAGGGACCTCACGAAAAACAAAAGCTACTTCTTCTCCTTTGCTTCTTTTCCTACCTCTATTCTTTTTTTCTTTCTATTTTTTTTAAATGCTTATTCATTTTTGAAAGAGAGAGAGAGTAGGAGAAGGGCAGAAAGAGAGGGAGACAGAGAATCCGAAGCAGGCTCTGCACTGTCAGTGCAAAGCCGCCCTGGGGGCTCGAACCCACAAACTGTGAGATCATGACCTGAGCTGAAGTCAGACGCTCAAGTGACTAAGCCACCCAGGCACCCCTCTTTTTTATTGTAATTTTATTTATTTTGAGAGAGAGAGAGAGCGTGAGCAGGGGAGAGGCAGAGAGAGAGGGAGAGAGAGAGAATCCTAAGCAGGCTCTGTGCCACCAGCGCAGAGCCCGATGCAGGGCTTGAAACTATGAACTATGAGTTCCTGATCTGAGCTGAAACCAAGAGTCAGATGCTTAACGGACCGAACCACCCAGGGGCCCCTCCTACTTTTATTTTTGTTAGGACCCGCACCCCTACTTACACATGCCGTAATGAATGTCCACCTTCTAAAGGTCGAGGAGTTAATAAATTGGTAAGGAACCAGGCATACGGGTCTGTCTTTATGAAGTCATGGGGAGAGACAGATATGAATCAAACGCACTAAGTTGCCAATGCTTTCTTTGGAGACTTCCAGCACAATAGATAACATCTAAAGAGTGACCAGGAGAGGTCTTCCTGAGCGTTCTCCAAACACTTTGACGCGAAGACCTCTGGTTCTAGGGCACGAAAGACTTATGCAGGACACCTGAGCAGGTACCCTCATTCGGCCAGTTCTTGGACGCCTGAGAGACACGCACACCAGGCCACCATCCTCAATAAAAACTAGAGACCCCCAAGTAAACACAAGACTCCTCTTCCTTTCTGAGTCTCCCAAGGGCTGTCCTATCTGCTCCCTCTATGTCTTCAATCGACTCTGCTCCTACTCCCTCTCGATCTGCATTTGATTTCCATCCTGTGGGAAGCCGAGGACCCTCTTGGTCCTCAGACCCAGCCTGTCTGCATCAAAATGCGAGCCTAGAAGAGAGAACTTCAGTGTGGTCAGGGAAGGCTTCCCTGAGGAGGTGACCGGGAGCTGGCACCTGAAGTGTGAGTAGGAGTTCGCATGGTGATGAGAATGGAGAGAAGCACCTGTCCCGGGGTGCTGGGGATTCAGGAAGTGTGTGGGACAGAATGGCGGCCAGTAGGGTTTGGGGAGCAAGATGAGTCTCGAATGACAGAAAAGGCCGAACCAAACAGGGTCTTCTAGGCCATGTTGGGCATTTTTGTCCTTATCTGAGGAGCAATGGAAGCCATCAGATTTGTGTTTTGGAAAGGTCCTTCGAGCTGCTGAGTGCAGAGCTGATTGGAGGTGAGCCACAGTGGACCCAGTTGGACGGTTTAGAAGGCTACCGAAGTGGTCCCACTTGATGGTGGTGGAAGAGGCGCTGAAACGAATTCATTCTCTCCGGTCTGGATCAAGTACCCCTTCTTACAAAGCGGAGGAACCCACAGAGCTGGCTTTCCGAAACACGCAGCCAGCCACTGCACCGGAAATCTCCTCTCTGCACCTGAGGGATTGGGGTGAAGGGGGTGGTCTCCCCTCACCTCAGTTCATTCAGCAAAACCCTGTAGAGAAGCATTTGTCCTCGGAGTGGAGATCTCTGCGGCATCTGTCATCCGGATCCAAAGAGAGCCCAGGGCCATCTTTCCAGTCTGGCCCCACCTGTAACCATGTTCCCCGGGCCTCTCCTTTAGCCTGTGCGACTCTAGGTTTGATTCCAGGCGTCTGGGAATTTCAAAGCGGAGAGAGACCAGGGAGACCACTTCACCCTTAACTGTTGCAAGAATTCCTCCTACATATCCGAAGATAATTCATACAAAAGTCAATTCATTCGGTCCCCAATCACACTAATGATTAAGATTCCAGATAAAGCTTTCTTGCCCTGCCCCCCGCCAACCTCTGGGGTCTCTAGAAGCTTAAACACCATCTGATAGGCGCTCAGAATAATTCCTCATATATTCATAATGCACATTACTCCCTCGTTTTCTCACGACGGTTTCAATTTACAGAGAGCTTGAGTAACGTGTCCAAGGTTACACAGTAAGGAAATTACGGTTGGCAGCCTTTACAAAACATCACTTGGAACTGAGTCAGAAGTCTACACTGCACATTCTGTATTGCCTGGAATTTTACAACGAACGCGCGGAACTCCCCTGAGTCCGCACTGAGCACTCCCATCATGAAACTTTTATACTTAACTCTTTAAATTTTACATTTTAATAATTCACGGACGACTTTTAGGTGCACCTGCTTTTTGTCTGCATCTGAGCAAATTCTGTCTCGTTATACTATTCTCCCTGTATTTTCACGGTGCTAGGTACATAGAATGCTTTTTAAAAAAATGCACTGAGGGGGACGCTTGGGTGGTTCAGTTGGTTGAGCGTCCAACTTCGGCTCAGGTCAGGATCTCACAGCTCGTGGGTTCGAGCCCCACATCGGGCTCTGTGCTGACAGCTCAGAGCCTGGAGCCTGCTTCGGGTTCTGTGTCTCCTCTCTCTCTGCCCTTTCCCCTGCTCGTGTACTCTTCTCGCCCCAAAATAAACAAACATTAAAGAAAAAAAAGACTTAGCGTGGTTGTAAAGTTAACGGAATGTGAGTGCTTCTGTCACCAACGGTGTTGCAGCTGGCCGAAAAAAGCTGTAGATTCAGACGTGTCTTGGTGTGTTTAGCATGTAAGGTGTCTCACACAAATGCAAGTTAGCTTCTGGGATCTCACAAGCCCCCTCTGTGAGCCCGCTGTTAACCGGGGGCGATCAGTTTTGGGGAAACCCAGCCCCTCGACATAGCTGTAAGTCATCTAGTGGAAGTAATGGGTTTCTGCAAATGTGTATATATACATAGCATGAGCACACACGGCATAAACAGTGTTTCCATGACTTTTTGGAAATTATGAGGGCTTTTGCGAATCACTCAGGGCATTTTTAAAAATATAACTGTATCTTACTTTTTTTTTTAATGTTTATTTTGAGAGAGAAAGAATGAGAACAGGGGAGGGGCAGAAAAAGGGGGAGAGAGAATTCCAAGCAGACTCCGTGCTGTCAGTGCAGAGCTGGCCGTGGGGCTCGACCTCATGATCGTGAGATCATGACCTGAGCCGAAATCAAGAGTCGGATGCTTAACTGACGGAGCCACCCAGGTGCCCCCCCTCCGTCTTTTTAATGTTTTACTTATTTCATGTTTTTTTAATTATTTGTTTTTGAGAGAGAGAGCGTGTGTGTGTGTATGAGCAGGAGAGGGGCAGAGAGAGAGAGAGGGACAGAGGATCCAAAGCAGGCTCTGGGCGGACAGCAGTTTTTATAGGTAGGTTGAATAGGGCATGCAAGAGATAGGAAGACTATATAGAATATTCGATCAGGAGCTCTTTGAGGTGCTGTCTTCACCTGACATGAGGAGCAATGGAAGGGTTTTGCCTAATACCCAACAAGGCACAGCAAATCAAGCTTTTGCTGCCTCGGACTTCAGCAGCTTTGTCCGATAATTGCGAGTAATTGAGAGTCCCTGAATCCCCATCTCCTTTTAGAAGACCTCTAATTTTCGCCTCTACACTGCCTACAATTGAATGAAGTGTTCTCTTCCCGTTGCTATAAACTGCGGAGGTTAAAGCACCATGCTTAAAGCTGGCAGATAAGATACTTACATACATTTTCCCATTACAGTGCTGACCTGCGGAATCAACGTTTTCCCTGTCTAAGTATTGTACCTGTTCGTGACCAAGAAGGGGAGATTGGATATCTGGTAGGCAACCAGGATTGTCTCCCATAATATGGACGCATGACTTCAGAGCAAATGCTTTTCACCGACTGGAAAAAAACACAAACCCTTCTGGCGTACACATATTATTGTCCTTAAGTATTTTAAAAATATGTTGGGGGCGCCTGGGTGGCTCAGTCAGTTAAGCGTCGGACTTCGGCTCAGGTCATGATCTCCCAGTTAATGGGTTCAAGCCTGGTATTGGGTGGGCTCTGTGCTGACAGCCTGGAGCCTGGAGCCTGCTTAAGATTCTGTGTCTCCCTCTCTCCTCTCTCAAAAATAAATAAACATTAAAAAAAATACGTTGGGTCTCTAAAGCTCACTTTCCGTACCTAAGAAAAGGGGATTAGAAGCCTACCTATCTTCCAGGGTTTGTGAGGGTGACACAAGCTAAGGTGAGGAGGGCATTAGCAGAGTGCCTGGTGTGTAGTATGCACTCGGTAAAGGCTGGCTTTTGTTTTTATTATCCCTTTGTGAATGGGTGATGTAATAGGACTTATTTATGTCGATTTCTACGTTTGGGAAGGAGAGGCAGCTGCTGGAGGGCCTGGTATTTCCAGCAACCTAGTCCATATGGGACACGGTGGAGAGCGCCCCCCAGTGGCCATCAGTGGACTTGCTTCTGTCCCGTACCCCACAAATTTATGTGCCAGACTGTTGAGAATGTCACTAAACATGGAATTACAGGACTTTGTGGGAGGCAGATTCTGTCTAGAAGAGCTAGAAATCCAGAATAGGGCTACCGTTCCTTTCCATTTGACTCTGCTGCCTCCTTCTTTAGAATAAATCAAGCACAAACTACCACAACCAGTAACAACTGTAATTAGCCTGAGTCTTAGGTTCCTAATCTGCAATTACAATCATATTTTGTCCTAACTCATGTGATTACTATGAGGATAAAACTGGATAATGCAAGTGAAATCATGACATTGTTTTAATTTAATCCTACTAAGCAACATGAGCTTTGCATGCCTTGTGTCATGGAATCCAACTAGGAGGTAGTAGTAGAAGAGACTGCTAGTTGACCCCAATGTCTACTCTCCCCCTTTTCCTTAGAAATAAGACCCTTGGCACTGGGTGGCTCCGTGGGTTAAGAATCTGACTCTTGATTTCAGCTTAGGTCATGATCTCGCGGTTTGTGAGTTCAAGCCCTGCGTCGAGCTCAGCACTGACAGTGCAGAGCCTACTTGGGATTCTCTCTCCTTTCTCTCTGCCCCTCCCCCACTTGTTCTCTCTCTCTCTCTCTCTCTCTCTCTCTCTCAAGAATAAATGAATTCCTTTTTTTAAAAAAAAATAAAGACACCTGATTTTTAGCCTGGCTCAACTAAATAAATAATACATTTCCCAGCCTTCCTTGCTGCTAGGTGTGGCTATATGTCTATGTTCTGGCCAATGAGACAGAAGTGGGAATTTTAGTCAGTTATTTCCAGGTAGTGTCTTCTGAGGAGGACACGCTGTTGTGCCTCCCTCCTTCTTCCCTGCTGGAATGCTAGAATGTTTATTTGATGGCTAGAACTTGAAAATATCAGACCATGAGGCAGTATAAGGGCAATGAAATAGAAAGAAATGAACTATTTCTTGAAAGTTTTCTGAAGGGGCACCTGGGTGGCTCAGTCAGTTGAGCGGCTGACTTCGGCTCAGGTCATAATCTTACAGTCTGTGAGTTTGAGCCCCGTGTCGGGCTCTGTGCTGATGGCTCAGAGCCCGGAGCCTGCTTCAGATTCTGTGTCTACCTCTCTCTCTGCCCTTCCCCTGCTCATGCTCTGTCTCTCTCTCTCTCTCAAAGATGAATAAACGTTAAAAAAACAAAAAGTTTTCTGAAGAATTTAAAATAAGCTGGAGCTATTGTCATGTCCCTTTACAACCTTAACTATTTCAGCATGTGTTTCTAAGATCAAAGGCATTATCTTGATAACCACAGTATAATGATCAAAATCCAGAAATAAAACATTGATACATTACTATTAGCTAACTCACACATATTATTCAGATTTTATTACGCATCCTAGTATTCTCCATTATGGCTTCCGCCCCATCTAGGATGTAACGTGGCATCAGGACTTATTATCATGTTTCTTTGGTTTCCTTAACTTGGGAAGAAATTCAACATCTATTCATGATTGAAAAGTTTTAGCGAACCAGGATAACAAACAGCAAACAGACAAAACATGTAATAAACATCATCCTAAAAGAAGAAACATTAGAAGCATCCCCTTTATTTTTTTTTTTCAGTTTTAAATTTATTTTTGAAAGACAGAGCACGAGCAGGGGAAGGGCAGAGAGAGAAGGAGACACAGAATCCGAAGCAGGCTCCAGGCTCTGAGCTGTCAGCACAGAGCCCACCGCGGGACTCGAACTCGTGAACTGTGAGATTATGACCCAAGTCTAAGTTGGCCGCTCAACCAACAGAGCCACCCAGGCGCCCCAGAAGCATTCCCTTTAAAATCATGAATAACACAGGAGTGCTCACTACCACTCTATTTAACATTGTGTCGAAGATTCTAGTTAGCACAATAAGACCAGAAAAACTTAAAATTATAAGGATGAGAAAGGAAGATATACTCTTCTTATCTGCAGATGATTTGATTATCTGCATAGAAAACTCGAAACGATCTATACACTAAATTCATATAAATAGGACAGTTTAGCAAGTGGCTGCATTTCAAAGCACTGGTGACAAAACAGAAAGTAGGACTTAAAAAAAAAAGGACACTATTAACAAGAGCAACAAACTATAATAAATGGGTTAAATAAATAATCTTATATAAATAATAAGAATCTTAAATAAATAAGATTTAATTAAATGAAAAGATGTCCCTGTTCACCGAAAGGAAGACTGAATTTCATAATGATGTTACTTTTCCCTAAATTAATTCAGAGATTTAATGAAACCCGAATCATAGATATTCATGGAGCTGAGGAATTGGTTCTAAAATGTGTAAGAACAAAATGTTAATATAGATGGAAATACCGGCACTAGGGTTGGAGGAAGTGGAGAGGATTTCTTAGGCAAGATACAAAAAGTGCTGACTCTATAAAACGTTGTTAAATTCAACCTTTTTACTTTTATTTATATATTTTTAAAGATGATTTGCTTTTCTTTTTTTAAGTTTATTTATTTATTATTTTGAGAAGGAGAGAATGCGTGCAGGAGGGGCAGGGAGAGAAGGAGAGAGAGAATCCCAAGCTGGCTCTGCACTGTCGGCACAGAGCCTGACCTGGGGCTCGAGCTCACAGAACCACGAGATCATGACCTGAGCCAAAGAAGACAGGAGTCAGACATTTAATGGACTGAGCCACCCAGGTGACCCACGTTTGTTTTGAGAGAAAGAGAGAGCATGTGTGCATGTAGGCAGGTGGAGGGGCAGAGAGAGGGAGAGGGACAGAATCCCAAGCAGGCTCGAAATGTCAGTACAGAGTCCGACATGGGGCTCAATCCCGTGAACTGTGAGATCATGGCCTGGGCTGAAATGAAGAGTCAGACGCTTAACCAACTCAACCGTTTTAGATTAAGAATTTATGTTTGGGGCGCCTGGGTGGCTCAGTCGGTTAAATGTCCAATGTCTGACGTCAGCTCAGGTCATGCTTTCACAGTTCATGGTTTCGAGCCCCGCGTCGGGCTCTGTGCTGACAGCTCAGAGCCTGGAGCCTGCTTCGGATTCTGTGTCTCTGTTTCTCTCTGCTCCTCTCCTACTCACAATCTCTCTCTCTCTCTCAAAAATAAATAGACATTAAAAAAATTAAAAAAAAAGAATTTATGTATATTAAAAAGCAAATGAATGAAAAGATAAGGCGCCAACTGGAAAAAGATGTTTGCCATATATGTATTCTACAAAGGTTAGACAAGAATATATGAAAAACTCCTACACGTGTAAGAAAGATCTAACTTAGCAGATGAGCAAAAGACATGAATGGATATTTCATAGATGAAGAAACATACAACCAGGAAACTTAAAAAGAGATACGCAACCTCAATAGCAATTGGAGAAATAAAATGTCAAAACGGCGGAGGCATACTATTTGATACCCACTTGTTTGGCCAAAAAAAAAAAAAAAAGGCATGAAATGCCAATGACATGGATTAATAAGACCTCTTATATATTGCTGGTGAGGCTATAAATTGGGAAAAAAAGAAAAGCAAAGCAAAGAAAATGGACACTTTAGAAAACAACTTGGCAGGGCGCCTGGGTGGCTCAGTCGGTTGAACTGATGCATGCGCGCACTCTGTCACTGTCTCTCTCTCAAAAAGAAAAAAAAAGCAAGAAAAGAAACAATTTGGCATTATCCTATAGAATTGACCCTTAAATATATCCTTCAATCCGGCAGTTCGAATCCTAGGTATCACCTACCCACCCCCTCCCTATCCCAGAGGAATGTTTGCAAGTGTGCCTCAGGACACACGAATAAGAATCTTCATAGTAGCACCGTTCCTAATAGCACAAAACCAGAAAATGGTCAATATGCCCACCAGAAGAAGAATGGACACATATAAGGGGTGGTATATTGAATATATTTTTTAATGTTTGTTTATTTTTGAGAAAGGAAGAGTGTGCGGACACGAGCTCAAGCAGGGGAAGTTCAGAGATAGCGGTGGGGACGGAGGATCAGAAGCGGGCTCCACACGGACACCAGAAAGCCCAATGCGGGGCTCGAACTCACAAACTAGGAGATCATAATCCAAGCTGAAGTCGGCTGTTCAACTGACTGAGCCACCCAGGCGCCCCAATACAATGGAATATTTTATACCAATGGAAATAAACTCTAGCTACCTAGGATAACATGACAGGATCACAGCAATATTATGAATGAAAAATGCAAGTCTCAGTAGGGTACAAATATTATGCTGTTCAAATATAAATTCGTATAAAGTTAAAAAAGAAGGAAATATAAAATGGTATACTTACAAGGTGCGTGACCATGCATCTGCATGCACACACACATACCCGTACACACACACACACACGCACACACACTCTGTAAAATTCCTTTAAAAACTTCTCTAAAGTTTGTAAAACCAACTAAAACAAATTCTTAAACACCAGATTCAGTACAGTAGTTACCTACGGGAGTAGACACTGGATAAGGAAGAAGGATGAAGTCGTTTTGGTAAAGTGTCAGTAACCTTCTACTTCTTGGGTCAAGAGGTAGCTTCACGGGTATTCACTGTGTTGTTGATGAAGAAATGAAAAGTTTAAAGGCCCGTGGAGGGGCCGTTGATGATTACGTGCCATGAACTAAGGATTATGATTAAGCCAATTCTACGTACCCAAGTTCAAAGAGAAAATATGTTAGTAATAGCAGACGCGTATGTCGTGCTTACCACGTCCCAGGCACTGTTCTAAGATCTTTCTGTTTTGACCCATTTACTCCTCCCAGTGAAGAGATCTGGAATTATTCCCATCTTATGGATAAGAAAGTCGAAGGCCAGAGAGATTAACGGTAACTTCTGCCTACTGCAGAGCAGCGATGTAATCTACACTGCCTGGTTCCAGAACCCATGCTCTTCACCAGGCCCTCATGATGTCTAAATAAACGAAAGAGATAATTTTGTTAGGGCTTAGTCACGCGGGAGTTATGGCCGAGCGCTCTCTGTAACAATGTTAAAGGACGAACCCCATACGCAGCTCTGTTAGTATACTCAAAACCACGGAATTCCACACTTTAAATGGGTGAACCTCATGGCATGGAAATTATATCTTAATACAGCTGTTAAAAATAAAGCCCACAAACCACAGATAAATGACTTTAATAATGCAAACGGGGTCCTAAAATGATTGTTTGCTATTTTAGGATTTACTATACGGCCTGTGGGTAAAATACATGCTTTTTCTGCAGACCAAACAAAATAAACCTCGCTGTCAGGAGGCCACTCACATTGTGGAGGAAGACGAAATTGACAATTTTAACTCACGCTTGTGGGCGGAAAAAGCCTCTCGATTCCCAGCTTCAGGCCTTTTCGCATGGGCCAGGAAGTCAAACAGCTCTCAGCTCCCAAGATAAATTTCATGTTGCAATCGTAATTGTCTGTGTGCGTATTGAGGGTACACAAACAATAAAACCGAGCCAAGAGGGTGGAAAGAAGGCATTTGATTGCAAACACACGGATACCTTTTAACTGCGCCGTTTCCGTCCACCTGCGTAACTTCCATTTCGCTTTTTGCTTTGAAATCTAAAATGGATTTTAAAGGATATGGAAAAGGCACTTCATGTAGAGAGCTCGTTGTGGCTGCCCTCCTGCTGGGCTGTGTCCTCTGGGGCAAGCTCTCCTGCTGCAGCCCGCAGCGGGCTCCCTGGCATTTCAGAGGCCGAGCCACTAAGCCTAGCAGAGCCTCGGGCACTGCCACACACACTGGCAGCGGCTCCTTGAATTCTCGCCCTCAGTCCCTGTCACGAGGTTTGAGAAACTGTACTGCTTTGGTCATTATTTTTTCTTTGATCATTCAGTCACCTACGCAGGTCAGTTTAGGCCAAAGTCGCTCTGGAGCCTGATTTATTTGGCTTGCTGTTACATGAAGAAATCAGATAACGGCTTAGCTTTAATTTTGTGTTGTGTTTCATGCAACCTTGAAACAGATCAAAATCCCCTAACAATGTAAGGCCTTTTGTTTTGTGCTTTTACAAATAGTGTGTTGGTTGTTGTTGTCTTTATCCCCTAACGCCCAGATTTTTATCTTTAAATATCATTTCTCGCTAAAAGGAATCGGCTCTCCTCGGAGAAATGGCTGATTCCATGTCTCGGGCAAGGAATGTACCAATTAAGTTCAGAACAAAATAATGAAGGGGGGGGGAGTGGGAAGAGAGCATATAAGAAACAGGATTGAGGGGTGCCTGGGTGGCTCAGTCGGTTAGGCGTCCGACTTCAGCTCAGGTCATGATCTCGCGGTGTGTGAGTTCGAGCCCCGCGTCGGGCTCTGTGCTGACAGCTCAGAGCCTGGAGCCTGCTTCACATTCTGTGTCTCCCTCGCTCTCTGCCCCTCCCCCACTCATGCTCTGTCTCTCTCTGCCTTGAAAATAAATAAACATTAAAAAAAAAAACTTTAAAAAAAGAAACAGGATTGACATGAGTTGGTAACCGTTTGAAATCGTTGAAATGGGTACATGGGAGTTCTATACAGTATTCTCCTCTTGTAAGTTTTCTTTTTCCATAAAAATAGTTTTAAGGGAAGCCAAAAAAATAATTGCTAGTTTAAAAAAATGAAACAGTAATAGCATGCACAGGGCAAACACGTTTCCTTTTGAAAACGCGGAAAGATACACGCGGAAAAGTTGAGTCTCTCTCCCACCCAGACCCTGCACCCTCCTCTCGGGGTGATCGTCCTAGCAATTTCCTTTAGTATTCTCAATGAAGTTTTATGACTATATCAACAAAAACATATGCACCTAAGCATACGTACTAGTTTTGAAAACCACAAATGGGGCGCCTGGGTGGCTCAGTTGGTTGAGCGTCAGACTTCAGCTCCGCTCGTGATCTCCCGGTAAGTGAGTTCAAGCCCCGCGTCAGGCTCTGTGCTCACAGCCCAGAGCCTGGAGCCTGCTTTGGATTCTGTGTCTCTCTCTTCCTCTGCCCCTCTCCCACTCATGCTCTTTGTCTCTCTCTCTCTCTCTCTCAAAAATAAGTAACATTAAAAAAAAAAAAAGAAAGAAAACCACAAACGGTAGCATTGTTCTTTGCCTTATGAAGTTTTATTTATTTATTTATTGAGAGAGAGAGAGAGAGAGAGAAATCTCAGGCAGGCTCCCAGCTGCCTAAGCAGAGCCCCACACGGGGCTCGAACTCAAGAACTCCGAGATCAAGACCTTCGCCAAAAATCCAGGGCTGGACACTTAACCAACTCAGCCACCCAGGTCCCCCTGAAGTTTTATTTTAATGGCTAATCTTACTACACCCCGTGTACTACACCCCCTGCACACTACGATGCCACGGATTTTTATGCTTTCACATATCAGGCTTTCTCTCAAGGCTTCTTTGATCAAATGAAGAGTAAAAATTCATATTCTCTCACCTTCCTCAAGATTCTCTAGAAAGAGAAGGATGGCTAACGCAGGGCTAACCACTCTGCCGTCCTAACCGTCAAACGGCTTTGGAGCTTAGATTTCAGTCTGGGGGATATTAGTCACCTTGAAAATGCGATGTTTCAAATCGCATTCGCTACTACACATGGGGCCTTGAGAGAAGTGACTGAGGACGGGCTCGACCCAGGAACTCTCGTAACCCCTGCCAGGAGAGTGCCCGGGAGGACTGCAAAAAGCCTAACCGCGGTGACGAACTCGGCACTGCCTCCCTTCGCCTTCCGAAGAGCAGCGGCCGGCGCAGGTGTTTTCTTTGCCTTACCCGATAAAGGTCCCCCGAAAGAGCTGAAAGTGGGGTTTCGAGGCGGACGGGGACTGGAGACCACGGGTTCACTTAGAGCGACGGCGAGGGGGCTGTGCTACGGGGTTCTTCTGCCACCCTGACGCCGGGAGGGACGAGAAACCGCGGAGACAACGCGACACGTCTGCAGGGAGTGAAAACCTGACTCGGTTATTTAACGGGGAGGAAAGTTAGGAGAAAAAGCGAACAGATCTAGATTACCGGATCCCAAAATCCAAACGCACGTGCGTTCGCACCAGAAAACAGACGCCCCGTGGGGGGGGGGCGGTACTTGGGCTGCTCCGCCTCCGAGCTGCGGGCCTTAGTGGGTCCCGGCACATTGCGAACCGTGAACCCGCGGCCAGCCGGCCCTGCGGGCCCCAGGGTTTTCAGGCTGTTCTGAAGCCGGAGGGGCTAAGATGGTGTCGGCTGGGCACCCCGGGACGGCTTCCCGAGGAATCCGCCCCGGCAGCCCCTTGTCCCATACAGGTTCTAAGTGGGCGGCCCAGAAGTTTCGAGCTCCAGGAGCCGAAGCACGCCAAAGTACGCCGCGGGACCAAATAAATGTTTGAGGAGCGAACGCCGAAAGTGCCAGGAGGCGGAGCTGGCTCTGGTCACCATCTCGCGACGACTTAGTGACGTCGCACAGCAAGCGCGTGTTCTACTCTTTCACCTTCAGTCAGCCCCAGTGTGCGGGCCTACCCCTTTAAGTGAATGATGGACAGCGATGTCAGCCTATCAACTTTCTCGCCAACATCCAATTAGATTTAAACTTCTCTCAGCGGCCCGAGGAGTTGGAAGAAGAGGTCGAAAAAGGGAGCGCTTTCTCTCTCGCGAGAGCGCCGTAAGCTGGCTTCTCAGAAAAAACGCTAGAACAGATGGCCCGACTTCGCAAATAGTGGGTTAAGGCACTGAGTCACAAACCAATGAAAGGAATGAGGAGGTGGGATCACTGCTTTTACCGCGCTAGAAGTACCGTTACAGGGCAGACTTTTTGTCCAATCAACGCCTCCAGACTTTGGGTCAGGTGACCCTAGAGTGCGAGGGGCGGAGCTACAGCCTGGCGCGAGGAACCGTTAAGATGGACAACGAATGTAACCAATGAGGTACTCTGACCAGGGCGTTGGGAACCCAATAACAGTGGTTGGGCGGGCGCCTTTCCGGAGCGCGGGGAGATGTAAAGACAGACAAATCACTTTCCCAATGAGACTGTAGAAGAGAGGAGCTAATTGACCAATGAGGACTGTGGGGCGGGAGCCTTTGCCGCGGCGGAGTCCAAGATGGCGGCGTGCGGTTCCGCTGTGTGAAACGAGCGCGGGGCGGCGGGTTAATCATCTCCGCGGAGACGACCTCCGACGGCCCGCAACAATGAAAGGAAAAGAGCGCTCCCCAGTCAAGCCCAAACGCTCCCGTGGTGGTGAGGACTCGACTTCCCGCGGGGAGCGGAGCAAGAAGTTAGGGGGCTCTGGTGGCAGCAATGGGAGTAGCAGCGGAAAGACCGACAGCGGCGGCGGTTCGCGGCGCAGCCTTCATCTGGACAAGTCCAGCAGCCGAGGTGGCAGCCGCGAGTATGACACTGGTGGGGGCAGCTCCAGTAGCCGCTTGCATAGTTACAGCTCCCCAAGCACCAAAAATTCCTCGGGCGGGGGCGAGTCGCGCAGCAGCTCCCGGGGTGGAGGCGGGGAGTCACGTTCCTCTGGGGCCGCCTCCTCAGCTCCTGGCGGCGGGGACGGCGGGGAATACAAGACACTGAAGATAAGCGAGTTGGGGTCCCAGCTGAGCGACGAGGCGGTGGAGGACGGACTGTTTCACGAGTTCAAACGCTTCGGTGATGTAAGTGTCAAAATCAGTCATCTCTCGGGTTCTGGCAGCGGGGATGAGCGAGTAGCCTTTGTGAACTTCCGGCGGCCAGAGGACGCGCGGGCGGCCAAGCATGCCAGAGGCCGCCTAGTGCTCTATGACCGGCCGCTGAAGATAGAAGCCGTGTATGTGAGCCGGCGCCGCAGCCGCTCCCCTTTAGACAAAGATGCTTACCCTCCGTCAGCCAGCGTGGTCGGGGCCTCTGTAGGTGGTCACCGGCACCCCGCCGGCGGAGGTGGGGGCCAGAGATCACTTTCTCCTGGTGGCGCAGCCCTGGGATACAGAGACTACCGGTTGCAGCAGTTGGCTCTTGGCCGCCTGCCCCCTCCACCTCCGCCACCATTGCCCCGTGAGCTGGAGAGAGAGCGAGACTACCCGTTCTATGAGAGAGTGCGCCCAGCTTACAGTCTTGAGCCGAGGGTGGGGGCCGGAGCAGGTGCTGCCCCTTTCAGAGAAGTGGATGAGATCTCTCCCGAGGATGATCAGCGAGCTAACCGGACGCTTTTCTTGGGCAACCTAGACATCACTGTGACAGAGAGCGATCTAAGACGGGCTTTTGACCGTTTCGGAGTCATTACAGAAGTAGACATCAAGAGGCCTTCTCGGGGCCAGACCAGTACCTATGGTTTTCTCAAGTTTGAGAACCTAGACATGTCTCATCGGGCCAAATTAGCCATGTCTGGCAAAATTATAATTCGGAATCCTATCAAAATTGGTTATGGTAAAGCTACCCCCACCACTCGCCTCTGGGTAGGTGGTCTGGGACCTTGGGTGCCTCTCGCTGCCCTGGCGCGGGAGTTTGACCGATTTGGCACCATACGCACCATAGACTACCGCAAAGGTGATAGTTGGGCATATATCCAGTACGAAAGCCTGGATGCAGCTCATGCTGCCTGGACCCACATGCGTGGCTTCCCACTTGGTGGCCCAGATCGGCGCCTTAGAGTAGACTTTGCGGACACCGAGCATCGTTACCAGCAGCAGTATCTGCAGCCTCTGCCCTTAACTCATTATGAATTGGTGACAGATGCTTTTGGACATCGGGCACCTGACCCTTTGAGGGGTGCTCGGGATAGGACGCCACCCTTGCTATACAGAGATCGTGATAGAGACCTTTATCCTGACTCCGATTGGGTGCCACCCCCGCCCCCAGTCCGCGAACGCAGCACTCGGACTGCAGCTACTGCTGTGCCTGCTTATGAGCCACTGGATAGCCTGGATCGCAGGCGAGATGGCTGGTCCTTGGACCGGGACAGAGGTGATCGAGATCTACCCAGCAGCAGAGACCAGCCTAGGAAGCGAAGGCCACCCGAGGAGAGTGGGGGCCGGCACCTGGATAGGTCTCCTGAGAGCGACCGTCCCCGAAAACGTCACTGTGCTCCTTCTCCCGACCGCAGTCCCGAATTGAGCAGCAGCCGGGATCGCTACAACAGTGACAATGATCGATCTTCCCGTCTTCTTCTCTTGGAAAGGCCCTCTCCAGTCAGAGACAGACGAGGTAGTTTGGAGAAGAGCCAGGGTGACAAGCGAGACCGTAAAAACTCTGCATCAGCTGAACGGGATAGGAAGCACCGGACAGCTGCTCCCACCGAGGGAAAAAGCCCTCTGAAAAAAGAAGACCGGTCTGATGGGGGCGCACCCAGCACCAGCACCGCTTCCTCGAAGCTGAAGTCCCCTTCCCAGAAACAGGATGGTGGGACGGGAGCCCCTGCAGCTGCAGCCTCTCCCAAACTCTGTTTGGCCTGGCAGGGCATGCTTCTGTTGAAGAACAGCAACTTTCCTTCCAACATGCATCTGTTGCAGGGCGACCTCCAAGTGGCTAGCAGTCTTCTCGTGGAGGGCTCAACCGGAGGCAAAGTAGCCCAGCTCAAGATCACTCAGCGTCTTCGTTTGGACCAGCCCAAGTTGGATGAAGTAACTCGACGCATCAAAGTGGCAGGGCCCAATGGCTATGCCATCCTTCTGGCTGTGCCTGGAAATTCTGACAGCAGGTCCTCCTCTTCCTCAGCCACATCAGACACTGCCACCTCTACTCAGAGGCCACTTAGGAACCTTGTGTCCTATTTAAAGCAAAAGCAGGCCGCTGGGGTGATAAGCCTCCCTGTGGGGGGCAACAAAGACAAGGAAAACACCGGGGTCCTTCACGCTTTTCCACCCTGTGAGTTCTCCCAGCAGTTCCTGGATTCCCCTGCCAAGGCACTGGCCAAATCTGAAGAAGATTACCTGGTCATGATCATTGTCCGTGGTGCGTCCTAAAGTCCATGTGTAACTTGTATTTACTACTTTGACTTGGTTCCTGTTTTGTGATGTATAATGGGATACAGCATCAGATGAAATTTTCTTTTGAATTAGTTGTTTAGTTGTAGCTTTTCTCTTTTTTATATTTTTATAAACCTTTAAAATAGAAGTCAGGACAGTTTAGCTATTATTTTAAGTGAAAGGGATGCCCTGAAGGTAGCAAGCAGATGGATTTACTTTAATTAGGAGTTCCCACTCTTAGGGAGTAACTTTTTTCCTCTTTTTCTTCATTTTTTTCCCCCTTTTTTAACCTTGAGCTTAAAAAAAAAAATCCTCAGAGTTACAAACCCAAAATTTTGAAAAGTTCGGATTTGGAGAAAAGCCCACTGAGTATATAAAGATGATAATATATACCTAAAAATGGCTCGATCAGTATTTAGGTTAATAATTCCTGTACCAGAAATGTTATTTAGGTGGCTGAAATTTGATCAGGAATCTTAAAAGTACAAACTGGTAAATTGTATAGCAATGTAATTATTTTAATCAGGTATTTGAGTATTTCTCTTAAAATACATGGTTCATTCCCCGAGTGTCTCTGCTCTAACACATTTTTATCATTAGTTGAGTTCTGTATCCCGTTTATGCACTTTTGGTTTGTAGCTGTAACTGTTCAGGAAAAATTGAGGAGTAGGTTACAAACCATCTATGTCTTATGCTAGTATGCAAGAAGTGAGTAGGTGTTTTTAAAATCCGAATTCTTTGGTTAGTTATTGGTGTGTGGTGGTGTTTTTACTGACTTTCAGAGAGGTGTGGCAGGTACAGTTCTAATTTAATTGTGCATATTTCAAAACTTAAGTGTTTTTCATCAAAGATGAGTTTTCGTTTTTGTATCCGTGCAAATTTCTGATTTCAATAATAGAAAGAAGAGTTGTCTGCAGGCTCATAAGTCAGCTTTTGTTTTAGTGGGCATTAATTAGCCAGATCTGGATAGCAGAAATTTTTTTAAGTCATCGTGAAATGCCTTTGACATGCTCTTTTTAAATTTTGCCTGTATTTTTATTTTCATTTATAAACAGTAGCGATGGCATTACATTATTGAAAATGTTTTGAGTATCTTTTTCACTGGTGTCCCAACTACAGAGAACTGAAATGTCAGTGTAGGAAAACCCCTTTTTATTGTTTTATTTCCCAGACACCTGGAATTAATACAAAATAATTTAACCCAACCAAATAATTTAACCCAACCTCAGTTTTTTTTTCCAAAGCTGAAGGTGATATTGATTTCTGGTTCTTAACAAGGGCTTTTGCTGCACAAGAGTAATGGACGATTTTCTTTTTTTGTCTTGTTTCATCTATCCCTGTCCTCACCCCTAGTTTCTCCGGTCATTAGTAAGTATATTTCCCCCTTTGATTTAAATGCTGAGGACTTTAGCTGAGGCCCTCGATATTTAATTATGATTAGAAACTCTAGGACCTTTTGGATCATGGTCATGTTTCTATTCTGTGAAAGTGACTTATAGAAAGCCTGGCAGAACCCAACTGTTTTCTTTCTGTTATCAAAGCTGGTAGTTTTGAAATAGCACCAATAATAACCCAGGGAAATGTCATGTAATTTGTTTATTTTCCGTTATGACAGGTGTCTAATGCATGTCCGCATGAAATCCCCATCACTGCTGTGTCATCCTTTTTGGTTTTCACTATGCATTTATAAACTTTCTAAGTTTGGAGGTTTTCGTTGTTTTTAAACTGGAAAAACTAGCCATTTTGATAGAAGGAAGGTACGAGGCTGTGAGCACAAAGGTCCTTGGTGTGCTTGTAGGAAAAATAACAGATCCTCCAAGTTAAGACCCGGTGCTTTTTGCTTTTAAAAACTGTGCTTGGCACACTAATATGGAGGAGACATTGTTCCAAAAGTAACGTGAGTTTGCAGTCTGCATACATGGGGTCAAAGTACAGTTTGGCTAGATACATTTTTCCAGTTTAAATAATCTCACTAACCATTAACTTTTGAATATCTTTTGATAAGAAGGCTGGACAAATGATTTTGCTCTTTTAGAGAGTGAAGTCCACGACAGCTAATTTTACTCTAATCCAAAGTGTGGGGGTTTTTTTTCCCTTTTTCTTTTTTCTTTTTCTTTGTTTCTTTTTTTTTTTTTAAGTCGATGTGACAACCAGCCGAAGAATACTGTGGTTTTTGCTCCATGTTTGTTTGAATCTTTATCTGACATGGTGGCTTTTGTTAGATCTGGGCAATTTGTGCTTCAGTGTTTCTGAAACAATGGCTTGATACCATTTCTAAATGTATATATTAGAAATAACTAATTATGTTTAGTTCGGTGCTTATCTACAGAGTGCCATCGTTCAGATGAATCTCTTTTAATTTGTGTTGCCCATTGCGTTGCGTAGGTTCCTAATATTGTTAAACTGTTTAAGCCTTCAGAATGGAATGAAAAGCAAGAGTCTAAAGCTATCTGGTTCTAATTCTCATTAGCCAGAATTTCATAATCTCGATACTGGATGTTCTTTATAACAACCACTTGTTTCTTTTACTTTAAAAAAAAAATACTCGTTTGGTTGATTTTTCTGGAACTCAGCTCAAATGAATGCAAAGAAAATTTCTTCAGTATATTATTTAATGACTTCTTAAGTATTACTGGTGAAAACATCAAGCTGATTAAGACTTGAGATCCACAACTTCAAAGTTTATGGAAAGTTAAGCAAACATTCAGCTCCTGGCCAATTTTTTAACGTTATTTTGTTAGTCGTAACTGGGATTCCTATTAAGAGTTTTCCACGTAAAAATTGAAATTTCTGGTTTAACGTGTATGTATACGTTGACTCTGTAGATAGAGTTTTCCCTTTAAGGATTACATCTTAAAACGTCCATCCTCTGGCCGGTATAAGCTTTCGTCACATTTTGAAGGTCACATACTCTGGCCTTTAACTCATTATTTGAGGTACAGAAAGAAAAATAAGGTGTGTGTTTGCTTTCAGAGTGGAAACACTGTTTGGATTTATTTTAAAATGTTACGAGCAGGTGTTCACCGACCATATTTGTTTTGTTTTTTAAAATTTGAAATCCACTTTCTTTAGACCGTGAAGTTGCTCATTATGCAGGTCCAGCTTGAACTGCAATTTGGGTCCATACAGGAACCAATCATCAAAAACTCTGTGGTAACAGAATTAGGATCTCCTCTTGAGAAGAGGGCCTTAATGACCTTTTTATGTGAAAAGTTTGGGAGAGAATTTCGGGACTTTTTTTTTTTCAGTCTCTGCCACAGTGTTCGGTTTTGAGATAGCAGTTAGGTGTGAGGACAAGAGAAGCGAGGCAGAGTTGGCTCTGGCAGCAGTCTGGTTCTAGCGATGTCCCTAAAGGGAGACCATGATTTCAGATAACCACAGGGAACTGTCCAGCTAAATAAAACGTTTTATACGTTTGGTTTAAACAGAGTTGAGAAGTAAAAGTCCTAAAGTATTCTTTGGGTGTTTAGTAATTGTCCGTATGAGCGTTTTCTTAAAATAACAGCTGCTGTCTTTGGTAACCCAGAGGAAGGTGGATTTTTAAATGGCTTCGTATCTTGACCCCTTTCTACAGCAACAGAGTAGTTCTGTATTGTTCCATATAAACTACAGAACGAAAACAGAGGGGGTAAAAATTTGACTCCACCTTTTTTTTAGTTTCCTTTTTTAAGTTCTATTTAGAATATATTGATCCTAAATTGATTGTGAACTACCTGTCTTTCTGAATTTGTTGGACATGTTTTACTCAGTTACATGAGTATAAAGGGTATTTTCAGTCCTATCATCTTCGCTCAATGGCAGTCTTTTAAAAAAGTCCACCCTGTTGTTCTCCCTGTTACTTGTCTATTCATACGGTAAATCCATTCGAGGGTGTGCCGGTGGGTATTATTGGTGCTTTCTGAAGTCAAGCTGGATTGTCCAGGAAGGTCTTGTTAATGTTATGTTCATCTATAATGGCATAGGGGAAATATATATATTTTTAATATTGTAAACATTTGTACTGAATAACCTTTTTTTCCCCCCCCTGCAAGCAAAACTGGTGAACTGCGGATTGAAGATATGGAATTCAAAGCTCTAATGGACCTTTTTGAAGAGAAGTTATGGCTCATGTGGAGTTTACATGGGCCTCTTGATGGAAGAAAGCTAATCTGTTTAGTATTTGTGCATTTTACTAAAATGGCAGCTTAAAGTTGTGTATCTGCTATTGTGATGCCAATGCCGGTGTTTTAAGTGGAAAAAAAATGACCTCTTGCTTTGTGCTGTGTACACAAGATTTCTGGAAAAGTAAAGAAAAACCCTTTTTATGGCTCACACAGCTTAAAAGTAGCTGTCACTCAAACGTGCGCTCACAGTTGAGCTGCTTTTGTTTTATTCTAAATAAATTGTTTCTTTTGAGGAAAATGTTTTTCTGCCTGGAAGTGAATTGACGGCAAACCTTTGACCCCTTTGTTTGCAGCCGAGGGGGTACTTGCTGCTGCTCAGATCTCGTGTGTCTTGAGCAAGACGCAGGGAGACCATCATTTTGACTATCACGGTGTGTCGATTCTGAAGGATCACTAGTGTTACTGTGACCCCCTTTGTTTGCAGCGAAGGGGATCATTTGCTTCTCAGTCCTCAACTTGATGAGGAAATGGTGCTGTTGGCTGGCACGCAAGAAGCCGGGGCGAGCACCGTAAGCCTCACCACAGTGCACGAGTCGGGGGCTTTGCTGGTTTGAAGAGCCGGAGTTGCTGAAATTTAAGTTTTGATTTATTTTGTTCACCCGTCACGTTTGGCCTTAGTTTCATTTTTAATTTGAAGAAAAGTTTGAGATTGCTTTATCTTGCACTTAACATTTGCACCAAATTGCCAAAAGAAGGAGAAATGCTCCGTGTGCTTTTTAAATGTTAATGCTGATGTTAATAAAGCCTTTCCTGACACATTTGAGGAGCTCCTCCATCTCCAGGGGCTTCTTACCCGAGTTATGCAGTGATGGGTTTAGTTCTGAATGGATGAAGAGTTCCTGAGAGCTAGCGTTTGTAATTAGAACCGTTACTCGGTATCTGTGCCTTATTTGACCTGTGGTTCCACATGCCTTGGATGTGCATGCACCGTGACGGTTTCATAGGTACGAACGCACACTCAGGCCCGGTCACCTCGGTTGGTAGTACAGAGTGTGAGGAAAAGATGGAGGCGTCCTTAAGGAGGAGAAAGTGTTTGCCTTTAGTTCCTGCGTTATCCTGTACAGGGGCTCCTGAGCTTTGGAAGCTGTTCCCAGTACAGGAGAACAACTCCCCTGTTTGCAGCAGGAGACTTCGGTGCACAGTGACAACGCTGGAGTTCAAGAGGAAGCCAGCAGTGCTGCACCGTGGGCTTCAGACGCCATTGTCGTTTGCCAGTCTTAAACTTAACTAGTTGCAGACGAAGACCACCTTGAAATGCGGGCTTGTTGGGCTTGTTTTGAATTTTAACCTCGGATGGAAGAGCCCTAGTGCTGTCTGTCTCCGTGCGGGATGATGCTTACTTAGGCAACAGGTGATTATCAACAAAGGATGCCACGGTTGTACTCTGCAAGGTGGTGTTCCAGTGGCAAACAGCTGTGTAAACTCTTGTAAACAGGTAAGAGGGTTTTTAGCGGTCAAAAATGCATTTGATTAATAGGGTGAGGGCTTTGGCTGGTTGGGGTATTGTTTCTCTGATTGCAAGTCTTTAGGCACTCTGCTGCCGTTATTAGCTCTCTCCCCTCACCCAAGTGTTGTGTTTGCAAAATCCCAGGCTAGAGCTTTTGTGCTACTTGGTGTGTATGTGTGTGTATATATATATCGTACATATATATATGTTTTTAATTACTTTTGAAAAAAGTGTTTAATGTGGGAGCCAAAATATTAAAATCCTGGTTATGGATTTGGGACTTAGAGCCTTGATGTCCTTTAAAGTTTTGACATTTTCTATTAGCCACGACCTTTAGCCTTTGTGGTGATTTCATGGTACTGGAAGAACTTAAGTGTTATAAAATGTTGCCATTACAAACATTGATTCTCAACCTCCAGGTCAGTGTATATGTATAACATGAAAAGAGAAGTACCAGCAGACTGGAATGATAGCTATTTTAGCAAAAGTGGTTAGTTTTTTACTTGTCTCACAAAGAGATTAAATTGTTAACTACAATTTTGGGGAAATGAATAGGCATGTTATGAGAAATCCAGCTTTTGTCTGGCCTTCCCATTTTCATTGTCCCTTTAGTCCTACCAGCCTTCTGAGCCCTTCCAGTCCCTCACGCCCCCAACATTAATCAAGTGTCAGGCTTTGGCAACTTAACACAAGCATGACTTTTTAAATGTATAATACAACCAGGTTTCCTTTATTTTCAGCAAGTAGTGTTGAAATTTCGAATAGAATTTTTCTTTTTCACAAAATTCTTGTTTTTCTTCTCTTTCCCAAGGGGAAAAGTGAAGTACAGTGGGTGTTTTTGTTTTTCAGTTTCTCAGTGTGTCATTTACAACATCTGCTTACGAGTTGGCTGTCATCTAAAGCTTTGCTAAATAATCCCGCCTACGTTTCTTCAGATGTTTTATACCTGTCGGAAATGTCAGTTTCCAGTATATTTTCTTTCTCTGGCTAGTCCACACTGAAAGCCCATTAAGTAGTTTTTCCAGCTAGCCAACAAGTATTTTAAGTCACTGTAATGATTTAAGGAAGATTATGTTACCCTCTGTTTCTACATGTTTGGTTATCTTTCTAAGGTCTTGGGTTTCATCTCAAGAGCAGGAAGAAATGTTACGAGTAGAACATTTGTTTATTTGTGTGTGAGATCATATCATGCAAAATGGAAAGGGACACAGCATGACAATCTGTTGAAACTACTCGTGAAATCATTTTGTTTCTAGCTGCACCATGAACGAAAAATTATTAATTGGATTGAGTGTTAGACCTTGAGTTCTGGTTTTATAAATCGAGACCTGTCCTTTTGAATTAATTTGTGTGGTTTCCCAGTGTCTTTCCTATGGTCTAAATTTAGGATTCTGCTATAAAGGAAATAATTCCAGTAACACCTCTGAATTGACTTGTGCTCACTTTGAAAAGCCTGGCTGTATTAAAATAGGGAGTACTCTGTCTTTTAGTAATATAACTTGGGTTTTATAAATTGCCATTTCTGTAGCTGAAGTCACATTATTGTTTACAGGCTGTTTATCTGAGGCAGTAAATTTAGTGCTTATGGCTCGTGGCAGCATCAATTTTTCTTTTTGCAATAGGATATCTGATTATGGCTTATCTGACCACCACCTCCATTCCCTCCCATTCCAGTTTCCTCTGCTTAAGCAATTTGTTGTATAACAGAATTCCTTCAGACCTCAGACAAGATTGTCCTTAGCAGCCAGGAAAAGATTTTGACCTCAAGGTCAAATTACTTAACATGTTTCTACTCAAATGCTTTAACATTAAGCATTCGGGTGGAGTTTGTGTATAATCACTTGAATGTTGACCGCATATTAACAAGTAAAGTGCTGAGCATATAGACGAAAGTATCAAATAGTCTCTACCTGTGTTTGCAGCTTATGCTGTAATTGCAAGATAAAAACAAGTAAATGGTTAAATATCAGGGGAAAAGTTCACAGTTTAAGACAATTACAGAAGAGCTGTCACAGGCCTGTGTTTGATTAATTGCCAATGAATTTTTACAGGAGGTACGGGTGTATGGATGAGTATATGAACAGGTTACTTTAAGCTGGGATCGTGAAGAAAAACTTAACAAAATAATTTTGTTAGTTGGAGAAGGATGCGGAGTGATGAGGGAGGTAGGGACTGAGATGTCAGGCAGACAAGCACGAAGAGTGTCACAGCTGGTCGATCACTGGAAAAGTTGAGCAGGCTGAAGCCTGGGCAACCTGCAAAATGGCTGGAGCAGCAGAAGTAGGGAATCCTGAAAGGCAAGGCAGTTTAAGCAAGGCGGGAAGTGGGGACGCATGATCAGTCTGAGGCATGTTGATAGAAAGCGATGGTGCTGATCATAGCAGTCACTTATTAAATACCCGCTTTAAGCCAGGCGTTCTGCCAGGTCCGGGTACACATGGTCTCACGTTAAGTCTCACCACAGACCGTACTCTGACGGCTAGTAATTGATGGAGCCAGGGTTCCAGCCAGGCCTTTGTCCCAACTGGAGTTCCTGGTCGCCGAACGGCCATCCCTGCCTCACTACTTTTTTCTGGAGGCTGGGGTGGGATAAAGCTGCAAACTTGAGAAGATGTCTGGGCAGTGAGTTTCAGACCGTAGAGTGTTATCAGCATTTGTGGTTCTTGGGAAACACGCAGGCCCTTGGCTCCAACCCCAGGCAATCTGGGATTTGTTAGGGCTGACATGGCCCAGGCGTCTTTGTTCCTCTGCAGGCTTCCCAAGTAATTCTGAGGTAGCCTGGGATAGTCGGCCACGTGCTGAGCATCACTGGCCCACAGAGAGCAGAGTGCTGGCGCATGAACTTGGAGTTGTGTCGTATATAAGGCATGGGAAGGGGAGATGCTGTGGGAAAGAATCCCAACTGGAAGAGCCAGAATAATGTTCTTTTCTGTCTCTCAGGCTGAGAGGAGGAATTTGCAGAAGATAAATGCAAAGCTGTTACAGAGACAAGCAGAATGAAACTGCAAATGCCGTGAAATTTATCACTTAAAATTGTCACTTAAGTCACAGTTTTATAGTCGCGTAATTATTTCTCCAAGGAATGCAGTCCAGCTTAGTATGTAATTTTGCCTCCTCACAGCCTGTGAGAAGGGCCACTGTTCAGTTTATGGAATGCTAAAGGGATACCAGAAAAGTTTTGTGAGTTGGCTGTTGGATACAGAGCCAGGAACCGATGGGGATATTCTTGAGTTTTCAGATGTTAACCGAAAAACAATGTGGCTGTAGTCTGTCTGAAACGAAAATCCGAAGGGGTTCTAGGATCGCGAATGCATATGTGCATGTACACGCGCGGGTTGCTCTCCATGAATGACCCAGCGCCTGCGCCTGCTCCCTCCTAGCTAGGTCACTCACAGCATTGAGACAGAATGGACTTCAGATGAAGTCGAGTGTGTCTTTGAGTTCTACGTGGTTGAAAGATTTCCTGTTTTGGGTTATCTAAACTGGGTTTGTCTTCAATTAGTATAGCTAACTCTTCAAGAATTTAGGTATCTCTTATGTGCCAGGAATTATTCTCGGTCTTGGGAGTATATTGGTAAAGAAAACAAATTTTTCTCATGGAGCCGACATTCTGATGGAAGAAGGGAGATAGTGAACTGTTAGTCAGGGCCAGTTGCCAAGGACAAATGCTGCATGTAGGAGAAAGCCGGTGAAAGTTTCAGGGAAGCAGAGCGATGGGACTTGGTCAAGATTTGACTGTTAGTCTCAGGAAAGGAACACAGATAGACTTCAGCCAGTCCCAAGGTCTAGAGTAATGCCTGGCGTATATATAATAGCTACCCAGATATTTGAAGACTTAATTAGCTACACTAATCAAAGACAAACACAATATAAGTAATTCAAAATAGGACATCTTTTACCTACTTACAAGTCCAAGATACTTCCTCCAAAGATAAATTAGCATTTCAGATTCACTGTAAGACTGAAAATGTCCGTGTTCAGAGGTTCAGCAGTGTTCTTTTATTTAAACAACCATAGTAGAGATGTATTTATTCTCAGGCTCCTGATTGCTAGCCACCCTGAGATTTCAGAGCAGTCTTCCTCCTCTTGCATCCTTATTTTCTCAACATGTCATTTCTTACTCTTTTTGCTTTTGTCAGGAGAGTTTCCGCTGTGGGCATGTATAGTTTCTGCTGGAACACCCTGACTGTGCTTTCTGTATTTCATAACTTGCAAGCTTTTTAGAGGTGTCAAACCAAACTTCCATGCTAAATAGCGATTTAGTGCATCTTTTTGTGGAACGGCTGTCACCCTGCGCGAACCAGGTGGAGGCGTGTATACGGGTTTTAAGTGCTGAGTTGGCATATGACCTTTCTCAGGTGACCAACCGTTCCTTTTCTCAAAAGGACTTAATGAAAAAGTTCAATACATGATGTCCGGAGTAGAACTGTCATTACAGGAGAAATTAACACTCTCAAGTGCTATGTCCATACATATTTTTAATTACATACTTTAAGGCATATTGGGAGAATTGGTGTTCTGTAGAATTTGTGTTTTAGCATATAGAAATTGACGGTCAGTGGTTTTACCTTTCCCCCAAGATAGGCATCTAGCTTGTGTATATTCTTTATGTCAGAACTACTTCGGTAAACAAGACTCCTTAATTGGAATTTTTCTGCATTCTACGGCAGGGGTCTCAAGGCTGGCTGTCCATTAATGCTATCTGAGGAATTTTTTGATACTGATAACCTGGAAATTCCTCTCTCAGATTCATTTAAATTGATCTAGGTGGAGTGGGACTCTGCCAAGGCCCCGGTATTATATTTTTGTTTTAAGTGCCCCAAATGATTCCAATGTGTAGCCAGAGTTAAGACCTATTCCTCTAGAGACAGATCGTGAACATACTTACAAACACACACAATCAGCCTCTTAAGCACTGTTTGAAAATCAAAACCAAAAACTTTCAGAGGATAATTTGGGTTCAGTGTAGGATGTATATTGCTTAGTGTTCTGAAAGCCTTACTATTGAAAGTGTGGACCTCAGGCCAGCAGCCATTAGCATCACCTGGAAACTTGTTAGAAGTATAAAGAATTACAGGGTCTCACCCTGACCCATTGCTTGGAATGAGAGCCCCAGGTAATTGGTATGTACTTTAAAGTTCAAGAAGCACTGCTTATGATGTAGCTACATAATAAATGGATGGTGACATAATAAAAATGGATGATTAGAATCTTGTACCTCATACGTAAGATTGTTAGATTTGTTCATTAGTCAGTGACACTTACTTTAAAGCATTTAGAAAATATTTCCAACAAGTGGGAACAAAGAGTTCTTATTAGGTCGTGAGCCTCTGGTGACAGAAAATTACCAGAGGCTTCTGTTACCGAGACAGGGGAAGGGTTGCTGTTGCCTGTCTTGGTCGATTCTTGCTTATTTTGTTATGCTTATGTGCTTTTCTCCTCCTTCCTGTTCTGTTCTCGGCAGCCCTTCTCTGTGAAATAGAACTGTTATTTTTTACAGATAAAGGTGAGGCTACTTGAGATACTGTTTGCTGATAAGTGCCCCACACTTTAGAATATTTGGTAGAGGTAGGTTTGGATGTTTCTAGGAGAATGGATATGGACAGGATTGCGAGTAGATTCCAGTTGCCTTTGTTTTTTAATTGTAGTGTGATAATTTCATAAATAAACTGGTTTTCCTCACATAGCAACAAGAGTCAAGACTAATTCATATTAATCACAGTGACAAATAACATAATAAAATATTAAGATTCGTATATTGAAGGGAACGGCCTGGTGCGAGTGTTCAGAGAATAGTCTAAATTGCAACATATCAATTTTGATACAGGAATGATTTTTAGTGTGTAAATTTTTATGATAAAGATTCTACAAAACCCTTCACCAAGCAATCATATTTATATCAAATGAAGAATTGCAGCAAGATTTTAATTCACATTCCACGAGTTTTCATTTTTAAATCGGCATGTATGCTTCGGAGTCATTTTTCATCAGGCACAGCAGTGTCAGCCTCTCTAGAAAACTTTCTTAGGATTCATTTCTGATTTATAGATTGCTCCTAAGACAGGAGAGGTTTGTTTTTAGTGGAGACTTAACGTATATCATCATTTCTGTCTCCTGACAAATTTCGTTTGTGAAGCTTACCCTCCGCAGTGTTATAATCTCACTGAAAACATATTTCTCAAAAAAGAATGAATTCACCCGAACTTTAAGGTGTGGTGGTAGATAATACTTTATTTCTGTTGTACATGAGTGGTTTTTTTCCTTCTGTGTGTGGGTGTGGCGGGATTTTAAACCTTCGAAGACACCTTTTCTTCTGTTGGTGCTCCTTAAGTTTAGAGGTGTCTGAAGCTCTAATAAGTAATGTTTTTAAACATGTATGGTATTGGGTCACCCTCCTCTACTTTTTTTAATAACCAAGTTTAAAGGAGGGAGCATTTCTAAGTGCAATGATTTGTTAAACATCTTTTTTTCCTCCCGGGTTTCTTTTTAGGAACTACTGACAATCAAAAACCTATAGCCGACTTTGGGATACGGCTTTATTATTCAGCAACTAAAAGATGAGTTCTAATTGGCAGACTTCTGGCACTGGCGCTTGTCCTCCTGTTTCTATAGAAACTGGGCTGGAAGTCAGAGCTGCATAAAGGGAAAGGGTAAGTTTCTTTTAAACTCCATATTTATGAACCCATATCTTATTAACTGTGGCGTGGTGTCAGTTTTCACATAAGGGTGTACGTCAGTGAACTAGCACTCAGGCGTGCAGCACCGATTTTCTCTTGAGTGGAAACTGACATCAGGTCGTTACATACAAGAGGAGGGTTTAAATACGGATTTATTTTTCTCGTGACTCTGACTTCACATTTCTTGAAACCATGAACTCAGTCTGATAGTTCTCACTTTCAGTTATTCCTAATTTTGGGGGTTATAAGATTGATTTTTATCCTCTTAGATCTTACTCTATTGTACCTTTTTGGTAAGTGAAAAGTTTGGAATATAAAATATGTACAGAGGACATTTTAAAAGTCTGCATGAATTACAAGTCTCTTTTGAGCTAAGTCTGGCTCTTTCCGTTATCAAACAAGTACAGACCTACTGACCAGCTTTTTAGTTTCTCTGCTCTCTTTGCCAAGTAGGATGAGGTCGTCTGTTGGGCACAGACGCTTGTTCTCATCCAGGCAGACATCCATTATTCGTAGACCCCAAGACGCCCGCCAGTGGTGAGTCCTCGTGCTGCTGTGGCTTCAGAGGGCCGTGCTACTCAGCTGGGGCACTTAGGCTCGAAATGGTTTAATCAAGTGTGATAAACTCCCATCTGCAGGTTGGTGTATGTAAATAATTTACGCTAAGCCCTGACTAGCTTTGAGATATTGGAAAGAAGACAATATTGGCCCTTGCTCTTTAAAACTTATCTCATTTCCTTGGTCCTGACACACTTCCCTTAAGGGATAGACTTCTCTTCCCCGCTAAAACAACATTAATGTTGGTCGACACGAAGCAAAAGAGTGGGACCTCTTGGCTGTATTTCAGCTCACGTCGTCAGTTCTGTAAAAATAGTAGAAGTGAAAGCTGGAAGTCTTCCATCACTTCCAAGTCCCTGGTCAGTTAATGCCTGAAAGTAGATTCGCATTAAAAATGTATGCGTCCCTTCCTTAACTACTAATGTGTATCCTGTTTTTCTGTTTGTTCACTGGGGCTTGAATGAGGTAAAAATAGAATTGAATTTGTGATTTTGGGGGGAGCGGGGGGGGGGACGAGGAAGAAGGTGGCTAGAAAAAAACTTGAGGTTTTAGCTGTGTGCCATCAAGTATCTAAACATCCAGATGCATTCTCTACTCCTTGGTAAGGGTGGCCAACTCATCCCGGTTTTAAAACTGAAGGTCCCGTGCCCCAGGAACCTCCCTCCTTTCCAAACCCGGACAGTCGGTTACCCTGTCCTAGTTTGTTCTCTGTGCCCCTGCGGAGGCCCCACTCACTTCCTATTCATCTGTATTTCGTGTGGAGGGGATTGCACAGTACATTAGCCTCCGTTGGAATGTTGCCATGGATTAGCTCCCTTTTTTTTTTTTATTTAAGGAAATGGTTGCCATTTGCCTCAGTGATCCTAGGTAATGCCAGCTTACCTCTCAGAAATAAAACATGAACTTTAACGGATTTATTTAAAAGTTCATTCCAACCACTTTTGTTACTTTGCATTTGCGTATATGTTAATATCTTAGCTATATATCTGAGACAATTGCGTAGATGTTTGTGGGAATTGAGTAGGCAAATAATGCCTCCTACAAGTGGGTTTTGGCATGAGAGAAACACACTTAAGATTTTTAAAAAGTTTGGGGCATTGGTTTTATATTGAAGATGTCAGAAACCATTGTCCGTGTTTTGTATTATGTCTTGCTTAAAAACAACTAAAATAATAACACGTGGTGTAGCTGATTTTACAACTGGACAGGTTTATTATATTAGCTAAGCTAATTTTTGCAAACATAGCGTCATATCTATTAGTATGCCTAGATTATTTGAAAACTATCAGAAAATTATCATTTTGGTCCATTTAAGTCTCATAGTTTTTATTAAATTTTAACCTCCAGAATCCTTTTTGTTTATTTTTGAGAGAGAGACAGAGTGTGAGCGAGGGAGGGGCAGAGAGAGAGAGGGAGACGCAGAATCTGAAGCAGGCTCCAGGCTCTGAGCCATCAGCACAGAGCCTGACGCAGGGCTAGAACTCACAGACCGTGAGATCATGACCTGAGCAGAAGTCGGACACCCAACCGACTGAGCCACCCAGGCGTCCCTAATGTTTGTTTATTTTTGAGAGAGAGGAACAGAGAACGAGTGGGTGATGGTGAGAGACAGACACAGAATCGAAAGTAGGCTCCAGGCTCTGAACTGACAGCACACAGCCCGATGCGGGGCTGAACCGAAGTCGGACGCTTAACTGACTGAGCACTCAGGCGCCCCGGAACCTCCGGAGAATCCTTAAAGAAGGAAAGCCAGGGGGCATGATCTCATCAGCAATGGTAATTAGGTTTCAAAATTGACCCTGAGAAGGACTAGCTTTGTAACTTCAGGCAAATAACTTGGTCTTCAGTTGATATGTAGCTGAGAAGAAATTACACTGAGCTTTTTTTTTTTATTTTTTATTTTTTATTTTTGAATGTTTGTTTATTTTTGAGCGACATAGAGACAGAGTATGAGCAGGGGAAGGGCAGAGAGAGAGGGAGAAACAGAATCTGAAGAAGCAGGCTCCAGGCTCTGAGCCGTCAGCACAGAGCCCGACGCGGGGCTCAAACTCACACACCGTGAGATCATGACCTGAGCCGAAGTCGGCCGCTCAACCAACTGAGCCACCCAGGCGCCCCTACACTGAGCTTTTATGTCCAAATTGTCATAGCTCTCCTAAATAAAAAATATATATTTATATATATTTCAAGGCTTACAATTTATGAACATTACGACTAATATTTCAGTATTGAGAAACTACAAGTGGCCTATACTCAGGCAGTACCGTCTTTGGTTAAGATTCGGTGAATATTGGAATACCTAAAAAAGTTAATTATCGTAACAACTACATTTTCGCTGCACTGTAGCAGATGTCTTTTGTGGCTTTAATTTGTTCTGGTTCTTAGGTACTTTGCATTCTCCTTTTCATTTCAATCTAGGTATTATAACATTTTATGCCGATTTGAGTTAGAACAAATTTATTATAACTGCTTTCAATTAAATCACCTTCATAATGTTGTGTACTGCCAAGAAGTCAGGGTGACCTGGAGAGGAAAGTGGAGGGTTTCTTGTCAGTCTGTGTTTGAATTGTGACTCCACTGTTTACTAGGCGCTTAATTCGACGTTAAGCCTATTTATTTGTAAGGTGGACATCATAGTATCTGTTGCTAAAGGTTGTGAGGATTAAATAATATATAAGATGGGCCTCACCCAGTGAGTAGTATACATTGGTTGTTGAAATAAAGTTGTTCACCACCCTCCCACTCCACACACACATGGCTGTGTGTCCTCAATTAGTATTTGTTTCCTCTCTGTCCCACAGGGATCTCTTGGGGAAGGGGAAAGAAAACCAGTGAACTGTTTTGCTTTTCTTGAAACCGTGTATATGTCTGGGATAGTATTTCTAGATTACGGATTCTTAGAGATGTGTCGATGTCTTACAATATTGTCCAAGAAGAGTAATAAATGAATAGGAATATCATGAGTTAGTTGTTGAAACAAGGAATACGTGAATTGGAGCTGTCTTTAACGTCTCGTAGCCTAGGAAACCAGACTTCTTCATCCACAGCACCCAGTTCAGAGGGCTTACCACCCCTGAGCAGGGTGAAGAGTCGTTGTGTTGCCTAAGATTCATAAAGCTTGTCCAAATCGGAATTCAACTTGGAATTCTTTAGTTGGTCCTACTTAAAATGTACAGCCAGCATTCATAGGAGGAAAGAATCTCACTGTCCTAGGTAAAGCCTCTTTTGAGAAAATTATTGCTTACAAGCGAAGGGGGGATGGATGAGAGTGGTTCCTAGTAAATCAGTGATTTATTTATCTTCTGTTTGGGTGTAGAAAGGGTGTAGAAAGAAGAAAGGAAATCCTCAGCTACTGGGTATGAGGGTTATCGTGCTTAGTATGGGAGTATTTTCATTTAGTCCTTACGGTGTGTCCGAGGTGGGTTCGTGCTGTTAACCTCCTGTGCAGAGGAGAAAAGTGGCACTCAGCTTGGTAACCCTCATGAGGTCACATGGCAACAAGCAACAGGAGTGGGAATTTATTAACTGTTTTTGCTGTTTGTGTGTGTAAGAGGCGTGGTGTTTCTGGTTTTTTCAAACTGTCTTTCATCTAAAATAGAAAAATAATGTTCGACATTTACATCTAAGTGTAAAACCTAGGTTTGTTTTTTTTAATTTTCTTTTTTAAGTTTATTCATTTATTCTGAGAGAGAGAGGGAGCACAGGAGGGGCAAAGAGAGAGAGGGAGAGCGAGAAAGAGAGAAATTCCTAAGCAGACATGGGGCCAGAACGTACGAACTTTGAGATCCTGACCTGAGCTGGAGGGCTGCTTTAGCGACTGAGCCCCCAAGGTGCTCCTCAAACCTAGGTTTTAAATAGGACCATCTGCTGTTTTTAAGATACCTGAGATTTGAACCCAGATTAATTTGGTTCCAAAGTTAAGCTGGGCATACGAAGATCAATAGAATACCATCCAACTTGTCGATCTTGCAGACTAATATAAAAGTGACATGTAAGCTCATGTAGAGTACTACATGTGCTGCTTACAGGTAGATGGGGGACACCTGAGGGGCCTAGTCAGTTAAGCGTCTGACTTCGCCTCAGGTCATCTTCTCACAGTTCGTGGGTTCCAGCTCCGCACTGGGCTCTGAGCTGACAGTGCGGAGCTTGCTTCGGATTGTATGTCTCTCTGTCTCTGCTCCTCCCCTGCTTGTGTGAGCACACGCTCTCTCACTCTCTCTCAAAAAAAAAAAAAAAAAGGTTAGATGGGATTCAGACCAGAGAGTGACTTCCTGCTGGGGGAGGTCTCCAGAGGAGGTGGCCTTTGAGTGAGTCGGGTTGTGAACGGTGAGACTGTGCAAAGTTTGCACAGAGGCATACACGGGGAGTGAGAGGAGGGTATGGTATTTTGGAGCCAAAGCCAGGCCTTCAGTTTAGTCTTTTTCTCTATAGTGAGTCAGTTGTTTAAAATGATTATTACTATTAAATAATATTTTAAAGCAGACGTGAATGGGAGGAGAGAATAATAGTTTTTAATTAATTTGAATTATTTTTGTTTAATTTTTAATAACAATAGTTTTAAAGAGTCTTCTGGAAGAGATTATAAGGGAGCTTGGTGTTACAGAGAACTCGAGCTATTTTCTTTCCTCTTAAAATCATCCAAATAATGAAGGGCTCTCTACTCATTTGTAATTGCTTAGTCCGAGGAACATTATTAACGAGTTACCATATTTATTCCATATTTAAGAAACATCTTTTAGTTTAAGTCTGTCTTCCATTAAAAGCTACCTGTTCAACCATTATATAATACGTGTAGTTCTAAAGACGCATCTAGATTACTCACCTTGAATATTTTAGATAGTTAGATGTAATGAAAGGTAATATTGTTTGGACAGATAGGAATGCTCTTCAGATGATTTTGACGTAAAGGAGGTCTTTAGCAATTAATTGTGTTTTTTATTACATTGCAATACATATTCATCATAGAAAATTTAAGAAACGTAATGAAAACAAAGATTACTTCTGATCACTAAGGAGAGATAAAGTTTTTGGGGGGTTATACCATTCCAGTCACTAAATAAGGTTTTAATATCCATTCAGATCCAGTCCCTAAGGTTTTAATATTCATTCAGATTTCAGAGTCATAGTCAACCAGTGGCTACATTTAATACTTTTTTAAGCTAACAAGAATGGTTTTTCATCTTCACATATTTAAGTGACTGAATTACCATGGCACAGTTGAGAGTTTAGTCAATCTATTATTACAGTACATTCTGATTTTTATTTAATATGTAAGGTAGTTGTTTTGACTGATGAAGATTTTAGCCTATTTGATTAAATACTAATAAAGGACTTAGTTTAAGTGGCTGTTACTCTTCTTACTATCAGTTAGACATTGCTCAGCCTGCCGAAGCAAAAGGGAACCTTAAAAACTATTGGGTTTGCCTTCTCACTTTATAAATGAGGAAACTTTTTAAAATAATTTTTCCATATAGACTTAAAAATTTTTTTTTAAGGTTTATTTATTTATTTTGAGAGAGAGACAGAGAGTGTGAGCAGAGGAGGGACAGAGGGAGACACAGAATCTGAAGTGGGCTCCAGGCTCTGAGCTGTCAGCACAGAGCCCGACGCGGGGCTGGAACTCATGAACTATGAGATTGTGACCTGAGCCGGAGTCAGACCCTTAACCGACTGAGCCACCCAGGCGCCCCGTAAACTCTTTTCTTCCAAGCTTTTGTTTCCAGTGACTTCTTAGTTTATATTTTGTTTTGTTAAGCTCTCGCTTGATTGCAGTCCTGTTTCTTCTGGTCAGGCTCTGTTTTTCCACCTCTCTGCCAGCGGTACAAAGAAAAAGGAGACCGAAGAGAGGAGATAGCACGTGCCAGAGAAGTAGAAGGAGCCGGTGTAGGTCTGGGTGTAATCATATAACCAGCCTGGAAGGAAGGGATGATGTCTGTGAGCGAAGCAAACCTTTCAGGTAGTAGTTCTCAGCCGTACAGTGCTCGTGGAGGGAAGCAGCCTCCTGTACTTGTGTGTATCTTGACCCAACAGAAAGTCAGCCTGCCGGCCTGGTCTTACTTTCTATGGATGAAGCGAAATCTGTTCCACCCGAGTTAGGGGCCTAACCCTGCGGGAAGAAAGCATTGTGGAGCCAGACCGCATCTCGTCTCATAGTGGAAATTGGGGAAAATTAGGGACGCCTACGATTTGACTTTATCTTATTAGAAGGTCACTGTTCTTACAAAGAAAATAATTGTGAATTACTACTGTTTCTGAAAGAAAAAAAGTGAAAGAGTTGATTATCTTTTTTTCCTCACTGAGCAAACATTTCAGTAATTACTATGTGCCCAGCAGTTGTTGAAGAATTAATGATACTAAGCCGAAACGGACGTGGTTCCTGCCCTCAGACTGTACAGTTTGGTGGGGAGTTGGGTATTAACCACGTGAGTTACACGTGCCGTAAGGGCAAGGTGAAGGGCAGGTTCAGGAGGCTGTGAGAGCATATGAAAAGGAAGGGACTACTGAGTCAGGTGGGTTAAATGATGACTATAAATCCCCCTGAAATCAAAACGCTCTTTTAGTCAAGAATGGGTGGGTCCACAAAATCATTTGGCTAATGGCACATACCAGAACTTTTTAAATGAAAAACTTTTTAAAAAAATTCTTTTTCTGATGTTTATTTATTGTGAGAGAGAGAGAGAGAGAAAGAGGACACCTGTGCGTGAGCAGGGGAGGGGCTGAGAGTGAGGGAAAGAATCTCAAGCAGAAGCAGGCTCCACACGCCAGTGCAGAGCCCAGTGTGGGGCTCAGACTCACGAACCATGAGATCATGACCTGAGCCAGAATCAAGAGTGGGATGCTTAACGGATGGAGCCCCCCAGGTGCCCCAAAACACTTCTCTTAAAAACTATGTATGGTGGCAAAGAATGTTTGTGTGTGGCCTTTACACATTGTTGTAAAAGTCAACCCTATGAAAAGGCAAATAATGTGTTAGTATCGTCGTGATAGTTTTGACCTCCTAGCCTTCCTAAATAAGTCAGGACCTCTGGGCGTCCACTGACCACACTCCAAGAATTTCTTTTCTAAAATATTATATACATATTATGTTCGTAGATGCAAATTGGCTTTTAAATCTGAAAAAAGTTTAAAAAGTTAAAGCTATTATTCTGATCACTTATTCAAAGAAGTTTTGGTGCTCTATGCCATGAATAAAACAGATGAAAATACCTGCCCTCGTAGGACTTACGTATTATTTTAAGTAGGCTCCATTGCAACATGGGGCTTGAACTCACCGTCCTGAGATCGAGAGTCGGGTGCTCTGCTGACTGAGGCAGCCACCCGTCCCTGGTGCTCATTTTGGCACATGGTTTCTCACTGAATGTGTAGCACATACCCTCTTTTTTTTTGGTCTGATTCTTTATGCCTTTCTCTCCTGCTCTTTGTTTTTTTATTTGGTTTTGATATAGGTATTTAATTTTTTTGTTTGCTTCATTAGCTTTATGTTTCGTGTTAACTGATGTAATGAATGAATGGAATGTTTTATAGCCTCTTAAATTCAGCTAACTTTAGCTGGCTTTTTCCTGTTGACTCCTTGTTGGATCAGTGACCTCATTTAAATGTTTCTTGGAGTTAAGCAAGAGTGGAGAGAAACGGACTAGGACAAGTCTTAGTATTAGGTTGGTCGTGATTGACCTTTAGATATCTAAGAGAGAGATAAGCAGGTGATCAGCCGCTCAAATTTCTAGGAAGGAGGAAGTGTAGAAAGTACCAGGACCCTTTCCTGTCCCTTGTCCTTCTTGCTCAGCCCCACCAGTACGGCAGGTTTGCCAGTATATACCTAACCTGCAGAGTATAAGATAGGGATATTAGAAGTAATGCTCTGGGGGCGCCTGGGTGGCTCTGTCGGTTAAGCTGCCGACTTCAGCTCAGGTCATGATCTCACGGTCTGTGAGTTCGAGCCCTGCGTCAGGCTCTGTGCTGACGGCTCAGAGCCTGGGGCCTGCTTCAGATTCTGTATCTCCCTCTCTCTCTGCCCTTCCCTTGCTTACTCTATGTCTCTCAAAAATAAAAACGCTAAAAAAAATAAATAAATAAAGAAGTAGTGCTCTGGAAAAGGCTAGTAATTTTTAGACAAGGAAGTGGATAGTGCTGCTAAAAAGTCAGGAGGGCATAGCTAAAAATAGTGAAAATGGGTGGTGATGGTGCTTGTCTTTATAAATCCCAGAAAACTGGTAATAAGCCAATATTGGGGCGCCTGGGTGACTCAGTCAAGTGTGCGACTCCTGATTTCTGCTCAGGTCACCATCTCGTGGTTCCTAGGATCGAGCCTCACATTGGGCTTCATGCTGACAGCACGGAGCCTGCTTGGGATTCTCTCTCTCCCTCTCTCTCTCTGCCCCTCCTCCCCCTCTCAAAATAAATAAATAAACATTAAAAAAAATGACTGTTGGTAGCTCAGAACCCATCATATTCTAACCGTTTAAATGTAAACACGTAAGTTGACATCCAGAAGACTGGGTTCCTTTGTGGATAGCAAAAGTGTTGTGAATGGGAGAGAAAGATGAGATGGCATACTAGCCGTAATCCAGGAGAGCGTGCGTCCCCCCGAGCGTCGCTCCATGCCAAGTATTCCCAGATGTGGCCAGCGCTCTGAGGAGCAGTGCCATGGCAGCCGGTGCAGACTGCCCGGGACCCGAGAAGTGCCCTGTAAGCATTCCCTCAGTGTTTGCTGACTGCCTGCCTCAGATTCACCTGAGATGCATGTTAATCGTGCAGATGCATGGGCTTTCCTGAAGCATCATTCATCATGGGTGACACCCAGCTGATTCTTAGGCACAATAAAATTGTAGTCCAATTATTTTCCCATGGCTGTGGTTATAACCCTTATTTTAAGCAGGAATGTCTAACAATGTTTCTTGTGATAATTTAAAACAACTAAGAAGGCAGGGCTCAGCTTCCGTAAGTCGATATGAAACTTGATATTTAATAGAGGGTTATAAATTTATTTTTTTAATGTCAGCACTTTTAAACTATTCATCATTTCATGGGCAAAGCCATATGTGTTTAAAAATGAGTTTACCATCCTGTCTAAAAAGTACTTCTGATATCTCAGGACTTGATTTTGCTAAGCTATGAATCCTTTTTATTAAGATTACTGTTGTAAATTTATTATTGGTCATCTTGTTAAAACTTGAAATACACCCAGAAGGCCTTTATTTCCCAAGTTCCTTGATGCTAGTTCAAATTAGTGGTTGAGAGTTCCATAAGTGACTCGAGGGTTTTGAACCAGAACTTCTAGCCGTTGGGCTGCAAGATAGTGGCAGACTTCCAAGATGAAAAGAGACAGTGATCTTTCGTCATCCCTGGAGTCACTGGAGTCGCTGCTGGCTATTAGCAGCCTTGTCATTTTACTTAGGGTGTGCTGTTATAAACGTTTCCTATATGTGCCGTGATGGGAAAAGTCTTGGGAAACATGGTTTGGCAAATTTAAACGTCACTGCTTTTTAAGATAGGAGCTCTCTAAAGGTCCCATGATAGAAATTTGCAGTAAGACTTACTGGGAGTGCTAAGTATTTGCTCTGTGCTCCGAGTTTCATTAAAAGGATTATGCTCTGTGTTAGGATTTTGAAGCTAGATTTTTTTGGCCTTGTAAAGGAATATATTTGTGAAGGAAGGCCTACCCCACCCATCCCCTCTGTTTAAGCAGAGTAGCGAGCTGTTTGGAATGTATTTGTGATGTTTTTGTAGGGATTCATCAGTCTTAGGAATACTGAATCCAGGTACCATTCTTTGGGACACTATTGTTCGCGAGGAAAATAATCACTGAATAAGTAATGATTTACATTCGTTTCTTTTGCTTCTTCAGGGTCTAATATGTTCCTTAGGGTTTAGAGGACAGAGAACTTTGTTCTGCCTCCTCACTTGTCCCCACCTACCCTAACCTCCAGAGGGGATTTACGGCACATCAAAAAGGGGAGTCATTTTATTTGTTTTCCAAGTAAAACTTCAGGCCATAGAGAAATTTTCCGCTGATAGGCCAAGATGATAAAACTGTAGAAGGCATGGTTGATAAAAGGTGGAATGAGGAACAGGTGGAATATTTGCTTCATGTTATATCTGACATGAGGATAGACTAGAAATTGGAAGTGACGTTTCATGAAGAAATGAACTTATCTGTGTTAATGGCACAGAGACAAGCTTAGATGGATGAATTTTCACTTTAGCCATTGTCTACTCTTACAAAACACAGGTAAAGAGTTAGTGTAAAACAACCAGTTTCCCTCCATGGTCTTTCTGATGAGGTGTGAGGTTGACAATAGCGAGAGAGAAATGTACTCCTCCTTTAGGAACTACTTAACTTTACCTTACACTGGGGTATATAGCTGTTTGGCTTTAGAAATGTCTTTCTTTGAGTTTGTCGGAAAAAAATCACTTGTGAAATACCTACTTAAGTGAGTGAGCTTCAGTGTTTTTTTAAGGTCATTTCTATTATAACACAGCTCAGGATGTCTTCATTTAAAGGTAAGAAAACAAGAGTTAACCAATTTTCACTATAACCAAGTTACAGTGACTTAATCAAACTTTCAATTAAGTACAGAAAGAATGTACATTCTAATAATTCTTAGTTTCAGAGGTTCTAGACTCTCGTCCTGAGTATTAAGTTCTGGAAGTATATGTGACAGAGCGATTGCATATACCATATGTCATGGAAGAACAGTAAGAGAATAGCCTTTTCGGATTATTTTTGCTTTTTCTGTTTTTTTGTTTGTTTTTGTTTTGAGATTTTATTTTTAAGTAGTCTCTACACCCAACATGGGGCTCGAACCTACAACCCTGAGATCAGGGGTCACATGCTGTATCCACTGAGGCAGCCAGGTGTCCCAAGAAAATTTTTGTCTTCTTTGTGTTCCCCATAGCAGCCAGGGGAGGGCTACGCTCATAAGTTGCTTGATAATTATTGAATGCATACTAAGCGATAATCAAATTATTTATGGTGTTTTAAGATATTTGTGATTGGTTTAAATATATATAAAATATATATACGAGCATAATATAGGCCTTCGTCAGGTGGCAGTGGGGGGTGTGTGGAAGAGAAGGGAAGTGCATTCAGTTTTATTTTATAGACAGCTAATATGGACTCTTGGTGGTTTTATTTTTAAGTGAAACTGAGGCTTTAGCATGTTTGAGCTCACAAGTCCAATGCCTGATACAAGATTAGAAATTTCACATTCCTACTTACGGGTTGGAGAATACGATTATATGCTTTGCTCCATGCATGATCTTTGCATTTATGTTGCCTTTCGCAGGCTCATTTTTGTTAAGGGGGATCTACTAGAAATACAGTAAGGTTTTAGAATTCCGGCACTTTTTATTTTTCCACAACCTTCCAAAACTTCCATCTGGGCCAACTTGTAGTTCTGGATGCCATTGACCAGCAAGTAATAGTTGGGTTTGGATGAGCAAGGACAGTTGGCCTGCACTTAGGTCCGTTGACTACCTGAGGTCAGGAAATCTACAACAAGCCTAATACTGTCCTAGTCTGAAGCAGATCAGATTGTTAAACTAACATTAAATTTCTCACTGAGTATTAGAAAGGATTAGGAGGGGCTGTGGGGTGGGAGAGTGGGGGGAGTAATTTTAGCTTTCATCCATTTCAGCCCCTGTTAGTTATTTTCATTGGAGATGGTATAAATTTTGTCGCTACCATGTTTCTTACCCTATTCAGAGTTAATAAAGGTCTGTAAATAGTTTTCTTGCTCATATGCTCTATTTATGTTTTTTAAAAGAAAAGTGTTCCTTTTAACTCAGTCATATGATTTCTGAGGGTTTCTTATGCTTTTTTTTCTTTCCTTGAATTATTAAAATATGCCATGTAGGACTAACTTGTTTTTCTTTTTTATTTCCATACAGGAGGGAGAAAATACTGTTCATACAGTCGATGTTACAGTCTTTAACTAGTGTTTTGACTAAAGATTATTGTGAAAAGTTTTACTGTTTGCTAGATTCCTAATTTTAAAATCCCTGTAATCTTTTATAGGAATTTCAGCTTTTGCAATTTGATAATAGCAGATCTAGGTAAGTACAAAAGGAGAATCTCCTGCAGTTCTGAAAATCTAAGTTTGGTCGAGAATTTAATACTTTATAACTAGTAAGCCTTCTGATTTAGTTAAAGCTGCAGACAGTAATGCAGCTGCCCATACCTGTTGAGAGCTGAGTAAATCTGTAAATCAGCATTTTTGTTGTTTCTTTGGTCCTCGCTGCTAGACTCAGAAGTTAGGAACAAGTCTAATGGCTTTTGTAAAATCCTCTGTCGTTTCGCAGAGGAATGACTTATAGGAATAAAGACTTAACTGAAGTTTCTCCCTTTAACAAGATGCTTAGCCTGGCGTAGCCAGTGAGAGATCATGTTGCAGAGAAGGAAATTTAACTGGATTTTGTATTAATTGTAATAATCTTGTTTAAGATGCAGTGAGCAACTCCCAGATTAAACATCTGTGTATAAGCTATCAGCAACAGCCTTATCAATTTCTTTGACTATTTTGTAGAACTTATAAAATTTATGATTGCCTAAATAAATTTTCTGAATTAGTGAGTACAAATTCTCTCATGAGCTGTCCTTTTCGTCACATACAGTGCTAGGGTATTATGGACATCCAGTAATAAAACGCTTGTAGGTTTTTTTTGACTCACTGATAGTAAGAAATGTGTTTTACATACCTATATTTTATATGATGTGTGTGTGCGCGTGTGTGCGTGTATGTGTGTGTGTATGAACTAAAAGTTTAAAATAAAGTGATGCATACTGTTTTTTAATCTGTTCTGTTGTAGTCTTCTCTTTTTCATTAAAAAATTTTAAAGGTCATGACCAAACAAATTGATTTCAAGACCCACACTCATATCTGTAACTTTTCCCTTTCAAGTAATAATCCTCACAAAACCTGCCTTGTCTTCTCATGTATTGAACTTTTTTTTTTTTTGATATTTATTTTTGAGAGAGAGAGAGAGAGAACAATCAACGGGGTGGGGGCAGAGAGAGAGGGGGACAGAGGACCCAAAGTGGGCCCTGTGTTGACTGCAGAGAGCCTGATGCAGGGCTTGAACTCACGAAACAGTGAGATCATGACCTGAGCTGAAGTTGGACACTTAACTGACTGAGCCACCCGGGCGCCCCATCATGTATTGAATTCTTTAAACATTTTAAGATGTGTACGAAAACATAAAACGTGAACTCTCTAAACATGTCACATGCCTTTATCATTTGTGTAAGATACTCTGTGTCCCGGTGTTTGTTACCTGCCTGTACTTTGGGCCTAATAGGCTTAGAAAGTTTTAAGGCGTCACTGAGACGGCCAGTGAAGAGGGAGCAAGATGGGAAAGAAAGCATCGTCAAGCTATGTTTGAGCTTCATTTTTCCTAGCTTGCTGGCGTGCGCACTAGCCAGAGGGCTGCTCTGCCAGGCATCTCTGGGGTTCAGTCGCCTGTGACTGGTCCCGACGTCACAGGTCCGGGCCTGACTTTAAAATTCTAGCTTGCTTTCCAGGTGTGCGGTAAAGGCTGAGCTAGACCACGCGGGCAGAGGTGTGCTCATAAGTGCAAATAGGAGTCGGCTACATATTTGTATAAACTTTTCCTTTGGTACACCTAAATCGAACCTCAGATAATGGTGCATTTTTTTTCTTCCGTTAATAATTTTTGTTATTAATATTATTTTTCTCCTTTTGATATTTGGTCATTCTGGGTCTTAACATTTAGGTGCAAACCTAAATAATAGCATTATAAAACTTAGTTTTTAAAAAATGATAGAGGGGCAAGATCGTATCTTTTCTTCTATTTCACTTCAGGGCTGCAGGAAGTAAAAGGAAGTCGAATTCCTGTTTGTGGACGATTGGAAATGCTGTCGTAATTTGTACATGTAAACATATTGAGAACCTGTAGTATGTAAATTAGGTGTTCAGCAAGCAATGGACAAAAAGTCCACTTAGGTTAAAAGTGCGTGAAAAATAATACTTCAGTCTTTAACTTAAATCCTCAGAACTCCCCCAATTTTTCCTGTACTTGTATTTCGTATTCACCAATGGCCCCACCACATCCTCTCCACAGAGATTCTGGCCTGTAGGCCAAGTATCCTCCTGCCTTTGGTACAGATAGAATATGAAGGGCCTGCGTCATCCCTCTTGGAAAATAAGAGATGCTGAGAAGCCCTGGACAACTGTATGTATGGTACATCTGAAGAGCAGAGGGGGCAGGCTTGCCGCCTTCAAGCTCAGTGTTGACTCCTGCTCAGATAGAAGATGCTAGTGGTTGGTTTTTGTTTTTTGTTTTTTGTTTTGTTTTTTTAAGCCATCATAGGTCTTTGAGAATCTTCTAAAACTCTGGATTGTCTCCCCAGGCACGTAAACGTCACAGACAATCCTTGCTCTAAGACTCCCAAGATAATGTCAGAAGCTGCTTAATTAATCTGTTCTTATCTGTTGAATGAATCCTCAGATCCTTCTGGATTGGTGATGGAGTGTGAGAGTTAGTATAGGAACAGCAGAGACACCATCAGTTTTTTAACCTGAGATTGTCGTTGCATGTTACCATTTGGTTCGGTCTTTTCTTTCATTGCTATTGGAGTTTGCTCAGACTATAGCTAAGCCGTTACCTGCTATAGGTGGTCCAGAAAGGACAGCCATCCCAGCAAAGAAAGCGACAAGTCCCAAGAACGTGTGTACTCTAGTACTCCCAGACAGCTCAACCTGTAGGGATGAGAATCCGGTGTTAGCCGTATTGAGGGTGAAATTCTGTGGAAACCTATGGCTGCAAAGGGGAATGCTATGAACAGTTGACCTCCAAGGTGATTTGGATGCCTTTTGCCTTGACATTATAGAAGAGCCGAGGCAAACAGGGAAGAGTCATTGTGCCAGGCAGGCAGTGTTTTCTCTGTGATCTTTGAGGCGACTCAGGTGCACCTTTATTTCCTGACTCTCCCAGCTCTTCTCTCTTAGGAAGTGGTATTTACATTCTGAGCAGACAGTGGTATTCCTGAATCCACCTCTGGCTAAGTACCAGCCATTGGTTTGTAAGAAGTCGGTTTTCCCAGATTGACTTCAGCTTTAGAAAGTTTGCTTCTTGGATAAGTATAATATCCTACAGCCCTTACATTAATATTGATATCTGGCCAGAAGTTTCCCAGGGGTTCTATTCCAGTAGATTCAGGACCTAGTTCTAAGAAGAATCCATGGGATTCCAAGAAGAACAATTATTTCGATTCCTTTTGGGTGCAGGACTTCAGGTCAGCTCGAGGTAAAAGTAGAGAGTGCTTAAACAGTGTCCCTGCTAAAGTACACAGAACTTCCAGCAAGAGAGAAGTCACACTGGTCAGGAACTCTTCAAGATGGCGTCTTAGAAGGAGCCAACGAAATTTCTAGACCCGAAGGAAAGCAGTAAACGCAGACCTAACATTCTGGGAGACTGAGAAGCAAAGTGAAAGCTGCTGGTCCTTTTTTTGCTTCCATTTCTTTTCTTTCCCATGTAGGTAGTTCTCTCATCATCCCTCCCCCAAAGGTAAGATGAATAACCGGACAGGATCTAGCCAGCTACAGGGTTTCTGGCGCCTTGCATGGGATTTTTTTTTTTTAATTATAAAATTAATACAAAATACATATTCTCTTTGGGGAGGTTATCATTAATACTTGCTTTTTACTAAATGCTTTAACAGTGTTAATGCGTGTGTCTGCTCACCAGCACAGGAAGTATCATTGCCAGGTAACCACCAGCAAAGACGGCAAAGAAGACGGTATAGGTCATGAGTAGTGGAAATGTGGAGGCCAGAGGAGCAAGCAGGTTGGTGACCCCGCAGAGGATGAGGTAAGACTTGTGGTACTGATACTTCTTGATCCAGTCTTGATCGGCAACCCATCCGGAGACGATTTGACTGACTGTCTCGGTGATGCCTGGAACAATATTGAAAGGCCTTATGCAACCCTAATTCCATTTCCCTAGCCCCTTGGAAAAGTGTAGCTGCTTTTCGTAAGTAATATATGGCTTCGTCCCGAGGCTAGGACTTAGGAGAGCAAAGTGGTCTCCTTTGTCTATCAATGCATTCTGTCATTTATTTACCTGCTCCAAATAGATCGAATAAAAGGCCAAAAAGGCTCCGTCAGAGTTGGGTAGACGGCCCCCTGAGGTGTTTTTCTCTGATCGCCTTTGGGAAGCTTGTGTGTCCTAACTGGGAATCTCTAGTTCCAGAGGAGCATTTGCTCAGGAGGCCTTCAAAGAGGTCCTGCAAGTGAGGGAGTGAGTGTTCTAAAGGACTCAGAGCCCCTCTGGTCTGTGCTGGGGGAGTCATATGGTGGAATACTGGAGACCATACATAATAAAGCCTTATGTTAAAAAAAAATAGATGTCGGGACTCTTTATTATGATCGTGTATGAGGGTTTGGTAATTAAGTTCTCCTCTAAAGGTTATTGTGCTAAGTTGGAAATAGATAGGAAATCTGGAACTGTGTGGTCATTTTGAACATTGGAGCCAAGGTGTGTCTTGAATAAACCACGTTTTCCATTCAGTGTCCCGAGAATGGAAGATTCTTATCGTTTATAAGCTAATGTCGCAGTTAAATAATGAAAGGTTCTCACTGAGAGTAGCATAAGCTACAGTTGTTTTGTCCTCCTCATTCTTCCTGCAGTTTTAGACATAAATTGTTCTACAAAAGGGGAGTGGGACAGAAAATGCGTCCTTCTATTCTACTTCGGTTTTTGCAGTTATTTCCTAGGATACCTATGGAAACTTTACGTTAGGTGTATCTTTTTTTTATGTACACACAAGCTTTAGTTGACCGAAGGTAAGGTATCTTTGCAGTCGGAAATGGGGTACGGTCAGTTTTGTAAGGACTTGGTAAGCAGTTGTTTCAAGAAATTCGCAAGAGAAAAGTTAATATTGAGCTACTTAGAATTTCCAGGTCCTTAGAACAATCCAGTTCCATGTCATCCCTTTTCATTTTCTTAGGCTCCCTATTTTGCCCTTTGAGAGGATCCATATTTTTAGAATAAAGCATTTTGTTTCCTTACATTTTTATAAATACACAGCTAAAATGATTGTTTTCTTTTTTTTTTTTTTTGATGTTTATTTTTAAGAGCGACAGAGTATGAGCAGAGGTGGGGCGGAAAGAGAGGGAGACACAGATGTTAAGCAGGCTCCAGGCTCCGAGCTGCCAGCACAGAGCCCGACATGGGCCTCAAACTCGTGAACTGTGAGATGATGACCTGAGCCGAAGTCGGTCACTTAACCGACTGAGCCGCCCTGATTGTTTTCATTTTTAACTTAACATTCAAATTTATTTAAATTTTTTTTAAGTTTATTTATTTTGGGAGAGAGCATGCCTGAGTGGGAGAGAGACGGGGGAAGGGAGAGAATCCCCAGCAGTGGGGCTTGAGCCCACGAACCGCGAGACTATGACCCAAGCCGAAGTCGAATGCTCAACCGACTGAACCACTCAGGCGCCTCTCGAATTTAGTTTAAATATCAGTCAGTCCATTAGTGAATAGCCATACAGGCATATTTATCTGGCTTACTATGAGTTCAAGGGAGAAATTCTTAGCTGTATAATAGAACATTATTGAATACTTATGATGGGCCAGGAACTATTCTAAATTCTACATGCATTGCTCATTCAATCCTGATAACCTTATAAAGATAGCTACTATTATCCCTGTATTACAGATAAGGAAATTGAGGGCCAGAAAACACAACTAACTTGCCAAAGTTTGTACAGGTAGGAAATACAGAGCAAACACACCTGAACCCAGGAAGCCCCGCTCCAGAACCGACGCTTTCGACCTCTGTCCCGTGCTTCCTGGTTTTCTATGGCTTTTCCTGCCTCCGGGAGTAGCTGTTGCCACTGAGCATCCGCTTTTAAAACCAACTATTTATCCAACAATTATTTAACATGGGCGCCTGGGGGGCTCAGTTAAGCGTCCGACTTCAGCTCAGGTCATGATCTCAAGGTTCGGGAGTTCGAGCCCTGCATGGAACTCTGTGCTGTTGGCTCAGAGCCTGGAGCCTGCTTCTGGTTCTGCGTCTCCCTCTCTCTGTCCCTCCCCCGCTCACACTGTCTGTCTCTCAAAAATAAACATTAAAAAAAATTTAAAAGCCCACTCAAATGAAAAAAAAGAAAAAATGAGCAAGCCTTGCCTGAGGGCCACTGTCTGGTATAGAGAGCCTGCATGCAAGGTACAGCGACAGGTCTGGGGAAGGGCATGCCTGGTGCTCCCACCAGCCTCCAAAGACTTCTTTTCCCTGGCCCTCCCACAACTCTTTTAAAAAAAGGCTTTCTTTAAAGAGTAACTTTTTGTAAAATTAAGTTCCCTTTGAGTTTGAGGTTAAGTAATGCTTCCTTACCAGCTACCGAGACGAGGAAGGTGGCGTCCATTAGGTCGATCCCCAGTGTCTTGGCTCTGGCTACCAGGTGAAAAGTAGGGACGAAATATGCCAACTGACTGAGGAGAAAAGACCAGGTAAATATGTAGAAGAAGGGGTTTTTTAGCAGGGAAATGTCAAAGAATTTTTGCGTACGGCCCCGTGAAATAACCTCTTTCTCATAACTTTCTTCGTTAGTTATTAGGAACACACTGTTTGCGTCAGGCCCCTTGTCGAACTCTTTGTTTTTATTTTGTGAGTCTGTTAAACGTGGACCAGGTCGGCCAGCCTTCTGCACAGCTCTGCCCCCGGGGGTGGTGGCCTCTTGTGTCGCGTTGCCCGACGATGTGTCTGTCGCACACACTGCCCCTGGGTTACTTGTAGACAAGCAGCTACCTCTGTTTTTAGTATCACAATTGTTCTCGCTCGCGATATGGATGGGTCTTAAGAGCATGCTGGAAGGCACCAGATTCAGTGTGAGCGCTCCAAGTAGTATAAGGGCACCTAAAGAGCGGAGAAAAGGTGAGAAGTTAAGTTAAAAATTACCCGTCTCATTTCACGGTGCTCTGTTCTTCGGCTCAGAAGGGGCCCCGGCACTCTATGTCTTCATAGTATAATAATTCCTGAAAACACTACTTCGTCCCCTAAATTTAACTGAAGTATCTAAATCCGTTGACTTCGTTTTAACCCTGCACACCACTGTATCCTTGTGAAAACGGGGTATTCCTTTGAAAATAGAAAACCAGAAAGCTGCACCAGGAGATGGCACGGCAGGAGAGGTGTTATTTGTGCAAGAGGAGAACAGAGTAGGTTTGGGTGGGGAACATGGGGGAAGGGGGAAATATTTGAAATGTTAGAGAATTACAGTGTGTTTTAAATAAGGATTCAGGATATCCTGATTTGGGGATACAGATTTAGGGACCGAGAATACAGAATTCTAGAATTCGATGATGAGAGTCCTTCGGAAACTGCCTTGGAAGAGGGGGCAAGCCTTTCATCTCCTGACTTTTTTAATTTCCTTGAAAGAAGACAGGTGCCAGTCTTGCCTTGGCAGCGGAGTAGTTCCTGGGTCCCAGCACGGCCTGACCAAGGCTGCAGGCTGAGTCTCCTGCTCCCAGAGACAGGATTGGCTGTAGGTTCCGCTGTCCTGCCTTACAGATCTGCCGGCTCGTTCTGTGTACCGTGAGGCTACTGTGGTCTTTCACTTGGGAAAGGCAAGAGTCCCCAAAATTGCTCTGCTGGTAGAAACAGGCTTGTATATATTCCTACATATGTACTTCTACACGTACATATACATCTTTTTCCAGTAGTTTAAGAGGATTTTAATCCAAATGTTTTAGCTTAGGCACAGAGAAAACTGTGGAGTGAAATGGTGTTCGTTTGTGAAAAATGTATCGTCGACACTGTATAAGAGATGAAATGTTAAGGAACATAATGCTCTTTTCTACCTGCTTTTTTTTTTCTTCTGTTTTGGTGAGTTGGATGGGGGAGGCATTTTTAAATGCAGATGTGTTTTTTTTCCTTAAGAGAAAATGTAAAAGGAGAATGCTTTCATAGAGAGGAGGGGGAGGGAATCCCGGGGTCCCCAGGAGTGCCCCTTTCCCTGCAGGGTGTTTTCCCGGCTGCGCAGAGTGCCCTCCGTCCCCGCAGACGTGAACCCTTCGGTGAACTCGGAGTTGCTCGCGGGGGCCGGCAGAGTCTGCAAGTAGTCCCGCACCTCTTCCGCCGCGTGTCCTCCAAGGACGCGGAGGAGCAGTGTCTCCTTTAGAAATCATGCTCATTTCCTCCCCAGCTCAAAAATCCTTCACTTGGCACTCATCAGAGTGGGGGGGGGGGGAGGCTGAACCTTAAATCTGGCAGAGTTGACCGTTTAGAAACAGAATGGCTCACCTGTCCAGTCATAGAGATCTATCAGGACTTTGACAAGAGGTGCTAACAGAAATGTTAGCCCCATCCCAGAACGGGCAATGGCTGTAGAAAGAGCCAGGCGTTTTTTGAAGTATTTGGTAGTTACCACAGCAGCTATTTGGTACAAGAAAGCAGCACCCAAACCTAAAAAAAAAAAAACAATAGCTTGGAATCACATGAAGTGACTTGGTATCAGATGATCTATTCTCCCGGACCAGTAGAAGGAATAGAAGTAGATCGTAGAAGGAGGCGTTTTGGGCCCGTGGACGGGACGGTAAAAGGAAAGGTTCCCAGTTCCGTCTTTTATAGTCTTATTTTTATAACGGACTCACCCGGTAAAAGTCCCATGGTCACACAAAGAAAGGGAATGCTAGTGGCCCAGCTGCTGATCAGATATCCACCAGTAATCAGGAGAGCCCCCAGAATGGAGGCAGTCTTCTCTCCAGTTATGTCACAAATAACGGTAACCAGGGGACCTCGGGAAAAGGAAGAAAGGCAAATACCAGGTAAGTGCTTTGGTGTTCCTTCCGATGCACGATTTACGTGAGCGACTGAAGGAAAAGGACTTGGGAGTACTGTGTATCCTTCAGAAAGGTGCCTGCATTGGGTTTTCTTAATATCTCTATTTTGCTTTTCGGAAGAAGCGTTGTTTTAAAGAGAGCTGTAAATAAGGTTCGAAAATGCATTATGAAACCACAATATGAGGGCCGCTCGACTGGCTCATTCGGAAGAGCTTGCGACGCGGTGTCAGGATCGTGAGTTCGAGCCCTCTGTTGGGTGTAGAGATTACTTAAATAAAACCTGACAGTAACACAAAATAGGATTACATCTAGTGACTTAGGACTAGAACAGGGTTCAATCATTAATCTACTCTACCATGTTTTAGCCCCAAATAGAAGCAAAGGAAGAGGAGTTGGTTCTCTGTGTTGTTTCGAGTGTGCTTAGGTGATGGGCTCAGAACTTCACGGCCCGATTTCCCAGAGAGACTGGCTCACTGAGCCGAAGTTAAGTTAAGGCACTGTGGAAGGAAACAGACATGAAAAATTGAATCACGGAAGTAAATGGGTGAATTGTTCAGCTTTCTTTGAATCTTAATTTTTCTGAATTTACCAAGTCAAGTAGAGGCTAAACAGTGCAAGCCCTTAACTTTAAGTTTTGCCTATTTATGAATCTGAGTTTTAGCAAGCTTCAGTCTTAAGTGATTGACAGATGAATCTTCTTGGAATTGCCCTTGGTGTTTCTTTTCCTTGGACGGCAAGCTTATTGCCAGTTCTATACCTGCAGAATAGCTCATCGATGACATGATGGAGCCAATCCAGCCTGTTTGCTCTGAGTTGCTTTCAAATTCTTCTTGGAAAACCACAAAGAAAATTGCAAATGTCTTGGTCATCCCCATCACAAACACATTCACCTAAATCAAAGCAGACCAAAGTTCGGTAAGAGTGAGCCGTTACAGAGAAGGTCACGGCTGTTTGTGTTTGTGACCCCACCCCCACCCCCAGCTCACCAGGATTTATTGATTTGTTTGCGGGTTCCTCATTATGCTCTTTATTATATATTGTGGGGTGGCCATCCGTTTGTAGCATCTAAGTACTTTACGCAAAAGCATCTCATTGAATTCTCATTACAGGGCTTTGGAATACAAGGTTTTTTGGAATGTGAAGTTCAGAGAGATTAAAAGTTTCTCAAGGTAGGGATGCTGGAGGTGAGATTTGAACCCAGATAGACTGAGTCCAGACCAGCCACTATACTGTCCTATTAGAATAGCATCTGTTAGGGGCACCTGGCTGGCTCAGCGGGAGGAGTGGGTGACTCTTGATCTTGGGACATTTGAGCCCCATATTGGGGCTCAATTTAAGTAGAGATTACTTAAAGAAATAAAAACTTAAAAAAAAATAGCATCTGTTAAAGACAGCTAATTACAGTTACCTTTGTGAGAGAAGCACATTGGTCCAAAAGATGAAGAATTGTTCCCATTGGTTCTTAGATTAGCTTTGCTTTAACTTTGCTTAAACCGAGTACCCTTCCTCCCTTGATAAACAGGGTGACCATATATTTTATCATCCAGATAGAAACACTTGAGAGTGGAAAGGAGCACGACTAATTTATGCCAGAGCAGCAAGAGTTAACAGGTTGGAGGGTCACCTTATGGTTGGTCATGTGCCCCATCCTTTTTTGTCCCACCTAGCCCTCCTTGCCCACACCACCCTTCTCCCTTCCACTAGGAGGAATGTTCCTTTTGAGGTCGTGGAAGTTTTCTTTCTGTGGCTATTAACATTTGTTTCTGAGAATTCTGATTAGCTTGGGGGCAGTGAAGAGCAGGGGTCAGCAGGGGGAACTGGAAGGGAAGCCACGTGGCCAGGATCTTTTTTCCAGTGGCCTTGGCTTTTCAAGGCCACTTTCTCTGCTTTCAGCCTGGCCGTGCCTCACTTAAGAACCACAGACCCTGGGTTTCCTTTTGCTAATTCCACTTAGCTCTGTCCACGTGGTAAGTCTTCCCCCCCCCCACCCCACCCCCATCCGCTCTTCTGGCCTCATCTCACTTTGCGCCCGCTCCATAGACAGCCAGTCACTCAGGGTTTCAGTCAGCACCCACAGATGGTGTAATAGTCGTGAGTACTGTTCTGCGGCCCGCCTGCATCGGCCTGAATCCTGGCTCCACTTCCAGTGAGGGGTGTGACCTTGGGCAAACTACCGCGCAGACGTTAAGCTTTCTGTTTTGTTTTGTAAAGCGGAGAGAAAGGAACGTTACCTTGCTCAGAGAACTGAAGATTGAGAAAATTCGGATACCTTATAGCATTTTATACTCAAGCTGTTAACTCTGATTTTGTTACCTTGCATAACCACCGTATCTAACCCATATCAGCTCATCCAAAGCTAAACGCCTCTTTCCCTTATCCCACGCCTGCTCTTTTCATTTCTTCTTTCAGTGGTGCCATCCACTCACGAAGTCCGAGCCCTGCCTCCTCCTAGGCGTCTCTTTCCCTCAGCCAGTACGTGCCAAATAACCAAGACCTTCCCCCGTCATCCCCTTCACTCGACTCTTGTTTCAGACTAGTATCGCTTCTTGTGTGGACTGAGGAACTGAGCATCGGTAGTGTTCCAAGGTTGCGTTGCAAAAGTTGGGCACGGTGAGAGGGCGGTCCCTTAATGTATTTTTCCCATTTCGATTTGATAGTAGTCACAGAATTTCCCTTACTCAGCGTGAACAACGCCGTGGACACCTGGGCTGTCCCTTCACAAGTGGAGAAGAATTTGATCAGGCCCTCGTTCAGGCCGTTTGTAACCCTCATTCCTCAAAGGTGCCTCTAGCAGGAAATGAGGCCAGAGGACGGAGCAAACCTCGGGCGGCCCAGACCTGCTTTTCTCGGTTCGGAATCAGAGTGGCGATTGCAGCCTCTCACGAGCAAGTCACTCCACCGGGAGGCATCGTTCCGCAAAATTCCTCTCTTTCTGTGGACGTGGGTTCTGTGCTGGCGTGACCGGATGCTGTTCTTAGCCACCCGAATATGGCTGGCATCTTGTCCCCCGGGTTCAGGACCTTTCCTCCCTGCTCTGTCCTTGGTGCGTGGGCCCAGCAGCAGTGGGTGGGTAGGACTTGTCTCTGATACCTGGCCCTGCGTTTCCTGTGTGTCAGGAAAGCCGAGGACACAGCCTTTGCATGTGCCCCGCCTCTCTCCCTCCCTTAACTTGTAACCTTCCAACTTTGTTTCTGTTTTGACTCCGATCTCAAAACTCTTTTTCCCCCGAGGTCTGGATTTTTCCCTTAGTTATTCATCCGAGCGGGCTAGGTAAGTCTATGTTCATTACTTCATCCTGGGCTCTCGACAAGGTCAGGTGGGTTTCTGACCTGGCCCAGAGTCCACCTCGGACATTGTGAATGGGCTTGCCCCTAGGAATTCTCCGGTGACTGACCCGGCCCCCCTCATTTTCTTTGTATCTTTAAGAGCACCCCCTCAGCCCCCACACGCATATACACAGTGAGAGCTTCCTCACCAGATCACTCTGACTGTTGTGTTGGGTAAGGGGACTGCGTCAGCCACAGTGGCCCCTTTTGAATAGAGAGTATCAGGCTTTGTCGGAAATGATTGGGTAATTACTGCTTAATAACCACTTCCTTCTGCGCCGGGTCCCTCTCTGTTCTCACCCCTGCTCTTCCTTCCTGGCCTGCACAAACTTCAGAGCAGAGTCTGCCAGCCTATCTCCACTTCCTCACGTCCCGCCACTGACTGCCGACAATTGGCGAGGCTTCCGGAGGCTCCCTCGTCGCTGACCTAACGACCCGTCATTTCTGTGGCATCTGACCTCACGGCACCTGTTCATCACTTCCCTCCGGGACGTCTCTGCCTTTGCTTCTGCAGCGCCGCGTGGCCGCTTCTCCCACTGCTGCTCGCTCTCCTCCGTGGGCCACTCTCCGCCCGGCCTCTAACCTCGACTTTCTCCAGGCTTCTGCTGAGTTGCTCTTCTCCCCATCCCTGGCCATTTTCCATCCCCTGCCCGTTGCCACCAGCAAGCCAGTGTGTGCCGATGACTCTCGGATTTCCACTCGGGGTCCGGTGTTCCACAGGCGCACGGGCTGCCGGACACGTCAGCGGTCATGTCACAGGTCCGCCAGGCTGTCCGGGACGAAACGATGCCAGCATCTCACGTGTTCTTCCCTTGTGTCCCCCAGCTCGGTGAATGACACCATCGTCCTCCAGGTTGCACAGGCCACCAGCCCAGCACTCCTCAACTCCCTCTCTCCTTGACATTCGGTTAGTGTCCAAGTCTTGTCAGTCTGTCGCCTCAATATTGCACAGATCCGTAGTCGATCCGGCTTCATTGCTGCCGCCTTGATTTAGGACCTTTTTTTCCTCACCTGGATTATTACGGCATCATTCCAGTGGCCCTCCCTGCTCGCAGGCCTGTCCCCCACCAATCATCATCCACTCCACAAGCAGCACTGTTTTCCTGAAAGGCACCTCATCCCTTGATTCCCCTGCCTTTTTTCATTAGCTCCTCCGTCTCAAGATAAAAAAACGTGTTTTTAATATGCCCTACAGGCCCCTGCTCATCTCTCCAATCTCGTTATTCTTCACCTGGTTCATTCATTAGTGTTTCTATCTATTCCTCCATCCATCTTACTCATCCACTAACAGGTATTTATTGAGTGCCTACTGTATTTGAGGCTGTTTATGAGGGGCTGGGCTTACAGAAGGGAGCATATGGTGGTGACCCAACACACTTGGCCCCTGCCCTCATGGAACATTCAGTTCAGTGAGACAGACTGAATAGAGAAAAAGTCATGCAAATACATAGTTACAAAGTGTGGTTAAGTTCAGTAGAACGAATCCTTAATTTCATAAGATTAAAAAAAAAAATTTAATCTCTACACCCACCATGGGGCTCAAACACATAACCCCGACATCAGGAGTCGCACACTCTACCCACTGAGCCAACCAGGCACCCGAGAATGTATCCTTTTTGTTAAAGTGGAGCACCCCCCAAAGAACAATTTTTTACAGAATTTTTCTGTTTTGTTTTTGAGGGAAAGAGAATGTAAGTGCATGGGCAAGTGGGGGAGGGGCAGAGAGCGAGGGAGAGAGAGTCCCAAGCAGGCTCTACGCTGTCAGCACAGAGCCCAGTGGAGGGCTCGAACTCACAAACTAGGAGATCATGACCTGAGCTGAAATCGAGAGTCAGATGGCATCCGGGTGCCCCTTTAAAAAAAATTCTTAGTAGTTGTTGAACAAGGGATCTTTCGTTTTTATTTTGCACCCGACCTTGTAAATGATGTAGCCGCCTCTGCCTGGAGGTCAGGCAGGGCTGTTCCCACCCCTCTTCTCAGAGTATGAAGCTGGCCTTGAGAGGTTAAATGACTTGGGGAGGGGGTGGGCTGCAGCTAAGTGACAGAACCAAAATACGAGTCCTCGAGTATCTTCTCTGTCCCTCCTTCTTCAGGGTTCTGGCTTCTGCTTGCTCACTCACTTTCCTTTCCTGTGCGTTTGGGTTGTTTTTGTTTTGTTTTGTTTTCGTTTTGTTTGCTTAAAGTAAGCTCTGGGGTCACCAGGGTGGCTCAGGTCGTGAAGGTTCTGGCTCTTGCTGCAGTTCAGGGCATGACTCTAGCTTCGTGGGTCCAAGCCCCACATCGGTGCTGGTGGCACGGAGCCTGTTTGGGATTCTCTGTCTCCCTCTCTCCGCCCCTACCCGCTCCCTCTGTCTCAAAAATAAACATTAAAAAAATAAATAAATAAAGCTCTACACCCAACATGGGTTTGAACTCATGACCCCAAGATCAAGAGTCACCTGCTCTACTGACTGAGCCCACCAGGTGCCCCTGTGCACTTGAGTTTTGAAACTCAACTCAAGGGCTTTTCTGTACCACTCTTTTATGAGCTGGTTAAACCCCGTAATAATTAGGCCGATAATCTGAAAACAGTTATAATAGGTCACAGGATGGACTATAGAACTATTCTAATATAGCCACTAACCACATGGGGCTGTTTAAATTTTAATATTAAGTTAATTTTGATTAAGTTGGGTGCTAATTAATATGTCAAAGTATATCGGGGCTTCCTTTTCTAAGCTAAGTGCATGGAGGGGACCCCGGAGGCCCAGGGTGGGAGGACTTGGGAAGGGGTGTGGAGTCTGCACTCGACTTGAGCGTGTTCCTGAGGGCGTTTGGATGAATGTATCGTGCACTTTGGCACCTTGGTTTGTTTGAGTTGAGTTTGACTAAACTGCAGTGAAATTCCCATAACGCGGTTTCTCCTTTGCACTAGCCGTATGTTCCAGTGCTTAACAGCCAGCAGTTACTGGATTTTTCCCTCACCCTCCGGGGATTCATCTGTTGTAGAGAAGTAGACTGTGTAACTCACGCAGACACAAAAGCAGAGTGCTTTCGGTACCTACATACGCCACTGCGGTCAGCTAGCTGGAGTTAATTGTTAACATTCGAGGGCTCGGTATCTTCTTTTGTGCTTTTATTTATTTATTTAAAAAAAGTTTTTTTTAACATTTATTTATTTTTGAGAGACATAGAGACAGAGTATGAGCAGGGGAAGGGCAGAGAGAGAGGGAGACACAGAATCCGAAGCAGGCTCCAGGCTCTGAGCCGTCAGCACAGAGCCCGACGCGGGGCTCGAACTCACAGACCGTGAGATCACGACCTGAGCCGAAGTCGGCCGCTTAACCAACTGAGCCACCCAGGCGCCCCTTTCGTGCTTGTATAAGCGGCCTCACACCCAGAAAAGTGGGACATTAATTGTCTGCTAATTAGACAGTTTTTCTTACGGCCAACTAAACTGGTCAAGTAACTTCTGTCCTCAGAGGACAACGTAGGAAAAATAAGGCTCATTACTGGGGAGAAAGGTAGGAGCAATGCCAGTTACAAAGCCGTGATTTGGGGAGGTGGCCCAGCCTCGGGGAGGGCTCTCACGCTAGGACATCCTTCATTTCCTTATTAGTAACCTTTCTGGGAGGGGGAAGAAAAATAAAGTCCACATTCTTTGGTAATGAAGCTGATGTTTAACAAATAGTCCTGTGGCTAGGAGATCTGTGTTACGTAACTTGCGGCTGAGGCCCCGAGCCCCGAGTTTCCCCTCCTGTGTCACTGAGGGGGAGGAGGCCTGCTGTTTTCCCAGGGTCCTGTTTATGGAGTGCTCAGGTACCACATTGTGGTCTGCGGGATCGTTAGCGGTCACCAGGACCTGCACTCCCATCTTAGTGAGCTGCTTCCTGTAGGGCCGAGCAGGGGAGGAGGGCCGGGTGGGAAGGGGGATCTCTGTGGGTCCATCTGGAAGTTAACTCATTTGGGAGCACTGGTGAGGAACTGTGGAGCTGGCCCATGGTCACAGGCTTGTTTGGGGCACAGCTGGAACGGGGCTCCCCCGTGTTCTAGAATGAGATCGCCAGTCTCCCAACCACCTGAAGAGCTTCTGGGAGGACGGGGGGGGGGGGGGGGGGGGGGCGGGGGGTGTGTGGAGGCAAGGAGTTAATTAAAAAATGGAGTGCCTCGTCCAGTCGCTTACAGATGGAGATCAATCAAGCTCCAGTCTCAGAATCTACATCTGGGGCGCCTGGGTGGCTCAGTCGGTAAAGCGGCTGACTTCAGCTCAGGTCATGATCTCGCCATCTGTGAGTTCGAGCCCCGCGTCAGGCTCTGTGCTGACGGCGCAGAGCCTGGAGCCTGCTTCGGATTCTGTGTCTCCCTCTCTCTGCCCTACTCCTGCTCACGCTCTGTCTCTATGTCTCAAAAATAAATAAACGTTAAAAAAAAAATTTATAAAAAAAAAAAAAAAAAAGAATCTACATCTGCTCCTTTTCCAGACATACCAGAAATAAACACTGGGGAGCGCCTGGGTGGCTCGGTTGGTTAGGCATCTGACTCTTGAATTCAGCTCAGTCATGCGCGATCTCGTGGTTCCTGTGACATGGAGCCCTGCATCGCCGACAGCGCCGAGCCTGCTTGGGATTCTCTCTCCCTCTCTGCCCCTCCCCCGCGTGCGGAGGCGCGTGCGCTCTCACTCTGACTCCAAATAAACATTTAAAAAAAAATACACATTGGGCTTAATTGTAGCCTAAGTTATGGTTGTGGGGATGGATTGGGAAGCGGACAGCAGGTGGAACAGAGCGGAAATGTCCCCATCCCCTAGGAGAGAGGGAGGTTGTGCCACGTGTGTGCTGGGCTGAGCTGGGAGCCCACCCCGGTAGCACTTTTTGCACTTCCCAGCACTACTTCCGGGGTGCTTACATGTATGATTGCACATCCTAACTGCCACGCAGCCAGGGCAGGGCTGCGGGTGGTGGCTGGGGCAGTCCGTGGGTTTCGGGTTGGTAGCGAGGAGGAGACCGGAGGGGAACACCTCAGCCTTCCCTCAGGGGGACCGTTTTCAACTGTCTCCCAGGTTCCGTGTGGGCTGCCGACTTCGGCAGCCGTTGGCAGTTCTGGCTGTGCTCCGAGCCTTTCTCCCGAGAGCTCGCTTTCAAGCAGCAGGACGGGGGCAAGTAAATTCTTACCAGGAAGAAATGAAATAGGATCAGCCACCCCCAGCCTCCATCCAGGGCTTTAGTGTAAGGCCGGGCCTTCCCCGCCCTCTGCGGCATGACGGTTGGTTGGTTCCTGTGACAGACCCAACACAGTTGATTCAGTTGACAAGAAGTGGATCTAAACTTTGAAGCTTTCTTTCTCTCCGTGGTACAAAACCACTTGTAACTTTTTTTAACCCTCCCCTTGAAAAACAGATGCTTTCCTCATGTCTAAATTGTGTATAAACTCCCTGATCTCAACCTCAGAAATGCACGCAGGGCTTTGTACCATCTTCGGAGATCCTTCTGGAGGCCTGCTGCCTGACTTTACCCGGCAAGGCCAGAGGGCTTCGACAGTTCTCCAGGGGCATGCCCTTAGTTACCTACCAAGTCTGCCTGACTAGACTATCTCCTTATCCCTGTTTATTCCATAATCGCGGCCCAGGCAGAACCGTAGGAGAGGTGAGAAAAAGCTAAGGAAAGGCCGCTGGGTGAGGGACCTCAAAGTCCCCACAGGGATCCTCTTCCACCACTCCGTTTCTTTTTTTTAATTTTTTAAAAATGTTTATTTATTTTTGAGACAGAGAGAGCATGAGTGGGGGAGGGGCAGAGAGAGGGGGAGACACAGAATGTGAAGCAGGCTCCAGGCTCTGAGCTGTCAGCACAGAGCCCGACGCGGGGCTCGAACTCACAGACTGTGAGATCATGACCTGAGCTGAAGTCGGACGCTCAACCGACTGAGCCACCCAGGCGCCCCCTCCGTTTATTTCAGGGAGGACTTGGAAAGGCGCGCGTCGCAAAGGCTGGCCTCGCTGGCCCAGGGTGGCCCGCTGGTAGCATCGCCCTCTGGATCCTCCCCCGAAGTCTGGGAGCCACATCCCCAGGGAAGCTCTGTGTTATTCTCAGGTCCTCTTCAGAGAAATTAAGAGGAGGAGGAGCAGCCTCGGGCCTAGGAACTCCCTTCACAAAGCAATCGCCAAAATGCAAATATTCTAAGGGACCAAATAGACATGACAACAAACTGCAATGACAGTGGCTCAGTTGCTTGAATGAGTCCTGGGCCAGAAAAAAGGCTGGAAAGGGGGTTGGGAGGTCACTTGTTTAGGGACTTGACAATAGACAAGGTTAAATCTCTTGAGTCTGAGGGGCGCCTGGAGGGTTCAGTCATTTAAGGTCTGACTCCTGATTTCGGCCCAGGTCACGATCTCACGAACCCTGAGACCAAGCCCCGCGTCAGGCTCGGTGCTGATGGAGCCTGCTTGGGGTCCTCTCTCTCCCTCTCTCTCTGCCTTTCTCCTTATGCTTTCTCTCTCTCAAAATAAATACAGAAACTTAAAATCTCTTGAGTGTGATGGTGATCCTCTGTGAGAGAATGTTCTTGGTCTTAGGAGGTGCCTGCTAGAAAGAGCTCAGGAATAAAGTATCATAGAGTCTGCTATTTTCTCACAAAAGCTTCAGTGAAAAAAAAAAAGATTTATTAACATGTATATGTAAATATATTTGCATATATTTACATACAATTCTATATATTTACATATATGTAAAGAGAAATAGCGAAGAGAAAGGTAAATGTTCTGAGGAAGGGACACAGCTTTCTTTACTTCCTACTGTCGGGTTGGCAGGCAGGCTGCTGCCTTCTGGAAAGAACAGTCGGCTGCCAGCACATGTGGAATGACCGTCTGGTGAGCGGGTCAGGGGAGGGGGGGGATGGAGGGAGACACCAGTCATTCAAAACATTATAGAAAACCACCCCCAACACGCTATGCCGTATTTATTTTACCTTTGATGTGGTGTTCAGCAGAGGAATCTGGATGAGGCAATCTGGGAAGAAAAATAAAGTCTACGATTTTTCAGAAAGTCACTCTTTCTGTTTTAAGGCATTTCATTCCGCTGCACTGTGAAAACAAGCGAGCATTCTAAGTCCGTGAGGTTGAGTGGACTTTACTTCCTGAGGGAGGAGGAAGCGCTGTGATTTAACATTAACCCAGGCCCTCCCTCCGGTCACCTAGACTCAGAAAGAGGAATTTTTCACCCATCGACTCAGAAGCAAGTGTCAGAGTAAACCAAGTAGAAAATCCTTTCGGTAACTATTGTTTGATTAAGCATGGAAGCCGTTACACCGAGGTGGCTCTAATGTCAAGGTGGTTTCGGTAAGCAAACCAAAATTTAAACCTGTAAATTCCACAAAGTCACCAAATTAAAGGGAAGGATAGCTAATCACAAACCACTAAGTAGGCTTTAAGTACAAACTATCAATAACTCCCTTGCAGGGGCGCCTGGCTGGCTCAGTCGGCAGAGCATCTGACTCTTGATCTCAGGGTTGTGAGTTCCAGCCTCACAGTAGGATGAGCCCACCTAGAAATAAATAAACTATTTTTTTTTATTTTAAAAAAAACGTATTTTAAAAAAAAACGTTTATTTATTTTGAGAGAGTGCCGGGAGAGGAGAGGGGCAGAGAGAGAATCCCAAGTAGGCTCTGCGCTCAGCAAGAAGCCGAACGCCGGGCTCCATCCCACCACTGCAAGATTCATGACCCGAGCTGAAGTCAAGAGTTGGACACTCAACCAATGAGCCACCTGTGCCCCCCTGAGTAGATTAAGAAAACCAAAAAAACCAACCACACAGAACTTTCTTGCTTTGCATCCGTCCTTTCTCTATGAAAGCCTCTCCCTGGACTTTTGAGAAAGTGCTGCTAAGCACTTCTGATTCAACACTGCCTGATTTGAATTGATTTGTGCTCAAATAAACCCTTAACATTTTTCATAGGCTTCAGTTTGTCTTTGAGCCCTTCTGGTGTCAGAGGAGGGAACACAGGAAAGAGACCCCTGAGCACCTTCAGGAGCTACCAGGAACCAGGCACAGGGGCCCCCTGAGCCCTCCAAGCTTGAGGCTTTCTCGCTGCCTCGTAGATTGTGGGCAAGTCCCTCTTGGGTTCTCCCTTGACAGCTTTTGCATTATAAACCGTCAGACTTTACTTGAGCATTTCTTTTTAGGGAGTTGGTCCAGAAAACGGACTGGGTTCAAACTTAAAAAGTGGCTCGGGTCTGGGGTCAGGCTGGGTCCAACTTAAACTGGGCCTGGGTCCGGGGCGAGGCATCAGGCGAATAAAATATTTGTTTTAAGGCTGAACAAGCAGGTTAACCTTACCAGAAGCTATCTGGAATGCTAGTGGGCACCGTGGAGGACTTTTAACTTAGGAAATGTGTCCGTTTACGAGGTTCCCCAGAGGAAAAAGAGTCTTAGCCAAGCACTCGCTATAAACGGTGGGGGAAAATCATTTTTCCTCTACAATTTCTGGTCACCAGCATGGGACCTCCTCGAACACCCCACTCGCTCCAGAGCCTGCAGGTGGCATCCTGGGAGAACTGGCAGAAGCCAGCAAAGGGTGAGAGTCTCATCCAAGTTTGCTCTCCTGGATCATTGTGGTGCCTGGTTGAGAAAGGAAAGTAAGCTTTCTTCTTCGTCTTTTTTTTTTTTTAAGTGATGTATTTATTTTGAGAGAGAGAGCAAAGAGGGTGCAGAGAGAGAATTCCACACAGGCACTGCGCAGTCAGTGCAGAGCCCGACACGGGGCTCGATCCCGCGAACCAAGAGATTGTGACCTGAACCAAAGTTAAGAGTCGGACGCTTAACTGACTCAGCCACCCCGCCTTTCTGGAAAGTAAACTTCCATGCTATCTCTTCCTTTCCAAATTCAGATGAACAGGACAAAAACATTTGTAAGAATTAGATCTTTCAATCGTGGCTTGGGAATTTTATGTTTGGATACCTGTTGGTTATCCATCCTTTCTTTTCTGGAGATAGCTTTGTCTCATTCTGTGTCTGAGAACTTGGCTTGGCCTTTCTGTCTGGGCACACAGGTGGTTCTTGCAAAGTGCAGGTAGCTCAGCTGTTGGGTCGGGGGCCCTGAAACCATGACTGGACAGAAATGTGGGTCATACCCCATTTTCAGCTAGTGTCCGTCCTGCCAGGCATTGCCAGCTGTCACGGAGCTGGTCTTAAGTCTTCCTGTTCTCTTTGGGAGTAACTCTGGCTCTTGGGAGGTAATATCTCTTGCACCTTGTTTGGGGACACTTCTTCTGTCCATAGTTAAGTCATAAAAGGTTTATTAGTTTTGGTTTTGAGCCATTTGATAGTGATGAAGTTTTGGGGTGATGGTGGGGTTCCTGGGGTCCGGAGCCAGCAACCAAGAAAGAATTCTTGAAGACATCTTTGGTACAAAAAGGTGATTTTATTAAAGCACGGGGACAGGGCCTGTGGGCAGGAGGAGCTGCGTTGTAAGGGTGTGGGGTGACCGTTTTATGTCGTATGAAGTCCAGGAAGAGGGAGTTTCAAAGAGACTTTCACATGCAATAAAGACTTACTGGAGGCCTAGCTAATGTCAGGCTAAGGTGATTTTTCCCTCTGACAAAGCATTGACAAGACAGTAGGGAGTTCCTGGACATTAGGCTATGATGGAATTGCCTTTTTCTGGTAAACTGGTGGAGAGTCTTATCAGTTTGACCATTTATTTTTTGTCCTTTCCCGCTTTTAGGTTGCTTTTGGGTTTCCAGGAGTGCCCAAGGAATATCATACGTGTCCCACCTGGGGGGAAGAGGGTGTGCCAGCTTGTGCTTGGCCCCTCAGCCTGCCCCCAGCTCCCTCATCAATAGGGATACCTTTCGTTTAAAAGAAAAAGAAAAATATTTAGTGTTCGTCCAGATAAAAAGTGTTAATAAGGCATTCAAAAGGATTTTTAATGGGCTCTGTGGTTAGAAGTTGGCCAAATTGGAAGGTGATATTTAGAGCCTGATTAGGAATTTTTAAAAAAGGCCTTTCCCCTAAACTAAAGTGGAATCGTGTACCCATAAGGGAAAGAAAGCCATTCCCAAACCAAGGCGGAAGCATTTACTAAATTGTAAAGGCGCACAGCTTGAAATCTAGAACATGGGACTCTTTTGATTTCATCTTAGTTGAAGTCCCCTGATAGAGAAGCAAATCGAAGATCGCTAGGTGGGGCGCCTGGGTGGCTCAGTCGGTTGAGCGTCCGACTTCGGCTCAGGTCATGATCTCACCGTTCCCGAGTTCGAGCCCTGCGTCGGGCTCTGTGCTGACAGCTCAGAGCCTGGAGCCTGTTTCAGATTCTGTGTCTCCCTCTCTGTCCGTGCCCCTCCCCTGCTCATGCTCTGTCTCTCTCTCAGAAAAATAAACAAACATTAAAAAAATTATTAAAAAAAAAAAAAAGATCACTAGGTGGATGGGGGCGTCAGCCTCTTACCATTCAGGTCGCAACCCAGTTCTTTGAGGAATTAAAAACAACTGTACTGTCTGGAAAATCTCGTTTTTTACAGGCACAGAAATGGGGCTCGAGCAGCAGTTCAAAGCCCACTATCCATTTTAGCAATGCCCAGACCTCTCCTATAGGGAATAAAAGTCTTTCTGGGGTGGAATTTATGTCCTTTCTCTGTGCCTTTGAGATGTAAATGACTACTCCTGTTCTTGAAGCACCCAGAGCCATTCATTTGCAATGCAGACTTCGGGGAAGTAATTCTTATCAGAAGGACAAAACGCTAGAGGGGAGGGAGGGTGGGGAGAGGGGCGTGTGGCTGCTTACTTGGCAACCGGATGAGGTGATACTAAGGTTAAATGATGGATAGTCACCGAATGTCTACATCACTTCCAAATAAAATACTAGAATATTAATTATCGAGCACACGTTTATTCACGCTTGGCTTTTTATACAGAGGAACTAAAGATATTTGAGTCTGTTGGTCTCAATAGTGTGTCTTGACCACTTATTTTGTGTGTGTGTCTTGTGCCACACTGAAAACTTTATTATGAGGAAGGAGATGCCACTAGAAATTAGGAAATGTGTTATAAATTTGCCAGTCCACAGAATGAGAGTGTAAACAGTCCACAATCATTTACTTCTCTGTTTCCATAAGAAATTAGGGATTCTAAGGGTTAAGAATTCTACTTAATATAGGTGACTAAAACTATTTAGAAATCAGAAGGGTGAGAGGGAACAACCGTGTATGCAAAACAGGTTAGGAAAGTAGAATGAGTTTTTTAGATAAAGGCATGAAGGACATCCCTCTGTCTCCCCCTTAAGTCTTCTTGCCACAGTTATTGTTTTATTAGGATGCCTTTGCAAGAGTGCTTCGTCGTTGGAGAGATTCACGGAAAGGACGCTGACCGGTACTCTAGAATACGGGTTTCTGATAACTTGAAGAACATAAAACTGAACTAGTTAAGAATTTCCAAAACTAAAGGAAAAACTGTGTTACGGCAAATACTCAGCGCCCGGGAAGAGACAAGTGACACGCACTCGGGGAATCAGAAAAGACTTTATTTCACACTGGTGCCAGCCCAGGGAGTCACCTCCAAAGGCTGAGTGCCGGCCGAGCCCTGGCGCTAGCCGCCTTTTATGCCTGGCGAGCTTCTGGGTACTTAGAAACATTCTCTTGGTTGCAACTACCAGTTGAGCTTCGTGGGCCGTTGGCGGATGCAAGAGGCAAGCAAGATTACAGAAGCCAAAAGCATGCAAGGGGAGTATTGGCCTCGGACTGGCTGGCCTCCTTTATCTGCTCTTGCCGGCTTTCCTTCTCACCATATTCACCACCGTATTAAATGAATTTACAAAGATAATTATAATTTTTTTTTTACAAGTTTTTCTTGTAAACATGGAAACATTACTGGTTCCTTAATGTTTTGTTTTCCAGATTTAAGGAAACCTTTTTCTCTCTCTCTCTTTTTAAGTTTATTTATTTGTTTATTTTGAGAGAGAGAGTGTGTGCACATGTGTGCACAAGCAGGGGAGGAGCAGAGAGAGAATCCCGAGCAGGCTCTGCACCGTCAGCTCTGAGCCCAATGTGGGCCTCGAACCCATGAACCATGACGACATTTTCTGAGCAGAAACCGGGAGTTGCATGCTTAACTGAGCCACCCAGGTGCCCAGGAAACCTTTTTCCCTGAAGTTATTTATGATTTAAGGCAATTTAGTAAAATAAAACCTTTGTAAACAGAATTGACGCATTTACTTTTTCTCCCTGCCTGATCCCTCCGGAATAGAGACGTGTGTGGAGTTGTCTTATTTTCATGACAGTATAGCAGCTTGCGTAAAAACCGGTAACAACCTGCCCTTAGAACCGGACATGATTGAAAACACTGGTTATGTTAACAATGCTTTGACTCGAATGTCCCGTTTGAGCATAGGCATAAAATATGGAAATAAAATTATATGAGTAAAATACGCATATGACCAGATGGTTTTGAGGGACTAAAGGTGACTTCCTGGGGCCGAGACAGCCCTTTGGGAAAACTGGCCTGATGCCCCGTTTGCAGGGTCTCCAGCAGCCTTACCAGTGAGCAAGGAAGGTCACTTCATGGCAGGCCCAGGAACCTCAGGATACCTTGGGAACCTCAAGAAGAGAGGAGGTAAGCCAAATCCGAAGTCCGATGTGGCTGCTGCTTTCCCTTGACCTGGAGAGGCTTTAAAAGTCCAGTCTAAGACTCTTCATGAAAACTTCCAGCAAAGCAGATTCGAAAAGAGCCTAGGCGTGTTGGGTGGGGGGATGGGCTAAATGGGGGTGGGCATTTGGGAGGGCACTTGTTGGGATGAGAAGTAGGTGCTATCTGTAAGTGATGAATCACTAAATTCTATGCCTGGAACCATTATTACACTCTACGGTACCTACCTTGCATTTAAATAAAATTTAAAAATAAATAAAAAAGTCTATATGGTCAATCACGGTTCCTACTGCACCTGTGTGAGTAATTGGGCCAAGTTTAATGAGACTAGACTTATTCTGCAAACAAATTGCAGTTGACCCATGAACCTGTAGGGGCCAAGGGCAGGCCACCCCAAGATGAGCCACTTTGGTATGAATATTATTTTGAGTCACAAGCAGTCAAAATCCAGCAGATTCGGGAAAAGGTCTTTACCTTCCCTTCAACCGCCTACTTCTCTCAGGAAGAGCCCTATTAACAGATTCCCCTTTACCTCAGAAACTCACCTGCATAATTGGGCAACTGTTGTTTTCCAAACTGTCTCTCCCATTCCTGCTAATGGCCTTTCTCCCCTTTGTATCCTCGGACCCCTGCCCCCCTCCTCAACTCATATTAGCATCATGTTGCTTCACCGTCTTTGCAATTTCACGTCTCTGTGGATTCTCCATACTTACGAAACTAAATTTCGTTTTCTCCTGTTAATCTTCTGGCAGTTTTTTCCGTAGTCTAGCTGGAAGGACCTTGAAGGGCATAGTGAATTCTTCCACCCTCCACAGATACCAAATTCTAGTGCTGTTCATTGCCTTCGAGGTTTTGCTATACACCTGTACACCAGACGGGATCCTGAATTCTCCCAGTTATCTCAGATAGCTGGCTATGAAACATTTCCAGCTTTCACCCATTCTTCTGATTTAAAATCACTTAGAACAAATAAGGCTCTTGAACCTCCTTGGAAAGAGGGAAAGGACCATACCAGGTCCCATCTTAGTACCCAGGTGGCAGCCAAATTTCAGGGTCTTGAACTTTGGGTCCATATCTCCCAGAAGGAGATAGCATCCTTAGGTGGACAGCTTTCCTGAGATCATGGATCAAGAAATTCATCTTCAACATGAAACCTTTCTTCTTGTTGCCTTTTCTCTACTTGCTTTTTTCTCTGTGTGAATGCACGGGAAGACAGTGCTCAGTAATTCCGGCAACTATCGGTGAATCTACGGTTAGATTCTAACCAAGTCTGCGTTTCCCACTGCACTTGAGGGCTCCCTGTATGACATCCATGTTCCAAGTGGTTCATCCCCGAGGACCGGGCAGACCTTCCGGCCTCCATGAGTGACTAACTGTTCTGCCACACTTCAAATCTGATGTCCAGCCCTTAGCATCGGAGCTCTCTATCAATACAAAGACTAGCTAGGGGCACCTGGGTGGCTCTGTCGGTTGAGCATCCAACTTTGGCTCAGGTCATGCTCTCATGGTTCACGGGTTTGGGCCCCGCATTGGGCTTTGTGCTGACAGCTTGGAGCCTGGAGCCTGGTTTGGATTCTGTGTTTCCCTCTCTCTCTCCCCCTCCTTTGCTTGTGCTCTATCTCTCTCTAAAATAAATCAACATTTAAAAAATTTTTAAAAAAAGACGCACAGGTACGTGCAGATTTTCCACATGATACAAGAAAAACACACTTTGGTCTAAAATACACTCTGGTTTAAAACCTAGAATGTCGGTGCCGGGGAGGTGAAAGGCAGTTTCTCGTTGACTTTTTTTTTTTATCATATTTTATTTTTTTATGTGGAGGGTGGAACAGAGGAAGGAAATGGGATAAGAAAGCTGAATTATCCCAGTCATTTTCTAGGAAAATTGTGGCGTGCTTGGAATTAAGGTAATCAAGAATTAAAAAAGCAACTGAGGGGCGCCTGGATGGCTCCGTCAGTTAAGCGTCCGACTTTGGCTCAGGTCATGATCTCACAGTCTGTGAGTTCGAGCCCCGCGTCGGGCTCTGTGCTGACAGCTCAGAGCCTGGAACCTGCTTTGGATTCTGTCTCCCTCTCTCTCTGCCCTTCCCCTGCTCACGCTCTGTCTCTCTGTCTCTCAAAAAGAAATAAAAATGTTAAAAAAAAAAACTTTTTAAAAAGCAATTGAAATGGGGGCTTCAACTCTGGATTACTAAATAGAATCTGTAGTCAGTACACAAGAGGTCGCCCAGATAGGCAGAACTTACTGAATACTGCTGTTTCCAGCCAGGGGACCCTCCGAACTCCGGGAGAACTGTATGTTTTCTATAAAAGAAGCCCGTCCTGAGGACCTCCCAGAGGAGCAGCGAAAGCACAGGTATCAGAGTTCTGGGGCCCCAAGCCCTGCCTTCAGTACACTGTTAAACGATAAACCGAGACAATATTAAAAACTGTAAGAGTCAGGGCCAAAACTGATTTGAATCAGATAGCAGCACCAAACCAAAAGTAGGAGCACTCTGGCAACAGGAATTCCAGGAAAGGCTCTTCTAGAGAAAAAGCAGGAGCCAGGAAACTATTGGCTGGATATAGCTTAAAGCCTAGTTGGCGGTGATTGTCTTTAAATTACAATTTCATAACCCTCAGGCATTTCAGGCTTAGGTTTTGGTTTACTCACGTAGCCTGGTCAGGCATTTGAGCCCTCCTCAGTCTAATGGTGTCCTGTTGCTTTAGCCCAGAGGCCTGTCAATTTCTTATATTTGTTAGAATACCAGGTGTCGATCCAGGTACAGCAGGAGATAGTTGTTATAGTAGGGACTCCTCCTTGTTCAGCCAACAAGTAATCTAAAGCAATTCTATTATCTAAAACCACTTTCACGAGAAAGTCGAGGGACTTCTGTTATATAGCAACAGCCTTAGCTGTAGCTAAGAGCACCTGTTGGTCTTTTAAAGCAAAGCTATCTGATTCTGATCACAGGATGAGGCGAACTAGCCTTTATTTATTACTATTATTTTTTAAATATTTATTTTTGAGAGAGAAAAAATGTGAGCAGAGGAGGGGCAGAGAGAGGGAGATAGAGGATCCAAAGCCTCCATACTGACAGCAAAGAGTTCACCTGCAAGATCATGACCTGAGCCAAAGTCAGACACTTATTAACCAACTGAGCTACCCAGGCACCCCTAGCTAACCTTTGTATTGATAGAGACCTCTCATGCTGAGGGCTGGAGGTCAGATTTGAAGGGTGGCCGAACAGTTAGTCACTCATGGATGCTGGGAGTCCTAAGGGATGGGCCACTCGGAACACGTACGTCATACAGGGAGCTCTCAGGTGTAGTGGGAAACACAGACTTGGTTAGACTCTCAACCCTGCTGGTTTTCTTGTTGTTACTTGTTTCTTAATTTTTTAGTGGGGAGAGGGGCAGATAGGGAGAGAGAGTCCCAAGCAGGTTCCACACCGTCAGTGCAGAGTCTGACGCGGGGCTTGAGCTCATGAACTGTGAGATCATGACCTGAGCGAAACCAAGAGTTGGACACTTAACTGACTGAGCCACCCAGGGGCCCCTCAACTTTGCTCTTTTTTAAGCCTGGAGACTCTGGACAAGTTACCTTGAGTCCGTTTTCAACCCTGTAAAATATGGCTAATCCTACTTTGCAAGTTTTTTGTGAAGACTAACAATATAGATATTTGTCCTTATACATATATATGTATATAGTTATATAGTATGTTGTATAGTATGCGTGTGTATATATATAGTGTGTGCATATATATAATTATATAAATGTAATTCTAAGAAACAGAACCAGCAGGAGATGTATAGAACCACAGGGGACATACGTATGCGCACACACAATCCTCCTCTAGCTCACGCTGCGTACAGGCTGGAAAGCCAGCCACCTCCAGCCCAGAGCGCTTGGCAGCACTCGCTTCCCCTCAGCAAGCCCCGGCGCACCGTGCCCTACTCGAAGGCCGTTAGGAGGATTGAATGGGAAAGTATGTTCGTTTGTTAATTTCATTCAGCGAAGTTGCCTCCTGCGCGCCAGGCCGTGTGCTAGACAGAGGGGTAGGTGTGGGCAGAGGGCGGCCTGAGACGAGGCAGAAGGGGCGGGCGGGGGCCCGATCCCGCGGGGTCAGGAGACCAGGGTAACAATTTCAGGCTCTGTTCGGAGCGCAGCGGTGTGCCTGCCGCAAAGGGAGCACCCGATGCATGCTCGTTACCCGGCATCACCACCGGCGCGTCCTGTCAGAAGTTCGGCCCATCGAAGGTCAGACGCAGCCGTTTTTGCTCTGTAGCCCTTCCCTCTGAGCTGACCGCTTCTCTCCAAGGCCCTCTGGCTCTCTAGATGAGACAATTCAATGATCTTTCATTCTTAATTCTCTTTTGTTCCCTTTCTGCCACTTTGTTTCTTTAGTTGTCTCTCATACTTGATCGAGAGCTACTTTATCTTGCTGGGCCTGGTTCTTCCTCTGTGAAACGGGGATAATGCCCTGTAAGAAGATTAAATGAGCTAAATGCATGGAAATTGTTTAGCCTGGGCCTGGCATGTAGCAGAAACTGGAAGGTTGGCTCCTGTCACTTGGGGCTAAGAATTGGACATCTACACATCAGTAAGAGGAAGTATTTCTGCTTGAAAAAAGGATGTTTGGTCTGCCTTGTCAGATTGATTTTTAAGCTCAAATGTGATGCTCACTTAGTCCACATTCCATTCTGTTAGCGGGATAAGGCCCAGGACCCTGAAAAAGCAAATGCCTTGAGGTAGCTGCCCTACCTTCCAGCTTTTTCACCTTCTACCTCACAGACCAAACTGAAGCATTTAGGATTACATAAATATTCCTCTTGGTTTGTCACCAGTGTCTGCTGGTGCCACACCCTCTGCCTGGAAAGGCCGAGGACATACCATGAAACTCCCTTGTGTTAGTTGTGTATTCTGTCCAGCAGGTATTTAGTGCCTACTATGTCCTAGTACTGTTCTAAGCACTTGGAATACACTTGTGTGAATAGGACAAGGCTCCTGCCCTCAAAACCTATGCAGCGGCAGTCAAGGCAGGCAAACATAACACACAAGCTGATTTTAATATCTAGCAAGGCAAAAACACGTGCTACCTGTCAAGTTGTGGTTAAGTGTGGTGAAGACAACATCCACGCACGTCCCTTCTATTGAAATACGAGTGCAGAGGCCGGAGCCAGGTCTTAAGCAAAATCTTTGGATCCTCATGTATTTGTAGCTGCTTGATATTTTTGAGTCAACAATAATATTCTGGAGATTTTTTTATAATGTCAAATATTAAATTTCTAGGGGCACCAGGGCGGCTCAGTCGGTTGAATGTCCCACTTCGCCTCAGGTCATGATCTCGGGGTTTGTGACTTTGAGCCCAGCGCTGGGCTCGCTGCTGTCAGCTCGGAGCCTGCTTCGGATCCTGTCCTTCTCTCTGCCCCTCCCCCACTCATGCTCTCTTTCTCTCAAAAATAAACATTAAAAAAAAAAAACCCAAATATTAAATTGCTAAAGGGTAACAGGAGTTGCATTCTAATTCAACAAAATGAGGCGAGCTGGCCTGCTTGTGCACCAGTGCTTTTATTAAGAGCTATAACGGTTGGAGAAAATGTCGTATACGTTCAGATGGTAGAATTTTTTCTGGCCAAACATGCCTATTTTTATACCGGTCTGGGTGTTCAGAGTATAGTCTCTTAGTTGGAGTCTTTGGTTTTTAAGATTTTATTTATTTTTTTAAACATAATTTTATTTTAATGTTTGTTTATTTTGAGTGGGCTAGTGAGCATTGGAGGGGCGGAGAGAGGGAGGGAGACAGAGAATCCCAAGCAGGCTCCTTGCAGTCGGCGCAGAGCTTGACGCAGGGCTCAAACCCAGGAACCAGATCATGACCTGGGCTGAAATCAGGAGTCAGACGCGCAACTGACTGAGCCACCCTGGCGCCCCTTAAGATCTTATTTTTAAGTAATCTTTATACCCAATGCAGGGCTCGAACCCACAACCCCGAGATCAAGAGTCATGAGCTCCACCGCCTGAGCCAGCCAGGTGCCCCTGAGTTGGTCTTAAGTCCAAATGGTTATTCGGCTAACCCCTTAGCCTTCGTAAAGACGCACGCAAACGGGGGCAGCTAAGGGTACGCACCATCGGCGCTACCAGAGAATTAAATGAGGTCCCGGTACACAGTAGAAGCACTTAATGATACTAGCTATTCTGTTACTATTATGGGGTGGGAACAGGCTTCATTTGCTTTAAATAGCCATAGACACTTGTGTGAGAATATACGTATTTCAGGAAGCTTCTGAAAGAGAAGAGAGTCATTTGGAGCAAGGACTTAAAAAAAAAATTATAATTTGATCATTGAAATAAATGAACATTTGCTAAGAATTTAAAGAATCCAGCAAAGACCCACGCTTTCCTCTGACCAGATTTATTGGACAAAATTCTATGTACAGAGTGACCTGGACCTGCTGCTTCGGTCCATGATCCTTTCTGAATATTTTGATAAGTCAGTCCACTGAGTGTCAAAAAGCAACTGACTCTAAAATTGACAGAAAAAGTGCCCAGTGTGCACTAAATAAATGGCCCGGCCACTGGAACTTTAACGGGCCCACAAGATAAGTAACACGGGGAGGACCCAGCCCCTACGACGGGCTGCCGGAGCGCGGCCGGGCGGTGTCAGGAGGCCATCTTGGGGCGGTGTCAGGAGGCCATCTTGTGCACGGCCACCGTGATGCCGTCGTGCTTCTGGATCATGATGTTCCTGGAAGGCAAGGTGGGAGACACTCGGTAAAATGGTGCAAGGGCGAGTCTGCTGAAGAGTAAAGATGCTGCCTGGCTTCGGACACGACTACAAAAATCTTACTTATCATGTTTCTAGGTATGAAAGCAATCTATGAACACGAGAAAACATTCGGTCTGAAAGCACATTAACTTCGGAGGTCAGTGTGTTTCCTCCTGTGGTCCAAGGGGTGAAGAACCTTCCTCCAAGTTCTCTGAACGCGGAGTTGCTAATAACACAGAGCAGCACCCCCCCCCGCCCGCCCCCGCGCTCAAGTCTCCCCGGGGATTTTTCTGATGAAAAAGGAGAGGACGTGTTAACATCTACTCACCCATTGTCTGACTCTAGACACACCACGGGGATGTCGGTGGGGTCTGAGGTCAGCTTGGCTGCCTGCTGGGCCAGGACAGATATCACCCCGGCGTGCTCATCCGACAGGGTCCCGCGGCCTGGAAGGCAGAGGCGTGATCAGGTCACCGGACTGTCCAAAATGGAGTACAGAGCTCTGAGGGTCTCTCTCATGGTGTATTCACGAAAAGAAGGCTCAGTTCGTGGGCTTTTCGGTTAGGGCCTGACATGAAATACTCTTTGCCCTGAGACTCCGCTGGTTCCATAAATGAGAACACCAGACAATAGTTCTGAAAGTGATAAAGCCCTGACAGACCCTCAGTTTTCAGTCACTCTCATCGCCCTCTCTAAACACCTTCTCAGGCATATAAGGAAGCTGTAAGCTTGCGTCAGTCTGAAAGCCATAAAATCATTGTACAAGAACCTTACTGAAACCAACAAGAAACTTGGAGGTGAAGTTGACAAAAAGCAGGCAGTAAGGGCAAGACACTTGTTGAAACTAATTAGTTCCTCATGGGAAATGGGATTTCCTTTTAACCGAGCCCAACCTCAAAGGATTCAAAGTCTGTCTTCAGCAGTTCAGCTGCAAGGTCGCCGTGGCAGGGTATGAGAATATCACGGGCAGTCATTTCTACTAGAATAAGCCGGCGGTTTGCAAACACCAACCGACCCGGCTTTTTGCTAATGTCTGTTTCAGCCAGCAGATGAGAACGAAATCTTGGGTGTCAGATACCACAAGTAATTCCTAAGTTCACAATATGTTTCCACGTATAAAGGCGGCACAAGCTCAAGCCTGAAACTCCGCCAGGTAGCAGGCAGGCCACTAGGGCGGTCGGCGGATTTACTATCGTCACCTCAAACGTGAGCTGGACGGACAGTGTGATCTCTCGGGCCTTAAAAGTTTCTTGAAGGAACTTCATTTTGATTTCCACACTAGAACTTCGGCCTTTCCATCAGCAAGTGCCGTGAGAAACCTGCCTTTTTCCTCCCAACTAAACGGGCTGTGTGGAATCTCAGTTACGAAGATGACCTCCCAGCAAAAATTCAGAGCTTTAAAACTCCCTGCGGTAACGAGGAGTCAGGAGTCAGGAGTCCTTGGCTTACGAGTTCCGGCACGAACTAGCTGAATGCTTTAGATGCTCCCTTTTCAGGATTTATCTCCTCATCTGTAACTCTTACATTTACTGAGCATGCTGTCTGGGTTCTGTGCTGAGTGTCTTACACACACTATATAATCTTCCAGCACTGACGAAGAGGTGAGGGAGCAAGATTCAAATCCTGGCTCAGCCCCGGCGGCATGACCTTGGGCAAGTCACTCAACCTGTGCGTTGATTTATCTGCTTCGCAGGGTTGTTATGAGGATTAAGCGTCTCAGTATGTGTACAGCACTTGGAACGGTGCCGGGCACACAGTAAGAGCTCAATAAATGCAGTCCTATAATCATTGTCATCATTAGACGACAACCCAGTGAAGAGGTCCTGGGTCAGCATGGCTGTGGCAGCTCGGTGTCCTTTCCATAGGCATTGGCCAACTGCCCCTGATCTTCGCTGCCCAAGGCCCCCGCCCTGGCCAAGGCCTGGCCGCTGCTCAGCACCGCCCTGTGCCCCCCGGGAGCCTGGCCGCCCGACTGCGGCTCCGCAGGTGGCCTTGGTGCAAACGCCGTTTCCAGGCACAGTTACCCGAGTGGGCTGCTGCCGAGAGAGCGACGCGCCTCCTTTGACGTTAGAGGAAATCAAGGACCGTATTCTTCATGGCTTAAAACTTACGGACTTAAGATTGACCCAGAAAAGCTCTCGGCAAATTCCCATTTAAGGAAAGACCACGCAGCTTCGACTGTCGAGACCAAGGAGAGATTATCATGGACATGAGGAGGACTTCGGGTTGAAATTCCTGCTACAGATACGGAGAAGTTAATGCCTCCGCAAGAAACTGTAGGTCACATGGCTTATATAAGAAGGACGCGTGCGAATAAGATACCAGACTCCCCTTCTTCGCTGAGAGAGGACAAGGATGCTACTGGTGAGTGTCTGGAAGCGAGAATGTGTTTTGGCATTACTGCTGGCTTTGACGAGAGTTAAGTCTATTCAGACTTGGATTTAAATTGCCTAAGTGTTTCTGCCCTTTGAAAAGAAATCTAGAAAACCAACCAAGCAACCAACATTACCCAGTAAAGACACTGAGGCTCAGAAAGGCTATTTTTGGTCCAAGTTCACGTTACTCGCAAAGGGAAGAACGGGGTTGATGCCAAGTGTGTGGAACTCCGAAGCCCGTTTTTTATGGCCTCGTCTCTTACTGTTAAGTGTAGTCGGCTGGGTGACCGTGAAAATCAGAGATCATGTATACAAAGCCTAGCAGTCCACACACATTCATTCAAATGATACCCGCCCCTAGTATCCGAAGTCCCTTCTAGACCCAACTTAAAATCCTTCAAATGCTATTTTAGCAGCGACAGCTCTGTAGTGCTAGAACTGCAAGCAACATGTCGGCCTTCATAAATGCCAACTGACAAATTTTAATGTTCTAATCTTGTTTGGAGAGAAACTGCCCCCTCACCAAAGTGCCCAGGGGCAGGAAAACAGGAAGTAAAAACTAGAGAACAGTATCGAGGCTCCGAATCAGTATCAGATGCTACGCAATCCAACAGAAGGGTCGATGATAGAGCTACTTACAGCCCAGGTTAAGTCCTTGTGAATCTGTGCACAGGACTCCAACAATAGATGGATTCTTCATTCTAAAATTCCAGAAACACCAGGGGAAAAGAAGCAGCCGACGTCAGAAAATGAATTTAACTAAGGAGAACCACACGTATAGGTGTTTCGATGTGCCAGGCACTGCTGGGCTTTACACCGCGTTTCTCTGTTTTTTTTCATTATCACCCACTCCGCCCTCCCTCCTCCCCCCCCCCCGAAAATTAAATTACAATGAACTAATTTAAACTTAACAGTTAAACCAATTTATGTCTGATAGGAAAAGAGAGTGTATTGTGTCAGCTACTGCTGAGCTTTAGGGGGCTCCAAATATTGCAATATCAGTATTTTGTCGCCCTTATTAAAAGTGCAGAAAAAAGTAACACTGGTTGGTTGTCTCCAGGAGGTTTGGAAAGAGAGAAACTGCGAAGCACCGGTGGGAGCTGTTTCCCTCTATGCCTCCTCATACGTGTCTGGTTCTTTTTTTTTTTTTTTTTTTTAACGTTTATTCATTTTTTGAGAGGAGATAGAGCACGAATGCGGGAGGGGAGCAGAGAGGGCACAATCCGAATCCGGAGCACAATCCGAATCAGGCTCCAGGCTCTGTGTCAGCACAGAGCCTGCGGGAACCCTTGAACCGAGAGATCACGACCTGAGCGGAAGTCCGATGCTTAACCGGACTGAGCCACCCGAGCGCCCCTCGTACTGGTACAATTTTGTTTATTACGTGGATGTTACTCGTTGGAAAATTTAAGAGAGATCTTTCATCAGCACCAAGTATCTGATTGGTTACACACGGAAGGAGATACGTGTGTGTTTATATTTACATTGTGGGGCTCGCTCTGCACGCGTGGTACAACCTTCCCCCCAGATAAGCCCATTTCTGAAAACTCCTGAAGAACCACCCTGCCCACACCGACAACTGCAACACAGCGGGCGGTTCTGGCCTTGGCTTTGGGCCGCGGAGACTAGCCCTGGGACGGACGGTGCGGAGCCCCGGCAGGATTTCAATCCCCGGGGACCCCCTCCACTCCGCGGCCCCGGGGACAGGGCTCATCGTCTCGCCCCGGGGCCTGAGAGTCCCCGACACTCCCGGCCCGCACTCGGAGCGCGCGCCCTCTGTCCCGCTCAAGTCCCCCGCCGCGACCGCAGGCCAGGCCAAGAGGCCGCACTCCTCACGTGTCCTCCAAGTGCTGCTCCAAGGTCGCCTCCATCTCGCCAGCCGTCCGCGCGGCCCGGGATCCCGCAGCTCGTCGTGTCCTCCGGCGCCCCAGGGCAGGCCGGAGAGCGTCTCTCTCACATGACACGAGCGGAGCGCAAACTCGGACGGCGCCTCCAGAGGGACAAACTTCGCCGCGCAACCTCCTCGGTGTGTTGGGGGCGTGTTCGGGGGCGTGTTCGGGGGCGTGTCCGGGGAGTTCTTTCCGCCCCGGCTGCCCAGAGCCACAACCTGGTAGCGCGAGTCATTCCCCGCCCCGGGGAGAGGTGTGCAGCGGGGCCGCAGAGCCTTGGTTCCCGGCCTGGCACTTTGTCGCAGCGATGTCAACCTTGCGTCCCATTCAGCCGACTCCGAATCCCTGTGGGTCAGGCAGGGTCCGATGCAGGCGGTGTGGGAGACAGAACAGAGACGCAGGCCCCACGTGCGGGGCTGCACAGGCGTGTAGGGGAGCCGATATGCACGCAGGGGCTAGAGGACCACCCGGAACGCGGTTAGAACTCCAAGCTACATATTGGGAAGTGTAGGGGTTTTTAACCAAGACATTGTTTGTTGGTTCTTCTTTGGCCAGGGCTCAGGAAGGTTTGGGAAAGATGTCACTTGTAAAGAAGACTGGGCAGGGTGCTTAAAAATAACTTTAAAAAAGCAGTTTTTAAATAAGGAAAGAAAGCCACCCATAGTTTGTCCAGAGAGGACTTAAAAGCCTTTGGAGAAAATCCTTTGAGCCCATTGTCTGCAAATGTATACTTTTATTTATTTATTTTTCTTTTTTAGGCGAAATTGACACACAGACGGGACATGCACTTCTGTAGCTGGACTTTTTCACAGAATTTGGCATAAATGTCTTTCCGTATCAACAAGTACTCATTTACATCCATCCTAATAGTTACAAAACATCCCATATTGTAGCTGTACCATAATCGAGTTGGTAATCACTTGTTAATGTCTAGTTGTCGATTTGGCGGGAGAGGGGGTGTATTACAAATGCCGGGTAAGTATCCTTGTAGCTAAATATTTGTGCACTTTAAAATGTTCCTTATGAGAAATTACTAGAATGGAATCACTGGGTTAAAGGATCTGTCCCCAGCTGTGATAGTGAAACTTGCAGCATCCTTAAAATTCTAGTCTTGAATGTTGTAATTCAGGCATTTCGGACTTCTGCCTAGAAAAGTTATTTATGTTAAGATGGTCTGAGACATTTAAATTTTAGAAAAAGCAGCTTGAAACTACCTTTAAAGGATAGCATTAAGAAATGGAAGAAGCCAGCCTGCTGCGCTCCGAAGTCCTGCGGGAGAAAGCTTTGCTCTGCATTAGCGCCCCCTATGGTCCCACGCGTTGTCAAACTTTACTGGACTGGGTAAGGCTTCTCAGCTCTGGGCAGTGCCATCCTATAGAGATACAACGTGAACCCCATTTGTTCTTTTCAACCGTCTAGCCACACTGAAAAAGTAAAACAGGTGAAATTAATTTTAGTAACATCTTTTATCCAGATAGTGTGTCCAAAGTATTGTCATTTCAGCATGTAATCAATTTAAAAATACTAATGAGATATTTTACGTTTTCTCCCTCTGTACCAAGTCTTCAAAATCCGGTGTCTATTTTTCACAGCACCTTCCAGTTCAGACTGGCCACATTTCCAGTGTTCCGTAGCCACGTGGGGCTGACATTGGCTAGTGCAGCCCCGGGGTAGCTCTGATGATCTCAAAGCCAGATCAGTGACTAAAGCATTCGCAGAAAAGCTGGCGATTGCTTTTTAGGCTGTGGGAAAGGCCTCTGAAGGGAAAATGAGCAAGTAGGGAGAGGGTGACTGCTGGCGCACCGTGTCCTGGCCGCACCAGAGGTGGGAGGGCAGACTACCCCAGGCTACCCCCCTCTCTCCCTGCCCTGTTGCTGCTAGCCCCTGCGGGGTGGGCAGAAGGAGCGGGTGGCTCGGGTAGGCTGGGAAAGCGCCGGGGGTTGGTGAGAAGTTTGCAGGAGTGCCTGACCCCTCATCGTTTTCTGCTTTCTTCAGCTGGTGGAGGTATTCGATGATGCCTTTTCTCAGCTTCGAGCGCTGATATCCATTTCTGGGGTGACAGGGATGGTCCCATATTCAGGTACTTGTCTCATTGCATTGTAATTTTTTTATATGTTTCCTTTTCCAAGACAGGGAAAATATCTTTTCCGTTTCTGCATCTTGAGCATTGCAGAGTGCAATAAGGATACAATGTTTATTGAAGAGGGGCGCCCGGGTGGCTCAGTCCGTTAAGCGTTCCATTCCACTTTGGCTCAGGTCATAACCTCACGGTTTGTGGGTTCCGGCCCCGAACTGGGCTCTCTGCTGGCAGCACAGAGCCCAGTTTGGAGCCTCTGTCTTCTCTCTCTCTGCCCCTCCCTCCCCTGCTCACACGTTCTCTCTCTCTCCCTCACTCAAAAATAAACATTAAAAAAAATTATTTAAAAAAATGTTTATTGAAAAATCTTGATGGGTCTTTTGGAAAAGGAACTCTGTGCCATGTTAAGAACCTTTAAGTCTCTTATTTTAATGTTTATTTATTTATTTTGAGAGAGACAGAGCACTCGCACAAGCTGGGATAGGCAGAGAATCCCAAGCAGGCTCTGTGATGTCAGCACAGGGCCCAGCTCGGGGCTCGATCCCACGAACCATGAGATCATGACCTGAGACGAAATTAAGAGTCAGATGTTCAACCGACTAAGCCACCGTGGGGCCCCAGAACCTTTTAAGTCTTGGCCTCTAGCCATATTTATCCTCTTGGAAAAACCATGCTCTTGGAAAATAAAGGTCCCAGGGGGGGGTCCAGCAGAGAATGCCCACGCCCGCATGTCCTGACTGGGAAGTCGGAGATGAAAGGTATAGTTGGAGGATTGCTGTTGCTCCCAGAGACCCTGGCACCCCTTCCCTGAACTCTCAGGAGCAGAGTCCTTCTGGGGGATCCATTTAAGAAGCGCGGCTCTGGGAGAGGGTCTTGCTCTCCCTTGGGTGCACAGGGCTCTGCTACCCCAGGGCCAGTCCTCTAGGTCACTCTGTCAAGTGCTTAAGGCCTGCCGTGGAATGAGCCAGAAACCTGGCTGGGGAAGGGCCCTCGTGTGCCACTAGGGGGCACCATGGCCATGGAAAACCGTGCTCAGGCAGGAGGATTCCCGGAGAAGAAAGGGTTCCACAAATCTCTGAGCTGGTACAGCTTGGGGGGAATAGCATTATCTTTGGAGTCAGACAGAGGTCGACTTGAACCGTGGCTTGACCACTGCCTACCTGTGTGACCTCTGTGCTTTCGGGGCTCCTTTGCAAGACGACAGTACATTACCTGCCTCGTTGGGTTGTGGGGAGGATCATATGAGATCCTTTATGTAAGAGGAGCTGGTGCATTGTGGGAGTCGGTAGATAAACGCTGCTAAATCTGAGTAAGAAGCCCTTTTTGTTTCCTCAAGTTGCTTACAGTCTAGGTGAGGACACACATGAGAAAATACGGAACAGGTGGATGAAGGTAAGAGCCAAATGCTGAGATGTACCTTAATAGTCTAGTGTTCATAGGGGAGTGAGGTCACAGGGCTGGATTTAAGCAGCTGCTCTAGAGCTGTGTTAAATGCAGGCATTGAATATATATTTTTTAATTTTTAAAAAAGTGTATTTATTTATTTATTTTGAGAAGGGGTGGGGGAGGGGCCGAGAGAGAGAGACTCCCAAGAAGGCCCCGCACAGCCAGCACAGAGCTGGACGCAGCGCTCCCTCTCACGGACTATGACATCATGACCTGAGCCAAAGTCGAGAGTTGGACGCTTAGCCGACTCAGCCACCCAGGATCCCCCGAATATGTTTTATTACACTTTCGTATGGTATAAAAATTATAAAACACAGAGAGGAGAAAAATCGCCGGCAATCCTAGCTAGCCCTAACCCTAACGACGTGAATGCGAATGAGCTACGTAGAATGGGAAAGGATTTGGAGAAGGCGCAGGCGGGGAAAGACATGTCACAAGGTTCATAAGCGCCCTGCCGCTAAAACCTCTCACTCCGTTGGAGCCACTGGATAAGGACACTGGGTCCCTGCCTTCGGAGAGTGGACACCACCTGAGAGCTGAGTCCTAGGTCCAAAGCCTGACCGCTACAACTAATAGCAGAAGTACCATTAACAGTTCATATACGTAAGTGACCGCTGTGTTGCCAGCAACTCACAGGCCTTATTAGTCTTCACAACCTTTTCTGTTTTTTTGTTTTGTTTTTAATAGAATATTTATACTCTGTATTTTTTTAAGTTTTTTTTTTTTAATTCCACGTAGTTAACATGGAGTGGAATATTAGTTTCAGGTGCACAATATAGTGACTCCACACTTCCATACGCACCAAATGTTCATCATGACAGGTGCACTCCTTAATCCTTATCCCCTATTTCACCCGTTCCCCCTCCCCCCCCCCGCCCACCTCCCCTCTGGTAGCCATCAGTTTGTTCTCTATAGTTAGGAGTCTGTTTCTTGATTTGTTTCTCTCTATCTCTATTTTCTCCTCTTTGCTCATTTGTTTTGTGTCTTTAATTCCACATGGGAGTGGAATCGTATGGTATTTGCTTAGTGTAATACTCTCTATCTCCATCGGCATTGTTGCAAATGGCAAGACTTCATTCTTTTTCGTGGCTGAGTAATATTCCATCCTATAGTTCTCACCACCTTTCTGATGTAGCTCCGATCACTGTCTCCATTTTACAGTTAAAAACCCCCTGAGGCTCAGAAGGTCAACACTCACTCAAGGTCACCCTGCTTGCGAGTGGTGGAGCCTCACGATGGACTTCCATCCTGCACGGCCTCATCTTCTCGCATTTCAACAGCGACACAGTCCTGGGAAGGTGAGAGAGGCTCAGAGGCCCAGTCCAGACCTCCTGTTCTCTGGAGAAGAAAGCTGAGGCTCAGAGGGGGCGGGTGGCTAATTTAGAACTCGAACTTCAGTTCTCAACCCTCCATGCTGTGCTCTGTGCTGTGCTGCTGGAGGCAGCTTTACATCTTTAGTTAAACCAACTTCAGAGACGTTCATTGTTATAGGGTGAATTGCGTCTCCCCCAAATTCATGTGCCCAAGTCCTCGCTCCCAGGACTTCAGAATGTGACTTTATTGGAAAGAGGGCCTTTTCGTGATAATCCTTCAAATTAGGTCATTACAGTGGTCTGTAATCCAATATGACAGGTGTCCTTATAAAGGGAAATTTGGACACCGAGACACCCCCACTGCGGGGACAATGAGACAGGGAGATACAGGGAGAAGACCGCTGTCCGCAAGCCGAAGAGAGAGGCCCAGAACAGAGCCCTTCCTCATAGCTGTCAAAAGGAACCAGCTCCCCCCCTACATTTTGACTTTCCACAGCTAGCTTCCAGAACGGTGAGACCGTAAATTTCTGTTGTTTAAACCCTCAGTTCGTGGCTCTTTGTTATGACAGCCCTGGGAAACCCATATACTCATATATCCATAAAGTCTACAAGTCAAAGTCAGTGTCTGGGATAGCACAGATGTATGGCAGCCCTTACCAGAAAAACTGGTTGAGATCACCCTACCGGAAGCAACAAGCTAGACCCGATCATCTTTCCAGCTGGCTCCCAACCTCGATCTTTGGCTATTTCTCTTACATTGGACATTGACCAATCCATTTGACCGTGACCTTCTCGGGTCTGTTTTCTTTCCCTGAGGCTGCCCTATAGAAGGTGCTCGGTAGGTGTGTGTAGAGGGAATAAACACGAGACTCAGCTCCTGGCCACTCCAGTCCAAGCCTCTGCAAACAAGGAGCTGGGCAGGGGGG